>JAUCBN010000039.1:6907768-9324018 GCA_035048815.1 Abelmoschus esculentus | reverse complement strand
CATATCAACAATTGATGCTTCAAAAACCACAAATTCTTCCTAATCCATAATCAAGGTAATTTTCGAAAAATCTTATTTTCGTTGATTTTTAGGATGTTAAAATTTAGATTTTGAACATATGTTGAATACTTATTATGTGGGTTTTCATAATCCTACGAAAATCTTTTCAAAATCAAAAATTTTTATTCGAATATAAATTAATTTTCTCGTATTAGTTTTCACTGGTTTTTCAAGCAATTTTCAAAATTCTCAAATACCTTGAATTATAGATTAATAGGATTGAATTAGGTTAATAGAGCATACATGTTTTTAAATATAACTAATCCAATTGTTTTTAATCTCTAGATCATGGCACCAAAGAAACGTTCTCGCACCGAGGCCGGGAGTTCGTCAACTACTCGTGCTTCCCGAGTGAATTTACCCGTGGTATTCGATAGATGTTTGGATGGTCCGGTAGAATTGATAACTTCAACAAATTCCGCGACTACTCGCTTAAAAAGGAGCAGTGTGTGGATGTTGATTTCATGACCTCCTACAAATTCCCTTTCCGATACTACGATCAAATCGTCGATTGAAAGTTCTTGACCTTTCTTACCCACTCCGGCAAGTTCTTTCCAACACTTGTTCTTCTTTTTTATGCTAACTAATGCTAAGTGCATTCTCTCAAAGGATAGGAGCAAAGTTGTTGCGATCGAATCTTACCTCATGGGCCGAACTTTCCGTATCAATGTCGGTACCTTTGTCGACGTTTTTGGTCTTGAAGATTTGGGCATTGACGACGAATACTCCCTTGGATATTTTACCGGGTCGATTATCTCACTTGACGTCCATGACCGGTTTTTTCACCTCATTGTCTCTTGGTGGATTCGTCCATCAAACGGTAAGTACTCCCGGATCCGTCAAGTAGATAGTTTTTGGTTGAAGTGTTTCCGTGAGGCTCGTCGACCCAATCTTGCCCAAATTTTATTCTCCGACATTGTGTGGCATATCTCCAACCGTGCCACTCCTCTTGTCAAATCCTTCCCTTATGCTTGTATACTTAGTTCCATATTTCTGCATTTGGGAATTGATTGCTCATATGACAAGGTAGAATCGATTAAAGAACCCATAGGCGAGACTTCTCTCAACCGTTTTCAATTTCAGTATGACTCCAATGGTGAATGGGTTCGCGATGCTCCTCCTCCTCTCGTTGTTGATCCGGAGCCTCTTCGACAAGTTGCACCAAACGTCGAGCTTATGGCTTTTCTCACCTCGAGGGTTGACAGTTTGGATGCTCGTTTTGCCAGTATGGATGCTCGTTTCGACACCTTAGATGGAAGGTTTGATTCCTTATCTAGTCAATTCAATACTCGATTCGATGCCATAGATACGAGATTGACGGGTTTGGAAAATCAAAGCAATTCCATGAGGATCTCCATTGAAGCTCTCTGTTACATGCAAACCACTTCCAGCAAAGATGGAGATGACAATGAGGAAGAAGATGACGAGGATGATGAAGATGGTGAGGATGGTGATGAGGAGGAGGACATGGGCGATGAGTGATCCTTAGCGTTTATCTTTGCTTTGCTATGGCTTTAGGACTAGTTATGTTTTTCTCTAGTATTTTGTTGCATTTCATTTCATATTAGAACAATATGCACCTATTTTATTTCTTTTATGCTTTGAACTTTTTGTTGGATTTGGATATTTTAAGCTATGGATTCTATTTTATTTAATGCTATGCTTGTTATGAATTATGCCTTATATTGATTTTGATCTAACAAAAAGGGGGAGAAATATCTTGTTCTTAAGTTAATGAACCATCTTTAAATTTAAAGTTATGCACCTATTAAGGGGGAGTCCTTTTAAAAAGTTTTTTCAAATTTTTGGAACCTAAAATTGTGATTTTAAACTTAAAAATTTATAATGGTTTTGTTATATCAAAAAGGGGGAGATTGTAAAACAAAAATTGATTTTGATATAACAATTATGTATAAGGACTATTTTGTAATAAATTTTTAAGTCCTTAAGTCAAACTTTTGATTTCAAGTCGAACCCAAAACTTTGAAATAAAATTTCTAAGTGTTTTGATACGAGAGTATCGATACCCTAATGCATTTATAAAGCTTTGTTCTTGGAACTAAGAACAGGTATCGAAACATGGTTCGATACCATTACCTTACTGTAAATGCATGTTTCGAACCACATATCGAACCACATCGAGTATTTTTAATTGTTTTAAAATCATTTAAAATTATGACTCATGGTATCGATACCAGTATCGATACTCCCTTAATTCCCAACGACTATTTTAGCATTTAATGAATTGATCGTTGGTGGCAATTAAAACTTTAAAAGATGGTTGAGATGTTTCGAAACATGGTTTGATACCCACCATTACAGTGTAGTAATGGCATCGATACCTGTTTCGATACCCTCCCTATTATATGCACAACGTCTCTATCTTTTTATAGGTTGTTCCGAAACAGGTTCCTCGTGTATCGATACATGTGCCTGCAGAAGTGCATTTATGGTGGGAAGATGTGGTCCTAACGTCTTTATTTCTATTCCCAACAACCACAGCGGTTAGAAATCAATGAGGACATATAAAATGAAGAAGTTCAAGCAGCATTAACAACTATTGAACCTCAAGCAACATCCAAGCAATTAAATCCAACTCCCAAGCACTCTTATTGAATATCTTGTCTCCAATCTCTTGTACTTCAATTTTATTCTTTATAATTGAGTTTGGGGTGAGTTAAGTTGTAATTGGGGCAATATCTATCTTGTGAGAGATTTCTTATTTGCCTTTCTTTCTTTTATCATCTTGTGAGGTTTGAATCAATCCTTGGGTAGAAGGTTTGATTCGATTTGTAAAGGTTATCCCTTGAACCTAGAAAAAGGTTGAATTCTTAGTGGGAGCTAAGGTAGTGGATGTAGAGCTTGTTCCGAAGCTTGAACCACTATAAATCTCTTGTTCTTCATTTTCAATTTTACCGAAATTCCACCGACAAAAATTTTAAATAGCCAATTCACCCCCCCTCTTGGCCAAATATCAAGATTGATTAACTCAACAATTATGATGCAAAAATTTGTTGATATTTTCATGTGGTTATTCATTAAAGAATTAAAATTTCCTTCAAAGTATTTTTTTTTCATGTGATACTATCAAAGCAATATGATTATTCAATCATCATCAGCTAAGATAAAGTTTAAATCTATTAATTTTCTAGAACGGATACAAGGTAATATATTTGGTCCATACATCTTTCTTATAGTCCATCTAATATTTTACTATTCTAATCGATGCATCGACTAGATAATCATATGTATTTTTGTTATTAATCCAAAACTCGATATTTGCGAGGCTACTTGCCCAATTGATAAAATTACGAGCACATTTTTCAGATTATCTTATAAAGACAATCGATCTTGATAATATTGATAACGTGTCATTTTACATGTAGTATCACTAATTCGTATTGATAAGTGCTCAACACACTATCACTTTATACTCCTTTTATCGGCATTTATCACCAAATATTCACCCACTTGAAACAATGCATGTGCTTAATGTGATATATTTAGAAGTTATACTTAAATAGATAATATTTATAGAAAAAGGCACGTTTTACTGCGTTTTCATATCTGTGCAGGAGAACCAGTGTCGCGGCAGAGACAAGGCCGAGGCAGGACCTGATGCCGAGGCAGCAGCAGGAAGACAGGAAGCAAAGTGATAGGCTATGGAAAGACAAAAAATCCAAGGAACATGTCTGGAAAAGCCCAAAGGAAGACCACGCGGGAAAGCCCCCTTAGCCGAATTCAAACTTGGAAATATAATATTATTATGTACTTGACTTGTTCCCTACTCCAAGTTGTATTCTACTTAGGAAAGGTTTGCCCTAGGTCTAGCCTATATAAAGACCTAACCACCCAATGTATCAAATATCGAAATACCTAGGGAGAGCCGACTTCTACTCTTGTTTCTTTCCTCTCCATCATGTTCTAAAACCTTCATAGGGTTTAGGTGAAGGTTGTGGAGTATTTGTGAGAGGAGATTGTACTTTATCTTTCATTCAATGCAATAAGAATTATCAAGGTTTGCTTATCCTTTGTTATTCCTTGTTCTTGCATTCAAGCCCGGGAGGGAAGTTTGTGAGTAATCCATTTATCTAAGCTCGGGAGAGTTAGATTCACGAAAAGGGTAAGTACGGTGTTTCAATCGCGAAATACTAACTCGGCCTAGGGATAGGTTAAGAGTTTCAGCGGCTAAAAGAAGTGTGAGATTGGTTGGTGAGTATAATTGGTTCACGCCGGGAGGTATCATCAAGGACTAGTCATCAACAACACTCTGACTTAGGGATAAGCGGAGTCATTCAAGGACACTTTGCCGAACTTTGGTAAAGTCTGCCCACGAGCAAGGGATTGCCGCGGCAGACAGCGTTATCGCTGCCCAGGCAGTAAACTGCAGTGCTGCCGAGGCAAAGATATGCGATTGCATTGGATAAAGACAAGTCAATCAAGTCCACAATACAATACAACTAGATCCTGGCCCATCTTTCTCTCTAATATTTCGACTCTTTTATTTTTATTCAATTACCTTAGTTTAATAAATCACACCCATTCACTTGTGTCTTTTATTTTTCTACAGAGCAAGGAGATAAAGAAAGCATATTAAGTATACCGGTCCCTGAGGAGACGATAACTCGATAAATACTTATCACTTATTACTTGCGATGTGTCCAATTGCACTAAACGCGCACTTTTGACACGCGACAAGTTTTTGGCGCCGTTGCCGGGGACTGGCAACTAAATTTTGTTTTCCTTATTTTCTTGTTTCTTGTTTCTTTTTCTTTTTCTTTTACTTTTGTTTTTCTTGGTGTATGACCAGGGCCAATCTAACCAACCCCTTATACGAGTTAGATCCTGAGATTGAAAGAACAGGGTTAAGGTTGAGGAGACAAATCCGAGGAGTCATGGCAGAGGTTCAGGCCGGACAAAACATACCTGCCGGCAATGATGGTCTACCGCCGCCACCTGGGCCGCGGCAGCTGACTGTCAGAGATTTCTTGGAGGAGGACTTAAATGGACTAAACCCAGGAGTCGTTACACCCGAGATTGAAGCAGCCCATTTTGAACTTAAACCTGTTATGTTCAACATGTTAAATACAATTGGACAATTTGGTGGGTCTGCAATTGAAGACGCAAGGCAGCATCTCAAATCTTTCATGAAAATCTGCAACTCTTTCAAAATCCAAGGAGTCCGTAAAGATGTCTTGCGGTTAAAGCTATTCCCCTATTCACTGAGGGATAGGGCGAAAGCTTGGTTGAATAGCATTCCAGCGGGATCTATTGGATCCTGGAGTGAACTTTGCCGTGATTTCATTACTCGCTTTAATCCTACTAATTTATATGATAGAATTCGTAATGAAATTACTTCTTTCCGACAGGCTGAAGACGAACCAATGTACGAGGCATGGGAACGCTATAGAGAGCTATTGCACAAGTGTCCGCTGCATGGATTTCCCTTATGGACACAAGTGACAATGTTTTACAACGCCACAAATGCCCCGACAAGGATGATGTTGGATACCTCGGCAAACAGCACACTTCTAGACAAGGCACCCGAGGAAGCTATTGAAATTTCAAATAAACTCGCAAGGAATGACTTCCAGTTTCCCACATCTAGGCGAGGAGGAGTAAGACGCCAAGCCACGGTAAACGAATTAGATTCATCAAGTTCAGTGGCAGCACAATTGGCCTCTCTTACCAAGATGGTGAAAAACCTACAATTACAAAACAATACCCGTGAAGTCAAGGTAATTGATTTATGTTGTGATTTATTTGGAGGTAACCACAATTCTGTTGATTGCATGAATCAAGAAACCGATATGTATGTTGGGAACTACAACCGTAACAATGTGATGTCCAACACATACAACCCCTCATGGAAGAGGCATCCAAACTTATCCTGGAGTAACCCAAATAATGCCTTAAACCCAATCACCCAACCACCGGGATTTCAGCAGCCAATGCCGCAGCAGCAAGTCCAACAACCGATGCCGCCGCCGCAGATGCAGCAGCAACCGGTCAATTCATTGGAAAACACGCTAAAGGCCTTCATGATGAAAACCGAGTCATACATGGCAGAAAACAGTAATTTCATCAAAAGGACCGACGCCTTCATGAATAGGACTGAGATGAGGCTACAAAATCAGGAAGCGGCCATAAAAACTCTGGAAACTCAGGTTGGGCAGTTTGCTCAATGTATAAACACTAGACCACAAGGAGGCCTACCTAGCAATACTGAGGTTGCTAAGGTACTAAGCCATGAACAGTGCAAGGCAATCACTACCAGGAGTGGTCTACAGTTGAAAGAGAAGATCCCAGAGAGCCGAACCCAACCGGCGGATCAATCAAGAGAAGAGGCTGAGCAAACCGAGACTGACAACACTGCCCCGGCAGCAAGCACTGCAGCGCCTGAGCAGTCTGCCGAGGCAGCAAAAATTCCAGTGGTGCCAGGTATAAGATTCCAAACTAAAGAAACCCTGAAAGAGATGAAACCACCACCACCTTTCCCGCAAAGGTTGAAAAAACAAAAACAGGATCAGCAGTTCAAGAAGTTCCTCGATATCTTGAAGCAAGTCCACATCAACATACCATTCGTTGAGGCCATTGAACAAATGCCCAACTATGCCAAGTTCTTAAAAGATATGGTATCAAAGAGAAAACGAATAGGTGAGTTTGAGACAGTGGCTGCCACCGAGGGATGCATGGCAATGCTGCATAACCGCATGCCACCAAAGTTAAAAGATCCTGGTTCCTTCACTATACCTTGTGCGATAGGAAAGAGTTATGAAGGAAAGGCCCTGTGCGACCTTGGAGCAAGTATAAACCTCATGCCTAAATCAGTCTTCCAAAAGCTTGGAATTGGAAGGCCGAAGCCTACAACAGTGATGCTCCAACTCGCGGATAGATCCTATGCGCAACCTGAAGGAAAAATCGAGGACGTACTGGTAAGAGTTGACAAGTTTATTTTTCCTGCTGACTTCCTTGTCCTTGATTGTGAAGCAGATGACAACGCACCGATAATCCTTGGGAGACCCTTCCTAGCAACTGGACGTACATTGATTGCCGCGACATTTTGCCGAACTTTGGTAAAGTCTGCCTACGAGCAAGGGATTGCCGCGACAGACAGCGTTATCGCTGCCCAGGCAGTAAACTGCAGTGCTGCCGAGGCAAAGATATGCGATTGCATTGGATAAAGACAAGTCAATCAAGTCCACAATACAATACAACTGGATCCTGGCCCATCTTTCTCTCTAATATTTCGACTCTTTTATTTTTATTCAATTACCTTAGTTTAATAAATCACACCCATTCACTTGTGTCTTTTATTTTTCTACAGAGCAAGGAGATAAAGAAAGTATATTAAGTATACCGGTCCCTGAGGAGACGATAACTCGATAAATACTTATCACTTATTACTTGCGATGTGTCCAATTGCACTAAACGCGCACTTTTGACACGCGACACGTATCAAGCCAAAAAATGATCATAAGTTCTCCCAATTATAAATGATTTCTGGTCAGGAACCAAATATTTCTCATCTTAGATTTTTTTTGGTATGCGGTATATGTTCTAATTGCTTCACCACAGTGCACAAAGATGAACTCTGTTGCGAATATATGTCAGATTTAAATTTTTCTTGATAATTAAATATATTAAGCTTCTGATAGAGAATTTATTTACAATTCGATTTATTGGCTATTATTTAATGAGTCAGTTTACTCAACATTAAGAGAAAAAAAATAAAATAGCTGGAAAAAAAATTAGAATGAATTATTTTTTTTAGTTTGATCCATGTATTCAACAATGTGGACTATAAGTTCAAGGGATAATTCATTTAGCAAATTAATTGTTAGGTGATTTTGCTGACCCTAAAAAAGTAATTAAGTCACGTATATCACTTATGAATGTTCCGATTAAATTTGATGTCTTGGAAAGACAAACTCTAGTTACTAATGAATCTAACTTATGCTTGAAGCGTGGTAATAAGTAGATTCCAAAGATAAAAATCATTGAAAAAGAAATGGAGCTATATATTATGATAGTTTGATCGAGAAATTAACGTATTATGAAAATATCTAAAAGAGGTTAAAAGATTCACAATAGAGACATTGACATGACTTAGGTACTTGATAATAAAAAGATCTAAATAAATTATGTCATGTTTAGCAATATGTGGAACTGAAATTAAATCAACATTGAAAATATATTTACATGTAATATAACATTACATATTTTAATTAATAATGTGGATCATGAATCATTGTCATTGTCAATTGGTCAATGTAAACAAAGAAATGATTGGCCAACATGAAAAGAAGCAATTAAGACAAAATTAAAATCTCTTTCAAAAAAATAAGTATTTAAACCTATAGCACGTACATTGAAATGTGTAAAGCTCGTGAATATAAATAAACCTTTGTGAGAAAGAGAAATCAAAAGAGAAAATCACAAGATATAAGCTTATTTGGTTACATAAGGATTCTCACAAAGACATAAAATCGATTATAAGAAAAATATATTCTTCAGTAGTGGATGCAACTACTTTTAGATTTTGACCAGACAGACAATAAATAAAATTACTCAATTTCGCTTAATGAATGTTGTTATATCCTATTTGTATAGACCTCTTAAAAATAATATTTACATGAAACTTTCGAAAAGATTTAGATTGCTAGAAATAGTTAATTCAAGTTCTCAAAAATACTATTCAATCATATTAAATATATCTTTTTATGACTTAAAACAATTTAGGCATATTTGATATAATCGCCTCATTGAATATTTATTAGTAGAATGTTATATAAATTATTTAATTTCTTCGATCATTTTTATTAAGAGGTTTAACTCTAAATTTGTTATTGTTGTGTATGCCGATAATTTGAATATCATTGAGACTCATGGAGAGATCTCCTTAACAATGAAATCTTTATGCATCAATCGACATACACAAAAAAATATTTAAAGAGATTTTACATGCATAATGCATATTCGTTGATCACTATTTGGTTGCTAGGTCTCTTAATGTAAACAAAAATTCATTCCACCTCAAGAAAATGGTAATGATATTTTTGATCTAAAAGCATCGTATATACATTATTTGATTTGAAGCATCATATCTTAGTTGATCTAAAAATATTATTTAAATATTACGAGATCATTACCTTTAAATAATTGCTATGCATGAGACAAAGTTGAAATATGTGTTTGGCTAAACATATTCAAAAGATATGTGAATTGCTTTCACAAGATAAGATGCACTCATAAAATAAGATGCAAGCTATCTTTTGTAAAGATAATACAAAATTTATATCTCAAAGTGGATATATCAAATGTGATAAAACGAAACATATTTCTTTAAAGTTTCGTCCCTCATGATATTTAGAAGAATAATATTCGATGAATCATGTCAAACAATAATTTGAAAGATTTATCCATTAGTGCACACTCTATTTCAACATTTGAAGATTATATTCAAGATTGAATTTGAAGATTTAAAGATCTTATATGATATTTTCATGAGAGGGTAAATACACGTTGCACTTTTTCCTTTAACCAAGGTTTTGTCCCATAGGATTTTTCTGGTAAGGTTTTTATTGAAATAATATGTTATGCGTATCAAAGATGTGCGTACTCTTTTTCCTTCACTAAGATTTTTTTTCATAGAAATTATATTTTAATAAGATTTTAATGAGACACATTATCTTTATGGATATTCAAGGGGTGTTATGAATATCTTTATTTAAGGTAGATATCCATATATTAAATGAGACTTTAATGTATTTTATTATTAGAGTTCCCATTGGAATTAGAATTTCCATCTTATGTTTACAAATATATAATCTTTTGGAGAAAACATTGTACACAATCCTACTTTGAGAATATAATAAAAATCTCTTTTTTGTCTCTCATCTTTGTTTATATATTTTGTTTTTATTCTTTATTTTATTCATAATAAATATATATATATATATTATTTATACGTTTTAATTTTGATATACAAAAAGCATATTTATAGTTTATATAAACGCGGGGTAAAATTATATAATGACACCCCAAAAGGAATTTTAAAAACTCAAAAGCAGTTTCTAACCTTTTGATTTTACTCTAAAAATCATTTTGATTAAAAAATCTTTATTTAAGGTAGATATCCATAAAGATATTTATTTAAGGTAGCAATCCATATATTAAAAAATTATACCTGTTTATGAGTAATACCTTCTACATTTCTAGCATTCCATGCAGTAACTACTCATATAGGCTAACATATGGGCTATGGCCAATATAAAAGGTCATATTGTAAAAGGAAATCCAGATCTTCCTTCAATTCTGCCCGAATACCTTACTTTGACAGAATCATATGGTCAAGAAAACGGCAGGTTATGTTCCTTAGCCACAAGTCTACTTGGATTATCGAGTTGAATACAGTTTTATGTCTATCACGAATTATTTTCGCGAAAATCCAATGCTTTATGGGACCAAGCTCAAACCTTTTTTTTTCTTTTGGTATAATTTCACAAGCGAACCTAATCATGTTCACTCTTGCCAGAGTAATAATGGCGGAACACACTTGAGAAGTCTTCAGTTTCATGACCATCCTTGCAGATCTCTGTATATCTGTAGAAAGTGATTAGGTCATCAGAGCATATAATGTTGAGTTGGAATTCCTTCTCTATAACTTGAAGAACTTAATGCAATCAGAGGCAGAATCGATGCAAATCCATGTAGTTTCTAGAGATGTTATATACAGAAAGAAAAGCACTGAAAAATCAATTCATACAGGCTAATTTCTTTCTCAGCTACAATAACCGGTGTCTACTGTCAGACACATCAAAGTGTTAGTTAAGGACCAGACAAAACCTTCTTGAACTTAAAGCTCGGCAAAAGTATAAGAGTGCTTGACATAACAAAATCAGGCAAAACATTTCATGATCCTAATACACAGTGCATGACTCCATTTGGAAGGGATTATATTATCTTCAACAACAGTTCCATTCCATATTTCATTTATTTCATTTATTATTTGCAAAAAGCTAAGTTCAGGAGGATTGTTCTACATTTATCATTTGTATGCAAATCCTTGAAGGAGGCTTGTTCTACATCATTGTGAAGCTATTTATTTTAGTTGCAAACTGTGGTACTTTTAACTGGTTTAAAATTAAAAAAAAATTATGATACTTACATGTTCTGTGCTAGAAGTGTCAATGGACATTTTTGATCAACTTCCTCTGCTGATGCTGCAGCAAGTTTCAGGTCTTTAGCCTGCATTGTTAAAATGAAGATGTTTATCCATCCTCGGATTAGTCCACTGAAAACCCAAAGTAGAAGAAATTAGCATTTATGATCTATGTCATGTAAGAGGCATTTATGCGATGGTGACAAAACATAAAACTTCCCCTACTTTTCTGTAATGGTTCATGTTTGGGATTCATGGCTTTACCTCTCCCAACAATATCATCTCTAAGGTTCAAACCTAATCTCAGCAAGGGAGTGCAATGTGACTTCACCATTACACCCAACACTTATTGGTTAGTGCCCCTACTTCAGTTAACAAAATTTACAATCATATAGATAAATACATCAGGTTCTATTTGTTTGGCACATTTTGCTATTTTCCCTTCACATCTGGAATTCAAAAGGACAAAAGGCAAGTTTGGGTACAAAGGAAAATAAAATTTTTGAACCACTGTAGACAAATTATATAGGTTTTTCAAATGAAAATAAATGAATGTTTCTACGTCCATATAGACAACTCTAGTAGTTATTAAATTTAGATTTTAGATCAATTAGATATTGTTTTCCACCTTTTCCCTTTGTTTTGTAACAATTTTTCGAAGATCATAAATCTAATAGGAAAAAGCAGGTAGCAAAGCACCTATCAAACAAAAGATGTGCTTGCACATGCATGAATACGAAGAGTCTTACCTTTCATTAAGAAAAACAAAATGCATTTACATTGCATAAGAAATTATAACATGGAAATATCATGTGAATCCTACTCATAAATTCAGACCAGAAATTTGAAGACAACGTTCATAGGTTTGTTAAACTTCAATTCACCTAATACTGACAGAAATATGACCAAGCATGTTGTTTCAAATTAAGGCCAGTAAGGTAGTATGATCTTTCTTTTCCCTTCATTTCATGTAAAACCAGTAATTCCAGTATGTACAGTTCACGTTAGATTCTGAAAACTCAGAACAGAATGACAGAAAGAGTTAAATTAGACTGTGTTAACTAGTATGCTATTTCAGCTTAAATAAGTTACCAGGTTACGATGCCTTAAGCAACCTAATGAAGCATGATTAATGTGGAGCAAATTCTCATTGATACATATAAATATAGGAAAAGGAAACTGCTTACCATGAGCTTGGATGCAAATCCCCCACTATAATTCCTCGAAGATGGCACTCCTTGCATCACACCAGGAACTGGATTATAACTATCACTGTTACATTGAGCTTATTTTAGAAATAAGTATATCAATGGGAAATTCACCAACAGTAAGGAAGTTCTTGAATTCTCCCAACTTGGAGAATAACTCACTCTTGAGATAACTGGCCAGCCTCAAATGCTCTTGAGGAAAAAATACACATGGTAAGATTTCCCTTACTCTCCTCCCACCCCATATATCTTGCCTAACCGATATCAAATATGTGTTGACAACATAGAAAAAACAAATTGTAATGCTAGAACCAAGTGACCCGAGTTCCCATATTAAAAGAGCATGAAATATGATCAAGATGACAACGAGAAAAGGTAAATAACATGATTTAATTTTCATAAAAAGTGTTGCCAGCTAATGAAAAGGAGGCACATGCTCCACACTTAGGGTCATAACTTCCAATTTTCTCATGTATGGTTGACCTCTAATAAAATATTTGAAGCTAGGCAAAGGGATTGTGATTATTTTAAGAGGCTAGCACATCTATTGAAGTGTCGCTTAAAGAAAATTTATTTATTATATTTGCATGTGAGTGAGACAGTAGAGAAGTGTTTGGTACCTGCTCCAACAGCGAGCACTTGAAGAGTTAAATATCTTTGTCAGGGTACTGGCAGTTATTCCTAGAGATTGACCAAGAGCAAGAGCTTCTGACACTCCAAGCATACTGACAGCCAGTGCCAAATTGTTGCATATCTTTGCCACCTGAATAACAGAACCATACCAATGATATCACTTCACCTACAAATCCATAGAGATGAAGAATAAGATTGAAACCAAAACATGCCAAAGAAATTATTATTTCACCGCCAGCAAAACAAATGAATGGAAGAACTTAGCCATCTCGTTTTTAAGTTCTAGCATTGAAAGAAAATATGAAATGAGCATCAATTTGTTACATGATGATATTTCCCTTTAAGAATTTAATTATTTTAAGTATGAATGAAAGAGTAACTCTAAAAATAGCAGGCAGTCTAAACTGGTTAAGAGCTGATACCAGACCAAATTATAACTTTGGCCGATTGGATAGATCCATAATGAGTCCAATTAAGTCCATCTCCTTGTACTTCCAAAACAAACACGAATAAACATACAGGTGACACTGATTCTTCGTATTATATTTTGATGCTCTTGCAGTAAGTTTTTTAGGGTGCACATTTTGAACTGATAACATCATCTCAATTCAATACATAATTTAAGATATCATAAGTCAGTTATAGCCAACACAGCTTAGAAGGCAAGAAAACTCTTGGTCAATAGTCAAATTTATCAAGAAACTATGACAAACTAAAATTTCATGAAAATATAGCCTAAACTTGAGTTTTCTTGTCCTCTTCACTATTGATTTAAGCTACATCCTGGAGGGAGGGGAGGAGAGAGAGAGAGAGATGAAATCAAAATGAAATATTACATGTTATTAAGAGAACTTACTGAACCATTTCCTGGTCCACCACAGAAAATCGTATTTTTCCCCATTGAGAGAAGTAAGGATTTGGCAGAAAGATACGCGTCTTCAGGGCCACCAACCTGGATCACATGTTTTTTTTAATCATAAATTGAATACTACCTATAAGTGCTGCCAACCTAATATCATTTGTGTTATAATATACAAGACTTCTGTAGCAACCAATTTTGCATACATCATTGAAAATATAAGTAAAAATTATAATATCTTACAGCCACATTTATACTAAACAAGCAGCCTCACAAACAGGGCTAAAATAATTGGAAAATATTTTACTAGTAAAAGTAATTTACAATTGGGGAGGACATCTATCCTACATTTTCTGGATGAGGTTGGGAAATAGTTTAATGGGTGTGACCTATACACTCAATGGAAAATAATTTATAATTGATCAACTCTACACAAAAAAAAAAAAGTGATCAATCGTGAATTCATACCATGAATGTAAGTGAACCAGCTTCCGCAGCTACAACACCTCCAGAGACAGGAGCGTCCAACATGACGGGGCTCTCCCAATTCTCTGCTTAAGTTATATGAACAGAAACTGAAATATACAAACTTTTGTATGCATGTGTGCGTGTATATTTATTTACAGATGAAGGTTGCAGAGGACTGAAGACATCATTCAGGCTGTATCGTTCTCATGTTTGAATGGTAATGTCAAAAAAAAATGGTGACCCGGAATTAACATGCCTAAGACATGACTACGATCATCATGTTTCAACGTTTCTCAACCAAGTCATATAATTTTCAATGTCTCATGATAAGAGGTCAGTGTATTTGTCTTTGTGTGTGAGACGAAGAGAGAGGGAATTAGGAAATAAAAATAAATAAAAAGATTTCGGACATATTAAATGATAAATAAAGGAAAGAGAGTGATAGACTGAGATTGTCAGTTTATCATAATGACCAAACGTTCTATTAAAATCTCAGATTTATCTTTACTTCAATTCACTGATTTGTACCTTTCTTTTCCTTCAGAGTGCAATTAGATACAGAAGCAGAGAGTTTTCTTGATGTTTGTGGATCAATAGTAGAAGAATCTATTAATAACCAAGGCCTTAGTAGATTTCCTCCTTGAAGTAAGCCATATGGCCCATTGTAAACATTCAATACCTATATAAATTAGATTGGTCGCTCAGGCAGACATTTTTGCAGTATATAATAAACATTAGAAACCAAGGAGAAAAGAAGAATTAATATTTAGGTGCAACTGAATTTGACAAATTTAAACTAACAACCTAGCATTAGGACACCCAAGTACTTGCCCTAATATAATTTCCACAGGATATGATTCACAACCAGAAAGCATTACAACTCAAGTCACATAATTGATTCTCAATAAGAATGAAAATTAACAAACTCTATTCAATTACTTCTTCACAAGGTAATGTTTTATCGTGCATTCTTTTAAATATATCTGATTAACACAATGGAGAAAATAGATACAACAGAACCTAACTTTTAAGATATTATTATCATAGTATTATTTTTATCTTGAATGAAGTTTCAACTTAGATGCCTTTTCATCTTTAACCTGACAGCAAGAACTGATGACCATAAACGTAAACAAGAATATGAAAAGCAAAGTTCTAGCAAATAAAGTACTTCTATGGATCTAGCAAAAGGTTTATTTCTCAGTGACAATAAGATAATGACCTTGATTGAAATTGTTAAGTCCAAAAAGACTAAAAGGTAAAAATAAAAACTAGGATAAGCTTATACACCCATTATAGGAAAAATAAACATAGGAAAGATAATCTGAGTCATAATGCTCACATGAGATGATGAAGGCAACATTGTGATTACAACGTCACTTGCTTCTGCAACTCCAAAAGGTGTTGGTTTTGTTGAAACTCCCATGTCAGAGTGCTTCTTCATGACATTACAGTCTCTGAATTGAAATATGAAGTTGCAAATTTGCTTTAGAGGAGAAACATTTTCTATTTTCTAAACAAAGAAGAGCCTAAATAGCATGAAGAACATACAACTAGATGGAAGCGTAATGCAAGCTAAATAAGCATTGTACTTCAAAAGGTAAGAAAAAAAAATTGAGTGCATTACACATCATGAACAGTCATTTTGTATCCAGCTTTGAGTAAATTATTTGCCATTCTGGATCCCATATTTCCCAGTCCAATGAATCCAACATTCTGTCAAGGTCAATTTTATGATACATACAATAAAATTAGGGTTAGAAGAAAAATCAGAACAAAAACTACAATTAGACAGTGTAGCATAAAATTGAAGCTACCAGGCATTAAAAATAACATGAGAAACAGATTATATTTCCACCATCAAGTGAAAACACCTCACCAAGATATTTTGCCATTATTTTACAAAAACGCAAGTAATAATACGCTTTCCCAATTGAGAATACCCACTGCAGAGACTTCATTGTGCATCTTTCTAAGAACATACCAAACTTAGTTCTACCTAAGTACTGATTTCAATGACAAATCAAAATGAATTCTTAAAACAGTTCGATGCGAACAATTTTCTCATATTCAGCAACTAAGATCACATTATACCGAAAATACAATTTTCCTTTTTTTTCAGCAACAGCAATTCGGAATTTTTCAAGGAAGAGTTCTGATAATTGAAATTAAAGTAAATCTAAGGGAAAATCAAAGAAAATTAGTAAAGAAAATAATCTGGGTGAAAAGAAAACCTTGATCGGTTCTAAAATACGACTCATTGCTGCAAGGACCAAGATCAATCTGTTCTACGAGCTTCTAAACAACGTCGGCGTCCATTAAGTAATCCCATTTGTGCATAAATTAAACTTTTAAGGTAATATGTTCACAAATGGTAACTGATTTGTTAATTTATTCAATTTGGTAATTTGATTTCTAATTACTTTAATGTTACTATTAAATTTTTAATTTTACTTTAATTTAGTCACTAAATTGAAAAGTGTTAACAAAATTTGTATAACAACACATTTAGTCCTCCACATTTGTATATTTAAATAATATTTAGTTTTAATTTAAATTAAATTAATAAATTTAACTTTTTATTTATACATTATTTTAAATTAATCATATTTTTATTAAAATATATATCTCCTTTCCATATCTACACTTTAATATTTCAAAAGCAACAAAGTAAACATTCTCGGCTATATCTCAATAAATATTTTTTTGGTATGAGTTCATTCGAAGATACTTGATAAAGAATCCAATAAATCATTAATATTTACTTGAATGTACGTTCTTCTCGCTACGTGGCCTCGTATCTTATTTCTAAGATACTCGATGAAAAATTCCAAATATATAGTGTATGTTTTCAATGTTATATGGTCTCGAATCTCACTCGGGTATTATAGATTTTAGAAAATATATTTCCGATGTTGTATGGTCCTGTCTCTCATTCCAAGCTTGTAATATTGTATTCATAGTATCTTACAGTGATTAAACCTGTAAATTTTATTTAAATATTATCTTGTTATATAGTGTTTTAAACTTGAATCTCATATTTTGTAAACTTATTTTTAATGCTTATTTAATTATATAAAACTACATATGTTTTGATGTTTTGAAAATAATAAAATTTAAAAATTTAAAATTTAAAATTCTAAGGGAAAATCTAAGGAAGAGTTCTGATAATTGAAATTAAAGTAAATCTAAGGGAAAATCAAAGAAAATCTAAGGGAAATCAATATATTTACTTTTATAAATGCCCTATGATTTCAGAACCTTGAAGCAATGACGGGACGGCAGTAGATTATTTCAACAACTGTATCACCATAAAATTACAATCCAAAAGGAAATAAATAAATAAATATGAGTCTCCGTTTTATATCGAAGGAAATAAAATTACCAAAATGTAATATTTTCAACATTCAACTAGGGTCTGTTTATTTTAAGGAATTAGAATTTCGAAATTTATTTTGTTTGTTTCAAGTAATTGTAATTTCGGAATTCAAATTCCGTTTTTGTAATTGTAGATAATCAAAGAGTTTGAATTACAATTGATTATTTTTTCTTTATATTCTTTTGTAGTTTGTTTATTACACCTTTTTCAGTAAAACAAACTACATTTTCTTCGACCTAAGACCTTAAATCTTAAACCCTAAACTTTTTTAGATCATAAATACTAACCTTAAACCCTAAACTTTAAAGTCTTTTATGGAGTATATCCTAAATACTAAGACAAACCCTAAAAACCAAACCACAAACCCTAAACTTTTAAAACCTTAAACCGTAAAAACCTCAAACCCTAAACCTTAAATCCTAAAAACTCTATATCATAAACTCTAAACCCTTTTAAACCATAAATGCTAACCTTAAACCTTAAATACTAAACCCTAAAAACCTTAAACCCTATACCCTAAACCCTAAAAACCTTAAACCCTAAACCCTAAAAAACTTAAAAAACTTAAACCTTAAAACCATAAACCATAAAATACTAAACCCTAAACTCTAAACCTTTTTAAACCATAAACCTTAAACCCTAAAACTATAAACCATAACTCTAAGCCCTTTTAAACACTAAATACTAATCTAAACCCTAAAACCCATAAATCCTAAATGCTAACATAAACTCTAATCCTTAAACCTTAAATCTTAAGCCATAGATTCTAAAAATCCTAAACCCTAAACACCAAACAATGAAAAATAATTTATACAATTTCATCCAAACACTTAAAATGGTTTCTGTAATCAGTTTTACAGAAAATGTAATTTAATTTTTTAAAATTTATTTTTCAAAATCAATTTTACGAAAAAAAATCATTTTTAAGAATTCATTTTTCGGAAACAATTTTAGCGAAACAAACAGACCCCTAATTCGTACTCAATCATGAAAAATGGAAAAAAAATAACAATCAAAAGCCAGAACATTTTTTTTATATTTTACCCATAAAAACTCAATTGTAAGAAACCCTATCTAATGAACAATTGGCAAGAGTAAGAAACTCAATTATAAGAAACCATAAAACTACTATCCAAAAAGAAATAAATAAATATGAATCTCCCTTTCATCTCGAAGGAATTCAAATTACCAAAATGTAATATTTTCGATATTCAACTAGGGTCTGTTTATTTTAAGGAATTAGAATTTCAGAATTTATTGTGTTTGTTTTAAGTAATTATAATTTCGTAATTCAAATTTTAGTGTTTGGTTCATATAATTGTAGATAATTAAAGATTTTGAATTACAATCGACTATTTTTTTTTTGTATTCTTTTATAGTTTGTTTACTATACCTTTTTTAGTAAAACAAACAACATTCTCTTTGACCTAAGCCCTAAAACCTTAAATCCTAAACCCTAAACTCTTTTAGACCACCTAAACCTTAAACCTTAAAACCTAAACTTTAAAGACTTTTATAAATCCTAAATTCTAAGACAAACCCTAAAAACCAAACTTCAAACCCTAAACTTTTAAAACCTTAAATCCTAAAAACTCTATACCATAAACTCTAAACCCTTTTAAACCATAAATACTAACCTTAAACCTTAAATACTAAACCCTAAACCCTAAAAACCTTAAACCTTAAAAACCCTAAACCTAAAAACCCTAAACCCTAAACTCAAAACCTTTTTAAACCATAAACCATAAACCCTAAAACTATAAACCATAACTCTAAGCCCTTTAAAACACTAAATACTAACCTAAACCCTAAAACCCATAAATCCTAAATGCTAACATAAACTCTAATCCTTAAACCTTAATCCCTAAGCCATAGATTCTAAAAATCCTATACCCTATACCCTAAACACCAAACAATGAAAAATAATTTATACAATTTCATCCAAACACTTAAAATGGTTTCCGTAATCAGTTTTACAGAAAATGTAATTTATTTTTTCAAAATTTATTTTTTAAAATCAATTTTATGAAAAAAATTTATTTTCAAGAATTCATTTCTCGGAAACAATTTTAGTGAAACAAACAGACCCCTAATTCGTATTCAATCATGAAAAAATGAAAAAAAAAAGATGAACAATCAAAAGTTAGGACATTTTTTTTATTTTACCCATAAAAACTCAATTGTAAGAAACCCTATCTAATGAACAGTTGGCAAGAGTATAAGCATAAATCTAGCAAAAGCGCAATGGAAAGGATCAAAATAAAAATCTTCAGCTATTATCAAAATCGTTTGTTAAATTAAAATATGATTTCATCATTGTCTAGAACATCAAACCTCCTTAGTAACATCTCAGACCACCGTGAAATATATAGAATTCGGTTACACAAAACTTAAAATGTCAATATCTTTTAAGCACTCAAAATTTCATTAGATGAAGTATGTAATTCTTATTTTGATGTTTAGGGATCTTATTCTAGGTTGGTATTTATAAAAGTTCATCCATAAAAAATCAACTTAATCATATTATTATCTCATATCCTTCGCTTACCAAAATGTAAAACATGAAAAATTATGCATGAAAACATGCCACGGACCATTAAAAGTTGGTTATCCAACAAAGAAGACTCCCTCCATCGCCAATAGTCAAGTTGTTTAAAAAAACTAAGTTTCTATAGATACTAAAAGAGAAATCTTTTTTACTAAAAGTCGGATTAATTTAAAATAATATTTAAATATTTAAAGTTAAATTTATTAATTTATTTTGAATTACGACTAAAATATTTGAAAGTGTAAATATAAAGGATTAAATGTATTATTATATAAATTTTGTTAACACCTTTTTAATATTGTTACAGTTTAGTGGCTAAATTAAAACAAAATTAAAAATTTAATGATAATATTAAAATAATTAAAACTTTGATTGTTAAATTGAATAATTTAACAAATTTCAATAAATTTTTGTGAACTTTACCTAACTTTTAATTTAGGTTAAACTACTTTCTAATATTACCTAATGAATAAGTGATGTGATAATAAAAATTGTATAATTATATATTTGGTCGTCATTGTTGATATATTTTGATCTTAATTTTAATTTAATTTTAATTATTTTTTAAAACAATAAATTAATTTTTAACCAATTAAGTGATGACTCGGATCATCAACCATCAACATAAAATGCATATGTTGTGGCCTTTAGGCCAACATTTTTTTGTTATGAAACCTGACTTTGCAAATCTAAAATACCCTGCTACATAGGGATGAAATTAAGATTAAATTATATTGAGATAAATTAAATAATTTTAAAATAAATAAGGTTTTAAAAAGTAATTAAATCATAAAAATTAAATAAATATAGGTTTAATTTTATAAATTTTAAAATTAAAATGTCTTAAAAGATAATTAAACCAAAAAATAAAAAATAAAGTTTAATTTTATTAATTCTAAATAATAAATCTTAAAAATAATAAATTAAAAAATTGAGACAGACAAAACTTAATTATTGTAATAGTTTTAAAATTATTCAAATTTTAAATGTAACTAACCTATCAAGAAAAGAAAATCTATCATCATTCCTCAATTAATAAAGTCTTATCGCAAGTATAAAGAGTTAAACATGCTTGAAACTCAAAAATTGAGATTCGCAACATGCACATTAAGTTGTTCTACTTTTAGCACCCTAAACCAGAAAATAACTCTTTTTTTAGAAAAATTATTTCGTGAAACCATTCCACTATGTCATTCGTAGTGTAATACCCGAATTTTTTCCAGGTTTAATAAATATAAATAAGGCCATACACATATTAAATAATATAAATAATAAATTTAATAAATAATAAATATATACATATAATAAATAAATAAAAATAAAATTCCTCATTACAAAATAATAATAAAAACTCCATTTTCTATTCTAAATTTCCCATATTTTTCGTATTATATCCAAAAAGTCCAATACAAACCATTAAGGCCCATATCAGTCAAAGAAACACAAATTTTTAAATTTTTCCGCTCAAACCGTGCCACGTTACACTACTCGGTTGGCCCCAACTCCCTCACTCGGATTGATAAATTAAAAAGCTCCTGCTATAAATAGGAAAGAGAGAGAGTAATAATGACACATTAATAATCTACAAAAAAAAGGAATGTAATTATGAGCTCATAATTACTGAGAGAAAGAAAAAGAAAGATTTGAGACTTACATGTTATCATTCGAAGGAGGCCTACAGAAGTTCGAAGGATGTCAAAAAATCATCGGAGACTCGCCAAACCTAATCGAAATCTCGTCAGTCTTTTGCTCAAGCATCGAAAGCACGCTTCGAGGGTAAGAATCCACTTAAATCCTGTTTTTCCTTGCGTTTTAAAGTGTATACCTTAGATAAACTTAGATTTAGGTTGCTTTACAGTTTTCCGTTTGAGTATGTGTGTTTTCGGTGGGTTTTGTTGATTGGCAATGTTACAAACCAGTGAGGATTTGGTTTTGATAGTTTTAGGTTAAATCTTGGGAAGTTTGAGTAAGATCCAATCAGATCAGTGTTAGGTTTATGTCTAGATGAAGTTTAGGTTTAGGATTTAGGTAAAATCGGGAGGATTTTTACGAATCCGGGTAGTTTTGAGTAGTTTCAGTGAAATCAAGTGATTTCTGGGGAGTTTTAGTGGATTCTGATGTTTAGATTGAAGAAAAGAATAATTTTTTTAGGGGGGTTTAGTGCTTCTAGGGTTCCAACAAGGTTACCGAAGATGAAAATGACGTTCATCGAAGAGAAATGTGTTGTTTGTAGGTTAAGGATGGTCGCCAAAAAACACGTCGACGTTCATGGGTGACGGTGGCGAGATGGATTAAACGGCGGTTTAGATGGTGGTTGAAGGTTGTTCTTCATGAACATGAAGAACATTCACTGTTTTCTTAGTGAGATTTAAGGTTTTGATCTGTTTGTGGTAGTTTTATATGGGTAATAAGGTGTTAGAATTGAGAGGGGTTTGTGAGCTGAATCAAGTGACCGAGTTGAGGGAGGGTGAGAAATGACTGAGCTTACTTGGTTCAAGGGATTTTGAGGGCTAGCGAAACGTTTCCGTTTTGGACTCGGGGGTCCGTGTGTTTTGATCATGGTCAACCCGGATATGCGAATTTTGGGTTAAATAGGGAAATTTCCTCCGTAGTCCCTCTGGGTTTAAGCTGTAATTCAATTTAGTCCCTAATTCCCTTTAATTCGAGTTCGGAATTTGGTATCCCATTCAATTAGGTCATCATTCGAGTCTGGATCATGATGCTTTAAGATATATCACAGGTCAACATAAATTGAATAAACGACATGATAAAGGAGTTGAATTTTTAGAGTCTTTTCCTTATGTCATTCGTTACAACAGGGTAAAGATAATATTGTTGTTGATGCTTTATCACGTAGATATGTGCTTTTGAATTATCTTGATTCATATTTGATTGGATTTACATATATTCTTGACTTGTATGTTGATGATTCTGATTTTAGAGATAAGTATAATGCTTTTGAGAAAGGTAAAGATGGAAAATTCTACAGGCATGAGGGTTATCTTTTCGAAGAAAACATAATATGTATTCCACAGGGTTCAATGCGTGATATTCTGATCTGTGAAGCACATGAAGGTGGATTGATGGGTCACTTTAGAGTCTCCAAGATGTTACAAACATTGAAGGAGCATCTATTTTGGCCTAAGATGCGCAAAGATGTTGAAAAATAGTGTGAACGTTGTTTGACATGTAAGAAAGCTAAATTGAAGGTTTCACCACATGGTATGTGCTTACCTTTACCTATTCTTGATTCCCTTTGGACTAATAGTTCTATGGACGGTAAAACAAAAGCAGAATATGTGAAGAAATTGCATGAACAGGTAAAGGAGAGCTTCGAACGAAGGACTCAACAGTATGAAAAGAAGCAAAAAAGGAAGGAAGCGAGTCACCTTCGATGTTGGTGATTGGGTTTGGATTCATTTCTGAAAGGAACGCTTTCTAGCCCAATGAATGTCAAAACTATTATCAAGAGAAGATGGTCCTTTTCAGGTGTTGGAGAAAGTGAATAAAAAAGCCTCCAAGATTGACTTACTGGGAGAATACAATGTGAGTGTCACATTTAATGTTTCTGATTTAACCCCTTGTGATGATTCTATATATTTGAGGATAAATACTTTTCAAGAAGGGGGGTGATTTGAACACATCTATACAAGCACAATTTGATCCGGAGGTTTTGCCAGCAGGACCTATTACTCGTTCTAAGACAAAGAAATTCAAGGAAGTTCTTTTCAATACTTTTGCTTCAATTCCAGATTCATTCGATAATGTTTATGCCTTAGAACATAGGCTTTATAATGTGTTGCATGCTGATATGTGACATATTAGACTATACTACTTATTATATATGTTTAAGTATGTATATATGATATTAAGTATGTTTTAAGGATTGGTTTGATAGTGTTTGTAATGTTTTTTTAACTTATTTATAAGTTCATGTGTATTATTGAATACATTTTCAAGTGATTACACCTTGTATTTAAGTTTTCGTTGAGTTTACAATACTTTGATGGATTCTTGTGCTGATTTCCTATATAGGTAATCAAAGGTGTGCAAGTGAGTGCCAAAGCCAAACAAGTCCCTTGTTTTGAAGACCAAACGACAAGATGGATAAGAATGGATGGTTTCTTATTCAAATTCAAACAATTAACACATGCTTAATACGTTTTATGAGAAAAATCATGTGGCTAATAAGGCTTGGTGCCTAGGAGGTTATTTTGTAGTTATTTTCGTTTGAATTATGGCCACAAGTTTGATTTTCGGCCAACTCTTTTCTTTCCTATATATTTCTTTAATTTTGTAAACACGTGGTTAGACACTTTGAAATAAAATTATATTTGAGAGATTTTTCTCTTATTTGGTTCTTTTTAGAACTTTTTGACATTCAAACTTGTTTTTGGTTGTCAAAACTTGATACTTCAGGTTCCTAGATCGCTATCTAGAGGGTCCAAGTCCTTTGACGTTAAACATATTCGATTCGGGTTTGCTTAGTAGATTTTGTAGGTTCTTTCGAGTTTAGCGTTTCATTTTGATTTCAGCAACATAATTCACTATTTTTGAACGTTCGAGTTACTGCCATGGATGTTTATTGAAGCATTCATCTTCCCCGTTTTGAATATCATTCAAAACGCTCATCTTTTTTTTCTTTCTTTTATTTTTGTTTTATTTTATGCATTGTTTTCTTATATAGGTAAATAGTGTAAAAGTCCATTCAAACGCCCAACTTATCTTTCTTTCTTGGGTAAATTACATAAATGGTCCCTTGATTATACCTCAATTATCTTTTACATTCCCTGACTATCAAATGTTACAAATTGGTCCATTGATTAACTTTTATGATACAAAATGATCCTATGTCGTTAAAAATTTAACGAGAAACTGATGTGGACGTTAACATTCTGACTTGGATTATAGAGACTGGGGATGCCACATGGTTATCTAAGTTAGCAAGTTAACATCCACGTTAGTTTCTCGTCATATTTTTAACGGCACAAGACCACCTTGTATCAAAAAAGTTAGTCAATAAATTAATTTATAATATTTGATAGTTAGGGGATATAAAAGATAATTGAGGTATAGTCAAGGGACCATTTATTAAGTTTACCCTTCTTTCTTTCATTTTTGTTTTATTTTTTTCAATGTTTTCCTACATAGGTAAACAATGTAAAATTCTCTTCAAACCCCCAAGTTATTAAACTTATTTACTATATAGGTAATTAGTGTAAAATCTTGACTATTTATGTTTTTTCTAGTTGCAGAAACTAGCTTACAACATTCCTAGATCCACAACATATGAAGAAAGTCTATTTCGACAAACTACCTCGTATTATATGGTATCAGAGCTTTGGTTTGGATTTGTTGTAATTTTTTGCAATTTAGTATAATTTTTTTTTCAAAGTTAAAGTTTGACAAAAAAAAAGTCAAAGTAAAAAAAAATAAAATTAATAAAAAATCAAATTCGAATTTGGAAAGAAATTGAAAAAAGAAAGTGTGTTTTTATTTTGAAATTGTGATGAATGTACAAGTTCTTGTACTATGTGATTCTAAGTGTTTCGAAATCAACCGAAACGAATTGTTCTTGTTTGTTCGATGATAGAAGCATTTTAAAGTACTTCTTTGTAGAAGAATTACTATTTTCATCTTTTCATTTTCTTTTTTCGTCAATTTCCAGCCCCTTCTATTTTGTTTCTTCTTTTCTTCGTTTTATCATTGTTTTTTTTCCTTTCTTTTTTTTGTTTTAGTAAAACATTGTAACAGGTTTGAAAACATTGGATTAGTCCTTTAAAGAACTGAAAATAGAGAAATTGTGAGGGAAAAAGGCACTTAGTGTTGTGAGAACAGAAGGGGAGACAAAAAGAGCCATTCAAGCATTCTCCCGAGTGAAACACAAGCGTTAAGTGTTACATTTTGAGTGCAGAATTTTTTTGGAGTGAAACCGAGAGGTTCTTTGTGTGTGTGTGTTGGTATGACTTTTACTTTTATTTTACTTAACTCGTTATTTGTATTTCTTTGTGTTTTCTTAATATGATAGGTTTAAAAGATCGTTGTCATGAAGATCGGCCACTGAATCAACATATAGAGAGAGACCTTTGCCAGTGAAATTTGGAGGATATTAAAGGGTGAACTTGAACCCCTACAATCTCAATTGGACAGAATTGATGGTGGTTCCCAAAACAACACAAATGGTGAACAAAATGATGAAAATGATGTGGATCAATCACCACGATTCAAGAGAAGCTTGAATGCATAACCAATTCACGATGAACAACAACGAGAGAACATCTTCCTTACAAGATGTCGTGTAAATTATAAGGTATGTATTGTGATTATTGATAGTGGTGGTTGCACTAATATTGTTAGTTCTTTTATGGTTGACAAGCTAGGTTTGAAGACGAAAAAACATCCCAAACCATACAAATTGCGAAGGTTAAATGAAGGTGGAGAACTTAAAGTAACAAGACAATTTGTTGTATCGTTTTCGATCGAAAATTACAAGGACGAGGTCCTTTGTGATGTTTTGTCGATGGATGCTACTCACCTTCTTTTGGAACGACCTTGGCAGTATGACAAGAGGGTAATGCGTGATGGTTTTACAAATCGATACTCTTTTATGCATGCAAGTAAGAAGATTACTTTAGCTCCTTTGACACCTAATCAATGATGGCAAATCAAGTAAGCATGAAAAAGAATAAGGAAGCTGCAAAGGAGAAAAAAAAATGAATGTTTATGCAAGCAATTGAGAAATCAGGAAATGTCTTTCCTCTCACCAATCTTTGTTTATTTTAATGTTTAAAGATTATTGTTTATTGGCTGAGTTTCCTACTGATTTTCCTACATCGGTTGTTTCCCTTTTGTAGGAATTTAAAGATATGTTTCTGGAAGAAACACCGAAGGGATTGCCATATATGGCATTGATCACTAGATTAACTTTATTCCAAGTGCTACTATACCAACTTAACGCCCAAGTTATTATACTTATTTACTACGTAGGTAATTAGTGTAAAATTTTGACTGTTTATGTTTTTCTTGTTGCAGGAACTTGCTTATAACATTCCTAGATCTACAACATACGAAGAAAGTCTATTTCGATATGATACCTCGTATCATAAACAATTAGGACCAAAAATAACATTATTAATTTCTCTAAGTGTATATATGGTAGTGTCCAATTGTTCTGATGTTATCATAATACACTTGGTAAATTAATAATTTAATAGGACCTTAATTATTTAATTGATGGAGCCTAATAGGATAGAACTTAAAATTAACAAGATAATAACCGATTTGGAATTTAAACCTTCTAGAGTAGAACTTATATTTCTTCAAAATACGAGTTATGGTTTCCTATTATAGGACGTCTTATTCAAGCCTGTATTTAAAAGAAATGTACTTTCTTATGAAAAAGGATATCCTCATTCGAACGATATTCAAAATACCATAATGGCACGAGTAATTAATAAGGTACCGATTTTAGGTGTTTATAAGGGTTGTCCTTACGCGTAACCGACTCCCGAACCCAAATGTTTTAAAAAAAAATCTCTGGTTTGTTTTATGGTGTCTGACCTACTTAAGTGACCGATGATGACTATAATTCATTTTAAAATTAAAATAGTATATGTTTTAAACACGATGCATAATTAACAATTAAAAGCAATAAAATTCGATTTTTCCAAAATTCAATCGTTTGACTATTTTTACACCTTGGTTTTAAAATGGTTGCGACAACTTGGCGACTCCGTTGGGGATTTTAAGAGTCAAGCCTTAATAATTAATTACACGTGTCATTTTGGTATTTTGAGTAATAATATAATTCACCGTACTAACACAAGTTTTGTTTTGTTTTGTTTTGTTTCTTTTTTTTCTTTTCTTGTTTCTACTGTTTGTCTTGTTATTTGCACTAGCATTGCTTCGAGAAACAGTAAAGTTAGAAGTATTCAAATATGTCTAAAGGTTTCAACATATGAAAAGATAATACCGATGTGTGGGCGTGGTCGGAAGCAGTCCAACATGAGAAAGGAGACATTCTGTCCCCGGGAAGTTTTCGCAAATGAAGGGATATGTTAAGATAAATACAAATCAGAACCCGTGTCTATAGGAAGTTCGAGATATCTGGGATAAGTGGATTGAAGACATGAAAGAACAATTTAAGAATGAGTTTGGGGATATAGATTTGTTACTAAAGGTGTCCGTTAATCGTCAGTTACTCAGAACAATGGCACAGTTCTGGAACCCGACATACATCTGCTTTACTTTCGGACGAGTTGATATGACGCCTATATTAGAGGAATATGACGTGCTGATTAACTGTCCTGCAATTAAGAGTGACAAGGTATACACTAAGCCAAATAGTACTTTAGGGTTTAAGAAGAAGCTGACACAGATTACAAGGAAAATAAAAGAATTTTAGGATCAGAAAATAACAAACCATGACAGTATGGATTTGAGAGAAGACAAACAGAGGGTAAGTTAGAAGGTTTTAAAGGAATTGATAGCTGCTAGTAGGGAAGAGCCGTCCAAAGCGAGGAGGATTATAAGTCGAGGGTAACGCAGACTACAAAAGCGTGGGAAACACTAGGAGAGTTTAATCGTACCAAGACCTGAAAATTATGGCCAAATACGAAGAATAGAAGACGTAGAGGATCAATGAAAAAACCTTTTAGGAGATACCGTAGATTGTTGGATCGTCAAGTGGAGCAACCCGAGAAGCACCATCGGCGTTGGAAAGTTGAAGCATGATCGAGAATTAGACCTGAAGAGGTACGAGAAAGGATCTATCACCTTACACAGGAGCTAAATATGGCCAAGTATCAAGTACTCACCCACATGAGGGTAAAGAGAAGGAGTTGACGATCCAGAACGAGAAATTGAGTCAGGATTTGAAGGAATTGTGAGAGATTCATGATGGACATAAGAAGAAGCAGAAAGAAAGTGAGAGCAAAATGGTTCAGGATTTGTTAGCCCGTTTAGATAAGATGGAAAAGGAGAAGGAAGATTACAAGAATCTATATGAAAGGAAATCACGCGAAGGAAGGGAAGCGAGCAGTAAAGCTAAGAATAGACTAGAAGAAGAGAAAACAAGGAATTTTGACCTGACTAACCAAGTGGTCGCAACTAGAGGAGTTAGTGATCATGTATCACAATGAGGACAAGGTTCAGATGGAGAAAGAAAAATAAGATCTATAACAAAATATTTTTTTCTCGAGAATGAGGCGCAAGAATTGTGAGAAAAGATGTCAAGCTACGACAGAGCCTTATGCCAAGATACTAGAGCATGGAAAACAAAGTATGAAGGGGCGCAGTGCACCATCCAAAGTCAGAATAGTGAGCTAGTTAATTTCAAAGAACAAGTTAAGAGCGTAGCCTCTTATGTGAAGATACTGTCAAGAGAAGCCAAGACCATGCTGAAGCAACCGAATGTTGAGCTAGAACATGGGGAGATCATTGAACGGTTGTTGCACGAGCTGACCAATTTAGGAATTAGGGCTAACAAATTTTTGTAGTAAAGAATTATCTTTTCCTTGTATTTGAACCTTTTTGACGAACGAATGTTTCTAAAACGCTGTTTTTCGGATTCAATGCCTCTTTGCATTTATGCATACATGCATTCATACATTCATACTCCATGTGCATTATTAATTTAAAAGATGAAATTTTAATGAAAAGGTTCTATGACAGAACACCTTTAAATTACAACCATACCGCATTCATATTCAACATGTTCACGCGCCAGAACAATGACAATGGAGGACATACTTAATAGTTTAAAAAATGATCGGGCAAAATTCTAGAGCCATCTGGACAGAATAGAACAGAACACGATGGACAATATTACCAGAGCACAAGCGGATATTATCAATCAGTTGACTGCTTTTTTGGGACCCAAGGAATCCAAAAATGACAAAATGCAGGCAGGAGGATCGAACGAGATAGAAGGCCACATCGACACTACATCCCACGTAAGAGGGAAACTTGAGGTACAACATGCACCCGATAACGTTCAAATCAACCTGATTGGAGCATCTGCAAGCCATCCTATAGAAGTTGGTGAAGTTGCCACTCCCAATGAATTCCTGGACCTAAATTTCATGAATGAGGTAGAGAAAGTAGGCCAAGATATGGAAAACAAGTACACCGAGTATTTTAAGGATTTGGAGGAGAAAATATTGGAGATACAAGGAAACATTGATCAAGGCACGAATAAAACAGATCTGGGGTTGGTATCTGACTTGGTATTGCCACTGAAGTTTAGAATGCTTGATTTTGAGAAATTCGATAGAACTACATACTCAATTGCACATATGAACATGTATTATAAAAAGATGGTTGCTTTCCACAAGGAGGAGAAGTTGTTGATCCATTACTTTTAGAACAATCTAATAGGTCCTGCAGTATATCCACGAACCAATTATATCCACGAATCCATTACCGAATCATGATGGACGAGGTGTTAATATGATCAAGGAAGAAGGATAAATGAAGCAGGTAAAGATGAATGTATCAAAGATGAAATCACCATTGAAGTGGGTGTTTAAAAAGCTATACGACAATGGGCTCATATGCCAAGGAATGATGGTGGAAGAGCAAGTCAAGTTAGAGGTATACTGCGAGTATCACTAGGAATAAGGGCATGAGATCCAGTATTGCCCTGAGTTTAGGAGTTCGTTGTAGGGAATGATGGACCATAAATAAGTGAAATTCTTTTCCAAGGTATGAGAGCGAAGAACAATGGATGTGTGCATATCCGAAAGAGCTATGCCCAAATATTGTTTGAATAGGCCGTTGGTTATTTCAACCTGACCGAAGATTGAGAGCTCATTAGGAGAAGGAAGACCAGCGATTACTCCTAGTATGGTGATCACTCCTCCAAATCTATTTCCATAAAAAGATACGGAAAGTATTCTATGGACTTATATTAAGAGTGTAATAGCATCGAACGAGACAAAACATGCCGAGGAAACACAATTATAGCAGTTTGAGATAGAAAACAACGTCAAAGCTGAAGAACCTATAAACGAATTCGGGCATTTCATGAGGAGAAGGAGATGTTACTCACCTGCCCAAGATAAGGAGGAAAAGACAAAGAATACTGAAAAGAAGAAAATTTTTGAGGATCTAGTGCCGAAAATAAATGAGTTGGTTACTGAAGAGAAAGCACATGAATTTTTGAGATTCTGAAGCATAGCGAGTATAATATTGTTGATAAGTTGAAAAGGAAAAAAGACAGAATTTCCATTCTTGAACTTTTTTGAGTTCTAAGGGGCATCGTAATGCTTTGCTAAAGGTGCTAAACCAGACGATTGTTCCGAATGACATATCAATGAACAAATTGGATCGAATTGACAATGGATCGAAATTAAATGTTTTAAAATTAGTGAATCTAAAGAGGCTTCCTATCAAAATCTCATATTATAATGCCCGAAAATTGGGCTTAGAAGTTAGTGGGCCGGTTTAGCCGGTTAAGCCTAGTTCGAGATTACATTCTTAAAAATTAATTTTTTAAGCAAAATAAATTATGGAAAAATATCCTAAAATCCTAATTAAATATATTTTTGACTTTTTTTCAACTCAATTTTGAAAATTGACCGTTAAATCCCTATGATTTTGAAATTAGTGACTATTTTGTAAAAATTAAAAACTTAATGAAAATTTTATAAACTAATCCAAAACTTTGAATCTTTAAGGGGATTTGATCCAATACTAATTTTAGTTGAACTAAACTTCCATGGTCTTAGATAAATACTCTTAACTCATGTTTTAAAACACAAAACCCAAATAACTTTAATTAAAACCCATAAACCTATTTTATATCAAAACCTAAAACCTTATTTTATTATTTTTGTTTTCCATCTTCCCAAATAAGAGAACAACCTTATTTTCAATTTAAAATCAATTCCTTTTCAATTGATTTCTTTTAGGATTATTTTTATAATTTTTCTTCTTCGAAAAATCTCGTTTTTAATTGTTTTTCTTCTTTAAAAACTATAGATGTTGGTTGGGTCAGAATTGGAGGTAAGAATCATTAAATCCTATGATTTTAAAAGGTTATTAACTAAAATTCCCAAGTTATTGGCTTGGTAAAATCGTTTTAATCCTTTGTTTTAGAAAAAAATCGGTTTCTGATCAAAACTATACAATTTTCGTTCAAGGGTTTTTACCCATTATTTTTGAATCCTAAATGGATGGTTTTTAATGTGTGAGGATGTGTATAAAGTTTTTTTAAAATCCATAATCCCAGACTAAATGTTTAGGAGAAGTTTGGTTAGTTTCGAAAAGTTTTCGGTTAAGGTTTTGATGGGTTTTAAGGGTTGTTGAGTAGGGATCCGAATTGGGTTTTTTTGTGTGTGATTAGAAGCAATAAATACTTAGTTTTTGATATTTGAAATAGGAAATTTTTTTTCGTATTATATTAGTACATATGTGACTATGTACGTGTTAGAATGCTCTTGTTACTTTCTTATGTTGATTTTAAATGCTCCTATTTTTTTTGAAATAAACTAAAAAGGGATTTTATCGGTTTTTACGAGTAAGCATGAGAAAGTGGGATACTAATGTTTTACCTGTTGTTTTTGATATGAAAACTTGAGCATTGATACTGTTTTGTGTTGGATATTAAGATGATGTTATAGGGCTAAGTTGATCGATCGATAGGATGTTAGTGCACTCTTTATTATTCATAAAATTCGTATACATGGGTAAATTCCTTAGTGATGCATTAGAGTTATTGCTTGAATTGTGATATATGTGTTGCATTGCATTTAAGCGTAGCTTATCCTGGAAGCTAAGGTGGAAAACATGTTTGGAATTTGATCCATTCGTGTGCACGAGTTCAACTTGTGCGTGGTATGAGTAGGTGATAAAGCCCTTATACTTGGTATGGTGACGGTATACTCCCATACGTGGCATGACTCGACACTTATGTCCTCATGCGAGTATCCGTTTATCCAACGATTAGAAGTAAACTAATCGGATCACTAGTGCCAACATGTGAAAACACAAGTTTTATATTTTATACTGATTTTCATTAAAAATAAAGTTTGCGAGAGTTTGACTTTGGTTTCAAACGTTTTATAAGCCTTGCTATGAGGATCATGTAAGTCTTTAGTTTTTTGGATTAGTTTCACGTGATAAAACACTTGCTGAATTTTACCTTTGGTGGCATTGTTAGCCACATATGATTGTTTTAAGAGCATGAACTTTTTTTCTTCTAAAATGATTTCAGCATGTTATGGGCTGCATTGCAAGTAGTTTAAACTATTTTTATACATCCCTCACTAAGAAAATTCTTAACCATTCTCTCTTTCCTTGAAATACAAAGAAATAAGTAAGACTCTCGTCCGAAAAAGAAAAGAGTTCCATATTTATACGCTTTGATACATTTTAGCTTGAAGTATGTTATTTTCAATTGAACCTTAGGTAGTAGAGAGCAATGGAGCTAGAGACCTTCTATTATTTATGATTTGTTGTCGAACAACAATATTCTAAGATCTTGAACATGCTATTGAATTCATGACTTTCTGAGCTTAGTTTATAAACATGCATATCTGCTTCTCATGAATTAATAAAGTAGTTTGTCTGAATTTCACATGCTTCTATCTTTATCTATGTTGGTATTTTGTATTTTTGGATGTACTAACACGTTGGATGATTATTATATGAATTAGGATGAATTGCATCTAGAGAACTTGTTAAGACATGTTTTCGATGACCCTTTAGGTAAAAATTATGCATTTAAACTTGTTGAGTTCGTTTTATACTTGAAACTTGAGTAATTAGTATTTTCTTGGCAGAGGGTTTCGATACCTCTTCATAGGGTATCGATGCTCAGGCAAAAATACGAAGGATTTATGGAAAATTAAGCCTAGGTATCGAAACCACATGAACTGGTTTTGAAACAATAATATGTTTTTGAGCAGGCGCATCGATACGCTCATTCCGAGTTCCGAAACCAAAGTTTACAGATTCAAATCGTATCGAAACGGGGGAGCATGTTGTATTGAAACGCGGACTTGTGTCATGGGACCGTTTGTGTAATCGAAGGCGTATCAAAACACTTGAGTACCGTTTTGATACTTGTTTTAATTTTTCAATGGTATCGAAAAAGAGCCAAGGGGTTTCGATACCCCTAGAAGTTAATGTCGTTAAGAGCTTAAATAAACTTTGAAATTTCACGTTTTAGTCACCAAACTTATAAAAAGTAATTAGTTGACTTGTAGATATTAATTTAAGCTGAAAATTTACGTGCAAGCATGAAATATACTTAATTAAGGATTGGTAACTTTAATTTAATAATTAGACTACAAAATTTCTGGAAATTTACAATTAGGTCTCTAAAACTTGTTCGATTAAAATTTATGAATCGTTTCTCATTAGTTTCCGCTATAATTTTGAAATCAGTCCTTGCATGAACACATAGGATCTAATTAAAGCATCTAGAAAAGATAAAAGAAAATTTTTTAGGGTCGTTTATCGGGGCGAGTCTTCGAATTAGCCTCGATATTCCCTGTGTAGCTCATTCGAGTCGGGTGGCACCTAGACTGGGTCGAGGGGGTTACACATATGAAGAGTTATCAGAATAGAGTCAAAGCGTTTGATGGAACCACAAGAGATGTGCTGGGAAGGATAGAAGTACCATTGTTGATTGGGCCATCTGTGTATACTGTGGATTTCGTTGTTATGGATATTAAGCCCACTTATAATTTCCTGCTTGGGAGACCCTAGATTCATTTAGCTGGGGAAGTACCGTCATCTCTACATCAGAATTTGAAGTTTGTAATTGATGGAAAACTAGTAAGCGTCGGGGCGAAAGAGGATATCATTGCTTCAGTTTCTACCAATGCACCATACATCTAGACGAACTAGAATGCCTTAGAGTGTTCCTTCAGGGTGTTGGAATTTATCGATGCCGTATTAGTTTCTAAAGGTGAGAAGTTTTCGTGCCTAAAGTTGTCAAATTAAACGAATATGACTGTTCACGAGACTCTTGAAAAATGTGCTAGAATTGGAAAAGGCTTGGGAAGGAATTTACAAGGAAGTTTATTCCCGAGACCCTTGGTCATGAAAAAGGGTTGATCTGGGTTAGGGTTATTCATCAAAAGCGTTTTGGAAGCGGAACAAAAAAGCTGTGGCTGCGGGCCCGATGTCATTGAGTTCCAAAATTTTTCTTCAAGTCCCAAGGATTTGAGAATGTTGCATAGGAGATTGAGGAGAACCACATAGAAACAATCAAGCTGTAAGAAGAGGAAATCTTTGGGGAAACAGTGGATGGTTTGTTTGTGGGAGGAATCTTTGAGGGACAAATGTTGAACTTTCTAGAAGGGATTTGTCCATGTCTCTCTAGCGAGACTTTGAAGAATTAGATTGTTGAAGATTTACCTATTGTGTTTAAAACAAAGTAATGCCAAGAACCACCTTATACTTCTGCCCGCGAGTTTAAGGGATTTTCTGTAAAAGGCTTTTACATGAATTCATTGTAATAAAAGATGCTTCCTTTGTTCATTGTTTTTCATTTTTGTTTCTTCTCATCCAAATATATAAAACTTTTCTTCGTAGGTTCTTAATCAATGATTGCGTGAGTAATTCTATGCCTAATTCCGAAATAGATTTGAAAAGGATCTCTTGTCTAATAGAAATCAATGAGTGTGAAGATAATGTGGATTATGAGGTTCCGGAAGAATTACTAAGGTTAGTGGAAAAAGAAGATAAACAGATCATTCCTTACAAGGAAGATATAGAAATTTTGAATCTGGGTATCAAAGAACTGAAAAGAGAAGTCAAGATCGGAGCAGCGTTCTCGCCAGGGCCAAAACAAGACATAATTGATCTATTTCAAGAGTTCAAAGATGTTTTTGCATGGTCTTATTAAGATATGCTATGTCTGAACACTAACATTATGGTGCACAAGTTACCTATAAGGCCATAATGTAAACCGGTATAATAAAAGCTCAGAAGGTTGAGGCCAAAAATGTTTCTGAAAATCAAAGAGGAGGTACAAAAACAGATTGATGCGGGATTCTTACAAGTGATTGTGTATCCAAAATGGGTAAAAACATAATTCCGATAAAAAAGAAAGATGGAAACGTACGAATGTGTGTGGACTACAGAGACATGAATAGAGCGAGCCCAAAGATAATTTTCCTTTGAACCATATTGATTTTCTAATTGATAATACTTCGGGTCATTCGTGGTTCTCCTTCATTAAAGGTTTCTCGAGGTACAATCAGATCAAAATGAATCTAGAAGATATGTAGAAGACGACTTTTACAATGTTGTAGGGTACATTTTGCTACAAAGTCATGCCTTTTGGATTGAATAATGCAGGGGTAACGTATCAGAGAGCTATGATGACATTGTTCCACGACATGATGCATAAAGAAATTGAATTCTATGTGGACGATATGATAGCAAAGTCTTAGACGGAATATGAACATGTTCAGAATCTGAAAAAGTTGTTCAAGAGGTTGCAAAAATAACAATTGAAGCTTAACCCGAACAAGTGTACCTTTAGGGTTATGTCCAGAAAGCTTCTTGGTTTTGTGGTCAGTAGAAAGGGAATTGAAATTGAACCAGATAAGGTCAATGCGATCCAGAATTTGCCACCCCCATAAACAAAGAAAAAAGTTTGAGGTTTCCTAGAAGGTTGAATTATATGTCTCTCGATTTATTTCCTAGTTAACTGATAGATGTGATCCAAAATTTAAATTTCTTTGAAGGAATAATCGAGGCGAATTGGACGATGAATTCCAAAAAACTTTGGAAAAGATCAAACAATACTTTTCAAATACGTCGGTGTTGGTGGCATATATTCTAGATAGACCGTTTATTCTTTACTTGACGGTGTTTGAGAATTCCATGGGGTGTGTGCTGGGGCAACATGATGATACAGAAAAGAAAGAGAGAGAAAGAAATAAAGAGCAATCTATTACCTGAGCAAAAATTTTACTGAATGCAAGGTACAATACCCGTTTATCCAGAAGTTGTGTTGTATGCTTGTTTAGGTTACCCGTAGACTCAGGTAGTACATGTACCATACTATATGGTTGATATCAAAGTTCGATCCGTTGAAATTTTTGATGGAAGCACCATCATTGAATGGTAGACTGGCACATTGGCAAATGTTGTTATCGGAGTTTGACATACTTTAAGTGAGCCAAAAAATGATTAAAGGAAGTGTCGTAGCCGATTTTCTTGCAAGCAGAGCCTAGGAAGATTATGAGCCTCTGAACTTTGAATTTCTAGATGAGGATGTGATATCATTGTAGAAGAAAATGATGCTTCATAGAAAAAAATGTGGAAGTTGTATTTTGATGGAGCAGTTAATGCCCTGGAACATGGAATCAGAGTTGTATTGATCTCTCCGAATGGCATACACTATCATTTCACAAGTAAATTAGAGTTTCTTTGTACCAACAATATGGATGAATACGAAGCGTGTGTTATGGGAATATGAGCTGAAATAGAAAAGAAAATAAAAGCCCTAAAGGTGTATAGGGATTCAGCCTTGGTCATTTATCAACTGCATGGAGAATGGGATACCAAGGACGCAAAATTGATAGAATATCGGAAGCTAGTCCTAGAATTGATAGAAGTGTTTGAGGTAATATCTTTTGTATACCTCCCCAAGGAAGATAATCAGATGGCGGATGCCTTAGCTACACTAGCTTTGGTATTCCAAGCAAATAGTCCGGAAGACATGATGTTGATCCGAATGCAAAGTTATGAAACATATGCTCATTGTTGCAACCTAGAAGAAGATGATAATCCCTGATATTTTGATATTTTGCAATACATCAAGTTCCAAGCTTATACGTTCGAAGCAAATGACAATGATAAAAGAACAATCAGAAGAATGGTTGCCAGATACGTATTGGATGGTGAAATATTATACAAGAAGGACATAGATCAAATATTGTTGCGATGTGTCAATGCAAAAGAAGCCAAAAATATTCCAGAAGAGGTGCACGAAAGAATATGTGGGAGTCATGCTAAGGGATTCTTAATGGCATGAAAAATAATGAGATACAATTACTAATGGTCCACCATGGAAGGACATTGCAAAGGATATGCAAAGAAGTGTCACAAATGTCAGTTTTATGAAAACAAGATCAATTCTCCATTGATACCTTTGCAAACGATGAACTCACCCTGGCTTTTTATTGTATGGTTCCTAGATGTAATCGGACAGATTCATCCCAAAGCTTTGAATGGGCATTGCTTTATCTTAGTTCCCATCAATTATTTCACCAAGTGGATAGAATTTGTTTCTCTTATGTCAATATCACGAGGACAATTGTTTGCAATTTTTTTTGAAGAAAGAGATCATTTGTCGATATGGTCTACCAGAGAGGATCATTACTAACAATGCTATCAATTTCAACAATATAGTGATCATAGAAACTTACGAGCAATTAAAGATAATACATCAAAATTCTATGACATACCGACCGAAGATGAATGGGGCGGTCGATACAACTAACAAAAACATCAAGAAGATCATATCGAAGATGACAGAAACTTACAAAGACTGGCATGAAAAACTTCGTTTTGCTTTGTTTGCATACCGGAATTCAATGAGAACGTCTACTGGGGCAACACCTTATTCTTTGGTGTATGGAACTGAAGCATTGTTACTGTTAGAGGTAAAAATTCCATCTCTTCTAGTATTTTCAGAGGTGAAATTAGATGATCTAGAATGGGAACAAATTCGTTTTGATCAGCTGAATTTGATTGATGAAAAGCGGTTGAAAGCTATCTACCATAGGCAAATGTACCAGAAGCGGATGATTATACCTCATTATAAGATAGTTCGACCGTGAGAGTGACGAGAGGGTGATCTAGTGCTTAAAAAGATCTTATCGTTACATCGTGATTTTCATAGAAAATGGATGCCGAATTGGGAAGGGTCATATGTCATCAAAAAGGCCTTTTCAAGAGGTGCATTGATCTTGACTGAAATGGACGTAAAAGAATTACACATGCCTGTGAATTCTGATTCAGTTAAGAAGTATTACGCTTGAAGACTAAAAAAAGAGTTGGAAAAAATGGAACGAAAACCCGAAAGGGCGTTTCAGAAAGAAAAAAGTGAAAACCTCTTGGTGAAAACCTAAAAGGGCACCATTGGTTAAAAAATGAATGAAAATAAAAGGAAAAGAATGGGCCGAGATAAAAAAAAACCGCAAAGGGCATTTCGATACCAAATGAAGGATTTTAGTTGAAAACCATAAATGACTACTCGAATGCATGACAGTAGGCACCTGACAATTTATACCTTTCGGTTACCTAGGATTTTAGAAGGGGCTTCATGTTTGCAAAGTTGGATCCTCATTCGAAGAACTGTTAGACAAGAAGATCTGATCTAAATATATATTTCAGGAAAAGGTCCAGATTACCACATGTGATAGGCGCTTGAGGATTTGCCTTTGTTTCTTTTGCTTTCTTCTTCCATCAGTTTGCCATGATTATTTGAAAATTTTGTACTTATCATGAATATAAAAAAGCTTCAATGTAATATTCATATTATTTTCTGAGCTTTCTTGTATTCAAGTATCATGCTATTAAACTAATGTAAACTAACAAATGCAGAAAGTCTCTTGATATTGTTATGTTTTAAAGATTATAGGTAATATTTGCTTTTCCAAAACAAGGTAATGAGATAGAAGAGATTGAATAAAGCGAAAGAAGATACTCTCAGGTGAATAGATGAGATCATGAAACAAACAAGAGCTCAAATAAGATAGTTAAGAAGAAAGTTTCAGAAAAATGACCAAAATCAATGTCAAGATCAGTTCAAAAAAAGAGAAAAAAAAAAGAAAAAAAAAGAATGAAAAATAAAAAAGAAACAAAGAAATTTAAATTGAAAACCTGAAAAAACGCTTCAAAACAAATTTTTGAGAAAATTGGTCACAAAGATTACCCTTTATTGTGAGATGAAGAGTCAAGACCTGACCAAGAATGCAGAAAGAGGATGAGGAGTCAAACGGATTTCTCATTGTGACAATTGATTAATAATACGTCCTTCCGGGCAATACTCATACATCATAATAGAAATATCTGCATTAGTTCATATTAACAATGTATGATATTTTTGTTAACAAGATTCAATGATAAAGAATTCTGAGAAAAGAAACAACCAATCAAAAACAGCAATTCCAGATTTCATGGGATGCGAGGAATTTCCAATGATAAGAAAAGCCTCGAGTTCCATGACATGATATTTTTTTGAAGAAATTTCAATGAGAAGAATAACTTCAGAACCTGGAGAAATTCCAATGAGATGAATAACTCTAGACTCTATGGGATGCGAGGAATTCAAATGAGAATCTCAAACTCGGGTCCTATAACTTGATATTTGTTTGAAGAAGTTCCAATGAGGAGAACGAATTCAGACCCTCGAGAATTTCCAATGAGAAGAACAGCTTCAGAGGAAAAAAGTTCACATGAGAAGAAAACCTACAAATTTTCATCGGAAGATGAAGAATTTCCGATGAGAAGAACAACTTTAGACTCCGCAGTTCAATAGAAGTGTAACACCCGACCCGGATGTCACATTGGGCCTTCGGCCCAAAACCTGTATTCCAAAATTTCTTTTCAAAGCCCATCAAATAAAATCAAATTCAAATCCAAATACGATCCATAAAATCCATTTAAGTTAAAACGCAAGCCCAAATAGTATAAAATAATCGGAGCTCCAAAATATTACAACCCATTAAAACATTCGACCCAAATTAAAATAAACAGAGTTACATTACATAGGGTTCGACATAGTACAAGCTCACTAAATCTAACACATGTACTCTGACAACACGGTCGATGCTGAAATCCGAACCTTGATGGTGCTCCACGAACCGGCTTCACCTAACCTACGCACGAAAACATATTTCGAACGCTGAGCTACGAAAGCTCAGTGGATACGCCGAACTCGGCCAACATCATGCATATCATAAGCAGTAAAACATAACATATAGATATCGTGCATGATATGATGATCTAACATGCTTGCCTACCACATGGCATAAACAATGCATAATATTGCACACAGCATATGCATATCATATCACAAAATAACACACAAGAGTGAGGCCCGCGTCCACACAACATCAGGATCCTACACTCAGGATTGAGGCCGCCCTCAAATCCTATGCCCGGAATGTTACATCGTACATCTTCGAATGAGGCCGCCCAACGTTCGGAAAGGGGTGGAGGCCGCCCAACCAACCCCATGCTCGAAATGTTACATCAAACATCTTCGAGTGAGGCCGCCCAACACTCGGAATAAAAGTCTTCAAACATCATCCGGCATGTTACATCACATGGACTTCGACGTGTTGCAACACTTATGGATATCCAGATTTCCATCACACAAGGACTCAAACCACACAAACGATCCACCTAGGATTTTAGCACAATAAGATATATTAAGACTTATCATACCTTAGTCTTTCGGGTTTATAAACATCAAACTCGTATTAGCAATTCATTTCATTAGTTATAAGATTCACTAAGACCCTTAATCCTCTTATCGAACCTCAAACAAAGCTTATCTTGTCAAGTTTTCGCAGGGGTATCGATACCCTTATATGGGGTATCGAACCACCATGTCTCGATACCTACCCAAAGAAGGCATCGAACCATGGGTATCGATACTAGTATCGATACCCTTTGACCATTTTCAAAGTCAACAAAAGAGGACCCTCCGCCATTATGCCACTGGAGGTCCCGGTATCGAACCATGGTTCGATACACCTGGCCACTTAGCCTATTTGCACTCATGGGTATCGATACCGGTAGCCCGTGTATCGATACCCCTACACGAAAATGCAGGTCTGCACTTATAATTTTCTAGGAATTCATTCCAAACTCGATTCAATCAATCCTACAGTGTTCCTTAACATTATTAGGAGTATTTAGGGATAATTTAACATCATTTTCAAGACATTTAACACATAATTCTGAATTCCACCATTAAAGACCCCTTTCAAGCAAACCAAGCAAATCAAGCATACATACATGGATTCTATATGCTATGCAATCTACCATGACATGTATAATGATTAGAGAAGTTGGGAGTACCAACCTTAAGCAACCAACCACCAAAACCCGAGCTCACACTTTCAAGCTTTTCCCCTTGTCCAAACTTTGTGATGATGCCCCAACTTCTTTCTCTACAAGAAAAGGATTAAGCCAACTCTTAGACACTTTCATGGATGTTTTTAACTCTTTAAAACATCAAGAAAACATAAAAACAACCCCCAAAACTTCATTCCCGGATTTCCCATATACACCTTCTTCTCCACCAAACCAAACCATTCTTACCTTATTTTATAGATCTCAAGAAGCCCTAGAACTTACCCTCAAGCTAAACAACGTGATTCCTGATCAAACTCTGAAAGTTTACTCATTTTCTTGATGATTTGAGTGAAGAAAAGAGGGAAGAACAAAAGAGAAACTTGGGTGACTTCACTCTGATTTTTCTGCAGAGGAAGTTTAACCCCCACCCCTCTCTTTCATCCCTTTTAGAAATTTACTAAAATTTCCTCCCCCAAACTCTCAAGGCCCAAGCCAACAAAACCCAAAAAGCATAAGGCCCAACAAGGCCTAAACACTCAAAACCCGAGGCCTAAACCAAAGCCCAACACTCAGGTTAACCCGACCCTCGGATCCGAATCCGGGTCGTTACAAGAAGTTTTAAGAATTTCTAATGAGAAGAAGAACTTCAAGATTAGGTAGTGTAGAAAATGGCCAACAAGTTCAGACGAAATCTGTATCTTTTCAATCTTTGCTCGTCTCCTATTCCACAACATTGAGCAAAGAGGGGTAGCTGTAATACCCGAATTTCGTCCGGGTTGAAAAAATATAAATAAAGCCATAATATACTAAATAATATAAATAATAAACATAATAAATAATAAATATATACATATTAAACAAATAAAAATAAAAATCCTCATTACAAAATAATAATAATAAGTCCATTTTCTATATTTTTAATATTATATCCAAAAAGCCCAATAAAAACCATTAAAGCCCATATCATCCAAAGAAACACAAATTATTAAATTTTTTCGCTCAAACCGTGCAACGTGGCACTACTCGGTTGGCCCCAACTCCCTTACTTGGATTGTTGAGCTGAACTGCTATAAATAGGGAAGAGAGAGAGTAATAATGACACATTAATAATCTCCAAAAAGGGAATGCAATTATGAGCTCATAATTACCGAGAGAGAGAAAATAAAGATTTGAGACTTACCTGTTACCATTCAAAGGAGGTCGTCGGAAGTTCAAATGACGCCAAAAAATCATTGGAGACTTGCCGAACCCGATCGAAATATCATCAGTCTTTTTCTCGAGAATCGAAAGCACGCTTAGAGGGTAAGAATTCACTGAAATCTTGTAACGCCTCAAAAATGGGCTTATAAGTTATTGAATCGATTTTGTTGGTTTAGCCTAGTTCGGGATTAAATGCTTAAAAATTGATTTTTAATCGAAATAAATTATGAAAAAATATCATAAAACCCTTATTTAATATATATTTGACTTTGGTAAACTCAATTTCGAAAATTGACCCTTGAATCCCTAGGATTATGAAATTAGTAACTATTTTATAAAAATTGAAAACTTGAGGACAATTTTATAAATTAAGTCAAAACTTTGAATCTTTAATGGTCTTTGATCCAATTTTAATCCTAGCTGATTTAAACCTTCCAATCACCTATTTTAATAACCCATAACCCAAATAATTTAATATTAATCCTAGAAATCTATTTTTCATCAAAACATAAAACTATTTTTTTAGAATTTCGAATTATCCTATTTTGGGAAGCCACTCCATAATATTTTCAAATTTAACCACCAATCTTTTCAATAAAATTCGTTTGGTTAATTCTTTATATTTTTCTTCTTCAAAATCTCTTCGTTTTCTTCGGTTTTACTTGTTTTTAAACCTTGGAAGGGATTGGATCAATTTTGGAGGTGAGAATCATTTAAAACTATGAAAACTAAATTTATTTAATGAATTTCCCAATTTCTTGGCTTATTGCATCAATCTTTAAAGTCTTGAATCGATAAAATCGGTTTTCTTGATAAAAATTTTATTATTTTCTTGATTTTCATTAAAAGATTTTACATGGATGTTTTTGATGCATAAAAACAATCAATCTTGAATTGATTAGATTTAATTAAGATGTATTTTAAGTATCTAATCCCGGACATAAGGTTTAGGTGGTGTTTGGAGAGGCTTTTGGTGAATTTCGGTTAGGTTTTATAGTGTTTTTAGGGGCTTCCTTGTATTGGTCCGACTTGAGGGATGTTTGGTTGCGTTTTAATGTTCGGGTGACTTATCGAGCAATTTTTGATAAATCGATGAGTGGATTATAAGTGCTGCCAATTTAGCATGGTTTTAAATGTGTTTTCAATGGTTTAGGATGTAGGAAAGGTTTGAAAAAAACCCTATACTCAGAAATAATTTTTAAGTATTGCTTTCTGAAAGGTTCTCATATTATACCTTGTTTTTACAACGTTATTTATTATGCTCTTATTGTGTTGTGCATATGTGATTATGCATGTGTTTTAATGCTTATGAGACTATTTTGTTAAAAAATTTATATGTATATGATTATCCCACAGTTTTTTTTGAAAACATGAGAAAAATAGTTTTTACCGGTTTATGCATTTAATGCATGTATTGGTGGTATGAATGAATTTATTTTACTATTTTTAACTCGAAACTTGAGCATTAGTTTTGTTTTTAGTGTTGGTATTAAAGATGATGAAACGTGGATTAGTTGTTCGATCAACAGGATGTGAGTGAACTATAATTATAAAATGCATAGGTGTAAAATTCCTTAGTGATGCATCAGAGGTGATGCCTAGTGTTGTGTGGTATAACAGTGACCTTATCACATTGGGTTATGGCGAACTATTCCGGACACTATGGTGAGATTTCGTGGATTGTATTAGTCAATCATGGGCATTTTTGGAGGTATAAGCAACATGCGAGTTTTCGTTTATCCTAACGTTTATTGGTAATCTAAAGGGTTCATTAATATCAATGCATTGTTTATAAGCAAGTGGACGATATCTTGCAAAGAGTTTTGCATGTGTATTTCATAATTGAAAAAGTGTTTTTAATGAAAATTTGTCGTAGTAGCATTTAAGTCTTGTGTTATGCTTATTAAGCATGTGTTTTCAAAAGTTAAATGAAAAGGTTTTGTTGATATTGAGCCATGGTACACTTTCTGTTTTTCAAATAGTGGCGTTGATGGCAATGGACATTATTTTTAATTAGAGCATGACTTATTTTAAAATTAATTTTGGTATATTATGGATTGCACTTCAAGGTGTTTTTAAATATGTTTTTATTCACTCACTAAGCTTATGATTACCCTCTCATTTACCTTGCAATGCAGAGTACTTAATGTGGAGGCAGCAAAGGGAAGCAAGGATCCAGGTAACCGCCAAGTGAAAGCTCAAGTATGTCTTTATAACATTAGTAGTAGCGAGAGAGCAATGGGGATGGGTTACCATGTTAAGAATATTGTTATATTGATGAGACTTGTAGTAGTCGTATGCTTATACATGTTTGATGTTTATCAATGTTGATATTGCTTGAATGATAGCTTTATGAACCACATGTTGAAATTAGTTTATGATGCCTATGTGACTTGGGGTTTGAATTACCTGCTTGAACATGTAATTGACTATTAAGATATTAAATTGAAGTATCTTGAAGTTTGATTCTTGTTATCCCTATGTGTGAATTTGAGTGTTGTTGATAATGAAACATGAATATTTTGATTTGAATCTATGATGTGGTTATTTAGGTTGTAATTCATCTAGAAATCATGTTGAGTATATTGATGTTATTCTTATATGTATTTATGTGATTGTTAAAGTTGAAACATACACTTGGGAGTTTGAATATATTGTTGCTAACTAGGTTGCAATGCATCTAGTAAGTTTTATTAGATATATGGATAACGTGTACTTAGGAGTATTTTCCGTTAAAGTAGTTAAAAGCCGAAATTAAGTTTAGATTCCTTACGTTTTAGTCCTTAAATCTTGAGCATGCAACTAACTGAGTTGTAGACTTCGTTTTAAGCTGAAATTTGACATGCAAACATGTAATGAACTTAATTAAAGATTGGTAACATTAATTTCATAATTACTCCTTTAGTTTTTGGAAAATTACATTTTAATCCCTAAAGCATGTTATTTAGGACTCGTTCTGTAACCTCCTCGACCTAGTCTAGATGCCACCCGACTTGAACGAGCTACAATGGGAATACCGAGGTTAATCCGGAGACTCACCCCGATAAACGACCCTAAATTTTTTTCTCTTTATCTTATCTAGATGCTTTAATTAGATCCTACGTTTTCATGCAAGTACTGAGTTCAAAATACAGCGAAAACTAAAGAGAAACGAGTCCTAATTTTAATCGAACAAGTTTTAGGGACCTAATTGTAATTTTCCAAAATTTAAGAATTAATTATGAAATTAAATTAATATCAACAAGTCAACTAATTGCATTCCTTAAGTTTGGTGACTAAAACGTGAAGTTTCAGAGTTCATTTCATCCTTTAACGATATTAATTGTCAAGGGTATCGAAACCCCTTGACACTATTTCGATACCATTGAAAATTTAAAGCAGATATCAAAACGATGCTCAAGTGTTTCGATACACCTTCAAATACTCAAACGATGAGCCGTGAGACAAGCTCGCGTTTCGATATAGTTGAACCCCCATTTCGATTAGATTTGGTTCTTTAAAATTTGGTTCCGAAACTCGAGATGAGCGTATCGATATGCCTGATCAAAAACATGCTACTGTTTCGAAATCAGTTCATGTGGTTTCGATACCCAGTCTTATTTTGCCCGAAGTTCTTCATAGTTTTGCTTGGGTATCGATACCCTATGAAAAGGTATCGAAACCCTCTACCCAGAAAGTGCAAATTACTCAGGTTTCAAGCATAAAAAGAACTCAACAAAGTCTAGATGCATGATTTCACCTAAAGGACATGGAAAACATGTCTTAACAAGTTCTCTAGATGCAATTTATCCTAATTCATATAAAAATCGTCCAACGTGTGAGTACATCCAGAAATACCAAATAACAACATAGAAACATGTGGAATTCAAGCAAAATACTTTATTAATTCCAAATAACAACATAGAAACTTGTGGAATTCAAGCAAAATTCAGAGAGTCATGGGCTGAAAGCATGTTCAAGGATCTAAAAATATCATCGTTCAAAATCAAATTATAGATAACATAATGTCTCTGGCTCCATTGCTTTCTACTACCTAAGGTTCAGTTAAAAATAAAATACTTCAAGCTAAAAAATGTATCAAAAGAGTAAAATATGGCACTCCTTGTTTCTTCGGACAAACAACTCAATTATTTCTCTACATTGCAAGAAAAAGAGAATGGTTAATAAATTGTTAGTGAGAGATGTATAAAAATAGTTTAAACTACTTGCAATGCAGCCCATAATATACTGAGATCATTTTAGAAGAAAATTAGTTCATGCTCTTAAAGCAGTCACACGTTGCTAATAATGCCACCAAAGTAAAAATTCAGCAAGTGTTTTATCACGTGGAATTAATCCACAAATCTCAAGACTTACATGCTTCTCATAGCATGGCTTATAAAACGTTTGAAAACAAAGTCAAACTCTCGCAAACTCTATTTGCAATGAAAATCAATATAAAATATAACACTTGTGTTTTGACGTGTTGGAACTAGTGATCCAATTAGTCTACATCTAATCATTAGGATAAATGGATACTCGCATGAAGGCATAAATGCCAAGATATGCCACGTATGGGACTATACCGTCACCATACCACGTATGAGGGATCTATCACCTACTCATACCACGCACAAGCTAAACTCGTGCACACGAATGGATTAAATCCAAACATGTTTCCCACCTTATCTTCCGGGATAAGCTACACTTAAATGCAATACAACACATACATCACAATTCAAGCAATAACTCTAATGCATCACTAAGGAATTTACCCACGTATACAAATTTTATATATGTAATAAGGAATTTACCCACCTAAGTCTTAAGTACGATATTAGATATATTGAAAAAATATTATAAAAATCCTAATAAATTCAAAATCATGAATTTAAGATAAAAAATAGTGGGTTAAAACCCTTGAATGAAAATTATAGGTTTTGATCAAAAACTGATTTTTCTAAAACAAAGGGTTAAAAATGTTTTTACCAAGCCAATAACTTGGGAATTTCAATAAAGAACCTTTAGAAATCAAAGGATTGAATATCTCATACCTCCAATTCTGACCCAACCAACTTCCATGGTTTTTTGAAGATGAAAACAAGTGAAAAATATGATTCTTAGAAGAAGAAAAGCTGTAAAAGTAATCCTAAACGAAAATAATTGGAAAGAAATTGATTTTACCTTGAAAAGAAAGCTTTTATCTTCCTTGGGAAGAAGGAAAATGAAAATAATAAAATAAGGGTTTAGGTTTTGATATAAAATAGGTTATTAGGAATTAAATTAAATAATTTGGGTTATATGTTTTAAAATTTGGGTTAAGAGTTAATTAAATAATACCATGGAAGGCTTATTCCAACTATAATTAGGATTGGATCAAAGCCCCGTAAAGATTAAAAGTTTTGGCTTAGTTTATAAATTTGTCCTCAAGTTTTCAATTTTTACAAAATAGTCACTAGTTTCAAAATCTTAGGGATTCAAGGTTAAATTTTCAAAATTGATTTGAACTAAGTCAAATATATATTAAATAAGGATTTTAGGATATTTTTTCATAATTTATTTTGATTTAAAACTAATTTTAATTATTTAGTCCTGAACTAAGCTTAACCGGCTAAACCGGCCCACTAACTTCCAAGCCAATTTTGGGGCGTTACACGTTCCTTATCTGTTTCCGCTAAATTTGAATATAATCTATGCGTGAACATGTAGGATAAAAATAAAGAATCTAGATAAAATAAAGACTAGCACTAAAATTTAGGGTCGTTTATCAAGGCGAATCTCCGAATTAGTCTCGGTATTCCCCGTGTAGCTCGTTCGAGTCGGGTTTTGCCTAGAATGGGTCGAGGGGGTTACAAATCTTGTTTTTCCTTATGTTTTAAAGTTTATACATTAGATAAACTTAGATTTAGGTTGCTTTAAGGTTTTCCGTTTGAGTATGTGTGTTTTCGGTGGGGATTGTTGATCGGCAATGTTACAAACCAGTGATGATTTGGTTCTGGTAGTTTTAGGTTAAATCTTGGAAAGTTTGGGTAAGATCCAATTGGGTTAGGTTAGATTTAGGTTCTAATGAAGTTTAGGTTTAGGATTTGGGTAAAATCGGTAGGATTCTTACTAATCCGGGTAGTTTTGAGTAGTTTCAGTGAAAACGAGTGATTTTCGAGGAGTTTTAATGGATTCTGATGTTTATATTGAAGAAGAGTATGATTTTGGTGGGTTTTTTTTAGTGCTTCTAGGGTTTCTTCAAGGTTACTGGAGATGAAAACGACGGTCGGCGAAGAGAAAGGTGTTGTTTGAATGTTAAGGATGGTCGCTAGAAAACACATCGACGTTCATGGGTGACGGTGGCGAGATGGATCGAGTGATGGTTTGGATGGTGATTGAAGGTTGTTTTTTTCATGTTCATTATGAACATGAATAACATCAAATGTGTTCTTGGTGAGATTTAAGGTTTTGATCCGTTCGTAGGAGTTTTTTCTAGGTAATAAGGTGTTTGAATTGAGAGGGTTTGAGAGCTGAGTCAAGTGACCGAGTTGAGATAGGGTGAGAAATGACCGAGAAAACTCGATTAAAGGGATTTTGAGGGCTAGCGAAACATTGTCGTTTGGGAATCGAGGGTTTTCGTGTTTTGATCCGGGTCAACCCGGATCCACGTGTTTGGGGTTAAATGGGAAAATTTCCTTCATAGTCCTTTTAGGTTTAATCTATAATTCAATTTCGTCCCTAATTAAATTTAATCCGAGTCAGGAATTTGGTTTCACATTCAATTAGGTCACCACTCGAGTTCAATTTCAACTCAAACCTTAGAGACTTCTCAATTGGTTCACCAATACTTCTTAATTGAATCCTTGAGCTTTCAATTTAAATCATTTTAGCCACTTATATGTTGTAATTGAGCCTTATGCTTTTAAATGAAATCAATTTGGTCCCTTTATCTTTTTATTAATGCTTTACATATTTAATTTATTTGTATGCTTGCTTGATTTAAATTCATATAGCATATTTTTTTAGGAAAAAACTTAATTCACACTTAGTTAAATAAATAGAGTCTTTTTAAGATTAGTCACTTAATTAATGAAATAATTCTAAATATGAAGATAATTGTAGTAAAAGATGGTGTATTTAATTATATACCTCAGATGCACTAAGTGGTCAGTGTTTTGACGTACCAAGATGTCGACCAAGAGTGTATTTTGGTATCACATTCGATTTTTGATGAGTACCTAAAAGTCCTCATCTTTTATATCATTTTCCCATTCGATGACTACTAATAAAGACATATTTAACGACAATAATGGATAATTCCGCTTATTTTCCATATTTTAAAATCTTAATACTTAATTCATGAATTTATCTATTATTTGGCATAAAACAGGTACAGTTAATGGTTTCTTCTCTTAGACAGGAAACTACCACATAGGTAATGCCAAATAACATGATGGATGCTGGAAACCAAAGCTGGAATGCAGATTAGTACCCTCCTCGGCAGCACTTGAAGGCCTCGGCAGCACTTGGAGGCCGCGGCAGCACCTGGAACATAAATGTTGATATGATAGGCTATCTGAAGAGAAAAATAAGGTGGACGTTTTAAGACAAGCAGCATAGAAATCGGAGCTGAGGAACACACGGAAAGTCAAGGTCAAAGGCCACGTGGGAAAAGAATCCTCATAGGAATAAAACTAGGAAATAAAATAAATATCTTTTAATTATGTACTTAACTTGTGTTTTACTCCAAGTTGTATTCCTACTTTGGAAAGGTTTGCCCTAGGCCAAGCCTATATAAACCATAGCCTATGTAGAGAGGAGATATCTCGAAATCAAGTTTCATAGAAAAACCCTAAACTCCTTCATCGTCCCCTTGGGGTTTAGGTTAGATTGTGGAGTAGTTGTGGAAGAATTTGTACTTTGCTTTCTTGTTTCATGCAATAAAATATCGAGGTTTGCTTATTCTTTGACATTCATTGTTCTTGCATTCAAGCACGGGAGAGAAGTTTGTGAGAGATCTATTTATCTAGCATCGGGAGATGTAGATTCACGAAAGGGATAAGTACGGTATTTCAATCGCGAAATACTAACTCGGCCTAGGGATAGGTTAGAGTTTCAGCGCTAAAAGAAGTGTGAGATTGGTTGGTGGTTATAGTTGATTCACGCCGGGAGGTATCATCAAGGACTAGTCATCAACAGTACTTCGACTTAGGGATAAGCGGGGTCATCCAAGGACACTTTGCCGAATCTTGATTAAGTCCACCCAAGAGCAAGGGATTGCCACGGCGGACAAGTATCGTTGTTGCCAAGGCAGTAATCTACAGTACTGCCGAGGCAGTGATGTATAATTGCATGAGACAGAAACAAGTCAATTGAACCCACACTACGAAGCACTCTAACCTACCCCACTTTTCCATCCTTGATTTCTTGATCATTTATCTTTATTTCTTTAATTAGTTTCTTTAGTTATAATCCAACTCAATTATTTGTGTTTTTACTTTTCCATTGTGCAGGAAGAATAAATTGCCTAAGTAAAGCCAATCCTCGTGGGTTCGACATCTTAAATACTACAATCTGACAAAGGTGGAAGGACGAATGCTTCATCATAAAAGCAGGACTTTCTAGCCTCCATCAGATTTAGCGTCGTTGCCAGGGATTGGCGATTCCATCTTTCCTTTTTATTTTTCTTGCACTACTATCTTAGGAAATTAGTTTAATTATTTTTGAGTTATTTGTTTTAGGAAATAAGTTTAATTATGTTTGAGTTATTTATTTCATCTTAGGAAGGAAATTCAAGAAGGAGAAGCCATGAAGCACATAAAACAGTCCAAAAATAAAATCTATCGTCCCACCTAAGACACGGCCAAGGTGGTTGGCCGCCCAAACGCAAGTGACGACGGGTTTGTTGTTATCGAACTTCATCTCCCCTGTTTTATTTCATACTTCTTCATTATTGTTTTCCAGTGCAGTTTTTAGTTTCTTTCCCAACAAACTCCACAAAAACTGATGACCCTCAGGATACAAAAGAGGCCAAGACGCGGTATATACAAATTGGTTTATCTTTTCCTTGTGTCTTAATTTTTTCTTGTCTTTTATTGTTGCCTTACGTTCAGATGCATTCATTGAGGAAAATGCATTCCTCGAGTTTGGGGGAGTATTGATCCAATCTTCTGCCTTATAAAAATATCTGCCATGTATGGAAATTATTTGGATTATCCTACTATTGCCTTAAATTTTGTCTTTACAACAATTACAGTTTTATGTAAATTATTTTTAAGTCTGCTGAATTTTATTGAAACTATCTCGGCAGCAATATATTCTCCAGTCGCCGCAGCAGTATGCACCATTCACCAGACTTGAATTCGGAAAGGTCTCTTAGGATACTTAGGATTAGACTATGAGCCTAAAATCACATAAACACTGCTAGTCTTAGTTGATTTTAGAAGTTCTTTTCTTTGAATAGCAATAAGGACTTAGGCTTAGATTTTAACTAGAGGTGCCTATCACCGGCTCTAGTATAGTTCTTAGAGGTGCCCATCACTGGCTCTAGGACTCAACCTTTTTCCCACTTACTAGAGGTGCCCGAAACTGGCTCTAGTAAGAGTAGTTAACACTTGAGGTGCTCGAAAACTGGCTCAAGTAGTATAAGTATATAGCAATATATATTTATATACCAAACAGGGAAAAGGAAAGAAAAATAATTGAAGAAAAATCTTAGTCGGAAGTCTTGAGCTAGAAAAAGGATTAGAACCTATATAATCAAATTTGACACAGCTACGCACACACTCACCAAGACTCATAGTCCAGTTCCGAGGAATTCCTAGAACCTAGAAGAGGCCGAGTCAAGAAAGGAATTCAGCCGCGGCAGGCTGGACGATATATTACTTTAAAATCTCTTACTTAAAAATTTATCTTTTGCATTGCTTGAGGACAAGCAATAGTTTGAGTTTGGGGGTGTGATGAGTACCTAAAATTCCTCATCTTTTATATCATTTTCCCATTCGATGACTACTAATAAAGACAGATTTAACGGCAATAATGGATAATTCCGCTTATTTTCCATATTTTAGAATCCCAATACTTAATTCATGAATTTATCTATTATTTGGCATAAAACAAGTACGGTTACTGGTTTCTTCTCTTAGACAGGAAACTACCACATAGGTAATGCCAGATAACATGATGGATGCTGGAAACCAAAGCGGGTATGCAGATTAGTACCCGCCTCGGCAGCACCGGAGGCCGCGGCAGCACCTGGAACATAAATGTTGATATGAAGTTTTAAGACAAGCAACATAGAAATAGGAGCTGAGGAACACACGGAAAGTCAAGGTCAAAGGCCACATGGGAAAAGAATCCTCATAGGAATAAAACTAGGCAATAAAATAAATATCTTTCATTTATGTACTTAACTTGTGTTTTACTCCAAGTTGTATTCCTACTTTGGAAAGGTTTGCCCCAGGCCAAGCCTATATAAACCATAGCCTATGTAGAGAGGAGATATCTCGAAATCAAGTTTCATAGAAAAACCCTAAACTCCTCTATCGTCCCCTTGGGGTTTAGGTTAGGTTGTGGAGTAATTGTGGAAGAATTTGTACTTTGCTTTCTTGTTTCATGCAATAAAATATCGAGGTTTGCTTATTCTTTGACATTCATTGTTTTTGCATTCAAGCTCGGGAGAGAAGTTTGTGAGAGATCTATTTATCTAGCATCGGGAGATATAGATTCATGAAAGGGATAAGTACGGTATTTCAATCGCGAAATACTAACTCGGCCTAGGGATAGGTTAGAGTTTCAGCGGCTAAAAGAAGTGTGAGATTGGTTGGTGGTTATAGTTGATTCACGCCAGGAGGTATCATCAAGGACTAGTCATCAACAGTACTTCGACTTAGGGATAAGCGGGGTCATCCAAGGACATTTTGTCGAATCTTGATTAAGTCCACCCAAGAGCAAGGGATTGTCGCGGCGGACAAGTATCGTTGTTGCCAAGGCAGTAATCTGCAGTACTGCCGAGGCAGTGATGTACAATTGTATGAGACAGAAACAAGTCAATTGATCCCACACTACGAAGCACTCTAACCTACCCCACTTTTCCATCCTTGATTTCTTGATCATTTATCTTTATTTCTTTAATTAGTTTCTTTAGTTATAATCCAACTCAATTATTTGTGTTTTTACTTTTCCATTGTGTAGGAAGAATAAATTGCCTAAGTAAAGTCAATCCTCGTGGGTTCGACATCTTAAATACTACAATCTGACAAAGGTGGAAGGACGAATGCTTCATCATAAAAGCAGGACTTTCTAGCCTCCATCAATTTGAATTATATTTTTGTGTGTGCAGGATAGGAATTTTCGAAGCATGTGAGAGATTACCGTGGAAACTGAGGTGAATTTTTGAAGGACAAGTCAGACTACATTGCCAAGGCAATTAATCGGGATAATCACTTGAGCGGAAGCACGAAAATAGAGGAATAAATCCCAAAGATTTAAATTATTACACAAGATTTGGTTGATACAAAGATTCTAATTTGAGATGAGTTTTTAAAGAAAAGATAAAAGAAATTTATTATTTCTTTTATTCAATTATTTCCAAATTAAACTCTTCCTCATTAATGGAAAATTGAAGAGAGATTTGTGAGGGGTTTTTAGGGAAAAATTATTATCTTTTTTATTATTTTATTCATAATTTAAACTCTTTCCCATCCACAAGCTTTTACCAAACCAAGCCCTATAAAAAGGAAGCATGGCGTCAACTATAAGAGAAATGAAATAGGAGTCAAATTTGGGAGTCAATTTCTATAGTTGATTTGGAGAGAATCAATTTAGGATTATTCTTTGTATATCTTTAGAACCCATGACTTGATGTAATTTGTTTAGTTATTTTGTTTTGTGGTTGTGAAAACAATTTGGTTCTTGTTTAAGTAATTGAATTTGTTCTTAATCAAAGTTTATTTGTTCTTGGCATTTATTTGGTTTGCTATAGAATTGGGAAAGGAGTTCGTAAACGATACATTTATCTAGATTCGGAAGAATTAGATTCACGAAACAAACAAGCATGGTTCGAACCAAGTGCGTAAGAACTAATCCGACTTAGGGATAAGTGCAGGATTTCAACGGCTAACAGAAGCGCAAGATATTTGTTGTACACCTTTGATTAACGCAAGGATGTATCATCAAAGAGTGTATGGTTAACATAGTCTCATGTTAAGGATAACGGGGACCATTGAAGAACACTTTGCCGAACTTTGAGGATAATTGCCCAAATTTCTTGACCAATTCCCTCATCGCAATTGCCCAAGCATTTGAAGAACTGACTAGGCAATCCGACTAAGCCCAATTGCCGGAACGAGTTGAGCGTTGCGAGCACTCATTTACAAAGAAGAATTCAATTCGGACATCACTCCACTACTCATGGTAATCCAACATCTTCTCTCACCTATTCGATTTCATCTATCTTTTTTTATTATTTATTTTACTTATTCAATTAAACTCCTATTATCAACTTGTGTCTTTATTTTACAGTGTGATAACTTAAGCAAAGTGACCCAAACCAATCCCAGTGGAGACAATATCTAATCTATATTATTACTTGCGACGTGTACACTTGCACCGTTTGTGTTGCACTAAAATCACGCAAAAAGTTTTTGGCGTCGTTGCCAGGGATTAACAATTGGTGTTAGTTGTTTTTGTTATTGTATTATTATTATTTTTACTAACCTAATTTTTTATTTTAAAAAAAAATCAAAAAAATATAGGTGTGTACATCAAGTTGAAGAAACTTCGAGATGCCGAAACGATAGAAAGAAATCTATTCAGGAGCTGATGTTGGAAGATAGGAATCGAGCTAATCAAGATTTTTTTACATTAAGCGATGATTACCAATACCAACCAATACCAACCCAACAAGTTCATGTCAGGGCAATTTGTTATTCTTATTGTGGAGAAAGTCATTCGTTTAACAATTGCCCATAAAATCCTGAAATATATGGCTACATGGAGAACCATAGATGGAACCAACAACAAAACCCTTCATGGTATGATCAAAACACTCAAAAAAATTTACCATGATAATTCTGTTGATGCTACAGATATGCTATGGCAATATAATTCTTTTCAAGAGTATCCAAATTCATTGGAGGAAAGATTGCAAGCATTAATTGCTAGACTTGATAGATCAATAGAGGAGATGAGAGAGCAATCAAAGTCCATGGATGCCATTATAGCTAAATGGGATGCACCCTTGGAGGATTCAAAATATCAATTGATGTCCCGACAATCAATTCTTAGGGATACTGAAATCCCAACGCTGGAGGACAAAGAGGAAATTCCGGAACCTCCAAGTCAAGAGCATGTTGATGAGAAAAGACTGTCCAACATTGGATGAGTCTAAAGAAATAATTGCCACAAAAATTGAGAAGCCTGAACAGAGTAATGTCATGATAAAATTGAGGATGTTTCAACAATATTGATGTTGAAGCAGGAATCTGTGGATTAATCTTACCCACATTTTTCAGAGCAATTGCATGATGACATGCTCGATCAACAAGATAGCGATACTTTATTAATGGAATATGAGAAGGTAATGGATGAACCTTTTGAATTCTTTAAAAACTCATCTTTTCAATTGTAGGTATCTTTTGAGGAATCAACGCTACAAGATTTGAAGCCATCAAAAGTAAGGTATGATTGTTTGGGAGAAGTCACTCTATGATTGTTTGGAAGAAGACACTCTATCAATGGTGATTCTATCTAATATTAATGCCATACCAAAATCTCTATTGATGGAGATAGTTGAAAAAATTAAAGAACACAGAAGGTTGATGCTTGAAGACTTCGAGAAAGATGGTCCTTTACTTGATTTACACAAAATTTTGGCAGAAGATTACCATAAAATTGGCTAGCAAAACAATTTCAACAACAACGAAGGTTATATCCAACCATGATGGAGATCGATGGGAATGAGGTAATTCAATGGTTGGATGTTGATATAATTTTTTCTAATAGTTTATTCATGCCTTCAGGAACAATATCAAGGTGGAGAGTATACATAGAATACAAAAGAACAAGAAAGAAAGAAACCTCCACCATGATAACACAAAAGGGAACACCCGTACCCACATTGACCCATATCTTTTTGGGCAGAATTGTCACTCGATGGAGGGTGCGGATGGATTATAAGAAATATCGAAAACAACCCTTTATAAGCTTTCTTTATATTTTTATTTAATATTGTTTTTATCTTATTTTATTTTGATATTTATCTTTTTATTTTTATTTTCATTTATTCTCTTGAATTTTTTCCTTTTTTGTTTTCTTAGTTTTTTTTTTTAAAAAAAAATAAAGAATCACAACCATCATGTCCAAGATTCTCTAACCATGAAACATCTCATGGGTAAGGAAATTTTATTCTTATATTTTTAATCCGAATCACACTTGTGTTTATATGCGAGGTAGAAAGATTCTTGTTAATGTCACTGTCCAGACCAAGAAACATACCTTGGCAAGTGCACATGCCTTGACATGTTCTCATGAATTTGTTGAATTCTTTCGATTTAGCCATCACAAGAGTTATCTTGGAGATTTATTTCAATAACCCTAACCTTTCATCTATTTTCTCTATTGCATTACTTGTCACGGCATTTGAATTTGTACCTCTGTCCAGCACAACAATACCGCAACAATTGTTGTCCCACATTAAGATTTAATCCACGACAATGCTCGATGCTCAAGCAAGTAGAGATGCACTACTCCTTTGATGTGATTCATGAAAGAGAACACTACAGGTCACACGAGTTCAACCATAGCGACGAGGAAAGAAAATTAAATCCACGACAAGAAGGAAATTATTAACTTAAGGTGGCAACCTTTCTAATTGAATCATTTTCATTTTCATTCTTTTTACTTTTTCTTTTATGCATTGAGGACAATGCCTCACTCGAGTTCGGGGTTGTCTTTGTTAATTTCATTTTCATTTATTTTTCATGTTTAGTTGCATATATCACTTGCTATGTCATTAACTTGTTAGAAATATTAGCAATTTGATATGCAAATATATGATGAGATAATTGCCACGACATTTAGGGTAGAGAACCTTATACTTGAGGAGTAACATAAAATTTACTTGAATTTTCACTATGATACTATATACAATTGACACAGTTGTGACTTGTTAATTGATATAGACTTAGTGAACTTAAGTTGCTTAAAAAATTTAGTGAATTAAAAAATTGAAAGGCAATGTCTTGCTAGAGGTGCCCAAACTTAGCTCTAGTCTTTGTGCATTGAAGAATCACTAGAGGTTCCTGAAATTGACTCTAGTCGACAAAATTAAGAAAAAGAATTTATTTGATTGCTAGAGGTGCCCGAAATTGACTCTAGTAAAATTAAACATAAATGCCCAAGCAATTAATTTGACAAAGACCTATAGTTCACCTAGAATCTTGAAAATTGACTTGTATACAACTACATACACACATTCTCACAAGTATTGTAGTGGACATTTGAGTAATTTTTTATTCCAAAAATCAAAAGGTAATCAAACTCTTTTTGTCACGGTTCTGAGAATTAATGTCAAATTGAAAGCATGTTCTTGATGGTTAATGTCCTAGCAGGCGATTGTTAGTGTTTTGCATTGCTTCAGGACAAGCAATAGTTCGAATTTGGGGGTGTGATAAGTTCTCAAAAGTAATATATTTTATTAACTTTTTACTCACATTATTGTTAGACTTAGGCATGTTTTAGTTGCATTGTTAGGCATTCATGCATGTTTTCATGATTTCTTTCGTCGTCAAGTTTGATTTCATAATTTAATCAATTTGTGGAAAAAGATACTGTGAATGTATATTTTTTTGTGTGCAGGATAGGAATTGTCGAAGCATGTGAGAGATTACCGTGGAAACTGAGGTGAATTTCTGAAGGATATGCCATACTACATTGCCAAGGAATTAATCGAGATAATCACTTGAGGGGAAGCACGAAAATAAAAGAATAAATCCCAAAGATTTGAATTACTACACAAGATTTAGTAGAGACAAATATTCCAATTTGAGATGAGTTTTTAAGAAAAAGATAAAAGAAATTATTCAAAGATTTTCAAATTAAACTCTTCCTCGTTAATAGAGAATTGAAGAGAGATTTGTCAGGGGGGTTTAAGGAAAGAATTATAATATTTTTTATTATTTTATTCCTAATTTAAACTCCTTCCCATCCACAAGCTTTGACCAAACCAATCCCTATAAAAAGGAAGCATGGCGTCAATTTCTATAGTTGATTTGGAGAGAATCAATTTGGGATTATTCTTTGTATATCTTTAGAACCCATGAATTGATGTAATTTGTTTGGTTATTTTGTTTTGTGGTTGTGAAAATGATTTGGTTCTTGTTTAAGTAATTGAGTTTGTTCTTAATCAAAGTTTGTTTGTTCTTGGCATTTATTTGGTTTGCGAGAGAATTGGGAAAAGACTTCGTAAATGATACATTTATCTAGATTAGGGAGAATTAGATTCACGAAACGAACAAGCATGGTTCGAACCAAGTGCGTGAGAACTAATCATGCTTAGGGATAAGTACAGGATTTCATCGGCTAATAGAAGCGCAAGATAGTTGTTGTACACCTTTGATTAACGCAGAGATGTATCATCAAATAGTGTATGATTTATTAATAGAGTCTCAGGTTAGGGATAATGGGGACCACTGAAGAACACTTTGCCGAACTTTGATGATAGTCGCCCAAATTGCCCGAGCAATTCCCTCATCGCAATTGCCCAAGCATTCGAAGAAATGACTAGGCAATCCGATTGAGCCCTATTGTCGGACCGAGTTCAGCGATGTGAGCACTCATTTACAAAGAAGAATTCAATTCGGACGTCACTCCATAACTCAAGATAATCCAACCTATTCTCTCACCTATTCGATTTCATCTATCTTTTCTTTTATTGTTTATTTTACTTATTCAATTAAACTCCTATTATCAACTTGTGTCTTTATTTTACAGTGTGATAACTTAAGCAAAGTGACACAAACCAATCCCTGTGGAGACGATATCTAATCGATACTATTACTTGCGACGTGTACACTTGCATCGTTTGCGTTGCACTAAAATCACGCAAATTAAATTAATTTATTTACTATTTTATTTAGTTTTAATATAATTAATTTTAATTATAATTTTAAATTAATATTTAATTAAGTTAAATTAACGAACTTATGATTAATTAAGTTAAATTAAAATATAAAATCATAAATTACAAAACATAACTAAAAGAATTCTAAAATCAAATGAGATTTTTATTAAATTAATCTAAATTATGACTCAATTAAATTAAACCAAAACAATTGATAAAAATGGAAAAAGATAATTGACAAAAAACAGTGAAAGGACAAAATTTTGAAGGGAAATACACTAGTCATTTTTTAAGTTTGAGATTAATGTACTTTAAGTGTAAAAATTTTGGAGGGATGTAAGTTACCAAAAATTTTGGAAGAAAATAAGCTACTCATTTTTTTAAGTTTGAAATTAATGTACTTTTAGTGTAAAAATTTTGGAGGGATATAAGTTACCCGAAATTTTGGAGGAGATTAATATATATATATATATAGTATATTTTGGATTATTATTATTACAACATATAATCAAATAATAAACTTTGATTAAATATAATCAATTAAAAAATATAAAAAGGGGAGATTAGATTTAAATATATATTTGACACTATTTTAGGTCGGGTAAAAAATTCTGCATATTTTTATATAGGTCGCGCCTAAAAAATTGAATCTCGCGCCGCTCTACACCTTATTTTATATTTTTTTTTCAATTTGGTTATGATCACTCAAAAATTAATTTTTACTTTTTATTTGATTTGGTCCTTATTTAATTAAATTAAAATTATATATTTTAAAATTGTTTCAGTTTGATCATAGGAAATTAGTTTAGTGATTAAAGAATTGTTCTTAGAGAACTAGTTTAGTGATTTGGGCTTTGGAGATTAGTGTTCAGCTTAAAGAATTAATAATATACACACATTAATTCATAAACAAATTAAATACATATATTAGAATAGATTTAAGTATATATATTATATATATAATATAAAATATATTATATATTACATATAATACATTATTACATAAAATATAATATATATAAGTATATTATATATGTATTAAATTATATTATATAGACTATAGTATATATTAATGTATACATATATTAATGTATATTATATAATATATTAATATATACATCTAATATATATGCATATACATATAATAATAAGTATACATGCATTAATGTATATCATATAGTATATAAGTATACATATACTTACATACATATTTATATATTATATACATATACATACATACATATTATATATATTTATATATATAGTATTATACATTCTATATTTCCATATATAGTATAAATTTCATATATAGAATATATTCCGTATATTGTATAAATTTTATATTTCTATTTTTAAAATGTACTAAATTATATTGTATAAATATAAATTATAATGTATTAAAGTACATTAAAATTAAAATTTTTATCAAATTTAACTATTATTGATTTATAATTTTTGCAATTTAGTCTTTACAACTATATTTTTATTTCAAATTAACTATTATTTATTTTTATAATTTAATTTAGTGTTTGTAATAAGATAATATTTTATTTTATTAATGTTTAACATTTTTAATTTAAAATTTTATTCTTTTTATTCCAATGTTTATTCCTTATTAATTTTTAATTTTTGTAATTTAACCCAATTTTTAAGATATAAATCATTTGATGATATTTTTGTTTAGTCTAGTGCGTAATATTTATTTTTAATGAGATTCATGCTAGTTAAAGACGTTAGATATTAAATAATTAATTGGAAATCATTGATCAATCATTCAACCCAAAGTCTATCGGTTATTTACTTAATTACTTATTTGTACCAAACTCAAACTTAATAATTTTAATTAATATGAATTTAAAACTTGAATTAATTCAACCTAAAATAAAACCGACCTAAAATGAACCCAACCTGAAATGCAACCAAACTGAAATGAACCCGACCTGAAATGAACCTATCAATTATCTGATTTGGACCCGAACCGTTTGAACCCGACCTAAAATGGACTCGATCTGAAATAGAACCGCACCCAAACTGAATCAAGTCAAAATATTAAATCAACCTAAAATGGCAACCACCTCGTAATTAAGTGGTCATATATATATATAGTTTACCTTTTAATTTATTTAATAGTTTTTAGTAAGATTTAATGATTTTTTTAATTAAAAGTGTTTTAATTTATTTAATTCATAAAAGTAAATAATCATTTAGGTGTTATGATTTTAAAAGATACTAAAATAGTTTGGCGCATATCCGTATATAATGTTTACTCTAGATTTATCATGTCTGTGCTTTCAAAAAAAAACTAAGGGGTGAGAAAAAATTTATTTAAAAAAATGTTTTTCTACTTTGACTCAATGTAAAAAACTCTACTCGTTTTGATTTTTTCGAAATTTTATAAACTTAATTCATTTTAAAAAAATAAATTTTGAATTATAAAATAAAAATTTGAATACCTTAAAATTTTTATTAATTAATAGATGAACCTTTAAGTTTGAGTTTAGTCTCTCAATTTTATTTAATATATATACTACATATGAAAAATATATGTATTATATTTGGACATAAAAAATGTTTAAATTTGAATCAATTTGTATTATAACATTTTGAGTAATTGTAATTAAATTTGTATAGAAACTTAAAATCTCCACTTTACTTGACTCTAGTTTCATAAACAGCTCAATTTAAAATTTTTAAATAAAGTTTAATTCGTAAAATATAACTCATAAACTTGATTAACTCAAAATTAGTTGATTCGATTTAATCGAGCCTTTGTGAAAACTTTTCGTTTGTACTGTTAGTGCATGACATGTTTTTTTCTAGAAGTTATTAAATACTTTGATTTGATTAATTTTTTGTTTAATCATTTTTATTAATTTAGATTAAATTTTAAAGAGATATAGGTAACTCTCCCTACCTAATTTTTTTCAATTACAAAGTCAGGATTTAAACTCATGATCTTGCAAGCAAGTAAAAATTTTCTTTTTTTGCCCTATCTATGCTCCAACATTAAAAATAGGGTTTAAATTTAAGTTTCAAAATTTAAGATATATAATTTAGTTTTTAGAGTTTAAGGAAAAATTATATCATGGGTCAGTCACACCATCTGTCCATGAGACCAACCAATAAAAACAACCTATTTCATTAATTTTTCCATGTCATAATTTTTTCCCAAGTGAATCTTCACTTGAAAAATTAAAAAAATAATGATGTGGATAGTTTCTGTTGGTTGGTCGCATGAATGAATGACGTGGTGGGACTGACAAATGATATAATTTCTCGAATTTAAGATCTAAAAGCAAGATATACAATTTTTATTCTAATTTTACTTAAAACATTTATCATATCATCTCATTAAACTATTTAAATTGTTGGTTTAATTCAATAGATTTTAAAAATATGTATAACAATAATAACATCATTCAGATTAATAATCAATTTGAATATTTTAAAACTAAAAAAATCAACCCGACCCGATTTCAAATGGATTTTATCATGACTCGTTACACTTATAATTCCCAAGGCCAAGACCCATTGTATTGAACTGAACACGTGTCTCTGACTGTACACAACAAAAAAGAGCATAGTTGCAATCCAAATCCAGCGAGTCTGCCCTCTGCGCCACCACTTGTCTTTCCCTGTCCACAAGTGTGTGGTTCTTGGACATCCCTCATGCGACGTCGCATTCCAAGCTTTGTTTCCTACCTCGAATCACTACGACCTGTTTGCTTTTGGTTGTGCGGAGTGTCGGAGACTGAACTCTCTTGGTTTCCTCTCAGGCTTTTATTTCGTAGTGTCTTCCTCCCTCAGCCAAAAGAATTTTTAGGTATTTAAGATCAGTCTTGTCAGGATTGTAAAATGTTCTAAAAGAACATAAAAATGTTTTTTTATAATATTTATTTATTTATAAAAACACGTAAAAGAATAACATTGACACTGAATATATAAACTTTTAGCTTATAATTTTAAACTTTTATATAATGAAATGTTATCGTCCGATCGTTGATAATACATAAAATTATATATTACCGATATATTCGATATCAATTCAAAACAATGTTAAAAAGAATTTGTACTTTAACTAACCTCGAACTAATTTTAATGACCTTTGCATATGTGTCGTAAGGTCCTATCTTTTTTTTTGTTATCCTTCCAATATTTAGAGTTTTGGATGAATTTTTTAGTGAAGATTTTTAAATATATAACATCTGGAACTTAAGAATTAAAGTTAGGATAAAAATTGTTAAGTTGAAAATAAATAAATTAAGCAAACTTATGAAATGGGATTACCTCTATGGTAGGTAATGTTGGATTTAATAATACATTAATGTTTATCATACGTATAACTTTTAAGTCAACTTGTGGTCCAAAATATAATAAAAAATTAAAATAATGTGAAGTTAAAAATTAAATAAGTAATAAAAATAATAAAGAAAGAAATATAAGAATAAGTGATGTAATTTGATTGAATTAGTGATTTATAGTTTATACTTAATATAAATTAAGTTGATGTAAAGAATTATTATTATATTTTTTTCTTTATTTATTCAATAAAATTAATTGATTTTATCTATTAAAATTAAAAATACATTGCCATTCACTATTTTAAAAAAATAAACAGATAAGAATAAATAAAAAAATATTTATTATTTTTCTTCATAATTATAACTTAAATTTTTTATTGTGATAAAATTTTATTTATCAAAATAGTTAATACATTTTACTTATACTATAAAATTAATAATATTGTTCTAATAGTTATATTTGTTAAAGATAGATTACTTAGTACATTAATTAAAGTATCAAATGTCTCAAATCATATGCATTCGGTTAATTCAAAAATCAAACCAAATTAGTCATAATCAAATTAACTAAATTTTTTAAAATTTAACTATTAATCGAACCGAATTATCGAACTAAAATTATTTCAATTAGTTCAATCAATTTTTAAATTAATCAAAATTTATTATAAAATTTTAGAAAAATTATATAATAAATAATTAAATTATGCTAAAATAATATATGTAGTCATTAAACTTTTATTTTATACTAACTTGATAAAAGTTTAATGATCATTTTATAATATATTAAAAAATTTAATGACTATTTTTATAATATATCAAAAAATATAATGATCATTTTTATAATTTAACTGTTAATTGAACTTATCCAAAATTAACTGATCAGAATGATTAAAAAATTAATTTGATTAAAATCAAAAAATAAATACCCGCGTTTTAGATGAGGATAGATATAATTATAATGTTATATTATTTTTCCTAAAAATTAAATTATATTCAAAAATTGAACACAAAATTATTTATTTGTTAAATAAATCTGTATAACTATTTTTTATAAAAATATTTATTTTCACTCACATTATTGATTTGACAAAATCTATATTTTATATTTAGAATAATTAACTTACAATGTATAAAGTTCATAATCAATAATCTATGATCTATGATTTATAATATTTATATAAAAGTTATGATTGTGAAGAATCTTTTGAATCATTGACACAATTTTCAATATCTATCAAATTATTATTTTATTATTTTGTTATACAAAAGAAAACTATTTATTTATTGAACAGATAAGTATTAGTTTATTAAAAATGATAAAATAATATCGTTTAAAAATATTTTTGAATTATTATGAATGGATAATTTATTTTTTAATTAAAATTCATAAGTTAATTTTATTAAAAAAATAAACCATTACGTTTACTAGAAAACTACTTGTAATAGTTTAATTATAAAGTGAGGTTTAGTTTAGTTAAAATGATTAATGATCTTTTTAAATTATGAATTTAATATTAAACTAATTCTCAATTTTAAAAAAAATATTAAAGTTTTTTTATTAAATCAGTAGATGACACATTTCATGGATCGATTAGTGCACATCTCATGTTATTTTTAAGTTTTTTCACTTTAAATTGTACTTTTTTTTTCATTACTCTTTTATTTTTATAAATAAATATAAATGAAATAAGCAATGTATTTTTAATATATATATATAACTGGAAAATTCCCTGAAATAATTTCGTTAGATTTTTCTCTCTTTCTTCCTTTGTATGTATAAATACAAAAAATAAATTTAATTAAAATTTATTAATAATTATTTTCTCTATTTATTAAGAAAAAAAGTTTCAAATTAATCGTGTAAGACTAATAATTATTTTTCTATTTATAAATTAAAATATCATTGTTAAAATAAATTAATTTGAAACATAAAAATCTCTTCATTTCTTTATCTAATATAAATTTAATTTTAATTATTTATCGTTTTAAAATATAGTTTGATTCTAATTGAAACGATTTTCTCTAATTATATAAGATATGCATATTTTTTTTTTTATGTGGTATACATATATCATTAAAAAATTGAGAGACTCAACTCAAACTTAAAAATAATCTACTAATTACTAAAAAAATTTAAGTTATTTGAGCTATTTAAATTTCTAATTCACAACTAAAACTTTATTTATTTATTTTTTGAATCGAATTGAATCAAAAATGTAATCATTCATTTTTGGGGAAGAGGGAAAATGCGGATTTTGGTTTTTCTGTTTTTATACCATTCGGTTTTGGTTTTCTTTTTAAAAAAACGCAAGCTACGGTTCGGTTCACATTTTGATAAAAAAACAAACCGAATACACCTCTACCCCCAATTGCCTGTATAAAAAAAGCATAGGCCACAAGGAAAAAAAGGAAGCAATTGGGTGAGGGTAGTATCTTATGATCCTAATTTGAGAGCCTAAGCTCTCCCTAAATTTTTGGGTGGTTCGATCGGGGTCTTATTTTGGATCCAATATAATTAAATATTTTTGAGGGATCGTGATAGATCTCGATGAGGATCACTCAGAGTTAGCCGTTTGAATCATTAGATATATATTTTTTCTTTTTATTTAGGTTGTATTTCGTATGATTTTAATGAAATATTGTTTATTTAGTTGGTATGTTCTAATTTATAATTTAGATTAGTTTTAATTTATGTTTTAGATTAATATTTATGTATGTTTTAATTTATGTTTTGGATTAGTTTTAATTTCTGTTTTAGATTAATATTTATGTATATATTTATTTATATTTTTAATTATTTGTTGTATTGTATGTAATTTATATTTTAATTAAGAATTGCATAATGACTATTTAATTATTATTAATGTGGACCCTTAAATTTGGTCGTAATCGAGGCCAACTCCAATATGGTGGTGATGGTTCAGACGGTTATTTTTGGGTTTAGGTGCTTTAAAATAAATTCGTATGTTCAATTAAAAATGAATTCGATCATTACTTTAATTCGAAAAATTTAATATTAATAAAGCACTAATTAATAAAGTAGCAATTTTTGGGTGGTGTGGGGCGTTAATCCTTCCCCATTCGTAAACGACTCTCAAACCCAAATTTTTCAAAATCTCTGGTTTTACGATGTTCGGTCTACCTAAATGACCGATGGTGACTCCAATTTTTCAAAAAAAAATATTTTCAAACCAAAAATCCCCACGTGGAAGACATTAATTTTCAAATCGAACGAAAAATTTTTTAAAGACATTTAATGTGTTTTTAGATCGATATAGATGAAGACTCCGCTAGGGAGGGATTTTGTTTTTTTCCAAAACAAAAAAAAAGAGTCAAGGTTTTAAATGATTACCGCTTTACTAATATTTAAAGATTCTCGGCTAAAGTGACAATTAAATTAATGTTCAATTGAATTTGTGCTTTTATTTTTCCGCATTTAAAAATGACATCTAAAACCATACTTTTTAAATGGGGAGAAAAGGCTAACTCTTTCTTGGAGATATCGTTCTCTCGTATAAGCCCTAGCTGAAGTACCTTCAGGGATCCACTACCTTATCCTTTCATGAGGATATTGTTCCTTCGTATGGGCATAAGCGAACGAGTCCCCTTGAATTGAACTCGATCAAAATGAGCCTATAATGGGTGATGATTGGGGGCCTTGCTACTCTTAGTAGAGGACAGTTCGGACAATTCGGGTCCCCCTTTAGCACCAAAACTGCATATAGAAAACTAGATTACCCATCCTATTAGAGCCATGTGGATACCCTAGGTAAACTAGACGTGATATCTAGGATTGCCTTTCTCTGTTTACTTTTACGCAATTTAATTTTGCAGTTATTATCCGATACTAACATAGTTTTTTTATGTTTTTGCTTCTCTTTTTGCATGCATTATCGTATCTTGCATTGCTTTAGGAGGTATTGATTCGAGTAGTTCATCCTACAAAGGAAACATTTACTATGGAAGAGAGGTATTTGAAAACTTCCACCCCATCATTAGAAACTGATCAAAGATGCTAATTAGAGACATCGACTAGAGGACGACCGAAGAGCCTAAGATTGCAGTCCACCGAACGAGCAGGTAACGATCATGAATTTATCTGGGTCTATGTTAGAATGTCAGTCCAGGATTCCAAACGGACATTAGGGATGTAATAGAAAGTTCGAAAGAACTTAACCACGAAATGGGTTATCAAAGGTATAAAACTAGTATTATCTCATCATCCGAAGATTGATTCAGAATTAGGTATCATATATCGATAGTGGGTAATAGAGATTAACTTTATCCGAGTCTACAAGGATATGGCCACCGTAATTCCAAACCGAAGCAAAATATGTAACAGATAACCGGTACCATTTCGACATCCAAGGTTCATATCAAATTCAGATATAGAACACCAATTTGAGAAGGTAATGGATCATTTTTTAAGCACGTCAGTGAAGAAATGATTTTTATCAGACAACAAGAAGACAAACAAAGGGTCAATACCTTACTAACCCATTTCACGAAGATCAAAGTCATTGTTCAGAATTACCGGGAATAGTTCAAAATTTTGGAAGGAGCATCAGCGGGAAGGAACCACTGTTAGCAACACCAAAATTGTAAGTGTCGCGTGTCAAAAGTGCGCGTTTAGTGCAAGTGGACACATCGAAAGTAATAAGTGATAAGTATTTTATCGGATTATCGTCTCCACAGGGACTGGTATACTTAATATGTCTTCTTTGTCTTCTTGTTCTGTAGAAAAGTAAAGACACAAGTGAATTGAGTTGATTTATCTAAACTAAAATAACTAAATAAAAGTAAAGAGTTGGAATAATAGAGAGAGATGGGCTAGGATCCAGTTGCGTCGTATTGTGGATTTGATTGACTTGTCTCTGTCCAATGTAATTGTATATCACTGCCTCGGCAGCACTGCAGTTTACTGCCTTGGCAGCGACAATACTGTCTGCCGTGGCAATCCCTTGCTCATGGGTAGACTTTACCAAAGTTCGGCAAAGTGTCCTTGGATGACTCTGCTTATCCCTAAGTCAGAGTGTTGTTGATGACTAGTCCTTGATGATACCTCCCGGCGTGAACCAATTATACTCACCAACCAATCTCACACTTCTTTTAGCCGCTGAAACTCTTAACCTATCCCTAGGCCGAGTTAGTATTTCGCGAATGAAACACCGTACTTACCCCTTTCGTGAATCTAACTCTCCCGAGCTTAGATAAATGGATGATTCACAATATCCTCTCCCGAGCTCAATTATGAAAACATGGAATAACAAAGGATAAGCAAACCTTGATAACTTTATTGCATTGAATCAAAGACAAAGTACAATCTCCTCTCACAAATACTCGAAAACCTTCACCTAATCCCTAAGAAAGTTTAGAACATAATGGAGGAGAAGAAAACAAGAATAGAAATCGGCTCTCTCCATAGGTATTCCGTGTATTGTACATTGGGTGGCTAGGTCTTTATATAGGCTAGACCTAGGGCAAACCTTCCCTAAGTAGAATACAACTTGGAGTAGGGAACAATTCAAGTACATAATAATAAAAATATTTCCAAGTTTGCTTCGGCTAAGGGGTTTTCCCGCGTGGTCTTCCTTTGGGCTTTTCCTTGTGCTAGCCAGCTCCGATCCATGGGCTTCAAGTCCAGACACATTCCTTGGATTTTTATCTTTCCATCGCCTATAGTCTTGCTTCCTGCCTTTCTGCTGCTGCCTCGGCATCAGGTCCTGTCTCGGCCTTGTCGCTGCCGCGGCACTATTTCTCCTGCACAGATATGAAAACGCAGTAAAACGTGCCTTTTTCTGTAAATATTATCTATATGAGTATAACTTCTAAATATATCACATTAAGCACATGCATTGGTCTGAGTGGGTGTATATTTGGTGATGAATGCCCATAAAAGGAGTAAAAAGTGATAGTGTGTTGAGCACTTATCACACCCCCAAACTCGAACTATTGCTTGTCCTCAAGCAATGCAAACCATCAATTTGCCGAACTCTACTCTCTCTTGGTCTTACATGTTCATCTATTCTCCCCACCATAACTAGGCCTATTCTTAAGCCTTAACCATTCGATTGCCCAAGGGTTTTCCTAAAAACAAACTATAAGAATTGTGAGTGTGTGCGTTTTTATGGACAAGTTGATTAAAGGCTTTCTTAGACAAACTCTAAGTTCAAGACAAATAGAATTTGGTTAAGTGTTTCTCTTCTTTTCAAACACCAAATCTTGAGCCAATTTCGGGCACCTCAAAGACTTGTGTTTTTCTTTTCACTAAATTCCTTCTTTCTTTTTAATACTCCTTAAGACATACTAGAGCCAATTTCGGGCACCTCTAGCATGAAGAAGAGACTTTCTAGAGCCGGTGGTATGCACCTCTAGTTACTTTCCAAAAATCTAAGTCTTTATCATCTAAGTCCATTAAAAGAATTCCTATAATCCAACAAGTCCCAAAAGTGTTTAAAGTTCTTCCTATAGTAAGCTTCTAAGTTTTCATCCTTAAGCATCCTAAGGTTAAGCCCTCTTAACAAAACCTAAACATGGTAAGGAAAAGATTTCTATAGCCTTAAAGAATAACTAAGGCAATACTGATGATAAGCAGTGCAAAAGTGTAAGCAGTTAATTCAAGTAAGGCGGGGAGCATAAAAATTTAAAAAAATCACTGGAATACTCCCTTTTTGGCAAGGTCGCGGCAGTAGATTGCTGCCTTGGCAGTGAATCTGCACCCCCAAACTCAAACCAAGCATTGTCCTCAATGCTTTATATTTGAAGAAGTAAACGGCAAAACAAAATATGAATATAATAAACAGCAAATAGAAACAGTAAAAGCAATTAATATTGAATTAAGGACAAAGAAATTTAAAGCGACTCCGAAGAGCTACTTGTAACAATTTTCCTTCTCGGCCTTGCTGCCGAATGCTTTGTCCTTGGTGAAGGCGATGGTTTCACTTTTGCTTGCCGGGGCGGTTGGAATCGTGTGGGCGGTGTCCGTTGCATTGAGGCCTCTACCTCTTCTCCTTCTTCTACATCAGCCATCTCTTCGGTGAGCATTACGTCCGTTCCTCCTCCCATTGCTGTTGCTCCTCCGGTGTGGTGTGTACTTGGGCCGACGACAGTGGAGCTTTGGTGCACATAGGCATCTATCTCGGCTGATAGACTGCCCATGATAATTGGTGATCTGGGTGGGGTGCTGAAAACGACCCTTCGCTTGGATGGCCTTCTGCTGACAGACGAGGCCGCGGCAGAATCTGCTGCCCTAGATGGGCCGGCAGCCTAGTATTGGGGCTGAGGGTCCGCATGGAAGAACGACCTTGGTCCTCCCGGGGCTGGTGTAGTCTCGGTGTAAGGGGCGGCTGTAACGAACATGTTGCTAAAGTCCGAAAATTGTACTCCTTGGTCCGGGAAGGCGTGCAGCAGCATCTGGGCTAGAGTGCCATTGAAATACCTTTGGTACTCCATGTACCTTTGTTGTCGGAGATCCATTGTTGCCATCCGTTGCAAGATCTCCTGGTACGGGTCTGCTGCGGCAGAGGTGTGGGCAGTACCAGGCATGTCTGCCGTGTACTAGGCCCCGACAGCAGTATCGGCAGTGAACTGCTGCGGCGTTGCTTGGACAGGCTCTACTTGTGTGATCTGCATGACTTTATGACAGAAGTCCCTGGTCCATCCTCGTTGTGGGGGCGTGTATTCATCCATCTCTTCTATGGGCACACCTGCGGTAACACATAAACCCGTGATCAAACAAGGGAAATACAATGGTCCCCTATCTTTCTTACCGCACTCGTGAATTTTCCGAAGGATGATCTCTCCAACGTTGATGGTCCTCTTGTTGATAATGGATTGGATAAGCACCAATCTTTTGCGATCTACCGTGCTATTGTGTGATGTGGGGATGAGCCGTCGTTTGACAAAGGTGTTCCACATCTTGGCCTCGGGTTTTAGACTTTGTCTTGTTACGGATCCTCGATGGGTACCAGTTTCCCATGGGGTGTTCGCGTAACAAAGATCATCTTTGATGAGCTCGTAGTCCTCGGCAGTGACGTCCTCCATGAATTCGGCGTGGATGTAACTGTCAGGGGTGAGGCCGTAGAAATTATTGATTGTCTCGGCATCGAGCTGGACTGGCCTGCCGCGGCAATGAACGAAGAGGGAGTCTTTGCTGGGCCCGTGCGCGTAGAACTCCCGGACGATCGTGGCATTCGCCTGGGCAGGTTGGAGACAGAAAATTTCCCAGTTTTGGTACTTAATTCTGTCAAAGAAGTAGTGCTTAATACCGTAGTTCTCTTCATCTGCATGCTGGAAACCTTGCTCTTCCCATAGTTGCCGAGCGATGAAAGATCGGTTGAAGCGATCTTCAACGTTGACGGGGGCGAATCGCTTGTATGTTGCCATCAAGATTGAGAGATGTGATTTCTTGGAGTTTTTCTTGAAAAGAATCTGGAGTTTAGCGAAGATTAGTGGGCAGAGCGTAATGTGAGAGAGAGATTGTTATGAATACTAAAGAAAACAAGAAAGCAAGAGTGAATAGTTCAAGAGGAAAGAGTTTCTTATATAGGCCTCGGCCTTGTAACCGTTGAAGCCACTAGCCGTTTTGTAACCGTTTCCTTTTTCTGCCGCAGCAGGAATCTCGGCAGACTAGCCGTTACACTGTTCTGCCCGTTGAAACTGTTGCGGCCCTGACACTGTGTACTGCCACGGCAGCAGACTTCCTGCTGTGAACTACTTCTCTGTTATTCCTACTTTATTATCTTAAACTAAAAAGATAAACATCAATAAAGAAACATTCAAATAATGAGAAGATAATTATTCCTAAATACCATAAAGAGAATTCATGAAAATACCAAATAAAATAAAAGAGAAAATTAATATAAAATAAGCATATAAAGAAAACTTATAGAGGGTCGTTTCCGATATTTCTTATAGTCCATCTGCACCCTCCATCGAGTGACAATTCTACTCAAGAAGATATGGGCTAATGCGGGTACGGATACTCCCATTTGTGCTATCATGGTGAAGGTGTCTTCCGTTTGTGTTCTTTTGTAATCCATCCCTATCCTCCAACTTGATATTATTCCTGAAGGCATGAATATCTCGTTAGAAAAAATTATATCAATATCCAACCATTTAATTACCTCATTCTCGTTGACTTTCGAAATGGTTGGATATAGCCTTTGTTGTCGAGGCAATTGTTGTGCTAGCCAATTGCCATGGCAATCCTTTGCCAAAATTCTGTGTATGTCAAATGAAGAATTATCTTTCTTGAAGTCTTCAAGAATCAACCCCCATTGTTCTTTATGCCTCTCAGAAATCTCCATCAGTAGAGATTTTGGTTTAGAACTATTATTATATGGAATTATCACAGATAAAATATCATCTTCCAAATAATCATATCCTATTTGTGATGGCTTCAAATCGTGTAACGTTGACTCCTCGGAAGATACTTGCAATGGAAGAGATGAGTTTTTAAAGAATTCAAAAGGTTTATTCGTTACCATCTCATATTCCATTATCACGGCATTGCCATCTTGTTGATCAAGCATGTCGTCGTGTAACTGCCCCGGCAGCTGTGAGTGAGAGTAATCCTCGGCTTCCTTTTTCAGCATCATTGCTGCCGTAACATCCTGGGAATCAGACTCCTTAGAATTTTCTAGAGCATTACTCTCATCGGCCTCGTTGAGTGGTATCGTGAAATTGCCCTGTTTAGGCTTCTCTACTGCCGCGACAATTATTTCGGGAGACTCATCCAATGTTTGACAATCTTTCTTATCAACATGTTCTAGACTCAGAGGTTCCGAAATTTCCTCTATGTCCTCTAGTGTTGGGATTTCAGTATCCCTGAGGATTTATTGTTGGGTCATGTTATCCATGGCATATTTGGATCTCTGTAGTTGATTTTCTGAATCCCTCAAGGGTGCATCCAATCTAGCTATATGTGCATCCATGAACCTTGATTGCTCTGTCATTAATTCTTCAATTCTAGCCATTGATTCTTTCAATGTTACCTCAAATGAATTTGGATACTCTTGAGAAGAATTATATTGCCATGGCATATTTGTAACATCAACAAAATTGTCATGATAAAAAATTTTTGAGTGTTTTGATCATACCATGAAGGATTTTATTGTGGGTTCCATCTATGGTCCTCTCTGTGGCCATATATTCCAGTACTATACGGGCAATTGCTAACCAAATGATCATCTTCACAATTAAAACAAAAATTTGCCCAGGCATGAACTTGTTGGGATGCTCTTGGTTGGCATAGATAATCATCATGTAATCTAGGAAATTCTTGATTGGCTCGATTCTTATCTTCCAACATCAACTCCCGAATAGATTTCTTTCTTTCTCCTTGCATCTTGAAAATCCTTCAACTTGAAACACACCTATGATTTTTAAAGAAAAAGAAAAAGAAAATATGTTAGTAAAAATAACTAAAAACAAGAAAATAAAGAAGACAAAATTTTGTTGCTAGTCCCCGGCAACGGCGCCAAAAACTTATTGCGTGTTAAAAGTGCGCGTTTAGTGCAAGTGGACACATCGAAAGTAATAAGTGATAAGTATTTTATCGGATTATCGTCTCCACAGGGACTGGTATACTTAATATGTCTTCTTTGTCTTCTTGTTCTGTAGAAAAGTAAAGACACAAGTGAATTGAGTTGATTTATCTAAACTAAAATAACTAAATAAAAGTAAAGAGTTGGAATAATAGAGAGAGATGGGCTAGGATCCAGTTGCGTCGTATTGTGGATTTGATTGACTTGTCTCTGTCCAATGCAATTGTATAACACTGCCTCGGCAGCACTGCAGTTTACTGCCTTGGCAGCGACAATACTATCTGTCGCGGCAATCCCTTGCTCGTGGGTAGACTTTACCAAAGTTCGGCAAAGTGTCCTTGGATGACTCTGCTTATCCCTAAGTCAGAGTACTGTTGATGACTAGTCCTTGATGATACCTCCCGGCGTGAACCAATTATACTCACCAACCAATCTCACACTTCTTTTAGCCATTGAAACTCTTAACCTATCCCTAGGCCAAGTTAGTATTTTGCGATTGAAACACCGTACTTACCCCTTTCGTGAATCTAACTCTCTCGAGCTTAGATAAATGGATGATTCACAATATCCTCTCCCGAGCTCAATTGTGAAAACATGGAATAACAAAGGATAAGCAAACCTTGATAACTTTATTGCATTGAATCAAAGACAAAGTACAATCTCCTCTCAAAAATACTCGACAACCTTCACCTAATCCCTAAGAAAGTTTAGAACATAATGGAGGAGAAGAAAACAAGAATAGAAATCGGCTCTCTCCATAGGTATTCCGTGTATTGTACATTGGGTGGCTAGGTCCTTATATAGGCTAGACCTAGGGCAAACCTTTCCTAAGTAGAATACAACTTGGAGTAGGGAACAAGTCAAGTACATAATAATAAAAATATTTCCAAGTTTGCTTCGGCTAAGGGGTTTTCCCGCGTGGTCTTCCTTTGGGCTTTTCCTTGTGCTAGCCAGCTCCGATCCATGGGCTTCAAGTCCAGACACGTTCCTTGGATTTTTATCTTTCCATCGCCTATAGTCTTACTTCCTGCCTTTCTACTGCTGTCTCGGCATCAGGTCCTGCCTCGGCCTTGTTGCTGTCGCGGCACTGTTTCTCCTGCACAGATATGAAAACGCAGTAAAACGTGCCTTTTTCTGTAAATATTATCTATATGAGTATAACTTCTAAATATATCACATTAAGCACATGCATTGGTCCGAGTGGGTGTATATTTGGTGATGAATGCCCATAAAAGGAGTAAAAAGTGATAGTGTGTTCAGCACTTATCAGTAAGGTTGCTCAGACAATCTATGACACATATCGATACCATAAAAATCTCGAGGATTGAGGTTTAAAGGGGAATGTATAATCAGTTCAACTGAGGATACCGAAGCCCATGATGTAATAGAGATTCTCATATCAAGTACGCAGCTTAGGGCCATAGAAAATAGGAACTAGGGCTAGTATCTATGTATAGGACTGGTTCCCTTAATATTGTAATGAACCCTTTAATTCCTGTGAAATTAATCTAGTAGGATGATTATCAACAGGGGTCAATAACTTTATCTACATACGTTTTGCATTATTTACATCCCCATCTGCATCATACATACATTCTTCTATTCAAACATCATTTTAACTGTGTGCACATTATTTCTGTTAATTTAAAAACCATCATAATGCATCCTCATCTCACTCGATACCGGAGGAAGTAAATGAAAGATTATATAGCCAAAATAAAGAAGTGACAAAAATAGTTGGAAGCCCATATCGAAAAAGTCGCACAGAACATCAACGCCCATATTCTTATGACGTAGACCGAGTTGTTCCCAATTCTTATCAAGAGTTGTTGACTCTTTTCCTATCCAAACTGAAAGAAACCATTATCCACCCGATTATGATGTCAATGTCTTCTGGTACAACTACCACTTGGGAATCACAAGCCATATGACTGAGAATTATGGAGCCCTGAATAACAAGGTTAAAAATTTGATTGAAGCTGGTAGTTCAAGTTTCAAAGACTGATGATAGAGATGTTTTTATGGGAGATTCTGGCTTCTTAGTCCAGTATTTTAGTGGTGATTAACATGACTTCTCACCAAATGCCTTAGCATTTAAATTTTCTCCAGGTTCTTCTTGAGCTAATTTTTCTTCTTGTTGCTCAGCTTCTTTTTGCTCCTGAATAGGGGGTTCTTCTTTCTCTTTTCTTTTGAAATGCTCCCTTGTGTTGATATGTCTTCCATTCCTCAAAGTCAGTGCGCTGCATTGCTCTTTGCCATTATTTTTAGTGACTTCAGTATCACTAGGAAGATTACCTCTTGGTCTTGCTTGTAATGCTTGAGCAATTTGACCCACTTGGGTCTCCAACGATCTCAACGATGAGCTGTGACTTTGCAGTAGTGCTCCTTGGGTCTGCAACAGATTGCCTTGATTAAATATAGTTGTGGAATGCTCCTGCAATAGTGCTTTCATTGATGTCATGAAACAGAATCGTTCGCGTCGAGCTCCAGCTTTCCTTGAGTTCTTCTTCCTGTCCCAATTCTTTTATTTGGAAAATGATAATCATTGTTGGCTATTTTATCCAAAATATCAAATGCTTCCTCAGGCGACTTGTCCAGCAGTGTCCCATTTGCTGAAGCATCTAATATCATCCTTGTGGGTGCATAGACTTCATCGTAAAACATCACGATTTGAGTCCAATATTAAAAACCATGGTTTATACACCTTCTCAGCAAGCTTTTATACTGATCCCAACACTCATGCATCGACTCATCATCCCCTTGTCTAAAGGATGATATCTCATTTCACAATTGTGTATTCATGTTGGGTGGATTATATCTTGCCAAAAAGCTTTTGCACAAAGTTGTCCATGACTCCATTGAACCGTCTAGAATACCATTCAGCCACTCTCTCGTCCGGTCTCTCAAAGAGTATGGAAATAGCTTGAGCTTCAACACATCCTCGTGCACTCCTTGTTGGCGGAACATATCACAAACCTACAAGAAAGCACAAATATGTTGTCGAGCATCCTCGTGAGGAGATCCTCTAAACTGTCCAATCGAATTGAGCATATTAAAAATCATGGGCTTGAACTCAAAATGTGTTGCTTGTATATCAGGTGTCACTATCCCAGAATTGAGGTAATCCAAGATTGGTGTCAGGTGATCTCGAATTGCCCTTGGTCTCAATACAACTTCAGGATTTGCTGCAGCATTTTGATTCTGAAAACCCTGAGCAGGCAACATTGTTTTTCTTCTTCTTTGCTTTCGTATTCTTTCTCTAAAATACCTTTCGATTTTCGGGATAAATGGTTCGAGGGATTCTCGAGGATTCACTCTAGGCATCCACTAACCAAAAACATAATAAAGAAAAACAAAGAAAACAAAGATTAAACAAAAACAAAAGACTCAAAACACAAAAATTAAAAATAAAAGGATAGAAAGTATGGAAACTATGATTGAAATTGCCTATTGCCTCAATCCCCGACAACGGTGCCAAAAACTTTTTAGGATATCAAACTTGTTGAGATAGTGCTTAAAATGTGATTGATTCTCGTTCAAGTATACACATCGAACAAGTAATAAAGTGTGTGAGTGAGATCTTTCCCACGAGGATTGGGTAGGTTATTTCAAAAGTAGTTAACATACACAAAAGATAAGATAATCCTTTGTATGAACATACGCTAAAGCAATTCTGCAACTGTCACCAAAATTCTCTAGCAAAATAAAAGTGTCACTAAGATTGTGGTAGCAAAATAAAGCTTGTCACAGAAAAGCGGTAGCAAAATGTAATGGATAATGGAGAAATAAATAAAGCTGCACAAACACAACACAGAGAAGATTTTCAAGCTTAAGATAGGATAAGCTTGCTACGACAAAGATCTTACTTTTTCTCCTAAAGCTTACTGTTCTACTAGTTTAACAAGTGTTCGACAAAGTTTGCTAAAAATGCCTCCACTATCCCTAGTCAGAAGGCCTAACACTCGAAAATGCTAAGGCATTACCTCCCGGTCTCAACCCTAACAATTCTAATGTTGATGAAGTTCTATCCCTTTTAGTCATTGAAACTCTTTCTTATCCCTAAGGTGAGTTAGGATTCTGCTCCCGCAGCAACCCCATTGTTCAAGTTGGTCTAGCTTTGTCTATCCCTAGATCTAAGCTTCCCGAACCCCTTAGCTATGATTATATCCCGATGCTCATACAAACTAAGGTTTAAGAAGAAAAGTTGTTAGCTTTCTTGAACAAAACACTTATATAAACACTCAAAACAGTAAACATTCATTTAAACAAAGTAAAAATAATCCATAACAAGCCTAAGCCATACTAGTTTAGTTCATGTCTAGGTAAGGCAAACTATTCAACTTGTCCTTTGGAATACATTTTCAACAATAAGAAAAGAGGTAAAGCAAAGTGAAGAGGAAGTCCCAAACGCATGTGCCGTGAAGCTTTCCTAGCTTGTTGCTTTTCCCGAAGTCGCGCAAATCCCTTGCTTAAAGCTCTCTAACAATGGTGGCTCGTCTAGAGGTTGAAGATGAAGGAAAGTGGTCGTCTTTCTTCTTTCTTCTTCCTCGTACTCCTTAAAGTTCGCTCCTTTTTTCTTTGTCTCTTTTGCTACTTTTTTAGCTCTATTTCACCACACTTGTATAAGGAGGATGAGGTTGTATTTATAAGAGGTTTCTAGGATTTTTTGCCCTAATGATGCAAGGAATATTCCCTGACATTTTCTGCAGAGAATTGTAGCAAAATGCAGGGATTATAGGAGAGGTGCATCTGGCCTGGAAATAACGCGTGAGGATAGTGGGCTGCAGGTGTATCCTTTCTGCCGTTCTGTTTTGTCCGCCCATAATGCTATAGCAACTTGAAATCCGATCCAACACTTAAAAAGAATATGCTACATCATCTCTTCCAGTCTTTCAACTTTGCCCCAACAAACTACACAACACCACCAAAGAAAATACCCTTCAAAGCAACATCTTTAAAAATAAAAGAGAAAATAAAATAAAAACCTAATCTAAATGCAAATGCACATGAAATGCATCTAAATGCAATGCAAATGAACTTAAAATCAAACAAAACCTTAAGTAAAAGGGTATAAAATATACGCTTTTTATAGCATTAACAAGTATTCAGGGTGAAGGTTTTATACAGAAGAGACCTCAACTCAAGATTTAGAAATAAAAGTTCTATATAGGAGGGAATTTTAATTTACAAGATCTGTTCAAGATGTAGAAAGTTTTATATAGGAGAAACCTACAACATTGAAGATGGGGAGTTCTATATAGGAAGGACCCTTATTTTCAATATTGTTTTAGAGTTGAAGGTTCTATATAGAAGGAACATGTAGCTCTAAGATCAAAAGGTGAAGAATTTCTATATATAAGAAAGACTTATAATCTTGAAGATTCGGCCGAGGAAAAGCAGAGGGTTCCATAAGAACACGTGATTCCAAAGCATCAGACAAGAAGGTGATGAGATCAAGAGAAAAATGTAAATATCAAAGGTGAAGAGTTCTATATAGGAAGAACTTGCAGCACAAAGACTTTATCGAAGATAATTTATTTTTTTTAAGAATTGGCTTAGAAAAAAGAGAGAACAATTATATATATAAAGAACTCGGACATTAAAATCCTGATTTGAAGATCTTGAAGCTTGAAGAGTTGACCAAAGAAAAGTAAAGAGTTCTAGAAGAACATGTGATTCTAAAGCCAAAGACGGGAAAATAAGACAAAAATGAGTGTTTTTTAATATTTTCTTTGTTCTCATTTCACAAGAACAAGCAAACATGGGCAACTTTAATCACTTATTTTGGGGGGAAGATGGAAAATGAAAGATCTCACATTGCTTGGGGATCTCATTTCACTTCCCCCCAATGCCTATAAAAAAGGGGCATGAGCCACATGAAAAAAAGGAACCAATTGGGTAAGGATAGTACTCTCTGATCCTAATTTGAGAGCCTAAGCTCTCCCCAAATTTTTGGGTGGTTCGATTAGGGTCTTATTTTAGATCCAATCTAGTTAAATATTTTGGAAGGATCGTGATAGATCTCGATGAAGATCACTCAGGGTTAGCAGTTTGAATATTTAGGATTATTTTCTCTTTTTTATTTAGGTTTTATTTTTTATGATTTTAATGAAGTATTGTTTGTTTAGTTGGTATGTTCTAATTTATGTTTTAAATTAATATTTATATATGTTTTAATTTATGTTTTGGGTTAGTTTTAATTTATGTTTTAGATTAATATTATGTATTTATTTATGTTTTTAATTATTTATCGTATTGTAACGCCCCAAAAATGGTCTTAGAAGTTAGTGGGTCGGTTTAGCCGGTTAAGCCTAGTTTGAGATTAAATAATAAAAAAATTAGTTTTAAATCAAAATAAATTAAGGAAAAATATACTAAAATTCTTATTTAATATATATTTAACTTTGGTCAACTCAATTTTGAAAATTTACCCTTGAATCCCTAAGATTTTGAAATTAGTGACTATTTAGTAAAAATTGAAAACTTAAGGATAACATTCGTATTGAAGGTAAAATCAATTTCTTTTTCAATTATTTTCGTTTAGGATTATTTTTACAACTTTTCTTCTTTGAAAAATCATGTTTTTCACTTGTTTTCATCTTTAAAAACCATGGAACTTGGTTGGGTCAGAATTGAAGGTAAGAAACATTCAATCATATGATTTTAAAAGTTTATTTATTTAAATTCCCAATTTATTGGCTTGGTAAAAATGTTTTTAATCTTTTGGTTTAAGAAAAATCGATTTTTGATCAAAACCTATAATTTTCTTTCAAGGGTTTTAACCCACTATTTTTGGATCCTAAATTCATGATTTTGAATGTATTAGGATGTTTATAACATGTTTATAATATATACTTAAGGCTTAGGTGAAGTTTGATGGGTTCCAGAAAATTTTCGGTTAAGGTTTTGATAGGTTTTAAGGGTTGTTGATTAAGGATCCGACTTGGGTTTTATTGTGTGCTATTAGGAGCAATAAATCCTTAGTATTTTATGTTTGAAACAGGGCAAGAAGTTCTAGTTCACGTTTGAAAGAGTTTCAGATCGATTTGGTGGCATGTTACGTAAGAAATCGGTTATCGGCGAGTGGATTTGAGAGTGGGCTGCTACGACATTGTTTTACCTTGTTTTTAAGAGGTTTGGAGTTTATTTATGATTTGAGAAACCTCCATATACTCCGAAGTAAGTTTTAAGTTGCTCTCGGAAACAGATTTCCCATAATATGCTTGTTTTGCTATGTTTTGACATGCTCATACTATATGTTTGTACATGCGTAATTATGTACGTGGTTGAATGCTCATGTTAATGTTTTTCATTGATTTTAAAATTTCCCACGTTTTGTTTTTGAATTTGTTAAAAAGGATTTTTATCGGTTTATATGATTAAACATAAGATTGTGGGATGCAAGAGAATCTTCTACTATTCTAATAAGAAACTTGAGCATTGTTATTGTTTTGTGTTGGATATTGAGATGATTTTACAGGGATAAGTCGATCGATCGATAGGATGTTAGTGCACTCTTTATAATTATAAAATTTGAATACATGTGTAAATTCCTTAGTGATGCATTAGAGTTATTGTTTGAATTGTGATATATGTGTTGTATTGCATTTAAGCGTAGCTTATCCCGGAAACTAAGGTGTGAAACATGTTTGGATTTAATACATTCGTTTGCACGAGTTTAGCTCTTGCGTGGTATGAGAAGATGATAGAGCCCTCATACGTGGTATGGTGATGGTATAGTCCTATACGTTGCATGTCTTGGCATTTATGCCTTCATGCAAGTATCCGTTTATCCCAACGATTAGAATTAGAATAATCAGATCACTAGTACCAACACGTGAAAACGCAAGTATTATATTTTATATTGATTTTCATTGCAAATAGAGTTTGCGAGAATTTGAATTTGGTTTCAAACGTTTTATAAGCCTTTCTACGAGAAGCATGTAAGTCTTGAGATTTGTGGATTAGTTCCACATGATAAAACACTTACTGAATTTTTACTTTGCTAGAATTATTAGCCACGTGTGATTGTTTTAAGAGCATGAACTGATTTTCTTCTAAAATGATTTCAGTATATTATGGGCTTCATTGCAAGTAGTTTAAACTATTTTTATACATCCCTCACTAAGCAATTTCTTAATCATTCTCTTTTCCTTGCAATGCAGAGAAATAAGTGAGCCGTTCATCCGAAGAAACAAGGGGTGCCATATTTTACGCTTTTGATACATTTTTTTAGCTTGAAGTATGTTATTTTCATTTGAACCTTAGATAGTAGAGAGTAATGGAACTAGAGAGCTTATGTTATCTATAATTTGATATTGAAAAATGATATTTTGAGATCCTATAACATGCTATTGAACCCATGAATCTCTGAATTTAGTTTATAAACATGTATATCTGTTACTTATGGAATTAATAAAGTACTTTGCTTGAATTCCACATGCTTCTATGTTTATCTATGTTGTTATTTGGTATTTTTAGATGTACTCACACGTTGGATGATTCTTATATGAATTAGGATGATTTGCATCTAGAGAACTTGTTAAGACATGTTTTCCATGGCCATTTAGGTGAAATTGTACATCTAGACTTTGTTGAGTTCGTTTTATGTTTGAAACCTGAGTAATTTGCATTTTCTAGCCGGTCATCGTCTTAGTATTCGAAGGTGTATCGAAATACTTGAGTACCGTTTCGATACTTGCTTTATTTTTAATGGTATCGAAACAGTGCCACGGGGTTTTGACACCCCTGTCAGTTAATGTCGTTAAGGGAAGAAATGAACTTTGAAACATCAATTTTTAGTCACCAAACTTAAGGAATGCAATTAGTTGACTTGTAGATATTAAATTAAGCTAAAAATTCACGTGCAAGCATGAAATATACTTAATTAAGGATTGGTAACTTTAATTCGTAATTATTCCTTAAATTTTATAAAATTATAATTAGGTCCCTAAATCTTGTTCGATTAAATTAGGACTCGTTTCTCATTAGTTTCCGATATAATTTGAAATCAGTCCTTGCATGAACATGTAAGATCTATTTAAAGCATCTAAATAAGATAAAAAGAAAAAAAAAATTTAGGGTCGTTTATCTGGGTGAGTCTTCGGATTAGCCTCGGTATTCCCCGTATAGCTCGTTCGAGTCGGGTGGCGTCTAGACTGGGTTGAGGGGGTTACACGTATTCTATGTAATTTGTTTTCTAATTAAAAATTACATGATGAGAATTTATTTATTGTTAATGCGGGCCCCTAAATTCGGTCATTAGCAAGACCAACTCTAATACAGTGGTGGTGGTTCGGACGCTTACGGGTTTAGGTGCTTTAAAATAAATTCGCATGTTCAATTAAAAATTAATTCTATCATTACTTAAGCCCGAAAAATTTAATATTAATAAAGTGATAATTAACAAAGTACCAATTTTTGGGCGATTTGGGGTGTTAATCCTTCCTCATCCATAACCGACTCCTAAACCCCAATTTTTCCAAATTTCTAGTTTTATGTTGTCCGATCTACCTAAACAGACAGTGGCGACTCTAATTTTTCAAAAACAACTTTTTAAACAAAAAAACTCCACGTAGAAGACATTAATTTTCAAATCGAACTTAAAATGTTTTCCAAACACGAAAAAGAAATTTTAACGACATTTAGCGTGTTTTTTAGATCGTTACAAAAACAAAAACATTTTTTTGCCTTAAAGATTCAATAAATCGATTTTTTCAAATTAGTCGAGTTTTTCTCACCCCAATGAAGCGCATGCTCTCTCACCAATACACCTACACAACCTAAAACATAAAAGTAAACAATATTATTGGTCACTAAATTATTTCAATTTTTTGTTTTGGTTATTAAACTATTATTTTTTTATAAAATCATCATCAATGTTACATTTTTTTCTTATTTAATTTACCAAACTTTAAAACTTACAAAAAATTATAATTTGGTTACTAAAATAAGGAAAAAATAACATCATTATCAAAATAAATATAAAAACATAATATTAGTGATAATTTTGTTCAAAATAATAGTTAAGTGACCAAAATAAAAAAGCGAGAATCATTTAGTGATTAATGATATTGTTTATTCAAATTCTTTTTGGTGTTTGGAAAATATTTTTAAGTTCGATTTGAAAATAATGTCTTCCTAACAAGAGGTTTTCAGTTTAAAAATGATTTTGGAAAATTGGAGTCACCACTAACTGTTTAGGTAGATCGGACACCGTAAAACTAGAGATTTAAAAAAAAGGGTTCGGGAGTCTGTTACGGATGGGAAAGAATTAGCACCCCCACATCTCCCAGAGTACTTTGATAATTACCACTTTATTAATATTAAATTTTCTGAGATAAAGTGATATCAAATTAATTTTTAATTGGATGTGCGCATTTATTTTAAAGCACCTAAACCCGAAGGTAAGTGTCTGAACCACCACCACCCTATTGGTACTAGCCTCTCTTACGAACGAATTAAGGGCCCGCATTAACAAAAATTAAATGTCATTATGCAATTCTTAATTAGAAAATAAATTACATATTATACGATAAAAAAAATTAGAAACATAAATAAATACATAAATATAGACTAATTTAAAACATAAATTAAAACATACCTACTAAATAAACAATACTTCATTAAAATCATACCAAAATATAACCTAAATAAAATAAAGAAAAGAAAATATACCAAACTTGGAATTCGAATGGTGAACCCCCGATGAATCCCCCCACTAACATCTACTGGTTGTTTTTTTATGCCCTAACTTGTTGGCTAGCGGATGCCCCCATTGTATCGGTACAAACTCTTCTGACAATATTTGATACACTAAACTAGTCCCTACCGCGAGGTGTTGTATTATCTGACTCGTACTTTTTCTTATTCTCGATTTTTCTTTCCTTTGGTTCTTACTCAATAATATATCTAACTTAAATAGGATCGAAGCTTGTGGCTGCACAATCTGGGCACCGATGTTTTGTGTGACATCTTCAAGATGGGTCTTCGAGTCTTTTTACCCTTTCTTTAAGTTAACTATACAGTTTTCCATCTGTTTATTTCAATAATGTGTGAGATGAGGATGCAATATGGTGACTTTTAAATGAATTATCACAAGGTGCACACATTTAAAATGATGTTTGAATTGATGAATGCATGTGTGATGCAAATGTCGTGATGCAAAAATGTATGCCGATAAAGGTATTGATTCCTGTTTGTAATCACCAGAATGGATTACTTTCACAGGAAATAGAGGGTCCAATACAATCATTGGGAAACTAGTCCTATACATAAGTACTAGTCCTAATTCCTATTGTCTATGATCCTAAACGACACAAATGATCCAAGAATCTCAGTTACATCATGGGTTTTGGATAAAGCTTTGATTTTCGCAGTTGACCTGATTTCGTTTTTGATTACCTTCTGAACTTGGTTTTTGAGGTCATCTAGCATTGGTCTGAGTTAAATATTACCCGAGTAACCTTACGGTGTTGTTGTTCCTAGTAGTGATTCCTTTATTTTGATGCTACTTCCAAAATTTTGAATCATCTTTGGTAATCTCAAATAGTAACCTCGATCTTCGTGAAGTGGGTCGATAAGGTACTGATTCCTTGTTCTTTTTCTTGTAGTTTGAAAAAACCTACTTCTTTGTTGACACACTTGAAAATTGAGTCTATTACCTTTTCAAATCGTCGTTCTGTATCTGAATCTGACTCAAACCCTTAATGGCAAAATGGTACACTTATAAGTCTCTAAATAAACCACTTTGTCATTAGTTGTAATAATATCAATTAATCAACAAGATATAGAATTTTGTGTTCACTTTTATATTATTTATCTTGTATTGTTGATAAATGACAGTTATTTGTATCTATTATTTGTTTAAATTATTTATTTGAGTTTTTAACTAATTCCTTAGTAGGTCTAATTTTATTTTTAAGTTGTTAATTTGTATGCTACGATGGTTTTAGGAAAATTATCTCCATTAGTTTATTGTTATTTTTGCATACTTAAAATGGATTTGGTCATTAACAATTCTAAGAGTTGTTAATAAGAATTTCATAAATGGGTTATAATTAATAGTTATTTTATTTTTAATATAATATAATATAATATTTCTAAAAATAATATTTGATTAATTTAGGTTCTTAAATTAATACTCATTTAAAATATTTTATGATTTAGGTTTTAAGTTTAGAGTTTAGTAATTAAGATTTAGATTTAGGTTTGGGTTTAAGGTTTAAAGTTTAATAGTTAAGATTTAAGGTTTAGGTTTAGAGTTTAATAGTTAAATTTTAGGATTTAGAGTTTATGGTTTAGGTTTAGGTTTAGGTTTAGGTTTAGAGTTTATGATTTAGTAGTTTAAGTTTATGGTTTAGTAATTAAGATTTAGGTTTATGTTTAGGGTTTAAACTTCATATCTTAGAGTTTAATAGTTAAGGTTTAGGGTTTAGTAGCTACGGTTTTGGGTTTAATAGTTTAGGTTTAAGGTTATGATTTAATATTTAGATTTAGGATTTAATGTTAAAGATTAGAGATTAATGTTTATTGTTTAAGAATGTAATTGATGAAAAACATAACATGTTAAGGATGTAATTAATTATATTCTATTAGAAAATCAATCAAACATTAATGATTAAAATTCTTATAGACAATCTAAGTACTGTCAATAGCATAACCCTTTTAAAATATTTTTTTAGGTAATGAAATTTGTTGTTATTATTTTTTAAAAAAAATATTATTTTATATTGTTGTGAATAAAGTAAAGAACAAGAACAAAATAGACGAACAAAGATTATAGACAAAAAAGAGAGAGACTTGTATTATATTCTCAAAGTAGAATTGTGTATAATGCTTTCTCCAATCTCTATATTTATAGGTATAAGATAGAAACCTAATTTCAATGGGTATTAAACCCTTACAATAAAGTGCATTTAAGCCTCCTTTAATACATGAATACTCACCATAAATAAAATATTCTTAACTCCCCCTTGAATATCCATTAAGATAATGTGCCTCGTTAAAACCTTACTAAGATAAAAATCATGTGGAAAAAATTTCTTAGTGACAGAAAAAGAATACACATATCTTTGATACGCATAACATGTTGCCTCATTAAAAATCATACCATGAAAACTTAGTGGGATAAAACCTCGGTTAAGGGAAAAAGAGTGCAACGCGTATTTACTCCCCTCATAAAAATATCACATAAGATCTTTGAATCTTCATAATTTAATATTGAATACAATCTTCAAATGTTGAAGTAGATCTTTTTTCCTTTTGGAAGATATAGGAGCGAAACAATCAACCTATTGATATTGGAAGACCCAAAAGATTCTTCCAATGTATCATTTCTGGATCCAATGGAATTCCTACGTACAGGAAGAAGCCCTGTCAAATAGAGATTTTTTTTCTTTCGACCATATTTCGATTGTTAATACGATATATATGGACCTCTACTACAAATAGTACTACACCCTTGATCATGAAATAGCGATTTCTTGTTGAACCCTGTGAATTGCGTGAAAGTAGGATACTCCAAATTCGGGGGGTCCAAGAGTTTTATAAAAAAATTCTTGGTGGAAAAAATGTAAATGAAAAATCTCACTGAATTGAATTGGGTCCATGAATCTAAGTAATAGTGAGAATTCTTAATCTCTCTCAATATCTCTTGATTATGCACTAGTGGATAAATCTTCCAAATTATTGTTTGAAATGATTCATCATATACTATTCTTCTAAAGATCTTGAATGACAAAACTTTAAAGAAATATGTTTCGTTTTATCACATTTGATGTATCCACCTTGAGATATAAAATTTGCATTATCTCTACACAAGATAGCTTGCATCTTATCTAGTGAAAGAAATTCACATATCTTCTGGATATGTTTAGCCAAATACATATTTTGGCTTTGCCTCAAGCATAGTAATTGTTTAAAGGTAATGGTCTCATAGAAATTAAATAGTATTTTTGGATCAGCTAAGATACGATGCTTCCAGATCAATTAATGTATATATGGTGCTTTTAGACCAAGAATATCATCACCATTTTCTTGAGGCGAAATGAATCTTTGTTTACATTAAGGGACCCAACAACCGTAAGGGTGATCAATAAATATGTGTTATACATGTAAAGTCTCTTTAAACATTTTTTTGTGTATGTCGATTGATGCACAAGGGTTCCATTGTTAAGATCTTTCCATGAGTTTTAATGATATTCAAATCATCGATATACACAATAATAAAAAATTTAGAGCTAAACCTCTTAATAAAAATACTTGGGGAAATTAAATAATTCATGTAACATTTTGCTAATAAGTATTCAATGAGCCGGTTATACCAAAGATATATTCAATATAATTGAATAATGTTCTCGAGAACTTGAATTAATTGCTTTTGGCAATCTAAATCTTTCCAGAAGTTTCATGTAAATATTACTATCAAGAGACTTATAAAAATAGGATGTAACAACATACATTAGGTGAAAACTGAGTAATTTTATTTATTGTCAGACTGATCAAAATCTAAAAGTAGTTGCATCCACCACCGAGGAATATATTTTTCTCATAATCGATTTCATGTTTTTGTGAGAATCCTTGTGCAACCAAATGAGCTTATATCTCATGATTTACCCTTTTGATTTCTCTTTCTCGCAAAGGCTCATTTATATCAACAAGCTTTACATATTTCAATGTACGGGTTATATGCCCAAATACTTCTCTTTTTGAAAGAGATTTTAGTTTCGTCTTAATTGCCTCTTTCCATGTTAGTCAATCATTTCTTTATATATATATATTATACAATTGACAATGATTCATGATCCACATCAGCAAATAAAATCTAAAGTGCTATATTGCATGCAAATATATTATTGACGTTGATTTAATTTTAGTTCCACATCTTACTAGACATGACATAATCCATTGAGATCTCTTTATTATCAGGTACTTGAGTTATGTCAATATCTCTGTTTGAGACCTTTTAATCTCTTCTTGATATTTTCATAATTCATTGATTCCTCGATCAAGCCATCATAAAATATAACTCATTTTCTTTTTCGAGGATTTTTATCTTTGGAACCTATTTGTCTACCACGCTTCAAACGTATGTTAGACTCAAAAACAACTAGAGTTTGTCCTTCTAGGACATCAAATTTAATCGGAGAATACCGAGACTAATATGAAGACTCGCCTCGATAAATGAACCTAAATTTTTTTTCTTTTTATCTTATCTATATGATTTAATTAGATCCTACATGTTCATGCAAAGATTAAGTTCAATTGCAGCGAAAATTGTTAAGAAATGAGTCATAATTTAACCAAACAAGTTTTAGAGACCTAATTGTAATTTTCCAGAAATTTAAGAACTAACGTGGAATTAAAGTTACACCCATCCTTAATTAAGTTCATTACATGCTTAAGTCTCAAATTTTAGCTTAGAAAGATGTCTACAAGTTGTTCAATTGCATGCTCAAAGTTTAGTGACTAAAACGTAAAGTTTTAAAGTTCACTTCATCCTATAACGGTATTAACAGCCAGGGGTATCGGAACCCCTAGGCATTTTTTTGATACCAAGATAAAAATAAAAAAGGTATCGAAACGGCAATTAAGTGTTTCAATACGCCTTTAATTACTGTAACGATGACCTGCGTGACAAGCCCACATTTCGATACAGTTGATGACTCGTTTCGATAATATTTTCTACTGTAAAAACTAGTATCGGAACCTGTGTCAAGCGTTTTAATACACTAGGTAAAATTCATGCTACCGTTTCGAAACTAATTCATGTGGTTTCAATACCCAGACTTATTTTTCCAGAAATCCGTCACGTTTTTGCCTGAGTATCGATACCCTATGAAAAGGTATTGAAATCATCTTTTCAGAAACTACAAAATACTAAGTTTCATGCCTTAAACGAAAACCAAAGATTCTCTAAATGCATATAAGTTCCTAAGACATAAACCACACTTCAATTTACGTTCACTAGATGCAACGTCACCTAATTCCATAAGCAAGGTACACAAAACATAAACATACTTCAATATTGAACATGGCATAACATAACTTAAATACAACTTAAATTGCATCTCATAAATAACACATAAGAGTATATCATATAAGCAATTCATATGCCAAATTCAAATAACACATAGGTCCACTATCTTATTACTCTCAACTACCTAAGGTTCATAACTTTAAAATATCATACTTGAGCTAATAAACTATAAAATAATTGGCACGTACGACTCTCTTGCTTTTCGGTTGCTCCTGTCACTTATATTTTTGCATTGCAAGGAAAAGAGAGGGTTTTTACCAAAGCTTAGTGAGGCAAATATGTAAAACACATTTAAAATAACTTGCAATGTAGCCTATAAAAGCCAATGTCATATAAAAACCAAGTCATGCTCTAAAAGTAAAATATATATGGCTATTAATGTCACCATATAAAAACCAGCAAGTATCCATGGCTCACAAGCCATAAAACCTTTTTAAAAACCTTTCTGAAAACCATTCTTATTAATCACAACCCAAGTCTTTCATGCTACCAATAGCAAAGCTCAAACGAAATCTTTGTGTACAAAAAATAAGCTCATGCAATTCCCTTTGCAAAGTAATAGATAAAAACACTTGTCTTTCAACCATATTGCTATTTGTGACCCGATTAGTATTACCTCTAATCGTTAGGATAAACGGACTCTCGTTCGGTCCCTTGAACGAGGTTAAATGGAGGTCTAATCCACCATGCCAAACTCACCTTAGTGTTCGAGTTAGTTAGCAAATCGAATGCAATAAAGTCCCTTATACCGCGCAACATTAGCTCCCCTTAATGCATCACTAAGGAATTTCACACGTACGTATTTTATATAATTATTGCACTATCATTCTATTGATTGATCAAATTATCCCTTTTTACCATCACATAAATATCCAATACAAAACAAAACCAATGATCAAGTTTTAAGATTAAAATAGAGAAATACTCTCATGCTTCCTACTAACACATGCATAAAATGCATAAACCGATAAAACCTCTTTTATCAAATTTTGAAATCAAAACCATGGAAGCATCAAAACCTTTATAAAAATAGTAACATGAGCATCCTATCTTAGGCATAAACACATATGCACAATATAATTACGAGGATGACTAATTCACATAGTAAAAAAAGAGTAATATGGGATTTCAAGAGAGCAAAACGTTTGAACTTACTCCAAAGTATAGGGAGGTTTCTCACACCTTACCTACACCCCCAAAACCTTTGTAACATATTTAAAACACTACCGAAGCAGCTCACTCTCATAATTTCACTCACCAAAACCATTACTTGATCAGTAAGTCACCAACACGAACCGATCTTCTTCAAACTTGTTCTCCAACCTCTTGCCCTTTTTCAAGCACCAAAACCAGAGAATTTAGTACTTCCAAACGCACACAAGAAACCCTTAACTCGGATCCCTACACAGCAGCCCTTAAGATCTATCAAAACCTTAATCGAAAACTTTCCAAAACTCATTAAACTTCACCTAAGCCTTAAGTACGGGATTAGTCGGGATTAGATATATTAAAGAAATATTATAAACATCCTAATACATTCAAAATCATGAATTTAGGATCCAAAAACAGTGGGTTAAAGCCTTTGAATGAAAATTAAGGTTTTTGACCGAAAACCGATTTTTATTGAATAAAAAGATTAAAAACAATTAATTCAAGCCAATACATTGGTAATTTCAATAAAGAACTTTAAGGTTTCATAGGTTTGATGAAATCTCACCTCCAAAACTGATCCAATCTCTTTCTAAGATTTTAAAGAAGAAAGTAATTGAAAAACAATAAATTTTGAAGAAGAAAAATTATAATAATTATTCCAAGTGAAATTCAATTAAAAAGATAGTGTTTTTACCTTGAAAAATAATGTAGTGGCTGTCTTGAATGAGGGAAAACGAAAATAAGGTTATTAGGTTATGTTTTTAATGTGAAAAAGGGTTTTAGGATTAAAAATTGGGTTTATTTAATTATTTGGTTTAAAATATGGGTTTTGGGATTAATTAAATAATTCTTTGAAAGTATAGACTAGCTAGGATTATAATTGGATCAAAGCCCCTTAAAGATTCAAAGTTTTGGCTTGTTTTATAAAATTGTCCTCAAGTTTTCATTTTTTACAAAACATTCACTAATTTTAAAATCTTAGGGATTCAAGGGTCAATTTTCGAAATTGATCTGACCAAATTCAAATATATATTAAATAAGGATTTTAGGATATTTTTCCATAATTTATTTTTATTAAAATCTAACTTTTAAGAATTAAATCCCGAACTAGGCTAAACCAACAAAACCAGTTCACTAACTTCTAGGCTCATTTTTGGGGCGTTACAAGAAATATTTGATTTTTGACCAAAAACCATTTATAATGGGGAGAACTTATAATCATTTGTTGGCTTGATGCGAATTAGTGATACTACATATAAAATGACAAGTCATCAACATTATCAAGACCGATTGTCTTTATAAGATAATCTGGAAAATGTGCTCGTAATTTTATCAACTGAGCAAGTAACCTCTCAAACACCAAGTTGCGGGTTAATAAAAAGGATACATATGATCATCTAGTCGATGCATCGATTAAAATCGTAAAATATCTAGATTGACTGTAAGAAAATGATATGGGCCCATACATATTACCTTGTATACATTCAAGAAAATTAATAGATTAACACTCTATCTTAACTGATGATGATTGAATAATCAGATTGCTTTGATAACAAGTATCACATAAAAAAGTTACCTTGAAGAAAATTGTAGTTCTTCAATAAATGACCACATAAAAGTGTTAACAAATTTTTGCATCATAATTGAACTGGGATGACCTAACCAGTCATGCCAAATAAAACTATTAGTAAATATCTGGTTTACAATAGCATGAGCTTCAATTTGTACTAGTTCTTCTGTAGTACAATATGGATGACAATACTTGTAATTTTGTCAAGATTTTATTATTGTCTTGAGTTATACTCGTAATATTGAGATAGTCAATATCCCATTGAATAATAATCTCAATATATTTCTACAAATATCTTTAAAACTTAATAAGTTTGTTTGTGACTTTAACGAGTATAATGCACTGTATATATGGAATAAAGTTTCATTTGGCAATAACATGTTTGCTCATTCAGAGCCTTCTGTGATATTGGTACTTTGGATATAATACTCACATTATTCCCTTGCATTTAAAATGGGAAAATATGCATAATAATGCACCTTTTAATATGTGCTTTATTTCATACACTTCGGAGAATGAAAAATATGTGATTCGTATCATTCACTTCGGGGAATGGAAAAATATTAAATATAGCACATCATATCAAATCATTTATCTATCAAAGATAAACTCTCAAGAGCTCTTCCGAAACATTGATATCTTACTACTTTGAGAAACAATACTCATATTTTTCTTGTATTTAAATGAGAAAATATTTCTTATGCTTAAGTATAGTATGAGTACTTGTACTGTCTGCTAAGCATAAATCAACATGATTTATTGCATATTTTATTCCGAAAGTAATCATATTTTTTAAAGGGTAAATTAACATAAAACGTAAAAAATAATATGTAATGTAAATTAACATAAATAAATAATAAATTAGCATAAAAAATAAAAGATCAATTATCCCCTTTATAGGTTATAAGGAAAATAAAATAAATGACGAATTATTCCCTCCAAGGGTTATTAGAAAATTAACAATATCCAATTGAATTGGATCAACAATGCCATAATTATTTTCGCCATAAAGAAAATCTGTTTATATTTTTTTCATTTATCATTCATGATTATGGATAAAGTCCATAATACTTCGGTGTCTGACAAGTACAAGACCAATGGTTTGTACCATCGCATTAATAACATAAAGATTTTGATATAATCCTTATCATTCTTGTCTTCCTTATAATCCCACTTCTGGTGGATATAAGCATTCTCAAAAGAATCATCTTATCCATGTCTATTTTATGACTTCAATCGCGACCACAATTACTAATGTAGCATTTATTCATTCCGCTATAAAATATCACATTCACTTCAGGGAATGGTGCGGAGACTAATAGGTATAAACCTTTTACTATTGTGTTTACAGGACAACATTAATGTATGAAAAGTTGAATATGTTTCTCTAACATATCCTCATCAGTGATACTCTAGCACATAACAAAGTTTTATTCACTAACCATATAGTGAATTATCATGTTTGCAGTCACTTCAAGGAATGAAACAAATTCAATAATCGTATGTAATAAATATCATGCTTGCATTTACTTCAGGGAATGACATAAATCCAATAATCGCATGAAATAAACATCATGCATTCACTTCAGGGAATGCCTCCCATAAAAATTCTTGGATCAAGACGATTTTCGTAACTTGAACTTGGGAGAAGTCTATAGTCGAGTTTTTCGACATAAAAAAATATTGCTTTCAAGCAAATATAGACTTTATAACATTAATACTATTAAATAGTAATTGATCAACCAATATATATACAATACATACAAAGAACAAAAATTTGATCTTCATATGCGACATTGTTAAACCAGTCCACAAGGTCCTTTAAAAAGAACCTCCTTTGAGACGAGTAGCCTCGCAGAACGGGATGTCCAACCAATATACTCAAATTAAACCAATATAACAGAGAATATATTAATTAATTAAATGTTCAATATTTGTTCCAATATCATGTAATACTTAAAACGTAATTAAAAACATGAACTTTCATCATTAAAATAAACAAATATTGGTCATAACTAAGGACAAAAAAAATCAAATTATATAGATGCAAAACACTACCCGTATATGTCATTATATTTTAAATGCATGACAATTCCACGCTTTGAACAACCATCCCATAATTTGAAAATAATTAATTATTCACTATATCGAGATAAATAAGTAAAACATACCGGACTTTCCGAGCTAAGTTGAATATATGGTAGATTTAGTCATCAATATCTTGTTAAAATCTTTTTCGGAAATTGTTGACAAGAACCATGGTAATTGAGCCACTCTATCGCTACACAAATACCAAATAACCAATGATTTTTAAAAAATTAAAGATCAAGAGAGAAAATAATCGATAATTAAAATACAATTGAAGAAGAAGAATAAGAACTTATCTTTGATTCATGCTAGTAACAGATTCTTTTCAATAACTCCTTTAAGGTTCGAACGAAAAACACCTTCGTTGATTAAAGTCTCGTGGTAATAACGTGTTGTGAATAAAGTAAATAACAAGAACAAAATAGACAAACAAAGATTATAGAAAAAAAGAGAGAGACTTGTATTATATTCTCAAAGTAGGGATGTGTACAATGCTTTATCCAAACTCTATATTTGTAGACATATGATAAAAATCTTAATTCCAATGGATATTAAACCTTAATAAAGTACATTAAAGTTTACTTTAATACATGGATATTCATCGTAAATAAAATATTCTTAACATATATTTTTTTCCTTTAATTTTTTTTATTTTTCTCATACATTAATTAGTTTAAATATCCGATGTGCTCTAAATAATTATAAAACAAGGGCTAAGTAGATAGAAGTCACTAAATTATGAAAAATAGTCATTTTAGTCGCTAAACTTTCATAAAGTTATAAAATAATTATTAAATTTATCCAAATGTTATATAATTATCCTTAAATTTATCAAACTATTACATAATGATTATTATATATTTATAATAATTGAATTATTACACTATTTATGACATTCAGTTATCATTTTGTAACAATTTATTAAATTTAATGATAATTTTATAATAATACAACAAATTTAATGATATTTTTATAGCTTTAAAAAATTAATAATCGAAACGATCGAAGTTTTATAATTTAGTGACTATGGTCATACTTCACCCATAAAATAATTAGTGTAACGTGTAAATAAAAGCGAAACAAACAGCCCCTAAGGAAAAAGGTTTTTTCATTTCAATTTCAACTTGTACTTTAGCAGCTGTAGAGCGTAGGCCACGGCCACCGTCCCTAAATGCTTATTTCGTTTCGTTAAAACCAAACCCTGTGAAATCAATTGCACACCATAAAAACAAAACCAAGCAAAAAGCGCTTTCCTCTCCATTTTCAACTCAAAACAATTAAGGAAATATCCTATCACTTTTCTCTACTGCCATTGCAAACAATCACAAACGAAGATGAAGCAATCACCCAACTCCAACTCACAAACCCTCACCTCACAGGAGTCAAGACTCCTCGTCCGCGAAACGCTGCGTATCAGCGCCAGCCTCGCATCCAATGCCCGTTTAAGTAGCAGCGACTCCGCCGTTAATGAAGGGGTCGCGATTCCGTTGATGGCTGAAAATCGGAGGATGGGGCTGGTTGGGGATGAATTTCGAGAATCTAGTTTGAAATTGATTTGTTGCGAGGAAATGGACGGCAGGAAATGGAAGTACGTGGCCGAGAGAGATTCCTTCGGGAATTTCAAGAACAATTCCATGCGTGCGCTTACTTTGCACTCCCCTCAGGCGCCTCTTGATGTCAGTTTTTCTACTTTGTTTCACATCTTTCTTACGAGTATATACATAGTTTCTATCGAATGAAATGGAAGGAAAAGAATTATCTAGTTTGCGCTTGAAAACTATACTCAATATTATTAGTGAAGCCACTAGATCTTACATTTACTGTTGGATTTGCGTTTGTTTAGATTTTATAACATCTTCATTCTGCTTGCCGGGTGACTTGGAATGTTGGTTATTTGAATTGATTGTTCAGGAACTGATGTCATTCGTACGATCATATGTTGTGCCGGAGGGTTTCCCTGACAGTGTCACTCCCTCATACGTGCCATACATGACTTGGAGAGCGTTGAAGGTGGGGTTTTAACAATGTTGAAAAATGGAGGGGATTGTAGGGCTCAAAGCTTGCCCATGCCTCTCGATTTAAGTTTCAGCGTAGTTAAATACCATACTGAGTACCACCTTGTTCAATGCAGCATTTCTTTGGTGGAGCAATGGGTGTTTTCACGACTCAAACCCTTTTGAGTTCAGTTGGAATCTCGAGAAATAGAGCTACACCTGGGGCTGTTGCAATTAATTGGATTCTCAAGGTAGGGAAGATATAAGATGTTTGAAGTCAGAAACTTGTCTCCTTTATGTTTAGCAGCTGAAAAATATCAGCTTACACTTGCTTCTGCAATTACTTTGTTGCATTACAACTGTTTCGGCATTTCTGGTTGTCTAGTTTCCAAGTCTATGAGCATTATTTTCCTCTGGTTTGCATATATTAACCATTAATGTATTACAGGCCTAGACTGAAGTTTATGAAAGAAAAAAAGCCTAGTGAATATTCTGACATGAACAGTTATTTTAGGATATAGTGAACCATTGAGTCTATTTGGCAAAACTAAAGGCTGCTTTTGTCTCGGCACACCTTGAATTTTGTTTCTCATGTTAGTATTTCCTTTTGTTAAGGTTCAAAATGTTTGAGGAATCACCATTTTTACTCCTTGGCATCTATAAAGCATTCAAGAAGTAATTTCAAAGAAATCATTAAATAGCCAAATGGGGTTTCTGCAATGTGAAAATGTTCCTCTATTTCTAAACTGGGTTTCTCGTCTCAAATCACGCTTTCTTGATATCCTTTATTATTATTATTATTATTATTATTATTATTATTATTATTATTATTATTATTATTATTATTATTATTATTATTATTATTACCATCACTATTATTATTTGATTGACTGAATTGATAAAGTTCTACATATCTTATCATGTTGTGTTTCCATATAACCCAGATATAACAGCTTCTGATTTCCATTCTGTCAATATCTTGATTATACCTTAGATCATCTTTGCTGTTTCCATACGTGTACTTTGCTGCATTAATACACTTATGAAATATTTTCTTGCAAACGAATAATGTAATTTTCAATTTCTGTGTTGATTTGTTCAGTGGCCTTTTTCATATTAATTTCTAGGAAGCAACTGCTCATCAAAAGTAAATATGTTAGAAATGCTAACATGGCATTGTTTTTTCCCTAAAGCAACCATGTTGTTTGACCTGATAAGTTTCTCCTAGTGCAAAACTGGGTAGTATGTGCTTATGAATCTTGTTCACGTAGGAAGCTTCTCTTGGAGTCTAAATTTTTTCTATACATGTTCTGTACTAGATGCAAAGCTGGTGAATTGTTTAACACAATGTTAGAGGATAAGATTATAAATTCAGATTTTTGTACTCAAAATTGGTTATGTACCTACTTGCAAATATCCTGCCTTTATGCTCAATTTTATAATGGCCAAACTGCTATTTTTTCATAAAGTTTTCATTTATAACTTTAGTCTTTATCCTTTTATAATATTTCCGTGTTGTTTTTCCATTTTTAAGTTGAATGTTGTATTATAGAAAGAAAACAAGTTTGTCAATTTTCGTAACTGTATATCAAGCTAAAGTATAACTATGCTTGCAGGATGGTGCTGGCCGTGTTGGTAAAATGATTTTTTCCCGACAAGGAAAAAAGTTCGATTACGATCTAAAACAGGTTTCTTTCGTTTTCTTTGGTGATGAATGTTGTAGAAGTGACAACTTATTTTCTCAGGAAGATCTTACATTCCAATGTTTTTAGCTGCGTTTTACTGGTGACCTACTAATGGAGATGGGTGCTGGAGTAGAGTTGGCAACTGCAGCTGTACCTCATCTTTTTCTTCCTTTGGCTTGTGCGGCAAATGTGTTAAAGGTGAGTTTTTGTCCGTACATGTTTCTTTTAGGCCTTTTAATTATTGTCTTCTTATTGTTTGTTGCCTACTTGTAGAATGTTGCTGCTGTAACATCAACATCAACTCGGACACCAATTTACAAAGCCTTTGCTAAAGGAGAAAACATTGGAGATGTCACTGCTAAAGGGGAATGTGTTGGCAATATTGCAGATCTGGTATGCTTTAAAATATCTTGATATATTCTGAATCAGTGTTCTTTTCAGACACAAAATTTTCTAAAACATCAGTGATAAGAGAGTTTGGTGTAACAGTGTCTTTAAAGTTTAAACTAACATATAGAGAGTTCCCTTTGCATCAATATTATTTATAACGACCATGATGGTCAAGGCTTGCTAGCATTTTGTGTTGAGAAACAGCAAACCATGTGTATTAGTTTGCTGTTTGCTTCTTCTACGTGATGGTTTGATACTTCATAATATTGTTTACAACTATGGCCAAAAGAATAAAACGCAAATAGGGGTTAAAATTAGACTTATCTTAATGCATGATAGTAAATATTAGTAGTAGTTATTTCTAGCCTAACCTAAGTCCAAATATTGACAGCCATCTTAATATTTTACTCAAAATACCATTTAGCTCTTATCTTTTATCCAACATAAAACACATTAAAAATATGTAGAGACTCGACTTTAATATTAGAGCGCAAGAGCTGTGATAAACACTTGTCAATAACTTCGTTCATGTCATTGGTTACTAGAATAGCAACTTAATCATTGAAGGGGTCTAAGATTAGTGATAAAGATCAATTATAGAAGAAATTTAGAAATGCATAAAGGAATACATTTCACAATAATATATTACAAAAGAGAGTCATGACGCGTTCCTACCAAGGTCAGAACAAGCTTCCCTCCAGCCTCTCATTTCCATTATATTCTATCCTTAGTTGTAAAAAGCGCGTCTGAGAAGCGCCTAGGCGAGAGGCGTTGTGAAGCGCAGACAAAAACCCCTCCAAAGGCCGAGGCAGGGCGAGATACAAGAGGCGTGAGCCTCGGGGGGCTTTTCACCTGAGGCTGAGGCGAGCACTTTTGCGCCTTTTGTAATTAGTAAGCAAACATGATAAAATATGGGACACGTATGGACTCTGGTTAAAGCTTGGTTGAAGCAGAAAAACAATAAAAGTTGGGAAGAGGAAGAAGAGAAGTGTCGAAGAAGACAAACATGAAAAAGTCGAGTCACAATTAAAATAATGATGCTTTAAATTTTATTTTAATTTTTTATCTGCCATGTGCTATAATTACCTTGAAAGTTGAACCCCTTCAATTTAAGTAATGGACAAAAATAGCTCTCTGTGATCTAGTGTTTCTTATTAGATATTTAAGTGTACTACTGTCCTTTCTCATTTAAAAACAAAATCTTTTATTTTTCATTTGACCAAAATATATTAATACTTTCCAGAATAATTTGTATTTACAATAATAAAATAATATTTTTATTCAAAATAAATTAAGTTTTTTTATATTATTATTATAATTCATATATTTATTCTAGATTAATAAATTAATATTAATATCAATTTTAATATAAAATAATATAAAAAAGTAAAACTTATTTTTAAATATTTATTTAAATAAATATTAAAATTATATATATTTAAATAATATAATTTATTAGTATTTTAACATCTATGATATAATCATCATATTTTTATGTTATATGATTGATTTATAATAATTTAAAATAAACAATCGCCTCACCTACAAAAGGCGAATGCCTTCGCCTCACACCTCGGCTTTAGAGATCTTTTACGCCTCGGAGCGTCTCGTGCCTTTTAACCAAGATTCTATCTAAATATCTTTTAAGCCTATCTTTGTTTCTAATCTGAGCATCCATAAAGTAATTAAGTTGCTATTCGGGTAATTAATGACATGTATAGATACATCTCGCAATTACAACAATAGTGGATTCTTTGCATTAGAAGGCATCATGGCTATTAACTATAGACCAATGGTCCACATAGGGGTGTTCAAATAGTTGGTTTAGTTTTGAACTGAATAGGCTTTGACCGCATTAACGAAATTTCTAAAATCCTTAACCATTAACCGAACCAAAATATATATGAAAATCCTTAACCAAACCGAGTTATTTCAGTTAATTTGGTTAGTTTTCTTGTATAAATGATATATTTATAAGTTTAAGCTCAAATCCCATCAATAGCCCATATAAAAATTGGATTTTAAAAGATATGGGCCATTGATGGGATTTGAGCATAAACTTATAAACTATCATTTATACATTAAAAGTTTGGTTAATTTGGTTAATTAATCGGTTTCCAACCCAATTAATTGGTTATTAAATTTCTCAAAAATCTTTAACTGTTCCTAACCAAAATTATTTCGGTCACTAATTGATATAAATTTTGAGTTAGTCGAGTTGACGAGTCCTATTTTATAACTCAATTTTTTTGAATTTTTTCGAGTCGAATTGTTTGAGTTTCTGTTCAAATTTAATTGTAAACATTTATGATGTTATGGTACTAATTTTTTCCAATTTAAACGAATTTCTATAAACATATACGATATTCTATATATTTCTTCATATTTTTTTTCATTTGCGATATACATAAGACCGAACTACTAATTACTAAATTTTGAGTTATTCAAACTTTCATTTTATAACTCAAACTTTATTTGAATTTTTTTAGATTTGAGTTTATGAAATTATGATTTGAGTCAAATTGAGTTGAAAATTTTGTTTTTTTAGTTGAGTCGAGTTCTGCTCACCCCTATCATCCACTGTAGAATGTTGGAAATCTTCTGTCATGCAGAAATAGTACGCTTGGATTTTGTGCTTTTGCAATTAATATATGCCTTACATCAACCCTAATGTTTTGTTTCCAATATCTCATACTATAAATTGTCATTCATGTTGTGTTTATCCTCCACTGTAGAATGTTGGAAAGCTTCCGTCATGATGTAGTGTATGCTTGGATTTTGTGCTTATGCAATTAATACATGCCTTGTATCAACCCTAATATTTTGTTTTCAATATCTCAAAATATTAATCGTCATGCATGTTTTGTTTGCCTTTATTTTATTTGGTTTAAATTTGAGGTTTATCAACTGAACTGCTCAATTTTGTTTGCAGTTAGGAACTGGACTGAGCATTCTGATATCGAAAAGAAACCCATCTTTAGTTACCACATTTTCTCTTCTTTCATGTGGATATGTCTTCAGTTCTTACAGAGAGGTTTCATTACACACTAGCATTTTTGTTATTTTTTGGTTAAACCGTCTTCCTAGTTTTGATTCTGGAAGTTTTTATGTTCCGCTAGTAGCTTATGATAATTTTATTTCCAGGTTAGCTCTGTAGTGATGGACACGTTAAATAGAGCGAGATTCAGTGTGGCTGTAGAGTCCTTCCTAAAGACCGGTTAGTAAAACTGATAGAACTTACAAAGCATTTAGACCACATATTCTTTCTTTTATTGTCAATGCAATTTTCAATGAATTAAAAGTATTTGGAAGATTCTTCAGATATAAAATAATTCATTGTGTTTCCTTGTGTCGCAGGACAAGTTCCCTCATTGCGGGAGGGAAATATGCGGGAAGAAATATTCACTTTTCCATGGTTGAAGGACAGACCTGTTGTTCTTGGTTTGTATTAAATTGACGTTTTCCCCAAATAAAAAAAGGCCCTAGTGGCTATTTTGTTTGAGTTCAGCCTAAAGCTTCCACTTGTTTGCAGGCTCAAGATTTAAGGACGCATTTCAAGATCCTGGTGCCTATCTTGCAGTAGATCCTCTCTTTGAGGTACACCCCCTCATAATGGACATTGATTGAATTTCTAGGTTTTCTTTCTCTTCCCCATAAAACATGTATAAACTTACATGGATTATTCAATTATATGGCAGAAAGAAAGATATATAGTGACATATAATCCTTCAAAGGGAAAAGTATATGCATTGCTCAAGGATCAAGCGAAGTCGGATGACATTCTAAAAGCAGCATTCCACGTGAGATAATTCTCTGGCCTTACATACTTATTATGTTGGCTAACCAAATTTTGCTTGCATTTTTTGTGCTTAGCACTAATTCCTCCTTTCATTACAGGCACATGTGCTCTTGCATTTCATTCATTCATCAAATAATCGGCAATCTTCATCTAGAGGCCAGCAAGAACATCTTGTGCCCACAACTACTGATTTTGAGCCTCTTGTTGCTGAATCATGTAAGATGGTTTCAACATCATATGGACATTTCAAGAACAAAGCCGCAGAACAGGTTAGCCGTTCTTGTCAGGAATATGTCATTCCTTGTTCATGCTGTTTGCTACATAATTTCTTGTTGTGTTACCAGCTTGCCCAACATTATGTTCTAAAGTGAAAAGGATGACATTTGTTTTACTTTAACCCATGTTTAAAAGTATAGTTGCTGATGTCAACTTTTTGATTGCTGAATCATGTTTGCTTATATTCCCTAGACATTAGAGTTGAAGCAGATAATATATCTTTCAGAAGAATTTAGCAGGTTATTATTTCAGGTCTTAGCATTGGCTGTAAATTACTTATATCTGCAAATGTTGCTCATGGATAGTTTTATGTGAAAATGAACTGAAACCCGAAAAGCCCAAACCCTATCTGACCAAAAAGTCAAACACCCGAGCCAAACTTCGGCCCTAGCCTAAAAAGGCCAGACTTGAAAAGAATCTCTAAATGGATGCATCTTCCACCAAATCTAGAGATGAGTTGACTAGCTTGAACCCAATCTGACCCCAGGCCTGAAGAACCTAAATGCTTGTTTGCCACCTCTAAAAGTACAACTTATCTTTGCGGACTTTGCTTCCCTAATCCTGTATTATTGTCTATCCCTTGCTGATGATCATATAGTGTTCTGTATGTATAGCTTTCTCTTACACATTGCCTGTTTCTAATTTGTGTGTCTGCACGTTATTATGCTCCTCGTGGCATGCTAATTTTGTTGTCTGGCAGGGTTGGAGGATGTCAGAGTCGCTTCTCAATCCAGGTCGGGCTCGATTGCATTAATGGATTAAATGGGATTAACAAGTTCGAAGTCTTGTGCTTATCCAAAATCGGGTGTTGAGATCCAATCTCGGACCATGCATTCCAACGACAGTCTAATATACAGCAAATGAAAGAGCATATACACGACACAGGAGGTTCTGAAGTCGGAACTGGAATGATACCGAGGATGTCTCTTTATGCATGCACCTGATTTTCTACCCTTGGGCCTTTTATTTATGGAAACTGCATTTACAGAATATATATGTTTGTAGTGTAATTCCATTGTGTTTACTATTGTCAGAGTGTGTAGTGAGCAACCATACTGTGGTTGAATTCAAAGATTTAAATTGCAATTGTGGTCATGTTTTTGTTTGTGTATATTGCAGTTGCGAACACAAACTGATACTATTGCTGGTATCACAGTTTTGAACGGTGTTTTATACCGGTAATTTAACAGATACTGACTGTGTTCGACCATGGTTGCTTCCAAAAGGGCCCATCTCCGTGTGGGATCTATTGGGCTTTTGTAACCAGGCACGTACTGTAGTTTGGATGATCTTAATTGAAGAGGCAGAAATTGGAAAGGAGGGCACACACCACTTAAGCCTCTATTAAATGGTTCTAAAATTGGTTGTTTTTAGTTTCTGTTATCCGTGTGCTGCTCTCCTTTCACAAAAGTGTATATATATATATATATATATATATATATATATATATATATATATATATATATATATATATATATATATATATATATTATGAATATCTTTATTTATGGTGAATATTTATATATTAAATTAAATTTTAATGGGTTTTATTAGTAGAGTTTAATATCCATTGAAATTAGGGTTTACATCTTATGTCTATAAATATAGATTTTAGATGAAGCATTGTACACAACCATACTTTGAGAATATAATGTAAATCTCTCTCTTTTGTCTCTCATTTTTATTCTTTTATTTTATTCTTATTCTTTACTTTATTTACAATATGTTATCAGCACGAGACTCTAACCAACGAAGATGTTTGTCGTTCAAATTTTAATGAAGTTATTGAAAATAATTTATTACTAGCATGAATAAAAGATAAGTTCTTCTCTCTTAATTTTTGATTTATTTTTAATTTATCTTTTTTCTTTTTTCTTGATTTTTGACTTTATTTTTAATTTTTAAAAAACCTTTGATTGTTTGGTGTTTGTGCAGTGATAAAGTGGCTCAATTACTGTGGTGTTTATCGACAATTTCCGAAAAAGATTTTAATAAAATATTGGTGATTAAACCTATCATATATTCAAACTATTAAAAAGTCTGATATGTTCTATTTATTTAATTTGAGATTTTTTTGTCTTTATTTATAACCAATATTTATTTATTTTATTATGATGATGAAAGTTTATATTTTAATCATGTTCTAAGTATTACATGATATTAGAACAAATATTAAATCTTTAATTAATTAATATATTCTTTGTTATGTTGGTTAAATCCGAGTATATTGGTTGGACATCCCGTTTTACGAGGTTACTGGTCTCAAAGGTGTTTTTTTAAAAGACCTTGTGGAATGGTTTAACAACGCCGCGTATGAGAATTAAAATTTTTTTTCTTGTATGTATTGTATATATATTGGTTGATAAATTATTATTTAATAGTATGAATATTATAAAATCTATATTTGCTTGAAAGCAATATTTTTATGTCGAAAAACTCAACTATAGACTTTTCCCAAGTTTAAGTTACGAAAATCGTCTTGATCCAAGAATTTTTGGGGAGACATTCCCTGAAGTGAATGCATGCATGATGCTTATTCCATGCAATTATTGGATTTATGACATTCCTTGAAGTGAATGCAAGCATGATGATTATTCCATGCGATTATTTGATTTATGTCATTCCTTGAAGTGAAAGCAAGCATGATGTTTATTCCATGCGATTATTGAATTTGTTTCATTCATGGAAGTGATTGCAAACATGATAATTCACTATATGGTTAGTGAATAAAACTCCATTATGTGCCAGAGTATCACTGATGAAAATATGTTAGAAAAACATACTTCACTTTTCACACATTAATATTGTCTTACTGACACAATATCATGAAAATGTTTTAAATGCCTATTAGTCTCCGCTCCATTCCCTGAAGTGAATGTGATATTTTATAGCGGAAAGAATAAATGTCACAATAGTAATTGTGATCATGATTGAGATCATAAAATAAACATGAATAAGATGATTATTTTGAGAATGCTTATATCCACAAGAAGTGGAATTATAAAGATGACAAGAATGATAGAGATCATATCAAAATCTTATGTTATCAATACGATGGTACAAACCATTGATCTCGTACTTGTCAAACGCCGAAGTATTATGGACTTTATCCATAATCATGAATGATAAATTAAAGAAAATATAAACAAATTTTCTTTGTGACGAAAATAATTATGGTGTTGTTGATCCAACTCAATTGGATATTTTAATTTTCTCATAACCCTTGAAAGGAATAATTTGCCATTTATTTTATTTCCTCTATAACTTCTAAAAGGAAAAATTGATTTTTTATTTATCTTGTTTTATGTTAATTTATTTTTATTTATGTTAATTTATTTTTATTTATTATTTATTTATGTTAACTTACTTTACATATTATTTATTTATGTTTTATGTTAATTTTTCTGTTAAAATAATATGATTACTTTCGGAATAAAGTATGTAATAAATTATGGCGATTTATTCTTAGCAGACAATACAAGTACTCATACAATACTTAAGCATAAGAAATATTTTCTTATTAAATATAAGGGAAAATATGAGTATTATATCTCAAAGTATTAAAATAGCAATGCTTCGGAAGAGCTTTTGAGAGTTTATCTTTGATAGATAACCGATTTGATATGATGTGCTATATTTAATATTTTTCCATTCCCCGAAGTGAATGGTACAAAGCACATATTTTTCATTTCCCGAAGTGAATGAAATAAAGCATATATTAAAATGTGCATAATTATGCATATTTTCCCATTTTAAATGCAAGGGAATAATATGAGTACTATATCCAAAAGTACTAACATCACAGAAGGCTCCGAATGGGCAAATATGTTATTGCCAAATGAAACTTTTTTCCATATTTATAATGCATTATACTCGTTAAAGTTGTAAAGAGACTTATTGAGTTTTAAAGATATTTGTAGAAATATATTGAGAATATTAGTCAAAGGAATGCTGACTATCTCAATATTACGAGTATAACTCAAGGCAATAAGAAAATCTTGACAAAATTACATGCACTGTCATCCATATTGTACTACTGAAGAATTAGTACAAATTGAAGCTCTTGCTATTGTAAATCAGATATTTACCAATAATTTTATTTGGCATGACCAGTTAGGCCATCCCAGTTCAATTATGATGCGAAAATTTGCTGACACTTTCATGTGTTCATTTATTGAAGAGCTAAGATTATCTTCATGGTAATTTTTCATGTGATAATTGCCATGAAAGCAATTTGATTATTCAATCATCAACAGCTAAGATAGAGTGTAAATTTATTTTTTTGGAACGGATACAAGGTGATATATGTGGGCTCGTACACCTTTCTTAAAGACCATCTAGATATTTTATAATTTTTAACGAGCATCAACTAGATGGTTATATGTATCCTTGTTATTAACCTGCAACTTGGTGTTTGCGAGGCTACTTGTTCAGTTGATAAAATTACGAGCACATTTCCTAGATTATCTTATAAAGACAATTGGTCTTGATAATGTTGATGACATGTCATTTTACATTTAGTATCACTAATCCGCATCAAACCAACAAATGATCATAAGTTCTCCCCATTACAAATGGTTTTTGGTCAAGAACCAAATATTTCTCATCTTAGATTTTTTGTTGTGCGATATATGTTCTAATTGCTCCACCACAATGCACAAAGATGAGCTTTTTTGGGAATATATATCAGATTTAAATATCTTGAGCTTCTAATAGGGAATTTATTTACAACCCGATTTACTGACTATAATTTTAATGAGTCATTTTACCTAACATTAGGAGAGAAAAAAATAAATAGCTGGGGAAAGAAATAAGTTAGAATGAATTATTATTTTCTCATTTTGATCCACGTACTACACAATGTGAACTATAAGTTAAAAGGATAATTCATTTAGCAAGTCAATTGCTAAATGATTTTGTTGACCCTAAAAGAGTGACTAAGTCACTATACCAGCTATGAATGCTCCAATTAAATTTGATGTCCTGGAAGGACAAATTCTAGTTGCTAATGAGTCTAACTTACGCTTGAAGCGTAGTAGACAAGTAAGTTCCAAAGATAAAATATTTTCGAAAAAGAAAAGGAGCTATATTTTATGATGGTTTGATCTAAGAATCTATTAATTATGAAAATCTCAAGAAGAGATTAAAAGGTCTCCAATAGAGACATTGACATGAATCAGGTACCTGATAATAAAGAGATCTCAATAGATTATGTCATGTCCTGTAATAAGTGGAACTGAAATTAAATCGACGTCGATAATATATTTGCATGCAATATAGCACTAGAGATTTTATTTGATGATGTGGATTATGAACCATTGTCAATTGTGCAATGTAAACAAAAAAATGATTGACCAACATGAAAGAGGCAATTGAGGCAAAACTAAAATCTCCTTCGAAAAGAGAAGTATTTGGGCCTCTAGCCCGTACATTGAAATGTGTAAAGCTCGTAGATATAAATGAGCCTTTGTGAGAAAAAATTAAAAGGGGAAATCATGAGATATAAGCTCATTTGGTTGCACAATGATTCTAACAAAGACATAAAATTGATTATGAGGAAAATAAATTCCTCGGTGGTGGATGCAACTACTTTTTTATAGTTTGACAATAAATGAAATGACTTAGTTTCGTCTAATGGATGTTGTTACATCTTATTTGTGTGAGCCTCTTGATAAAAACATTTACATGAACCTTCTAGAAGGATTTAAACTTCCAGAAGCAATTAATTCAAGTTCTCGAGAATATTATTCGATTATATTTTTATGGATTAAAAATATTTTAGACGTATTTGGTATAATCGCCTTATTGAATACTTATTAGCATAATTCTATATGAATTATTTAATTTCCCCGAGCATATTTATTAAGAGGTTTAGCTTTAAATTTGTCATTGTTGTGTATGTCGATGATTTGAATATCATTGAGACTCATGAAGAGATCTCCTTAACAATGAAATCCTTGTGCATCAACCGACAAACACAAAAAAAAATGTTTAATGAGATTTTACATACATATTGCATATTTGTTGATCACTATTTGGTTGCAAGGTCTCTTAATGTAAAAAAATATTTATTCCGCCTCAAGAAAAGGCTGATGATATTCTTGATCTAAAAGCACCATATATACATTAATTGATCTGGAAGCATTGCATCTTAGCTGATCCAGAAAATACTATTTATGTGCTACGAGAATTGCTATGCATGAGGCAAAGCCGAAATATGTGTTTGACTAAACATATCCTGAAGACATGTGAATTGCTTTCACAAGATAAGATGCAAGCTATCTTGTGTAGAGATAATGAAAAAATATTAGACTAGAGAGGTCAACATTTCATATTTTTCGAACATCACCTTTGATGGATTCTGTTTTAATGACCAACCGGAAGAAATTTAGTCATCGTCCAAGGAAGAAGAAGAAGAAGAAGAAGAAGAAGAAAAATCGAGAGAGTATCTCATGAAGAAACTCGACATGTAGTGTTGAACCCGAAAGCTAGATAGGAACACTATCACAGAAACAAAAGATGAAGAACAAACCAAAAGCTAAGACTAGCAGGTCATAAGAACTAATGCACTAGAGATATCCCGAGGCCCATATGTTTCCGACTTAGAAAAAGAAATTGGCAACCACTATGGCATGAGTCCCGAGAATTTAAAGAAAATTGACTACCACTTGGCATGAGTCCCGAAAGACACGAAGATAAAGGTTCCATATAGGAGGTGCCGACATTTTCAAAGTCCCAAGACAAAAGAATCTATAACAGTTCTGTACAGAAAGAACTTGCACACACACCAAAAAAAACTTGTAGTTTTATACAGGAGGAACTACCAATTGAAAGTTCATCCGTCATGTGACAATTTTATATAGGAGAAACTAGCAACACCGAAAGTGAGGAGTTCTATATAGGAGGGATCCCTCATTTTCCTTTTTTCTCTAAGATCAAAGTTTTCAAATAGGAGGGATAAGCATCTTGAGACTTGAGAGTGAAGGTTTCATATAGGAGACACCCTAACTCCAGATCCAGAAATAAGAGTTCTATATAGGAGAGACCTTATTTTGCAAGATACGTCGTGACACGAAAAATTTTATATAATAGAAACCTATAGCATAGAAGACATGGATTTTCATACAGGAGGGCCCCCTATCTTTGTCATCGTCTCTGAGTGAAAGTTCTACACAGGAGGAGCACATAACTCGAGGCTTCAGAATAAAGGTTTTGTATAGAAGAAACCTTAACCCAGGATGTAGAAACAAGAGTTTTATATAGGAGAGACTTTTGTTTTGCAAAGATTTGCTCAAAAGACAAAAGGTCGTATATAAGAGTGACCTAAAGATACCAGAAGACGAGCAAGTTCAATATAAAAGGGACTTACGAGCCTGAAGACTCAATCGAGAAAAGTGGGGAGTTTCAATAAAACACATAATTCTGAGACCACTCACAGGGAAGTCGGTTAAAAATGGTTGCTTATGGTCTTTGCTTTGTCCTTGTTTCACAAGAACGAACAAAGAGGGGAAATTGTAATCACCTATTTTTAACCCAACTCTTAAATTTAGATTTCTAGAAATTTGAATAAGGGCCTATGCTACATGCATGTATTACATCTTGTTATTCTACTTATATTTATGTATGTTGTTATCTTGAATGTGTTACTATTTAATATATATACATGTCATTAGGTTATGTATTATGTGTCATTTTATGTGTTTAGTTTGTATTATGCATTTATGTATATATTACTTGTATGCATGTTATTTTTTCTCATTTGTCGATGTTTAGTGTTGTGCAAAGTTGTAAGTATTCTGTTTATTAGCATGATTGCATATTATCGTGTTATATTAGGATATAATGTTGCTTTTGAATTTGTCTTTGATATTATATTGTTTATTATTTAATGACCCAATTGATAACATGATATGAAAACCCACTAAAAATTAATTAATTAATGTTAAAATCCATCAAATATAATAAACAAAACCCAAATTTTCCAACAATCCAAATCATATAAGTCCACAATCCCACTCTAATTTTAATAAGCCCAATACGCAGGCCTGGTTACAATGAAAACCCCCTAACCCTTGTTCTATTGATTGCAACTACCCTCTTTTAGCCGTTAGATTCTCTAGGAGATGGACGATCAAGATGGCCCTTCGAATGTCCTTCAAGATAAACGATCAAGATGGCTATTTTTGTTTCTCCCGACTCTCCAACTTCCCAGCTGCAATCTTCGTACATCTCCTGCCATTGCAATTGATAAATCCGCAAAAAGGTTATATTTAGAACCTTTTTACTTAAGTTACTTATTATCTTTAAGTGCATATAGGAGCATTTAGATGCATTTATGATCATAAAATTTTATTTAGTGGTTAGTTATGCCTTGACATTTATGGTGCGTAAATAGATGTGTTTTTACGGGGAAGGTTGTGTTTTGGCTAATTATGTGCAGGTAAAGCAAAGCTGGAAGCAAGGGAGATTTGTCATGACATTTGCAGAAGGAAGAAAAGGAAAAATGTCACGACAAATATGGAGACATCTAGAGCTGCAGAAAAAGACAAGAAGATATTTTGCAAAGGAGTGCCAGCTAGTGTTGTACGCGAGGCTGGCTGTAACCACCTTGGAGGGGACCACTGTCACCATGTCAAAAATACCATCACGTGAATGGGGGTGAGAAAGGTAATTTCCCTAAAACCTAGGGTTTTCATCCCCTACTTTATAAGGGATGGTGACCTAAGAATGGAGCAGCCTTGAATCTTTTAGAGAGGACCTTTGAGAGCTATTTTCGAGGCACAAGGAGAGCAAAAAGCGATGGAGAGAGCTTCCACCTTTCTTCCCCAACCGCCGTCCGAAGGGTTCCTCCGTTGATCGAGCTTGAAGGGAGTGGCGTGCTAGGCACCCGAGAAGGGCTAGCACACTAAGGCTTCCCATGGTGGTCGAAAAGTCAACGGTAGCGTGTACCGAGGGTGTATTCCAACCTTTCCCTTTGCTTTATTTCATATATTTGAGAGGTTTATGTGGATGTTTATGGATGATATCTTTAAACTTTCACACCGCCATGTGTTTAGCTTTATTTGGTGGATGATTTTGTGGATGATTTAATCTTTACTTTTTATAAATATACTAGCATGCTCAGTGATAAGTGCTCAACTCATTATCACTTTTTACACCTTTTATGGGCATTTGTCATCAAATCTACACCTACTTGGACCAATGCATATACTTAATGTGATATATTTAGAGGTTATGCTTATAAAGATTATATTTACAGAAAAGGCAAGTTTTATTGCATTTTTACATCTGTGCAGGAAATACTATTGCCGCGACAGCAACGTGGCCGAGGCACGACCTGATGCCGAGGCAGCAGCGGAAAGACAAGTAGCGATATTGTATGCGACTTAAAGAGAAAAATGAGCTGGACTTTTCTGGACGAGCAACGCATGAATCAGAGCTGGGTAGAACATGGAGAGCCCAAGTCAAAGGCCTCGCGGGAAAGCCTCCTATTTGGAATAAACTTGAAAATATTTTATTTATGTACTTGACTTGTTCCCTACTCCAAGTTATATTCTACTTAGGAAAGGTTTGCCCTAGACCAAGCCCATATAAGACCTAGCCGTCCAAGGAAGGAGAGGAGAGTTTTCGACACAAGCTTAGTTTTAGAGTTTTTTTTCTTTTCATTATGTTCTAAGTTTCTTTAGGCTTAGGTGAAGGTTGTAACGTATTAGTGTGAGGAGATTGAACCTTGTTTCTTGTTTCAATGCAATAAAGTATCAAAGTTTGCTTATTCTTTGCCATTCTTTGTTCTTGCATTCAAGCTCGAGAGAGAAGTTTGTAATTAATCCATTTATCTAATATCGAGAGAGTTAGATTAACGAAAGGAATAAGTACGGTGTTTCAATCGGGAAACACTAACTCAGCCTAGAGATAGGTTAAGAGTTTCAGCGGCTAAGAGAAGTGTAGGATTGGTTGGTGATTACAATTGATTCACGCCGAGAGGTATCATCAAGGAATGATCATCAACAGTACTTCGACTTAGAGATAAGCGGAGGCATCAAACGACACTTTGCCGAACTTTGGTAAAGTCTACCCAAGAGCAAGAGATTGTCGCGGCGGACAAGCATCATCGCTGTCGAGGTAGTAAACTGCAGTACTGCCGAGGCAGTGTTGTACGATTGTATTGGACAGAAACAAGCCAATCGAATCTAGTATACAACACAACTGGATCCTGGCCACTTTCTTTATCTGATTTTATCCTTTTATTTAGTTCTCTTTATTTAGTTTCATCAAACTCCAATTTACTTGTGTCTTTACTTTATTTTTTTTACAGAGCAAGAAGACGAAGAAGACATATTAAGTAGACCAATCCCTGTGGAGACGATACACGATTATACTGATCACTTTATTACTTGCGACGTGTTCACTTGCACTAATTGCAAACGACAGTAAAAGTTTAACGGCTATAAAATGGCTAGTGGTTTAAACGACTAAGAGGCCGAGGCCTATATAAGCAATCTCTCCCTCTTGAACTATTCACTCTTGCATTCTTGTTTTCTTTAGAATATTTGCTAATCTTGCTCTCACAATACTCTCTGCCTACTCACAAACCTTCTTGAAATTTTCAGAACTTATTCAAGAAAATCTCCAAGAACCTCAACTCTCAAAATACTTACTCATGTCCACCTACAAACGTTTTGCCCCAGCCAATGTTGAAGACCGTTTCAACAGGTCTTTCATTGTTCGACAGTTATGGGAGGGACAAGGGTTCCAACATTCCGATGAAGAAAATTATGGCATCGAGCATTATTTGTTCGATAGGATCAAGTATCAAGAATGGGAGATCTTTTGCCTACAACCTGCTCAGGCCAATGCCACCATCGTGAGGGAATTCTATGCGCACGGACCAAGCAAGGACTCTCTTTTTGTCCACTGCCGAGGCAGGCCTGTCAAGCTTGATGCCGAGACCATTAACCAATTCTACGGCCTCACACCTGACCATGATGTACATGCTGAATTCATGGAGGATATCACTGCTGAAGATTATGAATTGATAAAAGACGACCTTTGCTACGAGAATACTCCTTGGCAAACCGGTGCCCATAGAGGATCGGTAACAAGGCAAAGTCTGAAACCCGAGGCCAAGCTTTGGAACACCTTTGTCAAGAGACGACTTATCTCAACCTCCCATAACAGTACGGTGGATCGGAGAAGATTGGTTCTCATCCAATCAATCATCAACAAAAAGAGCATCAACGTTGGAGAAATTATCTTACGAGAAATTTACGAATGCATTAAGAACGATAGAGGACCACTATATTTCCCTTGTTTTATTACTGGTATTTGCAATGCTGCAGGTGTCCCTACGGCCGAGGCAGATGAATTTACAGCCTATAGGAGAGGGTGGACAAGATAATTCTGCCACAAAATCATTCAGATCACACAGGCAGAACCCGTCTAGGCAACCCCCCAGCAGTTCACTGCTGATACTGCTGTCGGGGCCAAATACACGACAGACATGCCTGACACTGCCCACACCACTGCCGCAGCAGACCCATACTAGGAAATACTTCAACGGATGACAACTATGGATCTTAGGCAGCAAAGATACATGGAGTATCAGAGGGACTTCAATAGCACACTTGCCCAAATGATACTCCATGCCTTTCCAGACCAAGGGGTGTAGTTTCCAGAATTCCCCACCAACATGTTTGTCACAACATCACCCTATACCGAAACTACATAAGCTCCAGGAGGACCGAGGCCATTCTTCCACACTGGCCCTCAACAACAATTCCATGCTGCTGGCCCATCTAGGGCAACAGACTCTACCGCGGCATCATCTGCCAGCAGAAGACCATCAAAGAGGAGGAAAGTCTTCAGCACTCCACCACGATCCCCCATCATCATGGGAAGTCTATCAGTAGAGATAGATGCCTATGTACACCAAAGCTCAACCGCTACCGGACCAAGCATACATCATGCCGGGGCAGACGCAACCAATGAAGATGGGACAGACATCATGGTCATTGAGGAAATTGCCGACGAGGAAGAAGGTGAAGAAGTGGATGCTCCAATGCAACGGATACCACCAACAAGAGTCTAACCACCAAGACAAGAAAAAACTCAACCATCGCCATCACCGAAGACGACACAATCAGCAGCACGACCTCGACGAAAGATTGTTATAAGTAGCTCTTCGGAGTCCCTTTAAATTTTTTATATTCAATACTTTTTCTCTTTATATGCTACTTGTTTATTTATATGCTGCTTGTTTCTTTTCATATTTTTGTTTCCCACTGTTTCCTTCTAATATAAAGCATTGAGGACAATGTTTGGTTCGAGTTTGGGGGTATAGAGCCACTGCCGAGGCAATCTACTATCGAGGCTCTGCCAAGATAAGGGAGTACTTAAGTGAAATTATTTTAAAAAATTTTATGCTCACAGCCTTACTTGAATCAATTGCCCATACTTTTGCACTGCCTATCATCAGTATTGCCTTAGTTTATTCTTTAAGGCTATAGAAATCTTTCTTTTTACCATGGTTAGGTCCTGTTAAGAAGGTTTAACCTTAGGATACTTAATGATGAAAACTTAGAAGCTTACTATAAGATAAATTTTAAAGACACTTTTGGGACTTGTTGGATTATAGGAATTCTTTTAATGAACTTAGGTGATAAAGACTTAGATTTTTGGGCAAAGTGACTAGAGGTGCCTATCACCGGCTCTAGGAATTACTCTTCTTCATACTAGAGGTGCCCGAAATTGGCTCTAGTATGCTACAACGAATATCAAAAGAAAGAAGGAATTAGTGAAGAGAAAAACACAATCCTTGAGGTGCCTGAAATTGGCTCAAGAATTGGTTATTTAGAAAAGAAGAGAACACTTAACCAAAATCTACTTGTCTTGAACTTAGAGTTTATCTAAGAAAGCCTTTAATCAAACTTGTCCAACAAAAACGCACACACTCACTAAATCTTATAGTTTTTTTCAAGGTAAACCCTTGGGTAGCCGAAAGGTTAAGTCTAAAGAATAGGCATAGTTATGGTGGGGAGAATAGATGGAAACATAAGACCAAGAGAGAATAGAGTTTGGCAAATTGATGGTTTGCATTGCTTGAGGACAAGAAATAGTTCGAGTTTGGGGGTGTGATAAGTGCTCAACTCACTATCACTTTTTACACCTTTTATGGGCATTAATGACTAAATTTATGCCCACTCGGACCAATGCATATACTTAATGTGATATATTTAGAAGTTATGCTTATAAAGATGATATTTATAGAAAAGGCAAGTTTTACTGCATTTTTACATCTGTGCAGGATAAACTATAGCCGTGGTAGCAACATGGCCGAGGCAGGACCTGATGTCGAGGCAGCAACAGAAAGACAGGAAGCGATACTGTAGGCGATTGGAAGAAAAAATACAAGGGACGTTTTTGGACATGCAGCACATGGATCGGAGCTGGTTAGCACGAGGAAAAGCCCAAGACAAGGCCACGCGGGAAAGCTTTTTTATTTGGAATAAACTTGGAAGTATTTTTATTTATGTACATGACTTGTTCCCTACTCCAAGTTGTATTCTACTTAGGAAAGGCTTGCCCTAGGCCAAGCCAAGATAAGGGAGTATTTAAGTGATTTTTTTTTAAAAATTTTTATGTTCACCACTTTACTTGAATCAATTGCCCATACTTTTGCACTGCCCATCATCAGTATTGCCTTAGTTTATTCTTTAAGGCTATAGAAATCTTTCTCCTTACCATGGTTAGGTCCTGTTAAGAAGGTTTAACCTTAGAATACTTAAGGATGAAAACTTAGAAGCTTACTATAAGATAAATTTGAAAAACACTTTTGGGACTTGTTGGATTATAAGAATTCTTTTAATGAACTTAGGTGATAAAGACTTAGATTTTTGGGCAAGTGACTAGAGGTGCCTATCACCGGCTCTAGGAATTACTCTTCTTCATGCTAGAGGTGCCCAAAATTGGCTCTAGTATGCTACAAAGAATATCAAAAGAAAGAAGGAATTAGTGAAGAGAAAAACACAATCTTTGAGGTGCCAGAAATTGGCTCAAGAATTGGTTGTTTAGAAAAGAGGAGAACACTAAACCCAAATCTATTTGTCTTGAACTTAGAGTTTGTCTAAGAAAGCCTTTAATCAAACTTGTCCACAAAAACGCACACACTCACTAAATCTTATAGTTTGTTTCTAGGTAAACCCTTGGGTAGCCGAAAGGTTAAATCTAAAGAATAGGCATAGTTATGGTGGGGAGAATAGATGGAAACATAAGACCAAGAGAGAATAAAGTTTGGCAAATTGATGGTTTGCATTTCTTAAGGACAAACAATAGTTCGAGTTTGGGAGTGTGATAAGTGCTCAACTCACTATCACTTTTTACATCTTTTATGGGCATTAGTCATCAAATCTACACCTACTTGGACCAATGCATATACTTAATGTGATATATTTAGAGGTTATGCTTATAAAGATGATATTTACAAAAAAGGCAAGTTTTATTGCATTTTTACATCTGTGTAGGAAATACTATTGCCGTGACAGCAACGTGGCCGAGGCAGGACCTGATGCCGATGCAGCAGCGGAAAGATAAGTAGCAATATTGTGTGCGACTTAAAGAGAAAAATGAGCTGGACTTTTCTGGACGAGCAGCGCATGAATCAGAGATGGGTAGAACATGGAGAGCCCAAGTCAAAGGCCTCGCGGGAAAGCCTCCTATTTGGAATAAACTTGGAAATATTTTATTTATGTACATGACTTGTTCCCTACTCCAAGTTATATTCTACTTAGGAAAGGTTTGCCCTAGACCAAGCCTATATAAGACTTAGCCTTCCAAGGAAGGAGAGGAGAGTTTTCGGCACAAGCTTAGTTTTAGAGTTTTCTTTTCTTTTCATTATGTTCTAAGTTTCTTTAGGCTTAGGTGAAGGTTGTAACGTATTAGTGTGAGGAGATTGAATCTTGTTTCTTGTTTCAATGCAATAAAGTATCAAAGTTTGCTTATTCTTTGCCATTCTTTGTTCTTGCATTCAAGCTCGAGAGAGAAGTTTGTAAGTAATCCATTTATCTAATATCGAGAGAGTTAGATTAACGAAAGGAATAAGTACGGTGTTTCAATCGGGAAACACTAACTCAGCCTAGAGATAGGTTAAGAGTTTCAGCGGCTAAGAGAAGTGTGTGATTGGTTGGTGATTACAATTGATTCACACCGAGAGGTATCATCAAGGACTGATCGTCAACAGTACTTCGACTTAGAGATAAGCGGAGGTATCAAAGGACACTTTGCCGAACTTTGGTAAAGTCTACCCAAGAGCAAGAGATTGCTGCGGCGGACAAGCATCATCGCTGTCGAGGCAGTAAACTGCAGTACTGCCGAGGCAGTGTTTTGCGACTGCATTGGACAGAAACAAGCCAATCGAATCTGCTGATGGAGCTAGCAAAAATGTCAGGACAAAAGCAGTTCCTAGACCAGTAGTCGAAGAAGTTAAACCCCCACCACCCATTCCCCATATGCTGAAGAAGCACAATGATGAGGTTCAGTTCAAAAAGTTTGTAGACAAATTGGATCAGCTGTACATCAATGTCCCACTCTTGGAGGCAATTGAGCAAATGCCCACTTATGCCAAATTTCTCAAGGAGATAATTACAAAGAAGAGGAAAGTGGAGAAGTTTGAGACAATTACCACGACAAAAGAGTATTGTTCTGCTTTGAGCAAATTGCCATTAAAGAAGAAGGATCCAGGAAGCTTTATTATCCCATGTGCTATTGGAGACACGTTTATTGGGAAGACACTTTTTGATCTTGGATCAAGGGTGAACCTCATGCCTAAATCAGTTTTTTTGAAGCTTGGCATGGGAGATGCGAGACCCACCTACGTTATTTTGCAACTAACCGATCGTTCTCATGTAAGACCAGAGGGGAAGATCGAAGATGTCATAGTACGGGTTGACAAATTCGTGTTTCCAGTCGACTTCCTAATACATGATTACGAGGTTGATGCTAATGCACCCATCATCATGGGGAGGCCTTTCCTAGCAACCGGTCGCATTCTCGTTGATTGTGACAAGGTTGAGCTCACTATGCGAGTAACAGATCAAAGTGTGACCATGAATGTCAACAATTCTCTTAAATATGTGGATGATTTTGAAGAATGTAGAGAATTTTGGAAGTAGAATCTGAGCTACAAGGGAAGTTGATCAGTTTTTTCATAGAAATTTCGTGAAACTGGATGACTATGAAGAACTCATACATGATGATGAAGAGGAAGCTGGTGAGTTTCCATTGAGGAATTTATTCCTTCTAAGCCTTCTTTACTACACGCACCCAAGTTGGAGCTGAAGACTTTGCCACAACATCTTAAGTATGCTTGTCTGGGTGAAGATGAAATATTTCTTTTTACCATTTCTTCAAGTCTTAATGTTGCTCAAGAGAAAAGTCTACTTGTTGTTTTGTCATAGCATAAACGGGCAATAGGATGGACCATGACAGATTTGAAAGGGATTAGTCCAACTATATGTATGCACAAGATACTTTTGGAAGAATGTCATGGCAATTCCATAAAGCCACAACGCAGAATCAACCCTATTATGAAGAAAGTTGTGATTAAGGAAATTATAAAATAGATTGATGTTGGAGTTATTTACCCAATATCAGATAGTTCATGGGTGAGCCCGGTGCAATTTGTGACCAAGAAGGGAGGCACAACCGTGATGAGCAATGAGGATAATGAGTTATTGCCTACGCAAGTCATGACAGGATGGAGGATCATTTTCCTCTGCCCTTCATCGATCAAATGTTGGATCGTTTGGCGGGCAAAGCCTATTATTGCTTCTTGGATGGATATTCGGGTTTTAACCAAATTGCCATAGCACCGGAAGACCAAGAAAAGACTAATTTCATATGTCCTTATGATACTTACGCTTTCCGAAGGATGCCCTTTGGTTTTTGTAATACCCCGACAACTTTCCAGGATTGTATGCAAGCTATATTCTCTGATATGGTTAAGTATTATCTTGAAATATTCATGGATGATTTCTCTATTTCTGGAGACAGTTTTCAAATTATTCTTGGGACAATGTCGAGGTAAGATCTTTCATGCTATTTATTATGCTAGCCGAACTTTAAATGATCATTTGTCTAGGCTAGAAGTTAACCAGGAATGTCATGACAAAATAGAAATTGATGATGAATTCCCTAAAGAGAAAATTCTTTATGCCACGAAAATTCCGTGGTACGCTAACCTTGTTAATTTTCTTGTTAGCGGTGTTTTGCCTTTTGACATGACTAGCCAAGGAAGAAAGAAGTTTAGGCATGACACACAGTTCTATTTATGGGATGAACCATACCTATTCAAGCGTTGTGCCGATCAAATGATCCGAAGATTTGTACTTGAAGAGGAGCAAAGAGATATTTTATATCATTGTCACACAGGCCCATGTAGAGGTCACTTTGGAGGGACGAGGACTGCTGCAAAGGTCCTCCAATCAGGTTTTTATTGGCCCACCTTGTTCAAAGACGCACAGGCATTTTATAGAGTGTGCGACAGATGTCAAAGGACTGGTAACATCTCCATACGTCATAAAATGTCATGAAAAAATATTTTGGAGATAGATTTGTTTGATGTGTTAGGCATAGACTTCATGGGACCCTTCCCATCTTCATTTGGATATTTATACATCCTATTGGCAGTGAATATGTTTCCAAGTGAGTTGAAGCCATTGCGATGCCGAGGAATGACTTGAAGACTGTACTTAAGTTCCTTCATAAGTACATTTTCACAAGGTTTGGCGCACCAAGAGCTATCATCAGTGATGAAGGCACCCACTTTGACAACAAGTTAGTCTATGGCAAAGCATGTCACCTCCCAATCGAACTAGAGCACAAGATCTATTGGGAAATTAAAAAGTTCAATTTTGATACCCAGCTAGCTAGAGAAAGAAGGCTCTTAGAGTTGAATGAGATGAAAAAATTCAGAGCCCAAGCGTATGAGAATGCCAGACTCTACAAAGAGAAGGCCAAGAGATGGCACGACCAGGCGGTTTTGCCACGACCTTTTCAAGTTGGTCAATAAGTTCTCCTATTCAACTCATGGCTAAAACTCTTTCCTGGGAATCTTAAATCAAGGGCATTTAAAGTTCATCATGTTGATCCCTACTGAGCAGTAGACATCAAGAACATTGATGATGGGACGATTTTTAAGATCAATGGCCAGCTTCTGAAGATCTACACTGGAGCCCCTGTGATGCGTGATAAATCAACCTCACATCTTCAAGATGCATGACATATTGATATGTCATGACATTTTTAGTTTAATGCTATTAATAAATAAATTGTTTTTAAGTCTCTGTTATATATTTTAATTCACTAAGTCTTTTTCATATTTTTGTTTTTAGGGTTTTAATATCAAGGCATGGAGCTAAAGGCTGAGAAAGAACCATGGGAAAAAGATATAAAACCCTAAGCTTTAGGTTTGGGCGACAAAAAGTACAAAAAGAGAAAAAAAATTTTATTTCTATTATTTTTATAATTTCTCTCTCCCACTTTAAACACTATAATGATTACCCTTTAACCTTCTCCACACGTTTTATCTTCTTAACCCCCACCTCCATTTATTTTATTTTATTCTTTTTCTCTTTCATCACTTCATCTTCTTCTTCTTTATTTTCTCCTCCATAAATGAAAACCCTCAAGCTAAAAGCTTCAACATTTTTCAACTTTTCATGGTCTTTCTCAGACAACAATGGTACGATCACGACCACTGGGCTATTCTTCACAACCTCCTCCAGTTTTCATAGACAACAAGGTGGAGGAGAGATTTAAAAGCTTGAAAAATCGAAAGCTCTTTTTCGAGCTTCGGTTTGTCTTCTCCAGTGAAACCTTCGGTACATAAGTGATGGGTGCAGTAAGTCACCACCATTGGGAGATATTTGCTTCACATCCAGGAACCATAAACGCAACCATTGTGAGGGAATTCTATGAAAATATACATACCTCGGAACAGAAATCTATGTATGTTTGGGGCAAAAACATTCATTTCTCAAACACAACCCTCAAACGCTTATTCAAAATCCCACAAGAGGTGGACCGGCACGCCAAGAAGGAAAAGGAGGCTGATTTTGAGACTTACCAGAGTGTTAAAAAGGATCTTTGTATTGTCGATTCCATGTGGAACGGTTAACAAGCTAGTCGGAGGACCGTTAACCGAGAGCGTCTTCTTCCACATGCAAGGCTGTGGAACCACTTCTTGCTCCACAAGCTCATACCCACCTCGTGCCATACCACTGTAATCTTGTCTTGGTTAATGCTTCTTCACTCTATATTTTTTGGCTTCCCCGTGGATGTAGGAAAAATTATAGTGCAAGAAACCCATGCATGCCTCAATAGACAGAACAACCCTCTAATTTTCCCAAATCTGATCAAGACCCTTTGCCGAAAGAAAGAAGTACCAGAGTATGACTATAACGACATCCTAGAAGGAATGAAAGGACTAATTGTTGAGAAGGTGGTTGCTTCGATGAGAAGTGTTGAGGAACAACCAGAGACTTCGCATGCAGTAATTGCTTGAGGAAACGCCCCAAATCAATGGGCTGAGGTGCTAGAGTCTTCTAAAAATTACATGGAAAGGGTGGACGACTTAACGAGCAACTTAAGAGAATATTTTAATTATACTAAGAAAGGTGATGAAGTCTTGCATGACTACTTGGCAAGTTGTTCCCCCACCTAATTCACGAATTCCCACACTTTCTAGAGTCAATCTTGCCCACATCTGCAAATGCCTCAACATTTCCAGCTGCCCCAGTTGCTACAAGACAAGATGCACCTGATCTAAATGAGGAACCGACCACGACTGACCCTTTTGAAGAAGCCAGGTCAATGGAACCTGAATCAAAGGAACAAGCTCAAGAAGCTTCAGCCACTGCACCAGAACAAGAACCTGAAGATGCCATGGCATTTTTAGATGAGCAATCCCAATCTTCACCACCTCAACAAGACCAGTCTACTGAACCAGGATACGAGCCAAGTTTTATCTCTTATCTTTTTGAAGATCTTCTACCCGACCAATCTACACAGCCTGATGAACCAGCACAACTTAACCAATCTGCCCAACCAGAAGAAGCATAACCAACCATGCAACCACAACAACCACCGCTGCCCTCGCCACCAAAGAAGTCCAAGCGCCATCTAAAAATATCGGTTGGACGAAAAACGAGCCCACCTATTGCTGCTAAATAGAATTGCCCACGAACAGATGATGACTCAGATAGTTAACACAGCACGCCCCCGCTGAAGAAACGAGTTACCCGCCGCATTGTCGCCACTACAACAACAACACCTGTATAAGTCAAGGTACCTTGCATTCATTTCATTTTGCACTACATATAGTTTAGTTTTCTTTTATTAGTTGCATTGGTGACAATGCCTGCCTCAAGTTTGGGGGAGGTATCGTTCCCTAATTTATTTTCATTTGCATGACAGCTGCAGTTGTAGACGAATGCCATGAAAAATTAATAAGTTTCTTGATAAGTTTATTGGATTAAAGATAATGATGCCCGATGATGATTTTTTATGACAAATTCTTCGATTGAATATGCATGACTTGAGGTTTGGATAGAATCTGTTTTAGGACTTGATTGTTTGTGTTTATTTTATTACTACACGAGTGTGTGTTTTCTATGCTTAGGAAAGTTAGAAAATTTTTATAGAATGAAAACTTGAACAACTCAGCATGTTTTAATGAATTTGAATGTTAATAGAAAGCACTCGTTAGTTTAATTTAGGAAGTTTTGAATAATTTTTGAGGGATACTCCGCTATGCCATGGCAAAACCATGTGCATATGAGTTAATGAAAGAGGCACAGGGTGATATTGCACTTTTACCTTGCCCTGGAATTGTCTGGATACTACGTTTTAATAAATGAAGGCTATGGCATGAGTATAAAGGTAGTATGACAAGCTGGCTCCCCTCATAGCAGTAATGTTTAAAAAAATTATATATATATGGGGAGTATTAAAGTTGTGCTTAAATGAGAAAACATGTTTTGTTAGGATAATGAACCTTATTTAGAATTTTTCTAAGTTAACTAAGCATAGATTGGATACACTCACGCGCACACACACACACTCGTATATGATCTTGTCATAGAGTAATATTCTTGAAATTTCCACAAGTCTTATATGTTTATGCCATGACTTTTTTGAGGGATGAAACTCTAACCATTTGCTTGTCGTGATCCTGAACATTGTCATGACATTTTCCTCTGCTAGTTGCTATCCATTGCTTGAGGACAAGCAATAGCTTAAGTTTGGAGTTGTGATAACTCCGTAAAAAGGCTATATTTAGAGCCTTTTTACTTAAGTTATTTATTTTCTTTAAGTAAATATAGGATCATTTAGATGCATTTAGGATCATAACAGTGTATTTAGTGTTTAGTTATGTCTTGGCAGTTATGGTGTGGAAATAGATGTTATTTTACGGGGAAGGTCGTGTTTTGGCTGATGATTTGCAGGTAAAGCAAAGCTGGGAGAAAGGGAGATTTTTCATGACATTTGCAAAAGGACAACAAAGGAAAAATATCACGACAAATATGGAGACATCCAGAGCTGCAGAAAAAGACAAGAAGATACTTTGCAAAGGAGTGCAAGTTGGTGGTGTACACGAGGCTGACTGTAACCACCTTGGAGGGGACCATTGTCACCATGTCAGAAATTCCATCACGTGAATAGGGGTGAAAAATAGAATTTCCCTAAACCTTAGGGTTTTTACCCCCCACTTTATAAGGGATGGTGACCTAAGAAAGGAGCAACCTTGAATCTTTTAGAGAGGACCTTTGGGATCTATTTTCAAGGCACAAAGAGAACCTTTCTTCCCCAACCACCGTCTGAAGGGTTCCTCCATTGATCGAGCTTGAAGGGAGTGGCATACTAGGCACCCGAGAGGGGCTAGAACACTAAGGTGTCCCATGGTGGTCTAAGATTTGGCGGTAGCGCGCACAGAGGCTGTCTTACAACCTTTCCATTTACTTTATTTCATATATTTGAGAGATTTATGTGGATGTTTGTGGATGATATCTTTAAACTCTCACACCACCATGTGTTTAGCTTTATTTGGTGGATGCTCTTGTGGATGATTTAATCTTTACTTTTTTATAAATATACTAGCATGCTCTGTGTTTGTTTATTTGCTTTTCTCATTGTTTTTAATCATTTAAGCATTGTAAGAGGCATGAGAGTGATCTTTGTTTAGGGGAAGGAACTGAGTTGTAAAATAATAAAAAATATCAAAAATAAAAAAACAAAAACCCTCATTTTTAAGAGGTAAAGAAAATCCATCTTCCTTTTTGCTTTTCTTTTCGAAGGAGGACAAAAACTTCCTAGTTTTGTTTTGCTTTTACTTTTGAAACCTATAGAGAAGACATGTTTCTTGTTTAGTTTAACGTTTTAAAAGGAAAAAGAAAAACAAAGATTTACTTCTTTCTAATATGAAATCGTTGGTTTTTTTAGAAAAATGGGATTTTTTTAAATTTAAAGAAAATAGTAAAAGATTGAGGGATTTACCTATTTCGCCATCGTATTTCCAACCATGATTTTCTTTACTGACGGGAGAATGGGAGGATAAGCATACTGACGGGAGAAAAAGGTTAAAACTTAGGTTTTTTTACTATTATATTTCTTTCTGATTTTCTTTGAATTGTTAAAGAGCCGTTTGGGCTATAAGTTTTTTTAACAACACGACACCATTTAGGCACGCTTGACTGTGGTGACTAGGTAACTTGAGGAGGATCCACGTGTTTTCATTTTTTTGAGTAAATTACGTGGTCCTTTGTTCTTTCTTTTATATATTTTTATCAATATTTAATTTCAATATTAGTCGTCCTCTTATTTTTCTTTTCTAGTTTCAACTTTCCCTTTACTTTTCTATGCATTTTAGTCCCTATTTTTTAATACCCACATATTATATTTATTATTTAGTACACTATTCTATGTATATATTTATTTTTTTCTATATATTTTATTTATATGTTAAATATCGGTATGTTTTCATTTATTATATGTTAAGTATCTTATTTGTACATTATATATCGTTTTATATTATAAGTATATATATATATATATGGGTCTAAACTATTGAGTATATATGCATATCATGTGTAGTATTATATATTGTTATAATATTCTTAATATTTATCATTTAATTTTATTAAAAATATATATTTTTTATTTTTAGAAAGGAGAGGTGTCAAACTTTGAGGTACGGAATGGTGGATTCCTGTACTTCAAGGGTCGTTTTTGTGTTCCAGCTTTAGAGGATCTAAGAGACCGTATCCTAAGAGAAGCTCACCGTAATCCGTTTTCTATTCACCCGGGCAACAACAAGATGTACCAAGATCATCTTCTTTTCTTTTGGTAGACCTGTATGAAAAGAGATGACTTAGAGTTTGTGACAAGATGCTTGGCATGTCAGCTTGTGAAGGCGGAACATCAGGTTCCTTAGGGTTTGCTTCAGCCTATCCAGATTTCACAGTGGAAGTGGTATCGTGTGACCATGGACTTTGTCACCGGGTTACCGATGAAATTGAGAAAGCATGATTCTGTGTGGATTATTGTTGATAGATTGACTAAGTTGGCTCACTTCTTACTTGTAAGGATGGACTTTAGCTTGGAAAAGTTGGCATAGTTGTATATAAAGGAGATCGTAAGGCTGCATGGAGTACCTTCATCGATCATATCGGATATGGATCTGAGGTTCACAGTGAGGTTTTGGAAGTCTATCCATAAGGCTTTGGATATCAAGTTGCAGTTCATTACATATTTTCATCCTTAGACCGATGGATAATTTGAGCGAGTCATACAGATATGGGAGGACATGCTTAGATGTTTTATTGACTTCGCTCGAAGTTGGGAAGATCATTTACCGCTGGTGGAGTTTTCTTACGACAAAAATTATCATTTAAGTATAAAGATGGGACCTTTTAAGGCTTTGTACGGGCGTAGGTGCAGGACACCTTTGTGTTAGACCGAGTTAAATAAGAGAAGAATAGTAGGTTCCGAGCTTGTAAAAGAAAGCGAAGAGAAGGTCCAGATCATCAAGGAAAGGTTACAAACAGTGTTTGATCGAAAAAATGCTTAAGTGTTTCTCAAGGTATCTCTATGGAAAGGGATCATCCGTTTTGGACGGAAAGGGAAGTTAAGTCCAAGGTACGTTGGACCATATGAAGTTCTTGAGAGATTAGGACCAGTGGCTTACCGGCTAGCTTTACCTCCAGAGTTAGCACGAATCCATGATGTGTTCCACGTTTCTATGTTGAGGCGTTACCGTTCGGATCCTTTGTATGTTTTTAGCTTGAGGAAATTGAAGTCAATACGGACTTGACTTACGAGGAGAGGCCAATCAGAATTTTAGATAAAGGATTAAAGGAGCTCTGGAACAAGAGTATACCATTAGTAAAGGTTTTTTAGAGAAACCAAGGACTTGAAGAAGCGACATGGGAAGTTGAGAAAGACATGAGAGCTCAGTATCCGCATCTCTTCCTGTCAGGTAAATTTCGAGGACAAAATTTTCTTTAAGGAGGGGAGAGTTGTCAAGACCCAAATTCGGATCTGATTGTCAGGTTAACCCGAAGAGTTGGGCTTCGTTTTTGGGCCCTGGGTTTTCTAACGCACCAAAATTGGGCCTAGAAGTTTAGTTAACCGATTTCGAGTCGGTCTAGCCTGGTTCGGGATTAAATACTTAAAAATTAATTTTTAATCAAAATAAATTATGGAAAAATATTCTAAAATCTTTATTTAATATTATTTGAATTTGGTCAAATCAATTTCTAGAATTGACCCTTGAATCCCTAAGAAAAATGAAATTAGTGACTATTTTGAAAAAATTGAAAACTTGAGGACAATTTTATAAAACTAAGCCAAAACTTTGAATCTTTAAGGGGATTTAATCCAATTGTAATTCTAGTTGATATAAGCCTTACAAGGGCCTATTTTAATAACTCGTAACCCATAATTTTAATTAATAACTGATAAGTGCTCAACGCACTATCACTTTTTACTCCTTTTGTTGGCATTAATCACCGAATTTACACCCACTCGGACCAATGCATGTACTTAATTTGATATATTTAGAAGTTATGCTTATAGAGATAATATTTACAGAAAAGGCACGTTTTACTACATTTTCATATCTGTGCAGGAGAACCAGTGTCGCGATAGCGACAAGGCCGAGGCAGCAGTTGAGAGCCAGGAAGCAAGACTGTAGGCGATTGGAAGATAAAAATCCAAGGGACGTGTCTGGACTTGAAGCCCATGGATCGGAGCTGGCTAGCATGAGGAAAAGCCCAAGACAAGGCCACGCGGGAAAGCCCCCTTAGCCGAATTAAACTTGGAAATATTTTAATTATGTATATGACTTGTTCCCTACTCCAAGTTGTATTCTACTTAGGAAAGGTTTGCCCTAGGTCTAGCCTATATAAAGACCTAGCCACCCAATGTAATAGAGACGGAATACCTAGGGAGAGAAAGCCGAATTCTAAACTTGTTTTCTTTCTCTCCATTATGTTCTAAACTTCTTTAGGGTTTAGGTGAAGGTTGTTCGTATTTGTGAGAGGAGATTGTACTTTGTCTTTGATTCAATGCAATAAAGTTATCAAGGTTTGCTTATCCTTTGTTATTCCTTGTTCTTTCATTCAAGCCCGGGAGGGAAGTTTGTGAGTAATCCATTTATCTAAGCTCGGGAGAGTTAGATTCACGAAAGGGGTAAGTATGGTGTTTCAATCGCGAAACACTAACTCGGCCTAGGGATAGGTTAAGAGTTTCAGCGGCTAAAAGAAGTGTGAGATTGGTTGGTGAGTATAATTGGTTCACGCCGGGAGGTATCATCAAGGACTAGTTATCAACAACACTCTGATTTAGGGATAAGCGGAGTCATTCAAGGACACTTTGCCGAACTTTGGTAAGGTCTACCCACGAGCAAGGGATTGCCGCGGCAGACAAGTATCGTCGCTGCCAAGGCAGTGAACTGCAGTGCTGCCGAGGCAGTGATATACGATTGCATTGAGCAGAGACAAGTCAATCAAATCCACAATACACGCAACTGGATCTTAACCCATCTCTCTCTATTATTAAATCTCTTTACTTTGTTTAGTATTTTAGTTTAATTAAACCAACCATCAATCACTTGTGTTTTTCTTTATTTCTTTCTACAGAACAAGAAGATGAAGAAGACATATTAAGTCTACCAGCCCTATGGAGATGATAATCCGATAATTACTTATCACTTATTACTTTTGATGTGTCCACTTGCACTAAACGCACACTTCTGACACGCGACAAGTTTTTGGCACCGTTGCCGGGGACTGGAAACTAAATTTTGTTTTCTTTATTTTCTTGTTACTTTTTCTTTTTCTTTTACTTTTGTTTTTCTTGGTGTATGACCAGGGCCAATCCAACCAACCCCTTATACGAGTTAGATCCAGAGATCGAAAGAACAAGGCTAAGGTTGAGGAGACAAATCCAAGAGGCTATGGCAGATCACCCGGCAGGAGAAAACTTACCTGCCGGTAATGGAGTTTTACCGCCGCCACCTGGGCCGCGGAAGCTCACTGTCAGAGACTTCCTGGAAGAGGACTTAAATGGATTAAACCCAGGAGTCATTACACCGGAGATAAAAGCAGCCCACTTTGAACTGAAACTTGTTATGTTAAATATGCTTAACACAATTGGACAATTTGGTGGGTCTGCAACTGAAGACGCAAGGCAGCACCTTAAGTCCTTCATGGAAATTTGCAACTCTTTCAAAATCCAAGGAGTCCATGAATATGTCTAGCGATTGAAGTTATTCCCCTATTCACTGAGGGATAGGGCGAAAGCTTGGTTGAATAGCTTCCCAGCAGTATCTATTGGACCTTGGAGTGAACTTTGCCGTGATTTTATTACTCGTTTTAATCCTACGAACTTAAATGATAGAATTCGTAATGAAATCACTTCTTTTCGACAGGCAGATGACGAACCAATGTACGAGGCATGGGAGCGCTACAGAGATTTACTACACAAGTGTCCTTTGCATGGATTTCCCCTATGGACACAGGTGACAATGTTCTACAATGCCACGAATGCCACGAAAAGGATGATGTTAGATGTCTCGGCAAACGGAATACTCCTAGATAAAGCACCTGAGGAAGCTATTGAGATACTAAATAAACTCGCGAAAAATGACTTCCAATTTCCGACATCTAGGCGAGGAGGAGTAAGACGCCAAGCCATGGTAAATGAATTAGACTCATCGAATTACAGCAAAATACCCGTGAGGTCAAGGTAATTGATTCATATTGTGACTTATGTGGAGGTAACCACAGTTCCTCTGATTGCATGAATCAAGAAACAGGTATGTATGTTCGGAACTACAACCGCAACAATATGATGTCCAACACATACAACCCCTCATGGAAGAGGCATCCAAACCTATCATGGAGCAACCCTAACAATGCCTTAAACCGAATCACTCAACCTTCAAGATTTCAGCAACCGATGCAACAACTGCCGCCGTAGAAGGCCCAGCAGTCAATACCGCAACAGCAGATGCAGCAGCAATCGGTAAGTTCATTGGAAAACACGCTTAAGGCCTTTATGATGAAAACCGAGTCTTACATGGCAGAGAACAGTAATTTCATCAAAAGGACATACGCTTTTATGAATAGAACTGAGATGCGGTTGCAAAATCAAGAAGCGACCATTAAAACGCTAGAAACCCAGGTTGGGCAGTTTGCTCAAAACATAAACACTAGACCACAAGGAGGACTACCTAGCAATACTGAAGTTGCTAAGGTAATACGCCATGAACAATGCAAAGCTATCACTACTATGAGTGGTCAAAAGCTGAAGGAAAAGATCCCAGAGAGACAAATTCAATCAGCAGATCCAGCAAAGGAAGAGGCTGAGCAAACTGATACTGATAACACTGCCCCGGCAAAGAGCACAGTAGCTCCTAAACAGCCTGCCGAGACAGCGACAATCCTAGTGGTGCCAGGTATTAAATTCCAAACTAAAGAAACCCTGGATGAGATGAGACCACCACCACCTTTTCCACAAAGGTTGAAAAAGCAAAAATACGACCAGCAATTCAAGAAATTCCTCGATATTCTAAAGCAAGTCCACATTAACATACCGTTCGTAGAGGCAATTGAACAAATGCCTAACTATGCCAAGTTCTTAAAGGACATGGTGTCAAAGAGGAAACGGATAGGTGAGTTTGAGACAGTGGCTACTACCGAGGGATGCATGGCAATGCTGCACAATCGCATGCCACCGAAGTTAAAGGATCCTGGTTGCTTCATCATACCTTGTGCGATAGGTAAAAATTATGAAGGTAAGGCCCTATGCGACCTTGGAGCAAGTATCAATCTAATGCCCAAGTCTGTCTTTCAAAAGCTTAGAATAGGAAGGGAAAAACCTACAATAGTGATGCTCCAACTAGCGGATCGATCCTACGTGCAACCCGAAGGCAAAATCGAGGACATACTGGTAAGAGTTGATAAGTTTATTTTTCCTGCTGATTTTCTTGTCCTTGATTGTGAAGCAGATGAGAATGCACCGATCATCCTTGGGAGACCTTTCCTTGCAACTGGGCGTACATTAATTGACGTGGAAAAAGGAGAGTTGACAATGCGGGTCAATAACCAACAAGTCAAACTCAATGCATTCCACAACTTAAAAAAAATATGATGATCCAGAGGAGTGCAAGGCCATCCACACAGTAGACACCAGAATATCCTGCCTCGACAGTCTGCTCGGCAGGTTATTCGGCAAAAAGATCAAGTTCAAAGTGGATGAAAACACAGCAAAAGGGAGTGACCAACAACTCATTGACGATTTTGGTCAACAAGAGAAAATAATTTTGGGAGATGCATTTGCATGCACTCCACCAGTAACATGATCTCCTCCATTTTTCTTTATTATATTAGGACTAGTTTAGTTTATTTTTATTTTTCGAATTTATTTTTTGCCTTAAGTATTTTTCTTTTTCGTGTGTTTAATTTTTATTTAGGACAAGAAGCAAGAATAAAGGAGAAGCAATTCACAGCAGGAACTCTGCCGAGGCTGAAAAACAGTGTCAGGGCCGCAGCAGTCTCAACGGGCAGAACAGTGTAACGGCTAGTCTACCGAGATTTCTGCCGCGGCAGAAAAGGAAACAGCAGAAAAAAGAAACAGTTACAAAACGGCTAGTGGATCCAAACGGTCACAAGGCCGAGGCCTATATAAGAAACCCCTTCCTCTTGAACTATTCACTTTTGCATTCTTGTTTTCTTTAGCATTCTTAACAATCTTCCTCTCACATAACTCTCTGCATACTCACAAGTCTTCGTGAACTTCCAGATTCTTTTCAAGAAAACCTCCAAGAAATCATCTCGCAATCTTGATGGCAACCTACAAGAGATTTGCCCCAGCCAACGTTGAAGATCGTTTCAACCGATCTTTCATCGCCCGACAATTATGGGAAGAGCAAGGTTTCCAACATTCGGATGATGACAACTACGACATTGAGCACTATCTTTTTGACAGAATCAAGTACCAAGATTGGGAAATTTTCTGGCTCCAACCTGCCCAGGCGAACGCTACAATCGTAAGGGAATTCTATGCGCACGGGCCCAGCAAAGATTCCCTCTTTGTTCACTGCCGCGGCAGGCCGGTCCAGTTAGATGCCGAGATCATCAACGACTTCTACGGCCTCACCCCGAACAGTGATGTTTACGCCGAATTCATGGAAGACATCACTACCGAGGACTACGAGCTCATCAAAGACGATCTTTGTTATGCGAATACTACATGGGAAACCGGTACCCATAGAGGATCCGTAACAAGACAAAGCCTAAAACCCGAGGCCAAGATGTGGAACACCTTTGTCAAGCGACGACTCATCCCCACGTCCTACAACAGCAGGGTAGACCGGACGCGATTGGTGCTTATCCAATCAATCATCAACAAAAGAACCATCAATGTTGGAGAGATCATCCTTCGTGAAATTCACGAGTGCGGTAAGAAAGATAGGGGACCATTGTATTTCCCATGTTTAATCACAGGTTTATGTGTTGCCGCAGGTGTACCAATCGAAGATACGGACGAGTACACTCCCCAAAGGCGAGGATGGACCAGGGACTTTTGTCACAAAGTCATGCAAATCACGCAGGCGGAGCCAGTCCAAGCAACGCCCCAGCAGTTCACGGCTGATACTGCTGTCGGGGTCCAGTACACGGCAGACATACCTGATACTGCCCACACCTCTGCCGCAGCAGACCCCTATCAGGAGATTTTACAAAGGATGGCAGCGATGGAACTTCGACAACAGAGGTACATGGAGTACCAAAGAGATTTCAACGGCACACTCGCCCAGATGATGCTCCACGCTTTTCCAGACCAAGGGGCGCAATTTCCAGAGTTTCCCAGCAACATGTTTGTCATAGTCGCCCCTTACACCGAGACTACACCAGCTCCGGGAGGACCAAGGCCGTTCTTCCATGCGGACCCTCAACCACAGTACCAGGCTGTCGGCCCATCCAGAGCAGCGAATTCTGCCACGGCATCATCTGCCAGCAGAAGACCATCCAAATGGAGGGCAGTCTTCAGCACTCCACCCCGATCCCCATTCATCATGGGCAGTCTATTAGCCGAGATAGATGCCTATGTGCACCAAAGCTCCACCGCCACCAGACCAAGTAAACACTACACCGGAGGAGCCACGGCAATGGAGGGTGGAACGGACATAATGTTGACCGAAGACATGGCCAAGGTGGAAGAAGGAGAAGAGGTCGAGACCCCAATGCAACGAACACCACCCACTAGAGTCCAACCGCCCTGGCAAGCAAAAGCGCAACCATCGCCCTCACCAAGAACAAAGCATTCGGCAGCAAAGCCGAGGAGAAAAATTGTTACAAGCAGCTCTTCGGAGTCGCTTTAAATCTTTGTTCTTAATTCAATATTAATTGCTTTTGCTGTCTTTATATGCTGCTTACTTCATATTTGTGTTGCCCGCTTATTTCTTCAAATATAAAGCATTGAGGACAATGCATGGTTTGAGTTTGGGGGTGCAGATTTATTGCCATGGCAGCAATCTACTGCCGAGGCCTTGCCAAAAAAGGAGTATTCCAGTGATTTTTTTTATTTTTTTCACGCTCCCCGCCTTACTTGAATTAACTGCCTACACTTTTGCACTGCTCATCATCAATATTGCCTTAGTTTATTCTTTAAGGCTATAGAAATCTTTCTCCTTACCATGATTAGATTCTGTTAAGAAGGTTTAACCTTAGGATACTCAAGGATGAAAACTTAGAAGCTTACTATAGGAAGAAATCTAAACACTTTTGGGACATGTTGGATTATAGGAATTCTTTTAATAAACTTAGGTGATAAAGACTTAGATTTTTTGGGAAAGTAACTAGAGGTGCCTATCACCGGCTCTAGAAAGAACTTTTCTTCATGCTAGAGGTGCCCGAAATTGGCTCTAGTATGTTTTAAGGAATATTAAAAAGAAAAATTTAGTGAAGGGAAAAACACAACCCTTGAGGTGCCCGAAATTGGCTCAAGGATTGGTTGCTTAGAAAAGAAGAGAACACTTAACCAAATTCTACTTGTCTTGAACTTAGAGTTTATCTAAGAAAGCCCTTAATCAAACTTGTCCACAAAAATGCACACACTCACAATTCTTATAGTTTGTTTTTAGGTAAACCCTTGGGTAGCCGAAAGGATAAGGCTTAAGAATAGGCCTAGTTATGGTGGGGAGAATAGATGGACATGTAAGACCAAGAGAGAGTAGAGTTCGACAAATTGATGGTTTGCATTGCTTGAGGACAAGCAATAGTTCGAGTTTGGGGGGTGATAAGTGTTCAACGCACTATCACTTTTTACACCTTTTGTTGGCATTAATCACTGAATTTACACCCACTCGGACCAATGCATGTACTTAATATGATATATTTAGAAGTTATGCTTATAGAGATAATATTTACAGAAAAGGCACGTTTTACTGCATTTTCATATCTGTGCAGGAGAACCAGTGCTGCGGCAGCGACAAGGCCGAGGCAGGACCTGATGCCGAGGCAGCAGCAGAGAGCCAGGAAGCAAGACTGTAGGCGATTGGAAGATAAAAATCCAAGGGACGTGTCTAGACTTGAAGCCCATGGATCGGAGCTGGCTAGCATGAGGAAAAGCCCAAGACAAGGCCACGCGGGAAAGCCCCCTTAGCCGAATTAAACTTGGAAATATTTTAATTATGTACATGACTTGTTCCCTACTCCAAGTTGTATTCTACTTAGGAAAGGTTTGCCCTAGGTCTAGCCTATATAAAGACCTAGCCACCCAATGTAATAGAGACGGAATACCTAGGGAGAGAAAGCCGAATTCTAAACTTGTTTTCTTTCTCTCCATTATGTTCTAAACTTCTTTAGGGTTTAGGTGAAGGTTGTTCGTATTTGTAAGAGGAGATTGTACTTTGTCTTTGATTCAATGCAATAAAGTTATCAAGGTTTGCTTATCCTTTGTTATTCCTTGTTCTTGCATTCAAGCCCGGGAGGGAAGTTTGTGAGTAATCCATTTATCTAAGCTCGGGAGAGTTAGATTCACGAAAGCGGTAAGTACGGTGTTTCAATCGCGAACACTAACTCAGCCTAGGGATAGGTTAAGAGTTTCAGCGGCTAAAAGAAGTGTGAGATTGGTTGGTGAGTATAATTGGTTCACGCCGGGAGGTATCATCAAGGACTAGTTATCAACAACACTCTGACTTAGGGATAAGCGGAGTCATTCAAGGACACTTTGCCAAACTTTGGTAAGGTCTACCCACGAGCAAGGGATTGCCGCGGCGGACAAGTATCGTCGCTGCCAAGGCAGTGAACTGCAGTGCTGCCGAGGCAGTGATATACGATTGCATTGAGCAGAGACAAGTCAATCAAATTTACAATACACGCAATTGGATCCTAACCCATCTCTCTCTATTATTAAATCTCTTTACTTTGTTTAGTATTTTAGTTTAATTAAACCAACCATCAATCACTTGTGTTTTTCTTTATTTCTTTCTACAGAACAAGAAGACGAAGAAGACATATTAAGTCTACCAGTCCCTTTGGAGACGATAATCCGATAATTACTTATCACTTATTACTTTCGATGTGTCCACTTGCACTAAACGCACACTTTTGACACGCGACAATAACCCAAATAACTTAATGTTAATCCTAAAAACCTATTTTTTTATAATTTTGACTTCTCCTCTTTTAGGCAGCTACTTCATCATATTTTAAAAGGTAAACACCAATCTTTTCAATAAAAATTCGTTTGGTTAATTCTTTATATTTTTCTTCTTCAAAATCTCTTCGTTTTTCTTTGGTTTTACTTGTTTTTAAACCTTGGAAGGGGTTGGATCAATTTTGGAGGTGAGAATCATTCAAACCTCTGAAACCTAAAGTTCTTTAATGAAATTTCTAAGTTATTGGCTGATTGCAACAATATTTAAAGTCTTGAATCAATAAAATCGGTTTTCTTTGTACAAATTTCATTTTTTCTTGAATTTCGTTCAAGAGTTTTATATGGCTCTTTTTGATGCTTAAATACATGAATATTGAATTATTTATATGTAATTAAGATTAATTTTAATTATCTAAACACGAACCTAACGTTTATGTGGCATTTGGAGATGTTTTCGGTGAGTTTCGGTTAAGTTTTATGGTGTTTTTAGGGGTTTTCATGTGTTGGTCTGACTTAAGGGATGTTTAGGTACGTTTTAATGCACTAAAACATCTGGTTTTGATGCTTGAATTAGTTCAAGAGGTAGGGTAACAAGTTTGAGGGAGATTGGAAAGTCGAATCGCGTTTTCGGATGATTTGTCGAGTAAGTTTCGTTAAATTGGTGAGTGAATTATGAGGGCTGCCAATTCGGCAGGGTTTTAAATTTGTTTTCCAAGGTTTGGGGGTGTAGGGAAGGTGTGAAAAACCTCCTTATACTCATAAGTAATTTTAAACTAATGCTTTCTTAAAAGTTCTCATATTATGTCTTGTTTTTAATATGTTTAGTCATGCTCGTGTTATACTTGTGCATATGTGAATATGAATGTGTTTTCAATTCTCATGAGACTATTTTTAAAAAGGTTTTATATGCATATGATGCTCCCATATTTTTTTTGAAAACATGAGAAAAGTGTTTTTACCTGTTTATGCATTTGATGCACATGTTAGTAGGATGCATATGGTTAATTCACTGTTTTTGACTTAAAACTTGAGTATTGATTTTGTTTTGTAATGGTTTATTATATGATGTCTAAAATGGATAATTTGATCGATCAATAGGATGGTAGTGCACTAAATATATAAAATGCATACGTGTGAAATTCCTTAGTGATGCATTAAGGGGAGCTAATGCGACGCAGTATAAGGGACTTTATCGCATTCGGGTTTGCTAACTAACTCGGACACTAAGGTGAGTTTTGGCATGGTGTAACTAGACCTCAGTGTAACCTCGTTCAAGGAACCGAGCGAGATTCTGTTTATCCCAACGATTAGCGGTAGACTAATCGGATCACTAATACCAATATGGCTTTAAAAAAGCAAGTATTTTTACTTTGAAATAAGAATTGCATGTATAGTGAATTGTGAACAAGAGTTTTGATTTAAGCATTGCTATGGGTAGCATATAAGACTTTAATTTTGCTTATTAAGCATGTGTTTTCAAAAAAAGGATTTTGAAAAGGTTTTGTGGCTTGCGAGCCATGGCCTCTTGCTGATTTTCTGAAGATGGCCTTGTTTAGCCATGAATGTTTTTCAAAGAGCATGACTTGGTTTTTAAATTGTTAAAATTAGTTTAATATGGGTTGTATTGCAAGGAGTTTTTATACCTGTTTTATTCACTCACTAAGTTTATGCTTACCCTTTCATTTACCTTACAATGCAGAGTAAATAATGTTGAGGCAGCAAAGGGAAGCAAGGAACCAAGTAACCGCCAAGTGAAAGATCAAGTATTTCTTTATATTATTAGTAGTAGTGAGAGAGAAATGAGGATGATATTTCATAGTGAGAATAATTTTTATGCTATTATTCTTTCAATGATTATAATGATCATCAATGTTAATGTTAGCTTTGTGACATTGAATCTCTATTTGGTACTTATGTTTTGATATTACAATAAAGTAATTGAAGTTGATTTAAGATACCTTTGAGTATGATTTTGGTGTTGCTTAATCTTAGAAGTACGCCATGATGTTGATATGTTTTCTAGTTTGATATGCATCTTGAAATATGAACATGTTAATCTTTGTTATGAATTTATATCTAGGAAGAATTACATCTAGAGAACATATTGTGATATAACGTTTAGGTCCATATATCTTGTTCAGTTAAATTAAGACTCATTTCTTAATGGTTTTCGCTGAAAATGAACACGGTCCTCGTATGAACATGTAGAATCTAAATAAAGCATCTAGATAAGATAAAAAATAAAAAGAAAATTTTTAGGGTTGTTTATCAGGGTGAGTCTCTAGATTAGCCTCGGTATTCCCCATATAGCTCGTTCGAGTCGGATTGTGTCTAGACTGGGTCGAGGGGGTTATAGGTTGATTGGTTTTGGGCCTTGTTGGGCCTTAGGATTATTAGGATGAGAAGAGAAGGGTTGGGGTTTTAATTCCTCTGCATAGTGATCTCACTCTTTTTCCCTCTTCACTTCTCATCTCCCTCTTCTTGGAAGAAAGAAAAAGAAAGGTAAAAGGTTGAAATTTTGAGAGTTTTGTTAGAAATCTCGTTTTAGTGGTTGAGTGAAAGTTCTAAGGCTCAAGGAGATCTACATAACAATGTGAAAGTTGCATATGTTGATGAAGAAAAAGAGGTTATAAGTTTTGTTCGGGAATAGTTTTTGGATAGCTTAAATTCTAGCTCTTTATGTTTTTAAGCTTTGAATATCATCCTAAGGTGGTTGTAAGTTGTTTTTTTTTTATCCTTCTCTTGTAGAGAAACAAGTTGGAGATCCATCTACAAGCTTAGGGAGAGGAAAAGCTTGAAGAGGAAGGGGTACTCCTCCAACTCCTTAGCATCATGCATTACATATTTTAAGCTTATTTGCATGTTTGTTGAATTGGTTGGTATGTTCATTAAGCTTAAATGCCCTTTAATGGTGGAATAGATCATAGTTGATGAACCTCCATTTTTATGATATAAACAAGCTTACGTGTATGATACGGGTAGGCTCTTTGGTGTATGAATGGTTTAAGAGTCATTGGAATCGGTTGGCTCACTCTTTTTCCCTGCATAGTGATCTCACTCTTTTTCCCTCTTCACTTCCGAAACCCACTTAGGTGCATCGATATGGGTAGGATCTTTGGTCTTAAGTCAATGACCCGGCGTATCAATACACATTGGAAGCATATTGATACTGAGGAGCATTTCGATACCCCTCTATAGGCGTTTCGATACGCCTGGGAAAACTGCCCAACTTTTTAAGGGTTAGTTTAGGGGTTCCATATTTTATTCTAGGGGTTCCTATGGGTTGTTTAAACTATAAAATAAATATTAAAACCGAGAAATAGTCTACTAACCCCGTTTACGAGATAAGTGAAAAATAATTGGAATCTAGTGGTATAAACTGGTATTTGAAACCATTGAGCTTTCGGTGTAATGCATGTGAGTTATGTGGCTCACTAGGGACTTTGATTAGTGTTGATGGGTTACTAGAGTAAGATATTATATGAAAAGTAAGTTGAAAACCTTGCTTAGTGCTGATGGGTCTCCTACTTCTATACTACTATGAGGTGATATGAACACCCTAAATATATATGTATATGTATAATATATATATATATGAGACATAAGAACTTACGATGCTGTGTGGATTTCTCTTGACATGCATATGCTATGTGCCGATAATATGCAAGCATGATATCATGTGTTTAGGCAGTTATGGTAGCGCTATCATACTCATGTCATCATCATTCATGTTGCTTATGATTATTTATGTTATGTTTGATTTGAACCGGTTGGTAGAGTACCCACTAAGCTTTTGTAGCTTAGCGTTTCAAAATGTATTTTCGTGCAGAGGTTGCGAAGTCAAGAAGTTGTTGACTTTCACGAGACAGGAAAAGAAAATCTCGTGCAAGCTGACCAATGGTTGAATGAAACTCGTTGGATCATAAGGCAGATAAGGATAAGGTTAGAGGATAAGTTGTCTTGTGCTTTGTCAGTTATAAAAGGTAATACACGTGAATTGTGGGAGACGATAAAGCTTGGTTGGAATCCCGAACGAACAACTTGGAATGACTTCCTCGATGAGTTTGAGAAGAAGTATGAGGGAGTGGCCCACATCCACACCTTGAAGGAGCAGTTCACCCATCTTGTGTAAGGAAACCGTTCGATTTTTGCTTACGAGCAAGAGTTCCTACAGTTGAGCCGGTACGCTCTAGATTTAGCGGCTACGAAGAAAATGAGATGTAAGAGTTTCTTGAAGGGCCTAAGGAAAGAGATCCAGGCATATCTCACTACTACCCCCACCTAAAGTGTTTTTCAAGTTGACCGCTAGTTCCAAGTCTTTAGTGCAAGTGCAAGGGTTAACCTATGGTTCTTTTTCTAGCCAAGGAGGCGTGAGTGGAGGTAAGTAGAGCTACTCCAACAAATCTCAGTCCTATTCGGGGATGAATAGGAACTGTTGGAATAAAAAATATGGGAGCTTCTAGTTAGAGTGCAAAATCAAACCGCGAGTCTGATTAGGTCGGTAGGAGGAGGCAATCTACGTCATCTCCGATGATGAGCCCAGAGAGTTCTCAGAGGAGTTCAGGTGCTCCGGCTTGCCCTCAGTGTGGGTGGAACCATAGGTTAGAGTGTTGGAACTCAGTCAGATCTTGTTATTATTGTGGGTCGCCGGAACATCTTATGAAAGAATGTCCCAAGATGGTAAGAGAGTCGACAAAACAGGTGTAGAGGTTCAGTTATTCGAGCCAGAGTGGTCGAGGCTTTACCCGTGGAAGGGGTCTAGTCATGGTTCGGGTGGTACCTTCAAGTCTATGGTGAGAGCACCAGCTGGACAATATGTTGTGAGGGCACATGAGGAATGTACAGCTATCGATGTTATCGATGTGAGGGCACAGGAGGAATATGGTACCTTTCATTTCCCATAGTTTCTCTTGTGGACTCGGGGTCTACCCAATCCTATATCCTTAGTGGAATATCTTAGTGTTGGGGGTTGCCAGTCAAGGATCTAAAAATAGAAATTCGTGTGACAAGCTCATTGGGTCTACATGTGTTGTGGATAAGGTTTATGGGAGGTGTTTGATCGAGGTGCAAGGCTCAATATTTCCAGTGGACCTTATGGTCTTGCCTTTCCAAGAGTTTAATGCAATCCTAGGGATGGATTGGTTGTTAGAACATAATGCTAGTCTTGGGTGTAGGTCTAAGAGTTTGAAGCTTTGTGTTGCAGATGGGTCTACGATTGCTGTGAGGGGCGAGAGAAACCCATGTTCGGCATTATCAACTCAACAGTTGATCTAGTAAAGTTTTGAACAGCTTAAGGCTTATCTTACAGAGGCACCAGTCTTGACACAAATGGAACCAGGGAAGGATTATATGGTGTTTAGCGATGCTTCTTTGAATGGGTTAGGTTGTGTGCTCATGCAAGAGGGTAAGGTAGTTGTTTATGCCTCGAAATATTTAAAACCCCATGAAAGGAATTATCATATGCATGATCTTGAGTTGACGACGTTTATCTTTGCGTTAAAGATATGGAGGCATTATCTCTATGGTGAGAAATGATATGTTTACACCAATCACAAGAGTTTTTAGTACTTGCTAACCCAGAAAGAGTTGAATTTGAGATAACGGGGGTGGATAGAGTTGTTGAAAGACTATGAATGTGTCATACAGTATCACCCTGGTAAGGCGAATGTGGTCGTGGATGCTTGGAGTAGAAAGTCCATGTCGAACCTAAGAGTTATGTTTGGCCGATTAAGGATGATCGAGGATGGTGGTTTGTTGGCATAGTTTCGTGTAGAACCAACGCCAGTTCAAAAGATAAAGAGAGCACAAGCATTAGACGAGGAGTTGGTAGCTTTATTAGAGGCTTGTTAGAGAGGAGAGGTGTCAAACTTTGAGGTACGTAATGGTGGATTCTTTTACTTCAAAGGTCGTTTTTGTGTTCTAGCTTTAGAGGATCTGATTGATCGTATCCTAAGAGAAGCTCACCATAGTCCATTTTAAGTTCACCCGGGTAGTAACAAGATGTACAAAGATCTTCGTCTTTTATTTTGGTGGCCCTGTATGAAAAGAGAAGACTTAGATTTTGTGACAAGAAGTTTGGCATGTCAGCTTGTGAAAGCGGAACATCAAGTTCCTTCGGGTTTGCTTCAGTCTATCCAGATTACAGAATGGAAGTGGGATAGTGTGACCATGGAAGTGGGATAGTGTGACCATGGAAGTTTGTTTACAATAACAATTATAAGTCAAGTATAAAGATCACACCTTTTGAGGCTTTGTACGGGCGTAGGTGCAGGATACCTTTTTGTTGGACTAAGCTAAATGAAATAAGAATAGTATGTTCCAAGCTTCTAAAAGAAAACAAAGAGAAGGTCTGATTCATCAAGGAAAAATTACAAGCAGCGTTTGATTAACAAAAAGCTTACGCGGATCATAAGCGCAAGCACATCAAGTATGAGTTGGGAGAAAAGTGTTTCTCAAGGTATCTCCATGGAAAGAGATCATCCGTTTTGGATGAAAAGGGAAGTTAAACCAAAGTTACATTGGACCATATGAAGTTCTTGAGAGAGTGGGACTAGTGGCTTACGGGCTAGCTTTATCTCTAGAGTTAGCACGTATCCATGATGTGTTCCACGTGTCTATGTTGAGGCGTTACCATTCGGATCCTTTGTATGTTGTTCAACTTGATGAAATCAAATTCAATACGAACTTGACTTACGAGGAGAGGCCAATCGGAATGCTAGATAGAGGAGTAAAAGAGCTCCGGAACAAGAGTATATTGTTAGTAAAGGTTTTTTTGGAGAAACCATGAAGTTAAAGAAAGCAACGTGGGAAGTTGTGAAAGTCATGAGGGCTCAGTATCCGCATCTCTTCCTGTCAGGTAAATTTTGAGGACGCAATTTTCTTTAAGGAGGGGAGAGTTGTCACGATCCAAATTTGGATTCGAGTGTTGGGTTAGCCCGAAGAGTTATACTTCAGTTTTGGGCCTCAAGTTTAGTGGTTTTGGGTCTTAGGCTTGTTGGGATAAGAGTTGTGCCTTGTTTAGTGGGGTTATTTTGGTGAATGCAAAAATCAAAATGAGAAGAGAAGGGTTTGGGGTTTTAATTCCCCTACATAGTGATCTCACTCTATTTCCCTCTTCACTTCTCATCTCCCTCATCTTGGAAGCAAGAAAAAGAAAGGTAAAATGTTGAAACTTTGAGAGTTTTGTTAGAAATCTCTTTTTATTGGTTAAGGGAAAGTTCTAAGGCTCAATAAGATCTACATAACAAGGTGAATGTTGCTTAAGTTGGTAAAGAAAAAGGAGTTGGAAGTTTAGTTCGGGAATAGTTTTTGGAGAGCTTAAATTCCAGATTTTAGTGTTTTAAAGCTTTGAAGATCATCCTAAGGTGGTTTTAAGTTTTTGTTTATCCTTCTCTTGTAGAGAAAGAGTTGGAGAGTCATCTACAAGTTTAAGGAGAGGAAAATCTTTAAGAGGAAGGGGTACTCAGGTTTGTTGTTGTTTTAATCAAGGTTGATACTCCTCCAACTCCTTAACATCATGATTACATATTTTAAGCTTATTTACATGTTTGTTGAATTGGTTGGTATGTTCATTAAGCTTAAATTCCCTTTAATGGTGGAATAGATCATAATTGATGAACCTCTGTTTTTATGATATAAACATGCTTAGAATCATACCCTTGGTAGGTGTATCGATAGCCAAAGAGAAAACTTAGGCAAGAAAGGTGATGAGTGTCCAAAAGTACTATTTTTATTACCCTTTTTACTCTTATTATTGTTAGAATTAAGCATAATATTAGTTTCATTATTAATCATACATACATATTTACATAATTTCCTTAGTTTGTGTATTTAATTTGTATTTTGGTTAATTTTGTGGAAAAAGATATTGTGGTTGTGTATTTCCTTATTTGTAGGGATTTGATGCCAATTTAAATCACAAGGAGATAAAGTTGATTTCAAAAGACATGGAAAGATTTTAGGAGATTGGATTTGATATGGGAAATAAATATTTAAATTTGAAATCTCTAAAGAGATAATTATCTCTTTAATATTTATTTCCTAATCAAATTCTTATCACATAATTTGACCAAGCAAGATCCTATAAAAAGGGAAGATGTCGTCCAAAGCAAGAGGAGCCAATCGTGGGAGAGAGATTGACACAAAGAGGCTACCGATTTCCTTCTTGTTTTCCTTGTTTATTTTGAGTGATGAGAGGATATTGAATGTTTTGCCCAGCCATGAACAAATTAAAGTTGGCTTAGGTTATTTTGTTTTAAGGTTTGATTATAATTTAATTCTATCTATGCTTTTGAGTGTTCTAACTTAAGGTTTGTCTATTCTTGGTACTTATTTGGTTTACGAGAAAATTGGGAAAGGACCTCGATAAACAATTCATTTATATAGATTCAGGAGAATTAGATTCACGAAACGAATAGGCATGGTTCGATCCAAGTGCGAGAGAACTAATCCGGCTTAGGGATAAGTGTAGGATTTCAACGGCTAATAGAAGCGCAAGAAAGTTGTTGTACTCCATTGATTAACGTAGGGATGTATCATCAAAGGTTGTTCAATTAACAGAGTCTCGGGTTAGGGATAACAGGAACTACTAAAGAAAGCTTTGTCGAACCTTGAGGATAGTCGCCCAAATTGCCCGTGCAATTCCCTCATCGCAATTGCCCAAGCATTCGGATGAACTGACTAGGCAATCCGACTGAGCCCAATTTCCGGAACGAGTTGAGCAGTGCGAGCACCCACTTGCAAGAAAGAATTCATTCGTTCATTCATTCCATAATTTAGGATAACCCAGCTTAATCTCTCTTATCGATTACTCTAATTTATTTTATTTTCTTATTTTCTTATTTTATTCAATTCTATAAATCACTTGTCTTTATTTTATAGTGCAATAACTTAAGCAAAGTGGCCCAAACCAATCCCTGTGGAGACGATATCTAAATCTATACTATTACTTGCGACGTGTACACTTGCACCGTTTGCGTTGCACTAAAAACACGCAACAAGTTTTTGGTGCCGTTGCCGGGGATTGACAACTGGTGTTAGTTGTTTTTTTTATTACATTTTTATTATTATTGTTACTAACTTATTTTCTTTTTATTTATTTGTTTAAAAAAATAAAAAAAATAAAGGTGTGTTTCAAGTTGAAGGATTTTCATGATGCAAAGAGAAAGAAAAAAATTTGCTCGAGAGTTGAGGTTGAAAGATATGAATCGAACCAATCAAGAATTTCTTGATAATTACCTATGCCAACCAAGAAACTTCGAGATGCAGAACAATAGAAAGAAATTTGTTCGGGAGTTGATGTTGGAAGAATTTCTTGGATTAAATGATGATTATCTATGCCAACCAAGAGTATCCCAACAAGATAGAAAGAAGTCTATTCGAGAGTTGATGTTGGAAGATAAGAATCGAGCAAACCAAGAATTTTTTAAATTAAATGATGATTACCTATACCAACAAAGAGCAACACAACAAGTTCATGTCTGAGCAAATTTTTGTTTTAATTGTGGAGAAAATCATTTGGTTAGCAATTTCTCGTATAGTACTGGAACATATGGCCACATGGAGGACCACAGATGGAACCAACAACAAAATCCTTCATGGTATGATCAGAACACTCAAAAAAAATTTTACCATGACAATTTTGTTGATTCTACAGATATGTCATGGCAATATAATTCTTTTCAAGAGAATCCAAATTCCTTAGAGGAAAGATTGCAAGCATCAATGGCTAGAATTGACGGATTAATGAGAGATCAATCAAAGTCCATGGATGCGAGAATAAAGAAATTAAATATTTATAAAATATAATTTTAAATAGGAGCAACCACACGTGACTCCAAAGGAGAGGGACCCAAAAATAAAGAAATTAAATATTTATAAAATATAAATTTAACATGTATATATAACAATTATCTAAAATTTAAAATATAAAAAAATAGTTTTTATGTGAAAAATAAAAATATTTTATTTTAAATATTTAATTTTTTATTGCTCAAGAGGATAATCTAATAATATTTTTTATTAAAGATTTTTTTTAAAGAAAAAAACTTATATATCTTACTGATTATAAAGTAAGAGCCTCATTTTTTTTAATAAATTGCACAAGCTCCCAAAATCTTTAAACCATCCATCTTACATCCAAGACTTGTACCCCAAAGTCTTATAAACTTTCTTAAAAGAAGAAACAAATTTCACAAACTACAAAAAATCTCACAAGTTAAATAAGTTTGCACAATTAAGCTCTCATCCAAAATATTTAACACTGGAGCAAAGATTACAATTTGGCTCACTAGTATTTTTTTTTTTACAAGAAATATGATAATTTTAAGCACAAAACTTGACTTCTCAATACATATTGGTAATTAGTTTCTTGTTTTTGCATGACTGTTTGATTGAATCTTTTAAACCCTATGGTCATTACTAGCCTTTGAGAGTTGATTTGGAGCCGTTAAAGATTTTAAATCCAACAATATTTGTACTTTTAGAGTAGAGAATATCGATATAAGTGTTTTGATATCGGTATGAGACATAAAACAGAAAGAGTCGTTAGAAAATAAATACACTAGATATCGATACATGATACAAGAATATCAGTATAGGTTCATTCATATTGGTACGGTTGAAATCGTACCTATACTCATTTTGGCTAATGAAAATTTTCAAAATAAGGGGGCAAAGAGGTGTATCGGTACAAGAACAACCTTATCGGTACGATTTTTGAGTTCAATTATACCGATATTCAAAGCATGTCTTTGACCCTTTAACTATTAAATATACTTTAAGTATATCAAAATATCTTTTGAAAATATTACAAATATATTTTTAAGTTAATAGATTTTTAAAATATTTCTACAAATTAGTTTTAAGTCCCAACATATTTTTTATTTTAATTTATATTAAAATCAAAATCAAATACCATAAAATGCATGGAATGATAATGGTTTTTACACAAGTATCATCATAATATAAGTATAATGGTTAGGGATGGCAATAGGGTGAGGCAGGTTTTTGGTCGTCCTGAATCCAATCCGATTTATTAACTTCTAAATCTAACCATAATTTGATTCGGGTTAATATATTAATTTACCCGTCGTGCCTTATACCGATATGATATTCCTTAAATACGACTTCAACCATGATCCCGACCAGGCTAGAAAATGAAAAAAGTTAATCTTCGTCGACGATAAAAATTAGATTCGATCAATCCTCCACTAGAATCATAAATTATAGTTTTTAAGTAATTTTAAATCTATGTTAAAAATAAAATAAAATAAATTTTAAATTATTCACATGTTAAATTACACATTTAAAATAAAAAAAATTGAATCACCGGCTGAGAGAATCGAATATATTAAAACTTAAACAACATCTAATAAATTTTTATTATAAGAACAAACCTCAAAAATGTAAAAAAAAAGTAAAATCCATAAAAGTTTTTATATATAATTATTTTTTATAAATATAAGAAAATATATAAAAAAATAAAAATATACTAGGGCGGGACGGACAGGGAATTTCAAGAAAATACCCAAACTTGACCCGATCCAACATAATTATTTAAGCCCCTTCCGCCCAGATCCTCGAAAATTAAAGAGAAAAACTCGACTGGGTTACGTTGGGGCGCTCTAGATCAGGTATTTTTATCAGCCCTAATAATAGTTCATATATTATATTCGACATTTTTGACTAAGTATAAGTACTAATTTTGACAATTTTTTGCCTGTTAATATAAAATTTTATTCAATAAAAAATCATACATGATCACTGTATACATCATTAAAAATACCCTCCCTTTGAAAAAGAAACTAGAACGTATGATAACGATTCAACATACAATGCATAAAAAATCGCCTAGTAAAATCGAATCTCTCACACTCTAGTACCAAGATCCTCGTATCGAATTTTTTTTGACAAATATATTATTTATAATTTATATGATTGAATATATTTAAGGCTAAACTACAGTTTTAGTCTCAAAAATTTTAGAACACTCCAATCTACAGAACTTTGGCACCCTCTGAATCCATATCACCCAAACTACATGTCCATAGTACCATGTACATCATTATACATAAAATACATAAGTAACCTGCTTTCAAACAAGTTGCATTATAGTGGTGAGTATACCTACTTGTCACGTGAGTGACTTGAGTTTGATCCCCAGCAACGGCGTTTTTCAATTTTGGGACGATGAATAGAAAGGAATAAAAATTAAAAATTGGCATCACAAAGAATCGAACCATAGATCTACATAAAGTTAAAATGATTTAATAACCGACTACACCATCAAACATATTAAAATGGTATTGCCATTGAATTTTATTAATACAAATATCACGGGTAAGGGTGTAAACGAGTCGTGTCGAGCTCGAGTAGTGCTAAGCTTGGTTCGGCTCGGCTCGTTAAGATTTTCAGTCAAGCTCAAGCTTGATTAATTTTCAACGAGCTTGGAAAATTTGAGCTCGACTCGGCTCGTTAAGAACTCGAGTCGAGTTCTTCGAGCCTAATCGAGCCAAGTATTGACCAATCTTTGACCGTGTTAGACTCGAGTAACTCTTATCTCTCATGTCTCATTTAAGGACTAATGAAGAAAAAACTTTGATACACAAGTTGTGTAAACTTAAGCTTGTTAATTTTAGGTTTTAGTATGTTAATTTCACTATAGTAGACTTGACATATAGCAACGGAATTTGCGGCGTTTTAACAACAAACGCCAGAAAATAAAATAAACTATTGGCGTTTTATATTCAAATGCCACAAAAGTCAAATATCAGTGGAATTTTTTGTTAAACGTTGCATAATCCCCGATATTAGTGGTGTTTTGTATAAAAATACCAAAATAAACTAGTATATTAGTGGCTTTTATAAACAAACGCCGCAAAAGTCAAATATCAGTGGCATTCTTTTGTTAAACGCTGCAATATCTCTGGTATCAATGGTGTTTTTATACAAACGCCACAATAAACTAAGCATATTAGTGGTGTTTACTTTTTACAAATGACGTAAAGGGGTTCTTTTATTTCCCGAGTCTACATCGAATCTTATTTCCCCAAATCCCCAAATATAATAACCTTAGCTATCGGGACTCCTCTTTCCCATACTTTGTCGACACCGTCTTTCCACCGACGCCTGTCATCGTTGGTCGTACAACATTGTTGTCAGTCGTCCAACACTTTCGTCGGTCCGTCCATCCATTTTTCTACAAATTAGATTTTACAATTTATTTATCAATAAACATTAATTACATGTTTGAATTTAAAGGTGTTCATGTATCCTATTTGAATACATTTTTTTAATGTTTATACTCTTGAGAATGTTAAGTAGAATGACAGAACATCATACAAGCTGGACTATAAGGTTATATGAAAGTAGTTTTACTTTTCTAGAACCAACAATTTTGAATACTTTAACATTGTCTTCTAAATGGCATAAAAAATATGAAATCTCAACATTGTCTTTATCATTGTCTTTAGAATACTTTAACAATTTCTACATAAAGAAAATATAATATTTTAAAATTAAAGTTTAGATATTAGAAATTTAGGTTCAAAGTTTAGACTTATAGAGGTATAATTAAAATTTGGTGTTTAGTGATTAGGATTTATGATATAACTTATAAACCGTAAATCCTGACCTCAAAGCTCTAGATTATAGCTTTAATACTACAAATTATGGTTTCTTAAACTTACTACAATAAAATTCATTTTTCGATTTTGTTTATTTAGACAAATTTTGCTTATTAAGTTTTCATGAAATTCAGTCATATATGGTAAGTCATTGGTATTATGTGTTAGGATTAAGTTTATGTGTTTATGTGTTTATTCAGTTTTCAGTTTTCATGACATTCAGCTTTAATAATCTCTTATTTTAGTGTTTATGTGTTAGGATTAGGTTTATGGTTTAACATTTGAATGTATATTACAAAAATACGAAATCGATAGAAGTTGGATGAATAAGTCAAGAGTAAGTGTTTGCTATCGAAATGGAGTAGAAACTTTTCTAAGTATAGCTTTTACAAATGCAAGCCAAGAGAATATGATTTTTTGACCTTGTATGAAGTGTGTTAATATTAATTGGCATAGTCGTGAAGTTGTCCATGAGTATTTAATTGTTTATGGCTTTGTTCCGAGCTATAGAAAATGGGTATTCCATGGAGAGTTGACACCTCATAGTTCTTCTTCAAGGAGTAATGTGTCTTTTCCTCCTAATTTTGATCGTCGATCTGTTAGAGAAGATGACATGAAATGTATGTTGCGAGATGCATTTAATATGAATGATTATCAACAGTCTATTAGAGAAGATTATGGTATTGGTGTTAAACATTTTACCGAGATGAAAAGAAACGAATTTGATGAAGAGACAAATGGAGACGCAACAAAGTTCTACAATTTACTTGATGAAATGAATGAACCGCTTTATGAGAGATTGGAACATTCAAAACTTTCCTTCTGCATTCGTCTTTTCCACTTAAAATGCTTAGGAGGATAGACGAGTAAATCTTTTATACAATTATTAGAGTATTTTCTTCTGCAAAAATTCCTCAATCTAGAAAAGATATAAAGAAAATGATCAAATATTTAAGCCTTGGTTATGAGAAAATTCACAGTTTCCCGAACGATTGCATGTTGTATTGGTGTGATAAAAAAAAAGCCAGGAGTCGTGTCATGTATGCGGTAAATCTCGGTGGATGAATATGGATGTAGAAAATATGAGTGAGGAAGAAATGGAAGCACGATCAAGAAAAAACAATCAAGATTTTGTGATATTTTCCTCTCATACCTAGGCTTCAAAGGTTATTTATGTCTTCAAAGACTTTTGAGTCTTTGAGGTGGCATTATGATGGACGAACCGATGATGGATTATTAAGGCATCCTACTTATTGTTTATCTTAGAAGTCATTCGATCCAAAATTTCCAAATTTTACAGGAGATCCTCGCAATGTCAGGCTCGGTCTTGCATCTGATGAGTTTAATCCTTTTAAAATCATGAGCACTTCGTATAGTACTTGGCCTGTTTTGCTTATTCCTTACAATTTTTCACTGTGGATTTGCATGAAAGGAAGCCATCATAAATCCAGCCTTGTCAAGCGGAAGTTAATCGTTTAAAACAACAACTAACTCAATTTCAAGCAGAGATGAAAGCTAGAGAAGCTGAGAGAGAAAGGAGAGAAGCTGAAAGTGAAATTGAGAGAGTTGCAAGAGAAGCATCATATCAAAATCTTCAAAAATAATTTCAAGATATGATGGCGATGTTAAAGCAGAATCAACAAAAAGAATAAGTCACCTTAGTTGATTTTAGGTTCATTTGGTTTGTAGTTGTTACTTAATTGTTATTTCACTTAAATATTGAATTATATTTCACTTTAATGTTTTAGACTTTACTTTAATTTGGTGATTAAATATTTTTTATTTAAGTTAATATATTATTTTTTTCAATTGTATTGTTGTTCGAATATTACAGAGAAGATTTTGGTAGTAATAATAATTTAAAATAGATGTTGGACAATGCAATACCAATAACGGCGTTTGAAAGAAAACACCACTAAAAGCCAACTAAAAATAGTGGTGTTTGTAATACAAAATGCCACAAAAGGACAAGAAAATTGTGGCGTTTGTGAAATAAAACGCGCTAAAAGACATAACAACCACGACGTTTATAGCCACAAACGCCACTATAGTACATGATCTATAGTGGTGTTTGTAAAAAAAATTCATCTATAGATTTTAAATTAGCGTTGCTTGATAAGTCAAACACCACTATAGATTGTGTACTATAGTGGCGTTTTTCAAAAAAAACATCGCTAGTTTTTGCGACGCAAGTTTTAGCGGCGTTTCTTGCGATGTTTTTTTAGCGCCGCTAATATTTTTAGCAGCGCTAATGAACACCACTATATATCTTAAAAAACGCCGTCAGAAACCTGTTTTGCTGCAGTGTTTAGGGTTTAAGACTTATGATTAGGTTTTAGATTTTAGAGTTTCAAGCTTAGAAATTTAAATTTTAAATTATAAAAAATAGTATATTTATATTTTAAGGTAACTCACGAGTTTTTCTAGTCGGATATCATGTAGTTCGACTCGACTCGATTTGTTAAGAACTCGAGTCGAGTCGAATCAAATCGAGTTTTAATCGAGCTTTAACCGAGTCGAGCTCGAATAACAAGCGATCTATCTCGTCTCATTTAAAGCACTAATCACGGGCACTTAACAATCTTTAATATTAGTTGTTATTTTTTTTAATATATCATCATTAGTATGATGATTAAAAGGATTTTGATCATTAAAGTATTGAATATTACATATAAATATTTATATAGTACATATAATAATGTGATTTTGAAATAAATGAATTAATATTTAAAATTAAAAATGAATTATTTTAAGATATTAATAAAAAAAACATAAAACAATTAAAACACATAGTAATGATGTTATGAGAATCCATATGCACGTTACACAAATATAAAAGGGTTATAATCTACATAAAATAGACCTTTGATATATAAAAATTATTTAAATTTATAATACTTCTAACACATGAAGAAAATGTGATAAAATGTTTATATATGTTTTATATATAAGAATTGAATTATTATGAAAAATTTTGTGAAAAAATATATCAAAATACATAAAATAATTTATATTATGAAATAATTAAAATAAATAACGTGAAAATAATATCAATTTTACAATTGCGCCAAAATGACATAAAAACTAATTAATATTAGATCTGACAAACTTGATTCGAGAACCGAAAACCGAATTGATTTACCCGAACTGAAATCCGATTGAATCCGAACAAGATGATCTTAACATGATCCGAAACCGAAACCAAAACCGATCTGAATTCTAGAAGAACCGATAAAGACTTGTAACCGATTTGACCCGTAACTGATTTGACTCGAACCGATTTTCACCCGAATCAAAAGCAACCCAAAATTAACTAACTCAAAATCGATCAAAACCGAATATCAATCCGATTTTAACTCGATAATTGAGTCAAAGTGAATGAATAATTTATTTTTATTATTGTTTATTTTTTAACAATATGATTAATAATTAAATAATATATGTTTTATTATCTTTTTATATTATGATAATACTAATTAATCGCAACATCTGATAATAATTTAATGTTTAATATCACATTTCCTTCTTTAAAAATCAATTTAATTTTTGCTAAACCTGTAACCCTAAACCCGTAATAAACACTAAAAACCAATAATCCACGATGCAAATGGTGTTTGTATTTGAAAATATCCATACAAGAAAATAACACAACTAATTTGAAGATAGAAATTAGAAAATGCACCTAGTAACATAAAAACAAGTCTTAAATAAATAATTTTTGTTCAAAAGTCATATTTAGCTGTAGATAAAACTAAGATTGATTTTCAAATTGGGACCAAAATTCTGGATGTTACAAAAATGATCAAGATGTCATTAATGAATCCATGTATTTACAAAAATGGCATTAGCCCTTAAATTATCAATACTGAATTTACTCGAATAAAAACCGAGACAAAAAATTTTAAAACAATTCCAATACGAAATATCATATTCCTTGAGTCATCCTACATCATTCTTCAAAAAAAAGAATATATGATTAATTCTATATATAATATACACGATTATATTCATACTCAAGTCCAACTCAAACCAAATTAACCCGAAAATTCAAAGATTGTCCCGATCTGAACCGATCCGAACGACCCAACATGGACCAGACTTGAAAACATCTGATCCGATATTGACCCGGCCCAAAAGCAACCGATCCGATATTAACCCGAATCACATATTCGACCCGACCCGAATTATCATATAACCGAATTAAAATCAAAACCGAAACCCGAACTGATCTGAACCGAATCTAAACTAAATGCAAACAAACCTGAAATGAACGAAACCGAAACAATCCGAACGAAAACCGAACCGAATGACCCGTTTACCACCTCTACTTAATATCCTATGTGCTCAAAAAATAACAACAATATAAAATTAATTAGCTATGTGTAAAAAATGATTTGTAAATTTATAATGCTTAAAATATAAGTAAAAAATCAAATGTATTAGCTTTTTATATATAGTATTGTTATTCGTAATTAAATGTTTCAAATATCATAACTAGCACTTCAAAAATGTTTATAGACATTACATATTCTATTTGTTTAAAAATCAATTACCTTTAAGGTTGAATTTCAAATAATGTTTTATAAAATTATTGATATACGATTTATTTAGCGATTGATTTAATCTGAATATTATAAAAATTTATTATAGGATCTTTTTAATTAATTTGTTCTAATTATAATGTTAAAATTTAAATCTTTAATTTTATTTAAAGATTGAACATGTTATCTTGCTAAATCAACTAGTAGACAGTCAAATAATTTTTTTTAATAAAGTGTTTGTCTTATTAAAAGAGAAAATATTAAAATTTACTATAAGAGTTTACAACAATTAATGTAAACTAACTACATAATTTGAACAATCCATATAATATTAACACAAAAAACTAACCACTCGTGATCATACAAACACCGACCATACATGAAAGGTTTTAACCCAACCAAAGACTTAAACAAAAAATAGATATAAATAAACATGTATGCATCGACAAGCGAACCAAAAAAACAGATTAAGTATTGATCACCAAGAGCTGCAAATCATAGTCAAGCATTGTGAGAAACTGTCCACAAACACAAAATACGTATCTGAATTCGATTTAAGGGTCTAAAAATGAAAAAGTCAATAAAATTATAAAAAATATTATCTTGATCAATTGTGGTATCGTCAAATTCAATCCTAAAAATATAAAATAAAAAAAAATATCAAACAACCAAGAAAGAAGTCGAAAAATTTACCAAAAGACTGAGATAAATATGTCACAAATGAGTTGTTCTTATTGAAAACTAAAAAAAATATAAATTGATGATCGATAATCAATATCAAAATTAGTGTCATTGTCAACTAAATAAAATTGGAGAAAAATATGGTCCTCTATATAGAGAAGGTTGTAGATCAAACTCTAGTCGGTAGAACAATTTTAATGTATAGTTATAAATATATAAACATGAGATATAATTCTCTTATACCACCTTTGGATCAATCCAACGATGGTAAATAAATGATAGAAATTAATAATAGAAAATATAAATATTATTAAAAAAATAAAAATAAAAAAAAAATTATTTATTTATTTATGATCATTCAATAGATTTTAAAAGATACAAAATAACTAAATTCTAAGTATTTAAGTAAATCTTAACTTTATAAACGTATATTCAAATATATAAATTTCATAAATATTTTTTTTTAACTAAAAATCGAACATTCATGAAACAAAAAAAGAACACAATACAAAAAAACTGAACACACGCCACAAGTAGAAGAAAACATGATAGGACAGGGAAAGAGCAAAAACCCCAACACAAAGGAAAAATAAGATTCGACACAGAAACCAATAACACCAAGCCAACTATCAATCTTGAAATTTGCATAGAAGCTTGCGCTGTTGTAGAAGCATGAGAACGTTGGTAGAGATGTAACAAGAAATCCTACCGAAGCTTCAAGATATGAAAACGTCGATAAACTGAAAGAAGACGGAGGAAGAGACAAAGACCAGTTAGTCTGTCACAAGTTTTGGGAAGAAGATTACACAAAATAGAAAGGAAAGAACTAACAAGAAGGAAAGAGGTTGTTCATAGCTTTTTCACCGCTTTTCTCAATACAATGAACATTATTTTATAATTCTAGCCTCAAGTGAGGACAAAGTCTATTAGACTTGATTGTGCCCACCTAATCCGTCTGCTCATGCGCACTCTTTTCTCCTCTTCCCGTGTAGCTTCTAGATCATCCACGTTTGCATAAGCCATGTTAGAGTTTACCCCATCCTTATCCTTTGACATCTCTCTCCCCTTAGGAAATGACCTTGTTCTCAAGGTTAGTAGCTGGTACATGCTTGAAATCCACTGTATCCAATAGAGGTAAAAGAGTAATTTATTGAGACTAGTCAAAGGCAAGTTGCGTACTCAATAAAAAAATTTATTACTCGACTTGTTGTTCGTTAAGCTCGTTAAAAAAAAGTTGCGTAACTCGTGCTCGTTAAAAAATTTTATTGCTCAACTCGACTCGTTGCTCGATAAGCTCGACTCGTTGTTCATTAAGATCACTAAAAATTTAACCATATTTTTAAATAAAGTAAAATTTAATAATACTAGATTTAATATTAACATAAATTAAAAAATTAGCCAGAAAATATCAAAAGAGTATATAAAACACTTTCAAAGTCTAAATTCCAAACTAAAAATTCACAAATTATTAAACTACTATATTAAACCTAAAATAACAATCCACAAATTAATAATTATTAATTAGATTTATTTTTTGAATGAAATAATTTTAATTTAATTATTAAAAAATATATTAAAAAATTAATGAGTTGCTCGTGAACTTATTGAGTTGAGTTAGACTTTGCTCAATTCAACTCGTTAAGGTCTTGAGTTGAGTTTGAGTTGACTCAATCGACATCGAGCATTTTCCGAATTTTGATTGAATCGAGTTCGAGTAACTCACGAGTTAATCAATTCGTTAAGCACCCCTAGCTGAGATGGGTGCCTATGACACTTCTTCAAGAGAGAGATGTGAAATACTAGATCAATACGTGTAACCTCCGGAAGTGTCAATTAATAGGCGACCACACCCACCTGTTTTGCAATCTGGTAAGGTCCAAAGAAACGTGAACTTAGTTTCTGGTGATGGCATAAACGCAACGAGAGCTTCCGATAAAGTTGAAGTTTCACAAACACCCAACTTACCACCTCTAATTCAACTTCCCGATGATGTTCATCTACTTAAAATTTCATTTGATACTAGGTGTGACGAAGGTTTAACTTCAATAAACACAACAACTCCTCACGATCTTGCAAATTTTGATGGACCTGATCAGTAGGAGACCCTTGATCCAGATAGTTTCACAACACATGAGGATCGCAGCCATAAAGAGCTTTGAATGGAGTCATACTCTTCGAGCTTTGATAAGCGGTATTGTACCAATATTCCGCCCAAGGTAAGTAACGATCCCACTTGCCAGGATCATTTGCCGCCACACAACGTAAATACATTTCTAAGCAACGGTTGAGGGCTTTCGATTGACCATTGGACTGAGGATGGTAAGCAGAGATCATGCATAATTGCATACCTTGTAATCGAGACAATTCTATCCTTAACTTTCTGGTAAAAACTCGATCACAATCACTGACCAAAGACTTAAAAATTCCATGCAATTTAACCACCCCTTGGAGGAGTAACGTCGCAACCAACTTGTTGTCAAACCGATTTTGTAATGCAAAGAAATAAGCATATTCAGTGAGGTGATCGATGACGACCAATATAGTTTCCTTTCGATTCGAGTTGGGCAGCCCAACAATGAAATCAAGAGCGAGATCCTCAAAGACTTGATCGTTAATCGATAACGATTGAAATACACATGTTGGTGATAAATTGTCTTTGAACAACCGTTGATACACCTAACATCAACTAAAATAATAGCGAATAGCAATCCATATCCCAGTCCAGTAAAAACTTGTGGCTAACCTATGATAGGTGGGAGTAACCCGGCATAGCCTCCCAATGGTGAATCATGGAACTCACGAAGTAGTCAAGCACGTAAAGCAAATTTTTTTAGAATCATCCACACTTTATATAGACCAATAAACTCTCTTTCTCAACATATTTAAACTCTAGATTAAGCTAGCTGAACTTTTTGTTGTAGCGCTAATAAATCAAGATCATGGAGAGTAGTCATACAAATTTCATCTAAGATATAAAATAGCGGTTTAAAGAATGATAAGAAATCTGTAAACGCATCCCGTGAGATCTAACAGTACACTTAACTTCCCTGGACGATAGCAAATCTCAAAATCAAACCCAATAAGCTTAAACAACCATCGTTGTTGCTCTAGAGTTTGGATAGTTTGTTGCGTGAGTTCGCGAAGGGAGTGTTGGTCCGTGGTAATAATGAATCGGAGACCCAGAAGGTATTGACGCCATTTACCGACAACTTGCATAATCACAAACATCTCTCGGTGATAGGTCAAGGTTGCTTTCATCTAGGAACTGAGCTTCTTACTATAAAATGTTAGAGGTTGACTCCCTTGGGGAAGGAAAACCTCAATACCCATACTAGAAATATTTATTTCTAAAGTGAACTTCTTGTTAAAATCCGGTAACCCCAATAATGACGTAGTACACAATCGATCTTTTAAGTTGTCAAAAGCAGACTAAGCTTCTTGAGACCAATGAAAATCTACCTCTTTGCGTAGAAGATCACACAATGGAGCTATCGACGTTGCAAAACCCCGAATAAACTTTCGATAATACCCTACGAGTCTCAAAAACCCATGAATACCTTTAATCTTCATAGGTGAAGGCCATACACTAATAGCTAGTAATTTTGTTTGATCCACGACTAAACCTTGTCGCGAGACAATATAGCCTAAATATTCAACCTGTTCTTGAACAAGCAAACATTTAAAACTCTTTTCCATAAATCCATTGTCCCGTAAGGTTTGTAGCACTTAGACAACATACTCTGACCACCCCATATTGTAGATGAGAATATCATCAATAAATACTAAAACAAACTTTCACAAATAGGGCCGAAAGATAACATTCATCATGGAATGGAAGGTCGAATGTAACGCTCCCTAGACCGGCCAATGTGAAAAGCTCGACCTAGAGTGGTCACATTTTTTTAACAAATATAATACAAGTTCAAAGTAAAACCAAATGACCTGTAAGAATAATAATTTAATATTCCGACATAAATTAAAACTCAAAATAAAATCATGAAACTTGTTTCGATAAAAGTTCCATCATAATCATTGTTTCAAATATAATCAACATAACCTGTAGTGATAAAAGACTAATCTGGATATCATTCAAACATAAAAAGTATTACCAAAATAAGTGACCTGTAAATATTAATGTTCACAAAATACGCACAATCTGATAACAAAATATAATACGTTTAAACCAACAGTAGTAAGGTATAGGCACGTGTCACCCTAACTGAAATCCAAAAGATTTAAACATTACATCAAAATATAATCGAGAAGGTGTAGATCCTCCAAGTGCTAAATCCGGGAAGCCTATCTACGGATATCTAAAAGGGGGAAAGAAAATGGGTATGAGCTATTGAGCCCAATGTGTTCCAACAGTGCATACAAATCGCCAGTAAAATCAATAAACAGTAATAACAGAAAATTAGATCATGTATATGCGTGATATACTACCCTCTAATCGAACTCCTGGATACAGTTTCGCAGAACAGTATCTGATACGGGCATTAACCTAAGCCCATTAAGGCGAAGGCACCAGCCTAAGGAATTACATTAGGGAACATGCGGAATTACCCCGACTGTAGCATGGGAACCGATAACAGGCGGAATCACCCTAACTGAAGCTAGGAATCGTAAACAGACGAAATTACCAGCTGGATTAAGGCTGAACCAAATCTCAAACACTACACATCATCCCAATCCCAAAGTAACAGGCATACAATGACAACATGAATAATGATAGCAAAATCAGGATATAATCAGACATCATGTATTTATCAAGTTAGGAGATATCATATAGGATATGTCAGGCATATAGTAAAAACATAATATAATCATGCTTAAGGTTCAAAATAAATGTCTATGTAAATCTGGGAAAACAGTCATGTGCACATGTTAAGTTTGATTAAAACGAGTAAACAATAATATTCAATCATATAGAACACAAGGAACACACCTCAAAATTGGCAGAACAGACAGGTGGTCTACTGGGCGTTCGAGCCTTGCTCTGCAGTAGTACTGGACCCTATGGATACAAGATAAAATTTATTTTAATACTGGAGTTTAAATATTGAATTTTTTATTCACTGGGTTTTAAACACATACAGGTTACAATAGGATCTCGGGATCGATCAAAATGAAAGGAGCTGGGCTGGGCCGGTACACGATCGGGAGGACTATGAGATCCTACAAACAAACATGTATCGTTATTAGACTTTAATTAAAACTCTAGACTTAACTTAACTTAAAAGAAAAGTTTAACTCGAAACTTTAAAGTCCAATTTAGAGGCTTTTGGGTTCGAATTTCAAAAATCAGACTTCATGGATGGACTCAAGACGTCGAAAAACATAAAATAGGGTTTTTTTTGAAATTTTTGACTTTTTGGTCAAAGACAACGCCGACGTCAACAGTCACGTCAATTGCCACGTCATCATTCAATAGCCATGTCAGCAGCCACGTCAGCTGCCACATCAGCAGTCAATGCTGATGTCACTAGACAACGGTCAACGGGTCAGGTCGTTCAATGGGACTGGTCAACGGGTCGGTCAACGGTTGACTCGGGTTAACCGGTTCGGTCCAGGTTAGACTAGTTTGATCCGGTTCAGGATCGATTATGACCGGTTTGACTCGGGTTAGAAATGGTTGGACCGGTTTGGATCGATCGACTCCCGACAACCATCCACGGTGGCCGAAAATCGCTTCCAGCGGCAAGTGGAGGCCACGCGCGACCCTAAACGGCCGAAAAAACGCCCTTTAAGCCTAGATTTTCCAGATTCAAGACCATAACAACCCTTTTCAAAGCAAAATTTTCCAGAAACACACGGAAAACCGATAGATTTACCACTTATCAAACTGGATCTGTCAAGCTCCGATGATGGTCCTGCCGGCGAAGATCGGAGACGATGGCAAGGGGTTTTTGATCTCCCTTCAACGACGAGCACAACGGGGTGGTCGACACGCCAGAAAGACTCTAGGAACGGCTAGAATCGATGAAGAACGGATTTGGGGTTTCTATCTAGGTCGACGAAGCTTTTAGCTTCGATTCCGGGTGGCACGGACGGTGGTTGCGCGTGTCGGAAGAGGGGTTTTGCTCAGGAGGTTGCGGCGAGCACGGTGGTGGTGGCGGTGCAAGCCAAGATGCGGCGATAGGTGAGCTGGACGATGGTCGGGGGTTTGGTTCGAAAATGGGGGTAGGTGAGAGAGATGAAAGGTTATTTTGGTTCGAATATAGGAGAAGGTTCCATATCTGATGGGTTAAGACTTTTATATTTCGAAAATTACTATTTTTTTATTATTAATCCAGAATGACTCAATATCAACATTGGGAATATGAGATCCCTAGAGCTCTTTAGCTCAGTAGCTGGATATCCTAGCCAACAACCATGAGGTTGTGGGTTCAACACCCCACAACCACTCTTTCCCTACTTTTTAATATTATTATTATTTTTTTAAGGTGTTACAACTCCCCCCCTAAAATGAAATTTCATCCTCAAAACTTACTTGAACTGAACAGATGCGGGAACTGCTCCCTTATGGATTCCTCTATCTCTCAGGTGCCCTCAAAAGGGCTACGGTTTCTCTACTGAACTTTAACCATATGGATATGCCTTTTTCTCAGAACTCTTTCATCAAACCGCAGGATCTGAACAGGTTCCTCCTCGTAGGATAAGTCTGGTCGTAACTCAACATCCTGAACCTGAATAATGTGACTCGGGTTCGGATGGTACCGTCTCAACATAGATACATGAAAAACATCATGAATACGACTAAGCTAAGGAGGTAACTCAAGCTGATATACAATAGGACCAACTCTTTTCAGAATACGCTATGGTCTGATATACCTCGGGCTCAACTTGCCCTTACGCCAAAATCTCAGAACTTTCTTCCATGGAGAGACCTTTAAGAAAACCTGATCACCAACTTCAAACTAAATGTCTTTTCTCCTCCGATTAGCATAAGATTTCTGTCTATCAAAAGCTTCCTTCAGGCGATCTCGGATCAACCTGCCAGACTCCTCAGTTTCCTGAATCAACTCGGGACCCAAAGTTTTCTGATCATACAACTCTGTCCAGCATATAGGAGTACGACACTTACGACCATACAGGCCTCATAAGGTGCCATACGAATGCTAGCCTGGTAACTGTTATTATATGCAAACTTTGCCAAAGGCAAGAAATCTTCCCAACTGCCTCGGAAGTCAAGCACACAACCTCATAACATATCCTCCAAGATCTGTATCACTCTCTCAATCTGACCATCTTTCTAGGGATGGAAAGATGTACTGAAATTCAGACGAGTACCTAAAGAAGACTATAAAGTTGTCCATAAACGGGAAGTAAACCTCGAATCTCGGTTAGAAATGATAGATAAAGGTACTCCATTCAGTTTGACAATATCAAAAATATACAATTTAGTCAACTTCTCCAGAGAATAAGTGATCCAAACAGGAATAAAGTGAGCTGACTTTGTAAGTCTATCCACAACAACCCAGACAGTATCCTTCCTAGACGAGGTCAAAGGCAGATCGGTAACAAATTCCATCGTGATTCGCTCCCATTTCCATTCAGGAATCCTGATAGGCTGTAAAAGAACAGAAGGATGTTGATGTTTTTCTTTCACCTGCTGACAAGTCAAACATCTAGATACATAGTCTAAGATATCTTTTTTCATACCTACCCAATGGTATCTCTATTCCAGATTCTGATACATTTTATCTCATACAGGATGCATAGCATAAGGACTACTATGAGCCTCGCTGAGAATGGTATGTATCAACTCAGGATCGTTGGGTACATAGTAACGACCATTAAAACAAAGAACTCCATCCTGATCAAAAGAATAAACAGAAGTGGATCCTTGCTCCACTTGCTGCATAACATGAAGCAAGGAGTCATCTATCCATTGCTTGGCCTTAATCTGCTTAGCTAAAGTCGGTTTAACCTGTAACTCAGCCAATAGGCTACCATCATCATATATATTCATCCTGGCGAACAAAGATCTCAGATCGGATATGGTCTTACGGCTCAAGGCATCATCCACAACATTGGCTTTACCCGGGTGATACTCAATTTCACAGTCATAGTCCTTAAAAAGCTCCAACCAACGACGTTGTCTCAGATTAAGCTCCTTCTGGGTAAGGAGGTACTTCAGGCTCTTATGATCGGTAAAGATATAACACTTCTCTCCGTAGAGATAGTGTCTCCATATTTTTAGAGCAAAAACCACTGTTGCAAGCTCAAGATCATGAGTACGATAATTATACTAATGTGGTCTCAACTGGCGTGATGCATAAGCGATCACTTTACCATCCTGCATCAAAACACAACCAAGACCAGAATGCGAAGCATCACTAAAAACTATAAAGTTCTTTCCTGACTCAGATTGTATCAAGACTGGAGCTTGAGTCAAGGCTGTCTTCAACTGGTCGAAACTAGACTGTTGGGCATCAGACCAAACAAACAGAACATCCTTCCTCAAAAGCTTCATTAAAGGGGCAGCTATAATGGAAAAACCCTTGACAAAGCGTTGATAATACCCAGCTAGGCCTAGAAAACTGCGGATCTCAGACACAATCCTCGGAGGTTTCCAAATAGTGATTGCATCAATTTTACTCGGGTCCACCTGGATACCTTTAGCTGAAACAAAATGCCCTAGAAAAGTTACCTCACAAGCCAAAACTCGCATTTATTTAGCTTGGCATACAACCGATGCTACCTGAGAGTCTGCAACACAACTCTCAAATGCCCTACATGCTCGTCCTTAGAGCGAGAGTAAACCAGGATATCATCAATAAACACCACAACAAATTGATCCAGGTAGGGTCGGAAGATACGGTTCATGAGATCTATTAAAGTTGCAGGGGCATTAGTCAACCCGAAAGGCATCACTAGGAACTCATAGTGACCATACCTGGTACGGATAGCAGTCTTAGCAACATCCGAGACCTTAATCTTTAACTGGTAATACCCAGATCGAAGATCAATCTTCAAGAAAACTATGGCTACCCGAAACTGATCAAACAAGTCATCAATCCTGGGTAAAGGATATTTGTTTTTCACGGTCAGCTTGTTTAGCTTTCGGTAGTCGATGCACAACTGAAGGGAACCATCCTTCTTTTTAACAAAGAGAATTGGGGCTCCCCAAGGCGAAAAGCTAGGTCGGATGAACCTTCTGTCAAGCAGTTCTTGTAACTGAACCTTCAATTCCTTTAGCTCCTTCAGAGACATACAGTACGTGTCCATAGAAACTGGTGTTGACCCAAGATAAGTCTCAATCTCAAACTCAACCTCCCTGTCTGGAGGTAGACCAGACAACTCCTTAGGAAAAACATCTGGAAACTCACTAACTGTGCGAATTTCTTCGATCTTAGATAGAGACCCCTTTGTGTTAAGGAACCAGGCAATAAAGGTCTCATATCCTTTCTGTATCATCCTGTCAGCAGACAAAACCGATACCACATTGGACAGGTATCCTCGTTGTTCACCAACCAAAACTACAGACCATCCATCCTTAGTCTTTAAGGTAGCCTTTTTGGCCTCACAGTGCAGACTGATATGATGCTCGGTTAACCAGTCCATTCCAGAATTAGATTGAACTCCTCTAAAGGCAACTCCATAAGATCTACCAGAAACACTTCCCCTTCTACAACAAGGGGACATCTCCTGAACACCTTATTCACTGATAAATATTGCCCCATAGGGCTCATAAAAGTAACAACACTCTCGATGTCCTCAACAGATATCAAAAAGTCTCCAGATATCGACTTGGATATATAAGAGTGGGTGGAGCTATTGTCAAGCAAAGCAAAGTACAGAACAAAAAAGATGGTAAAGGTACCTGCGATAACATCTGGCTCATCTCGGTCGTCCCTACCTGGTGGCATATACAAGTGCTGGCTGATGAGCCTCAGAAATAGATGGCCCACCACCCTGGTGGCCTCGACTCCTGGTATTAGATCTAATAGTAGACCCAAAACCTCTACCCTGAAAACATCTTGAGGTGGGTGTTTGAACGGATGTTTGAGATCTGGACGGAGTCTGAGAGTGCACTAGGGTATGAGTCGATGGTAAACTAACTAAAGGAGGATGAGGGCAGTCTCTTAGAAAATGCTCGAAAGATCCACAACGGAAACAAGCTCTCACCTTCTTCCTACACTCACCCCTATGCAGATTGCCACAAAAGTCACACGCTGGTACAGATGGGAACCTAGAAGAATCACCCCGGCTAACAATAGAGTTCTATGGTGTCGCGGGCCGATGGTAGGAACCACCTCTCTAACTCGGTGCAGATCAAGCCCTCTTATCAGGGCGACTAAAAGACTCACCATGGATGACGTGTCCGCCAGATCGACCACGGTCCTTCCTACGGTCCCTATCTCTTCCCTGTTCTTGGTCCTAATCTCTCATAGTCTGGTTATCAGAAAGCTTCTACAAATCCTCAGCAGTCTTTGCCCGGTTCACCAGGTCCTCAAATATCACATCATGATGCATGGCTCTACCCGATCTCGGATACTAATGTGGAGACCCTCAAGAAACTTATCACACTTATCTTTCTTTGTGGAAACTATCCCATTACCATATCTCATTAGATCCAAAAACTGAAGCTCATACTCGGCCACTGTCATGGAACCCTTTACTAAGTCCCTAAAGGTCTGACGCCTCTCTCTCATATATCGATCACCCAGATAACGATTCTTAAACCGTTCCTTGAAAAAGTCTCAGGTCAACCTGTCGGGGATACACTATTCACCACAGACTCCCACCAGATATGGGCATTAATATCAAGCATAGACACTGCTCCTATGTATCTCTTAGATGGATCCAAACCCAGTTGATCCATCCGCCTCTTTGTATCATACAACCATGTCTCTGCATTTGAAGGTGCACCAGTCAAGGATCCAGAAATGTTTCTCACTCCATTAGCAATCAGGATCTAAGAGATAGGAGTATCGGGCATAGCACCCGAAGCTCAAACAGCTCCTTGTATCAACAGAAGGAACTGTCTACTAAGGGTCTCACAGGCACTGTAGTAGCAGGCTCTGTGCTCGATGTTGATGCCCCTCTGACTGGGGTAGACATATCAATGACCTCAGCAGGTTGAGGGTCGGGCAGTACGGTGGTACTAGCAAGAATAGGTGGGTTCGGAGGAATGATGGGAGAAGGATCACTAATAGGCTCCTCTACAGGATCAGCAAAACTGGTCTCTCGACCGTACCCTCGGGTGGTTCGACGAGCTCTACGGACACTCATATAGCTTAGGAAATCTACAAGGATAAAGTTCATGAGATTAGAATTGGCACAAGAGCATCATACACAATATGAAAAATAGGTGACATGGCCTTACAAATATCAATTCATAACAGTTTAACAGAAAACATTTTATTTAGGACCCATCACGATCCGAGAATCATAAGACCAGAGCTCTGATACCAACAAAATGTAACGCTCACTAGACCGGCCTATGCAAAAAGCCCGACCTAGAGTGGTCACATTTTTTTAAACAAATATAATACAAGTTCAAAGTAAAACCAAATGACCTGTAAGAATAATAGTTTAATATTCCAACATAAATCAAAACTTAACATAAAATCATGAAACTTATTCCGATAAAATTTCCATCATAATTATTGTTTCAAATATAATCAACATGACCTGTACTGATAAAAGACTAATTTGGATATCATTCAAATATAAAAAGTATTACCAAAATAAGAGACCTATAAATATTAATGTTCACAAAATACGCACAATCTGATAACAAAATATAATATGTTTAAACCAACAGTAGTAAGGTATAGGCAAATGTCACCCTAACTGAAATCCGAAAGATTTAAACATTACATCAAAATATAATCGAGAAGATGTAGATCCTCCAAGTGCCAAATTCGGGAAGCCTATCTACGGATATCTGATAGGGGGAAAGAAAACGGGTATGAGTTATGGAGCCCAGTGTGTTCCAACAGTGCATACAAATCACTAGTAAAATCAATAAACAGTAATAACAGAAAATTAGGTCATGTATATGCATTATATGATATCCTCCAACCGAACTCCTAGATACAGTTCCCCAGAACAGTATCTAATACGGGAATTAACCTAAGCCCAATAAGGCGAAGGTACCGGCCTAAGGAATTACCTTAGGGAACAGGCGGAATTACCCCAATTATAGCACGGGAACCGATAACAGCCAAAATTACCCTAACCGAAGCTAGGAACCGTAAACAGACGGAATTACCAGTTGGATCAAGGCTGAACCGAATCTCAAACACTACACATCATCCCAATCCTAAAGTAACAGGCATGTAGTGAGAGCAAGAATAATGATAGCAGAATAAGGATATAATCAGACATCATGTATTTATCAAGTCCGGAGATATCATATAGGATATGTCAGGCATACAGTAAAAACATAATATAATTATGCTTAAGGTTCAAATTAAATGTCTACGTAAATTCGGAAAACAGTCATGTGCACATGCTAAGTTTGATTAAAACGAGTAAACAGTAGTATTCAGTCATATAGCACACAAGGAACACACCTCAAAATGGGCATAACAGACAGGTGGTCTACTGGGTGTTTGAGCCTCGCTCTGCAGCAGTACTGGACCCTATGGATACAAGATAAAATTTATTTTAATACTGGAGTTTAAATATTGAATTTTTTATTCACTGGGTTTTAAACACATACGGGTTACAATCGAATCTCGAGATCAGCCAAAATGGGAGGAGCTGGGCTAGGCCGGTACACGATCAGGAGGACTATGGGATCCTACAAACAAATAAGTATCGTTAGTAGACTTTAATTAAAACTCTGGTCTTAACTTAAATTAAAAGAAAAGTTTAACTCGGAACTTTAAAGTCCAATTTAGAGGCTTTCGGGTTCGAATTTTGAAAATCAAACTTCACGGATGGATTTAGGACGTTGAAAACATAAAATAGTTTTTTTTGAACGGTTCAACGGTTCGATCAATGGTTGACTCGGGTTGACCGATTCGTTCGGGGTTAGAACGGTTCGGTCCGGTTCAGGATCGATTATGACCAGTTTGACTCGGGTTAGACATGGTTGGACCGGTCGACTCCCAGAAGTCGTCTACGGTGGCCGAAAATCGCTTCTGGCGGCGCATCGAGGCCATGTGCGGCCCTAAACGGCCGAAACACGCCCTTTAAGCCCATATTTTCCATATTCAAGACCATAATAACCCTTTCCAAAGCAAAATTTTCCAGAAACACACCGAAAACTGAAAGATTTACCACTTATCAAACCGGATCTATCAAGCTCCGATGATGGTCTCACCGGCGAAGATCGGAGATGATGGCAAGGGGGTTTTGATCGCCTTTCAACTATGAGCATAACGAGGTGGTCGACGCGTCAGAAAGACTCCAAGAACGGCCGGAATCGACCAAGAACGTATATGGGGTTTCTATCTAGGTCGACGAAGCTTTTAGCATTTATTCTGGGCGGCACGGACGTTGGTTGCACGCGTCGGAAGAGGGGTTTTACTCGGGAGGTTGCGGCAAGCACGATGGCGGTGGCGGTGCAAGCCATGGCGCGACGGTGGGTGAGCTGGACGGTGGTTGGGGGTTTGGTTCGAAAAGGGGGGTAGGTGAGAGAGATGAAAGGTTATTTTGGTTCGAATATAGGAGAAGGTTCTAGATCTGATGGTTTAAGACTTTTATATTTCAAATATTAATATTTTTTTATTATTAATCCAGAATGACTCAAATTCTATATTGGGAATATGAGATCCCAAGAGCTCTTTATCTTAGTGGTTGGATATCTTGGCCAACAACCATGATGTTTTGGGTTCAACAACCCACAACCACTCTTTCCCAACTTTTTACTATTATTATTATTTTTTAAGGTGTTACATCGAAGTTGCATTTATGAGGCCAAACAACATTACGAGGAACTCATAATGGCCATCATGGGTTTGAAATAAAGTTTTATCAACATCGTATGGTTGCACCCGAATTTGGTGATACTCGGCCAATAAATCCAGTTTCAAAAAGAACTAAACATTGCCCATTTCATCAAAGATCTCCTCGATAGTAGGGATCGAAAATTTTTCTTTAATGGTTATTGTATTCAAGGCGCGATAGTCAATGTAGAACCAAAATGTAGCATTCTTCTTCTTAACTAGTAGAATAAGAGAATAATAGGGACTGTGACTTGGTTGGATTAATTGTTGAACTAAGAGTTATTGCATTTACCGTTCTACTTCTTGCTTTTGAAAATATGGATAATTATAGGGTTAACATTCACAAGTTGGTTGCTCGGTAAAAGATGGATAGTATGGTCATGTGAACATGGTAGAGAAAGAGTCATAGGTGCCTCAAACATATCTCAAAACTCTTCTAGTATAGCTTGCATCTTAGAGGACTCAATGGTAGTTGCATTTGCGAGTATGGGTTGTAAATGTATAAAATAACAACTCGCCACTACTTTGGTAACAACCAAACGGTGAAAAGATTGAAAGCATATAGGTTGAATATCTGTGTTGTGGTTGCCTTGCAAAATGTGAGCAGTGCCATTATATTGGAACTGAAAAGTGAGTTTAGAGAAATCCATCATGACCAACCCCAATATAGCCATCCAAGACACCCCTTAAACCATGTCGGTTTCTTCCAACAAAAGTAAATAAAAATCATTCGAAATCTTCGTCCCCTAGATCGATAACTATTATTTTCGCACACACCCTTTGTTAGATAATTTATCATCATTGCCTACTAGAACAAGAAAGTATGGTACTGTAATGACATACAAACTCAGGTACTTCATTGTCCGGGATTGAATGAAGTTGTTTGTAGGATATGCACACAATGACTGTGAACCTCACCTAAGACGCGAAGTGTGTTAGGTGTTACATAGTCTACCAAAGCATTAAACAAAACCAAACGTTGCTCGAAATTTTTGATGCCAGGATCCATGTCATCCTCAAGAGGCTCCCACTCATCATTTAGGCAGAATAATTGTGCCATTTTGCACTTGTAACCTGAGGTTTATAGATAATCAAAATAATAAAAAAATTACATGTTAAGCTTGGGATTCCGCAATAGAGAGTCAGCGTGATACCTTAGTTACTAGAACTTCAATTCGTGGAGGACGTCAGGGAAACAACATAGAAGTAGAGGGTTGGGTTGTTGGTAATAAGGGAGGCAGACGAGCCCCCATGCCATGACTTAGACCCTTTTTTTGCCTCTCCCAAACGAGCCTCATGAAATCTAACAAGAGCTAAAACGTTGTACATGGTAGTAGGATGTTGGACCAACACCTTATGTTTAAGATCTAGGAGAAGCCCCAACATAAAATATTGCGTGATAAATATCTCTAATAAGGGCGTTGTAGCATAAAAAGTCAAGTCTTCAAATTGAGTCTGATAGTCCTTAACAATAGTTGTTTGAGTGAGCTTCATCAATTGACCTTCTGCGATTCGATTTCGGATATAGTAAAACGACTGTGAATGGCGACCAAATAATCCCAACCTATCAATTATCACTAACGTTGCATCCAAAGGTACCACTTCCTGGCAGTACCTTCCATACGAAAAGATACAATCGTGATGCAGTAATGATCCAAAAATCCCTAAGCCGAGGCAACCCATTCCTCTTGATTAGAACCTGTGAAAACCGGAAGTTCCACCTAAACTGGAAGAGGTGCAAATGGACAGATACTATCAACTTCATGCTTAATAGGGACCTTAACCTTCTGGCCAACCAACCCATTTCCAACATCTGGGTTTAAACCTATATGGTTGGCGATAGTCGTCAACTAGAAGGCTAACGTCTATCGCATACGGTCGGTAGAATCATTCTAACGATGTTGATCATCCACGTGCTTTTGCAAGGATCTGATGGTATCCTTTAAGGATTTGATAGCCTTAATGTTTTTAGCCATGATGATAGCAATGATCATTAGTTTTTTCAAGCTTTCTTTTCTCAATACAATGGTCATTAGTTTATAAGCTTAGTCTCAAATGAGGACAAAGTCTATTATAGTTGTTGGTGCCCGCCAAATTCGGCTACTCTTGTTGTAATCACTAATTTTATCCGGGGTGTAAACCCGAGTTTTAAATTTTCGTTTTAATTTTAATAACGGGCTTGTAATTATTAAATAAAAAAATACAAAAATTATTATTACGTATGTTACTAGTGGCATTTAAATGCACCGTTTTAACTTATGGGACAAATAAAAAATATACATATCATGTACAAATTTGTTCAATTTAATTATGATGAAAAAATTATATTAATATGTATGTAGTTACCTCTTGTTTTATTATTATTATTATTCGTTTTACTTATCATATTATTAATATTATCTTATTAATATATTTTATTATTATTATTATTATTATTATCATATTATAAATAAAGCTGAATATAATTAAATAAACTTTTTCAAAAAATATCAGTCCACGCGCGACCTGTTGTGTGTAAAAAGAGTTGCGCAATTTGTGCAAGTGTACACTTCGCAAGTAATAAAGTGATGAATATAGAGTATCGTCTCCACAGGGATTTGTGTACTTAATATGTCTCCTTTTCTCTTCTCGCTTTTGCAAAGGAAATAAAAACACAGATTGATTTGATTGTTCTGAATTAAACTAAAATTACTTGAATAATAAAAAGAGAATAGTGAATGAAAATAAAATCAAGTTGAGAGAATGGGCAGGATCCAGTTGATTCGTATCGTGAGTTCAATTGACTTGTTTCTGTTCAATGCAATTATGAAACACTGCCTCGGCAGAACTGTAGTTTTTCTGCCTTGGCAGTGAAGGATTACGTCCGCCGCGGCAATCCCTTGCTCTTAGGTGGACTTCTTCAAGGTTCTGCAAAGTGTCCTCTGATGACTCTGTTTATCCCTAAGTCGAATTACTGTTGACGATTAGTCTTTGATGATACCTCCCGGCGTGAATCAATTATAACCACCAACCAATCTCACACTTCTTTTAGCCGCTGAAACTCTAACCTATCCTTAGGCCGAGTTAGTATTTTCTAGCTAGAAAAATACCGTAATTATTCTTTTCGTGAATCTAACTCTCCCGATATTAGATAAATAAGTCTCTCACAAACCTCTCCCGAGCTTGAATGCAAGATCAATGAATGGCAAAGAATAAGCAAACCTCAATAATTTATTGCATGAAACTAGAAAACAAGGTTCAATTTTCTCTCACAAATACTCAACAACTTTCACCTAAACCCTAAAAGAATTTTAGAACATAATGAAAACAAATAAATCTCTAAAATATGTCGTGAACTCTCTCTCGTCGTCCTCGTCTCTTGAGCGGCACATCCTTTATATAGGATTGAATTAGGGCAACATCAGACTTGGAGAAGAAGTAGAGTTGGTTTGGACGTTACCTTCCTTAGAGAGGTGAATCTCTTTAATTTAATGTAATTTAATGACTTTTGACCAAATACTAACTTTAACTTCTTTCCAACTTTTCATCGCCTTCTCGAACTCTAACTGTCACGCGGAGTATCCAGAAAAATCCAACTTTTTATACTCTTCAAGTCGATCACCACTTTGACTTTTGGCAGTATGGAATTCCCCGCCTCGGCAGGTTGCATCTGCTGCCCCGACGGAGGTCTAACTTTGAGTCTGCTCAGCTTCCATCAGTAGAAGCTCCCATTTGTGGCTGGTTCGATCATGGTCCACTTCATAGTTCATTGCCCTATTCTCTCTCATTGTCTTTCGCTACTTTCCAAGCATCCTTATCATGCTACCGTGACCCTAGAGTTCAGTTACTGCCTCGGCCCGAGTCTACCTGCAAGTAGAAAGATGCATTAAAGCTTACATTTTCCGTAATTATCATCCTTATATGTCACGAAGGCAACGTATGCAAATATCACACGTTAAGCTCATGCATTAGTCCAAGTAGGTGTAGATTAAGTGATTATTGCTCATTAAAAGTGTGAAAATAATAGTCTTTTGAGCACTTATCACATCCCCCAAACTCGAATTATTGCTTGTCCTCAAGCAATTCAAACCATCAAATTGTCATACCTTATTCTCTATTGGTCTTACTTGTTCATCTATTCTCCCCACCATGACTATGCATATTCTAGGTCTTAACCTTTCGGCTACCTAAGGACTTACCTGGAATCGAGCTATAAGATTTTGTGAGTGTGTGAGTTCTTGTGGACAAGTTTGATTAAAGGTTTCGTTAGACAAACTCTAAGTTCAAGACAAATAGACTTGAAATTTATGATCTCTTCTTATAACAACAACTACTTGAGCTAATTTCGAGCTTCTCAAGGATTGTGTTTTATCGTCAATATACTTTCTTTTACCATACTAGAGCCAATTTCGGGCACCTCTAGCATGAATAAGAGTGAGTTCTAGAGCCGGTGATTGGCACCTCTAGTCATCATTCCATAAATCTAAGCCTTTATCACCTAAGTTCATTAAAAGAATTCCTATAATCACACAAGTCCCAAAAGTGTTTTTAGAGTCAACCTTATAGCAAACTTCTAAGTTTTCATCCTTAAGCATCCTAAGGTTAATCCTTCTAATAGGACTTCGTCATGGTAAGGAAAAATATTTCTATAGCCTAAGGAGAATAAACTAGGCAATAATGATGTAAAGCAGTGCAAAAGTATGGACAATATTTCAAGTAGGGTGGTAGACGAAAAAAATTCAAAATAAATTTAAATTGCTTCCTTTCATGGCAGGGCCACGACAATGGGTTGCCTCGGCAGTGAATCTACACCCCCAAACTCGAACTGAGCATTGTCCCCAATGCCTATACTTATAGCAGGAACAAAACATGAGAATTAACAATGAAAGAAAAGAGAAAAGAACAGAATAGAGGTATAAGAATATTTAAAAATCCTCCAAAGAACTGCTGCGAATGATCAATTTTCTTGGCCTTGCTGCTGACAGTTTAGTTTTCGTTCCTTGTGCTAGTGATTGCTGAGTTTTGGTTGTTCTAGGGGGCTGGACTCTGGTGGGTGGTGTTCTTTGCAATGGGGCGTTGACTGTTCACTGTTGCGGTAGTGGATCTTCTTTTTTATGAATGTCTTCACCTTCATTCTTGATTCCTGTCCTAAATAAAATAAACACCAACAATAAAAGATTAAATAAAACAAGAAGAAAAAGAAAAAGAAATGCTAAACTAAATCTAATCCTAAAAGTGCAATAAAATAAAGATAAGATAATGAAATTAAGTCACGATAGGAGTGCGTGCAAGTGCATCTCCTAAGGTGATGGTCTCAATAGTCCTCATATCATGTAGGTCAGAATAGTGCTTCAAGCGTTGCTTATTCACTTTGAACTCATGCCCATCCTTTTTTGAATTGATCAATACTGCACCATGTGGATAGGTCTGAACAACTTCGAATGGGCCTGACCATCTGGACTTGAGTTTGCCTGGAAATAGTTTGAGCCTGGAATTAAAAAGGAGGACTTGCTGCCCCGGCAGGAACTGCCTCGGCAGTAGCTTATGATCATGCCATCGTTTAGTCTTTTCTTTGTAGATCTTAGCATTTTCATAGGCTGTTGCTCGGAATTCTTCTATCTCATTGAGGTCTAACGGTCTTTTCTGGACAGCTTTCTCCCATTCCATGTTCAAAATTTTGACTGCCCAATATGCTTTGTGCTTAATTTCCACGGGCAAATGGCATGCTTTTCCAAATACAAGCCTGTATAGAGATGTTCCCAATGGGGTCTTGTAGGTTGTCCTATATGACCACAGGGCATCGTCGAGATGATGAGACCAATCCTTTCGAGATGGGTTGACCACCTTTTCAAGGATTTGCTTTAATTCCCTGTTTGATATTTTAGCCTGCCCATTTGTCTGTGGGTGATAAGCTTTGGCAATTCGGTGTGTGATGCCTAATTTCTTCAAGGTCGCAGAAATGAGTCTATTTTCGAAGTGTTTACCTTCATCACTAATTATCGCTCTAGGTACTCCAAATCTAGTGAAGATATTTTTTTGAGAAATTTTTGAACAGTCTTGGAATCATTATATGGTGTGGCAATTGCTTCGACCCATTTTGATACGTAATCCACCGCTACTAGGATGTAGAGATTCCCTTGAGATGATGGGAATGGTCACATAAAGTCTATGCCCCAAACATCAAACAGTTCTACTTCCAATATGGGCTGTAATGGCATCTCATTACGTCTAGAGATATTACCCATACATTGGCATCGATCAAAGTGCTTATAGTAAAGTTGGGCATCTTTGAAAAGTGTGGGCCAATAAAGGCCTGATTGAAGCACTTTGGCAGCTGTTTTGTTCCCTCCAAAATGTCCTCCACAGGGTGAATCGTGGCAGTGCTGGAGCACTTCTTTTTACTCGTCCTTTGGAACACATCTTCTTATCACCTGATCTGCACATTGCTTGAACAAAAGAGGGTCGTCCAAGAAATAATGCTTTGCATTATGCTGAAACCTCTTTTTTTCATTATGGTTAAGGTTATAAGGCATAACACCACTAGCTAAGTAATTGACAAGATCAGCATACTAGGGAGTGGCTGTGACTACTGCAAGTTCTTATACCAATGTTGTCGAAATGTACTTGGTCACTGTCGTGGCAGCACAGTCGTATACTGTCGCGGTCTCTGCTACGACGGATTCTTCTGCTACTACCGAGATGTGCAGGATGTGTTCGTCTGGGATGCGTCTTGTATTTCTTCTAATGGGTTGTTTTTCTCCCCAGCTTCTAATCTGGAAAGATGATCGGCTACTTGGTTTTACGTTCCTCTTCTGTCCGTAATTTCTATGTCAAATTCTTGCAAAAGAAGGATCCATCTAATCAGTCTGGCCTTGGCATCCTTCTTAGAGAACAGGTACTTGATTGCCGAATGGTCAGTGTGGATAGTCACTTTTGTTCTAATAAGGTAGGATCAGAACTTATCAAAGGCAAAGACCACTGCTAGTAATTCCTTCTCTGTGGTGGTGTAATTTATCTGGGCATCATTGAGGGTTTTACTAGCATAGTAGATAACATGGAATAGGTTGTTCCTTCTCTTCCCAAGTGCTGCCCCGACAGCATGATGACTTGCATCACACATTATTTCAAATGGCAAGGCCCAATCTGGTGGAACTACAATTGGTGCGGTGATCAGAGTGAGATTTGATTAATAAATTGGCCCAACCTGAAGGCATGAAACTAAATAAATTGAAATAAAACAACTAAGTAAAAGAGTGAGATTTGATTAATAGAGAGAGAGGTCAGGATCCAGTTGCGTTGTATTGTGGATTCGATTGACTTGTCTCTGTCCAATGCAATTGTATATCACTGCCTTGGCAGCACTGCAGATTACTGCCATGGCAGCGACGATACTGTCTGCCGCGGCAATCCCTTGCTCGTGGTTTGGACTTTACCAAAGTTCGGCAAAATGTCCTTGGATGACTCCGCTTATCCCTAAGTCGAAGTACTGTTGATGACTAGTCCTTGATGATACCTCCCGGCGTGAATCAATTATACTCACCAACCAATCTCACACTTCTTTTAGCCGCTGAAACTCTTAACCTATCCCTAGGCCGAGTTAGTATTTCGCGATTGAAACACCGTACTTATCCCTTTCGTGAAACTAACTCTCCCGAGTCTAGATAAATGGATTACTTACAAACTTCTCTCCCGAGCTTGAATGCAAGAACAAAGAATGCCAAAGGATAAGCAAACCTTGATAGTTTTATTGCATTGAAACAAAGACAAAGTACAATCTCCTCTCACAAATACTTAACAACCTTCACCTAAACCCTAAGAAAGCTTAGAACATAATTTGAGAGAAAGAAAACATTGAATCTTAGGGTAAACTCTCTAAGAATCGGCTCTCTAGGTATATTTCTCATACATTGGATGGCTAGGTCTTATATAGGCTTGGCCTAGGGCAAACCTTTCCTAAGTAGAATATAACTTGGAGTAGGAAACAAGTCATGTACATAAATAAAATATTTCCAAGTTTAATTCAACTAAGAGGCTTTCCCGCGTGGCCTTGTCTTGGGCTTTTCCTCATGCTAACCAGCTCCGATCCATGTGCTTCATGTCCAAAAACGTCCCTTGGATTTTTCTCCTCTGATCGCCTACAGTATTGCTTTCTGACTCTCAGTTGCTGCCTCGGCATCAGGTCCTGCCTCGGCCATGTTGCTGCCGCGGCACTTGATTCTCCTGCACAGATATAAAAATACAGTAAAATTTGTGTTTTCTGTAAATATTATCTTTATAAGCATAACTTCTAAATATATCACATTAAGTATATGCTTTGGTCCGAGTGGGTGTAAATTTAGTGATTTATGCCCATAAAAGGTGTAAAAAGTGATAGTGAGTTGAGCACTTATCACTTTTGTTTGTGTTTTCTAGTGGTTTCAAAAAGGAGGATGGGTTATTTAGCTCATTAAATCCCTCCGTGAACCCCTATTCATTCTCGAAGTCCCTCCTTGTTTTTAAATCTTTGCAATGTCATCCCGATTTAGGGTTTAATCGATTATTTTCGAATGGTTTATTTCATATGAAGTCCTCCGTATTTTATAACTAATTTTTCGAGTCCTTCCTCCTTTTAAAATTACGCCTCGAGTGTTTGGATGTTTCTAAATATTTTAATCCGGCCACTTTTCGAAAATAAAGTTGGTTTTCCTTTTAATTTCGACCCCAAAACTTTGTTTTCTTTTAATTTGGTCACCTATAGTAACTTGTTTATTTATTTATTTTTATTTTGTTTTATTTTATTTATTTATGTATTTATATTTGTGTATTCATGCATTTATTTATTTATGTTGTATTATGTCATATAGTTTTGTCATGCTTTTTATGTCATCATTCATGTGCATATATTTACTTTTTTTGTTTAGTTGTTAGTTTTTTTTTTTGTTATCCTTATTTATCATTTATTTTTTTATATATTTGCTTTATTTATTTGTCACTTATTTTTTCATGCACATATATCTTGTGCTTTGTATATTGTAATATATATCGTTTTTTTTGCTTAAGCCACACCTCTTTATTTAATGAACCTAATTAATTACGTCTTTATTCGGTCGTAACGGGCCCGACACCAAACGTAGTTGTGGCGGTGTATGCGTTTACCTACGGATAAAGACACAGTAAAAATAAAATTGAATCCGAATTTTAAAACAAATAATTAATTTAATGCCACTTTAAACCGAAAATTCAAAAAATTAATTAAGCTGTAATTTGATAAAGGTGTCAATTTTTGGGCGGTTTTTAACACTAATCCCGTTTTAAATCGTAACCGACTCTCGAACCCTAAACATTTCGAATCTCTGGTTTTACGGTGTCCGATCTTCCAAAAGTGACCAGTGGTGACTCCAACCTTTTTTAAAATCCTAATTTCAAATTTCTTTTTAAAACTTCATCTTTCCAACCATAATTTTTTAAATTCCCCTTTTAAAAGAAAATTCCCAAATTTAAAATTTTGAAACCCTAGATTTCTAATTTAGGGTTGACATTTCAAAATCCCTAACTTTTATCCCTAATTTCAATTCTCAATTTTTCAATTAAACCCTAATTTCCTAACTTCCTATTTTTCCGACGTTTCCACTAGTGACACCCTTTTTTTCATTCACACTTATTTTTTTAATATTATTTTTTAAGAAAAAGGGTCGCTACAGTTGGCGACTCCGCTGGGGACGTTTTAAATTTTTTTTAAAACTAATGAGTCAAGCCTTGTTTTCAAATACTGCTTATATTAATTTTGGAAGTTGTGAAGTAAAGTGGAAATTAAATTATTATTTGTTTATTAAATTCGAGGTTATCTTAACTCATTCATACCCGTTTCTCTAAGTGGGGGGGGAACATTAGCGCTTTCGTAAGGATATTGTTCCTTCGTATGGGCCTAGTAAGTACCTTCGGGTCTCGAATACCCTATGCTTTCGTAAGGATATTGTTCCTTCGTAGGAGCATAGCGAAGGGGTCCCCCTAAATTAAACCCGATCGAGATGAGCCTATAATGGGTGACGATCGGGGGCCTTGCTACTCTTAGAAGAGGACAGCGAGGATAATTTGGGTACCTGTTAGAACCAAAACTGTATTTAGAGAATCTAGTCAACCTACCCGATTAGAGCCATGCGGTTAACCTAGGTTCTATTAGATGAGATATATAGGGTTGCTTTGTCTATTATTACTTTATTTTTCCTTCATTATTTTCGCATCAGCATTTCATGAAGGTGTTGATCTAAGTGGTTTGCCTAATTAGAGGCTTTCGTTAGATAATTAAAAATGAAAAAATAGAAAGATGAGAGAAAAAATAAAAATAAGAGAAATAGAAAGAAGAAAAAAACAATGAGAAAAAGGAAAAAAGAAAGAGGAGACAAAATTGAGAAATTGAAAAAAGAAGGTAGAAAATAGGGGAAAAACAAAAGAACATTAAGAGCTTTAAATCGGTGAAAGTGGCTTAAAGGGCGATCACTATCATGATCAACACCTTTACTTGCATTCATTTTGAATTTCATGGATTTCCATAGCATGCATTTTGCATTCATCAATAAGACAAGGGGAATAATTTTGGTACATGTTGTGGCAGCTTTTCAAGCCGTAACCATATCGCACTCCTATAATACCCATTCTCAGTCAAGAGTCATGGATGAGAGATTAACCAATGTTGATAAGTCACAAAAGGAAATTGAGGATCGTTTGACTAATATCGAGACAAAGATTAAGAAGTCTCAAAATGAAATCCTTACTCAGCTCACCGCCTTATTTGGAAAGCCCGACCATGGAAAGGCCGAAATTTTCGATGAGCATTCTAATATGGATGAGTTAGATGGTAATACTCCCCACACTAGGGCTCAACCCCAGAGATCAATTCGGAAAGGTATTCATATAGCTGGGACATCTATCAACAACCCAGTCGATGTGGGTCAAGGTCTTGGGAATGAAACCAATGTTGAAGTCCCAGATTTAGATTTGATAAATGAGGTCGAAACAAGGTTGAGGAAAGAGTTTGAGAAGAGGTTTGAGGAGCAGCGCCTCCAAGTGGAAGAAAAGGTCAACCTGTTGCAAGCTACCGAAGACTTCGGGATTGATGCTTACGAGCTAAGCTTAGTGTCCGACCTAGTCATCCTGCCTAAGTTTAAGGTGCCGGACTTCGAGAAGTATGACGGGATCACTTGTCCTTCAGCCACCTAACCATGTATTGTCGCAGAATGGCAACACATTTGAAAAATGAGAAGCTTCTTATCCATTGCTTTCAAGATAGCTTGATCGAGGCAGCTGCTCGTTGGTATGCCCAGCTTAGTCGGACAAACGTGAAGTCGTGGAAGGATGTTTCTAGAATTTTCATCGAGCAATACAAGCATGTGAAGGACATAGTACCGAATAGAATAATGCTTCAGAGTCTGTCTTAGGGGCAAGATGAGACCATCCGACAATACGCCCAAAGGTGGAAAGATGTTGCGACTCAAGTTCAACCACCGATCTTAGAAGGAGAAATCACACGTTTGTTCGTGGACTCTCTTCATGGTCCACTCTATGAGAAGATGATCAGCAATAGATCTTTGGGATTTGCCGAGTTTGTAAGTACGGCCGAATCCATCGAGGTTGCGTTTAAGAGCGGCAAGCTTAAGACCAGGGAATATCTGCAGAAGTATCAGAAGAAGAAGGAAAACGAGGTGAATTATGCTAATCAGTATCAAGATTAGAAGAATTTCATTATCTCTTCTTCCCAAGCTTATTTTGGGAATACACAAGCTTTACCTAGGAGAAAGGTAGGCCCCTAAGAAAGAGCATGAGAAGATCCCTTTTACCTCTTTGCCAATCTCATATAAGGAGATGTACTCCCAGTTACACAAGGCGGATTTAATCCGACCTTATCATGTTACTCCTTATAACCCGCCTTACCCTGCTTGGTACAATCCTAATGCAAACTGTTAGTATCATGGTGGAGTCCCGGGCCACACGATTGAGAATTGTGTCGCATTCAAGAAGATTGTGCAAAACCTGTTGAACAGTGGGGTCTTGAAGCATGAGTCACCGGATGTGGTAAACAATCCTCTACCCGCCCATGACAAAGCTTAAAGGATGGAGATCTCAGGAGCAACCAGAAGTTTAATGCATCTCATTTTAGATTATTTTTTCTTAGATGTCTATTTACATTAATTTTCCTTGCATTTCAAGTTTTCTTTTTCTTATGTTTTCAATCAATCTTACTACTCTTAGCCCGAGGTAGCAATGATTTTTTGTAAAGGGCAAGTATGTTTCCCTTGTATTTTTAATTCAGTGAAGAGATGCATTTTTAAATCAAGTGTATATTTTTACTATTCTTGGGTGTCTAATGCTTATTGTGTCGACAATTCAGACACTAAGATTAATTAATGTTGTGATCACGATGAAGTATATTTCTATCTTTAGTCCGCTTTGGTCGGAAAGCTTGAGAAGCAAGACTACTACTCCTTCGATAATGTTCAATGATAAGAATGTCCCATGGAAAAAGAAAATACTCAAGTTTGAGAATTCCAAGAGGTCAAAAACATTAAAAAATAGAAAAAAAACATTAAAAGAAAAAGAAAGAAAAAGAAAAAAAAAGAAAATGAAAGAGGTGAAAATTTAAAAACCCTCAAATGAACGAGCAATTCAAAAAGTCTCGGAGCATCTTGATAGAGCTTTGGGGGAAGAACGAATCAAATAAGGAGCTAGACCTCCACTAGTTCGATACCCAAGCATCAGTGGTGACTCTTTGAAGACACTAACACACTAAAATATTAATGATTAAGTGCAAACCAAAGCACATGTTTACACTTGGAATTCTCAAACTGAAGTATATGAAAAGACAAATATGAGAACTAGAAGGAGTAGTTGTCAAGCGGATCAAGCGAGTACGGTAATCATGAGGATGAACCGAGCGACTTGAATAGAAGTTTTAAAATATCGCCACAACATTTCATGGCAAGCTATTAATCACTAAATGTCGAGTTTTAGACACTCTTCCATTCGATATCCAAGAACTTTATTTTCTAAATTAATTATTTTTTTAATCTTTGAGCCTATTTCAAGTGACATGTTTTTAAAACATCAATAATTCATTTTTGTAGAAATTTCATTTATTCAAAATTATTGTAAAATGCAAGGTTATTGATGCATTCTGTCATCTTTGATTAAGCCCAAAGAGAGTGGGGCATTTTACGATGTGAGGACTCCCCTAAGTGATAGGCCATATTTCCTTTTGAAGTTGCTAAGTGGATATTGTTGGAAGAAGTTGGAATTTCAAGAAATAAATTTTTGGGGCAAAATTTTGTTTGGGCATAAAGAGCAGCCATTCAGCCTAGTAGTAAGAGTTTCCTTGAAGACAGAGCTTTACCGAGTCTAATCCATGACAGAAGTTTTGAGGAGAGGCTTCAATTAAGCCAAACCCAATTTAAGAAGATAGAACCCACCAGTGTTTGGGGTATGATCAATTGCAAACTTTCTAATGTACATATTTTAGGGGTAAGTGTTCACCATAGATTCAAGAGTGCTATCAACAACAATTATAACTTTTATATCAAAGTTGTGTAGATTTCTTCTTGACCAATGCAATCCAAAGGTCCCTTATCAAGAAGAAGACTCAATGAAGTTAAAAGCCTGAAGTATCCAAGGTTGATCAAATTTTGAAGGTTAATCCTCAAACATTAAAAAGAAAAACATTCATCATTTAAGTTTGGTATTTTTAGATTTTGGGGCATACGAGCATAAGCATTCATTCATGCATCATTTTATTTAGGCATCCCTAGAATTAAAAGGAATACTAACGCATGCATACACACATTTTATTAATTTTGAAAGATATTGAGAAGAAGAAAAGAGATTCCAAATAAATGGAAAAGCAGATCCAGAAGAAGTCAAGATGTTTGAATTTATCAGCCTATGAAGTTGCAGAATTTGCGAGATGTTATTTGAAGAACCAATATTTTGAAGTTAGGTTTTCTTCCGTTGGAGAAGTAAAATATCTTATTTGAAGTTTGAAGTTAGGTTTTCTTCCTTTGGAGAAGTAAAATATCCTATTTGAAGTTTGAAGTTTAAAGTTTGAAGTTCGAAGTTTGAAGTTAGGTTTTCTTCCGTTGAAGAAGTGAAACATCCTACTTAGAAGTGAAGATGTATTAGAGGTTATAAGGTCTTAAGAAGTGGTCTCAAGTCGCGTGCGTGGAAGAGCTAATCAGGAATCGAGGATTCCGGGAACAAAAGGACCATCGTATTTGTGGAGGAAAGGCTATCAGATCAGACTTTTCGAATAGGGAAGTCGGATAAAATTAGTGCTTATTGTCTTTGCTTTATCATTGTTTTACAACGATAAGCAAAGAGGGGCAGCTATGATCACTAATTTTATTCGGGGTATAAACCCGGGTTTTAAATTTTCGTTTCAATTTTAATAACGGGCTTGTAATTATTAAATAAAAAAATACAAAAAATTATTATTATATATGTTACTAGTGGCATTTAAATGCACCGTTTTAACTTATGGGAAACATAAAAAACGTATATATCATGTACAAATTTGTTCAATTTAATTATGTTTTGAAAAAATTATACTTATATTAATATGTATGTAGTTACTTCTTGTTTTATTATTATTATTCGTTTTACTTATCATATTATTAATATTATTTTATTAATACTTATTATTATTATTATTATTATTATAAATAAATCTGAATATAATTAAATAAACCTTTTCCAAAAAATATCAGTCCATATTTGTTAAAATAAAATCACATCTTTTATTAATAAATTCAATCCAAATACAACTTTATTAAACCCCAAAACATTTTATGAAGCCCGAAATATTACACCAAACTCAAATTAATAATAATTATAAAGCCCAATCCCGTAGCCCAATCTAATTAATGAGAACCCTAACTGATCTGATATCTATGCACAACCAACAGAGAACCGTTGGATCTGATCAAGATCCAACGGCCAGGATTACAAAGGAAGGAAGCTTCCAAATGCAACCCTCCCACGCGCGTCGAATGGGTTCTCCACGCACGACCCCTCGGCTCCCGCATGTATCACACACGAGACCGTTCGAATGCCCAGTCGATTCTTCAGCTTCCAACGCCGATGGTTCTCCGATCGTCCTTCTCCGGTGGCCACCTCACACAACAAGACAACCAAAACCAAATGTCAGAATCGTACATAATTTTACAACAAAAACACCAACAAATTATTGCAATCTCAGAGGCATTTCGGCCAAGTATCAAGGACACTTCAGAGCACAAATCGCCAAATTTCAGAGGCCACAAAAAAACAAAATTCCAGCAAACCAATAGGAAATTTTAGAGCTTATTTCTATTTCGATTTCCTTGTAATTATCGGTTATAAAAACCGAAGCAAACCATGTATTAGGGAGGTTCCCCCCACCATTTTGAAATCGAATGGAAAGCAAAGAAAGTTTTTGAGGTAACAATAACCTCTGTTTTTTCTCTTCTTACAGTGAAACAAAAAATAAAAAAGATTAGGGTTCGGTTCTTACCTTCATCGTTGGCTTTGCTCCTCTCCGATTTTTCTTTCTCCGGCGATAATCCTTATGCCTTCGGGCCGTTGATGGTGAGACAAGGAAAAGGAATGTGAGATCTGGTTTTCAAACAAAGCTTTCATTTCGATTTCTTGTTCTAAATAAGTTTTTCTGGTTCGAAAACAGAAAGGGTTTTCTTGTTTTAATTTTAGTTTCGACTAGATTTTTGCGGTTTCAGAAAAGAAAATAGAAGAAAAGATTTTTTTTGTGGTTTGAAGGTTCGCCGGTCAGGGTGATGATTTTTAGAGATAAGGTTGAGTGTTCATCCTTTTTTTTCAGAAAAGGATGAACATTTCAGAGAAAAGGCCTCTTTGATTTTTGGTTTTAAGGAAAAAAATGAAGCAAAAGGGAATGATCATTCTTTTGTTTGTGTTTTATAGTGGTTTTAAAAAGGAGGATGAGTTATTTAGCTTATTAAATCCCTCCGTGAACCCCTGTTCACTCCCAAAGTCCCTCCTTGTTTTTAAATTTGTAATGTTGTACCGATCCAAGGCTTAATCGGTTATTTCTGAATGATTTATTTCATATCAAGTCCCTCTGTGTTTTATAACTAATTTTTCGAGTCCTTCCTCCTTTTAAAATTACGCCTCGAGTGTCTGGATGTTTTTAAAATATTTTAATCCGGCCACTTTTCGAAAATAAAGTTTGTTTTCCTTTTAATTTCGACCCCAAAATTTTGTTTTCTTTTAATTTGGTCACCTACAATAACTTGTTTATTTATTTATTTTTCTTTTGTTTTATTTTATTTATTTATGTATTTATATTTGTGTATTCATGCATTTATTTATGTTGTATTATGTCATATATTTTTTTCATGCTTTTTATTTCATCATTCATGTGCATATATTTACTTTATTTGTTTAGTTGTTAGTTTATTTATTTTTGTTATCGTTATTTGTCATTTATTTTTGTATATATTTGCTTTATTTATTTGTCTCTTATTTTTTTCATGCACATGTATCTTGTACTTTGTATATTGTAGTATATATCTTTTTTTTTTGCTTAAGCTACACCTTTTTATTTAATGAACCTAATTAATTACGTCTTTATTCGGTCGTAACGGGCCCGACACCAAACGTAGTGGTGGCGGTGTATGCGTTTACCTTCGGATAAAGACATGGTAAAAATAAAATTGAATCCGAATTTTAAAACAAATAATTAATTTAATGTCACTTTAAACCGAAAATTCCAAAAATTAATTAAGCGGTAATTTGATAAAGGTACCAATTTTTGAGCGGTTTTTAACGCTAATCCCGTTTTAAATCGTAACCGCCTCTCGAACCCTAAACATTTCGAATCTCTGGTTTTTACGGTGTCCGGTCTACCAAAAATGACCGGTGACGACTCCAACCTTTTTTAAAACCCTAATTTCAAAATTCTCTTTAAAACTTCATCTTTCCGACCATAATTTTTCAAATTCCCCTTTTAAAGAAAAAATCTCAAATTTAAATTTTTGAAACCCTAGATTTCTAATTTAGAGTTGACATTTCAAAATCCATAACTTTTATCCCTAATTTCAATTCCCAATTTTTCAATTAAACCCTAATTTTCTAACTTCTAATTTTTCCGACGTTTCCACTAGTGACCCTCTTTTTTTCATCACACTTATTTTTTTAATATTAATTTTTAAGAGCTACACCTGTGCACTCCTTTCTTCTCTTCTCGTGCAACTTCTAGAGCATTCACGTTTGCATGGGCCATGGTAGAGTATACCCCACCCTTGTCGATGACATAATCACCAACAATGATAAAAGATCGAATTACCATCGAAAAAGGCTCGATAGACTCAGAGGTAAAGAACTGACCCTATCTTGTTTGCGAACCAACAACCAAACACAAAAACAAGGTTCGGTCAGAGCCTTGGGTACCAGAGGGAGAAGCTCCACAACAACTTTATCGATGGATGACCAAAATACCACAAAACCTTAGTAAAAAGAGAAATTATTATCGTCAATGAATTGAACGTTTAACGAATCATTCATGAATTATTTGGCGGGAAGTTCGTTTATTTATTAAAAGAATGAACATGAACAAGATTTTTTGTTCGTTTAATTAAATGAATGAACACGAACAAAGAGTTTGTTCGTTCATTTATGTTTATAAACGTGCAGTAATCCGTTCGTTTATGTTTGTTCGTTTATGTTAGTTTGTTTATGTTCGTTTATGTTAGTTTGTTTATGTTCGTTCATTTATTTTCATTTAGGTTCGTTTGTTTATTTTGATTTAAATTTATTCACATATGTCTAGAGGTGTTTATTATTCTATTAAACTAAACCAAAACAAAATTGTTTAATCTATTAGATAATTTTAGGTTTTGACTAATGATTAAGAGTTTTTTTTTAATTTTTAATTATCAATTATTTCAATTTAAAATTGATTAATTAACTAAATTAATCGAACTAAACCAAAATATAAAATATTTAACATATTATATATATTTAAAATAAATATTAGTTCGAACGAACACAATAAAACTGTTATTTGTTTATGTTTGCATTCGTTCATTTGTTTGGTTAAAGTTAAACAAATGAACATAAATAGATACTTATTCGTGTTCGTTTGGTTCATTTACGAGACTAGGAAAAAATAGAAAAAAGAGAGGTGAGGCAAGGAAAGGAAGAAAAGGAGAAGAAAAAGAGGGGAAGAGTTAATATAAAATTAAGTGTCTAAATTATATTATTTTTGTTTTGTGTATCTATTTTTTTTAAATTGATGTATAAGTTTTATTTCGCTAATTTTAAGTGTTTGATCGTCAATTATAGTTAAAAAATCGTTATTCAATCCAAATATCACACACAACTTTGATTTTATTTTTTTATTAGTTTTACTAAAAATAAAATAATTTATAAAATCTTAAAATTTCTAAAATAGTCTCAAATCTCTAACCAAAAATCAAAACCTTAAAATTATCATCGTAAATAATCTCATTTAAACCCTCCATTATTATTGACGGATTTAGTTGTCTATTTCTCAAAATCATCCAACACTGATAATAGATGGTAGACATATCAATCAATTTCCTTTCACGAATTTGTCTTTCTTCAAAGTTAGGGACATTATCTGTTGATGAGAAAGTGAGATAAATATTTGTGAGATTCATCTACGAATATAATATGCACAACATTAACGATTGGTAACGATAATGATTAAAATCAAGATTTAAGAATTATTTTAATAATTTTTAAAAAATTTAATATTCGTTAAAGTGTATATTTAAAAATTAAATAGAACTCTTTCACATGTTAGATTTCAATTCATTAACGAATTTTATTTGATAATAATTAATTATTACATACCTAAAATTAATTAATTGAATAAAAGAGCACCTCAAATTAAAAAAAATAAAAATTTATACTAATTTTGTATTAAGCCTTATTTTTACTTGAATTTTATATCCAGTTTTACAAATTAAAAAAATGTTTCAGCCATTTTCAGATGTCAAACCGAAGACTCCATCGCTGATGCAGTTCCTAGTTTTGTCTTCCCTAAAAGGTATGATCGCTGCCTCTCTATTTGTATTTGAATCGTCGCTCTGTTTTGTTCGCTCCATTTTTGTTTCCATTGATTCCATTTATTTTCTCTGTTTTTTCTCAAATCTAGTGTTCGATGACAAATAAAAAAAAGGGTCAGTCGTTTTGCCTTTTCTTCTCCTTTATTTAATTTTCTCTTATTTTTGGATTCTCAATCCGACTTTTTCTTATCTGAATTGGCGGCTTTGTTCGTAATCCCTTTCTGGGTATTTCAGGTTATTCTTTGTTTACTGCTGATTTTATCATTCACTTATGGTTTACTTTGCGATCTATTTTTTGTGTTGTTTTTGGGTAAATTTTACCTTAACTAATTTGCTAGTACATTTTCCCCTTCTCTTTTAGTGTTTTTTTTTTTTTTGTTATTTGTTTTGATTTGGCTGCTTAGTATATTGACTTTACTTTTGATGTATATCATTCTTGTTAGGAACTAGTTTTTAATTCAAATTTGAAACTAAACTTCTTTTCTGTTCATCCTACTGCATGTTTAGAACTTCATTATAATTTGTGTAGAACTTCATTATATATGGATGTTTTGCAATCCAATTCCTTTAGTCATGAATGCTTCAACCAGCTATAAATCCAACTATAAACTATTTGGTTCTATCTTAACCATCCGTTACAAAAGAAAGGTTATTGTTTAGCCTTAAATAAACTATATGGTTCTATTTTAGCAATCCATTGTAAAAGATAGTGAAAGGTTATAGTTTAGCCTTGAAAAAAAAATTATATGGTTTTATCTTAGTCATCCATTGTAAAAGATGGAGAAAGGTTATAGTTTAGCTTTGAAAAAAAATATATGGTTCTATCTTAGCCATGTATAGTAAAAGATAGGAGAATATGTTCTAGTTTGGCCCTAAAGAAAAACTAGATAATATTTTTTTGAAGGGATTCTACATTAAATATCCAACTTTGGTATGTGTACCTTCCAGCTTAAGGGAGAGTGTAGATTCTTGTGACCACTGTCCAATGGTGGCAGATTTCAGCTAGGAAATTATGAGAAAACCTAGCTATGCCTACATCTTTCACATCAAAATTTTATTCAGGCAATTTCCAGTCCTGATATTCCAACTGATGCATCAACTATTTCAAACATACCACAAGTTGAATGGCAACAACTATTCCTAGACTGTGAATAGGAGAGGAAAGCTAGAAGACATCTCAAGAGGGATTCAAAGGGATGAATAAACCAACAATAAAAGCTATATTTTATCAACATGATTGCATAAGAACAACATGCTTTTGTCCTGATTGTTCAAATCAACGACTCCCGAAAAAGGGGAGCATTTTTCTGTATGGAACAACAAATGAAATTTGAGTTGTTGTCAAAGAGATTATTTCCTGCAAAGATGTTGATCTATTTGCATTTGAATGCAAAATCTCAAACCTTCATCTCAGAGAAAGTCATCAATGGGACTGTGAAGCTTAACTACATTCCTACCACGAATCAAGTTGCGGATGGTTTTACCAAGGCACTTCCCAGAGTAACCTTTGATGATTTCTTATCCAAACTGGGTGTATACAACGTATACACACCAGTTTGAGGGGGAGTGTAGTAGGTTAGTACGTGTAATTATGGGAAGATAATATTCTAGGTTAAGTATGAGAATATATTATGTATCTTTTACTTAAGGAAAGTCAACTTTAGTAGAATATCTTTGGAAATCATATCTAGAATTGTATCTTTAGTTACATAGAATAATAAGTCGGTCTTTGTATATAAATATGTATTCTTCCTATGAATAAAATCAAGAGAGAATTACCTAGAGTATTAAGACTTGTTCTCTCTGAAAAATATCACCAATCACACACAAATCGTAATATTAAGTCTCATAAGTTGGTCTTTGAGAGTAATAGGTGGAGTGCTGATAATCATAGAATGGAATGGAGAACTTTGGTAAAATTGTTTTGGTTGCTAAAAAACCAGGCTCGATTGAAGTAGAAATATGAGAAGAGAAGTGGTTATCAGCTTTCTGATGGCACTGCGGCACTGCCTACCATATGAAAATTAGGTTTCTCTTATTTTATCCTTGGATGGAAGCTTCCGTTGGCAAAGTTAATTATTAGAAACCCAAGAGAAAAATAAAGAATCTAATTTCAAATTACGGTATTTATTACTCTGCACTAGTGCGTGTAAATATATATGTCTGCATGTTGACTTTTGCCATAAGATATATTTCATGCCTTTATGTTGTTGTTCACAATTTTCTATTTAAAGATTAACATCTGTCTAATGGAGTTGGATTTTTGCGCTATGGAAATTAAATTGCAAGCAGATTGGAGATTACATTGACTGGCATGTGAATTAGATCCCGAATTAAACCCAAGATGGACACGAGACAGATGGAGAGTGGCAGTCCGTTGACGTCCTAATTCCATACTTCCAGACTAGTGCATTGATAAGGCTGTGTGCTATTGCTGAAATGAGAAAAAGCAGAAAATGCAGTTCTAAGTGGGATTTAAAGAAGGAACACCAATATTCTCTTGAAAATGTACAAAACAGTGATTGGTCTGCTAAAGCCAGTGTGTCTTCTCGTGAAAGAGAATCAGCTCATGGATCTTTCTCTCCAGAGGTTGGTAGGAATGACAACAAGTGGTCTGTCATGAATTTTAAGCATGGACCGCCTTCAAGGGAATCTTTTCATGGAAGCAGAGGTGGCCAAGACAATGATAACATCAATAGTGACTACTCCAAAAATTGGAAAACTACAACCTCGTTGGATGTGGGTGAGACATACAGCAAGAAAAAGTCACCTACTCTTGATGAACAAAGACAACCAAATTTCCACCATTCTCCTAAAGGTGATTGGAGCAGGTCTCATAGGTTCGATTGTCACTCAAATCCTTCATTGTTATCATCTTTTTGAGTTTCCTGGTTGTTACTATAGCATCTATGTAAATGATTCCATCATACCAGTGCCATACCCAATATATTGTTTACTAGTTCTTTTATGCTGCTACTAAATTGAGAATCACAAGCTGCTGCTTTTATTTCCATTTATGTTGAAAATGTTTCTCTATGCCAAATATGTCAACACTTTTCCTGTTTATTTTCCTGTCAGTTTATTTACAATTTTATAGTCATTGAGGTTGCATCTCACCTTATTTGTTGAACACCATGCTTTTGGACTCTCTTAAGGGGTATTATGGTTTCTGTCTTCTATATCTTCTGTTTTCCTGTTGAGTACTTTTGATTTTTAATACATCCTAATCTTAGTTTTACCGACAGAAGCAGGAGTAGAAGTTGTAGTAGAAGTAAGAGCAGAAGTCCGGCTCCTGTTATTAGGTGGCAGTCGGGATTCCATGAGAGAACCAGAAACAGATCTGGAGCATTAACTCAAATGTGTAACGATTTTATGGCTGGGAGAGGCAGGAGAGGCAGTCAGTGTCACTTTCTTCACCAAGATATTCAAAGTCATGAGGATGACAGGGATAATAGGCAAAAGAGAGCTGGTGTTTCAAAATATATTACACGCAATGATGATAAAGATTACCTCATTAAGAGTGGACTATCTACTGATTGCTGACTGATTATCTGAAAGGCAACTGTCACAGAGGTGCATCATGTAGATTTGCTCATGATGGTGTTTCTGATGGTTTCAGCAGAGGATCGATAAATGAGATAAGTAGAGAGAGGGAAAACAACAAGAGGAACAAAGTTACAACTCCAAAGCGAGATGTTGAGCGTGAAGCTCGAAAAAGCAGCTGCATACCTTGCAAATACTTTGCTGCTGGAAATTGTCGTAATGGAAACTATTGTAGGTTTTCTCATCATGGTCTGGATATGTTACAGGATGGTGCAAAACCGATAGATGCAGATGCTTCTTTAAATGTGGAAAAATCTTGGAATGCTTCAAAGGTGAGTAATGCTTGTCATAACCCATTTTATTCAAAACTAAAATCCAGTCCATCAAATAAATTACAAAATCCACTACAATCCATTTCCATATAAACCAACACCAAGCCCACTATCCAACAACCCAAATAAATGACCCAATAATAAAAAACCCTAATTTCCCCCTAACTAAACCCTAACCGAATAATAATCCCCCAACCAAGCCGCCGCCGACCGAGCCTTATCCTCTACAGCGCATGGCCGCCAAGCGCGGCTTTCTGACTACCGCGTGGTCACCACGCACGTTCTCGTTGGACCATACGGACGGCCACCGCCACGTTGCTTGCTCCACCGCCCGGACCTACAAAGCATTAAAACGAAAGAGTCAGATCTGGAAATTAAAGAGAAAGAACAGAGATATTTTGTTTTTTTAGTGTAAAATAGGGGTATAAAACCCCTAACTACTCTTGTAATTCTGGTTACATGTAGAATCAAATACAAAAAAAAAACACATTCGAACCACTTCCAAAGCAACAAACATACACACAAATCTGAAAAGCAAAGCGAAAATAGAGGGAGAAATCGAAATCGAAAACAGTGAAAAAAAAAGAAGGTAAAAAAATATATATCAACTTATCCTTTTTTAGATCTACTCCAATCCATATATTTTCTCGAAAATCCAAGGCCAGATTCGGAACGAGCACGACGAGATCTTTCGGAAAGGACCAAACTTTTTTCCTTCCGGCGACCGTCAGCGGCCGGCGACAAACCACAACGGTCGGCGGCTCCATGACAAGCGAACAGAGGCAGAGTGCAGAGAGAGAGCTTTATGCTTTGTCTTTTGTCTAAATGAAGAAAAAATAATGATGCAAAAAAATATAAAAGGGGGTATTTAAACCAGGCCCGGAACGACGCCGTTTTGGTGCCGGTTCATCGGGCCCAAAACGGCGTCGTTTCACTGCTGGGCACCCGAGACCGAACCCGTTTAGCCGACCTGAACCCGTTGCTTACCCGGGAAAGAGGGAAAATCACGCGTGTAGTCCTTGCACTCCTAGCGTGTTTCCAATACGACTCTCCAGTTTGCTTCCAATTCAATTTTGGTCACTGTTTGGCTCAATTAGACCCATTATTTCACATTTTATTTCAATTTCATCCTTATTTTATATTATTTAACCCCAAAATGATTTTATTTTGCAGATTAGCCCCTGGTTGTTTTCAAAAAATTATTATTTTCATATTTTATTATTATTATTTATTATTTGCTAACCTTTTTTACAGATTCAATACCAATTTATAATTTCGATCGTATAAAATATTATGTAACCGACATGTGCCAATTTTAGGCGTTGTGGGGTGCTCACCCTTCCTCACGCGTAACAGACTCCCGGATCCAGCTCTGGTTCGTAGACTTAATTTTGGTGTTCCAATCGCACTGTAAAAAAAACGATTGGTGGCGACTCCCCGGACGAATTTCGGTGATTACAGCTGGTGACTCTGCTGGGGACTTTTTTTTCGAGAGTCGAACCTCAAATCGTTTACATTTTATTTAATGAATCGAAAATATAAATTCGGTTTATTTCTAATTTTGTGATCCCGTTTTATTTTATTTATTTTATTTAACATATTTTCTAATATGTTTTTTAAAATGTTTTTCAGGCCTCCATTTTATGAGCTCTCAACCCGGGCTCCGTCCAATTAAGTGGGAGCATGAAACCACTCCTTCGTGAGGTTCCGCCTCCGTGTAGGATAATGAATTGCTTCCGGGATATTTTTCCCTCTGTCTTCGTGAGACATACGTCTCCGTATAGACTTAGAGAAACGTATCTCCCTGAATCGAGTTTGTTATCCTTAGTAGGGTAATAATTTTCGTTCGGGTACTTTTTAGAACTGAACCACATGTAATGAGCCTTAGAAGCCTACCCTTAGAGCCGTCATGTCGAACCTCTGCCCGATTAGAGGACCACCCTGTAAGGTTTTTCCTTTAGAAAAAGAGCGATCGGGGGGTTTATATTTATTCACGCCCTTAATTTCTGTTATTCATTGTTCGTTATTTATTTTCATAATATATTTGTCATATGCATAGTCATGCATTTCATTTTTATCTAATTCGATACTAATATTTTTGCATCCTTATGTTGCATTGTTTCTCGTTTTTTGCATTCACACTTCTTAATAAAAAAAGGTGTTGATGCAAGTACAACCGTTAAAAAGGTTTAGCCACGCAGAACCACTTTCTAGATAAGGTGGGGGGCAACCGGATGGGCTCCACAGATAGTATCAAAACATCATAGTTCGAGATAATTCGTTCCAGAAATAGTGGAAGGCTCACCTCGATCAAATGCAGGATTAGATCGCACCATGATCAAAGCCTTAATACAAGTCCAAAATGGTCGAATATCTACGGATTCTAGATGTTCGAATCGATTTTTTTATTTGGGGCAAGAAGCCGATAGTGCTTTCCCTGAAAATCAACATTTCGAAGATAAAGGTTAAACAAGACCCATTTGTTGTAGAGAAAGCTTCGTTCTGATTCGAGCTTCCTTTTCAAAGTTGTACTGAATCAACATCCTTTTATATAAAATATTTTGTAGCATTTTGCATATACATGACATCATGCTAGTTACATCAAGCATGTCATGTTGCATCATATCCACCAGGATCCTAACATCAGAGGGGCATTTTCGTTGCAGTCATTCTAAGCAACAACATCCTCGTCTCGCTAAAAGCAAAGCCAAAGGAATGGAGGCAAAATTGACCAAGATTGAGCAAGTTCATGAAGATATCAAACGAGACCTCGAGAATATATTGGAAAAGGCGCAGTCTGATATTCGCGCTCACATTTCACAGTCTCAGAATGATTTGTTTGGAAAGATATCCAATATATTGGCAGACAAAGATCCAAATGAACAGAAGGGAATGGTTATTGACCCAATCGCAATGAAAAATGACTTGGGAAATCTTCTTCAAACCCAAATGTCAGTTGATGCTCCCAAAGTACATAACGATCAAGCAGAGTCCTCACTTTCAGGAGGTTTGGTAATTTGCAACCACAAGGAATGTATGGTGCCAGATTTCGACGAAATGAACAAAGTCGAGCTATACAAGAAAATCGAAGATCGATATAGACAACTCGAAGAAAAGTTCAAATCCATGGAAAACATCGACCAATTCCCGATGGTGGAGGCAAGAGAATTAAGCCTAGTCCCAGATCTAGTGCTGTCACCAAAGTTCAAGATGCCAGAGTTTGAAAAATATAATGGGACCACCTGCCTAGAAGCTCATCTCACCATGTACGTCAGGAGGATGACTAGTTATATCAACAATGATTCGTTGTTGATACATTGCTTTCAAGATAGTCTGACTGGATCAACAGCCAGATGGTACAACCAGTTGAGTCGTTCCAAGATAAATTCATGGAATGACCTAGCCCAAGCCTTCGTCAGGCAATTCAGTCACGTCATCGACATAACCCCTGATCGGGTTACTTTACAAAATATGCAAAAAAGAAATGATGAGAGCTTCAGACAATATGCTTAACGCTGGAGGGATGTTGCTTCTCAAGTGCAACCTCCGTTATCAGAAAAAGAAACGGTAACACTTTTTGTGGGAACGTTAGACAAACCTTTCCTTGGTCGAATCTTGGGAGGTGTCACAAAGGACTTTTCAGACATCATAATGCATGGCGAGATAATTGAAAACGCTATTCGAATTGGAATACTTGAAGATGATGAGGTCGATAGTACTAATGTTCATAATGTTGGCTATTCAAAGTCGCTGACAGTGGGGCAAGGAAAAGTCACAGCCTCAAATACACAGAACTTCACGCCTATTCCGATAACTTATGGCGAATTGTATCAAAACTTGTACAATGCACATGTGGTGTCGCCATTCTACACGAATCTCATACAACCGCCATATCCCAAGTGGTATGATCCCAACGCCCAATGCGAATATCATGCCGGAGTCGTGGGGCATTCCATTGAAAATTGCATCGGTTTTAAAAAGCTTACAGAAAAGTTCATAGAAATGGGAGTCGTACAATTCGAAGACTTTGCTGGATCTAATGTGACCATGAATCCTTAACTAAGGGACTCAACCGTGAATCCTTGACTGAGGGATTCAACTACAATTGTTTTGACAGTCAGACTGTTAAAGAATTTCCTGCTGTTTTTGGAACTTTTCTAAGTTATGTACAGAAGAATACTCTTGTCACTTTGGCCCGAAAGAATTTTTGTAAACAGGCTTAAGTTTGTCATCCTACGATAATGAAATGGAACTTTTCGTGCTACATACAACAAGCATTTTTGTTTCCATTTTTTATGCAAATTTCGAACAAATGCTTCAGGTCCAGAAATACCGAATCATTGAGCAATATCGAGAATGAGCTAGAACATATTCTCGAGAAAATAATTGTTTGAAAGAACTTCTAAATCGTGGTGATAACTATGATTTTGATCCACTTTCTGATCCACAAATAAGAATGACAAATTCTGCCACAACAAGAATCTACAGGAAGGGGCATGATAAGCCATCCTTCGTTTTATATCACTTCGAGCTTCTAGCGGAGCAACCTCTTTTTCCCTAATATAGGGGATAAAAGCAAAATTACCTATAGAAGTCAAAAATCATTCTCTAATCATGGAGGGGATTTAGACACCAACATCAATTCGAGCTTCTACTGGGGCAACCTCTTTTTCCCTAGTTTATGGGATAAACGTTATATCACTCATAAAAGTTAAAGATCCTTCCTTATGGGTTTGTCAAAGATCAAAACAAGATAAAGCAAAAGCTTCATGATACAAGGAGAATTTGCACTTAAAAGCCTCCAAAATACAAAAGTTTGAGACACCACATCTTGCCAATTTATCTGAGTAACTATCAATGTTTGCTACTTGAGCTTCGTCAATCAGTTGACAATTCTGTCTATATTGCTCCAGAAACATTCCTAAAAGTACAGGAACTGAGAGCAACCTCAATTCAGAAGAAGAATTTCACCAAGAAAATACCAAAAAAGGAAAATAGCTACACCACAAACAGATTGGGGTCAGTTGCATTTGCTTGGTTTTTGATAATCAGTTGACGATTTTATCTATATTGCTCCAGAGACATTCCTAAAAGTACAGGGACTGAGAGCAATCTCAATTTAGAAAAAGATTTTTCTTCAAGAACACACTTTAATAGAAAAGTAGTCACTCCATAAATAGAATGGGGTCGGATATTTTGCCTAAAGAGAAAATGCACAACTATGGAAACAGAATTCCAACAGACAACTAGGCCAGCTGATTGAGCCATTCTTAAAACAAACTCATTAACATATGTACTTTGCATTCCATGCTAGGATCATGCATGCATACATCAGACATGTTAGGGTTAGAATCATGCAACGCATGCTAACCATAACATTCTGAATCTGTTTGTAATACTGATATAGAATTCACTCCTCTTCCAATAAACGAGGGAATAGACGAACACAACAACTTCGTCACCAAGATCTCTCCACTTCCTCAGATGTCGTGTAGATCAGTTTTTCACCAAGATCTCTCCACGTTCTCAGATGTCGTGTAGATCACTTTCCATGAAGATCCATCACGTCCTTAGATGTCGTGTAGATCATTTTCCATGAAGATCCACCACGTCCTCAGATGTGTAGATCACTTTCCATGAAGATCCACCACTTCCTCAGATGTCGTGTAGATCACTTTCCATGATGTTCCACCATTCCCGCAGATGTTGTGTAGATCAATTTTCACTAAGATCCACCGCTTCCTCAGATGCTTTGTAGATCAATTTTCACTAAGATCCACCACTTCCTCAGATGTTGTGTAGATCAATTTTCACAAAGATCCACCACTTCTTCAGATGTTGTGTATATCAATTTTCACGAAGATCCATCACGTCCTCAGATGTCGTGTAGATAACTTTCTACGAAGATCAAACCACTTCCTCAGATGTAGTGTAGATCAGTTTTTCACAAAGATTAAGCCACTTCCTCAGATGTTGTGTAGATCAGTCATTCACGAAGATCTAGCCATTTCCTCAAATGTCGTGCGAATCAATATTTCACAAAGATCTTATCACGTCTTCAAATGTAGTACCAATCAATTTTTCATGAAGATCTTACCACTTTCTCAGATGTACTGCAGATCAAGTCTTTATCGGTGATACCACATCATACTATTTCGTTAAATTATTTCGTTTTATGTATTAAGTTTTCTTCGTAAAATATCCTCGTAAATAATTCGTTTCATAAAATGGAGAGCTGACTAATCCGAAGATACAGATAAAGTTGCAGGTGATGCCGATATGCCCTATTGAAAAATACAGATGTTGAAGATAGCAAATGAAAAGAGCTATCATGCCTAACATGTTTTTGTATGAACAAATAAGGGGAGGAAAAATGAAACAAAGGGCAATTCAAACGCCCATTGAAATCCATTCTCACGAATGGTCAATGAATAAAGTCTTTTGTTTCAACTCATTGTACCCAGAGTAATGGTACAACTAGCCCGGAGCAAATGGCTACCGGTAAAGGCGAAACAAATCCGTTGATCCCTGTGCATTTGGGGAAAATGCATTGATAAGGACCATTCAAACGTCCGTTGAAATCCATTTTCATGAATGGTCAAGGAATTAAATCCTTGGTACCAACTGATTGTACCCAGAGTAATGGTACAATTAGCCCGGAGCAAACGGCTACCGGTAAAGGCGAATCAAATCCGTTAATCCCTGTACATTTGGGAAAAATATATTGATAGGGACCATTTAAACGTCCATTGAAATCCATTCTTACAAATGATCGAGGGATTAAAACCTTAAAAAGAATCCAATGTCATAATTGGTACCAACTGATTGTACCCAGGGAAATGGTACAACTAGCCCGGAGCAAACGGCTACCGGTAAAGGCAAACCAAATCCGTTAATCCCTGTGCATTTGGGAAAAATGCAGCTAAATCAGGATCACTGCTTCTTCAACGTTGCAATAGAATCGAATGTCACAACCTGTCTCCTCGTTGATGTTACAGTTGAATTTAATATCAGAACCCTCAGAGTTAAAGACGCTGCCTCCCCATCAATCTTGCAGTTGGATCAGAAATTGGCACTGTAGCTGGATTAGATGTCAGAAACCATCTTCTCGACGGTGTTGTAGTTGTATCAAATGTTATGCTCCATCTGTCGTTAGTGCTATAGATGGATTAAGATTTATAGACCTTGCAGCTCTGTCAATATTGCAACTAAGTTCAAATTTTCTCCGAAGATGGCAACATCATCAGTGCCATTGCAGAACAAGCATATTTTTGTCTCTTGCAACAAGTCAAGCTCAGATCGTCTTCTCCAACGGACTGTCAGTTTTAAAGATTTTGTCGATATGGGCGATGGAGTGGATCAAGTTGAAGCTCTAAAAGAAGAAGCGGTGGCCAAAAAGAACAACAATCTGGCCAAAAAAGAACCCCAACCTTACTAAAGAATAACCCTGAACCATACCAGAGTAAATGGGTTATTCTTTATCTTTGCTCTATTATTGTTACACAACAATAAGCAAAGAGGGGCAGTTGTCATAACTCATTTTATTCAAAACTAAAAATCCAGTCCATCAAATAAATTACAAAATCCACTACAATCCGTTCCCATATAAACCAACACCAAGCCCACTATCCAACAACCCAAACAAATGACCCAATAATAAAAAACCCAAATTACAAACCCTAATTTCCCCCTAACTAAACCCTAACCAGATAATAATCCCCCAACCAAGCCGCCGCCGACCGAGCCTTATCCTCTGTAGCGCGTGGTCGCCAAGCGCGGCTCTCTAACTACCGCGTGGCCACCACGTGCGTTCTCGTTGGACCATACGGACGGCCACCGCCACGTTGCCTGCTCCACCGCCCGGACCTGCAAAGCATTAAAACGAAAGAGTCAGATCTGGAAATTAAAGAGAAAGAACACAGATATTTTGTTTTTTTAGTGTAAAATAGGGGTATAAAACCCCTAACTACTCTTGTAATTCTGGTTACATGTAGAATCAAATACAAAAAAAAAAAACATTCGAACCACTTCCAAAGCAACAAACATACACACAAATCAGAAAAGTAAAGCGAAAATAGAGGGAGAAATCGAAAGCGAAAACAGTGAAAAAAATGAAGGTAAAAAAATATATATCAACTTATCCTTTTTTAGATCTACTCCAATCCATATATTTTCTCGAAAATCCAAGGCCAGATTCGGAACGAGCACGACGAGATCTTTCAGAAAGGACCAAACTTTTTTCCTTCCGGCGACCGTCAGCGGCCAACGACAAACCACAACGGTCGGCGGCTCCATGACAAGCGAACAGAGGCAGAGTGCAGAGAGAGAGCTCTATGCTTTGTCTTTTGTCTAGATGAAGAAGAAATAATGATGCAAAAAAATATAAAATGGGGTATTTAAACCAGGCCCGGAACGACGCCGTTTTGGCGCTGGTTCATCGGGCCCAAAACGGCGCCGTTTCAATGCTGGGCACCCGAGACCGAACCCGTTTAGCTGACCCGAACCCGTTGCTTACCCGGGAAAGAGGGAAAATCACGCGTGTAGTCCCTGCACTCCTAGCGTGTTTCCAATACGACTCTCCAGTTTGCTTCCAGTTCAATTTTGGTCACTGTTTGGCTCAATTAGACCCATTATTTCACATTTTATTTTAATTTCATCCTTATTTTATATTATTTAACCCCAAAATGTTTTTATTTTGCAGATTAGCCCCGGGTTGTTTTCAAAAAATTATTTTCATATTTTATTATTATTATTTATTATTTGCTAACCTTTTTTACAGATTTGATACCAATTTATAATTTCGATCGTATAAAATATTATGTAACCGACAGGTGCCAATTTTGGGCGTTGTGGGGGTGCTCATCCTTCCTCACGCGTAACAGACTCCCGGATCCAGCTCTGGTTCGTAGACTTAATTTTGGTGTTCCAATCGCACCGTAAAAAAAAACGATTGGTGGCGACTCTCCGGACGAATTCCGGTGATTACAATGTTGATGTGCCAAATGAAGCTGAGAAACCATGGACTGGTCCAAAATGGAGTGATGCTGATGCTTCCGTTGATAAGGACAACTCGTGGATTGGTTCAAAATCGAGTGATACAGGTGCCTATTTGCGGGCTACAAAGTTGAAGGAGGACACAAATGAAAAAGTGGGTGCCTCTAAACCAAGATTCTGTGACGGATCCATGGATGAGAGATGGAAGCTGGACTATGGTGTCTGTGGAAAGAGAACCGAGTCTAATGTGCACTATAAAAGAGTTGATATCGACAAGGAGGAAGAAATTCAGAGGAAGATAGAAAATGCTGATTTTAATATGGGTGTCTCTGAACCAAAAGGTGTTGAAGATTCAAATGATGATATGGAAATTACTCCCGAGTGGAATTACCTGATCCACTCTTCTGGTAATAAGGAAAAGCTTCATAGTTTGGAACCCACTCCTGTGGGCACATATTTACTATCTCATGAAAAGAATATAACTGAGAAGGCCTCACGTCAAGCATGTGATGCGCTTGCAGCTTCTCAGCGAATGTCAACAGAGAAATCTAATGATCAAGCAGACCTTATGACAAGGGGTAGAACTGCTGAAGCATTGCCACGTGGCGGCAATGCAGTTAGTAGAAATTCTTCTGTTTCACACATTGATCCAAAATTTTCATCCAACATCCTTCCAACAAAAAGTTTTGAAAATCCTGGGCCATGTTCAAGTTCTTTACCTCATTCAAACTCGAATGCAATTGGACAAAGTGAACTGCCAATCCCTTCTAATGAAGTAAATGTGAAAGTTCCACATAATAGCCTGCTGTTTCAAGAGGAGAAACCAAGCAGCAAACTGAATATTGGGGATAAAAATATATTACATGATAATTATGGATCTCTACCAACTTCAAACATGGTAAGCAATGAACAGCGCACCCAACTTACTAATCTTTCAGCCTCTTTAGCCCTGTTATTCGGAAAGGGGCAGCAACTTCCATTACTTAATGTACATGATGTGCAGGTGACTTCTTCTGCAAACCCTGAAGGACCTATTGAGCCGGATTCCTTGCCAACTATATGGCCAGGTCAAGAAATTACATTCCCAAAGCAATATGACCCCAGAGCTGATAGCATTGATCCTGCTAAGAAGCAGGATACAAATACTAAGCCTTTGGGATTTTCAGTACATCCTGTTAGTCAAGTAAATAATGAAGATGACAAACCAGAACTATTGAATAATAAACTATTACCATCATCTCTTGTGGGTGGCACAAACGGTAGTGATTATCATAATGATCACTGTTCCAAAAGTGAGTCTGAATTTGATAGCCATAAGCCAAATCAGCTGCAGCCTGTTGCTATTTCTGAGGTGACAAAGGAAAATGGATTTCTGAAAATCAAGAAAGCTGAAGTGGAGAATAAGAATGGTTTGTCGGAGAACATGGATGCAGATGATAAGACCGAGGAGGGCGAGAAGAGCAAGGATGTTAAGGGACTTCGTGCATTTAAATTTGCACTAGTTGAGATTGTCAAGGATCTCCTCAAACCAGCATGGAAGGAAGGTCAAATTGGCAAAGAGGCTTATAAAAGCATTGTGAAGAAAGTTGTTGACAAGTGACTGCTACAATGCAAGGGATTAATATTCCTCAAACGCCTGAAAAAATTGATCAATATCTGTCGTTTTCTAAACCAAAGCTTAGCAAACTTGTACAGGTGAGAAAAATAACAGACTTTGACCTTTCATTTGTTGTTCTTTTCCCATTCTGCTCTGTGAGTGTGTCTGGCCTTGGCTTGTGCCATCATCTTCGCGTTTTGTGTTATCAGCCAATAACATGCTACTAATTGCTGGTGTCTCAACGTGCTCTTGGTCACATCAATTCCAAGTCATTGAAAGATGTCCATTGTCGAAGTTGATATACTGTTTCATTTTATGCATAATTTACAAACTGCCTGACAAATTCTTAATTCTTTTGCAGGCATATGTGGAAAAGTTCCAGAAGAGCTAAATAAAACAGGGGATCGTTATTTCTTGTGATATTTTATTTTATGGTTACATATCAATCTATCATATCTTTCATTTTTTGTGCCCGTATCTAATTTCATCAGCTCCTTGGTATGCTAACCTTTTCAATACCTGTTTATGTCTTATTCATGTGAAGCAGGTAGTGGCTTTTAACTCCCATGTAAATCTAATTCATTGTTTCTGTATTTGAAGTTTAAATTTGATGTTGCCATTTCCTTCTGTATATGTGAGTATTTGTTACCAGTTGCTAAGATTCTAAATCTAGTGTCTGCCCGAAACGTTGTCTATAGTTTTAGATTCCAACTTGTGTCTCAGATGTTTACATGACCGAAACTTAGTATTTATATGTTTGTCAGTGCAGAGCATATAAATGTTGCCCCATTGAGATTTATGTTACTTAAGGCCTATTTTGCCAAGGTGCCACTACCCCTGTGCATCATGCAATTTCACTGCATATGTTACTTGCACTCTGGTTGTGATACAAGTTTTCCCATGTATTCGAAGGATCCTTGATGGATTATATTCCCATATCCATGTTCCAAAAATGTGTCGAACATAGATGTCGCATAGTGGTGTTCATTAGGGGTGAGCGTTCGAGCGAGTCGAGTCAAAAAATTTCGAGTTATTCGAGTTGAGTCATCATATTTTATAGTTTGAACTTTTTTTGAAATTTTTTCGATTCGAGTCGATTTTAGCGAGTTCGAGTCGAGTTCGAGTCGATTCGATTTTTCGATTTATGTATAATTTTTAATTATACTATTTATAATACTATAATATAGTTTTATTATAATTTAAAGGGTTTTCTCTTTAAATTTACATACATAATTTTTCATATTATTTTTTTATGTGTAAAAAAGATTTTAAATTATTATTACCATCAATCAAATATCTTAGGTATGAATATGTCATTTTATTAAATTACAGACTTTATTAATAATTTCCTTTTTATCTAGGTAAGACTAAGACTAAACAAAAAATAATGATACATTAATACAAAAATTAAAAAAATAACATAATATAAAAGATACAAATAAAAATTTTATTAAATAAAATAAAAAATAAATCTAGAACGTGACCAGATTATAAAAAAGAAAATTAAAATATAAAAGAAGAAGGGACTGAAAATAAAACTACATGGGTTAAATGTGCAATTAACCTTTATAATTACTAAAATTTTCGAGTTATTTGAGTTATTCGATTTTCATTTTTGCAACTTGAACTTAATTTGAAATTTTTTCGAGTCGATTCGAGTTTATGAAATTTCGAATCGAGTTAAAACGAGTCGAGTTTTTTCAACTCGATTCGAGTCAAGAAGTTCGATTTTTCGAATCGAGTCGAGTTTTGCTCACCCCTAGTATTCATGGTTAAACCCTCGTATTAGTATTTTGGTTAACCATAATGAGATTAATATATTATCTTTCGATATTATCATCTAATTACACTAACAACAAGAAGTTTTATTAAGCACAAACCAGCTAGTCTCATCGGTTAAAGGAACGGTTGTTGTTCCTAGAGGTCAAGAGTTCGAGCACTAGTGCTATCAACATAGTGATTGAGCGATCAATGTTGAAAGGTTGAGAGTATACTCTGGAACTAAAAAAATGAGCTTAAAAAAGTCTTGACCATAAAAATTTCAACCAAAAAAAATTCAAGCTCAAAAAAGCTAATGTGTTATTCTATATAATTTTAAAAATTTATCAAAATGAAATGTCAACAATTTTTTAATATTCTATATAATTTTAAAAAATTAATTATTGTCTAATGTGTTATTCTACGAAATCAAACACTTTTGTCTATATACTATTAACATCTCAGTGTTATATTATATATAAATTTTTTATAACATTTTCGAGCCATATACTATTAGCTAACTATTATTTTTAATTTCTAATTTCTAATAGAGTTATTTTAGACTAAACTAAATCGTTAAAAATTAAATTATTTTAAGATAAAATAAAGCTAAAATAACGAATTTTTTTTACCATTATACTTTTAAAAAACCAAACCTTCTAAAACTTTAACTTTTCATCTAAAAGAGCACTCCTAATAATAAATGGCGGTCACAACTCACCCAAAAATTTAATTTTACTTCTTTTACAGAAACTGAAACAAAAATGATTTATTAATAAATATTGAGCGTAAGAGTATGCATATTAGGGAAACTATAAGAAATTTTTATGATTTAATATTTGATAGATAAAAATATTAAATGAGTAAATATAAAATTATAATAATTCTTTAAAAAATTATTTTTTATGAAATTTTGGCATGAATTGTATAAAAATAATAAGTGTGTTTGATAAATAATTTTTAAGGGATTTTAGTTTATTTGGAAACAAATAGTTTATTGGTAATTAAATTTTCTATTTTTAGCGTTCGGGAAACACTTTTTTAAAAGATTTTGTGCAAAATAATCTAAAAGGAAAAAACGCTTAAAATCCAACGGATTAAAAGGGTTTATCGTAAAATAATATGTTAAATGATGTATTTGACCATGTTATTTTCATAATTATGTTCTTGCCATAAAACCTAATTTTAATTTGTTTGAACTTGTTTAGATATGTATCTCTTTCTTGAATATTTATGTAATATTAATTTATTTTCAATAAAATTGTGTAAAATATTTTTTTACAATGTCTAATGATGAATTAGAGTAATTTTATTTTATCATTCTATTTTTTAATTTTAAATTCTCAAATATATTTTAGTTAAAGAAATATAGAAAAATATGAAGAAAAAATGATATTTTATACCGGGTTAATAGTATGTATTAATCTCGACAAGGTTAATATTTATAAATATTAAAATTTTAAAATATTCAAAAATTTCAAAAATATTTACTAATTTCTTAAAGAATTTTTTAATTCTTAGTTAAATATATTTTATTCGAATAATTTCACCCATAAAAACTAAAGTATTATAAAAAATATATATATGTACTTAATAATTAAATGTATCATATTTAGGGGTGAGTATTCGATCAAGTCGAGTCGAGTCGAGTCAAAAAATTTTGAGTTATTCAAGTTGACGAGTCATATTTTACAACTCAAACTTTATTTGAAATTTTTTCGGTTCGAGTCGAGTTTAAGAAATTCGAGTCGAGTCGAGTTTTCGAGTTCCTATAAATATTTAATTGTAATTATTTATCATGTTATAGTATGATTTGATTCCAATTTAAACGACTTTTTTCTAATCATATAAGATATACTTATATATTTTTTCATATGTAACAATATTTCTTTATATTTTTATATCAATGTATATATATCATAAAAAATTGAGATATTCAATCTCAAACTTAAAAATTAATCCTTTAATTACTAAAAATTTCGAGTTATTCGAGTTATTCGAGTTATTCGAATTTCCATTTTACAACTCAAACTTTATTTGAAATTTTTTCGAGTCGAGTCGAGTCTATGAAATTTCGAGTCGAGTTAAAACGAGTCGAGTATTTTCGTTTCGAGTCGAGTCGATTTATTCGATTTTTTCGAATCGAGTTTTGCTCACCCCTAATCATATCCTTATTTATCATTTTATCTATATCAGTTATCAATTAAATTTTACCAAACATTTTTATATAAACAATTAATCAAATCGATTTCTCAAGTTAATTAATAAAATCAATTGATTAAATTAATCACTATAATCCGTTATCAATTATCTATCGTTTGCCAAAAATCTTTAATATATTTGATAAATACAAATGAAATAGAAGGTTAATATCTTAGCCTGATTTTAGATCAAGATAAACTATTTTATAATTACATACTATATTACTCAAATTGAGATTACCAAAAAAAATATATTATTATTTTTCATTAGGTCTATTCAATACCTTTAATATTATATTATTTTTTATTAGTGAAAAAATTGGATTTGAAATATATAAAATTTGATTTATAATATTTGGTGATTTATAATATTTTAAACATTGTTTTTTTTATTTAAAATACATATATTTTATCTCGTTATAATACTTTAGTTTAATATTAAAAAAATCTATAAAGACCTTATGTTAAAAAAATTAAGCTTTAATAGTATTATGTATAAGTGCGAGTTTCGGAAATGAGTGTGTTATTTATTAATTGAATGTTTAATTGATAGATTTAACAGTTGATGTTTAAATTTTTAGTTGTTATATAGAGTTCAAAAAGTAAGAAATTATTAAAAAAAATAAAGATTGAGTAAAGAAGAAAGAGATTTGAAAAAATATATTAATTTTTTAAATGTATATAATTTTTTTAAAAATTTTTATTTAGATAATTTTATTTTTTATTTTTAAAAATATATATGTAATAAAAAATAATTTAATTTTTAATTTAGTATTATTGATTAATAAAATTTTATTATTTTTGTGTTAAATAGGGTGTTAAGTAAGAATATTTGTATTGAATATAAAAAACTATAGAAGAAAATTTTTGTATTTTATTTTTAAATTTAGTAATTTTATTTTATTTTATTTGTTTTTTAATTTTTAAATTTATTAATAAGTTGTTATTGTTAGTATGTGTTTTTAATTTGTTGCATGTTAAAATAGTTGTTAATGTGATTTTGAAATTTAATGTTATAGTTATGTCCTTAGAACTCAACTATTCGGGGAGTGTAACTTTAGATATGATTTTCTCGATTGAATCGCCTAAGTTAGCCTAAAATGTTTAAAGCTGGAATGTTAAGAACCATGTGGAAATTAAGGAACAACCGACAGAAAAGAAATGACAAAGAGTTAGATAAGATTTGAGTGAATGCTATGTTATACTCAAAGAAAAAATGTATGTCAAATGAGGTGGGAAAGACCTCTATTTATATCTGAACCCCTTACATCGAATAGCTAGAAATGATTTACATCAAATTTCTAGATTCATTCTTATCCTTTTATCCTTTATCTTAAGTTATATTCCATGTTTACAAGGATACGAGGATAAAGATAAGATTAAGAGAGATAACTTGCCAAATCTGATTTGAATGAGTCTTCAACCCCAAGTGTTAGGCCAATCCAGTCATGGGCTTATATGTGTGCTTGTTATCGGACTTGAGCTCCAATGGGTGCTTGAATGGGTGCTGAAATGCCCAAAAGGCCATGGAGTGCTTTTGTGGCATCCTGGTGTATGCTAGTCTTAGGCCTTAGGGTGTGGTCTGTAAAATTCTCCCTACTAAATCTGGTGACGTCCTCGTCAACCGACTGGAATGGTAGTGCTTCACATGGTTCTTGAATTTTCAAATTGCCTCGACATGCTCCCAAATAACTTTATTATTGGTAAGTCCCTTCCAAAGAACAAAATACTCGTGCCTTGATCGATGACCTACTTCACGGATGACCCTCTCTACCTAGACCTCTTGAACCTTATTGTCGTAGGAGACTTTCACTACGATTGACGCTCGGTGTGACTTGCCTTGATCCAAATTTGATTTGTCTTGATGGTATGGCTTGAGTAGACTTACGTAAAACATTGGTTGAATTTAGATGGTCGATGGCAACTCGATTCTATAAGTCATGGCGCTTACTCTTTTCACGACTCTAAATGAACCCTCATGTCTTTGTAGAAGTCCTTTGGGCACAATTGGGTTGCGCAAGATCCTGGTCAATTTGGCAAGGACTAGATCATCAACTTGGAAATTTATGTCCCTCTGCTTTGTATCCATCCACTTTTTGGTTTGTTTACCCGCTTTATTTAAGCAAGTGTAAAACCAAAATTGATTTTGATATAACAATTATGTATAAGGACTATTTTGTAATAAATTTTTAAGTCCCTAAGTCAAATTTTTGATTTCAAGTCAAACCAAGAACTTTGAAATAAAATTTCTAAGTGTTTTTGTACGAGAGTATCGATACCTTTTGAACCGGTATCGGTACCCTACTGCATTTTTAAAGCTTTGTTCTTGAAACTAAGAACAGGTATCGAAACATGGTTTGATACCATTACCTTACTGCCAATGCATGTTTCGAACCACGTATCGAACTACATCGAGTATTTTTAATTATTTTAAAATCATTTAAAACTTTAAAAGATGGTTGAGATATTTCGAAACATGGTTCGATACCCACCATTACAGTGTAGTAATGGCATCGATACCTGTTTCGATACACCTCCTATTAAATGCACAACGTCTCTTTCTTTTTATAGACTGTTTCAAAACAGGTTCTTCGTGTATCGATACCTGTGCTTGCAGAAGTGCATTTATGGTGGGAAGATGTGGTCCTAATGTCTTTATTTCAAGTCCCAATAACCACAACGGTTAGAAATCAATGAGAAGGTATAAAATGAAGCAATTCAAGCAGCATTAACAACTATTGAACCTCAGGCAACGTCCAAGCAATCAAATCCAACTCCCAAGCACTCTCATTGAATATCTTGTCTTCCATCTCTTGTACTTCAATTTTATTCTTTGTAATTGAGTTTGGGGAGAGTTTGTTTGTATTTGGGGTAATTATCTATCTTGTGAGAGATTTCATTTTGCCTTTCTTTCATCTTTATCTTGTGAGGTTGAATTCATTCTTGGGTAGAAGAATTGATTCGAATTGTAACGGTTATCCCTTGAATCGAGAAAAAGATCGAATTCTCTTAGTGAATTGTTTTCAAAATCCTTAGTGGGAGCTAAGGTAGTGGATGTAGAGCTTGTTCCGAAGCTTGAACCACTATAAATCTCTTGTTCTTTATTTTCCAATGTTTACCGAAATTTCACTGACAAAATTTTAAATAGCCAATTCATCCCCCTCTTGGCCAATTATCAAGATCGATCAACTCAACAATTGGTACCAGAGCCAGATCTTTGAAGGGATTCACCTCCACCAAAGAAGATCCTAGAAGTGTTGATCATATCTACAAGTCAAATACAATGGCCTCCACCTCCGGTAGTTGGAATGAGTCTCACTCCATCACCAAACCTCCATTCTTCAACGGTGACAACTACCCGTATTGGAAGAATAGAATGAGGCTCTTCATCAACTCAAATGATTATATCCTTTGGGATATAATTGGAGATGGTCACTCAATTCCAATGAAGATGGAAGGAGATAGACAAGTACCAAAGAAAAGGAATGAGATGACCGATGAAGAGCGTAGAAGGATGTCTACAAATGATAAAGCTCTACACATCCTCTTTTGTGCTCTTGGTCCCAACATCTACTCCAAGATTTCATCTTGCACAAGTGCCAAACAAGTATGAGACTCTTTGGAGACAACATATGAGGGCAAAAATGATGTCAATGAGACAAAGATATGTCTTATCAATCTTAGCTATGAGAACTTCAAGATGGAGCTGGATGAAGACGTCACCAAGATGTTTGATCGATTTTTCGTCATTGTGAATGGTCTCAAGGGCTTTGGTGAGATCATACCGGAAGATAAGCTTGTGAGGAAGCTCATATACTCTCTTCCCGAGTCTTGGGATAGCAAGAGAATGGCTATCATAGAAGCAAAAGACCGCAAGACTCTCAAGCTTGATGCTCTTGTGGGATCTCTTCTCACCCATGAGATCATGAAGAAAGGAAGAGAAGATGAAAAGAAAAAGGAAGAAGTGAAGCTAGAGAAAAGAGAAGTTGAAAAGAAAAAGCAAGGAATTGCTCTCAAGGCTTCATCCTTACAAGAAAAGGAGGATACAAGTGAAGAAGAAGAGCTAGAAGAATTGACTATGGTGGCCAAAAGATTCACTAGGCTCATGAGGGCTAATCGGAATAGGAGATTCCAATGAAAGAAGGATTTTAAGTCAAAGGGCAAAGAAGATGAGAAGGATCAAATCATTTGCTATGAGTGCAAGAAGCCCGGTCACATTAGGACCGATTGCCCACAATACAAAAGGAAGGGTTTTGAGAAGGAGAAGAAGAAGCAAAAGGCTCATGTTGCCACTTGGAGTGATGAGGAGTCACCATCCGATGAGAACAATGAAGTAGCCAATTTATGTCTCATGGTTCTTGATGAGCCCAAGGTAACCCTTGAACCCTCTTGCAATGATCTTACATATGATGAATTATATGATGCTTATGATGAATTGCAAGATGTTTATGATGAGTTGGTTTTTAAGTTCAAAGAATCAATTTTGAAAAGCAAGAAAACTATTTCCGATTTAGAAAAGAAAAATGATTCTTTGACAAAAACGATTTTGGATTTTGAAGAAAAGGTTGTTACTTTAAATGATGATTTAAAGTTCTTTCAAAATGAAAATGTGGATTTAAACAACCTTATTTCTAGCTTGAGTGAGAATCACCATAAAGTGGTGAATGAGCTTAAAGAACAAATCAAAGTGGTTGGTAGTTCAACTTTTGAAAAAGGAAGCTCTTCAAAACCCAACCATGTGAAAAAGAATTTTTATGGCCACAAACAAAGAGGTTTTCAAATGCATGCTAGATATAGAAAAATTAGGAGTGTGTGGGTTCCTAAGAAACTCATTGTTTCTAATAATATTAATGCCATTGCATCTTGGATTCCGAAGAGAACCAAGCTTTTGGGAACTAACTCTCATGGACACAAAATGATTTGGGTACCAAAAGTCAAACACTAAATCTTTGTTTGTAGGTTGAGCATTGCTTCAAGTCAAAACATGTGATACCTTGATAGTGGATGCTCAAGGCATATGACTGGTGACAAGGGACGATTTAAGGAGTTAGAGCTTAAAAGTGGTGGAGTAGTGACTTTTGGTGAAAACTCCAAAGGCCAAATTCAGGGTATTGGCTTTATTGGTAATCACTCCTCTATTCTCATTGAAAATGTCTTGCTTGTTAATAGTCTTAAGCATAATTTGTTGAGCATTAATCAATTATGTGATAAAGGGTTCTATGTGTCTTTTGATAAAAGTGGTTGCAAAATTATAGACATAGAATCTAATAAAACAATGCTCATAGGTCATCGCATAGGAAATATTTATATGGTGCATCTAGATGACATAAACTTATCTCATGCATGCTTGGTAGCTAGTGATGAAAATGATGCATGGTTATGACATAGGAAACTAGGACATGCTAGCATAAGTGTTTTAGAGAAACTAGCCTCCCAAAATCTAGTTAGAGGTTTACCTAAGCTCAAGTTTTCCTTAGATAAAATTTGTGATGCATGTGCTAAGGGTAAACAAAAGAGAATTTCTTTTAAATCCATTAATGATGTTTCTACTAGTACAGTTTTACAATTGATTCATATGGATCTTTTTGGGCCTATTAGAACTACTAGTTTGGGTGGAAAATCATATGCATTTGTTATTGTTGATGATGACTCTAGATTAACTTGGGTTCTATTTTTGAGTACAAAAGATGAAGCCTTAGAAAAATTCATCACATTTTCAAATATTTCTCAAAATGATCTTGATCAAAGAATTTCTCATATTAGAAGTGATCATGGAACCGAATTTCAAAATTTAGGTTTTGAGAATTTTTGTAAAGAAAATGGGATTAGACACAATTTTTCGGCTCCTCGCTCTCCTTAACAAAATAGGGTAGTTGAGAGGAAAAATAGAACTTTAGAAGAAATGGCTAGGACCATGCTTTGTGAAAATAATTTACCTAAGTATTTTTGGGCGGAAGCCACAAACACTTCTTGTTACATTATTAATCGAGTAATGATTAGGCCAATTTTGAAAAAGACTCGTTATGAGATTTTAAAATCCAAAAAGCCTAACATTAGCTATTTTCACCCTTTTAGGTCAAGTGTTTTGTTTTAAACGATAGAAAAGATAATTTAGGTAAATTTGATGCAAAAAGTGATGAAGCTATTTTTCTTGGTTATTCTCAACATTCAAAGGCTTATCGTGTTTTTAACAAAAGAACCTTAGTTGTAGAAGAGTCTATACAGGTGGTTTTCGATAATAACCTCCTTCCTAGGAAGGATTCTTGTGATGATGATGTAGGAATCATTGAAACCATTGATGATGGACAAACATCAAAGGTGGATGGGGTTCCAACCAATGAAGAAACACAAGATCCTCCAATAGAAGCTTTAGGAGATGTAAAGCTTGAAGAAAGAGAAGTGAGATACCCAAGGGAATTCAACTATGTCAAAAGTGGTGAAATCTTGGGTAATCCATCCAAGGGGGTAACTACTCGTTCTTCTCTTAGATTAATGAATCATATTGCATTTATCTCATGCATAGAGCCTAAGAAAATCAATGAAGCTTTAGATGATGATTTTTGGATATTGGCTATGCAAGAAGAGTTAAATCAATTTGAGAGAAGTAATGTGTAGACATTAGTTGATAGGCCTAGTAATAAATCTACCATAGGAACTAAATGGGTTTTTAGGAACAAACTACATGAGAGTGATAACATTGTGAGAAATAAAGCTAGATTAGTTGCTTAAGGTTACACTCAAGAAAAGGGAATAGATTTCGATGAAACTTATGCACCTGTAGCTAGAATGGAAGCTATTAGAATGTTACTTGCATTTGCATGTTATCATGATTTCAAGCTTTTTCAAATGGATGTCAAAAGTGCTTTTTTAAATGGTTTTATAAATGAAGAAGTTTATGTTGAACAACCACCGGGTTTTGAGGATCCAAAATTTCCAAACCATGTTTTTAAATTAACAAAAGCTTTATATGGTTTAAAACAGGCTCCTAGAGCTTGGTATGAAAGACTTTCAAATTTTTTAATTGAAAATGTTTTGAAAAAGGAAAGGTGGACAATACACTTTTTATAAAAAGGTTTAAAAATGACATTTTAGTAGTTCAAATTTATGTTGATGATATTATTTTTGGATCTACTAATGAATGTGATTGTCAAGAGTTTTCTAAGCTAATGCAAGGTGAATTCGAGATGAGCTTGATGAGCGAGCTCTAATTCTTTTTGGGACTCCAAATCAAGCAAAGGAAGGATGACACCTTCATCAATCAAGCTAAATACATCCAGGATATGCTCATGAAGTTTTGCTTGGATAATGTGAAACCTCAAGCTACTCCCATGAGCTCATCAACTAAGCTTGACAAGGATGAAGGAGGTAAGTGTATTGATTCTAAATTGTATAGATCAATGATAGGATCTTTGTTTTACCTTAACGCAAATAGACCGGATATTATGTTTAGTGTTTGCTTGTGTGTTAGGTTTCAAGCTAGTCCTAGAGAATCACACTTAGTAGCCATTAAGAGAATTTTTAGGTACCTTAGAGACACACCTTGTTTAGATCTTTGGTATCCTAAAGACTCTACCTTTAATCTACATGCTTATTCGGATGCGGATTATGGAGGTTGTAAGATAGATAGGAAAAGTACTTCCGGAACATGTCAATTCCTAGGTAGTAAGCTTATATCTTGGTTCTCTAAGAAACAAAATAGTGTAGCTTTATCTACCACCAAAGCGGAGTACATATCCTTAGGGAGTTGTTGTGCTCAAGTCCTTTGGATGAAGCAACAACTCTTAGATTATGGCAATAAGATAGAAACTATACCTCTAAAATGTGATAATACTAGTGGCATATGTCTTACTAAGAACTCCATTCAACACTCTAGAACCAAACACATAGAAATTAGACATCACTTCATTAGAGATCATGTATCTAAAAATGATGTTGTTTTAGAGTTTGTTGACACCTTAAACCAATTGGTGGATATATTTACTAAACCTTTAGACAAAGAGCGTTTTTGGAAACTTAGGAGAGAGTTAGGTCTAACTAGCCTATCTTGACCTCTTATGTGTTATTTTTTTATGCAAAATTTGCTTGAATCTTGATTGAAATCATGCCTATGTTGTTTTGCATCTTGTTGCTTCTATGCATGTTGCTAGGGGGAGTATGAACTTGTTTATGCACTATAATCATGTCATAACATCATTTGCATGCTTCTAGGGACTTTAGAGACTCATTTATAGTACTTTAGAAGCCTAAAATGCAAAGCTCGCTAAGTGGTATCGATACAGCTAGCACCTGTTTCGATACCTATTCATCGTGTTTATCTAGGTAGCTTTTGGGAAGAACTGGTATCGATACCAGTTCCAATACCATGGTATCGGTACTAGCATCGAAACAGTTTGTTTTGATACATGTTCCGATACACGCGGTGGCAGATTGCTTTAAAACACCTCAAATCTAATTTTAATCAAATTAAAACTTACCCAAACACTCCTCTCTCAAACCCTAGTCGGCCTCCCTATATATTCCCCTCAAATCCATCAATTTTTCACCACAAATTCAACGTTTTTCTTTGGGGATTCTATTCCACACATCAAAGCCAAGATCATATCAACAATTTGTGCCTCAAAAACCACAAATTCTTCCTAATCCATACATAAGGTAATTTTCGAAAATCTTATTTTCATTGATTTTTAGAATGTTAAAATTTAGATTTTGAATGTTTTATTAATGCTTAATGTATGGGTTTTCATTATCCTACAAAAAATTTTCAAAATAAATTTTTTTATTCGAATATAAATTAATTTTCTCGTATTAGTTTTCACTGATTTTTCAAGCAATTTTCAAAATTCTCAAATACCTAGAATTATAGATTAATAGGATTGAATTAGGTTGATAGAGCATACATGTTTTTATATACCTAATCTTAAAATTGTTTTTAAACCTAGATCATGGCACCAAAGAAATGTTCTCGCACCGAGGCCGGGAGTTCGTCAACTACTCGTGCTTCCCAAGTGAATTTACCCGTGGTATTAGAAAAATGTTTGGATGGTCCCGATAGAATTGACAACTTCAACACATTCTACGACTACTCGCTTAAGAAGGAGCGATGTGTGGACGTTGATTTCATGACCTCCTACAAGCTTCCATTCCGCTATTACGATCAAATCGTCGATTAGAAGTTCTTGACCTTTCTCACCCACTCCGGCAAGTTTTATCCAACCCATGTTCTTCTTTTTTATGCTAATGCTAAGTGCATTCTCTCAAAAGATAAGAGGAAGGTGGTTGCGATTGAATCTTACCTCATGGGCCGAACTTTTCGAATCGATGTCAATACCTTTGTCAATGCTTTTGGTCTTGAAGATGTGGGTATTGACGATGAAGACTCTTTTGGATACTTCACCGGTTCGGTTATATCCCTTGACGTCCATGATCGGTTCTTGCACCTCATTATCTCTTGGTGGATTCGTCCATCAAATGGTAAGTACTCCCGGATCCGTCAAGTAGATAGTTTTTGGTTGAAGTGTTTCCGTGAGGCTCGACGACCCAATCTAGCCAAAATTATCTTCTCCGACATTGTGTGGCATATCACCAACAGTGCCACTCCCTTTGTCAAATCCTTTCCTTATGCTTGTATACTTAGTTCCATTTTTATGCATTTGGAAATTGATTGCTCCTACGACAAGGTGGAATCGGTCAAAGAACCCATAGGCGAGACTTCTATCAATTGTTCTCAATTTCAGTATACCTCTAATGGTGAATGGGTTCGAGGTGCTCCTCCTCCTCCTCCTCTTCCTCCTCCTCCCGTTGTTGATCCGGAGCCTCTCCAACAAGTTGTACCAAACGCCGAGCTTATGGCTTTTCTCACTTCGAGGTTTGACAGTTTGGATGCTCGTTTCGCCAGTTTGGATGCTCGTTTCGACACCTTAGATGGAAGGTTTGATTCTTTGTCCACTCAATTCAATTCTCGTTTCGATGCCATGGATACGAGATTGACGGGCTTGGAAAATCAAAGCACTTCCATGATGATCTCCATTGAAGCTCTTCGTTATATGCAAACCACTTCCAACAAAGATGGAGATGACAATAAGGAAGATGATGATGATGAAGATGGTGAGGATGGTGATGATGATGAGGACATGGGCGATGAGTGACCTTAATTTTTACCTTTGCTATGACTTTCTTTAGGTTTAGTTATGTTTTTCTTTAGTATTATGTTGCATTTCATTTCATATTAGAACAATATGCTCCTATGTTATTTCTTTTATGCTTTGAACTTTTTGTTGGATTTGGATATTTTATGTAATGCTATGTTGGTTATAAATTGTGCCTTATATTGATTTTGATCTAACAAAAAGGGGGAGAAATATCTGTTTTTAAGTTAAGGAACCATCTTTAAAATTTAAAGTTATGCACCTATTAAGGGGAAGTCCTTTTAAAAAGCTTTTTCAAAGTTTTGGAACCTAAAATTGTGATTTTAAACTTAAAAATTTATAATGGTTTTGTTATATCAAAAAGGGGGAGATTGTAAAACCAAAATTGATTTTCATATAACAATTATATATAAGGACTATTTTGTAATAAATTTTCAAGTCCCTAAGTCAAATTTTTGATTTCAAGTCAAACCAAGAACTTTGAAATAAAATTTTTAAGTGTTTTTATACGAGAGTATCGATACCTTTTAAACCGGTATTGATACCCTACTGCATTTTTAAAGCTTTGTTCTTGAAACTAAGAACATGTATCGAAACATGGTTCAATACTATTACCTTACTGTCAATGCATGTTTCGAACCACGTATCGAACCATATCGAGTATTTTTAATTATTTTAAAGTCATTTAAAATTATGATTCATGGTATCGATACCAGTATCGATACCCCTTTAATTCCCAACGGCTATTTTAGCATTTAATGAGTTGACCATTGGTGGCAGTTAAAACTTTAAACGATGGTTGATATGTTTCGAAATATGGTTCGATACCCACCATTACAGTGTAGTAATGGCATCGATATCTGTTTCGATACACCTCCTATTAAATGCACAACGTCTCTTTCTTTTTATAGGTTGTTTCGAAACAGGTTCTTCGTGTATCGATACCTGTGCCTATAGAAGTGCATTTATGGTGGGAAGATGTGGTCCTAACGTCTTTATTTCAAGTCCCAACAACCACAACGGTTAGAAATCAATGAGGAGGTATAAAATGAAGCAATTCAAGCAGCATTAACAACTATTGAACCTCAAGCAACATCCAAGCAATCAAATCCAACTCCCAAGCACTCTCATTGAATATCTTGTCTCTCATCTCTTGTACTTCAATTTTATTCTTTGTAATTGAGTTTAGGGAGAGTTTGTTTGTATTTGGGGCAATTATCTATCTTGTGAGAGATTTTATTTTGTCTTTCTTTCATCTTTTATCTTGTGAGGTTGAATCAATTCTTGGGTAGAAGAATTGATTCAAATTGTAACGGTTATCCCTTGAACCGAGAAAAAGGTCGAATTCTCTTAGTGAATTGTTTTCAAAATCCTTAGTGGGAGCTAAGGTAGTGGATGTAGAGCTTGTTCCGAAGCTTGAACCACTATAAATCTCTTGTTCTTTATTTTCCAATTTTTACCGAAATTCCACCGACAAAATTTTAAATAGCCAATTCACCCCCCTCTTGGCCAATTATCAAGATCGATCAACTCAACGGCAAGCTTGGGCTAAGTCATAATGTTCTTTCCATTGTTCGGCAAACTTGTGTTCTACTGGATCAAGTCCGTCATATTTGGTAGCAATCGTGTTGGGTATAAATGGTTGTTGCCCATTCACGATCTCAAATAGAGTCTGGTTTATCATCTCGCTCTGTTGTAAGTTGTAGAAAAATTGGACCACATATAATAGTTTCGTCCAGTCACGTTGTGTGGCACTCACATAGTGCCTCATGTAGATCTTCAAATGTAACACTCCAAAATTAGGCTTAGTTACTTATACTAAAGTAACTAGAATAAATTGTTCGAATTAAATTTGAATTAAATCCAACTGATGAAATTAAAGACTTAATTAAATAAATTACAAAACATGGAGGTAAAATTAAAAGCAATGAATATTTAATTAACCAAATAAGGGACCAAATTGATTACATGTAAATTACAAATAAACTTCAAAACTTAAAATAAATTGATTGCATGTAAATTAATTAAAATAAATTACAAATAAAGTAGATTGCATGTAACTTCAAAACTTGAATAAAAAATTAGTATAATTTGACCAAAATAAAGTACAAGTGGCCAACTCAAGGGGTCTTCATTTGATGACTCATAATTCCAGAAAACTTGAAAGCTTGATGAATTTGAGTCAAATTCATGTCACTCAAGAGGGAAACTAATGAATTAGCATAGGAAATTATGTATGCTCTTCATTTCCCTCTTAATCTTAGTGTCTATATGAAATTTTAAAGTATGTTAGGTTTCTAGAAATTTAATGATTGCTGAAAAATTTTGGATAACATGATGCATGCATGAATTCAAGAATATGCATGTTAGAATTGCATTTTAATGAGGAGATGATTAAGTTATTGCAAATGCATGTTAGAATTCTAGAAATTTTAAAATTGATTTATGAAAAATTAAAGTATGTTGCTGGGAAATTAGGCAATTGGTTTGAAGATTTCATGATAGTTAAATTGTTCTAGGTGAATTTAGCAAATAGAGCTTATTGGACTAGTTGAAAAAATTGCTGAAATTGATATTAAATTATGCAAAATTAGAGAAGATTTTGTAGGATAAATTTGTTAAAAAAATTTCCTCATGATTAGTTGTAAGCTTAATAAAATTAAAATAAGATTGAAAATGGTAGGAATGAGTTTAGAAGTAAAATTAGTGAAATTTGTGCAGAATGCACTATTCTGGGCAGTAACTTTGAAATTTTACCATAAATTATGTACTTGTAATTTTAAGCTGAAAATTTTATGAATTAAACTTTTGCATGTCTATTTTTATTAGGAGAAAATATAATGGAATTTGGACTTGTGAGTAAAAATATAAAAATGAAAATGTATAGGTAGTGCAAATTGCCCAAAAATTTGTAGGTTTAAAAAATAAGTTAAAAACTGTATTATTTGGTAGAGAATTAAAATAAAGGGCCTATATGGTTTTAAATAGGATTTCATTAGCTTTAAAAAGGTATAAACCAATTGAAATTCTGACTTATGAATTAAAAGATATGACTTATTTAGTAAAGGCTATGCAATTTGCCTGACAGGGATAAATTCATTATTGCATTTAGAGGCATTTAGAATCATGAAATTCTATTTTTAGAATGTATGCTAATGATAATTGTATGTTTCTATGACTCCTATATAATTCAAAGGATACTAACTTGGAGGAAGAAAGGTCGGTAGAACAAACTAAAAGAACAAGGGTATTGTCATTGGAGAACAATAGTAGTTAGCTTGGATAAGTTGTGAGTGTAATCTTACTTAGGGTTAAGATTAGGTCCTAACCCAATATGCATGCTTTTTATACTTAATACATTATCTTCAGATTTACATGAAATGAACCTAATTCATATTTGGTAAATTTTATTAGAATCAACTGAATTACAGTAGATTGTATTAGTAACAAATTTACAAGAAATATGAGAGAAAAAATTGGGAAGAACATAGAAACCTTGAAACCTTCTACCAATCCCATTTATCATGTCATTGGAGAGATCCTGTAAAAAACAAAGATCAGGAAAAAAAAGGACAACACAGTGCAAATCTTTTGTGAGTTGAGAAATAGAAATCAAGTTATGAGTGGAATAAGGAACATAAAGAACTTTGGTTAAAGAAAGATCGTTTGACAAATTGACAGAATCTATATGTATAAAAGGAGAAGATTTTCCATATCGAAAAGCTGAAACAAATTTAGAATCTACTACACATGGATTAATTAAGCAAGTAAAATCTGATAAAATATGGTCAATTGCTTCAGTATCCAAGATCCATGACATAGATGAGTTGATAAATGAGTAAAAAAAAATACTTGTCAAATTCACAAAGAAATTTGATGTCGAAGGCTGATTGAGAATAACTAAAAGCTGAGAATGCTGCTTCGATGTAAAAGTAGTAGGACCATTAGAGACCGTAGTATCAACAGGTCCTGAACCAAGATCAAGTCCTGAAACATCAATTGTAATCATGGCGGCTAAAGATTCTTGATAAGTGTTCAACTCACTATCACTTTTTACACCTTTTATGGGCATTAATCATCAAATCTACACCTACTTGGACCAATGCATACACTTAATGTGATATATTTAGAGGTTATGCTTATAAAGATGATATTTAAAGTAAATGCTAGTTTTAGTACATTTTTTTATATTTGTGCAGGATAAACTATTGTCGCGGCAGCAACGTGACCGAGGCAGGACCTGATGCCGAGGCAACAGCCTAAAAGACAAGTAGCGATATTGTAGGCGATTGGAAGAGAAAAATACGCTTGACGTTTTTGGACATGCAGCACATGGATCAGAGCTGGTTAGCACGAGGAAAAGCCCAAGACAAGGCCACACAGGAAAGCTTCTTATTTGGAATAAACTTGGAAATATTTTTTTATGTACATGACTTGTTCCCTACTCCAAGTTTTATTCTACTTAGGAAAGGTTTGCCCTAGGCCAAGCCTATATAAGACCTAGCCGTCCAAGGGAAGAGGAGAGCCGATTTTTAGAGAGTTCACCCTAAGACTCATTGTTTTCTTTCTCGCAATTATGTTCTAAGTTTTCTTAGGGTTTAGGTGAAGGTTGTCGAGTACTTGTGAGAGGAGATTGTATTTTGTTCTTTGTTTCAATGCAATAAAATATCAAGGTTTGTTTATCCTTTGCAATTCTTTGTTCTTGCATTCAAGCTCGGGAGAGAAGTTTGTAAGTAATCTATTTATCTAGACTCGGGAGAGTTAGATTCACGAAAGGGATAAGTATGGTATTTCAATCGCGAAATACTAACTCGGCCTAGGGATAGGTTAAGAGTTTCAGTGGCTAAAAGAAATGTGAGATTGGTTGATGATTATAATTGATTCACGCCGGGAGGTATCATCAAGGATTGATCACCAACAGTACTTCGACTTAGGGATAAGCGGAGTCATCCAAGGACACTTTGTCGAACGTTGATAAAGTCCACCCACGAGTAAGGGATTGTCGCAGCGGACAAGTATCGTTGCTGCCAAGGCAGTAATCTACATGTACTGCCGAAGCAGTGATGTACAATTGCATTGGACAGAGACAAGTCAATCAAATCCACAATACAACATAACTGGATCCTGCCCTGTCTCTTAATCATATCTCATCCTTTTACTTAGTTTTTCTTTATTTCAAATTATTTAGTTTCATCAAAACCCAATTTACCTGTGTCTTTATTTTATTTCTTTTTACAAAGCAAGAAGACGAAGGAGGCATATTAAGTAGACCAATCCCTGTGGAGACGATACACGATTGTACTGATCACTTTATTACTTGCAACGTGTTCACTTGCATTAATTGCGCACTTTTGACACGTAACAAGTTTTTGGCGCCGCTGTCGAGGATTGGCAACTAAATTTTGTTTTCTTTATTTTCTTGCTTTTTATTTTTTTTATTTTTTATTTTACTTTGGTTTTTCATGGTGTATGACCAGGGCCAATCCAATCAACCCTTTGTACGAACTAGATCTAGAGATCGATCGTACACGGCAATGGTTGAGGAGACAAATCTAAGAAGCTATGGCAGATCATCCGGTAGGACAAAACTTACCTGCCGGCAATGGAGATCTACCGCCGCCACCAGGGCTGCGGCAGCTTACTGTTCGAGACTTCTTGGAAGAGGATTTGAATGGGTTAAATCCAGGAGTCGTTACACCAGAGATCGAAGTAGACCACTTTGAGCTAAAACCTGTCATGTTCAATATTCTTAACACTATTGGACAGTTTGGTGGGTCTATGACTGAAGATGCCAGGCAACACCTCAATTCATTCATGGAGATATGCAATTTATTCAAAATCCAAGGAGTCTATGAAGATGTATTGAGATTGAAATTATTCCGCTATTCACTGAGGGGATAGGGCAAAAACCTGGTTAAATAGCATTCCAGCAGGATCAATAGGATCTTGGAGTGAATTATGTCGAGATTTCGTTACACGACTTAATCCTACAAATCTATATGATCGAATTCGTAATGAAATCACTTCTTTTCGACAAGCATATGATGAACCTATGTATGAGGCGTGGGAGCGCTACAGAGAGTTATTGCACAAGTGTCCTTTGCATGGATTTCCCCTATGGACACAAGTGACCATGTTCTATAATGCCACTAATGCCCCGACAAGGATGATGTTAGATGCCTCAGCAAATGGAACACTCCTTGATAAAGCACCTGAGGAAGCTATTGAGATACTGAACAGACTCGCAAAAAATGATTTTCAATTCCCTACATCTAGGTGAGGAGGAGTAAGACGCCAAGCCACAGTGAATGAGTTAGACACATCAAATTCAGTGCCAACACAATTGGCCTCTCTTACCAAGATGGTGCAAAACATGCAGCTACAACAAAATACCCATGAGGTTAAGGCCATTGATTCTTTTTGCAATTTATGTGGAGGTAACCAAAATTCTTCCGACTGTATGAATCAAGAAGCCAGCATGTATGTTGGAAATTATAACCGAAACAATATGATGTCCAACACATACAACCCCTCATGGAAGAGGCATCCAAATTTGTCATGGAGTAATCCTAACAATGCCTTAAATCCAACTACTCAACCCCCAGGATTCCAGCAACCAATGCAACATCTATCGCCGCCGCAGGTCCAACAGCCAATGCTGCAACAGCAGATGCAGCAGTAGTCTGTAAGTTTCTTGGAAAATTCTCTGAAAGCATTCATGATGAAAACTGAGTCATATATGACAGATAATAGCAACTTCATCAAAAGAACAGATGCATTCATAAATAAAACTGAAATGAGGTTGTAGAACAAAGAGGCAACAATTAAGGCACTGGAAACTCAGGTTGGGCAGTTTGCTCAAAACATAAACACTAGACCACAAGGAGGACTACCTAGCAATATTGAAGTTGCTAAGGTAATAGGCCATGAACAGTGTAAGGCAATCACTACTAGGAGTGGTCTGCAGCTGAAGGAAAAGGTAGGAATTCCAACAGGCCAAGTCCTACCAACAGAACCAGAAAAAGAGAATTTGGATGCTGAACAAACTGATCATGTTCTAACAGATAACACTGCCCCAGCAGAGAAATCGGCAGTACCTGAACATCCTGCCGAGACAGCGACAGACACAGTGGTTCCAGGTATTAAATTTCAAACTAAAGAAACCTTGGACGAGATGAGACCACCACCACCCTTCCCACAAAGGTTGAAGAAACAAAAACAGGACCATCAATTCAACAAATTTCTTGATATTTTAAAGCAAGTCCACATCAACTTACCATTCATAGAGGCAATTGACCAAATGTCTAATTATGCTAAATTCTTGAAAGACATTGTGTCTAAGAGAAAGAGACTAGGTGAGTTCGAAACAGTGGCTGCTACCGAAGGATGCATGGCAATGTTACACAATCGCATGCCACCAAAATTGAAGGATCCTAGATGCTTTACCATACCTTGTGCGATAGGTAATCACTATGAAGGAAAGACCCTATGAGACCTTGAAGCGAGCATAAACCTAATGCCCAAATCTGTCTTTCAAAAGCTTGGCATAGGAAGGGCAAAACCTACAACAGTGATGCTCCAACTTGTGGATCGATCATATGTGCAACCCGACGGAAAAATCGAGGACATACTGGTAAGAGTTGACAAATTTATTTTTCCCGCTGACTTTCTTGTCCTTGATTGTGAAGCAGATGATAATGCACCAATCATTCTCGGGAGACCTTTCCTTGCCACTGGACGAACACTTATAGATGTGGAAAAAGGAGAGTTGACAATGAGGGTCAATGACCAACAAGTCAAACTCAATGCCTTCCACAATTTGAAAAGGCATGACGATACAGAAGAGTGCAAAGCCCTTCACACCACAGATGCAGGCACCAAAATATCCTGCCTCGGCAGCATGCTCGGCAGAATATTTGGCAAAAAGATTAAGCAACAGGTGGAGGCAGCAATTAGGGAAACACGGTATCTAGGCACTTCAAATTCAGATTGTCCAAACATACATGATGTAGTGAAGATCAAAACAGAAAAAGATAAACATGAATCCAAAGAGAATGGCCAATACCTGAAAAATCATTTTGGCTAAAAAGATGCATTTGAATGCACTCCCCCAGTGACATAATCTTTTTCCTATAATTTTTCTTTATATTATTAGGATTAGTTTAGTTTAGAGTTAAATTTTTTCTTTTAATTATTTTACTTGCTTATGTTTAATTTTTTTAGGATAATAAGCAAGAATAAAGGAGAAATAGTTCACAGCAGGAATTCTGCCAAGGCAGAAAACAGTGTTAGAGCCACAACAGTCCCAACGGGCAGAATATTGTAACGGCTAATCTGCAAGATATCCGCCGCGACAGTAATTGCAAACGACAATAAAAGTTTAAACGGCTATAAAACGTCTAGTGGTTTAAACGGCTACAAGGCCGGGGCCTATATAAGCAATCTCTCCCCCTTGAACTATTCACTCTTGCATTCTTGTTTTCTTTAGAATATTTGTTAATCTTGCTCTCACAATACTCTCTGCCTACTCACAAACCTTCTTGAAATTTTCAGACCTTCTTCAAGAAAATCTCCAAGAACCTCAACTTTCAAAATACTTATGACCACCTAAAAACGTTTTGCCCCAGCCAATGCTGAAGATCGTTTCAACAGGTCTTTCATTGCTCAGCAGCTATGGGAGGAACAAGGGTTCCAACATTCCGATGAAGAAAATTATGGCATCGAGCACTATTTGTTCGACAGGATCAAGTATCAAGAATGGGAAATCTTTTGCTACAACCTGCCCAGGCCAATGCAATCATCGTGCGGGAATTTTATGCACACGGGCCAAGCAAGGACTCTCTTTTTGTCCACTGCCGAGGCAGGCCTGTCCAGCTTGATGCCGAGACAATCAACCAATTCTATAGCCTCACAACTATACGTGATAATCATGCTAACTTCATGGAGGATGTCACCGTTGAAGATTACGAACTAATAAAAGACGACCTCTGCTATGAGAATACTCCTTGGGAAACCGGTGCCCATAAAGGATCAGTAGCACGATAAAGTCTGAAACCCGAGGCCAAGCTTTGGAATACCTTTGTCAAGAGACGCCTTATCCCAACTTCCTACAACAGTACGGTGGACCGTGCTCATCCAATCAATCATCAATAAAAGGAACATCAATGTTGGAGAAATTATTTTACAAGAAATATACTACTACGGCAAGAAGGATAGAGGACCTCTATATTTCCCTTGTTTAATTACTGGTATTTGTACTATTGCAGGTGTCCCTACGGCCAAAACAGATGAATTCACAGCCTATAGGAGAGGGTGGACAAGAGAATTCTGCCACAAAATCATGCAGATCACACAGGCAAAACTAGTCTAGGCAACTCCCCAGCAGTTCACTGCTGATACTACTGTCGGGGCCCAATACACGGCAAACATGCCTGACACTACCCACACCACTGTCGCAACAGACCCCTACCAGGAAATACTATAGAGGATGGCAGCTATGGACCTTCGCCAGCAACGATACATGGAATATCAGAGAGACTTCAACAGCACACTTGCCCAGATGATGATTCAAAATTTTCCCAGCTAAGGGTACAGTTTCTAGAATTCCCCACCAACATGTTTGTAACAATTGTACCCTACACCGAGACGACTCTAGCACCAGGATCGAGGTCATTCTTCCATACCAGACCACAGCAACAGTTCAATGCTGCTGGCCCATCTAGGGCAGCAGACTCTATCGCGACATCATCTGCCAACAGACGACCATCAAAGAGGAGGGCAGTCTTTAGCTCTCCACCAAGATCCCCCATCATCATGGGCATTCTATCCGCAGAGATAGATGCCTATGTACATCAAAGTTCAACCGCTGTCGGGCCAAGCATTCACCATTCCAGGACAGACGCAACAAATGAAGGTAGGACAGACATCATGGTCACCGACGAAATCGCCGACGAGGAAGAATGAGAAGAAGTGGATGCTCCAATGCAACGGACACCACCAACCAGAGTGCAGCCGTCCCGGCAAGCAAAAACTCAGCCCTCGCCATCACCGAAGACGACATAATAAACAGCACGACCTCGACGAAAGATTGTGACAAGCAACTCTTCGGAGTCCATCTAATTTTTATATATTCAATACTTTTTAACTTTATATGCTGCTTGTTTCTTTTCATATTTTGTTGCCCACTGTCTACCTCTAATATAAAAATTGAGGACAATGCTTGGTTTGAGTTTGGGGGTGCAGAGCCATTGCCGAAGCAATCCACTGCCGCGGCCTTGCCCAGATAAGGGAGTATTTAAGTGATATTCTTTTAAATTTTGATGTCCACTACTTTACTTGAATATGTTGCCCATACTTTTGCACTGCCCATCATTAGTATTGCCTTAGTTTATTTTTTAAGGCTATAGAAATCTTTCTCCTTACCATGGTTAGGTCTTGTTAAGAAGGTTTAACCTTAGGATATTTAAGGATGAAAACTTAGAAGCTTACTATAAGATAAATTTAAAAAAAACGCTTTTGGGACTTGTTGGATTATAGGAATTCTTTTAATGAACTTAGGTGATAAAGACTTAAATTTTTGGGCAAGTGACTAGAGGTGCCTATCACCGGCTCTAGGAATTACTCTTCATGCTAGAGGTGCCCGAAATTGGCTCTAGTATGCTAAAAAGAATATCAAAAGAAAGAAGGAATTAGTGATGAGAAAAACACAATCCTTAAGGTGCCCGAAATTGGCTCAAGAATTGGTTGTTTAGAAAAGAAAAGAACACTTAACCAAAATCTTCTTGTCTTGAATTTAGAGTTTATCTAAGAAAGCCTTTAATCAAACTTGTCCACAAAAACGCACACACTCACTAAACCTTATAGTTTATTTCTAGGCAAACCCTTGGGTAGCCGAAAGGTTAAGCCTAAAGAATAGGCATAGTTATGGTGGGAGAATAGATGGAAACATAAGACCAAGAGAGAATAGAGTTGGCAAATTGATGGTTTGCATTGCTTGAGGACAAGTAATAGTTCGAGTTTGGGGGTGTGATAAGTGTTCAACTCACTATCACTTTTTACACCTTTTATGGGCATTAATCATCAAATCTACACCTACTTGGACCAATGCATACACTTAATGTGATATATTTAGAGGTTATGCTTATAAAGATGATATTTACATAAAAGGCTAGTTTTACTATATTTTTTTTACATCTGTGCAGGATAGACTATTGTCGTGGCAGCAACGTGGCCGAGGCAAGACCTGATGCCAAGGCAGCAGCCAAAAAGACAAGTAGCGATACTGTAGGCGATTGGAAGAGAAAAATACGCTTGACGTTTCTAGACATGCAACACATGGATCGGAGCTGGTTAGCACGAGGAAAAGCCCAAGACAAGGCCATGCGGGAAAACTTCTTATTTGGAATAAACTTAGAAATATTTTATTTATGTACATGACTTGTTCCCTACTCCAAGTTGTATTCTACTTAGGAAAGGTTTGCCCTAGGCCAAGCCTATATAAGACCTAGCCGTCCAAGGGAAGAGGAGAGCCGATTTTTAGAGAGTTCACCCTAAGACTCATTGTTTTCTTTCTCGCAATTATGTTCTAAGTTTTCTTAGGGTTTAAGTGAAGGTTGTCGAGTACTTGTGAGAGGAGATTGTATTTTGTTCTTTGTTTCAATGCAATAAAATATCAAGGTTTGCTTATCCTTTGCCATTCTTTGTTCTTGCATTCAAGCTCGGGAGAGAAGTTTGTAAGTAATCTATTTATCTAGACTCGGGAGAGTTAGATTAACGAAAGGGATAAGTACGGTATTTCAATCGCGAAATACTAACTTGGCCTAGGGATAGGTTAAGAGTTTCAGCGGCTAAAAGAAGTGTGAGATTGGTTGATGATTATAATTGATTCACGCCGGGAGGTATCATCAAGGATTGATCACCAACAGTACTTCGACTTAGGGATAAGCGGAGTCATCCAAGGACACTTTGCCGAACGTTGATAAAATCCACCCACGAGTAAGGGATTACCGCGGCGGACAAGTATCGTTGCTGCCAAGGCAGTAATCTGCAGTACTGCCGAAGCAGTGATGTACAATTGCATTGGACAGAGACAAGTCAATCAAATCCACAATACAACATAACTGGATCCTGCCCTGTCTCTTAATCAGATCTCATCCTTTTACTTAGTTTTTCTTTATTTCAAATTATTTAGTTTCATCAAAACCCAATTTACCTGTGTCTTTATTTTTATTCTTTTTACAGAGCAAGAAGACGAAGGAGGCATATTAAGTAGACCAATCCATGTGGAGACGATACACGATTATACTGATCACTTTATTACTTGCGACGTGTTCACTTGCACTAATTGCGCACTTTTGACACGCAACAATCCTCTTCTTCCAGTGAACTTAAAATTTGGTGGGAATCCAATGAGACGATAACAAGAATCTTTATTATGTCCTTGCATGTTACAGTGATCACAAATACCAAAAAAATTCTTTCGAGGAACATTATAGTAAAAAACAGAAGAGTCCAAATCAGGAACTACGTCAGACAAATGTAAACGATGAGATTCTTCCTAAACAATCATGGAATAAGCAATGTTTATCAATGAAAGAGGCTGCATCAACAAGATTTAATTACAAACAACAGCAAACGTATCATTGAGTTCCATTAGAAAGTGGAATAATTTTTGTTGAGAAACATGCTTGAATGTTTGTTGATTAGAATCACAATTACAAGATGAGAGAGGAACCAAGGCAGAGTACTCATCCCATAAGAGTTTCAGTTTTGTGTAATAAATGGAGACAGACGAATCACCTTGTGAGAGAGTGGTAATTTCGCGATGAAGAAAGTAGATTCGCGAACCATCTACATTGTCGAACCTCTCCTTGAGGTTAGCCGAGACCAAAGCAACGCTGGAGGAAAAAATAATGTCGGCGGATAAGTCCTTGTTGACAGAATTGATAAACCAAAAAAGAACAATGGCGTTGCATCTATCCTATTGTGCCTGAAGAGTTGAATCAGCAAACGAATCACGCTACAGGTCCCATTGATGAAACCCAACTTGTTCTTCGCAAAAAGGGCGATGCGCAACGAGCGACTCCAGATTGTGTAATTCTCAATACCAGTAAGGTGATGAGAAATAAGAGCAGTGCCTGGAGTGTCAGATGAATAGAGTAATAATAGATGATTGAAGTCGATAGTAACAGAATCAAAGATCGACGAGGAAGGCATGAAGAAAGAGGATTAGAGATTGTAAAAAATTTGGGAAAGATTGACCTAATTGGAACGTGATTGAAACAGGAGTAGAGTGGGTAACCTGACTAACTGATACCATGTAAAAAGAGAAAACTTCACATATATTCAATCACATTCAGACTTTTACAAACTATTCACTAGTGTCTATTTACAAAAAATAAAATAACAAATTAACTGAATCTTGAAAATTAAACTAACTAATTTATGATTTCTTTAACAGACTCTGATGAGACTAAGATTAGATTTGAATCTTAATATTTATGTTTTTTAAAAAGAAAAAGAAAACTTACAACTAGGATCTACTTCGAAAAGAAAATATGGGTTATTTCAGTTTGATGGAACGTCCATCTATTTCTTCACCGATACTAACCGATTAATAAAATATATTTTTACTTTACTTCATTTACGTTAGAGAATTTTTAATGAAATCTATGATAGTACTCTATATATGATCTTCGATTACATAAGTTGTATTCTTTTTACTAAAAATATATATTTTTACCAAAAATAAAATTTAAATTTATTATTATGTAAAATATTTTAAACTGATATTAATATCTACTTACTAACGAGTCAATGATGACATTAAATTAAAATTAAAATTTTAATAATAAAAAAAATAATTATTAAATTAATGATTTATTAAAGTTTAGTCATTATTTATGAACTTTACCCTATTCTTTTTGCGGCTATTGGTTACTACCCAAATTTGCAACCGAGACCCGACCCGTTTTCAGATCACTTGACATAAAACCATCTTTCTTACACAAAAACCCTAGTCTTAAACCCCCTGTGTTCTCTTCTCCTTGTGATTTTGAATAACACTGCATTTGTTTGGTTATTTATTTTGTTTCCTTCATCACTGGGGTTGGAAGCATGAAGAGCAAGAATGAGAAGAAACGGGGGGTGTCGGCCACAAAAGGAGGCCACAAGGGAAAGAAATTTTCGATGAAAAACGATCCCTTCTTCGAGACAGAGACCAAGAAGCGGCGGAAGACGGTGTACGATGATGATGACATTGATTCAGGGGGTTCTGAAGAGGAGGCGGAGATTCTGGGAGGTTCCGACGCGAGCGGCGGAGAGCCGGATGGGGACGAGATTGAGGAGACTCCCGGTGAGATTCGGAAAAGGGTGGCGACCGAGCTTTTGGATAAGATGCGGGCAGTAGCAAGGAAGGAGAAAGAAGAAAAGGATGGGGACGAGGAAATGGAAGAGGAAGAGGACAGGGATTCGCTTGTGGCCAAGATTTTGCAGCAGGAGCAGCTTGAGGACAGTGGCAGGATTAGGAGAGTCCTTGCTTCCAGGTAAACAAAAAAACAATTTCTTTTCTTTTTATATGTTTAAGCTATGGAAATATTGTAGGAGGACTTTTGCTTTGTCATTAAGAGACTTTTGTTCTAGATGCTTAATTTGTTGAATTACTCAATTCAGGGTTAAAAATTTGGAAACTGCTGATGGATTTAAAATCTTGGTCAAGCATAGACAATCTGTTACTGCTGTAGCTCTTTCTGATTATGACTCGAAGGGCTTCTCGGCATCCAAAGATGGTACTATTCTTCAGTGGGATGTAGAAAGTGGGAAAACTGAAAGGTACCAATGGCCTAGTGAAAATATTCTTAAAAGTCATGGGGCCAAGGATCCGCGAGGCCGATTTAAAAAGCATAGTAAAAGCGTTTTAGCATTGGCTGTTAGTTCGGATGGCCGGTATTTGGCTAGTGGAGGCTTAGACCGCCATGTTCATCTATGGGATACTCGAACAAGAGAACATTTACAGGTAATTTTGCCTCATTTATCATACTTGGCAGATATGCTACATGATATTTTATAGCATTTTTTCTGAGAAAGAAGCCCAAAAGTAAAAGAACAAGAAGAGGGAAAATGATATATTTTTGTTTAGAGTTTGGACATAAATCAGTGCATCATGGAACTTAACCTGTTCCTATTTTCCAATAATAAACTGTACAGTTTTCTCAATTTGGGCTTTCATTTGTGCTCACAGGCATTCTCAGGTCATCAAAAGCCTGTTTCATGTTTAAGTTTTAGGCAAGGTACCACAGATCTTTTCTCTGGATCGTTTGATCGAACAATCAAGTATTGGAACATGGAGGACCGAGCTTACATTGACACAATATGTGGTCATGAAAGTGAAGTGTTGACTCTTGATTGCCTAAGGAAAGAACGGGTATTGACTGTTGGACGTGATCGATGTTTGATGTTGTTTAAGGTAAAACATAATTTTGAAGTTTTTAGTTCTTTATCCAAGTAGAAAATTATGGGGAAAAATAACAATGTGAGATGGAGTAATGCTTGCACAAAACTTTCACTTGTGTTTCCATTACAATAAAAATTGTTGGATATATTTTAATGTTCACACCCTACGACTCCTCCATCTCTCGTATTCTGTGCATTGCCTTGAACTACCAATAGAATTTCTGACATTTAACCTGGTCTAGATGAATACCAGGTCATTGCTTTACTTCTTCATATCTGATAGGCATCTCTTCTTAACCATGATAAATAGGTTCTTGATCAGTCTCGATTGGTTTTTCGTCCTCCACCAACATCTTTGGAGTGCTGCTGCTTTGTTAACAATGATGAATTCTTATCTGGCTCGGATGATGGGAGTATTCAACTTTGGAATGTATTAAGAAAGAAACCTGTATGTGTTGTGAAGAATGCTCATGCTCTGCTGCCTGCCAGCCAAAATGTTGAACAAAATGGCAGTGAAAATATCTGTGATAATGGTTTAGGTAATAAAAATCATTTCAATATATGCTGTTTTTCATGCATCTTATGTTTTGTTAGCTGGATGGTAGGCAACTCGGAATTTGAGGTGGCATTCTTTTAAATTCTTTATTTTTGTGCATTATATATATATATATATATATATATATATATATATGTTAGCTTTTAATCTCATTGTGAGTAATGTTGAAGTAATTATTTATGATAATTGATAAGATGATTGATTAGTGTTTTTAGTTTTGTGTCTGTGTATGTGCATGTTTAACCTGCTATTGTACACAAACTTATATATCTCTTGCTATCTGATGCCTGATAAAGCTGAGAGGTCCCTACGGGTTGGCCTCTGAGAATCTCAGCCACATTCTCTCAGTTATGCCTGTTTGTGTGCACATTATAATTGATGTTTGCTTTTAATCTGAGTATCTGACTAGGGCTAATGCAGATGTAATCTTTTTATGATAATATGTTAAATTTGAAAATTTAATCCTTCTTTTCGCCAGTTTCTTATGAAACTTCAAAGCCTAACCTGGCCACTCATATTTACGTTAACTACTTTAAAATATTTTAAATGATTATTTTAATATTTTTTGTATATATTAGACTTTGGTTAAAACAAAATATCTGATTTGTTTAAGAGAGTAGTACCTTTTGGGAAGAGTCAAGATTAAAATATCTTACCCTATGCCTTTCCTGAGGTGGGCTAAGTGGTACAGCCCTTGGACATCTCTATTGTTACATTTTTGTTCCTTAAAGATTCTTTCAGTTTATTTTTTGTTTTGCTTTTAATCTTATCTCTTATTGTTTTGACTCTAGAAAGGAACATAATTGGCTAGGTTTTAAATATGATTTTAGCTTCTTTGTACAGTTTTCTAACCTCTTGATTAATTTGCTTCATACTACGCCATGCAGAAAATGATGATCGCAAAATTGAGGGCTATAATTGTTTGTCAACATATTCCTGGGTCAGTTCAATCAGTGTATGTAGAGGCAGTGACCTTGCTGCATCAGGAGCTGGTAATGGTTGTGTTCGATTATGGGCTGTTGAGACTGGGAAAAAAGACATCCGCCCCTTATATGACATCCCATTGGTAAGTTAATGTCACCTACTCAATACCTTGGTTAATAGTTTACCACTGTTTTCAGTAACACTTTTAGGCTATTGAAATATCCATTTAGGTTAGACCTTTTGCAAATACTAAATAGAAGTCACTGACGAATTTATCATTTTCATATATTTGTTTTATCTCTGTACTCAAACATAGTCTTTCGGAAATACTAGTATTTATTGTCACATAAGATGCATGTGAGTATTTTTAAATAATAACTTTACGTAGAAGATAGTTGCATATTGTACAAATACCTAAAATTAATAATTCATAATAACCAAAATTTGTATTGATCTTTGAAATTTGTTCCATGTGCCAAATATATTAGATTAATGTAATTTATTTATTATTTTATCAACAAATAGATCCATTAAAGAGTCTTTTCATGTAATTAGAATTCTTACCTGTAAAGTGTAAACTAGATAATTTTATTTATAATTAAAAATATAAATGGGAATTTAGAAATCTATTGAATAACAATGCCAGTTTTATGTCAATTCAAAGTTTCTCAACATCTATAGGATTAGTATTTCTTCATATTGTTTTTAACACTTAGGATTTGACTTCAAATAAAAAAATATATTAGATACTTTATAAGAGATAACTTTAAAGGGTGTGCTTGGTTGAGTGAAAAAGTGGAAGGATGGAATAGTAGAGTAGTGAATTGGAAAGAAAATAGAAAAAAAATGACCATTTTCTATCCCCACACATAGAACTAAATTGTTCCAAATTGGAATGCTAAAAGGAGAGAAAATGAGAGGTATAAGTGGACATACAATCATGCAATTTCTAAAATTTCATTGTCTTTCCTCTTAATTTCCAACTCCACCAAGCAAGAATGGAAAAAATGCCTCCCATTTTCCCATCTTTCCTCCCAAGTACACCAATGGAAAGAAATAATACATATTCATCTTTTTTAAAAAGTAATTTCCTTTACACCTTATTGCTTGGTATAATTTAAAAATGACCGGAAAAATCATTATATCCTTTGTAAATTAAGATGAAAAAAAAATTAGAGAAATGGTCGGTTATCTTGTAAACATACACATTTCACTCACATCACTTTTATTTCCTTTCAATTTATCTTTCCAATTTGGATTATATTTGTTTTGGTTAATAGGTGTGGAAAATGGAAATCTTTTGTACTTTCTTCTGACTTTTCTTTTGTATCAAGCACCCAAAAATAGTTTTCTTTCCTCTTCTACACCGTCCTCTATCCCTCCTCTGACTTCTCCATTCTATCAATCACACCCCGAGTGATTGTTAACTACAGTTACCTTACCATTCTTTTATGGTCCTGGAATTGATCTGTGATTGAGCTTTTAAGGTTTTACAATTTTGTAAAGAAAATGGTGGAATACTATTAGGAATGTAGTAGCTGTCATTTCACTTCAACACTTGTCTAATCACGAGGTATATTTTAAAACAAGTAATATGTCAATTAAATCATGTTCCAGTTCCTCTAAGCTGGCTGTAATGTATAGCAAGAGCATAAACTCTACAAAGTACAAATTGATTGGGAGATGAACACTTTTGGGCATATATAGTTTTTCTTTGATTTGGGTATCATATTTCTATTAAACCTACATCTCTAGAATGAGGAGCACACTATTGACAAAGGCGGATAACACTTGTTAATCCTACGGAGTCTTATATGATTTTCATTTATCTTGCTCTTCTTTTGGTGTACTATTGAGGTTGAGACTTGAGTCATTCATATGATTGTATCTAGAGGTGAGCATTCGACCGAATGAGTGAAAAAAATTGAGTTAGTTAAGTTAACGAGTCATATTTTATCATCCTAACTTGATTTAAAAATTGTCTGAATTTAGTCGAATAAATTTATTTAAATCAAATTAAAACCTTGTTTGCAATATGACTAAAGTCCAAGGTAGAGCTCATAAATTTATATTTGAATACTCTTCCAAAACAAAAAACAAAAGTAAAACAAGATACTTTAATATGATAAACTTGATTTGATAACTTATTTGTTCAAGTCCTCAAGTTTATCATTTTGGAAAATAAATTTATATTAGAATTTTGGAAAATTTTTAAGGCTTTGTTTATAGGGAATGGTTACATATTTTTTAAACTGATAGACCTAGGGAGTATTTATACCAAATTGTTATACAGTTTATTTGGTTAACTCGAGCTGTAAAATTCAACTAGAACTCGAAAAATCAAACTCAAATAACTCGATTTGATTGATACGGAATTTGAAATCTTTTTGTGTATTTTTGTACGAATCGCATTTTTGTCATCCCTAGTTATGCCCTTATTTCACCTAACACCTCATTTTTGTTGCTTGCCAAAACCCTTTCCATGGTGCAGGTGGGATTTGTTAACTCCTTGGCTTTTGCAAAATCTGGACAGTTCCTAGTAGCCGGAGTTGGACAGGTGAAGTATTTGCCCTTAACCTTATCTGGACAAACGTATTCTTTTATTAGTTTTCTTTTTTACTGAACTAGGTATAATGAAGGTGGCTCCTAATATAGAGATTATTATTATTTTTCTGTTTTCTATTAATATTCCTAGAAAGGCATCCACATCTTTCAATTAAAGAATGGTTTGGTGCCTCATCTTATGTTATTCCTTGGAAATTTCCAAAAATTATTTGTCATGCATATAAAAGCACAGCAGTAAGTTTGGTTGCAGAGTAGGACATGCATAGGAAGGTATACTTCGGTAAGAAATATATAGGGATAAGATCAAGTTACACAATGTAAAACTATGTTTTTTGGATGGTTGGATGACTGAAATGGATGTCTTAGATTAATAGTTGATTATGTGAAGATTATCACTTTGAAAAAAAGTTAAGTAGTTAATCTGAGACATCCGTTTCAGTCATCCAACAATCCAAAAATGTGTAAAACTTAAAGAGTTTTAGATTGCATAACTTGATCCTATCTCATATGTATATATATTTGGTAGCTTCATTGTTAGACAACTCTTGATGCTTAAAATACATTGGCTGCTGCAGGAACCTCGACTAGGAAGATGGGGACGCCTTCCGTCTGCTCGGAATGGAGTTGCAATTCAGCGATTGGAGCTGTTATAAGGCAGAACAAGTTTTCGGTTGCACTTCTAACCTCTTCAGTTTTGATTCGTATCATCAAAAATCAGAGTAAACATAGCAACATACCTCTAGAATGGAGCTTTAGTTATTCCTCATATTATTGTCCGCTAGCAACATTTCTCGTCCATTTACGAACTTTTTTTCTTTTCTTCTTTCATTTGTTGAATTTTTCCTTCCAAATTTGATCAAGTAAAACCATTGTTGTCAACGCCAAGAGAGTTTTCTGAAATGGCGTTTTGGATTTAGATAGGAGTAAGAGAGGTGAGTTTGGAGGAATGGAATTGAATGGAGAGGTCAGAAGACTTTCTTATTTTTATTGGGTATAAAATCATAGAGTCATCGATATTTACATATTTGAGGTACAAGATTATAATTTTTTTTTTTTAAATTTTGATTTATAAGATTAGATTGAGCAGAAAGCATACAATTTATTAAAAAAATAAAATAAAATGAAGCATGTACTTTTGAAAGAATCTCAAAAATAAAACTTGGATAATATATTTGAGTGCGTTTGGTTTGCGAAAAAATTGTTATCACGAATAATAATTATTTTTTGGATGACATCCTTTTGTTTGGTTCTGGCTATGAGTCAGAATTGTAGTTAATTCACACTTAACCTATAAAGTTAATATTCCGTCCAAAAATAATGTCCCTTATTAATTTTTTAAAGTCAAAATTTTTAAACTTTAACTACGATTATATTAAATATTTTAAACAATTAAATTTTATAAATTATATATTTAAAATCTACTCGATTAGAGGTTTTTAAAATATATTTTTATATATTTTTATCAATAATAAATTTTAAATAATTAAGAGTCAAAGTTAAAAAAGTTTGACTCAAAAAAGTCAATAAAAGACATTATTTATGGGACAGAGGGAGTATCTTTTTTCGAATTTGATTCAATCTGATATTTTATGATATTTTATCCAACTTGTCTAGAGTAAAATTCAACCTAATTTAATAAATAAAAATATAAATTTATTATTATTCAATAAAACAAAGAGTTAATTATAAAAATATAAATAGATATAGTGCATTAAAATAATTATTATATTTTTATTTGATAAATTAAAGATAATTAAAATATATATAAAGAGAAGACATCGTAATAGTTATATTTAAATATTTAAAATAAAATTAAATTATTACCTCGAGTCAAGTATTTTCCTTCTTAAAACCAAACTCAATTTAATTTCATCTTTAAAAATAACATATATAATCCTGACTCGGACTCAATTTTTTTTACAAAATTCGACGTTATAAGATTGTGTCGGGTCAAAACTCATTAGATATGAGTCATCCATACCATTAAGTGGTAATGTTATTTTTCAAATAATGTCACTTATCCTCTTAAGGGTGTGTTTGGTTCACAGAATGTAAAAATTACCTCTTGGAATAAGATTTCTAAAATGTAAGTTTAGTTGTGTGAATAAGATTTTCGAATCGTAAGATTATCTATGAACATGATTTTTGGAATGAACATTACTTGATACATTATTGTAATATTACATTAACTTATTTAGTTTTATTTGATAAGAACGTAAGATTATATTGTATTTTTTGAAAGAATATAAAATTTTTTAGAAATAAAATTTATCAATTTATCGATGTTATATATATATATATCATTTTCAAATTTTAATATATGCATAAAAGTTATAGAACTATTTTTATTACACAATTTAAAACTTAAAAAGAAACTATATATTTATCATATTATTATATTAAATATTTTTTAAAATATTTTTTATATTTTGTATACTCTCTTTACTCTCTATTAAAACATTTTTGTAAATTTTTAAATATTAAAATAATAACATATTCATTTTTTTATTTTTATTACTTGTGACGGATTGCTAAATAAATTAAAATAAATACTAAAATAATCTAAAAATTCTAAAATAATAATAAAATTTAAATTGTAAGTTTAATCCATTAAAATATTTAATATGACAAATATCTTATAAATCAAAAATATGCACTCAAATAATAAACAACCCAACAGTATTTAAATGCGAGTTAACATTATTTCTTTCTTTCCCATGAATTTAAATACTTTTTATGAATGAGTTGCTGGTCCCAACGTCTTGCCACGCTCACGCGTCTTCCGCTTCCGACAAACTACGCTGCTCTCTACTCACTACCACCACTAGGGGTGTAAAGGAGCCGAGTCGAGTTCAAGTAGTGCTAAGCTCGGCTCGACTTGTTAAGATTTCGAGTCGAGTTCGAGCTTGAGTAATTTTAAACGAGCCTGAAATATCTGAGTTCGGCTCGACTCGTTAAGAACTCGAGTTGAGTTCGAGCTTTTTTCGAGCCTAATCGAGTCAAGTATTAATTGATCTTTGATCGTGTTAGACTTGAGTAACTCTTATTTCTTAGTCTCATTTAAAGCCTAATGAAGAAAAAACTTTAATACACAAGTTATATAAACTCAAGCTTGTTAATTTTAGGTTTTAATATGTTAATTTAGGGTTTAAGACTTATGTTTAAGATTAGATTTTAGAGTTTTAAGTTTAAAAATTTAGATTTTAAATTATAAAAAATTTAAAAAATAGTATATTTATGTTTTCGAGTAGCTCGTGAGCTTTTCGAGTCGAGTATCATGTAGCTCGGCTCGGCTCGTCAAGAACTCGAGCCGAGTTCGAGCTCGAGTCGAGTCCAATCGAGTCGAGTTTTGACCGAGCTTTGACCGAGTCGAGCTCGAGTAGCTCGCGATCTGTCTCGTCTCATTTACAACCCTAACCACCAAACAAAAGTGTTGCATGCGATTAGAGGCGAATAAAATTCGATTTAAATTATAATTTTATAAATTTTATTTGATTCAAAAATGTTTTATAAAGAATTTTAAATAATTTAAAATTTTAATAATTAGTGGATATTTTTATGTTTTTATTGAATCCTTCAATTCTATTTAAGATAATGACGTAAAACTTATTTAATTTTGTACTAATACATGGTTATTGAATTTATAAAGGATGAATGAGATTAAAAGTTAAAAATAAAGAGATTTTTAACGAGAGAAAAAATAAAAGTGTTTAATCTCATCCATTTATTATATTCGTCCAATAATTATAAATTAGTTTAAAATTAAATAAGTTTTACATTATATAACTTGATCTTATCCAAGGATAGAACTTAATAGCTTTGGGAGGGGTTGTTGTACCCGATTGTGGAATCTTTTCTACACATTGACCCTTTATATATATTTTTTTAAAAGGGTAAACTACATAAATGGTCCCCTGATTATACCCCAATTATTTTTTGTATCCCCCGACTATCAAAAGTTACAAATTGGTCTAGCGACTTAAAAATTATAACAAATTGGTCCAATACCGTTAAAAAATTAACGGTTGCTGAGTGGCAGTTAACCTAAACTGATATAATTATATAATTAGTCCCTATGTTCTACACTTATTTTAATTTGACCTTAATTTTAAAAATTAACCCACGTAATTTTAATAATCTATCAATTTAATCCCTCATCCAACCAAAGCTTCCATAAACCGTTCCTGCAAAACCCAAAAAAGTTTAACAGATGGTAGCAGCATTTGCAGACCATCGTTCTTTCTTCTCTGTCGTTTCTACAACTGCAGTTCTATAGGGTTTCATGGTTTTATATATGTGTACGTAAATATTTATGCTCAAGTTTGAAAGATTTTGTTTCCGCATTTGCATTTCCATGCCGGTAGATAATAGCTTTCATCACCTTGAATCTTGATACGAAGAGCTTCAGATATTTCTATGATTCGGAGAAGGAACTAAAATAGATATGCATGGTCTGCAACTGAGGCACTTGTTGAAACACTTGGGAGGCCTCGAACCCAGAACCATTTTCTCTTACTTCAAGTTCAAACTGATATTATCATGATTACCTGGTACAGAAACCGATCCAACTGTGCCAAAATACACATGATCAGCAATTAACAACAAAACAACATAGATTCCTACTGTGTGTGTGTGTTTACTTGATTTGGAAGGGGAAAACGTGAGGTAAAAGATGAGCATGACCTTTAGCTCCAGTGGATGGTGATTAAATGAAGCCATAATTCAGGATCTAAAAATTTTAATCGATGGTAAAAGATGGCAAAGGGAAGAGGAACAGTTATCACACGTACAACAACTGCAGTTTCAGTATCTACAAAACCTGTAGGAACAAGAAGACCAGAATCTTGAATCCATGATGTTTAGTTTTAGCCAGAACATGGGTTCTTATGTCGAAAGCAGAGGAACAAGATTGATCGGTTCATTAAATCAGAGGTTAGTAGAAGAAAAAACTATTTTTTTAAGATTTATATTCAAAGATCTTGTTTTTGGTTCAATGGGTTTTTAATTTTTTTTTCTTTTATTTCGTTTGATTTTAAAATGAGAGGCTGAGATTGTTATTCCAAGAACAGAAAAAGCAACAATTTGCAGTACTGGCAAAGAAGATAGAATTCAGGGCGTGTGTTTTACTCAACCAGATGTAACGAGTCAAAGTCAAAAGAGCCGTTGTTGCTGAGCTGTTAGAATAATTTTAATATTTCCGTTATTTTAGTTATGAGCTGTCATGGATCACGTGTTTTATTTGTTAGTACTGAAACGGTGTCGTTTAGTTTTGTTAATGTTTTATGTCTGTAACTAGGAAACCCTAGGGATTTTATCGAATGAAATATAGAATATTTTGGTTCTCTGGAGCAGAGAAATTTCCTTCAGTCTTAATCCCATTTCTTCATTTTTTTATCTTTTGATTCATGACCTTACAAAGGTATCAGAGCTTCCAATCGATCCTTCAACCATGGTGGATGGTGTCATGACGCAAAGTGCCGCCGCTCAAGCAGCTGTACAGGTTTCCGCTCAACCACCGACTGCACCAATAGTACCTGGGGGTCCTATAGCGTCGGAATGGAGGCAGGAGACCGAAAAATTAAGGGCAGAGTTTGACACAAAGCTTTCGGATTTGCGCACTTCAATATTATCCGATTTTCAGAAGCTACTAGAGATGGCTTTGGGTAAGAAGATATCAACGACATCAATTTCAGAACCGGTACCGGGGGGCCAAAGGTGTGAACCTCCTGTGATTACTCCGTCTCAATCGTTTCAAGCCACTGGGGCAATTCCTAAAGCACTCGGCGAACCTATTTTGGTGGAAGATAATCAAGGTGTGGGAACAGTGGTGAGTCCCATTTCTCAACCGGTGAACATGGCATACAAGTTAATGTGCCCTCGGTTCGATGGGTATGATTTTAAGGGTTTGATTTCAAAACTTGAACAATTTTTCGAAGCGGAATCAATTCCTGATAATTTAAAGATCAGATTTGTTATGCTTTATTTAGAGGACAAGGCTCTCAAATGGTATCAATTCCCAATCCGAAACAATAGCAATTGGAATCAATCGAGATGGGAGCAATATTTGGAGAAATTGCGAGAGAGATTCGCTCTGGATGGATTTGAAGATCTTTTTACAGAATTATGGGCACTACGACAAACAGACACGTTTCAGAAACACTACGATGACTTTATTAGTGTGGTGAATCAGGTACAATTCCCTGACAAATATATATTGAGTGTTTTTAAGAACCATTTACGACTGAAAATTAGTCAGTATTGGCAAGTGTTAGAGCCTCAAACCATAGCAACAACTTATCAAATGGCCAAAAAACTAGAATCCATATTTTTATCAGTTTGGCAGACTCCTCCAAAGCCGACTAACAACATGGTAAGAAATTCTTTTACCACCAGCATTGCATCTAGGCCGAGCCTCACTACCAAGAATGCAACTACAAGTGGTTTGAGCTCTGGACACAAGAAGGCAAGTGCAAATTATAGACACAAGGGATCTAGTAAATCCCTCTCTGTGACTGAGATTGAAGAAAAAATGAGGGAGGGGTTGTGCTTGTGTTATGCTGTCAAATACACATCAAGTTATAAGTGTTCTCAATCAAAAAAAAATTCAAATTCTAATAGGAGAAAAGGAGGAGAATGAGTATGAGGAATCTGTGGACTGTTAGAAAAAAATAGAGGCTAATGGACAAGACAATTCAAAAGGAGACATACCAACACTTTTCTTTCATGCTATAAGGGGAGCTGAATGTACAAAGACCATGAAACTATACATCTACATTGAGGACACTAGGTGTATAATCTTGCTGGACACAAGAAGTACTACCAATTTCATCAGCTTGATAGTGATCAAAAGAATGGAGTTGAGCATGAACAGACGACAACAAATGAAAACAACCTTGAAGATGCTCAAATTTCACCTAATGAGGGCTCAGAATAGAGTGAAACAACAAGCTGATAAAGGGAGGACAGATTGCAAGTTCAATGCTGGAGATTGGGTCTATTTGAAGTTGCAGCCCTATCGGCAACAATCGGTAAAGCAAAGGAGTTGTCAAAAATTGACTCTGAAATAGTTTGGTCCCTTCATGATATTGAACAAAGTGGGAGAGGTGGCCTATAAGTTGCAGCTGCCAAAAGATTCCAGAGTGCACTCTATCTTTCATATTTCTCTATTGAAGCAGCATATTGGTGGGAGTCTAAGACAATCTGAATTGTCAGTAATCGACCCTGATGGACGTATTAGCAAGGAGCCAGTGAAAATGTTAGATAGAAGAATTGACAAACGAGACAACAGAGTTACTACAGAGGTATTGGTTGAGTGGGCTAATTCCTTTCCGGAGGATGCAACTTGGGAGGTGTTGCAACAATTAAAGATGCAATTTCTTGACTTCAATCCTTGAGGTCAAGGATTCTCTGAAGGGGACAGCATTGTAATGAGTCAAAAGAGCCGTTGTTGCTGAGCTGTTAGAATAATTTTAATATTTCCGTTATTTTAGTTATGAGCTGTCATGGATCACGTGTTTTATTTGTTAGTACTGAAACGGTGTCGTTTAGTTTTGTTAATGTTTTATGTCTGTAACCAGGAAACCCTAGGGATTTTATCGAATGAAATATAGAATATTTTGGTTCTCTGGAGCAGAGAAATTTCCTTCAGTCTTAATCCCATTTCTTCTTCATTTTTTTATCTTTTGATTCGTGACCTTACACCAGAAAGACCAAGAGATCGCTAAGGCGACAAACAGAACAACCGAACTACAAAACTTGTTGGGAAGACTTGAGATGGAGAGCCAGGCATGGAAAAGAGTGGCTCATGAGAATGAAGCGATGGTTTTCTCTTTAAATAACCGGCTCCAACAGTTACGTGAGCAAGCTTCTTGTCGGTTCAACAACAGCATCGACGATGCAAAATCTTGTTGCGAATGCGACAACAAAGCGTCAATCGTCTCCGGTCAAAGAAAAGAAGACGACAGAGAAGAAAGAACGATGGTCTGTAAATGTTGCTACCATCGGTTAAAATTTTCTGGGTTTTGCAAAAACGGTCTATGGAAGCTTTGGTTGGATGGGAATTAAATTGATAGGTTATTAAAATTATGTGGGTTAATTTTTAAAATTAGGGTCAAATTAAAATAAGTGTAGAACTTGGAGACTCATTATATAATTATATCAATTTAGGTTAACTGCCACATCACCAACTGTTAATTTTTTAACGGCATTGGACCAATTTGTTATAATTTTTAAGTCGTTGGACCAATTTGTAACTTTTGATAGTCGAGGGATACAAAAGATAATTGGGGTATAGTCGGGGGACCATTTATGTAGTTTACCCTTTTTAAAAATGGTATAATTATAAATAATCCCCAGTCTTAAATCTCCTATTCCTCCTCTTTCTATATATATTATAAAAAATTATTTAAATTAGAATCAATTAGTATCATAACAATATAGTTATTTATAATTAAATTTTAAAATAAATTCGATTAACTTGATTTGAATTTTTAAGAAAAAATTAATTATAAAATAAAACTGAACTCAACTATAAAAATTTGATTCGACTCGATCAAATATTTACTCTTAATTATTATTGAGTTTAAGATGATGTTGTTTATCATTAGACTACAAGTATCTTTTTAAACCAAATGTTGTTTAACGATACGAATCGTATTAAGATTCTTTTGAGAGAGCAATTTAGATAAAGATGGATGAATCTCTAATAAATAAAAGGAAAAAAAATTAAAGTAGGTTTGTCATTTAAACGACGTCGTTGAGGTTCCTTAAGGCAATTACATTCGTCGTATTATTAGTCAGTGGTATCTATCACATGCAAAAGTAAAATGCCTTAACCTTGTCCTTCACTCTAAAACCAAAGGGAAAAAAAAAAAGCAAAGCTGTTATCAACACATATGCCTTCTTTCCACGCAAGAACAATCGCCGCTGCCATAACCGTCTTCTTCTTCCTCATCGCCGATTCAGCGGCGAGGGACCTACGACCCTCCGATCACGGTTTGGGCTACCAAACCCTGCCGCCGACGGGGCAACTCAACTCCCCGGACGCCATGTCCTTCTTCGGAGCAACATCCAACTCTTCCTCCTCTCCGTCCACGGTGTCGTTCCCGAATGCCTTCAATTCCTCCTCCGACGGCTCATGGTGGGGCGGCGGCGGGAATCGGCATGGAAGCGATCACGTGCGACAGGTATTACTGTTTGGTAGCTTGGTTTGTGGTGTCACGGGTGTGGCTTTGTTGACTGTTTCTGGTTTTGTTTATTTGATTCGAATCAGATCATCCCGTTCCATTGATCCTACCAACAACAATGGTAATATTAACAGTTTAGTCCCTATTAGCAATATCAAATGATTGTCTAGGGTTCTTGATTTGTGTAAATAGTCAACAAAAAAAAGGAATTCTGCACATGATTTGTCTGTCTTTTTTAATCCCTAATTTGTTTATTTGTTTGTTTCAATGATTGAAGAAAAAGCTATGGACTTGTTGAGTTTGAAATTGTGTACTTAATTATTTGTTATAAACAAGATTAGATAACTAAAAAAACATAAATTATATTTTTGGAATTAACAATTAGATTATGTTATTCCCAAAGATTCGGATATTTATGATTCATATTCATGATTAGATAAGTATTGAGAGGGGTAAATATCTATTAAGCTTCTAAATCTAAAAATTGGGAGGGACAAAAATCTTATTTTATTACTATTTAAACTAAAAGGGACCTTAAGTGCAATTATACTAAAAAAATTTTGGGAGGGGGCTCTTGTCCCTCCCATGATACACACAGCTTCGTCATTGTTGACAATATCATATTATTTTACTAATTTATGTAATTTTAAAATATTAAGGGTTAAATTTATCGAATGTAAAAGTTTTTAGGACTAAATTGTTAATAAAAATATCAAAACCACAAATAAAATTAAAAATTTCAAGTACCAACTTGAGAGCAAAGATTCTTTAGGTATCAATTTGAGAAAAAAAAATATCTAATTCAAATACTAGGGATGACAACAGGACGAAGCGAGTTTTTGGTTGTCCCGACCCTACCCAAAAATTAAAATATTCGCACCAACCCTGACTCGACATTAATATATTTTATTCTCAATTCAACCTAACATGATAAAAACTATAATCCAACCATGATATTTTAATAAAAAACTTGACTCAATCCGATAAAAATTAATAAAAATATTAAATATTATATATAAAATATCGAATTGGGTTGAAAAATTTTTATTCTAAATCCAAACCGATCTGACCTAGATTTTATTTTTCAATAACCCGAATCGAACCTGACCTTTTTAATAAAAATCCATCCCTATCAAATCGGGTCAGATCAATACCTTTCGCTGATCAAATTACCATTCTTATCTTGTACCAACTTGAGAGCAAAATTTTAAATACTAATTTAGAAAAAGTTATCTAATTAAGTACAAATATATATTTAAACCTAAATAAAGTGTCTAAAACTAACTAATTTTATATTTATATAAAGTTTTTTTTTCCCTACATACACACTCGGAGGAAAGAGATAAAGGTTATAAATTTACTGTCCCTTTCAACATATGTTTAAGTAACCTTGCACCAATATTTAGTTATAAATCATTTTCATAAACATATATATGGATTGATAATAAAAGTATATTGTAATGAAACTTTATGTGATTGTGTAAAATTTATTTTGCATTTAACTCAATTTAGTCAGGTCACGTGTACACATTTAATGCATGATAAAAATAATTAATTATGATGTCATGTCACATTATATTTTTAAATAATTTTAATTTAATTACTTCTTTTTATTAAAACAAATTATTGGTTGAATTATTTAAATTAAAATCAAGTTTTAAATTTACACGTAAATTTTTTGTAATTAAAATGATAAAAATGTAAACTGCACATTATCTCAGTCAAAATATTAAAAATAAAATAAAATAATTGCTTCTATAATTTTTTTTCGTATCTGATTCGTATTAATTTAAAACAAACAGTAATTACAAATTCTCATTGAAAACACTTATCGGAAACTTTTAACTGTTTTTAGCAGGGGAGGAGCGTTATTAGGTCCACTCAAAGAAATTTTAAAATTTACTAATAGTCCTTTAAAGTTTTTAAAATTTTCAATTTAATCCCCAAAATTTTAAAAATTCATATTAAACACTAAAATTTTTGAGAATTCTCATTAAAACTTCTAGATTTTTTAAAAATTTAATTAAATCTTCAGTTATTTTTTTATAAAACTCTTAAACCTTAAAAACTAGTTTGATCTTGAATTATTTGTCCAAAACTCGTCGTTGTCGTTTAACCCAAAAAAGAGCCATGAAAGGCTGGGAATTTGAATGTGACGTCTTTTTGAGAACATGATAGCCTCTCTCCCGGAGGTTTCGGAGTTTGGACCAACGTCGATGACCGGCTGCCCTTCAACAGAAACTATGACAGTTGAGTGATTAATGTTTAATGATTGAACATATACTTTAGAACATATATTATTGTAACCACCGTAACTGAATAAAAAAATAAACATAATTTATATTTTTGAATAGTAAACATAATTTATTTTTAAAAAGAATATATGCAAGTTTAATTTTATAAATGCCACCAGTACTACTTTTTATTTTAATTTTTTGACTCTCAATATATTATGTAAATATGCACTTTTCATTCTTTTAAGGCTATTTTAAAAAAATGTCCAAAATATATCTCTTTTTTGTTTAAGTGTCCAGAGTATTTTCTTGGATCAAAATAGGTGTTCAATGTTTATATGATTGTTATTTAGGTATCTGATCATTAACAGATCTATATTAACCAATTAAAATGTGAGCCATGAAGAAGTTTTAATTTATAATTATTTTTAAAATTTAAAATTAAAACCGTTGATTTTTTTAAAAAAATAAAATCTTGATATTACTAAAAAATTTAATTCCAAAAAATTCTAACATAAATCCCCAAATTTTTAAATTTACCCGCTGTCACATTTGGACCAACTATCACCATTCACCATTTTTATCATCAGATCATGAATATCGAATACACCTCTCTTATATCACCATTTTTAAATGTCGAACACAAAACTTTAAAAATTTTTAATCGAGTGACAAACAATAAATTTCATCTTCGAAAGAAGGATATTTTATTTTGCTCGTGACAACTTGATTATCGATGATAATAAATATAAGATTTATAGTTAAAGATTTGAATATTTATGGTGTTTTATGAATTTAGGGTTTTTGTTTATAATTAAAAAATTTAAGGATATTTTATAAAATCTAAAAATAAATTTAAAAAAATTAAAATCAAAATTAGGTTTCTATCATTTTTACTGCGTGAATTTAAAATGTTAATTAGATGAAACGTGACACCTAAAATAATATCAAAATAAACACTAAACACTTATTTTGATTTAAAAAAATTAAATACTTCAAAAAAAAAAAGATATTATTTGGATTTTTTTAAAAATTAAGCATTTTTTAAACACTGACCATCACTCAAAGTATACGTTTCCGAAGTTATATGATATTGTGACTCGCTCCAAATTTCTTTAGTATAATACATATATGTGTTGTGTAAGATTAATGTATCATTATTGTTTGCTATGTGTTTACGTAGTTAGAAGTAGCATCAATGTTGTTATATTTTGTCATGTTGTCATTTTTAACTACATGCTTGTTACATCCCCAAATTTGGTATAGTTAAAAATTAGGTTCCGATGATTGGAGATCCAATTTTGATCGGTCAAACCTCTGAGTTGAATTTCTTGATAATTAACCAATTAAGCTCATATTTGTCTAATGTCACATCCCGATTTCAATCCGGATTTGAAGTATCACATGTGGGTCACCCAAAACCTGACTCATCAAAATTACTTTAAAACATGTGTTTCGAAATCTTTAAAAATGTCACATTTCATAAATCTGCGTAGTTCAAAATAAAATAAAAGTGTTTACAAATAGAAGTTCCATTTCAAAATACATCATCTAACTCAAAATAAAATCCAAAATAAAATACAGACTCGATTTATGGTAAGGTCTTATGAATACAATAAGTCCAAACTATAGATCAAGTACTATACTCTTTCACGGCTCCGATGTTGGAAAGTCCTCCTCGATGTGCTCCTCCAAAGCTACTTATCCCCTATGTAATAGAAAAACCACAATTCCGTACATTGAGCTAACAAAGCTCAGTGGTACATTTCTACTCTACTACAGTTTATGAATATCATAAAACAATCATGCATGATAAGATAGCTAAGAGTGAACAGAAAGACTTCTAAACTAAGGTTCAACTCTTAACCTACCTTAACTAGAGTTCTCAAATACTTATCTCAAGGCAACGTTATATACGAAGATTGAATATTGTAAAAGGCTTACCTATTTAATTTAACACAATTTATCGAGCTACTTGAGTTCACCTAGCCTACCGAGTTATAAATGGCATATCCTAACACATAGCCCTCGGGTATAAAAATTATATACATCAATCTATACTACGTACATATTTGCACACAACATATGTACCTATTGGCCAACATAGCCCTACTTTTACCCGTATTCACCTAACCATCGGGTTACTTGCTCACACGACCCAAGTACCTTTCCCATTGATTTAAATGCTCATGACACATTATCAATAATTAAGGTTTAACATTTCTAATCTATTAGCTCACTTACAAGATCCTCATTAGATTTATTCCATTAACTAAAGTCTCATAATTATGTTGGTGTCCCATCAGCACATAACAGGGCTTCATAACCATACATACATACATACATACATACATACATACATACATACATACATACATAACAAGACATGGTGGGGGAGAGATTGACGCTATTTTAACCGCCTGAACACATGACATTATGAATGATAAATTCATGACAATTTCATAGCATTCTTAATAATCAAATCACATATAAACCATTGTAGAACTAATATTTGATATAATAATTTGAAAAAATAATTTTGGATAAATTTGAAAAGATTTTAAAAATATTCTTATGTCCAAACAACTTGAGAACGTATGTAAGAAGTTTTTGAGAGATTTTGAAAGTATTCAAAATGTTTTAAAGAAGCCAAAGAATAGTTTTTAACCAAGGCGTTTCGATGCACATCCTAGGTTTTTCGATACCGCTGAGCTTTTCAAAGGAAAAAATACACAGACATTTCAATAAGGTTTTGGAACGTTTCGATACAGTTTGCCACTATGAATTTTGGTTTCGATATAGAAAACACATGTTTTGATACGCCAATATCGATACCAGCTTTAGGTGTTTCGGTACACCTCCAACGATTTTATAAAAACCCCAAAGATTTCATGAAAAAAACAACGACTAGGAGCCGTATTGAAACATGCTTGGATCATTTCGATACGGGGAGCATGAGCATTTCGATATCGGTTATTAATTACAGATCCAACGGCTATTCCCAAAGTGGCATTATCGAAATGGCTACCACGGGTTTTGATATCACCTGCACCAGAAGCAGAAACTGGACTAGGAATCAGCTTTAAACTGCTCCAAATCAATCTCAACAGTCATCAACGGCTAGAAGCTCAATTGGGATGATAAAAAGAAGTCTCAAGCATCAAGATAAGACTAATGCTTCCATTGTAACAACAATATGATCAAGCAATTATCTTAGTGCTTAATTTCTCATCTTTCGGTAGACAAACACTTGTGACCTTAAATGTATATGTATGATCAAGTGTATTAGTATTGGGTGAGAGCTTAGAAGTGCAAACAATTAGCCTTTTTGAATGATTACTAGTTTGCTTAGAATTTTCCTTGTTTGAGAGGATTCCCAAAGTACAGGTTGTGAACTTTGGATGCTAGATTCGGGGATAGAATCTAGGTTGTAAGGTCCAAAAAGTGACCCGAAAGGTCCAACAAGACAAAATCAAGGCCCAACATAATCCAACACGATCCACAAGCTCAAACACGTGACCCGACTTGACGATCCATGGCTTGGGTCAATGCCCAACTTTTACCTGAAATAAAACCGAGTCGTTACATCTAAATTGAGTTTAATTGAAAGTTAAAGTAAGGGAAGTGAATTAAAAAATTATTTTAGTTTTGTTATATAAAAAATGGGATATTATTAAAACTATATTTGATTTTGATATAATAATTACTTAATTATAAATAAATAAATTTTTAAGGTACTTGAATTTACTCATTAAATTGATAAGCACTCGAACTTAAATAATTTTCTAAATTAACTTATCAATCCCCAAATATTTTATAAGTATTTTGATATTCAAACCGACCAATTTGGTAACTAAGTACAAGTACAACCAAAAGCGTATCAGTATGGGGTTTTCGTTGCTGGAACCAACTTTTACTTAATGGCTTATGAGTACCAGTACAACTATATGTATATCGATACGAATTTTTAAAACAATAAATTAAATTGTACTATAAGTACTAGTATGACATATTACGTGCTGATACGAGGGTTTAATAATTTTAAATGGACTTTTGAACTTTAAATTATCATATTTCTTGGAACCAAAACATAAATATTTTTATATATGTATCGATACACTTATATTAATATTGATACCCTATGCTTTTAAAATATTCTAAGGAGTACAGTAAGAGAAAATAATATCGGTCTGGTCCATATCGGGACCCTTTATAAAAATATCACTTTATACCAATAAGTCCAATCGTGTATCGATGCCCATATGTTGTAACGACTATTTTTATTTTAGGCAGGTATCAATACGAGTGTTTGTCACGACTTGGGTTTCGAGACTCTGTGTCAGGTTAACCTGAGGTTATGGGTCTTATGTTTAGGCCTTGAGGGAATCATTGGGCTTTAGGGTTGTAGTTTGTGTTTGGATGGTGGCCCAAGGGTGTTTTGGTAAATGGATTATTGGGAGAAAAAGAGGGAAGAAAAGGTGATTTCTCTAGATATGCAGAGGGGTGATATCATCACCATCTTTATTGTTTTCTACATCCTCTTCTCTTATTTCTCTCTCTTAAATCCATCACCAAAGGTTGAGTTTTGAGAGCTTTCTTGTGGGAATCACATTTGAATTATTGAAGGAAGGTTTTATAGCTCTATGAGATTTATCTTGTAAGGTAAGTTTGGTTAGAAATGGTTTAAGTTGGGTTTTTGGTTAGATAATGTAACACCCCAAAAACCGGGTTAATAAATGATTCGAATAATTAGTAAATTAAAATGAATCATGTGCATTTGGATTAGAAACAAGGGCTTAATTGAATTAAATAAGAACCTTGGTGGTTGCATGGCAAATTCATAGAATCCCTAGACTACCCTTTTGTAATAAGTTAAGTTTAGTTATGAATAAAGGGCATAATGGTCTTTTACTCCCTTTAATGAGCAAAAAAAAAAGAATCAGCCATCTTCCTCCCCTTTCTCTCCCCATTTTCACGATAGAAACAAGAAAAGAGAAAGGAAAAATAAACTTAGAGAAATTTTAAGGGGAAAGGGCCATTGAAGGAATTAAAGGCTTGCATGAAAGGGGATTTTGATTAGGAGACCATATTCAAATAGCTTGGTAAGTTTTCTCTCCATAACCGAAAAATTTTGAGGTTTTGATCTTTGGGTTTTGGTTTTTAATTGATGTTTTACAAGTTAATTAGGTTGATAAGAGTTCAATTTATGGATTATATTCATTTGGATTTGATATTGAAGCATGAACATTAGGTTAGGGATTTGAAATTGAGTTGTGTAATTGTTACATGTATATTGATTGATTTGTTAGGTTGCTGAGAAATGGGATTTAAGATGTTTATTTCATGTTTGAAGGTGCTGTAAATCCATGAAGGTTAGTTGGGAAATTAGGAATTAAATGAATGAAATTGAAATTTGCCGAAAATGCCTAGAAACACAATTTTAAGTAGCCATCTTTGAGAAATTCCCTAGGTAACGTATGAAGGATTTAGGAGCTGAAACTTTGCATTAAGATACTCCAATATACCTATTTTAAGGTAAAATTTACGGAACCTCAATCGGAGTTCGATAGAAAAAGATATAAGCGTTTCCGTAAGGGCTGTCCGAACAGTCCCGGTTCTGGACAGACCCGATTCGAATGAAATCCGGAGCTGATCTAATAGGAATTAAAATGTAAGGTTAATTGTTACTTGTAGAGGATTCTTCTAGCTTTCCAAAGAGGTAAAATGGACTAAAATCGGATATCGGAGCTAGGAGATATGATCGAATTACGGAAGGGTAGCAAAACTGTCCGTAAAGCATAAATGCACATGTTTATCCTTGTTAAGACTAAGATCATTTGGATTAAATGATGGGATGTATTCTAATAGATATTATATGTGTATGAATTGCTAGAGAATACAAGGGAGGAGGATATCGAGGAGGAATAAAGGTTCGAGCAAACTCAAAAGAAGGGCAAGGGGATCGCGATTTACAACCCCTAAATAGCTCGGAATTAACTGTGAGTGTGGCAAACCTTAGGGTTAGGACCCTAGGTCCTAACCATCCATTTGTTATTGATTCGATTTTATTATGCAATTGAATTAATCTATAATTGATAGAAAAAGGGAAGGAGGCTAATGTTAAATGATATGCGTGATATGAATTGCTTATTAGTTAATAGTACTAGCTTAGTACATATGCATAGCTCGGAAATGCCGAGGTAAGTATGGCACGCGGCTACGGATGTTAGGTACATGATTCATGCATGCTTACGATGATATGATTAATTGCTCGGTAATATGATATGCATGACTATATGTTCATATGGCATGTTGGATCATGATTGATGCTTATATGTTAGCATGTTATGTACACTTGCTCTTGATGATATGAATTTGGTAATGTAAATTGAATATTGATCAATGGAAAATGAAAATGATATTGAGCCTTGGTTGATAGTTGGTCATAGGTAGTATGGCATGCCTAGGGTCCTGAGCTCATTGTTTAGTGCTACGGCACTCTTGTTTAGTACTTCGGTACTCTTGATTGGTTTGGTGGTTAGTCACCAATTGTTAGATACCATGGGTATCTCTTGTTAGTACCTTTGTGGTACTCTTGTTAGTGCCTTTGTGGTACTCTTGTTAGTGTCTTCGTGACACTCTTGTTGACTCGCTTACCTTGTCCTACTATACCAAGGCAACACTCGAACTTAATTGAAAGACTAAAAGGTGTAAATGTGATCCATATGTACATGTAGTGGCTTGAGAAGCATTGATACTTGATTTGGTATTGATATAAAATATGAAATGTAATTGATGCTATAAGTAGCACTTGAATGTGAAATGGTCATGGACATGGGAAATGAGCATTTGGCTATAAGTAGCCCTTGAAATGAAATGTTTATTGAAAACTTGAAATTAGAAATTGATTAATGAACTATATGCTTTGAATAGTATGCTAGACTTGTGATTGATATGAGAAGCATGTTAATCTTGTATATTATTTGATGCTAATGCCATGGATTGACTTATTTGATGTATTGAAGCATGTCACCTTTAATGCTATGTAATTGTTACAATGTTTGAATTGAGCATGTTATTTGTTATGTGTGTATGTCTACTATGGTTAGACTAGGGCTACCTCACTAAGTACTTCATAGTACTTACCACTCGTTTCCTCCTTCCCACTAACAGGATATCGAGCTAATGAGCTAGATCGAGATTGATCGGGAGCAAGGACATCAAGCAAGCAATGTATGGTAATTGTAATGTTTTGTTAACTCCTAGAATGGTGGCATTAGTGAACATGATATGTTAGCATTTTGCATTTGAGGGCTTGTCCCATGGTTTTGTATGTATGGCTTGTTAATTGTCTTGGTTTGTAAGCCATAAGGCATGTTGAACATATTAGATTTAGCTTGTGGTCTAAACTTGCATGGATTCTTGTTTTGTGCATCTAGCCTATAAGTCTCATGATCAAATGGGGTTAGGCTACTTGTTATGGAAGTCTTATTTATGCTAGCATTGGTAGTTAAGGACTAGGTCCATGGAATGCATATTGGTCTTGATATATATATATATATATATACATATGTGGAATTGGAAATTGTAGGATAGCTATGTTGACATACATAGCATAGAACCAAATTGAGAATGTCAATGTGAATGGTTAATGGTTTGGATGATTAATTGGCTAAAGCAAATAGGTTAGCAAATTGATAAATGATGTCTAAATATGTTGAATATTGTCCCTTATGGTTTAGAAATGGTTGAGACCATATAGGTGGTCTTTTGGTAGTGTCTAAGTGTTTAAAGTTAGAAATCTGGAAATTTGGGCAGGGTATCGATACCACTTACATGGGTATCGATACCACCCTTGGCAGATTCAAAATGGCATCGAAGCATGGTTCGATGCCAATCTTCATTAAGATCTCCCTGGTTCGATGCCAGTATCGAACCAGGCCATTATAGCCTTAAGCCATTGAGTCCTTGGAGTAGACCAATATCGATACCTGGTTCGATACTGGGACTTCCAGTAACGAAATGGCATCAATGCCAGTATCGAACCAGGCTACTCAACCTTAGTCAACGAGTCAATGAGGAAGGCCAGTATCGATACATGGTTTGATACTGGGACTTCCAGTAACGAAATTGCATCGATACCAGTTTCGAACTAGGCTCCCTAGCCTTGATCAACGAGTCAACCTAGTTGACCTGTATCGAACTAGGGTTTCGATACCCCTGTTCCGATACCCCCTGTAGGGAGTATCGATACCCTTAGTTAATTTTGGTTTAACTTGAAAAAAAATAGAAATTGGCTTAATCAATAAGAATATGATAACAATAATTAAATGAATGTGGCTAGAGGTTTTGATTAAACTCAATCGAGAGTGTAATTGATAAATGAATGGAAATTTACGAATCAAATTGGTAAACTCTACAAGAACGAAAAAGTTTTAAATTATCCTCAAATCTAATAAGTGTTACATGAATTAGACTCGTTGAGTTATACAAATGAATAGAAACGCCTTACAATTGAATAAAATGTCTTACAATTAAATACAAATTCGGTCTAAATTACAAGTTTGAATGTCCGGTCGACACCTCCGTCTAACCCGGGGCGAGGGTGTTACAGATAATTTAGGGATGAATGGGTTTGAGCTTTATAGAGCTCTATGTTGGTTAAGAGCTCGTTTTTAGCTTTTTAGAATCATTCTAAGTAGAATAGAAATCTTTTGGTCATCTTCTCTTGTAGTGAGAGAACAATGAGGGCCTTCTTCAAGCTTTGGTGAGGAGAAAGCCTAAGGGTTGTTGTGTTCTTTCAACTCGTTTTGGAGGTTGGTACACTTCTAAATCTTATGCATTTCATGTGCATCATATTTATTTGCATGCTTGATTTTTTTGTGATGGTTTGGTTGAGGTTAGAGCCTATGTATACTTTAATGATGGATTGATATATGATTGATAATATGGGTTAAAATTGATTAGAAAAACACATAAACAGTCTCAATAATATGTAGGAACGTTTCTAGATTAACAGGATTTCATTTGGGGTTGAAATAAAGTATTTTAGAGTTCTAGAATGTATTTTTGGGGCTTTGGTACCGATACATGGGTTTGAGTATCGGTACTCCCCTCTAGTAAAGTGGACAAATCCTCTCAGGGGTATCGGTACAACCAAGGGGCATATCGATACGGGATCAATATTTCAAATTCTAGTAACCAGTTTTGGTATCGGTATGCCAAGGGGTATCATTGCGGATTGGGGATCGGTACTCAATATATTAGTATCGATACCTGGTATCTGTATGCTAAGCATATCGGTACACCATGTTAGGAAATTGCATCAAATGTAAAATTGGTATCGATACGCAAGGGAGGGTCGATACTCCCAAAAGAAGTATCGGTACGACAAGGGTCCATACTGGTACCGATAGAGCAATTTGCCCAAGTTTTTAAGTTTTGAGTTTGGGGGCTCAATAATTCATGCTATGGGTTCCTATGAGGTAATTATGCTATAAAATGAATATTAAAAATTGAAATTGGTATCTTTGGTTATGATTTGATGATTTATTCCTTGTATGCTTGGTATTTCGTTTGGTTGATGAATAGAGTGGTATAGGGATCCTCAATGGATCATCTTGTGTGGTTGAGTCTTTTTTTGGTAGGATCTGGATATCCAGTGAGTGAGTGTTGCAACACAATGTAGGCCATCCGATGTGAGATTCTGGGTGATGTATTGAAGGCCATCCTATATGATATTTTGAGCCTTACTCTATGTTAGATTCCGAGTAAAGACTCAATGCGAGATTCCGAATATACTAGATTGATGAGAGATTCCGAGCAGCCTGGTGTGAGATTTCGACTGGATGATTCTCTTAGTATCGGGTTGGCATTGAGCCTTACTTCTGAATTGGCATTGGGCCTTATCATGTGTTTAGGTGATTATGGTAGCATCAATGCTTCATATAATGTCATCATATTCTCATCTAACATGTGCATAGTTATGATTCACTTGAAGCACATTCGATAAGTTGTGTACCCTTTGAGCTTTAGTAGCTCAGCATTTTGGAATGTGTTTTCATGTATAGTTAAGTAGACGGACGGACGTGATAGAGCACCATCATCGTGGGACTTCAGCATTGACCGGATGGTAGAGTATAATTGCTATATTAGTGGGCTATGTATTCATAGGACCATTTGTTGTAATTGTAATTTTTTTTAAGTTGTCAAGGTAAAATGTTTTGTCAAACTTGTATTTGGAGATCCTATACTATTTTAGAATTATTAAACTACTTTTGATATTTAATGTTGCTTTATTTATTTTGTCATGGTTGACTTATGGTTTGAATTTTATGGAAAATATGAAAAATTTTATGGGAACAGGTTGAGCCTGTGGCCCAAATGTGGCACCCGAGTTCGAGGTGTTACAATGTTGGTGTACACCCACGCTTACCATACAACATTGATTGTGATAAATTTGTAGCCCAACGACTGTATCCAATATCATAATTACCCAAATGATTAAAAATCAATAAAGGGTGTAAAATCAAGTATCTAAAATTTTTTCAACAAGACAACAATTTTAAAGTATTAATTATATATCCAACGTCTTTAAGCTTAACTTGTCAAATTTTTGTAAACTCACTTGAGTGATTTCATTGTAGTCTTTTTATTCAAGTTTGATTTTTAGTGAACTTTATTTGTGTAAACAAACTACCTTGTGAGGCTTTTTAAAGTTTACTTATTAGTATTCATCTTGAGGGAAAGTGATCATTAGACTTTGGGGTATAAGTCTAGATTTGTAATGATATCTTTTTTAGTTCAAAACAGGGACAAAGCCAGGATTTTTAGTTCACGAGGGCAAAACATAAATGTTTAGAAGTAGGATGGGCAAATTCATAAACAAAAAATAGTTTTAAAAAATAAATAATAGAACAAAAGTGAAAAAAATGCAGGAATGGGGGTAGGGGTGATAATGAGCCGAGCTCGAGTCAGGCCAGGCTCGGCTCGGCTCGGAAACAGGCATATTTGGGCTCGACTCGAGGCTCGCCGAGCTCGGAATTTCAGGCTCGAGCTCGGCTCGAAAATAATATTACTGGGCTCAAAGCTCGCCAGGCTCAACTCGGGCTCGGGCTCGGCTCGGTTTGGCTCAAAATTGACAATTTTCTATATTATTTTTATTATTTATTTATAGTTTGTTTTTTATTTATTATTTGTAGTTTTGTAAATTTGTTTTAGTTGATAATATTCAATTTGTTTTATTTAATTTATTTTTAGTGAATTTACTCAATTTTTTATATTATTTTTCTTTGCTAAACAAATTATTTTTAATGTATATATAATTATTCCGAGCCTGTTTACGAGCTTTTCGAGCCGAGCTTGGGTAGCTCGAATCGTTTAAATCCCGAGCTGAACCTAAGCCTAAGTCGAGCTCACTCGAGCCGAGCTTTGACCGAGCCAAGCCCAAGTAGCTCACGAGCCGGCTAGGCTCATTATCACCCCTAAGTGGGGGAGATTGTCCCACCCCACCCCACTTAGTTTCGTCCCTGGTTGAAAAAGAGATAAATTTGTAAAGATCTTTAGTGTGGAATGTAGATAATTAAGGTAGTAGATGTAAACCTTATTAACAAGGTTGAACCACTATAAATCATTATTCTCATTTTTTATTGTGTTTAAAATTAATTTCTACTAATTTTTTATTTGTTAATTTATGATAATTTTTATTAATTAATAAACTCAATAAAAATAAATAAAAAATCAGACTTATTTGAACATAAAGAAAAACATGAAAAGAAACAATGGATCAACAACACACATTTTTATTAATTTTTTTTTTCATTTTAAGTTCTTTGTTCAGATTGTTTTATATGAATTTCGATTAAAATTTGTGTTTATTATTTTCTTTTTTTTTCTCATTTTTTATTACCCTCCTTTATTTTTCATATATTTTTTTAAAACTTTATATTATTTAAGAAAAAATTTATTATTTTTTCATGATATTCGAGTTTTTTTATTATTGAAAGAAAGATTTTGTTATTACTTTGAGTTTTTAAAATTTTATTTTTATAATATCAAGATATAGTGACACGGTCGATAACGAAAAAAATAAATAAAGATAATGATTGCAAATAAAACTAGAAAATAAATAACACCAAAATTTACGTGAAAAACTCAAATTGAAAAATATCACATAAAGAACATGAAAAACTCAAATTGAAAAATATCACATAAAGAACATGAAAACTTTCGCTATGATAAAGAATTTAGATCATAGTTCTAACAAATTATTTGTTAGATATTATATAAATTTAAATTGGTAATTAAATTAGATTTTATTATAATTATAATAGTGTAAGAATATTTGTAATTATATTTATTTGTTAAGTATTTATATTAGGCAAGTAGTCTTATGATTAAGGTTCTTGATGGTCAAGTATTTAGCTCTATAAGTATAGAGTTGACATTACCATTTAGAGTTACGAGAGAAAATTAGTTTGAAAAAATATAACCACATTTAAGATTAACAATTTGTACATGTTAATGGTCCTTTTATGTAGATTTTAATCCTTGTATATTTAAGCCATTTTTTTATAATCACGTCATGACCATTTATTTCATTTATTTTATATTTATATTATGTCTCAAAATATATTTAATGTTAAATATGTTTATTTACTTTAAAATCACACTATATCACTTAGGATGGATACATAAATTGAACCAGAGGCGGAGTTAGAAATTTATTTAAAAGATGTTATTTTTTTAACAATATTCAAAAAGAACTAATTATTTATAAAGGAGTGTCAATTATATATTTTTAAATTTTAATATACAATTTATATAGAAAAATATGATTTTTTAAAAAATTTGGGGTGTTAATGGACACCCTAATTATGAATGTGGCTCCGCCCATGAACCGGACCTAACGAGTTTTGACCGACTCGATTTAATAGGATCAAATTTTTTATTAAAATTTGAGTCGAATCGAATTGTTAAGGGAGATCTTAAGTAGGGTTTGGGTTTAGGGTTAAAAAATCTGACCCGACTTGACTTAAGATTAATAATATAATTTTTTATGTATATTTTAGGGATATTTACAATAATAATCCCTTCTTATATATATTTTATACAATTAGATCATTAAAATTGATTTTTTATAATTAAGTTACTAAAATTTATTTTTTTACAATTAGATCCCTATTTTTTTACAATTAAGTCTATAAATTTTAAAAAAATAATTAATGACTCGGGTCAGGTTGGATTTTGAAACTTAAAAATCGGGTCGGATTTTTTCACCTTAAATCCGAATCGAGTGACAAGTAGAGAGTGTGGAGGTTTGGGTTGGGTGCGGATGGACCAAAAATTCGGTCCAACACGACCCGTGTCCATCTCGAATATCACCTACTATATATATTATAATAAGATTACAAATATATATGAAACCCTTTCTCTTTTATCGCATTACGTCTAATATTTCAAATACTTATAGTTTTGTTAGGTGTCGTAGTACAATATCTTAATTAGATTTACTATTTGGCCTTTTTCAGAAGGAGCTAAAACAAAACCAATCACGCCATTGCCGGGGATCGAACCCGGCTCACCTGCGTGATAGGCAGGTATACTCACTACTAAACTACAACGGCTTAATTGTCAGGACTTCTTGGTATTATAATATTTTAAATTTGTAGTATTTCAAGATGTGATCGAGCAGTGTAGTTCAGTTCTTCGTGATATAAAATTGATTTTAATAATTCGTTTATTCATATAATGTTTGTATTTTTTAATTGTATTTAATGTTTTTATATATAATTTGTGATGGATATATTAATTTGTATGGACAAAAAAATAAAGATGATTTCATTTAACATTATTAAAGAGAAAAAGTTAGTTGATAAAATTATTAGACGAGCGATGATTTAAAATTTATAAAAAAATTGTAATCAAAAGACTATCGATTCTTATTTTGTGTCTCTTCGAAAATATGATAGTTAAAACTATAACAAAAAATATTTTTATCATAAATAAATCAATTATAAAAAAATATATTTAAACTAAATCGAACTTTAATACAGGTAAGGTGTTTTAGTAGATAAATAAGAATTTTATATTTTGACATTACTTTGAAAAAATATTTTTTAAAAGATAAAATATTCATTTTAAACATCATAATGTAAAATAAAAATAAATGAACATAGATGATATTTAAATTCATTCTCATAAAATTTATTAATATTATTATATATAAAAAACTTAAATAATAAAAATATGATAATTTATTATTAACTTTTTCTATTTAAAATATAAAATTTAAATAATTAATATAAATTTTTTAATTAAATATAAAAATTAATCTCTAAACTATGTGCTTTTATATTATTGTAATATAATTAAATGTTAATTTAATATATTAATAATTATTATATGTAATGTTATTTTATAATATTAAAGTTTTTATTATTTATTTTTATTTAAAATATAATATTTTGTATTATTTTAATAATTATTATATTTAATATATTTAATAATTATTGTATTTACAATTAATATATTAGTTAAATATATTTATTATTATATTAAATATTATTTTAATATATTAATATTAATAATTAAGGGTAAAAAAATAATTTCACATACAAAAGTAATTTTTTACCCTAAAACTAAATATTTTAGCTTTTGATGTTAAAAAATTACTTATTAAGTGATTTTTTACTCTGAGAAAGAAGTGCCGAGAAACTTGGTGAATATTTCGAAACTGAAGACAATGCTGTTTTCGGTTCGAATATCCCATAGAAACGTCTAAGATTAACGACCATATATGATTTTCCAAATAAATTGATTCAAATGTTTATACGGAGAAAATAAATGATTTTAATTTAATAAATTATAAAAAAATAATTTTAAAAGAGTCTCATAATATATTTTCTAATAAATAAAAATATATATTTTTAAAAAGAATTATATATTTTTTAATTTATAAAATAAAGTATCTCATTTTAATAATGTGTATAGATTACGTAAATCTTTAAAGTGCCTCAATCCCTACCGGGAAAAACACAGATAGAGAGCAACGTTTGTAATTGTAATGAAAATGTGCTTTGACATTCCCTTAGAAGATGTATTAAAAATGTGGGATGTAAAGTTAAAAGAGTTTAAGGGTAAAAAATTAGATATCAATAAAAAAATTTTAAAGAAAATATATATATAAAAAAAACTTTAAATTTTTAAAGAATATGACTACAACTCAACACCCTCTAAATTTATCCCTGGATGCATTAAAGTATTAGATCAATGTCCAGCCGTATAATTCAATTACAACTTGTGTCAAACTCTATGACCAATTTCTGGGCAACAATAGAATCGTGATTTAAGGTAGAAGATAAAATATAAATATTTAAAAATAATAAATTTATAAATAAATTATTTTAATTTTTTTAAAATAAAAAAAAATCGGAGTTAGAAGTGAGTTTCATATTTTAATGGATATATACTTAATATGTATAATATATTTAATATTTTTTATTTTGAGTCATTTATATGATTAATTCGGTTTAAACTCAATTAATCGATAATTGAATTTTAAAATTTCTTTTAATTGTTTCTGACTGAAAATATTTCATTGATCAATCTTTTAATAAATTAAATCGGTTTAATCAATTAATTCAGTTTAACCGATCATTTAAATACCTTACGTATATCACATATAAAAACCTTTTAATATATAATGACTTATTGTATGTATCGTGTTTATGTTATTTTAATAATATAATTTTTTATATAATTTAAGATAACAATGCGTAACAACAAATGACTTTAACACTCGTATTATGTCTCGATTAATCCTCTATTTTACACAAATTTTACACCTAATATATATATATATTATGTATTATATTAAAACTTTATTTTATATTCCCAAACAAAGCAATGACATATTCTAATAGGAGTACAAAATGTATATAAACGTGAAAATCCTTTCAATTGTATTGTATTAACGTCTAATAGTTAAGTACTTTAAGATTAGTAAGGTATTGCATTATAATATATTTAAAAGATAGTGGTGAAGGTGAAAAATTAAGTGTTGTGGTGTAATTGATTATTACGTTAGTTTAACACGTTGAAGATCTCTGATTTAAGTCTAGGTGACGTTAGTTGAACTATGTGGAGCTTTAGAAGAAGATGGGAATAGAGATGGTTTTCTCTGGACCACTATCAGTAAAAGTGAGTATTCGATCGAGTTGAGTCAAAAATTTTAAGTTATTCGAGTTGACGAGTACAATTTTATCATTCAAACTTTTATTCATTTTTTTTCGAATCGAGTCAAGTTGAAAAATTTCAAGTCGAGTGGAGTCGAGTTTTCGAGTTCTTATAAAAATTTAATTGTAATTATTTATTATGTTATAATACTATTTTATTATAATTTAAACGACTTTCAATAATCATATAATATATATATATTTCTTCATATTTTTATATACTGGTATATATATATCATAAAAATTTGAGGAACTCGTCTCATACTTAAAAATAAATCATATAATTACTAAAAATTTTGAGTTATTCGAATTTCCATTTTACAACTCAAATTTTATTTGAATTTTTTTCGAGTCGATTCGAGTTTATGAAATTTCAAGTCGAGTCAAGACGAGCTGAGTATTTTCACCTCGATTCGAGTTGAGTTATTTAGTTTTATCAAGTTGAGTTATTCAGTTTTATTGAGTCGATTCGAGTTTTACTCATCCCTAACTATCAGGGACCACAATTCAACTTTTAAAAGTTTAGTGATAAAAGTAAAAGAGTTCTACAAGTTTAAGGATTATTGTTGAGTGTGTGTAATGCGAGTGTAAAGCTATAAAATGATTCGCTCTCGTTCAAGTATATACATCACACAAATAATAAAGTGAGTGAGTGACATCGTTCCCATGAGGATTAAGAAGGAAAATCAGAAATAGTTAACACATAAAAGTTGATAATTTCTTTTGCATAGAAACATGCTAAAGCAAAACTGTAAATGTCACTAAACTGTTGTAGCAAAATAAAGAGTTGAGGTAGGAGTAACCAAGATAAACTGCACGAGCATAAACAAGAAGAAATATTCAAGATAAAAACTGGCCAAGCTTATTATGGAAAGACTTATGCTTTTATTCTTAATGTTCACTATTTCTCAAGTTAAATCATGTTAGACAGAGTTTACTAAAAATGCCTCCATTATCTTTAGTCAAAGACCTAACACTCAAAAAGGATAAGGCATTACCTCTTAGTCTCAACCCTAACACTTCTAATGTTGATAAAATTTACCCTTTTAAGTCGTTGAAACCCTACCTTATCTCTAAGGTAAGTTAGGATTATGCTTCCCAGCAGTAACTCCATTGTTCATGGTGATCGAAGTCTGCCTCTTTCGAGATCTAAAGTAATTTAACACCCTAGCTACGACAATCTCCTGAAAGCTCTTACCAACTAAGAATGAAGAAAAAAGTTTAAGCTTTCATGAGTAAAACATAATAAAACAAGAAGAACGATAAAACATTCATTCAAAATAACATAACATCCATAACAAGCCTAAGTCATACTAATTTTAGTTCATGGTTAGGGTAAAATAAACATTCAAGCTTCCATTTTCGAGATACATTTTTCAAACAGAAAATAAGTAAAACAAGTCTAGGAAGGAAGGAAAATCGAAACGCCAACGCCGTGATGTCTTCTAACTTGTCGCTTTTCCCGAAGTCACGTAAAAATATTTGCTTGAAACTCTAACAATGGTGGCTCGACTGGAGGAGAAAGATGAGAAAATGATCGTCTATCTTCTTTTGTTTTTCTCACTTTTGCTTTCTTTTCGTCTTTGAATTTTGGGTCTGCTCCAATCTCCCTTTAATGTAGGCAGTGGTGCCCTTTGTAATTATAGGGGATCTTCTAGGGTTTTGTTCTATAAAGATGCAAGAAATATTCTTATGATTTTTGAAGGGGATAGCAGCTATTCAAACAATCATGTAAAGGGGTTGGGGGCTGCACCTTTTTTTTACAATTTTGTCTTGTGCGCCCAAAATGCTATAGTATCGATTGAGTCTGATCCATCACTAAATATGCTATAGTATTTCTTCCTTTTTCTAACTTTGCCCCAGCAAATCTGCACAACACCACCAGAATTTTTTTTTCTCAAACAACATCTTTTAAAAATAAAAATATACAGACCTAATCTAATACAAATATAAATGAAATGCTTCTAAATATAATACAAATAAACTTAAAATCAAACTAAATCTTAAATGAAAGAGTATAAAATATACGTTTTCTAGAGCGTTAAAAATTATCATTGTAGTTCACCCTAAAATTTATTCAATCATATAAATCATAAAAAATATTTTTCAAAAAATATTCAATATGATACTCGTACTTTAATTATATATTTAATATGACACTTGTACTTTTAAAATTCCAGTGTAATATTTTTTTTTGATAAAATGTCTGGTATGAATATAATATATGATTTATCATTATGTGTATTAAGATAATTTTTGTGTTAATATTAGGGGTGGGCAAAAAACCCGATTACCCGGTCCCGGTCCCAGACCCGGTAAGACCTGGTGGATTTTTATTTGATATTGGTTCCGGTGGGACCGGGACTGGATCCAAAATTTAGGTCCTGGTCATAACCGGGACCAGGACTAGATCTTGATTTTTGGGACCCGGTACCCGGTGGGTACCCAGTAGGACCGAGACCAATATCAAATATCCGATATTGTTTTTTAGTTTATTTATTTTTCTTATTAAACTTTCTCTTTATATACGAATATTATGAGTATGACTAGTTTTAAAATTTTTATTTTCAAATCTACAATATTCTATTTTTATTATTTAATATTATTATTGATGGTTGAATTATTTTTCTCCAATTACTCAATTTTTTTAAAGGATAAACTAATTGACTGGGTACCCGGTATTGGAACCGGTACCCACCAGTAACGGGACCGGTTCTTAAAATTTAGGACCTGATGTAATCGGGACTGGTTCCAATTTTCAAGAACCGGTGGTTACTGGGACCAGTTCTATTCAAATTGGTCGGGTACCCGGTCTTGCCCACCTCTAGTTAATACCATTAGTTTTTTTATAAAGTGTGAACACTAATTAGTTTTTTTTGAACAAGCTAATAGTGATTACAGTAGTATTTATGAACACCAATTAGTAAATGTTGTACATATACTATCATTACATACATTTTTATGGCATACGAGTTAAAATTATCAAAAAAGTATTTTATTAATCGATGAAGATTTATGTATACTATAAAAATACATTTTTAATAAATATATATTATAAAAATATATTGAATAGTAATATCACATTAAACATCTTAAATGTAAAGGTAATAGATTGAATATTTTATTAAAATAAAAATATTATATTAATCATTTAAAAATTATGTATACCATATTTAGTATTTTACTTATCAAAATACAAATATCAAATGTGACATTATCTATTTGAGGGAGAATTCTATAACGGGGTCTAACACCGCTGAACATCGCTAATGATGAATATCATTGAACATTATTAAACTAATTAATAAAGATTAAAAATTTTAAATACTCAACATATAATTATAAATTATTTAAAATAAAATTTTTATTAAATTATTATATATATTATTTTATTTTTAAATAATTGAATAAAATAATAATTTAAATTAATTTTAAAAAATAAAACCCTAAACTCTAAACCCTAAAATCAAAACCCCTAAAAATATTAAACCATAAACACTAAATCTAAACCCTAAAATCTTAAACCTTAAAATAACCAAAACCCATGTATCTAAATCGCTAAACATTAAACTCTAAACCCTAAAATATAAAATCTTCAAAACCCTAAATCTAAAAACTAAAATCAAAACCCCTAAAAATACTAAACCATAAAGACTAAATCTTAAACCCTAAAATAACCAAAACTCATATATCTAATTCTTAAATTAATTTTGTGTTTTAAGTTTAGGGTTTATACCTTTTAGAGTTTCAAATTTTTTATTTAGGCTTTAGGTTATGATTATTTTTTATTGTTTAGGATTTTATAGTTTTATTGTTTTAGAGTTTAGATTTATGATTTAGGGTTTTGGATTTTAGGATTTAATGTTTAGTATTTTTAGCTTGAGTTTAGGGTTTTAGGTTTTAGATTTAATATTTTTTTATTTTTAAATTAAAAATAATTTAAATAAATTATTTTAAAATATTAAAATATAATATATATAATTTGTTTAAAATTTTATTTTAAATAATTTAAAATTATATGTTTAGTCCTTAAAATTTTTAATTTTTTATTAACTAATTTAATAGTGTTTAGTGGTATTCATCGTTAGTAGTGTTCAACAATGTTTGACGCACGTGATAGACTCATCCCTCTTTAAGATGCAACAATATCACATAATAGACACTAAAAATAGCATATAATAGAATAAACATGTCGAGAGTCTTTGTACTATTTTAATTTCTAGTGGGATGATGTATTATTTTAAAATTATAATGATAATTAATCGATAACTAATTTATCTATTGAGATGATATATTAGATTTTTTAAATAAAATTTAAAATTTAATATTATAAATTAAAAATTAAACTTTAAAAATTATCCTTACTATAAATCTTTATAAAATATAATTTGAATTAATTAGTTAATAAATTAAAAATTAATAATTAAAAGTAATTAATTTTAATTTTTAAATTATACTTTTATAAAATTAAATATATAATTTAACGATATTCAATCCTATTAATTAATAACGTTACACACAGTTATAAAATTTTCCTATATACTTCATAGATATTCATAAATTCCAAAAACTGTTGAAAATATCTGATAAGTAAATCAAGGATAAATGTATTTTTGTTTAAGAAATCAAATCAATCTATCTACAATCGCAACCCACGAAGAAAACGAAGGAGAAGCAAATGTTGGGTAATACTTGTTTCTCAAATATTATTACAGCAAACCCTCCGTTTCCGGGATGGCATCGTCCCCAGATTCCGACGTCCCTTGAAGCACCGCCTACTTACTGCCACCTCCACCGCCGTAGTTTCATTCGTTGTGCCGCTCCAACTCGCCCAGTCCCCAACCACCTACTATTATCTGATTCCGACTCGGATTCTGATTGGACGCTCTCTCCTCTTCCTCATCCTAACTCTAACTCAGCAGCAACCAACACCAACTCTGGTTCAAAGGGACCGACATCGGGTTTCACGAGACTTAAAGCAAAAAGAGTAAAAGCCATTGTCAAGAGGATAAAGCAAGAAGAAATAAGCACCGGCGATGATGATAATTACGATGCTGATAGGAGAGTTTCAGGGGGAGAGGGTTTCCCCAAAAGTGCTGAACCAGAGGGTTCATTTGAAGCTTCTAACTTTCGAGGTTGGGCCGATGGGGGTTCCACCCGTAACCCCAAATTGAAGTCACCTCGCCTTCCAAACAAACATATTGCCGGGACTGACTTTTTTAGCCGAAAGACTTTTGCCAATTTGGGTTGCAGTGAATACGTGATTGAATCTTTAAAACAACAGCATTTCCTGCGCCCTTCACATATTCAGGTACCATTTTACTAGTTTCCTATGAAAACTTGTTCCAGTTAACATTGTACCCATTGCTAAGTTACTTTTCAATGTGTTGTTACAGAGACATTGATAAATGGCACAACTTTACTTGGTTTGATTTGTTAAAACCCATTTAGCATGTAAAATGAAATAAAGTTCTTAATCACTGCAGGCCAAGGCTTTTGGACCTGTTATTGAGGGACATAGCTGTATTATAGCTGATCAAAGTGGCTCAGGGAAGACATTAGCATACCTTACACCTGTGGTTCAGCTTCTTAGAGAAGAAGAACTCCAAGGAGTTAGTAAGTCATCCTCTGGTAGCCCTCGCACGGTTATAATTGTACCAACAGCTGAATTGGCATCTCAGGTTGGTTTCTAGTCTCATTTTCCTTTTGATGTCGTTTCTCTGCTTGTTGCTGCGGTAAACAATATGTATCAACCAATTGGAATTTTACTGTCACTCATCAGTCTGGCATATGCTTTCTCAATCTTTTCTGAGTATAGCTAAGAGTAATTTATGCTTATGAAACTTTAATTGCATTTTCTAGCTGTAGAGCTTAAGATCACTGCATTCTTCCGTTAGCAATTCGCCTCCAGCTCCACTACTGGAAGCTTTAAAGTCCTATTCCTTCCTTATTAACCCCTTTATGGAGTCTGTAATCAAGATTTGAGGTTGCTTAAATTTATATTCCAACTGGAAATAGAAAAAAGAAAGAAAAACAAGTTGAATCTGCAGCTGAGATGAGTGAAAAACAATAAATGGCAGGTCTAAATAATTCTTTTCTTTCATTCTATCAGAAGGTTTTGATCATATCAGCTTGCCGAAAATGGTTGATCATATTATTGTATCCTTACAGTTTTGAATGAAAGGACCAAAGGGTTTATTATTAATGCTTTCTTTTGTGGGGAAAACATCTTTTAATTTGTAATGATGATTGAGGAGTTTCTTCTATATACCTTGGATCCATGTACTGTTCCTAGGCATGATTTTGTTAATATGGTGGCTGAAAATTACTCATCGGTACATGTTTTGCTTTTCTCCAACAGTAATTTTTGTTGGATTTAGTTCATTCTGGATATAATTTTTCTCTACTGCACTTAAAGACAAGTAGCTGAATGTCCACATGTAGGAAAAGCAGTATAATTACACAACACCATTGAATTTGTTTTCACTATTGCTTCTCCAGAGGTAGAGTGACACCTAATTATTAAACCTGAGTAATGAAAAGATGCTTGATATTTAAGAGATTCATTATGTAGAAAACTCAGTGCACTTTGCTTAGTTGAAAAGTGAATACATTTTTTTTTGTTACAGAAAGTTGCATACAATCTTGTAGGAATCCTCTCCATGGTAATGTGATGGTTGCTTACTGAAAGTAAATTTTTTGCAGGTTTTGAATAGTTGTCGGGCATTGTCAAAATTTGGGGTTCCGTTCAGATCTCTGGTTGTGACAGGTGGTTTTCGACAGAAAACTCAGCTGGAAAATCTAGAGCAAAGTGTTGATGTTTTAATAGCAACACCTGGTCGTTTCATGTTCCTAATTAAAGAAGGCTACCTGCAATTAGCAAATCTTAGGAGGTAAGTTAAGTTTCCTTAAAAACTGCTTTATTTATTTACCTTAATTATACTCAATTGTCATTGGGTCTTCAAATTTCTAGGGCGTTCTAAGTGGGACTTTTTAACAATGATATCTCTCTTCTATAATATATTATTCCCTGCTATGCTTAACCATTTACATTGTCCCTATGCTGTCAAAGGGCAAGGGCTTAACCATTTTTTTCAGTTCCTTATATCTAGTTGAGAGATTACATTTGGGCTTTTGGCATGTTGAGCATTATTCAAATATCATTTCTGACTTCATCTTGGTGCCCATGAGACAGAAATATTGCGCAATTACGTGGTCTATATCGACAAACATTATCTTTTGGGACCGGGTTTCGTTCTCTATAAAAGTGCTTTCCTGTTTGAAAAACATGTGATGTGGCATGTACATCAACGAGTTTTTTGGGTTTAAATTTGGTTTCCACATATATAAAGTACTAAAGTTCGACATACTGCATTCCTAATTAAGTTTCTGGTTAATAATGAATTTATTAACATGTTTTTCTGTTAAAAAATCTATATTGTAGTAAGATACTGATGTCAGAAAAATGAGAAGATATTTTAAATGGCTTTTAGATTCATGGTGCTCCGTTTCCCAGTACACTATTATGTATTTTCTGCTCGAATTTATCAGCTACTTATGTAGTTTACTGGAGAATAATTCCATGTTCTAGCTTTGAGAGCTGACAACTATTTTCCTGAGATTCAGGTTTGATGCATGCACGTAAAGATTACCTCAATGATGTTAAACACTGCTCTTTCAGTTAAATTAAAATAAGTTAGTGCCTTGGAATGTTGTTTGTAACAGTAAAAATATAGGTCATTTGGGGTTAGAAAGTTGACTAGCAGCCATGGTTGAGCATTATGGCTTTGTAATCTAAGGAGTCAATTTGGACAAATACCTTTGTGATATGGAATAAAACATTGAATAGTTGGAGTATTAGGCCCCCTTTGATGTTGGCAATTGACATGGAAGAAGCTGCTGAAGATTTAAGAAAATGTCAAAGCCAATTTGTTATCTGGATGATGACCAAACTACATTTTTCTGGTATGACTCATAGCTTTCTAATGATGCCTTAGTGGATTTCTAGGGTAAAACATCATAGGCAATGTAAAAAGCTCCAAGTTTATGATGTTTGTCAAATTGGATGTTGGATTTTATGAGTTGCTGTAAGTTGGAACAATGTAAATGTCGGTTATACATATTAGGATAGACTTCTATTTTATAGGAATTTATCATTTAAGATAAATACCTATCTTTTAGGAGTTTTATTAGCTTTGTTTATTTTATCTTCTTAGGTGATAAAGTTCTATCTTATTTAGGTTTTCTATTTCCTTGTAAATTCTTATGAAGAAATCTATATATTTAGACTTCATGTTGATTAATAAAGTAACGATTCAGAGAATAAAGTATTCAATGAGAGTTTTTCTCTACTCTCGTGTTTCTCTATTTCCTACATGGTATCAGTTTAGGTTCGATCCTTCCTTGTTCTCGAAACAAAGCCTTCGATATTTTCTCTATTTCTAAAACCATGGTTGCAACAGACAATTATGATGTTCCCAACACTAAATCCTTAACTTTCACTGCCATTGAAGACAGTAATTCTAGTTTCGCTGCATTTCAAGCTTCTTGTTGGATAGTGGATTCTGGTGCATCAGACCATATGACAGGAAACCTTTGCCTTTTTCATACCTTCAAGGAAATAAAATCTGCCTCTTCTATCAGAACATTAGATGGGTCTCTCTCGGTTGTTGAAGGGAGTGATTCAATCAGAATAAATGCAACACTGGTGTTATCTAATGTGCTTTATGTGCCAAATCTTGCATGCAATCTGTTATCTGTTAGTAAGCTTGTAAGTGATTTGAAATGTAAAGCTAACTTTGGGTTGCATGGTTGTGAATTTCAGGCACAGAACTCAGGGATGGTGATTGGTAATGCTAGATTGCATAATAGACTCTACATCCTTGATGGGCACTCTCCTCATAAACAAGTCATTTCAAGTTGCTTTCAATCTAAATTTTCCTCTAATTCTGGGTTTTCTAGTGAAATAATGCTTTGGCATTTTAGGTTGGGCATTTTAGGTTGGGTCATCCCAATTTTCATTATCTTGCCAGATTGTTCCCTAAGCTCTTTCTCAATAAAAATCCATCTTCTTATACTTGTGATGTCTGTCAATTTGCTAAACACACAAGACAAAATTTTGCCCCATCTACATTCAAATCTTCTGCATCATTCTCAATCATCCATAGTGACATTTGGGGTCCTTCTAAAATCAAAAATATATCTGGATCAAGATGGTTTATTTCGTTTATCGATGATCATTCTAGGACAACATGGACCTACCTAATGAAAGAAAAATCTGAGGTTGAAAATATTTTTAAAACCTTCCATACGATGGTAGAAACTCAATTTGAGGGAAAAATCAAAATCCTAAAGAGTGATAGTGGAAGTGAGTACCTTACTAAAACCATAGGTTCCTACTTTAGAGAAAAAGGCATCTACCATATTACTTCTTGTGTTAATTTCCCTCAATAGAATGGAGTAGCTAAGAGAAAAAACAGACATTTATTAGAAGTTACTCTATCTCTTCTTTTTTCTGCTCATGCACCTAAACAATTTTGGGGGAATGCTCTCCTTACCACTACATACTTGGTTAATCGAATGCCTAGTAAACCTATTCAATTCAAAGTTCCTAGGGATGTTCTTCTTGCTTGTTTTCCACATTTTAAACCTTTATCCTCTAACCTTCCTTTCAAAGTTTTTGGATGCACAGCTTTCAAAGTTTCTGATCAAAAATTGTGGGGTGTGTCAGCTGAGCAAGTATGATAATCAATCAAAACCTGGTCTTTTGCAACCCTTACCAATATCGAAACAGGCATGGTCATCAATCAACATGGATTTTGTAGAGGGCCTACCTATCTCCAAGGGTAAGGATACGATATTTGTGGTGGTAGATAGGCTAACAAAATATGCACATTTTGTGGCTTTATCTCACCCCTTTACTGCCTTGACTGCGGCCCAAGCATTTATGAATAATGTGTTTAAATTACATGGTCTCCCTGAGGTGATAGGTTGCGATCGAGATCGGGTCTTCATGAATACCTTCTTCAAAGAATCATTTTCCAAGCTCAAGGTGACTCTCACTCCTTCTACTGCATACCATCCCGAGACGGATGGTCAAACGGAGGTGGTAGATAGGTGCTTGGAAACCTATTTAAGATGTATGTGTGGGGAGACCCCTAAAGAATGGAGTTCATGGCTTTCACTAGCCGAGTGGTGGTATAATTCCTCGCATCACTCGGCCATTAATCTCACTCCTTACCAAGCTCTCTATGAGCTAGAACCGGTTGTGCATCTTCCCTATTTTGTTGGTGATTCAGTGGTGGCCTCGGTGGATCGAAGTTTGCAGGCCCGAGAAGCAGCAGTGAAAATGCTTAAATTCTATCTGAAGAGGGCTCAAGATAGGATGAAAAAAAAGGCGGATAGGAAGGGAAGCGACAGGGAGTTCCAATTGGGAGACTTGGTTTATTTGAAGCTGTAGCCGTATAGGCAGCAGTCAGTGCAATTTCGGAAAAAACAAAAACTTGCTCCCAAATGGTTTGGGCCATATCCAGTGACTGAGAAAATAGGAAAGGTGGCTTACAAGTTGCAGCTACCAGTGGGGTCGAAGGTTCACCCGATCTTTCATGTTTCTCAACTCAAAAAACACATTGGAGCTATGTCAACTCAGAAGGATCTGCCAGTGGTTGGAGCAGATGGTACCTTGCTCAAGGAACCTGTAAGGATAGTGGACAGAAGAATGGTGAAAAAAGGAACCGAAGTGCTCGTGGAGTGGAGCAATTCATTTCCTGAAGATGCAACATGAGAACTCTTTCACAAGCTCAAGATGGATTATCCTCAGTTCAATCCTTGAGGACAAGGATCCTTCTCAAAGAGGGGAGTATTGTTACAAGCTGGAAATGGTTTGGCTTGAAACGCAGTAGTTTAGTGGTCTTATGTGCTTTATTTTAATGTTGTCGTTTTGTTTATATTTTATACGCTATCGTTTTGTTTTTGTTAGAGGTAGGTTGAGCCAGGCTAGGGTAAGTTTTCTGGTAATTGGATTTTGGCTCGTCTCTTTGTCCCTACCCCCTTTTCTTTGGAATCTTTCTTCCACAGGATTTGTTCTCTTTTCTTTTAGTTATTTTCAGCTACAATAGTATCACATTTTGAGATTTTCATGCATGCATCACAATGAAAATGGAAAGCGGTTATTATTTGTTTTTGTTTTTTTCAAAAGCAGTAGCAAAGGTTTAATTTTTACAATTTGTGCCAAGAATAAATCTAATGGTCTAATCAATTGCTTTTGTTGCAGTGTTGTTTTTGATGAAGTGGATATACTTTTTAATGATGAGGATTTCAAGGTTGCATTGCAAAGTTTGATAGACTCTGCACCTGTCATAACGCAATATCTGTTTGTCACTGCAACTTTGCCTGTAGAAATATACAATAGGCTGGTTGAAGTTTTTCCTGATACTAAAGTGATCATGGGACCTGGCATGCATCATATAAGCTCTGGTCTTGAGGAGGTTGGCTCTCATTTCCTTCTTTGTTTTTACCCAGTTTGTTCTTTAATTTGTTTTATCATTATCTTGCTCCTTGATGCCTTTGATATTGGAATTGAAACTTCCTACTTGATGTATGTTATGAGCTTGTTCTTTTACGGATTAATCTTAATTTTTGAAATAGTGTTTATGTTCGTTACAAACTAAGAACTCTTATTTTCGTATAAAACTATTTCTACCCCAACCAGAATCACCCACTTTCTTGTTTTAACCATGGATAGAGTTGCTGTTAGCTGTGCTACCTGCTAGGTTGCTACAATCAGGCATAGGCGGATCCAACGGGGGCTGGCAGGGGCCATGCCTCCCTAAAATAGTTAAATTTCAGTTTAATCGCTTTAAAATCTGAAAACTTTAAATTTAGATAATGGTAAAATTGCATTTTGCCCCCTCCCCAAATGATAAAAATTTAAGTTCCATTTAAAATTTATAAAGTTATAATTTAAATCCATAATAAAATTTTATTTTAACCCTTAAAAAATTATAATTTACTTCTGTCCCCTCAGAAAAATTCTTGGCTTCATCCCTGAGCATTAGGGACCATAATTTGTTAATGTATTGACTAATTTTCAAAATTTTCAATTTTTTAGTCTTTCTCAAAACAGTTATAAATTCAAAAAAACATAACTAATTAGGCTTGTCATGATTTTAGCACGTAAAAGTATACTTATGACAGCTTGAATTCTTCATTGTTAGGTGTTCGTAACAATTGTTCATAATGATGAATAGTGCCTTTCAGCAAATATTTTTATGGATATGGTGAACCGGAAGTACTCGACTGGTCAACAATTCCCCGCCAATAGTTACCTAAATGCTCCCTCAACTTGTAGTTTGTTTAGTTATGTTCCACTGCTAAGACCTCTCACCATGAGAAAATAGGAGCTGATTTCCTCTTTGTAGGGTTGAAGAATTTCCCTCTTATAAACTATTACATGTTTCATGTGTGCCAGGTTTAACTTCCTTCCACTTAAGGTTGAACTTTTGAAACCCGTATCATTGTGGAAAGTCAAATCCAATGTCCATAATATCTATGATAGCTTCAACATATTCTTTGTTGAGAAAGTGTGCTGCTATTCTGCAATATGTTATGGCATTTCTAGGTCTGTGATAAGGAATAAGATCTTTCTAATTAAATATGTGGCTAATCTGTGCCTTTAGAATAAGATTTTGTGAGGACATGCTCCCCGACCGATCGAAATGGGGGTTTGGTACAAAAAGCACAAAGCAAAAGACTTAATTGCATTTACAAAAATGAAAAACTTTCTAATTTCAAAAAAAAAAGATGACAGACTTTCCTTTCATGCCTAAAGGCTCGTAAGAGGTGCCACAAACAGAGAACTTGGAGAAAGTTCTCATTCCAGTTCTTCCTTCTTGTTCCTAGGGCGGGTTAGGACAACTAAGATATTATCAGTGAGGGATAGGTAGCATTCAAAACTGGCATAAGAGCCAACCGCTACGGACACACCCGGTGGTATCATATTTTAAAGTTCCGATTTCCCTGAATTTTTGCTTTGGCTTTGTTAATGAACTAGGCAGATTCCTTTTTGTGTGGCCATTGGAATAAATTGTATGATTAATGAATGCTCTTCATTTTCTTTGTAATTACTATTAAAATCAAAGCTTCGCGTTCAGATTCTCATAGATTGCAGTGGAGAAGAAGGGACTTTAAAAACTCCGGATACAGCATTTCTCAATAAGAAGAATGCTCTTCTGAAGCTTGTGGAAGAAAGACCAGTTTCCAAAACAATTGTTTTCTGCAACAAGGTATGCATGTGTGGAAGGATAGCCTTCCTACTTGGAATTTCTTGAAGAGAGCATTGTGGGGATTCATCCTATTTTGACATTTTCTTCTCCATTATCAGATTGAAACATGCAGAAAAGTGGAGAATGTACTCAAACGTTTTGATAGGAAAGGAACTCATGTGCGAGTCCTACCTTTCCATGCTGCCCTGACGCAAGAGACACGACTTATAAACATGAAGGAATTCACTCATTCTCAACCTGGAGAAGAATCCTTGATTTTGGTTTGCACCGATAGGTAGGTAGTGTTTCCCACTGTCCAAACAAAATATGAAATAAATATGGTTAGATTTTCCAGACTATTTTCTTCTGCCTCGTTTTCTGTACACTACGTGTTTATGAAGATATACCCTGCATGTCTCCTTCCTATGTGGTGGATTAAAATATGCTTCTAAAATTGATGGCAGAGCATCACGTGGAATCGACTTTGCTGGTGTGGATCATGTCGTACTTTTTGATTACCCTCGTGATCCTAGTGAATATGTGCGCCGTGTCGGACGAACCGCCAGAGGAGCTGGGGGAACGGGTAAGGCATTCATCTTTGTCGTCGGCAAACAAGTTCCTCTTGCACGAAAGATCATTGAAAGAAACCAAAAGGGTCATCCATTACATGAGGTCCCAGCTGCCTTTTGAAACAATGAATTGAGCTAGGGTTTGTATGGTTGTTTCAATCAGTGGTGGGCTGACCATTTTATACTAAATTTACATCAACTTCTGTTAGTTTGGGTAGTTTCTTTTTCTGCCATTGTATAAAGGGTTAGGAGGCTTCCCCCTATTTTGTTGTTTTTATATAGCAAGGTGAAGAGGCCTGGCCATTTATACTAAATTTACATCAAATTAAATTACAAATTGAGTTTATTTATCACAAAAAGATGATCACACTGACCAAAATGAAATGCTAGTCCTTTAAACAATATTAGAAATTTAAATTTTATTATTATAGATGGAGAAAACTAAGTTGAGAGGATTGTTCATAAAACATGTCTTTGTATTAGTTGAACAATGGATCATCACAATGTATCTCTATATAATTAGATCCATAATAGTCGACCAATAAATTGAAATTAGTGGTTAAACCAAATGATAATCGTACTATAATTCTTCTATTACACTTTACACTTTTGTAGAAGCATTTAACCTTTGCATTTATATAAAAAGAATCCCCAAGGATTACCCTGTTGGCTGTTGACACTTGGAATCGGTGTTCTTTAAGAACAAATCCTGGCCCATAGTTTAACAAGGATAATTATGATACCTATTAAATTATAGAGATTAAATCTTAAATTTATCGTATTTGAAGGAATAAATCATAGTTCACCTAAAACATTTTGGGGGGAATTACAACTTGGTTACTAAAGTTTGATTAAGTTTTTATTTTAGTCACTATAGTTTCAAAAATTATACTATAATCACTAAAGTTATGGAAAAATCATAAAAATATCATTGTATGATTAATGCCCATTATCGATAACTTTGGTCCCTAAACTATAATGAACAATAGCTACACATTGATTGTTTTATGATTTATTGATATTAATTATATATGCGTTATGATTTACTAATTTAAAAATTTTATACGTTTTTTGGATCGTTGGATTAGTTAGTTTTACTTTTCAAAATTAAAACTTGTAAATTAAGGATTCATGTACACATATAAAAATTAAGAGTTTAAAATATTTTTATAGATTATTAGATTAGTGAAAATTGATTTTTGAGATTATAGATAGGTAATGGGAGATTTTTAATGGATTATCCTTAATTAAAAAAAATTAAATTAAATTATTAAAACTAATTAATCAATGATCCTAAAAATGTGTAAAAGTTTTAAATTTTACATCGTGTGATCCACTTACGTCATCTAAAACGAGTAGTATGAGGAAAGGGGATTTTCAAATTTATCTTAGTTGTTGTGGGCTCATCTCAACGTCACTTTTTATTTTCTTTTCACATCAGAGGCTATTAACAATATTTATATTATAAATATAAAAATTAAAAGAATACGGAAAAAGACTATTTTTTTCTTTTATTTTTTTGAAAAAAAAGAAACTTTGGGATTGATGAATCAAAAACGAAATGAATAATAAATTTTTAGGTGCACAACCGATTAAACTTGTCAAGTGGTAGAGAACTGACAATTTGGGTGGTTTGTGGTGGAAGCAAATAAAATAGACTATTTGTAGAAAGATTTAGAGTGGTTCAGACTTCTAACTCAAGTCCTACGTCCACTACCTTAACTTGCCACTAAGGATTTTCTAAATTCATTAAGAATTTCTACCTTTTGAGGACAAAGGGTTAACCTTACAACCTAGATTCTAACATCGAATCTAGCATCCAAAGTTTACAACCGAACTTTGGGAATCCTATCAAACAAGAAAACTTAGCAAACTAATAATCCTTCTCACAAGGCTACTTGTTTACAATCTAAGCTCTCATCCAATCCTAATACAATTGAGCATACATATACATTGATCTCACAAGTGTTGTCTACCCAAAGATAAGATTTAAGCTCTAAGACATATCTTTTATCATCCCAATTGAGCTTCTAGCCGTTGATGACCGTTGGGATTAATTTGGAGCCGTTTGGAGCTGATTTCCATGTTAATTTCTACGTTTGGGTAGGTGGTATCGAAATGCGTGGTAGCCGTTTCAATACTGTCACTTTGTGAAATAGCCATTGGATCTGCGATTAATGATCGATATCAAAATTCCTATAAGGCGTATCGAAACACTCATGCTCAACGTTGGGTTTTTTCATAAAGCCGTTAGAGGTGTATCGAAACACTTAAAACTGGTTTCGATTCTAGCGTATCGAAACATATGTTTTCGGTATAGAAACCAAAATTCACAATGACAAACTGTATCAAAATGGTCCAAGACCGTATCGAAACGCCTGTGTATTTTTGCCTTTGAAAAGCTTAGCGGTATCGAAACGCTTGGGGGCATTTTGTCCTCTTTGGTTTCTTTAAAACATTTGAAACACGTTTAAAAGCTTTAGAAAATATCTCGAACTTATTTTCATGTTGTTTGGACTTAAAACCTTTTTTGAAATCTTTTCAAATTAGTCTAAAACTATTTTTCAAATTTTTATATCAAAACATTAGTTCTACAATTCCCCCTTTTTGATATAATGAAACCATATTGAAAAATTATTTTTGAGATCTCTCTCCCCCCTTGTGAAATAAAACATGAATAAGAGAATTAAGATTCAAAATCATTTAAAGTTCCTTCTTATTCATTTGAAACATTTGAAAAGTAATTTTTCACACCATTCTCCCCCTTTTTGTTATATCAAAAATGATTCAAAACAAAGTTTGAAAATCTTTAAAGGCTCATAACATAAGAGAATAAAAAAAATACCAATTGTTAAAAAATTTAAAATTAAATACAAAATGTTAGTTTATAAAATAAAAGGTTCCCTCTTACTTAAGGCATCAAACAATGGTTAGTCCAAGAAATATGATATCCTAGATGAATTAAAGAATAAACAATTAAAAACAAAATTCAACTAAAATTTACCACACTTGAACCAAGGTAGGATGTGAAGCCTTCCTTCTTCAAGTGCCCTCTTTGTGTATGAAGCTCCCCCTTAATGTTGCACTTATTTGCTCAAACCTCCATTACACCTAAAATAAGAAAATTAAATAATTTTTGGTATCCAAATTGCTTTGGATCCTTTGAAATTAGTAGCACAAATTTTAGTCCCCTTAGTAGAGCTGTAAACGAACTGAACGTTTGGTGAACCGTTCGGCGGGAAGTTCGTTTATATTCGTTAATTTATTAAAAGAAAAAACATGAACAAGATTTTTCGTTCGTTTAATTAAACGAACGAACACGAACAAATGGCTCATTCGTTCATTTATGTTCTTAAACGTTCGGTAATATGTTCATTTATGTTCATTTAAATTTATTCACATATATCTAAGGGTGACCATTAGATCAAGTAAGTCGAGTCAAAAAATTTTGAGTTACTTGAGTTGAGAAGTCTTATTTTATGATTCGTTAAAAAATTTATTGTTATAGGCTAGGGGTGTTCATTGTTCGGTTGAACCGAGTTAACGGATCGAACCAAAACAAAATTGGTTAATCACTTAAATTTTAGGTTTCATCTAATAATTAAGAGTTTTTTTTTTAATTTTAATTATCAATTAATTCAGTTTAAAATCAATTAATTAGGTAAATTAATCGAATTAATCCAAAATATTAAATATTTAGCATATTATATATGTTATTTATGTTCGTTCGTTTATGTTCGTTTACATTTATTTATTTATGTTCGTTCGTTTACGTTTGTTTACTATTTAAACGAACGAACATAAACGAACATAAATAAGCTACAATCCTTAACGAATGAACACGAACAAGAAAATTCGTGTTCATTTATGTTCGTGTTTGTTTATATGTTCGGTTAAAGTTAAATGAACGAACATGAACACACCTTCATTCGTGTTCGTTCGGTTCGTTTACAGCCCTACCCATTAGGAATCCATTTTTCAATTTCATCCTTTTTAGTTGAAGTGATTAGTCCTTTGGGGTCATAAACACTTCTAAAAAACATTTTCCATTAATAAATCTAGGGGCACTAGATTGTTTCACATAAAAATTTGATTTTCCCAAATTGTTTTTCTTTTCAAGCTCTTTGGAAATCAAATCTTTTTCTTTCTTAAGATCATCTACTTCCTTATGATGATCTTCTTCAATCTTTTGAAGCAAATTTTGTAGGTTTAAAATTTTAAACTCAAAATATTTTAATTTTTCTTCAAATTCAAAATTGATTTTTAAAAGCAAATCATTTTCTAATTTTTGCTTCGAAATTATCTTTTTTGTTTTTAGAAAATGAAACTTTAAACTCAAAAGCCAATTTGTCACAAGCTTCTTGTAACTCATCAAATGAATATAAATTTAAACTAGATGAATTAGAAGTTACCTCCCCCCTCATTGAGGGCCATCAAGTATAGGTGGGCTACCTCATCTTCGGTGGATTCCTTATATCTCCATGTGGCCACGTATGCTTTCTTCTTTGAAGATGATCCTTTTTTGTAGTTCTTGTGTGAATCTTTAATATTCTTCTTTGATTCATGCTTTCAAGATTTCATCATGTCGTTCCTCACAAATCAAGCAAAGTCTATGAAGAGTTGGGTTATCTCTTCATCTTCTTCACTATCCTCCTCACTTGATTCTTCAAAGTGAATGCCCTTGGAGGATTTGAGAGCTATGGTGTTTACATTTATACTAAGCTCCATCATCTTCTTCTTCTCCATTGATTTTATATCTTCTTTCTTCTTCTTCTTCTTCTCTTCTCTTCCTTTCATCAAAATTTGGTGTGTGAGGAGTGACCCCATGAGTTCATCAAGCTTGAGGGTCTTGAGATCCTTGACTTCGATAATGATGGTCTTTTTTTAGTCCTATAACTCGGAAAGGGAGTAGATAAGCTTTCTAACAAGCTTCTCTTCCAAAATAATCTCTTCATAGCCTCTAAGCCTATTGGTGATGGTGGAGTAACGATCAAACATCTTTGTAATATCTTTTTACGGATCCATCTTCAACTATATCTTATAGCTTGTAATATTTAGCTTTGATGAAGTACATCATCATTGTCTTCCAATAGGAATAGTTTGATGACCTATCAAAGAAATGAGGCTTGTCAATGGAAAACGCCATGGATCACTGTTTGATAGATAATTGGTAGAGCTTGCCGGATTGCCTCAATAGGATGTTAATATTTCTCAATTGAGCCTCGCTCTGATACTAATCGTTAGGCTTGAAGTGACAATTTGGGTGGTTTATTGTGGAAGCAAATGAAATGGATAATTTGCACAAGGATTTAGAGTGGTTCGGACTTCTAACCCAAGTCCTACATCCACTACCTTAGTTTCCTACTAAGGATTTCCCAAATTCACTAAGAATTTCTATCTTTAAAGGACAAAGTGTTAACCTTACAACCTAGATTCTAACCCCGAATGCATCCAAAGTTTACAATTCGAACTTTGAGAATCCTATTAAACAAGAAAACTTAGCAAACTAGTAATCCTTCTTACAAGGCTAATTGTTTGCAATCTAAGCTCTCACCCAATCCTAATATACTTGAGCATACATATATATTTATCTCACAAGTGTTGTGTACCCAAAGATAAGATTTAAGCTCTAAGACATATCTTTGATCATATTGTTGTTACAATAGAAGCATTAGTCTCTACATGATGCTTGAGACTTCCTTTTATCATCCCAGTTGAGTTTCTAGCCGTTGATGCCCATTGAGATTGATTTGGAGTCGTTTAGAACTGATTTTCAGGCTAATTTTTTGTTCTGGTGTAAGTGGTATTGAAATGCATGGTATCCGTTTTGATATTTTCATTTTGGGAAATAATTGTTGGATCTGCAATTAATGACCGATATCGAAACGCCTATAGGGCGTATCAAAACACTTATGCTCAACGTATCGAAACAACTAAAGCATGTTTCGATACGGCTCCTAGCCGTTGGGTTTTTTATAAAGTCGTTAGATTTTTTCATAAAGCCGCTAGAGGTGTAATCAAAACACCTAAAACTGGTTTCTATACTGGCATATCGAAACGTGTGTTTTCGGTCTCGAAACTAAAATTCACAGCGGCAAACTGTATCGAAACGGTCCAAGAACTTATCAAAATGCTTGTGTATTTTTGCCTTTGAAAAGCTTAACGGTATCGAAATGCCTAGGAGGCGTATCAAACGCTTGAGACATTTTGTCCTCTTTGGTTTCTGTAAAATATTTGAAACACATTTAAAAGCTTTAAAAAATTTCTCAAATTTATTTTCAAGTTGTTTGGACTTAAAACCATTTTTAAAATCTTTTTAAATTAGTCCAAAATTATTTTTTAATTATTATATCAAAACGTTAGTTCTACATAAATATATAAAGCAACAGAGCCATCATAGTATTTTTTAACTTTATCCAAAAAAAGAAGGATGATAACTGGATTATTTATTGATTCGGGTCTAATAGACTATATTTTTTCTTTTACTTTTTTCGATAAAAGAAAAAAAAAAGAATTCCATTGTAAAACCGTATATAATACATAAAAAATATATGTACAATTGTTCAATTTTATTTTTTCTTATTATTCTTTAGTTATTCTTCTCGCTCATTATGTGACAAAGAATCTTTTATTATGTTATATCATCAAGGTAATGATCCATCAACTAGTTCTTTTTATAAGGCATAAACAAAAGAATTTATCCTGGAAGCGGAAGAACTATTGAAACTTCGCGAAAAAGTTTATAGCAAATAAAAGATGAGAGGTCTTAATATATAGAGGTGATAATTCAGTCATTCGGATTGGATTCATATTGAGATATTGATTTTGATATATTAATTTGTGATAAAATGTTTTTGGATCAATTCGTAATTATTTTGTTAAAATTTAGATTTTGAGTGAATACTTAAATTTGCAAACACATTTATCTAGAGAAATTTATTTATTTATTTTATTAAAATTTATATTTTTCTTTTGGAAGAGAGTGTCACAGTTTTAGGGCATAAATTTTGAGGGTCTTGTAAATATTACTTTTGATACTTAAAAAAGAAAGATAAATTTGGTGAATATTTGAAAAATCTTCAGTGAAAAACTAAAATAAATATAGATTTAGTTGAGAGGTTGAATGATTCTAAATTTTTTGTGTAAAATTTTATTTTTTTATTGTTTCCATCACACTTGTTTAAAGGTTAAATCACCTCCTTCTGGCTATTTAATTGATCATCTTAAGTCAAACAATTTATGTCATATCATTTTGGGTCGGGTTCTTTTTTTAATTTGAGTTATTTGCAGTTTAAGTTTGATTCATGATAGATTAAGTCTGATTTAGATCTAGTTCGGGTTGAGTTAATATCAGACCTATTGTCTTTTGGTTTAGGTCAATATCTGACCGATTGCCTTTTGGTTTGATCAATATCACATTGATTGATTTTTCAAGTTAGTTGATTTTTGGTTTGGGTCAATCAAATCAATTGTTTTTTTAACTCATGTTAATACTTAATCGATTTATTTTTTATTTGAGTTAATATATAAATATAGTCTTTTTAAATGAAAAAAAAGATGATATTAAATCATTTAACTATTATTAAAAACAATTGTTAATTATTAAAAAATATATATTTGAATAAATTAAATTTGGGTTACCTTCTATTTGAGTTAATTTTAGTTTAAATTACTTTTACTTTTAATTATTTTTAATTATAATTATTTTTATTTCAATTAAAATTTAATTTTATTCAATTTGCCTAAGTTCGGGCCTATTTTCAACCTTTATATTTGAGTTTATATCGGACCTTTTTATATTTATATCACTAAAAAATCTATTTAATAAGAAAATCATCAACGTTCAGAAGTTTTTACCAATTATATATAAAAAAATAGTACCAATTTAATGTATTTTTTATTCATTGGTTTAAAGGTATCATTTAAGTTTTCATCATAAAACTTAAATATAAGGGTAAATTAATTTTCTGACTCAATTTTATTCTTTTTTCTATTTTGGTCGTTGAGGTTTAAAATTTTTTAATTTGCTCACTCAACTTTGACATTACAACATTTTTAATCACTCGATCGTTCGCAACCAATGTGATGAGTCATCAAAACGATATAGTTAGAGATTTTCACTAAAATCACTAAAATGATTTGGTTTTGAATCCTTATAAAAATTAAGGAAAAAGCTTTCTTTCTTTCTTTCTTCTTCTAGCTGCAGTTCGAAATAACACCAGCAGAAACTTTGAATCCTATGGTTCTAAAACATACCCTTTGGAAGTAAAAAAATTCTTTACCCAATCACTGTCAAAGTTAACCGGGAAGCTATCTTTAATATGAAGAAAAGAAAAAGAGTCGTTCCATCTTTGAACTTTAAGAATAAAGTGTTTCCACATCTGGATTTTCTTCATCAATAATAATATATTGGTTGAGTTTGTTTTTCCTTTTCTAATTTAAGAACTCAGAACTCAACTTAGAGCACAGCATGGAATCTTTTGCCAAAAATAATACAACTAATCCTATTTGAAGACACTGCAACTCCTTTGGACATTATTCAAGGAAGAATTCATTATCTACTGCACCATAAATCCTCAAGCAAAACCAAGTTTCTGAATGTTGCTGGATTATATACTTGTGATGTGTTTACTGTTTAGAACTATAGAATCATGCCTTTTAGCAAAGTGATGTTATAGACAGATTTTATGCTACATATTAGAATGCCCCTTTGCTAGAGGAAGAAGGAAAAAGAAATGAGAAAATGAATAGAGATTCAAAACCATGTTGTTTTGATGTTTTTAGGACGTTGTTATGAGAAAATGAAGGGGACTTTCTCAACTTTTATAAAGATTTAAAACAACGTTGTTGTGATGTATTTTAGGGACTCAAAAGTATTTGGTTTGGTGAGTCGTATATGATCATACGTCAGGCCGTTATACTGTTTGTAATTTAACGGTTGAGCGAACAAAAATGATAAATTAGAGATTGATATTTTACTCGACCCGGTTGGATTTCGACTTAACATGATCAGGTCGATTTTTTAATTAAAAATCAGGTTTGGGTTCGGGTTGAATTTTTATCGAGGGAGAGGTTTGATCTAGTCAGGTTTGGATTTAGGGTATAAAATATTTGATCTGACTCAAAAATAATTATATAAATTTTCTTAATTTTAAAGATATTTATAATAATACTTTCATCCCTATTTTATAATTAGGTCTTAAAATTAAAGTTTTTATTTATAATTTAGTCTTTAATTTTTTTTAATTAAGTTCCTAAAATTATTTTTTGTATAGTTTAAATCAGGATCGAGTTTAAGATATTTATTTTTGAGTTATTTTTATATTTTAAAATTTCTTCAGTTCTAGTTAAGATCAAATTTAAGGTATTTATATTCGGATCGAGTTCAAATGGACCAAAATCCGATCCAACTTGTGTCCATCTCCAAGCACAATGTTAAAGTTGAGTGAATAAATTAAAACTTTAATAACAAAAATAGGGTTAGAGTAAATTTGAGTAATGGAATTTATAATTTACCCTAAATATAAATAAAATAAACAATAATTAAAAAATCCAAAATTGCATTTGTCTTCAGGTAGAAGATCTTAAAGTAAAATAAATGGAGATTTTATTAGCATACAAAGAAGATATTCACTTCCATTACAATTAGTGAAAGAAGAGACAAACAAAATAAGCTCCAAAACTTGTGAGAGTTGGATTCTGTTGATCTAATCTTTTCGTTTGTGGATTTTCAGTTCCCCATTTCTCTAAACATCTGCTTCACATTCTTTCTTCCCCAAGACAAATCTGCATCTCAGACAAATAAACTAGTTGCTTGGTTCTTCTGTTTTATATGAGATCTGTCTGTTTTGGGTGTTTTGAGTTCAGAAACCATGTCTCCATCTCTGTCTAAGTCTCAGACATCTTCAACTTCTTCTTCTTCCAGTGTTTCAGCAGAGCTTAAGCTGTATCAAGCTTTTATATTCTCTGTCCCCATTTTCTTTGCCTTCATTCTGCTTTTCATGTTCTATTTGTTCTACCTTCGACGCCGGCGAGCCGATTGGTCATCTCTTAGAATGAGAACATCCCCCGACCTTGACTCTGCTGACCTATCCATGTCAATGGTTTGACTCTTCATTTTGTTTTCTCTCTTTTTTGAAGTGTTTTTTCCGAGCTAATAACATTTGTTAATGGTGTTTTTGACAGGCTGAATTAGGGCTCAAGAAAGAAGTAAGAGAGATGCTACCCATCATTATATACAGAGAGACCTTCTCTATCCGAGATACTCAGTGAGTTACCCTTCTTTTCAACTCGGTTTTAAATGGAATAAGGGCAGACTTCTCTTGATGAGCAGTTCCTTGGTGTCCTGTAGTTTTGGTCTGTGATTATTTTGTGAGATTAACAATTGAATTGGTTGATAAGCATATTTAGTCGGTTGGTTAAGCTGTTGATATTTGTTTTAATCCGTTAGTAACACTTTTTCTTCTTTGAACTCCTTTTTTTCCCTCTAGGTAAGATTAGGATTAGTAAGAAAACAATTTAATTGGTACACATGCTGCCGCTTGGTATTTTGATTAATATAAGTTGACTTAATATAATCAGTAGGCAAGCATATTCTTTGTAAGAAACTATAATCCTGGAGTTGATTTGGTTATATTTTCTTGATTTTCCATTCACAAGATTGAAGTAGTTTGACAAATTGCTGGTGCAACATCTAAATTTTATCTGCAGTAAGGGGTGAAGCTAAGATCAAATATCAAGATGATAAAAGTTTATTAAGCTTTTAAATCTAAAATTTAGGAGTAAATAGCTTATTTACTAATATTTAAATTAAAAAGACCTAAAATGTTATTATAAAAAAAATTGGTTTCCTATACCATTCACTAAATGGCTGCGTTTGTGCTTGTAGATCGTGATCTATCTCGTCTAACTTATAACCTTATTCATAATCTTACTAATAATAATTTTTGAGTGGATTTAATCAACATTATTATTATTATTATTATCGTCCAATAACATATTTTGAGTAGTTTGCTTGCTTTTTAAGTCATATCGAGTAACTCAACTCAGGTCGTTAAAAGCTCAAGTTTTAGTTCAAGTCAAACTTTGATTGAGTCAAATTTCAATGACTCGTGACCTATCTCGTATCATTTACAACCCTGTATCTTCATAAAATAACTACATAGATAGGACACTTCCTAAAGAACGATACTCTGAAGACATGCCAGGTCCTTTATACATAAGAAGTCCCTTGATGCTGTGTAGGTACACTTATCAGTGACAGTAATTTCAGAGCACTTTTCTCCAGGAGTCTGCTAATTGTTTTAGCTAGATCATCTGCCTTGCTTTACAAGCCAGTCTATTATTTAGGTCACAAATACTAAGGAACTGATAGGTGCTGTCTTATTGAGTCAATTAAAATCAACATGGTAACTGATTAGGAAAACATTATGCACAAAATAAAGTGTCCAGGCCAATGCAGTCGGCAAATCGGAGACTTGAAAATGAGAAAAATATTAGCTTTTACTTTCCTCTTTCTGATATGGTATCATCTTTGTTATCGCAGATGCTCGGTATGCCTCGGGGACTACCAAGCAGAGGATAAACTTCAGCAGATACCTGCCTGTGGCCATACATTTCACATGGACTGCATTGATCATTGGCTTGCCAACCACTCGACCTGTCCGCTCTGCCGTCTTTCTGTACTTGCTACTCCTAAAGCGACTGATATTCGAGCTGCAAATAGTCAGGAGTCATCTCATCCAATGAGTAGCAATGGATTAGCTGCTCAACCTGTCTCCCAAAGTTTTGGAGAAACGCAAGGCGTACAACCACTCGAGCAAACAATAGGAGATGCAAGAATTTCCCGAAACAACGACGATGAACAAGAATGTGTGGATCAGGGAAGGGAGATCGGAAATACAAGAAATGAAACAGATGAGCATGAGGGTAGCAGAGGAATAGCTGGTAATCTTTTACTACTGACTAGTTTAGCCAATATGATGAATGTTGCCTTCAGTTTATTTCTTCTCAAACAGACTTGAAATTTGTTCAGTTGATAATCCAGCTTTTGGTTGTAGCAGCTTGATATTTACATCAACTGAGGCAATCAAGTTGAGGTTGGTGACTCCATATGTACCATTCCTAAGAAGCAAAGGAGCCATCGGAGATTTCAATCGACACGAGGAACTTCTGTAATTATTCGGATCGAATTACACGTTAAACAAGTTGCCAAGCTGATGCTTCTTCTGACATTGGCATCCCTAGGCTGTATGTAGCTTAGAAGAAGGGGTTCCATGGAAAGAAAATATGCTTATAATTATGAAATCCATGCATGTGGGAGAGTTTAAAGTCTGTATATAACGTTTAAAGTTAATAAGGACAAATATATTTGCATCTTAAAAGTCCTGATTTAATCATTCTGCAGTAATCAATCAATGGATCAATTAACAGCAGCAATAATAATAGATAATAAGGAGAGGAGAGATGGTGTTGGAGGACCTAGGGTGGGTCTGAGACTGAGACTCCTCCTAGTCATGCCAGCAACAAAATGATGGGCATGGGCTCAAACATGTCTCACCGGCTAATGCTATCCTCTCCCCTCCCCCACAGACCACTGAAAATCTCCAACATAATAATAATAGCTTAATATAAAATAAGTATTCAAATATTATTTCATTTTTTAGATGTTTAAATTTTTATCCTTTTTAAGTATCCAAATTATTATTATTTTAATTAAAATAAGTATATTAGTTGATCTTAAAAGGGGTTAAAAATTAAACTTTGGTACTTAACATGAATAAAAAATTTAGGCACTTAAAAAGAGAAAAACATGAAAGTTTGGACACTTGTGATATTAAGCCCGATAATAACACTAATTGTAGTTCTTTTAGTATTTAAAATTGATTTTAGCATAGAATTTAACACTAAGATATATTATTTGGTTGAGTAGTAAAAAATGTTCATGTTATTTTATTTTGTATGAGTTTGAGTTTTGATATTTATTATTTAAAATATAAAATAAAAATCCATTAAACAATCCTCCAATATTCTTTTCCAGGATCTACAATGTATATGCTCACTATACTCACTATGTGTGCTAAATATGGGTGTGTGAAAACCGCACTCCGATTGGCACTTGGTGTGACTTGTCTCGATGTGGATCCAACTCATCTTGGTGGTATGGCTTGAGTAAACTGACATGGAACACTGGATGAGCTCGGATAGTCGATGATAACTCGATTTTGTAAGCCATGGTGCCTACCCGCTTTAAAACTTTGAAAGGACCCTCATATCTCCGCACAAGCCTTTTGTGCACAATTGGGTTGCGCAAAATCTCGGTTAACTTGGCAAGGACTAGATCCCTAACTTGGAAATTCACGTCCCTCCGCTTTGTATCGGCCCACTTCTTGGTTCTTTTCCCGCCCTTGTGCAAACAAGCTCGGGCTAAGTCTTGATGTTCTTTCCACTCCTTGGCAAACTTGTGAGCTACAGGATTAGGACCTTCATACTTGGTGCCAATCGTGCTGTGTGTAAACGGTTGCTGCCCATTAACAATCTCGAACGGACTCTGGTTTGTCTCCTCGTTCCGCTGCAAATTATAGGAAAATTGGACACATCTAATAGCTTCGGCCAGTTGCGTTGTGTGGCACTCACATAGTGCCTAAAGTAGATCTCCAAAAGTACATTCACTCGTTCGTTTTGCCCGTCGGTCTGTGAATGAACACTTATTGAAAAGTTCAAACTTGATCCCAAAAGTTTGAACAACTTTGTCCAAAATATCCCAGTGAACCTTGTGTCCCGGTCACTAATAACCGTCTTTGGCGCCCCAAAATACTTTACAACGTGCATGAGGAAAAAACAAGCAGCCTCCTCGGCTGGACAAACCTTTGATACTAGAATAAATACCGTATACTTTGAAAACATGTCAACCACAATCATGATGTTTGATAATCCATTAGTGTTTGGCAAACCGATAATAAAATCTATAGAAACACTTTCCTATGGCTTCTCGAGAATGGGCAAAGGCTGCAAAAATCCCACGAGTTTCTTCATCTCAATCTTGTCTTGTTGGTACACAAGGCAAATCTTCACATAGGCTTCGACATCTTAGCCTATGCACGGCCAATTGTAGTGTTCGAAAATCAGTGTCATCGTCTGGTTCATCCCTGGATGGGTAGGCCATTTGGAATCGTGGCATTCTTTCATGAGCTTCTTGCGCAATTCTCCAAATTGAGGCATATAGAGGTGGTTTCCTCGGGTATAAAGCATGTCTCCCTCAAGACAAAACCTTAGGGTTTTTCCTTCTTTAGCATAATCGATCAACATTTTGGTTGTTGGGTCATGTGAAAACCCCTTTTTGATGCGCTCGAACAATTGTCTCTTTGGCAAGCTTACGGACTCAATGTTGTACCTTCGTCTTAAGGCATCAACAACGATATTCACTTTCCCTGGCTTGTACTCCATAAAGAAATCAAATTCTGCAACAAATTCTTGTCAACGTGCCTGCTTCAGAGATAATTTATTTTGGGTGAGAATAATTATTAGCAACATTATATGTATAAACCACAAACCTAGACCCAAGAATCTGATATCGCGAAGTGCGCAAACAATGCACTACTGCTGTCATTTCCTTCTCATGGATCGTGTATCTCCTCTCAGTCTCATTGATCTTCCAACTTTTATATGCAATCGGATGTCCCTCTTGCATAAAGACCCCATCAATGGTAACGTCAGACGCATCGGTGTATATATCAAAAGGCTTGGTGTAATCTGGCAACACCAAAACTGGCTCACTTGCCATGGCCTTCTTCAGTCCATCAAAGGCTTTTTTTGACACTTAGTGCTCCAATCTCATGCCTTGTCTTTCTTCAATAACTCGGTCAAGGGTGCGACAATCTTGGAGTAACCTTTGACAAATCTCCGATAAAAGTTGGAAAGCCTCAGGAAGGATCTTAAATCGTTCACCTTTTTTGGCGTCTCCCAATCTTCGATAGACTGTATCTTGGCTCTATCCATCCAAATTTTACCACCTCCAACTATGTAGCCTAGAAAAGGGACCTTCATCTAGGCAAATGAGCACTTCTCTTCTTTGATGATGAGCTCATTTTCACGCAAGACATTGAACACCTATCTCAAGTGTTCCACGTGCTCCCCAAGGGTCTTGCTGTAGATGAAAATATCATCTAGGTAAACTAAAACGAACTGATCAAGGTTGTAGTACCATATTCATCAATGTGAAAAAGGTGGCGGGAGCATTTGTGAGGCTGAATGGTATCACCAAAAATCCGTAAGAACTGTAGCATGTCACAAAAACAGTCTTTGGCTCATCTCCTAATGAAATCCTTACTTGCCAATATCCAGACCGTAAATTCAACTTGGTGAACCACGTTACACCATTAAGCTGGTAGAACAAGTCTACAATAAAGCGGGATCGAGTACTTGTTCTTCACCGTAAGCTTATTCAAAGCTCGATAATCGATTCACATCCGAAGTTTCCCATCACGTTTCTTCTAGAAGAGCATCGGTACACCATAAGGTGCCTTTGACGGTCGGATATAACCAGCATCGAGGAGTTCCTTCAATTGTCTGTGTAACTCCTCTAGTTCTGGCGGACCCATTCGGTAAGGTGATCTAGCGGGTGGCTCTGCATTCTTCACAAGATCAATCTTATGATCAACTTCCTTCTTCTTTAGGAGAGTCTTTGGCAACTCGATAGACATGACATCACGGAATTCTGCCAAAACTTTTTCAACTTATGTTAGAACATTCCCGGACATGGTCGGCTCCTCGGTCAACAACGTTGCAACATAAGTTGGTACCTCCTTGTGCACCTTCTTGCTAAATTGGATGGTTGAGATCATCTTGGCTCTAACTCCAGCTTCTCGATTGACCGGAATAATGCATTGACCCCTCGAGTCCAATATGCATAAACAATCGGCAAATGGTGCAACAAGCACATTAATCTTGTCAAGGAAACTAATGTCAATGACAAAGTGAAAATCATTAAGTGGGATTACCTTGATGTTTTCCTTACCATACCAGCCCCCAATGTCGATTTTAACTCCTTTTGTTATTCCTACAATTGGAGACTCCATGGAATTGACGGTTTTGATAAAACCACTTGCCTTATCAACCTAAAGGTCAAATTTCTTCGTAACCTGTTCAGACATAAAACACTCTAAGGCATCAGTGTCCACTAGTGCGCTCAATTTATGGACTGTTACGGTGATGTCTGTAAACATCAACCCCTTCTTCTTGGAACCCTTCTTGACCTCCACGCAGCTAAAGATGGAGCCAAGGTTGAGGGTCTCTTTTTTTCTTCCTTTTCTTGGATGACAACAACCTTCTGTGTTTATGGGCAATTGTTTCAGTAATGATTACCTCCACACTCAAAGCACTTCAAAGGTCCTAGTCTCTTGTATTCTTTGTGTTATGGGTGACCATCATTCTTTGGTTTGTCTCCCCCACCATTGCCTTCGTTTACTCTAAACTTCGGCTTTGGTTTGGTTGACTCATTTCTGTTGGCTCTATGTTCCTCCAATGATTCTGCAATGGCCATAACTTTGGAGAGTTCCTTCACGTCTCTCCTTTCTAACTCGGTACATGCCCATAACTTTAATCCATCCATGAACTTGAAAAGGGCATCCTTCTCAGATAAATCTAGGATTTGAAGTTGAAGTTCACTGAATTCTCGAACGTAATCACAGAAGGTTCTAGTATGCTTAAGTCCTTAAAGCTTTGATCTTGACTCTTTCTCGGTATTAACAAGGTAAAACTACTCCTTTAATTCTGCTTGGAACTCATCCCATGTTCTAACAGCGATGCCTTCATGCTTTTCATCTAAGCACCTACGCCGCCACCACAATAGAGCGACATCAGTCAAATAAATGGAAGCATTTGTTACCTTTTCGATATCCTCCACGATACCCATTGCCTTGAAATATTGCTCAAGACCCCACATGAAGTTCTCAACTTCCTAGGTAGATATAGTCCCCTTAAATTACTTGGACTTTGGGGTGTCGATTCTGGGCTTGATCACGATTGCTTCAGCCATCATGCCATTCACCATGACATTCTTGTAGATCAGAAGTTCGGCATTGAGCTTCTTGATCTCCTTCATCATTTCCTCCCTCACCTTCTCCATGGTGATATCCTAGTCGTTCAACGTCTCGTACAAGACATCGAGACTTTCTTGAACATCCTTCATGGAATCCACCTTCTCGAAGTGCACATCGGCTTCTTCACGAGTCTTCTTAAGCTCAACAATCGAGTTCTCAATCTTGGTGACCATCCTATACAAGGACGAAATGATGTCCCTTGAACTCTCACCGCTTGTTCCCGGCAGCAGTAGTAGAACGAGTCTTACGATCGGTTATTGGGATCTCGGTTGAAGTTTGTTCTGCCATCTCTCTTGATCATAGGTGCTCAGAACTTTCTCTGATACCACTTGTCACGTCCCTAGAACTCCTCTAATCAAGAACGTGCGGCCTTAGACGCTCCCGCTCAATGCAATGCCTAAGTAAGCCTAAAAGATCAAAGCTAGAGTGTATTTTTTTATCTTATCTAGATGCTTTATTTTGATCCTATATGTCCACGCATAGATTATATTCAATTGAAGCGGAAAAAAGGAACGAGTCCTAAAACGTAAAAACATGCTTCAAGGGGCAAAATGTAAATTTTTCGAAAACTAAAGGGCTAATTATGAAATTAGTGTTACCAATCTTTAATTAAGTTCATTACATGCTTGCATCTCAAATTTCAGTCCTAAATACACGTTATCCACATATCATATACAACTTACTAGATACATTGCAACATAGTTAGCAACAATTGATTCAACTCATAAATAGTCATGCATCATTATCAATAACACTCAAATTCACACATAGGGATAAAAAGAATCAAACTTTAATGTAACTTTATCATAACTAAAGGTATACCAGTAGGCAATTCAATTCTAGGTCACAAGGCTAGCATTATCTCGACTAATCAAAATATATCATCCCGGCTAAAGGCATCATAACCTAATTTCAACATAAGGTTCATGACTTTCAAATATTCCTACATTAAGATTTTATTCAAGAAAAATCAACATTTAATATCATCAATATGTATAAGAATACAAATATTTCATGTAAATCCCAAAATTGAGCCTAGAAGTTAGTGGGTCGGTTTAACAAGCCTTGTTCGAATTAAATTCTTAAAAATTGATTTTTGGTCAAAATAAAATAGGGAAAAATTTCCTAAAATAATTATTTAATATATATTTGACTTTGGTCAAACAAATTTCTAAAATTGACCCTTTAAACCCTAAGATTTTTAAATTAGTGACTATTATGTAAAAATTGAAAATTTGAGGACAATTTTATAAATCAAGCCAAAACTTTGAATCTTTAAGGTTCTTTAATCCAATTATTATCCTAGCTGGTCTAGTCTTTCCATATTTTAATTAATTAAACCCAAAGATTTTATTCTAACTCAAATAACTAATTAAACTTGATTTTTAACTCTTAAATTCTATTTAAAAGCATTAAAACTAACCTATTTTTATAATTTTTTCCTCTTTCCAAGTCAGAGAACCATTATCTTTTCAAAGTTAAAACTAAATCTTTTCATCAATTTTCGTTTGAATTAAATTATATAACTTTTTCTTCTTCAAAACTTCTCGTTTTCTCATCGTTTTATCGTTTTAAAACCCAAAAAGCAATTGAATAAGTTTTGGAAGTGAGATTTCATCAACCCTCTATAAATTTGAAGTTCTTTACTGAAATTACCAAGTTCTTGACTTGGTAAAAACGTTTTTAATCCTTTATTTTTGAAAAATCGGTTTTTGGGTCAAAAATCATAATTTTCGTTCAAGAGTTTTTACTCATTTTTTTGGGTCCTAGAAGGATGATTTTAAATGTTTTAAGATGTTTATAATTTTTTTTAAATCTTTAATCCCTAACTAAAGGTTTAGGAAAACTTTGGTTGGTTTCAAAAAGTTTTCGGTTAAGGTTTTGATAGGTTTAAGGGGCTTTCTGACTTGGAGTTTTATGTGTGCGACTTGGAGAAATAAACATTAGGTTTTTATGCTTGAATCATGGAAAGAAGTATGTGATCTCGTTTGAAGAAGTTTTGGATCAAATCAGTGACTTGGCGAGCAAGAAATGGTTGTCGGTGAGTGATTTATGAGAATGAGCTTCTTAGGCAGTGTTTTAAATCTATTTTACAAAGGTTTAGGGGTGTAGGGAAGGTGTGAAAAACCTCCCTATACTCCTAAGTAAATTTTTAAGTTTTGCTCTATAGAAAATCCAATATTACGCCTTTCTTTATTATGTGTTTTGTCATGTTCATGTTTTAATGGTGCATAAGAGATTATGCACGTGATTAGATGCTTATGATACTGTTTTTTATAATGTTTTGATGCTCTCATGGTTTTGTTTTCAAAATATGATAAAAAGAGATTTTATCGTTTTATGCATTTGATGCATGTATTGATGGGAAACATGAGTTGTGATTCACTGTTTTTTTTCTAAAACTTGAGCATCGTGTTTTGTTTTTAGTATTGATATAAAGATGATAAAATGTGGTTAATTTGATTAATCTATAGGATATGAGTGCACTATAATTACAATGCGTACGTGTATAAAATGCCTTGTGTTGCGTGTCAAAAGTGCGTAATTGGTGCAAGTGGACACATCGCAAGTAATAAAATGATCAATATAATCGTGTATCGTCTCCACAGGGATTGGTATACTTAATATGCCTCCTTCGTCTTCTTGATCTGTAAAAAGAAATAAAATAAAGACACAGGTAATTTGGGTTTTGATGAAACTAAATAAATTAAAATAAAGAAAACTAAGTAAAAGGATGAGATCTGATTAAGAGAGAGAGAAGGATCCAGTTGTGTTGTATTGTGGATTTGACTGACTTGTCTCTGTCCAATGCAATTGCACATCACTGTCTCGGCAGTACTACAGATTACTGCCTTGGCAGCGACGATACTTGTTCGCAGCGGCAATTCCTTGCTCGTTGGTGGACTTTATCAAAGTTCGGCAAAGTGTCCTTGGATGACTCCGCTTATCCCTAAGTCGAAGTACTGTTGATGACTAGTCCTTGATGATACCTCCCGACGTGAATCAATTATACCCACCAACCAATCTCACACTTCTTTTAGCCGCTCAAACTCTTAACCTATCCCTAGGCCGAGTTAGTATTTCGCGATTGAAACACCGTACTTATCCCTTTCATGAATCTAACTCTCCCGAGTCTAGATAAATAGATTACTCACAAACTTCTCTCCCGAGCTTGAATGCAAGAATAAAGAATGACAAAGGATAAGCAAACCTTAATATTTTTATTGCATTGAAACAAAGAACAAAGTACAATCTCCTCTCACAAATACTTAAAAACCTTCACCTAAACCCTAAGAAAACTTAGAAGATAATTTGAGAGAAAGAAAACAATGAATCTTAAGGTGAACTCTCTAAGAATCAACTCCCCTATTCCCTTAGACGGCTAGGTCTTATATAGGCTTGGCCTAGGGCAAACCTTTCCTAAGTAGAATACAACTTGGAGTAGGGAACAAGTCATGTACATAAATAAAATACTTCCAAGTTTATTCCAAATAAAAAAGCTTTCCCGCGTGGCCTTGTCTTGGGCTTTTCCTCGTGCTAACCAGCTCCGATCCATGTGCTGCATGTCCAGAAACGTCCCTTGTATTTTTTCTTCCAATCGCCTACAGTATCGTTTCCTGTCTTTCTGCTGCTGCCTCGACATCAGGTCCTGCCTCGGCCATGTTGCTACCGCGGCTATAGTTTATCCTGCACAGATGTAAAAATGCAGTAAAACTTGCCTTTTCTGTAAATATCATCTTTATAAGCATAACTTCTAAATATATCACATTAAGTATATGCATTGGTCCGAGTGGGCGTAAATTTAGTCATTAATGCCCATAAAAGGTGTAAAAAGTGATAGTGAGTTGAACACTTATCACACCCCCAAACTCTAACTATTGCTTGTCCTCAAGCAATGCAAACCATCAATTTGCCAAACTCTATTCTCTCTTGGTCTTATGTTTCCATCTATTCTCCCCACCATAACTATGCCTATTCTTTAGACTTAACCTTTCGGCTACCCAAGGGTTTACCTTGAAAAAAACTATAAGATTTAGTGAGTGTGTGCGTTTTTGTTGGACAAGTTTGATTAAAGGTTTTCTTAGATAAACTCTAAATTCAAGACAAGTAGATTTTGGTTAAGTGTTCTCTTCTTTTCTAAATAACCAATTCTTGAGCCAATTTCAGGCACCTCAAGGATTGTGTTTTTCTCTTCACTAATTCCTTCTTTCTTTTGATATTCGTTGTAGCATACTAGAGCCAATTTCGGGCGCCTCTAGTATGAAGAAGAGTAATTCCTAGAGCCGGTGATAGGCACCTCTAGTCACTTTGCCCAAAAATCTAAGTCTTTATCACCTAAGTTCATTAAAAGAATTCCTATAATCCAACAAGTCCCAAAAGTGTCTTTAAAATTTATCTTATAGTAAGCTTCTAAGTTTTCATCATTAAGTATCCTAAGGTTAAACCTTCTTAACAGGACCTAACCATGGTAAGAGAAAGATTTCTATAGCCTTAAAGAATAAAGTAAGGCAATACTGATGATAGGCAGTGCAAAAGTATGGGCAATTGATTCAAGTAAGGCTGTGAGCATAAAATTTTTTAAAATAATTTCACTTAAGTACTCCCTTATCTTGGCAGAGCCTCGATAGTAGATTGCCTCGGTAGTGGCTCTATACCCCCAAACTCGAACCAAACATTATCCTCAATGCTTTATATTAGAAGGAAATAGTGGGCAACAAAAATATGAAAAGAAACAAACAGCATATAAAGAAACAAACAGTATATAAAGAGAAAAAGTATTGAATAAAAATTTAAAGGGACTCCGAAGAGTTGCTTGTAACAATTTTTCGTCGGGGTCGTGCTGTTGATTGCTTCGTCTTTGGTGAGGGCGATGGCTGAGTTTTTGCTTGCCGGGGCAGTTGGACTCTTGTTGGTGGTGTCCGTTGCATTGGAGCATCCACTTCTTCACCTTCTTCCTCGTCGGCAATCTCCTCGGTGATCATGATGTCCGTTCCACCTTCATTTGCTGTGTCTGCCCTGGCATGGTGTATGCTTGGTCCGGCAGCAGTTGAGCTTTGGTTTACATAGGCATCTATCTCTGCTGATAGACTGCCCATGATGATGGGGGATCGTGGTGGAGTGCTGAAGACTGCCCTCCTCTTTGATGGTCTTTTATTGGAAGATGTTGCTGCGGCTGAATCTGCTGTCCTAGATGGGCCGACAGCATAAAATTGTTGCTAAGGGCCAGTTTGGAAAAATGGTCTCGGTCCTCCTAGAGCTGGTGTAGTCTCAGTATAGGGTGCATCTGTTATAAACATGTTGGTGGGGAATTCTAGAAACTGCGCCCCTTGGTCTAGAAAGGCATGGAGCATCATTTGGGCAAGTGTGCCGTTAAAGTCTCTTTGATACTCCATGTATCTCTGTTGCCTAAGATCCATCGCTGCCATCCTTTGTAGTATCTCCTGGTACGGTCTGCTGCGACAATGGTGTGGGCAGTGTCTGGCATGTCTGCCGTGTACTGGGCCCCGACAGCAGTATCAGCAGTGAACTGCTGGTGCGTTGCCTAGACGGGTTCTGTCTGTGTGATCTGCATGATTTTGTGGCAGAATTCTCTTTTCCACCTTCTCTTATAGGCTGTATATTCATCTGTCTCGGCCGTAGGGACACCTGCAGCATTACAAATACCAGTAATTAAACAAGGTAAATATAATGGTCCTCTATCCTTCTTACCGCATTCGTAAATTTCTCGTAGGATAATTTCTCCAACGTTGATGCTCCTTTTGTTGATGATTGATTGGATGAGCACCAATCTTCTCCGATCCACCATACTGTTATGGGAGGTTGGGATAAGGCGTCTCTTGACAAAGGTGTTCCAAAGCTTTGCCTCGGGTTTTAGACTTTGTCTTGCTACCGATCCTCTATGGGCACCGGTTTCCCAAGGAGTATTCGTGTAGCAAAGGTCGTCTTTAATCAATTCATAATCCTCGACAATGATATCCTCCATGAATTCAGCATGTACATCATGGTCAGGTGTGAGGCCGTAGAATTTGTTGATGGTCTCGGCATCAAGCTGGATAGGCCTGCCTCGGCAGTGGACAAAAAGGGAGTCCTTGCTTGGCCCGTGCGCATAGAATTCCCACATGATGGTAGCCTTGGCCTTGGCAGGTTGTAGACAAAAGATTTCCCATTCTTGATACTTGATCCTATCGAACAGATAATGCTCGATGCCGTAATTTTCTTTGTCGGAATGTTGGAACCCTTGCTCCTCCCATAACTGCCGAGCAATGAAAGACCTGTTGAAGCGGTCTTCAACATTGGCTGGGGCAAAACGTTTGTAGGTGGCCATAAGGATTTTTGAAAGTTGAGATTCTTGGATATTTTCTTGAAAAAATTCTAAAAATATCAAGAAGGTTTGAGAGTAGGCAGAGAGTATTGTGAGAGTAAGATTATCAAATATTCTAAAGAAAATAAGAATGTAAGAGTGAATAGTTCAAGAGGGAGAGGTTGCTTATATAGGCCTTGGCCTTGTGACCGTTTGAACCACTAGCCGTTTTGTATCTGTTAGTCTTTACTGCCGTTTCCTTTTCTGCCGCGGTAGAAATCTCGGCAGACTAGCCGTTACACTGTTCTGCTCGTTGGAACTACTGCGGCTCTGACACTGTTTTCTGTCTCGGCAGAATTCCTGCTGTGAACTATTTCTCCCTTATTCTTGCTTATTATCCTAAATAAAAATTAAACTCAAACTAGAAAAATAATTAAAGCAAAAACAAAAATTATAGAAAATATATATAACTAAACTAATCCTAATATAATAATAAAAAGAAAGGTGAGAGATCATGTTACTGGTGGAGTGCATGCAAATGCATCTCCCAAGGTGATTCTCTCTTGTTGGCCAAAGTGACTTTGCAAGTGGTGACTATTGGCTTTATGTCCATCTTTGTTTTTCCTAATATGTACTGCGCCCTTTATAACTGGACAGTGTGTTGTCCTGTTGGTTTCCTTACTTTTCCTGCCAAATATTCTGCCATAAAATATTTCCATTTTCCTGCCGAGCATACTGCCCAAGCAGTGGCTGTTGAAACAGAATGTCTTTGTGCCTGTATCTGTGCTGTGAAGGACTTTGCACTCTTCTTTATCATCACGCCTTTTCAAATTGTGGAAGGCATTGAGTTTGACTTGTTGGTCATTGACCCTCATTGTCAACTCTCCTTTTTCCACATCAATTAGTGTTCGTCCAGTGGCAAGGAAAGGTCTCCCCAAGATGATCGGTGCATTATCATCTGCTTCACAATCAAGAACAAGAAAGTCAACGGGAAAAATAAATTTATCAACTATTACCAGTATGTCCTCGATTTTGCCTTCAGGTTGCACATAAGATCGATCCGCAAGTTGGAGCATAACTATTGTAGGTTTTGCCCTTCCTATTCCAAGCTTTTGAAAAACAGATTTGGGCATTAGGTTGATGCTTGCTCCAAGGTCGCATAGGGCCTTACCTTAATAGTTATTACCTATTGCACAAGGTATGATAAAGCATCCAGGATCCTTCAATTTTGGTGGCATGCGATTGTGAAGCATTGCCATGCATCTTTCGGTAGCAGCCACTGTTTCGAATTCACCTAGTCTTTTTCTCTTAGACACAATGTCTTTCAAGAATTTAGCACAATTGGGCATTTGTTCAATTTCCTCTACGAATGGTAAGTTGATGTGGATTTGCTTTAAAATATCAAGAAATGTCTTGAATTGATGGTCCTGTTTTTGCTTTTTCAACCTTTGTGGGAAGGGTGGTGGTGGTCTCATCTCATCCAGGGTTTCTTTAGTTCGGAACTTAATACCTGGCACCAATGGGGTTGTTGCTGTCTCGGCAAATTGTTCAGGAACTGTTGCGCTCTTTGCTGGGGCAGTGTTATCAGGATCAGTTTGTTCAACATCTAAATCCTTTTTTGCTGGGTCTGTTGATGGAACTTGGCCTGCTGGAATCTTTTCCTTCAGCTGTAGACCACTCCTAGTAGTGATTCTTTACACTGTTCATAGCCTATTACCTTAGCAACTTCAGTATTGCTAGGTAGTCCTCCTTGTGGTCTAGTGTTTATATTTTGAGAAAATTGCCCAACCTGAGTTTCCAATGCCTTAATTGCTGCTTCTTGGTTTTGCAACCTCATCTCAGTCCTATTTATGAACGCATCTGTTCTTTTGATGAAGTTGCTATTCTGTGCCATGTATGACTCAATTTTCATCATGAATGCTTTCAGAGAATTTTCCAAGGAACTTACAGACTGCTGCTGTATCTTCTGCTGCGGCATTGGCTGTTGAACTTGCTGCTGCGGTAGATGTTGCATTGGTTGTTGGAATCCTGGGGGTTGGGTGGTTGGATTCAAGGCATTATTAGGATTACTCCATGATAAGTTTGGATGCCTCTTCCATGAGGGGTTGTATGTGTTGGACATCATATTGTTTCGGTTGTAGTTTCTAACATACAGGCTGGATTCTTGATTCCTACAGTCAGAAGAATTGTGGTTACCTCCACATAAATCGCCAAAAGAATCAATAGCCTTAACCTCACGGGTATTTTGTTGTAGTTGCAAATTTTGCACCATCTTGGTAAGAGAGGCCAATTGTGCTGCCACTGAATTTGATGTGTCTAACTCATTCACTGTGGCTTGGCGTCTTACTCCTCCTCGCCTAGATGTAGGGAATTGAAAATCATTCTTTGCGAGTTTGTTCAGTATCTTAATAGCTTCCTCAGGTGCTTTGTCAAGGAGTGTTCCGTTTGCCGAGGCATCTAACATCATCCTTGTCGGGGCATTCGTGGCATTATAGAACATGGTGACTTGTGTCCATAGGGGAAATCCATGCAACGGACACTTGTGTAATAATTCCCTATAGCGCTCTCATGCCTCGTACATAGGTTCGTCATCTGCCTGTCGAAAAGAAGTGATTTCATTATGAATTCGATCATATAAATTTGTAGGATTAAAACGTGTAATGAAATATCGGCATAATTCACTCCAAGATCCTATTGATCCTGTTGGAATGTTATTTAACCAGGTTTTCGCCCTATCCCTCAGTGAATAGGGGAATAATTTTAATCTCAAGACATCTTCATGGACTCCTTGGATTTTGAAGGAATTGCATATTTCCATGAAGGACTTGAGGTGCTGCCTGGCATCTTCAGTCATAGACCCACCAAACTGTCCAATAGTGTTGAGCATATTGAACATGAAAGGTTTTAGCTCAAAGTGGTCTGCTTCTGTTTCTTGTGTAACTACTCCTGGGTTTAACCCATTTAAATCCTCTTTCAGGAAGTCTCTGACAGTGAGATGTCGCGGCCCTGGTGGCGGCGGAAGACCTCCATTGCCGGCAGGTAAGTTTTGTCCTGCCGGATGATCTGCCATAGCTTCTTGGATTTGTCTCCTCAACCTTTGCCGTGTACGTTCGATCTCTGGGTCTATCTCGTACAAAGGATTGGTTGGGTTGGCCCTGGTCATATACCAAGAAAAACAACAAAGTAAAATAAAAATTAAAAATTAAAAAGCAAGAAAATAAAGAAAACAAAATTTAGTTGTCAATCCCCGGCAACGGCGCCAAAAACTTGTTGCGTGTCAAAAGTGCGCAATTGGTGCAAGTGGACACATTGCAAGTAATAAAGTGATCATTATAATCGTGTATCGTCTCCATAGGGATTGGTATACTTAATATGCCTCCTTCGTCTTCTTGCTCTGTAAAAGGAAATAAAATAAAGACACAGGTAATTTGGGTTTTGATGAAACTAAATAAATTGAAATAAAGAAAACTAAGTAAAAGGATGAGATCTGATTAAGAGAGAGGGCAGGATCCAGTTGTGTTGTATTGTGGATTTGATTGACTTGTCTCTGTCCAATGCAATTGCACATCACCGTCTCGGCAGTACTGCAGATTACTGCCTTGGCAGCGACGATACTTGTCCGCCGCGACAATCCCTTGCTCGTTGGTGGACTTTATCAAAGTTCGGCAAAGTGTCCTTGGATGACTCCGCTTATCCCTAAGTCGAAGTACTGTTGATGACTAGTCCTTGATGATACCTCCCGACGTGAATCAATTATAACCACCAACCAATCTCACACTGCTGAAACTCTTAACCTATCCCTAGGACGAGTTAGTATTTTGCGATTGAAACACCGTACTTATCCCTTTCGTGAATCTAACTCTCCCGAGTCTAGATAAATAGATTACTCACAAACTTCTCTCCCGAGCTTGAATGCAAGAACAAAGAATGGCAAAGGATAAGCAAACCTTGATATTTTTATTGCATTGAAACAAAGAACAAAGTACAATCTCCTCTCACAAATACTTAAAAACCTTCACCTAAACCCTAAGAAAACTTAGAAGATAATTTGAGAGAAAGAAAACAATGAATCTTAGGGTGAACTCTCTAAGAATCGACTCCCCTATTCCCTTAGACGGCTAGGTCTTATATAGGCTTGGCCTAGGGCAAACCTTTCCTAAGTAGAATACAACTTGGAGTAGGGAACAAGTCATGTACATAAATAAAATATTTCCAAGTTTATTCCAAATAAAAAAGCTTTCCCGCGTGGCCTTGTCTTGGGCTTTTCCTTGTGCTAACCAGCTCCGATCTATGTGCTGCATGTCCAGAAACGTCCCTTGTATTTTTCTCTTCCAATCGCCTACAGTATCGCTTCATGTCTTTCTACTGCTGCCTCGACATCAGGTCCTGCCTCGGCCATGCTGCTTCCGCGGCCATAGTTTATCCTGCACAGATGTAAAAATGTAGTAAAATTTGTCTTTTCTGTAAATATCATCTTTATAAGCATAACTTCAAAATATATCACATTAAGTATATGCATTGGTCCGAGTGGGTGTAAATTTAGTGATTAATGCCCATAAAAGGTGTAAAAAGTGATAGTGAGTTGAGCACTTATCAGCTTGGTGATGCATTAAAGTTAATACTTATATTGTGATATATGTGTTGTATTACATTTTTGCTTATCCCGGGTGCTAAGGTAACATTTTATGATTGGAGTTAATCTATCATGGGTGTGATTAGGCGTTTAGCCCTCACACATGGTAGCGGTTGACTCTCATACTTGGCATGTCGGCGATTTGGCCTCATGCTTGGCATGTTAATCATGCGAGTTTCGTTTATCCTAATGTTTAGTGGTAATCTAAATGGTTCACTAATACCAATACAATGTTGTAAGCAAGTATGCTTTCTTAATTGAATGATGTTTTCAATGAAGCTTTGCTATAGGCATGTAAGATTTGAGTGATTCTTAATGAGCATGTGTTTTTCAAAAGTATTTGAAAAAGGTTTTGTGGCTTACGCCATGGTTACTTGCTATTTTTCATGAGTTGAGCATGACATGTTTTTATAAAACTTTGGCTTTTATGGGCTACATTGCAAGTTGTTTTACTTATGTTTTTAATTGTCACTCACTAAGCTTTTGCTTAACCACTCTCCTTTACTTACAATGCAGAGATATAAATGATTAGGTGCCAACAAGAAGCAAAGAAGTCAATTAACCTATTTATAATTTCTTAGGCTCTATTATGTTTTAAGTTAATTTGAGAACCTTAAGTAGATGAGAGCAATGGAGTAATAAATTGATTAGTTATTATGGATATTCTGGTTTAGAACTACTTTGATGACATTGTTATGCTAATTGAAGTTCTTTGGTTTGATTCACATCTTTGATTGTGTTTAAGCATGTTGAATTTGTCTTTGATGAGCATCGCGTTCAATTTGAGTTAAGAGCATGGAACTAGGATGATTTGCATCTAGAAATCTTGTTGAAATATTTGGTTTATGGCCTATAGGTGATTAAATGCATCTAGAAGGTTTTTGGTAACGTTTAAAGCATGAAATCTGGGTAAATAGTTGTTTCTGGGCAAAGGATTTCGATACTTGTTCATAGGGTTTCGATACCTAGGCAAAAACATGTCGGACTTTTGGGAAATTAAGCTTGGGTATTGAAACCACATGAAATGGTTTCGAAAAGATAGCATGAAATTTAAAAGACGTATCGATACGTATACGTTTGGTTTCGATATCGACCCTTAAAGTTTCAAATAGTATCGGAACGGTCCCTCAGGCTTACCGAAACGCGGTCTTGTAGTGCAGACAATCTTTCGAGTTATCGATGGTGTATCAAAACACTTAACACCTGTATCGATACTCCTTTTTGTCGTTTACTACAGTATCGATACCAGGGAAGAGTGTTTCAAAACCACTGTTAGGTAATGTCGTTAAAGGCTGAAATATAACTCTAAAAACTTACATTTTAGTCACTAAATTTTGAGGAACCAATTAGATGACTTGTAGACATTATTTAAAGCTGAAATTTTACGTGTGACAAGTGCTCAACTCACTATCACTTTTTACACCTTTTATGGGAATTAATCAACGAATTTACACCCACTCGGACCAATGCATGTACCTAATGTGATATATTTAGAAGTTAAGCTTATAGAGATAATATTTACAGAAAAGGCACGTTTTACTGCATTTTTATATCTGTGCAGGTGAACCAGTGCCGCGGCAGCAACACGGCCGAGGCAGGACCTGATGCCGAGACAGCAACTGAGAGCCAGGTACGAACAGGGCCAACCCAACCAACCCTTTGTACGAATTAGATTGAGGGCAATCGGTCCTAATGTGACCAGGCTTCTTGTATTCATAGCAAATAATTTGATCTTTCTCCTCTTCTTTGCTCTTTGATTTGAAATCCTTCTTTCTTTGGAATCTCCTATTCCGGTTAGCCCTCATGAGTCTAGTGAATCTCTTGACTACCATAGCCAACTCTTCAAGTTCTTCTTCTTCACTAGTGTCTACTTCTTCTTGTGACATTGAGGCTTTGAGAGCAATCCCTTGCTTCTTCTTCTCAACCTCTCTCTTTTCAATCTTAACCTCTTCCTTCTTCTTCTCTTCTTCTCTTCCTTTCCTCATGATCTCATGGGTGAGAAGAGATCCCAAAAGAGTATCAAGCTTTAGAGTCTTCAAATCTTTGGCTTCAATGATAGCCGTTCTCTTGCTATCCCAAGACTCGGGAAGAGAATAGATAAGCTTCCTCACGAGCTTCTCCTCTTGAATGATTTCACCAAAAACCTTGAGACCATTTACAATAATGAAGAACCGGTCGAACATCTTGGTGATGTCTTCATCCGGCTCCATCTTGAAATTCTCATAGTTGAGATTGAGAAGACCGATCTTCGTCTCCTTGACATCGTTGGTGCCCTCATAAGTGGTCTCCAAAGAGTCTCAAACTTCTTTGGCACTTGTGCAAGATGACATCTTGGAGTAGATGTCGGGACCAAGAGCACAAAAGAGAATGTGCAACGCCTTATCGTTGGTGGACATCCTCCTTCTTTCTTCATCGGTCATTTCATTCCTCTTTTTGGGAACTTGTCGATCTCCTTCCATTTTCATCGGAATTGAGGGGCCATCTTTGATTATATCCCAAAGGATATAGTCATTGGAGTTGATGAACAACCTCATCCTATTCTTCCAATAGGGGTAGTTATCCCCATTGAAGAAGGGTGGCTTGGTGATGGAATGTGACTCGTTCCATGAACCGGAAGTAGAGGCCATTTGATTTTTCTTGTAGATATGATCAACACACCTTGGATCTTCTTTGGTAGATGTGAATCTCTTCAAAGATTAGGCTCTGATACCAATTGTTGAGTTGATCGATCTTGAAAGATGGCCAAGAGGGGGGTGAATTGGCAATTAAAAGTTTGGTGGAAGATTTTTTTCGGTGAAAAATGGAAATTTAAGGACACAAGGAATTATAGTGGTTCAAGCTTCGGAACAAGCTCTACATCCACTACCTTAGCTTCGACTAAGGATTTTGAAACCAAGTCTCTAATTGAATTCGACCTTTTTCTAGGTTCAAGGGATAACCTTTACAAACAAATCAATTTTCTACCCAAAATTGATTTGGACCTCACAAGATATTACAAGTGATAAGAGTGGGCTAAAAAAGGAATTCTCTCACAAGAAATAAATTCCCCAAATACAATTTAACTCTCCCCAAACTCAATTTACAAGAACCAAATTTAAGTACACAAGTTGGGAGGCAAGGATATGCAATGAAGTGCTTTGAGTTGGATTAGTGTGCTTGGATGTTGCTTGAAGTTCAATAGTCATTGATGCTATTGAAAATGCTTCATTTTATACCCTCTCATTGATTTCTAACCGTTGTAGTTGTTGGGAATGTAAATAAGTCCGTTGGAGCTTCATCTTCCCATCATAAATGCACTCTGCAGTAGGCGGTATCGAAACACGAAGAACCTGTTTCGAAACAGACCAAAGTAGAATGAGTCGTTGTGAATTTAATACAAGGGGTATCGAACCATGCTTCGATACCTTTATGAAACTGTAAGGTTGGGTATCGAACCATGTTTCGGTACAACCTAACCACCAATCAAAATCTTAACTGCCACCAACGGTCGACTCATTTAATGCTAAAATAGCCGTTGGGGATTAAGGGGTGTATCGATACTGGTACCGATACCTAGAGTCAATTTTTAAATGATTTTAAAAATAATTAAAATCTTTGAAGTGGTTCGATACATGCTTCGAAACAGATGCTGGCAGTGGAGTAAAGGTATCGAACCATGTTTCGATACTTGTTCTTGAGATCAAGAACAAGGCTTTAAAAACCCAGGTGTATCGATACCTGTTCTTGGGGTATCGATACCCTCGTGTAAAAATACTTAGATTTTTTATTTCAAAGTTCTTGGTTTTACTTAAAAGTAAGAGTTTGACTTAGGGACTTAAAAATTTATTACAAAATAGTCCTTATACTTAATTGTTATATCAAAATCAAATTTAGTTTTACAATCTCCCCCTTTTTGATATAACAAAACCATTGAAAATTTTTTAAGTTTAAATCAAGATTTTTAAATTTCAAGACTTTGAAAAGATTTTGAAAACTTTTAAAGGACTCCCCCTTAATATATGCATGACTTTAATTTTGTAAAAGTGGGTGGTTTCCTAACTTAAAAATACAATATTTTGTCCCCCTTTTTGTTAGATCAAAATCAATAGAATAGAAGGCAAGATTTAAAGCAAACATAGCATTAAAGAAAATATAATTCATAAACATAATCCATAGCATAAAATATTCAAATCCAAATCCAACAATAATAAGTTCAAAGCATATAGAAATAATAAGGTGCATAAGTTCTAATATGAATGAGATGCAACATCATGTTAAAAAAATAACTAGTCCTAAAAGTCAAAAGCAAAAGCATAAGATAGAGCTAAGAGCACTAATCGCCCATCTCATCATCATCATCACCATGTTCTTCTTCATCCTCTTCTTCTTCGTCTTCCTCATTGTCATCTTCATCGTCGTCGGCAAGCTTTTGGGTATGACGAAAAGCCTCAAGAGAGATTCGCATGGCATGGCCTTGAGTCTCTAAGTCCGTCAATCTCGTATCTTGAATCAAAACGGGATTGAAATTGAGTAGACATAGAGTCAAGCCGTCCATCCATGGAATCCAAGCGACCACTCAAAGTACCAAAATGATCATTCAAGGTACCAAATTGAGCGTCTAAGTTGTTGAACCGAGTGGTAAGAAAAGCCATTAAGTCTACACTCGGAGCAACTTAATGAAGAGGCTCGGGATCAATGGAATGAGGAGGAGAATGAGGAGGAGGAGCACCGCGGGCCCATTCACCATGACCGACATATTGAAAGTGGGCACGGTTAAGAGATGTTTTGCCAATAGGCTCTTTTAGAGAACCCACTTTTTCAAAAGAGCAATCGATTCCCAAGTGCAATAAGATAGAGCTTAGAATGCAAGCATAGAGAAAAGATTGGACATGTGGGGTGGCACGGTTTTGGATATTCCAAACAATATCCGAGAAAACAATTTGAGTAAGGTTAGGTTGAATACCCTCCCGAAAACATTTAAGCCAAAAGCTATCAACTTGACGAATGCGAGAATACTTACCATTTGATGGAAGAATCCACCAAGAGATGATAAGATGAAGAAAGCGATCGTGCACGTCAAGAGTTGTGACCGATCCGGTAAAATAACCAAGAGAGTTTTCATCCGTAATACCCTCATCCTCAAGACCAAAAACATCAATAAAGGTATTGACATCAATTTTGAAGGTTTTCCCCATAAGAAAAGATTCAATAGCTACTACTTTGGTTCTATCCGAAGGGGAAACAAGACACTTGGCATTGGAATAAAAAATGAGGAAAAGAGAAGGAAAGAACTTGCCGGAGTGGGTGAGAAAACTCAAGAACTTCCAATCGATGAGACGGTTATAGTACTTGAATTGGAACTTGAGCGAGTTTATGAATTGAACGTCCACACACCGTTTCTTTTTGAGAGGGTAGTTGCGGTAGATATTGAAGTTTTCAATTCTACTACGGGTATCCAAACTCTTGGCAAAAAATTCTTGGATATCGGCTCTAGAAGCACGAGATGATGAGGAACTAGCCTCGAAACGGGATCGTTTCTTGGGTGCCATGATCTAGAGATAAAAACAAAGTTTTGATTAGTTACACAAAACCATGTATGCTCTATCAACCTAATTCACTCCTATTAATCTATAATTCAAGGTATTTAGAAGTTTGAAAATTTCTTGAAAAACATTAAAAACTGATACGATTAAATCAATTTATATTCAAATGAAAAATTTTGATTTTAAAAAAAAATCATAGGATTATGAAAACCCATACAACAAGCATTAAAAATATGTTCAAAATCTAAATTTTATCAACCTAAAATCAAACGAAAAGAAGGTTTTTCGAAAATTACCTTGAATTTGAGATTAGGAAGAATTCGTGGTTTTTGTAGCACCGATTGTTGATATGCTTAAGGGGACTATCGAGAAAGTAAAGTTGATTTGTGATCAGTTAAAAGCAGCTTCAGATAGGCATAAATCGTATACAGATTTGAAATGGAAAGAAATGAGTATGTCGTGGGTGATAGAGTATTCTTGAAAGTTTTGCCTTGGAAGAAGGTGATGAGATTCGGTAGGAAGGGTAAGCTGAGTCCAAGGTATGTTGGACCGTATGAGGTTGTGAAGTGGATTGGTACTCTTTCCTATCATTTGCGTTTGCCGCTAGAGTTAGAAAAGATTCATGATGTGTTTCACGTGTCGATGCTCCGAAAGTACAGATCAGATTCGTTAAATGTTATGCTAGTGGAAGAGGTTATGTTGAATTCAGATTTGACCTATGACGAAGAACCAGTTGAGATCTTAGCCTCTGATAGTAATGTGTTGCGTGGAAGATCTATCGAGTTGGTCAAAGTGAAGTGGCGGCATCGAGGGGTGGAAGAAGCCACTTGGGAGAGAAAGGAGGATATGGAGAAGTAGTTTCCGTATCTTTTTCCGCTAGGTAAGAATTTCGTGGAAGAAATTTCCTTAAGTGGGGGAGAGTTTTAACGCCATAATTTTGGGCTTAGGAGTTATTAGACTTTAAACTAGGATTAGTTTCCGATTAATTTTAATTAAAGAGATAACTTTTACAAACATTCAAAATATTTACAGAAACGTCATTAATGAAATTTATAAGGGTTTTGAAGAATCAAAACACTCTTTTTCTCATCTTCTTCAAAACTAACGTCAAAAACTCTCTAAAACCCTCATTTTTTATTTCTTCATCATCCAATATCATCCAAGAGCTTTTTCAAAAGGTAATTTCATATTTGACTTGTCCTTTTAATTTCCTATCTTTTGATAGTTAAAAATCTTATTTTTATCAAGTCTTGGAGAATCTCTATTTTTCAAGGTTTGATGAAAAAAGTGAGGATTTTGTTGAAATTTTGAATGGTCTTAGTAAAACAGAGTTTAAGGATGCTTTTAAACTCTTTAATGAAATTAAAACATGTTAGAAAATTGGTTTTATCTTAGCAAACCCGAAACTAGTCTTAGGGAGGATTTTTAGAGTTGTTGTGGTTGAGTTTTTTGTTGGGTTTTGTTGAAAATAAAGGGTTGGAGGTATATAAAACCTTGTTAGGTGTTTTAGAATGTAAAGGATGGATTTTGAGTAGTTAAAGGGGGTAGATGATTGAATTCCCGAAGTGGTTGTAGTAAGCAATTTGTGAAAGTGGAAAATGAGTATTTTGGGGTGTTTTAGTGTGGAAATGAAGGGCTGATGGTTACTGTCGCGTGTCAAAACTGTGCGTTTAGTGCAAGTGGACACATCGAAAGTAATAAGTGATAAGTAATTATCGGATTATCGTCTCCACAGGGACTGATAGACTTAATATGTCTTCTTCGTCTTCTTGTTCTGTAGAAAGAAATAAAATAAAACGCAAGTAATTGAGTTTGGTTTAACTAAACTAAAATAACTAAGCAAAGTAAAGAGATTTAATAGTAGAGAAAGATGGGTCAGGATCCAGTTGCGTTGTATTGTGGATTTAATTGACTTGTTTCTGCTCAATGCAATCGTATATCACTGCCTCGGTAGCACTGCAGTTTACTGCCTTGGCAGCGACGATACTTGTCCGCCGCGGCAATCCCTTGCTCGTGGTTGAAATTTACCAAAGTTCGGCAAAGTGTCCTTGAATGACTCCGCTTATCCCTAAGTCAGAGTGTTGTTGATGACTAGTCCTTGATGATACCTCCTGGCGTGAACCAATTATACTCACCAACCAATCTCACATTTCTTTTAGCCGCTGAAACTCTTAACCTATCCCTAGGCCGAGTTAGTATTTCGCGATTGAAATACCGTACTTATCCCTTTCGTGAATCTAACTCTCCCGAGCTTAGATAAATGGATTACTCACAAACTTCTCTCCCGAGCTTGAATGCGAGAACAAGGAATAACAAAGGATAAGCAAACCTTGATAATTTTATTGCATTGAAACAAAGACAAAGTACAATCTCCTCTCACATATACTAAACAACCTTCACCTAATCCCTAAGAAGGTTTAGAACATAATGGAGAGAAAGAAGACAAGTATAGAATTCGGCTCTCTCTCCCTAGGTATTCCGTGTTGGGTACATTGGATGGCTAGGTCTTTATATAGGCTAGACCTAGGGCAAACCTTTCCTAAGTAGAATACAACTTGGAGTAGGGAACAAGTCAAGTACATAATTAAAATGTTTCCAAGTTTAATTCGGCTAAGCGGCTTTCCCGCGTGGTCTTGTCTTGGGCTTTTCCTCATGCTAGCCAGCTCCGATCCATGGGCTTTAAGTCCAGACACGTCCCTTGGATTTTTATCTTCCGATCGCCTACAGTCTTGCTTCCTGTCTTTCTGTTGCTGCCTCGGCATCAGGTCCTGCCTCGGCCATGTCGCTACCGCAGCACTGGTTCTCCTGCACAGATATAAAAATGCAGTAAAATGTGCCTTTTCTGTAAATATTATCTCTATAAGCATAACTTCTAAATATATCACATTGGGTATATGCATTGGTCCGATTGGGTGTATATTTGGTGATTAATGCCCATAAAAGGAGTAAAAAGTGATAGTGAGTTGAGCACTTATCAGTTACACTATATATGAGTGATGTTTTGGACATGTTTTGAAGTGTTTTAGGTGTTTAAATTGAAGGGAAATGGCTGTGCTTTGCTTAAGTACGGAAATTAGAATATTTGAGATGAATTTGACTTTGAATTGTTGAGAAAATATTGTGGATTTGTGTGCTGATGTAAAACAGAGAATTTGTGGTTAATTATGAGGTTAATACTTTAATTTTGGTTGGTTTTAAGCAGCACATTTGGTTCCGGGTGATTCAAGTGCAATTCCAGAAGGTTTGGGGCTCGATTTGGCTACCGTTAGAGTTGTGTGGTGAGTGGAAAAATGTTTTGAACTTGGTTTTGGTTCAAGGAAGATTTTGGGAGTTTGGATTAGGCTTTATAATATAATCCAAACTCAAGATTAAGATCTACCCATCTTTACTTACATTGTATGCTTGTTAGATGGTAAAGATTGGAAAGCTTGTTGTGTTTAATTGTTGTCGATGGCATGTTAATTGTTATGTTGAGTTGTGTTGATTATCTATTGATTAATGACATGTTAATATTCCATGTGAGATATTTGTAAGGTAACTATAAGATGTTTTAGGTTATGCTTGTAAGTGGTAAGTAAGACTACTCGAGTATTGTAAGAAATATAGCCAGGTGGCTATGTAAGACCGATAAGAGGCATAAGATGTAAGATTTGTAAGATAGTATTATGTTAATGATGTTGGCATTCGTTGAGTCATACCGAGTATAATTGGTCAACCAATATGATATAATAATAGTGTATTATGAGACAAAATTCGCATACGTGTTAGATAAATTCGGTCGTGTCAGACAAAAATCGTATACGTATAAGATAAATTCGACCGTGTCAGATAAATTCGTATGCGTGTAAGACATTTCCGCATATCCATGTATAATAACCGAGTTTACCAACATACTTATCTTAAGTGCTATGAATATGTGTTTTTATGTTATGTTGTGGACTTTTATTGCTCTCGTAAGTTGTAAGATGCTATGATGTAAGATGCACGAAATGATGTTAGTCTTTATTTTCAAATAAAGCTTTAACCCTACATTGTCGTAGTTACGTTTTTGAGTTCTACTCACTAAGCATTTATGCTTACACTCTCGTTTTCTAACAATGCAGATTGTTAGCTCAGGAGTTAGCACGGTGCGAGGAAGGGCGTCTGATGGAGTCTAGAAAGTCCTGTTTTTATGATGAAGCATTTGTCCTTCCACCTTTGTCAGATTGTAGTATTTAAGATGTCGAACCCACGAGAATTGGCTTTACTTACGCAATTTATTCTTCCTGCACAATGGAAAACTAAAGACACAGATAATTGAGTTGAATTATAACTAAGGAAACTAATTAAAGCAATAAAGATAAATGATCAAAAAATAAAGGATGGAAAAGTGGGGTAGGTTAGAGTGCTTCGTAGTGTGGGATCAATTGACTTGTTTCTGTCTCATGCAATTATACAACACTGCCCCGATAGAACTGCAGTTTTACTGTCTCGGCAGTGAAGGTTTACATCCGCCGCGGCAATCCCTTGCTCTTGGGTGGACTTAATCAAGGTTCGGCAAAGTGTCCTTGGATAACCTCGCTTATCCCTAAGTCGAAGTATTGTTGATGACTAGTCCTTGATGATACCTCCCGGTGTGAATCAACTATAACCACCAACCAATCTCACACTTCTTTTAGCCGCTGAAACTCTAACCTATCCCTAGGCCGAGTTAGTATTTTCCAGCTAGAAAAATATCGTACTTATTCCTTTTGTGAATCTACATCTCCTGATGCTAGATAAATAGATCTCTCACAAACTTCTCTCCCGAGATTGAATGCAAGAACAATTAATGGCAAAGAATAAGCAAACCTCGATATTTTATTGCATGAAACAAGAAAGCAAAGTACAATTTTCTTCCACAATCTAACCTAAACCCAAGGGGACGATGGAGGAGTTTAGGGTTTTTCTATGAAACTTGATTTCAAGATATCTCCTCTCTACATAGGATATGGTTTATATAGGCTTAGCCTAGGGCAAACCTTTCCAAAGTAGGAATAAAACTTGGAGTAAAACACAAGCTAAATACATAAATAAAAGATATTTTTTTTATTTCCTAGTTTATTCCTATAAGGATTCTTTCCCACGTGGCCTTTGACCTTGACTTTTCGTGTGTTTCCCAGCTCCGATTTCTATGCTGCTTGTCTTAACACGTCCACCTTATTTTTCTCTTCAAATCGCCTATCATATCAACAATTGCTTTTCCGGTACTGCCGCGACCTTCAAGTGCTGTCGAGGCCTTCAAGTGCTGCCGAGACGGATACTAATCTGCATTCCAGCTTTGGTTTCCAGCATCCATCATGCTATCTGGCATTACCTGTATGGTAGTTTCCTGTCTAAGAGGAGAAACCATTAACCGTACCTGTTTTATGCCAAATAATAGATAAATTCATAATTTAAGTGTTGAGATGCTGAAAAGTTGAAAATAATCAGAAATATCCATTGTCGCCTTTAAGTCTGTCTTTATTAGCAATAAAAGAGTGGGAAAATGATATAAAAATGAGGACTTTTGGGCACTCATCAGCGTCCAAGTGTGTTGCTCGTTAGCTCAAGTATGATTTAGTTGCAGTAATGTATTAGCTAGCAATGGGATATGCTATGTTGTTTAGTAGCGTTGTTTGAATTCTATGCTGACTTATGTTTTGGATGATTTCACGCATGGTTTATATTTGCCATGGTTGCCTTGAGTTAGCATGTTGATTTATGTTTTAAAGTTATGGTTATGTGGATATTATCTTTGATGTTATTTGAACTCTTTTATGCATGAATTCTATGTCTTGTTGCTTGAGCATGATTCGAATGGATGTGTATGAGTTTCAAGCATGTGTAACTTGATCCTTGAGTGCTATAATGTCTTATGCATGTTAAGTATGCTTGTATGTGGTTGTTGGGTTAGTCCTTAGCTATTTGTGCTTTAAAAATTCATCCAGATACAGGGGCTTTCGGTTTCACCTCGTACAGATACACCAATGTCATTTTGAGCCTTCGGGCTTTCGGCAAGCCCAATAAGATTGGCTTAGAGCCCGTGTGTAGATAAGTTGGACGTTTAGGCTTGGAAAAGCTTTCTAGGCTCTGTTATTTGAGTCGGGTCTTCGGACTTGGCTTCGGTAATCCCCGTGTAGCCACCTCGGGTCAACCTTGCGACTAGGCCGGGTCGAGGGATTACATTTTTTGGTATCAAAGCCTTAAACCACCGTTTCTGCGACGTTGACAGGTAAGTGAGGTAAGTTTACAATGTTTGGTTGCAAAATCTCGGTGTTCGCCTTGCACGATGATTGTATATGCTATGTTGGTTGCATTGTACGGTGTTCAAAAGTTTATGTTGAGTTGTTTATCGTGTAAAAACATAGCTGTCGGATCCCATTGCTAATATTACATTATTGGAAAATGATTTTTAGTAAATGAATACTTGAACACCTTGGACCCTCACCTTTGCTAACTCAATATTGTATGTTTATCTTGTTTGTAGTTGTTATCTCCCTTTCTCGGTATGTTGAGGCAGAGGGGTAGGCCTAGGGCTGTAGAGCCTGAGGTTGTTATTGAGAACGAACATGTATGAGAGGATGTTGAGAGTGCCCAGAATGTATATGTAGAGGATGTTCCACCTCCTTAGGAGGCAGTGGAGAGAATGTTGGAGGTGTTGGGCCTCACGTTGGCTAGGGCGGCCAAGGTTCGACTGGTATAGATATGACCATGTTGGTTCAGGCTATAGATGGAGCTTTTCAGGCATACATAGTCAGGGCACAAGCTGCAACACCACCTCAGGGTAAGGGCACTGGGTTTCCACTAGAGAGACTCTGTAGTTTGGGTGGAGAGGAGTTTCGAGGGTTATCACCCGAGAGGTCAGAGGCCTGGTTTGATAACACCGTCCTTATCTTGACACAAATGGGATGTACTGGAGTGCGCAGACTAGGTTGTGTTGTTTCTCTGCTTCAGGGTGATGCCTATACCTGGTGGGTCACCATTACTGCGAGTATGTTAGATGATGAGATTTCTTGAGAGTTCTTCGAGTCTGCCTTCTGCAATAAGTATCTGGGTCCTCGCTATATTGATGAGAAAAAGAGGGAATTTATGGCCTTACTTCATGGTGGTATGTTTGTGACAGATTATGAGATCCGGTTTGTTAGACTAAGTCAGTATGCGCTAGAGATAGTTCCCACCGAGAAGGAACGATGTGACCGCTTTCGATATGGACTGAATGAAGAAGTGAAGAGGTACATGTCAGCTACTGACTATACAGATTTTGATGTCTTGGTCGCTAGGGCCAAGGACATAGAGCACAGTTTTGGTCTGACCAAAAGAGCCGGAGGGTCTAGTTCTGGGAAGAGGTCTGCGAGTTTCGATAGAGGCAATGCCAAGAGGCAAAGGGACAGTAGGAATCATTTTGTTCATGGGCGTGGAATTCAGGTCGAGGCCATCAGGGCCAAGGAGCTATTGCTCATGCTACCGTGTGTTCTAGATGTGGTAGGATTAGAATTGGATCAAATCACCTTAAATATTCAAAGTTCTGGCTTAATTTTTAAAATTGTCCACAAGTTTTCAATTTTTACAAAATAGTCACTAATTTTAAAATCTTATGGATTGAATAGTCAATTTTCGAAAATGAGTTGACCAAACTCAAATATATATTAAATAAGGATTTTAGTATATTTTTCCATAATTTATTTTGAGTTAAAACTAATTTTTAAGTAAATCAATGGTCTAGATTAAAAATGTCACAGACCGCACTATAGGGCCTGAGAATTGCGCACAATAGGCTGCTACAAAGACCATCAAGAGCATGTTGGGCATCTCAGCACCCACTCTAGCACCTTAGGGCCCCAAATCCGAGTTCCAGCACACCTACCAGCACCCAATGGAGCCCAAGTCCGAGTTTCAACATCCATAGGAGCCCAATTCCAAGTTTGGGTCAACACTTGGGATTGAAGAGCCTTTTGCATCAGATTTGGAAAGTTTATCCCATTAAACTTATCCTTATCTCTTAGCCATGTAAATTTGGAATGTGGCTTAGAATAAAGGATTTAGTGATAAGGTTGAATCACAACTGTTGATGTACTATTTTCTTATCCGTTGGATGTAAGGGGCTTTAACTATAAATATAGGACTTCCCCCACCTCATTTTATACACTTCTTGTTTGAGTAATAAACAACATTCACTCAAATTCTCTCTTGCTCTCTTTTCCTTTTAGAGTTCTTTAGTTTTCGAAGAGACCTTAGCACTCTATATTTGATCTTTTTAGGCTTACTTAGGAATTGCATTGAGCAAGAGAGTCTACGTTCTTGAATAGAGGAGTTCAACGGACGTGAAAAGTGGTATCAGAGCTAGTTTCAAGCACCTTTGATCTAGAGAGATGGCAGGACAAAGTGCAATCGACATCCCAGCAACTGATCGTGAGACTCGTGCTATTGTTGCTGACAGGAAGAAGAGTGAGAGTTCAAGGGACATCATTTCGTCCTTGGACAAGAGGGTCACAAAGATTGAGAACTAGATTTCTGAGCTCAAGGAGACCCATGATGAAGTCGATGGGCGCTTCGAGAAGGTGGATTCCATGAAGGATGACATCATGAAGGATTTCCATGACAATCTCGATGGCCTGTACGAGACATTGAACGACCAAGACATCACCATCAAGAACCTTGTGGAGAAGGTGAAGACAAAGATGATGAAGGAGATTAAGAAGCTCAATGTTGAACTTCTGATCTATAAGAATGCCATGGTAAATGGCATGGTGTCTGATGCAACCATGATCAAGCTCAAGATCGACGCCCCGAAGCCCAAGTTGTTTAAGAGGACTAGATCTGCTCAGGAAGTAGAGAACTTCATGTGGGGACTTGAGCAATATTTTAAGGCAATGGGTATTGTGGAGGATAATGAAAAGGTAACAATTGTTTCCATCTATTTGATTGATGTCGCTCTATTGTGGTGGAAACGTAGGTGCTCGGATGAAAAGCATGGAGACAACGTTGTTGGAACATGGGTTGAGTTCCAAGAAGAATTTAAGGATCATTTTTACCCCGTCAATGCCAAGAAAGAGGCAAGATCGAATCTTTGAGGAGTTAAGCATATTGGAACACTCCGTGATTATGTGCGAGAATTCAGTGAACTTTAGCTTCAAATTCCAGATTTGTCCGACAAGGATGCACTTTTCCTATTCATGGATGGGTTAAAGTCGTGGGCATGTACCGAGTTAGAAACGAGACACATGAAGGAACTCTCCAAAGCTATGGACATTATAAAATCATTGAAGGATCATAGCGCCAACAGAAATGAGTCAAACAAACCAAAGTCGAAGTATCAAGTGAACAGAAGCAATGGTGGGGGAGACAAACCAAATTATGATGTAAACCCACAACGCAGAGAATACAACAATGACCCTTAAAGTGCTTTGAATGTGAAGGTAATCATTAAAAAAGCAACTGCCCATAAGGACAACAAAATGTTTTCGTCGTCCAAGAAAAGGTAGAGGAACTCTCAAGCTTGGCTCCATTTTTAGTTGCATGGAGGTCAAGAAGGTTTCCAAGAAGAAAGGGTTGATGTTTGTAGACATCACCGTATCGGGCCATAAGATGAGTGTAGTAGTGGACACTTTGCCTCATAGTTGTTCATGTATGAACAAACTGCGAAGAAACTTGACCTTCAGGTTGAGGAGGCAAGTGGTTTCATCAAAACCGTTAATTCCAAGGAGGCTTCGATTGCAGGGATAGAAAAGGAGTTAAACTTGACATTGAGGGCTTGTCTAGTAAGGAAAACATCAAGGTAATCCCACTTGATGATTTCGAATTTGTCATTGGCATTAGTTTCCTTGACAAGATTAATGTGCTTGTTACACCGTTTGCCGATTGTTTATGCATATTGGACTCGAGGGGTCAATGCATTGTTCCGGTCAATAGAGAAGCTGGATTTAGATCCAAGATGATCTCAGCCATCATATTCAGCAAGAAGGTGCAGAAGGAGGTACTAACATATGTTGCAACGTTGGTGACCAAGGAGCCGACCATGTCGGAGAATATTCCAGCAAAAGTGAAACATGTTTTGGCAGAATTCTGCGATGTGATGCCTGCCGAGTTACCAAAGACTCTCCCGCCGAAGATTTAAGTAGATCATAAAATTAATCTTGTGCCAAACGTAAAGCCACCCGCTAGATCCCCTTACCGAATGGCTCCGCTAGAGCTAAAGGAGTTACGTAGACAATTGAAGGAACTCCTCGATGCTGGTTATATCCGACCGTCGAAGGCACCCTATGGTTCACCGATGCTCTTCCATAAGAAACACGATAGAACACTTTGGATGTGCATCGATTATCGGGCTTTGAATAAGCTCACGGTGAAGAACAATTACCTGATCCCGCTGATTGTAGACTTGTTCGATCAGCTTGGTGGTGCAACATGGTTCACTAAGTTGGATTTATGGTCCGGATGCTTGAAATTCAGAATTGCAGAAGGAGATGAGCCGAAGACAGCTTGTGTAACGCGTTACATCTCGTAAGAATTTTTTGTGATGCCATTCGGCCTCACAAATGCTCCCGCCACCTTCTGCATATTGATGAATAAGGTACTAAAACCCTTCCTTGATCAATTCATTGTATTTTACCTTGATGATATTGTCATCTACAGAAAGAGCCTTGGGGAGCACGTGAAACACTTGAGACAGGTTTTTAACTTCTTTCGTGAAAACGAGCTTTACGTTAAAGAAGAGAAGTGGTCGTTTACCCATATGGAGGTCCTTTTTCTAGGCCACATAGTTAGAGGTGGCAGAATTCGGATGGACAGGACCAAGATACGGGCTATCAAAGATTGGTAGTCGCCAAGAAAAGTGATTGAGTTGAGATCCCTCTTGGGGCTTGACAATTTTTACCAGAGATTTGTCTAAGGCTACTCCAGGATTTCCGCACCCTTGACAGAGTTATTGAAGAAAGACAAAGCGTGGGATTGGAGCAATGAGTATAAAGAATCCTTTGATGAAATGAAGAAGGCCATGGAGAGAGAGCCAGTTTTGGTGTTGCCAGATTACACCAAGCCCATCGAGATATACACCGATGCGTCAGATATTACCATTGGTGGAGTCCTTATGCAAGAAGGGCATACGGTTTTATATTAGAGCCGAAAGCTCAATGAGATCGAGAGGAGATACACGGTCCATGAGAAGGAAATGACAATGGTAGTGCATTGTTTGCGTACTTTGCGACATCACATCCTTAGTTCCAGGTTTGTTGTTTGAACAGATAATGTTGCCAATAATTATTTTCTTACCCAGAATAAATTGTCTCTGAAGCAGGTACGTTGGCAAGAATTTCTTGTAGAATTTAACTTTTCCATGGAGTATAAGCTAGGGAAAGTGAACACCGTTGCTGATGCCTTAAGTCAAAAGTAAAACATCGATTCTATATGTTTTCCGAAGGGAAAATTGTTCGAGAACATAAAAGAGGGGTTGTCACATGACCTAATAACCAAGATCTTGATCGATTATGCCAAAGAAGGAAAAACCCGGAGGTTTTAGCTCGAGGAAGACCTGCTCTATACCCGAGGACACCACCTCTATGTGCCTCAATTTGCATAATTGTGCAAGGAGCTCATGAAAGAATGTCACGACTCCAAATGGGTTGGCCATCCAGGGATGAACCGGATGATGAAGCTAATTTCCTAGCACTACTACTGGCCGTGCATGGGCGAAGATGTCAAAACCTATGTGAGGACTTGCCTTGTGTGCCAGCAAGACAAGATAGAGATGAAGAAACCCGCGGGATTGCTTCAGCCTTTGCCTATTCCCGAGAGGCCATGAGAAAGTGTTTCCATGGATTTTATTATCATTTTGCCAAATACTAATTTACTTTCAAACATCATGGTTGTGGTTGACAGGTTTTCAAAGTATGCGGTATTCATTCCAACATCAAAGGTCTGTCTAGCCAAAGAGGTTGCTCTTCTTTTCCTCATGCATGTTGTGAAATATTTTTGCGTGCAAAAGACAATTATTAGTAACTGGGAAACGCGATACACTGGGAGATTTTGGACGGAGCTGTTTAAACTTTTGGGATTAAGCTTGAACTTTTCAATGAGTGTTCATCCACAAACTGAAGGGCAAACCAAGCGAGTGAATACACTTTTGGAGATCTATTTGAGTCACTATGTGAGTGCCACGCAGCGCAAATGGCCAAAGCTATTAGATGTGGCCCAATTTTCATATAATTTACAGATGAGCGAGGCGACAAACCAGCGTTCGTTCGAGATTGTTAATGGGCAACAACCGTTTACACCCAACATGGTTGGCACTAAGTATGAAGGGCCTAATCCAGCAGCTCACAAGTTTGCCAAGGAGTGACAAGAACATTAGGACTTAGCCCAAGCTTTTTTGCACAAGGCAGGGAAACTTACCAAGAAGTGGGTCGATACAAAGCGGAGGGACGTGAATTTCCAAGTTGGAGATCTATTCCTTGCCAAGTTAACCGGAAATTTGTGCAACCCAACAGTGCACAAAGGGCTTGTGCATAGATATGAGGGTACTTTCAAAGTTCTGAAGCGAGTAGGCACCAGGGCCTATAGAATCGAGTTTTCGTCGACCGTCCGAGCTCATCTAGTGTTCAATGTCAGTTTTCTCAAGCCATACCACCAAGATGAGTTGGATCCAAATCTAGGTAAGTTACACCGAGCTCTAGTCCGAGTGAAGGTCTCCTATGATAATGAGGTACAAGATATCCAAGCTGAAAGAGTCATCCGTAAACCAGGGCACCGACCGAGACACGAGTATTTTGTTCTTTGGAAGGGACTGCCCAATTGTGAAGGAATTTGGGAACTTGTTGAGGCTCTTTGGCAATTCAAAGACCAAGTGGAAAGGTATCATTCCAACCGAGTGACGAGGACGTCACTAGAATCAGTGGGGGAGAATGTCACGGACCGCACCACAAGGCCTGAGACTTGGACAATCTGCTACAAAGACCATCAAGAGCATGCTGGGCATCTCAACACCCACTCTAGTACCCCAAGGGTACAAATCCGAGTTCCAGCACCCAATGAAGCCCAAGTCCGAGTTTCAACATCCATGGGAGCCCAATTCCGAGTTTAGCCCAACACTTGGTGTTGAAGAGTCTTTTCCATCAGATTTGGCAAGTTTATCCCATTAATCTTATACTTATCTCTTAGCCATTTAATTTTGGAAGGTATCTTAGAATAAGGGATTTAGTGATAAGGTTGAATCACAACTGGTGATGTACTTTTTTCTTAGCCGTTGGATGTAGGGGGATTTAACTATAAAAAGAGGCCTTCCCTCACCTCATTTTATACACTTATTCTTTGAGGAATAAAAAGCATTCACTCAAATTCTCTCTTGCTCTCTTTTTCTTTTATATTTCTTTAGTTACCGAAGAGATCTTAGCACTCTAGATTTGATCTTTTTAGGCTTACTTAGGCGTTGCATTGAGCGAGAGCGTCTAATGCCACACGTTCTTGAGTAGAGGAGTTCCTTATCTCTAAATCCCTTATTCTAAGCTACATTTGAAAATTACATGGCAACCATCACCTTCAGCTCACCGAGAGGAAGCCGTCATGCACGACACTACCGCAACCATAACCTTCAGCTCACCGAGAGGAAGCCGCTAGTGGTCACCCCATTACCGCTGCCTCCATCGTATGCCAATGTGAGGAGAAGGAAGAAATCGTGAAGCTAAAAATTCATTCTTCGACGTCCATTTCCGTTAGTTATTAGGATCATCGGAATCAACAAATGGAAAACCACAGGATTAGAGCTCGTTTTCATTGTCTGGCCATCAGAGGATGGCTCATGCGCCACCACACACCGTCTATGCGAGTGGGCATTCCTAGTCAGGTGGGTATACATTGTCTGTGTATACCGTATCGCACCCGATCGGGAACCTCAGGTTCTTGTGTACTCGTCCGCACTGTAGCATGCCTCGCGAGTTTAGTAGCCCTTCGTGCACTTGCGTGCACCCGATTAGGTACCCTAGGGTGTACTGCAGGGTTAATGCACCTGCCCTCATTGGATCCTATTCATAGAGTGCATTTACCTTACTGTGCACCATGTCACAGTAGATTGGCCATTTCAAGAAGGAGATTAATCGACATTGACTGACATTGATCTAGCCGTTGACTTTTCGTAAGGACTTTTTTAAGTGATTTTGTGACGTTATGGATCCAATAGTGTAATCCGTTTTTCCAAATTTAAACTCGGTAGGTTGTTTTTACACATTTAACCTTAGGAATCGTATAAAAAATGCATGATCTTAATATAATTTCATATTTTTTGATATATGAGGATTATTCGGGCCTGAATATCGAATCAAGTGGGTCACCCGAGAAGCTAAACAAGAGGGTTAACATTATCGGCTTAAGGTTCGTACACCTCGAACTCTTATGTTATATGCACATCATAAATAAAATTACCTTGCATGTTACTATGTACAAATAGGTAGATGATGATTACGCATTTGGTTGCATTTGATAGTATATAGTTGATATTTTTGCGTAAGTTGATGATACTGTAAAGGTGAAATGACTCATGTATTTTAGAATAATTCATGTTAGAGCGTGGATACCCTTATATATATTTATGCATGTTATTTGTTGAATTATGTGTTGATATTATTGGATTGATTAATGTGCGAACACGGATAATTATGATAAGAAATTAACGGGAGAGACAAGTATTGATAAGTCACATATTCGAATAATAATAATAATAATAATAATAAAGTACTTAATAAGCTAGTAACCAAACTTAATGGCTCTCATAAGTTTTAGAGACTGAATAATTCATAGTAAATTGTAATTCAAGAATTTACCGCAACGAGCGAACAAGTTATCTTCGAACCTAGATTGCACTGTTATGCATTTTATGAGGGCGACATCGATACAGGTCGATCGTATCCGTTCAAGTAGAACTTCGATAATCTACATTAAATGATATCGATACAGGTCTATCTATGCTCGAGTATAAATACTTATGTTGTGGAAGTCCTTCAAAACTTCTTTGGAGTTTATTTATACATGTATTGATTTTAAACATTTTGAGAAAATATACATCAAACCTTCAGAACTTTAAACATCAAGATTAAGGGTGTTACAATTGTTGAAGTTGTTTCAGTCAAATGGACTTAATAGCCAAGAATTAGAAAATATACATCAAACCTTCAGAACCTATAGAAGTTGTTACAAACTATTAAGTATCTCACAATTTCTTTTAACTTGAATAATTTATTAAATTCTTCGTAATAGAACTTTAACCCATTATTTTTTTTCATTTATTTTTCAATCATCGTTTTTTATTTCTTGAATATCGATAAAATTTTATTTTTATTTTATTTTAGGAAGAATAACTAAACTTCTATAGGTCGTTAATAATTTGTCAGCATGTAATTGAGTTCACTGTAGGAAAGTACTTTATATAACCCCGTAGGTGAGAGAATGAATATAATCTAGAGTATCTTTTGTGTTATGGATTTTTAGGTAAATCGAACTCGTTTTTATTTTTTGAAAATAGAGTGCTTAGAAAATTTCAATTTTTATATCCCTTGTCCATTTAGAAATATTATGTTGCTTAATTATATTATGTCATTTTCACTTATATATTACAAACGTATATGTCAAAGTTTTGTAGTATCTTCATCTGATATAGGAGGAACGATTATAATATTATCAATAATTGTGAAAGCTCGCAAAACATATAGTTTAGAGTTCTTTTTTTACCCTTTTTATCATAATGAAGGAATGCTTGTTGATCTTCATGAGTCCACCTTTAATGACACATTTGAACTCTTTTGAGTTAAGGATACTCAACAAAATTAAATTCCTCTTAAGATCTGGTACATGATGTACTTCAATTAAGGTTATGATAAACTCAACAAACATCTTAATTTTGATCATGTCAATCCTTGTAATATTGCATGATATGTTATTCTACATCAGAACTATTTCTATAGAAATAGTTTATATATATCGTAAATCTACCCCGATTGGGTACATGTGAAAAGTGTATCGAGAATCGAAAATCTATCTATTGTTTATTTTAGGGTTATTGTTGGCTATAGGTGATTTTTTATATTAGTTTTATCATATATTTTTATATTATGATTCGTAGTCTTTTATCTTATTTTTTAATGTGTAGTACTTAGATTAATATGATCTTTTCTTTTATAAAAAAAAATACATTTTTTACCTTGATTTGATAAAAAAAAAATATAGGTTATACCTTGATCTTATTCTATAACCTATTTTTACCTTTAAAATTATAACACCTTTTCTTTTACGGTTTGAACTAGTTGTTCTATATGTCATTATCGTCAGTAACCCTAAAGCTCTTGATACCAATTAATTATAATTATTAGGGATAATAATAGCGAATAAAAACAATCACAAAAATCAAAAGAAAAACATAACACTAAAAAATTTATGTAAAAAACTTTAAAAAATGGTAGAGGAGGAGAAACTTTCTCTATATAGAAAAAAAATATTAAAACCGAATGAATAAACCTTTAATTCCTTATATCTATATATAGGGATAATGGATCATTTCCAAATAAAATCTGCATAAAGAAATTCTACTTAAACTAAAATTTTCACTATTCATCACATATATATAAGAGAGAAGTAAAATATTACAGGGATTTGAACAACCTAAACTAGAAATTAAGTGACAACTCTAAAAAATAATTTATATTACTTTAAAAAATCTTTGATACAAAATTTTGTTAATTTTAGGCTTTGCTTGGTTTGGTGAAAAAAGTTAAAAGGATCGAAAAGAAGAGAAAAAATAGAAAAAAAGATCAATTTTAGGTGTAAAAAGAAAAGTGAGAGATGTGAGAGAAATAAAAGAGAAATATGACATAAAATGTGAGAGATGTGAGCAGTTCATGTTAACTTCATTTTTAATTTTGATATAATTAATTTATTAAAGGACCTATTATTTTAAAAAATATAATTTATCACTTAAATTTTTTAAATATATGTTTTAAACTTATAAAAACGTTTTCAATAAAATTTACTTGAATCAAATATTGATAATATTTTTTAAAGCAAAACTAAGTTTTTTAACAATGAGGTTTCGATGCTTCTACGTTAATTTTTTTAACAAAGTATTTTTAGAATGCTTTATTATTTTGATAATTCCTTATAAAGTTTCAAAACTTTCGTCATGATTTCGATTAAGGGTGTGCATTATTCGGTTTTAACTAAATTAATCGATCGAACCAAAATTATTTTAGTTAATTTGGTTGGTTAATTTTTGGTAAATTCAGTTAACATTTAATTTTTTTTGAAAATTCGGTTATTTGTTAATTCTGTTCAAAATCGGTTAATTAGCTGAATTAACCAAAATTATTATATATTAAATATTATATATATTTATATTTAGTCATTTAACTTTTTAAAAATTATAAAATATTTATTAATTTTTTATATATTATAAAATGATCACTATTTTTTTATTAAATTAGCATAAAATAAAATTTTAATGAATAAAAAATTATTTTAACATAATTTAGTGACCTATTACGTAATTTGGCTAATTAACCGATATAATTTTAGTTCATTTAATTCGGTTAAAGGTAATTCGGTTCGGTTAACGGTTAAGATTTTAAAAATTTAAGTTAATTAGTTTTTTTAATTCGGTTCGGCCACTAATCAAATTAACCAAATGCACACTCCTAATTTTGATATCCAGTTTCTACAATTTTTAAATATTTTTTCTAATGATTATATTTTGTATGAATTTTTTTACATTGTTTTAAAATGTTTTGAGAGATTTCGATGCATAAAGGTAAATAATAAATGTTGGGTTTAATAGCTTTTAATGACTCTAAGCTTTCTCAAAAATCAATCAATGATTAAAAAAGTCTAGGAGAATAAAAAAAGTTCCTTCAAATAATAAAGCATAATAAAAAAAAGCTAATACCAATTTGTAACGCCCAAAAACTGGGCTAGAAGTTTAGAGGTTGTTCTAGAGGTCTAGTGAACCGGTTTAGTCGGTTAAGCCTAGTTCAGGATTAAATTCTTAAAAATCAGTTTTTGAAAAAAAATAAATTTTGGAAAAATATTCTAAAATTCTTATTTGACTTATATTTAACTTTGGTCAAATCAATTTTGAAAATTAACCCTTGAATCCCTGATATTTTGAAACTAGTGACTATTTTATAAAAATTGAAAAATTAGCGGTTAAATTGTAATTAAGCCAAAACTTTAAATCTTTAAGGGGCTTTGATTCCATCACATTCGTATATGATCTAAACTTTCCAAGATAATATTTAAACAACTTTTAAACACATGTTTTAATCAAACTAATCAAAATCCCCAATTTTTAATCTTAAACACCAAAAAACACTATTTGTGCATCAATCTTTAAACCCTTCTCCAAGGTTTTATTTTCTTCTTCTGCAACAGTCCAAGGTGAAAAAAATTCTAGCCGTTGAAGAAGGGAAGTCTTTTAATTTTTATTTCTGTTATTTTCTGTTTTAATGATACGGTGCGTTTAAGGCACCTTTAATCCAGGAGTCAAAACACGGTTGTTTTGCTCCCAACGGATAGTTTATAAGCTGGCATAATTGTTGAGTTGGTTATCTCTAAAATGAATGAATTTTGTCCTTTCTCTCTCATTCTGTTATTCTCTTCTCAATCCATCTGAAAAATTCTCTCTTCTTGTTAATTCTCCGATCTTTAGTTTGGGTTGTTACAAGGGTATCAGAGCCTACCGGTCCTCGGAATCAGTATGGTGGAGACTAGGAGTCAGTCGGCGTTGTTAGCCCAGGAAGCTCAGGCTGTTTCTCCAATTACAGGGGAACCAGAACGCATCCCAAAATGGAAACAAGAGACTAGTCGACTCCAAGCAGATATGCAGCGGTTGGAACGTACTATTGATACTCGTTTTGAGGAGATGCAGAACGCTATGTTGGCTAATCTTCAAAAGCTCCTGGAGATTGGGATGGGGAAGAAAATCGACACCACAGCGATGAAGGTGCAGCATGTGGGGTTGGCGGGGAGTAGACCCAATGGGCAAGCAACCAGTAGTGTTAATCCTACTCCCGTGGTGGCAGTTGAGATCGATTCAAATAAGGAGGCAGAAGCAGTGGGTCGAGCAGTTGTGGAGGGTGACAGAGGTATCGTGCAGACGAGTAATTTGGCTTATAAACTGCTTTGTCCCAGGTTTGATGGGTCAGAGTTTTTTGATTGGGTGTTGAAATTGGAACAATACTTCGAGGCTGAGATGATACCGGATAGGGCCAAGGTGCGTGTGGTGATGTTGCACTTGGATGGGAAGCCGTTACAGTGGCACCATTATTTGACCAAGAGTCTGGTCTCTTTGAACCAGATGGAGTGGGGGATTACTTGAAGTTGATGAGAGATCGCTTTGCGCCAGGAGGAATGGATGAACCCTTTGCGGATTTGGTCGAGTTGAGGCAATTGGAATCTGTGGATAAATATTATGAAGATTTTATCCAACTGCTAAACCAGGTTCAATTACCAGATGCTTATGCTTTAAGTATTTTTAAGAACCATTTGCGAGTAGAAATTAGTCAGATGGTTAAGTTGTTGCAACCTAAAAATTTAATGGAAGCTTTTCATCTAGCTAAACATGTGGAGAGTATGTATTGTCCTGTTGAAAAGAAATAGAGTGGATGGTCTCCTAGAGTTAGTGCTACTACTCCCTTGGGAGGGATAGGATCTCATAGAGGAAGTAGTATGTCCAGAAGCATGGGAGGAGGTTTTTTCAGTGGAGGACCCTCTAAGTTGGTTACCCATAACAGTGTGAGTCCCAATTCATCGAGAGGGAGTAACTTAGCAGGGCACAAGGGGGTTAGTAAGAGCATTTCGCCTGCTGAGATTGAGGAGAGAAAGAGAAAGGGACAGTGTTTCTGGTGTGTAGCCAAGTATACTCCAGGGCACAAGTGTGCAAAAACTCAGATGTACCAAATTGTAGTGGAAGGTCTAGAGGAAGAAGCTGGCCCAGAAGTGTTTGTGGACTGTGAAGAGCAGATGGAAGGGGAGGGACACTTGAAAGAAAAACCAGTGCTGTCTTTGAATGCAATATATGGAGAAACCACTGTGGAGACCATGAAGTTGTCTGTGTTGATCAATGGCTTGTCTTGTGTTGCATTAGTGGACACAGGGAGTTCACATAATTTCTTGAGTTTGGATATGGTAAAGAAATTAAGGCTAGGAGTGGAAAAGCGAGCTCAGATGAAGGTGACAGTTGCTAATGGAGATCACTTAGTAACTATTGGAACCTGCAAGTCTGTGAAATGGGAGACACAAGGGTGGGAATTCAGCTCTGATTTTTTGGTAATACCAATGAAATGTTCTGAGATGGTATTGGGAGTCCAGTGGTTATCACAGTTGGGTGTGATTACTTGGAACTTTGCCGAGTTAAAAATTGAATTCAGCAGAGAAGGGCAGGAATTGGAACTGAGGGGAGTTCCTGCTAATCCATTTTCTATGATGTCTTTTAAGGAGTGTAATAGAAGGTTGAGGGGGACAGTAACTCCTTAGACAACAACTTTATGGATGATTAACACCCAAGTGGAAGTAAGGGAGGTAGAGGAGGAGATGCAACAAAAGGTGCAGGAATTGTTAGCTCAATTCGATGAGGTTTTTAGAGAGCCTCAAGGGCTACCTCCAGAGAGGAATCATACCCATAAAATTGAGCTAAAGGATGAGTCTGTTGTGGTCAAGGTTAAACCCTACAGGTATCCTACCATGCAAAAGAATGAAATTGAAAAGCTGGTAGGGGAATTGTTAGCTTCTAGAGTCATAAGGGACAGCAACAGTGCCTTTGCTTCACCAGTGGTCATGGTGAAAAAGAAGGATGGATCATGGCGTATGTGTGTTGATTACAGAAAACTGAATTTGTTGACAATCAAAGACAATTTTCCCATGCCATTCATTGAGGAATTATTGGATGAACTTGGAGGGGCCAACTACTTCTCAAAATTGGACTTGAGGTCTGGATATCACCAGATTCGAATGAGGGAGTGTGATATTGCAAAGACTTCTTTCAGAACTCATGAGGGACACTATAAGTTCTTGGTTATGCCATTTGGCTTAACTAATGCTCCAGCAACATTCCAAGGATTAATGAACAAGGTTTTTAAGAAGCAATTGAGGAAGTTTGTTTTGGTATTTTTTGATGACATCCTTGTGTATTCGAGTAGTTGGCAGTTACATCTAGAGCATCTCAAGATAGTTTTAGAAATTTTGGCTGGAAATCAATTATTTGCTAAGAAATCCAAATGCAGTTTTGGAGCTCAGCAAGTTGATTATCTTAGATATGTCATATCTAAGGGGAAAGTTGCCATGGATGAAACTAAGGTGAGAAGTATTATGGAGTGGTCTAGTCCTACTACTGTTAAAGAGGTTAGATCCTTTTTAGGATTGGCAGGATATTACAGGAGATTCATGAAAGGGTATGGATGTATGGCCAAGCCTTTGACTGAGCTACTCAAGAAGGATGCATGGAAATGGGGAGAGGTGGAGGAGGAAGCTTTTAGAAGACTGAAGGAAGCTATTTGTTCTGCTCCAGTATTATCCTTACCAGATTTTTCAAAGGTCTTTGTGGTGGAAACTGATGCTTCAGACCTTGGGGTAGGAGCTGTGTTAGTGCAACAGGGGAAGCCATTGGCATTTTTCAACAAAGCTTTGGGGGTAAGGTACCAGGGACTTTCTGTCTATGAAAAAAAATGATGGTTGTGCTCCTTACAGTAAAGAAATGGTTGGTTTTCTTAGTGGGCAGGCACTTTGTGATCAAAACAGATCACCAAAGCTTGAAATTTTTGGCAGAAAACCAAGCTTTGACTCCATTCCAGCAGAAATGGGTGGTGAAAATGATGGGGCTGGACTATGAGGTACAGTACAGGAGGGGAATTAATAACATTGTAGCTGACATATTGTCCAGAAATCCTGAGAAGGGACTTGAGGTAGGTGGAAGCTGTAGAGTAATGGGAGTCAGTAGGATTTCTACTGAGTTATTAGACAAAATTAAGAAGACCTGGGAACAGGATGAGAGGTTGAAGAAAATTATAAAAGAGCTGGAGGAAGGAAGTGGAAAACATACCAAATACAAGTGGGAAGGACAAGTGTTGACCAGAAAAGATAAGTTAGTGGTGGGAGAAGACAATGTTGTTAAGAAGGAATTTTTGCAATTTTTTCATAACAGTCCTGTGGGTGGACATTCAGGGGGGCATGCGATTGTGAAGAGATTGACAATTACTTTCTATGCCAGAAAAATAAAGGGAATTGCATTATCCTAAGGGCCTGCTGCAACCTCTCCCAATTCCAGATCGTATTTGGACATCCATTAGCATGGATTTCATTGAAGGACTGCCCAGTTCAAGGAGGAAAAACTGTATTTTGGTGGTAGTAGATAGGTTGACTAAGTATAGCCATTTCCTGTCACTATCCCATCCATTCACAGCTAAAGAGGTGGCTCAGGTGTTTCTGGAAAACATATTCAAATTGCATGGTATACCAGAGGAGATTATATGTGATCGAGATAAGGTATTCATGAGCACTTTCTGGAGGGAAGTTATGAGTAAACTGGGTGTTAAAATTAAGGCCTCCACAGCCTACCATCCTGAAACTGATGGTCAAACTGAGAAGGTGAATCAATGTCTTGAGACTTATCTCAGATGCATGACTGGGGAAAAACCAAAAGAGTGGGATGAGTGGTTGCATTTGGCTGAGAGATGGTACAATTCTTGTTTCTATTCGGCTATTCAAATGACTCCCCACGAAGCATTATATGGAGAGGTTCCTCCTTGTCATATTCCTTATATTCCAGGAGATTCTAAGGTAGCAGCTGTGGACAGGAGTCTTCAACATAGGGAAGCTGTTCTGAAGATGATCAAATTTCATTTGCAGAGGGCCAAGGATCGAATGAAGACTCAAGCAGATAGGAGGAGAGTGGATTGTGAGTATCAGATTGGAGATTATGTGTTTTTGAAACTCCAACCCTACAGGCAGCAATCTGTAATAGGAAGGATTAATCAAAAACTGGCTGCAAGGTGGTTTGGTCCATTTGAGATTTTGGAGAGAGTTGGTCAAGTTGCTTACAAGCTGAAGTTGCCTTTGAATTCTAAGGTACATCCAGTTTTTCACGTTTCTCAGTTGAAGAAGAGGGTTGGAAATGAATTGGTTCAAGAGGATCTGCCTGTCATGGACCCTAATGGATGTATTAGCAAGGAACTGGCTCGAATCATTGAAAGGAGGATTGGCAGAAGGGGGAATAGGGCAGTAACTGAAGTTCTAGTGGAATGGACTAATGCTTATCCGGAAGATGCTACTTGGGAGGTTCTACATCATCTGCAACAGAAATTTCCGAATTTCAATCATTAAGGACAAGGATTGTGTTTGAGAAGGGAGTATTGCAACAGTCCAAGGTGAAAAAAATTCTAGTCGTTGAAGAAGGGAAGTCTTTTAATTTTTTATTTCTGTTATTTTCTGTTTTAATGATACGGTGTGTTTAAGGCACCTTTAATCCAGGAGTCAAAACACGATCGTTTTGCTCCCAACGGATAGTTTATAAGCTGGCATAATTGTTGAGTTGGTTATCTCTGAAATGAATGAATTTTGTCCTTTCTCTCTTATTCTGTTATTCTCTTCTCAATCCCTCTGAAAAATTCTCTCTTCTTGTTAATTCTCCGATCTTTAGTTTGGGTTGTTACATCTTCCCCAAGGAATCCTTTTAATCATCTTTTAAAGTTAAATATCCATTATTTTCAAATAAATTTCTTTAGGTTAATTATCTATATTTTTCTTCTTCAAATTCTCTTCGTTTTTCTTCGATTTTACTCATTTGTAAAACCATGAAAGGAGGTTTGATCAAATTTGGAGGCCAGAATCATTCAAAAATCCGAAATATAATTTCTTTAATGAAATTCCTAAGTTCTTGGCTGATTGCAACAATCTTTAAAGTCTTAAATCAATAAAATCAATTTTCTTGATAAAAATTCCATTGTTTCTTGATTTTCGTTCAAAAGTTTTACATGGTTGTTTTTAATGACTAAATAAATCAATCTTAAAGTTTTTATATATAATTAAGATGGCTTTTAAGTATTTAATCCCATACATAAGGTTTAGGGGTGTTTGGAGAGGTTTTCGGTGAGTTTCGGTTATGGTTTTTAAGGGTTTTAGGGTTTGTTTGGTATAGGTCCGAGTTGGAGGATGTTTAGGTGTGTTTTGATGCACTAAAACCTCTTTTCTTGGTGTTTTAATCAGGTCTAAAAGAAGGAGAATAAGTTTGAAAGTGATCGGACATGCCGAATCGTGGTTTGGTTGTTTGGCAAGCAAGTTTTGGTAAATCTGTGAGTGAATTATGAGATTGGACTGCTTCGACAGTGTTTTAAATATGTTTTCAAAGGTTTGGGGTGTAGGTAAGGTGTGAAAAACTCCCTATACTCGAAAGTAAGTTTAAAGTATTGCTTTCTTAAAGGTTTCCATATTATGCCTTGTTTTTACTATGTGTTTTAGTCATGTTCATATTGTGTTGTGAATATGTGAATATGCATGTGTTTTTTAATGCTCATGAAATTGTTTTTTCAAAGATTTTAATATGCATATGATGCTCCAATGTTTTTATTTTGAAAACATGAGAAAGTGGTTTTTATCGGTTTATGCAATTGATGCATACGAGAGTGGGATGCATGTGGTTAATATATTGTTTTTAACTTGAAACATGAGCATTGGTTTTATTTTGTATTGGATATTGAGATGATGTTAATAGGGATAAGTTGATCGATCAATAAGATATTCAATGCACTTTAAACTAAAAAATCCGTATACGTGTATTAAATTCCTTAATGATGCATTAGAGGTTAACCTAGTGCTATGTGGTATGATGTACATATTGTATTCGGGTATGGCGAACTATCTCGAACACTAAGGTGGGATCTTTGTGATTTTGATAGTCAATCATGTACGTGACTTAGCGGTGCAATGGCATCACGTTTGTACGTTTATCCTAACAATTAGAGGTGAGTCTAACCGGATCACTAATACCAACATATGAAAACGCAAGTGTAAAGTAATTATTGTTTTTAGTGCAAATTGAGTTTGTTTTGATATTGAGCATGTAAGGCTTTGTTTTTATTACAAAGCATGTGATTTTAAAAAGGTATTTTTGAAAGGTTTAGTGGCTTGTGAGCCATGGTTATTTACACTTGCTAATTTTTAAATAATGGCGTTGACGACCATGGACTTTTTTTTACTTAGAGCATGACTTGGTTTAAAATTGATTTTGGTATATTATTAGCTGCATTGCAAGGTTTTTTTAAATATGTTTTTATTCACTCACTAAGCTTATGTTTTCCCTCTCATTCACCTTACAATGCAGAGTATTTAATGTGGAGGTGGCAAATGGAAGCAATGATCCAGGTAACCGCCAAGTGAAAGCTCAAGTATGTCTTTATAACATTAGTAGTGAGAGAGCAATGGAGTAACTTGGATTTGAATTGCCTATTGGTATTTCTTTAGTTATAATAAAGTTAAATTGAAGTTTGATTCTTGTTATCCTTTTGTGTGAATTTGAATGTTGTTAATAATGAAACATGACTATTTTGAGTTGAATCTATGATGTGGTTATTTAGGTTGTAATGCATTTAGAAATCATGTTGAGTATATTGATGTTGTTCTTATATGTGTTTATGTGATTGTTGAAATTGAAACATGTTTTTGAGAGTTTGAATATATTGTTGCTAACTAGGTTGCAATGCATCTAGTAAGTTGTATATGATATATGGATAACTTGTACTTAGGAGTATTTACATATAGAGAATGTTTTGAAATCGTTTGAGACTTGAAATCTAGAAATCTACAGCTTTCTAGGCAAAAGGTTTCAATACACCTTCACAGAATATCGATACGCTGACATAAACACGAAGGAAATCTGTGAAATTTAGCCTGAGTATCGATACCACATGAACCTGTTTCAAAACGGTAGCTTAAATACAAGCAGGCGTATCGATACGCTTGACTAAGGTTTCAATACCTATTTTGACAGTGCTAAATCGTATCGAAACGCGGGCTTGTTATGCAGGGCATCGGACGAGAGATAGCCAAAGTATCAATATGCTTAGCTGGAGTTCCGATACCACTATTGACAGTGATGAATGGTATCAAAACGGGAACAAGGGGTATCGATACCAATAGCCGTTAAAGTAGTTAAAGGTCGAAACTAAGTTTAGATTCTTTACGTTTTAGTCCCTAAATATTGAGCATGCAATTAATTGAGTTGTAGATATTATTTTAAGCTGAAATTTGACATGCAAGCATGTAATGAACTTAATTAAAGATTGGTGACATTAATTTCATAATTAGTCCTTTAGTTTCTGGAAAATTACATTTTGGTTTACGTTTTAGGACACGTTCCTTATCTGTTTCCGCTGCAATTAAATATAAATTATGCATGAACATGTAGGATCAAAATAAAGCATCTAGATAAGATAACAAGAAAAAATTTTAGTATCATTTATCGGAGAAAGTCTCCAAATTAGCCTTGATATTCTCAGTTTAGTTCATTTGAGTCGGGTTTTGTCTAGACCGAGTCGAGAGGGTTACAAATTTTCAAGAGATAAAAATACAATATGTACTCAATTTTTCATCTTTTTGCAAACACTAACTTAGTTCTTTTATTGTAATTCATTATCTAGTATTTTTGGGTGTGTAAATCGGCTTAAATTTTATAAATATATCCATTGTAAGGATTTTCTTAGTTTGTTGATTTGTATTAAATCTTGGGTGAGGATTCTCTAGACTTTGAGGGTATAGTTCTAAAAGAATTATGTAAGATTACTCATTATCCTAACAAAAGATAAATTATTATATTTGTGGTATTCTTAGTATGATAACTAAGGTAGTAGACATAAATTTTCTTTAGAAAAACGAATTACATTAAATTATTTCTTACAAATTCTCTTCTTTTGCAATTTATTTCTACAAAAAATTTAATTGGGAATTCACCCATTTTTTATCATATCTGATAGATTATTTCACTTAAAATATGAATTTTAAAGTTTAATTTTCTTTACTTTTAATTTTTAACTCTATCAAACAATGAATAAAAATAAAATATTTTCTTCATTTCCCCCACTTTTTTACACCTTTAATTTTCTTTTCACCTACCTAGCAAAGCCTTGAGTTTATAGGTTTATGTTTTAGGTTTTAAACTTAAGATTTAATGTTAAAATTTATGATTTAAGGTTTTAGCTTTAGACTTGGATGTTTAAATTAAGAGATTTGAATTTTAAATTTTATAGTTTAATTAAAAATGAATGTACAAACTTTTTAACGCAACGTGTGTATTAAAATATAACTTTTATTTTTATTAAATTATTATTTAAAAATTATATTTAATATAAGATAATATTATTTAGATCTCTATAATATTTGTTCTTGTTTTTACTTCCCAAAGCTATAATTAGAAGGATAAACCAATTGTACTTTTAGTTTTTGTATAAATGCAACACACATTGTTGTTAGGGGGCTTAGCCTTGGTTGTAATACGATGTGTAGGCCTAAGAAATGAGGTCATTTGAGGTTGAGAAATTAGAAAAATTCGTATAATCAAACATGTATGAGCTCTAGTTTCTCTATACGTGTTCATATGGGTTGAAGAACAGTCTTAATTGGTTTCGAAAGAAGCTCGTGAGAATGTATACGAGGAACTCAGTTTATTGTCTCTGTCATGGGTAATTAACGTGGAAAAAAAGATAGTATCTATTTATATAAATTTTTAATCATTTAATAATACATACGCCTTACAAACAAAGTGATTGAACTCAAATCTCTTTCAATAAACATCAAAGGAGAAATAATGATAGATATTTTTTTTCTTTTTGAATAATAAAATTTTTAGAGGAGAAATGATTGCATTTAGTGGATAGGAAAGAGAGGAATAAAAAAGTTTTTAGAGGATCTTAGCTACTTGAGTTAAACAATTGGACTAAATAGGGATGGCAATGGATCCTAGACGTGACCCGAATCTATAAATCCAGATCCATTTTAAATAGTCTAGATCTTAAAATTTTAGACTTGACGGATCTGAGTCAGATTTGGATCTTCTGACTAAAGTAAGAATCTGGATCCGTATCTGACACTAAGATCTGAACCTAGACTCAGACCCGTATACCTATTTATTAAAAAAACTCACCTTTAGATTTAATATATATATGTAATAGTAGATTTTATATTTCACATTATTCTCTAATGTAATTTTTATTTATTTATGATAAAGAGAATTTTTGAAGGAATACATACTTATTCCACTATTAATGAAGATTATAATGATGATGCAAAAATGGTGAATAACATTGACATGTTATATAAGAAAATTATTATATTACATAACCTTATTGTTAATATTTAAATTTCACAAATATTATTTTTATAAAACAAAATTTTCTCTTTGATTAATTGTTTCTTATTTGTTTTAGGATGTTTATGATTTAAGTAGTGATGAAGACTAGCACTCTAAGACGTAGATGTACGACACTCAGTTTGCGATAATGAAATATTTCATGATCTACATTTTTTAATGTTTGTGTTATTTAAAAGATATTTGTGTAATTGTTGATTTTTTTTAAGATTTTAGTTTATTGTTTTTTATTTTGATACTAGTTAACTGAAAATAATCTTTCCTCCATTGAAGTTGTGAAATTAATTAGTGACAGTTTTATTGAGTTAAAAATAGGTCAAATGGTCATTTTTTAATAGATTAGTTTTAGACTCGGATCTGTAAGATCCATTGAATTTGGATTGGGGTCTAAATTTTTTAGTCCCGCGATTTGGGGAGAATCTATTAAATTCGGTTCAGTTTCGACCCGTTGCCATCCCTAGGAGTAAATATTAAAGTTTTTACATATGGAGAAGTTTATAGTTTCTTTAATAACTTGTTTGTATTTATCGTGAAATTGTTGTTTTGCACCGGAGGTGGTACATGAGTTTTTTTGTTTGGATTCGGTTTGGATTTAGTTCGGTTTTAATTAAAATTGGTTTAAATTTGATTCGGATCAATTTGGATCTAGTTCTAAATTGTTGTTTTAGTTCGAATCTAAGGTGATTTCGATTCGGGTAATGGGTCAAGTCAATTGATTTTCGGTTCGAATGACTTTCAGTTCGGTTATTTTCGAGTCAAGTCAATATCGTGTTAGTAAGAGATCGATCGATTCTAGTCAAGTTTCAGGCAGAATTAGATTTTTACACTCTATATATCAAATTGTATAGTATGTATATTTAGCATTTTGGTGAATTGTGTGACAGTTCACATCTTATCTTTATTTATTTATTTTAATATCTTTTCTTTTTCGAGTTGTCTTCCATTTGAGTTGCTTTCAGTTTAAATGATATCGGTTCAGATTTATTCGGTTCGGTTAAAAATCTATTCAGATATATGTTAGAATTAAAATATATTCAATACAAATATAAACCCAAGATCTATACATGTCAAATCATCAAGAACGATAAAATAAATAAATTGAATGCGGAAGCGTACCTGAATTAATCTCGATAGAGTTTTTCCAGAGGGTTTGATCTTCCAAGAAGTTAGGTTACCTTTTGCCACACAACTCTCAGATGGGGAAAAGAGAGATGCAAGTTAACCTAATTCTTGGGGACCATAACTCATTTATATAGTTGATTTAATAACCAACTATTAAGTATTTATAACTCTACCCCTCATCAAATTATAAATATACCTTATGGTATCTACACTTTTAATTCCATGACAATTTAATACCTATAACACGTGTAACATAATTGCTCACTTAATTATGTGTTAAACTTTATAATAACAATATACATTATACATACGTGCCCACTATTATTGAGTTTTAATCCAACAATCTCTCACTTGGGCAACATATGTTTCTTAACAAATGTATAACCTTATGAGCTCAAAAATTTGCTATCATATAATAGGTATTCTAAAACAATCTCGTCCATCAATTATATCCATATAGGATCAAAACGGTCTTTATCATATCAATCTTGATTAGACCCATCAATGATCACGTATACAAACATAATCAAATGACATAGATCAATCATGGATGCGTAACATAGAAATTACATGTAAATGTGAACCGAACATGCCTATTTTCAATTGGTCCTCCTAAACTTTAGTGAGATCAAACTTTATTGAATTTAGAGTGTGTATAAACCAAAATAACTTTATTTCTGCAGAAATTAGCCTTAAACTGAAGTAACCGAAATTGTTTCTAAGACGAATGAGCATTTATCAAAATTACAAACTCTCATTAAAACTAAATATACTTAAATAATATTACACCCACATGAGCAGTATGCTCATGAAAGACCTAGGGTGATAGTTTCTCAATAAGTGCGCAATTATGGAGTTTGTACCAACATGCTCTATAGACACACAAACACTCTGAGTTTTCTTTAACAACTAGGAACAAAATTTTAAAGTGTTCCTATTGTTTATAGAATAAATGATCCATATTTATTGTCACAAAATAACTGAAGTGATCTTTCTATTCAATCTATAATTAGCAGCTCATGTGACAGAGTCTTTTACATCAATATTCTAGTAGAATTGAAGCCTGTAAACTTGATGATCTCTAACTTACCAGAACTTTGATATGTGAGCATGTAATTTTTGTTCTCTTAAGAAATTTCATAACGCTATTGGCTTCTATCCAACGGTCCATATTAGATTTACTTAAATATCTGTCTAATATTCTAATAATGTACGCAATATCCAAATGCATACATACAATTAGATTCTCAATAGCTTATGTATATGGAATCTTTTGTATTTTATAAATTTCAAAGTTACTTTTAGGGCACTGAATTTTTTTTATCTTCTTTAGTAATATGAGTGTCACTTGGTTTACTCCCACTGAACTTGTAATACATACAATTTTAAACTTTTTTCTCAAAACCAAATGAGATAATCAATATGAAATTTATAATTTCATTAATGAGAGTCAAACTTAAGCTTATAAATAGATTTCTTTACTTTACATATCATTAATTTTGTATCATTAGACACAAATCAATGATTGTACCATATAATAATTTATTCAATGTTGCCATTGAAAAACACAAACTTAACATTCATCTTATGTAGCTCAAGATTAAAAGCAACAAGTGTCAAGATTATTTTGAAAGAGTCTTTCAGTAAAACTTGAGAGAAAGTCTCCACAAAATCAATATCTTCTTTTAGAGTATATCCTTTAGATACAAGTCATGCATTATACTTGTTCACATTATCATTTGCATCCCTCCTGGTTTTAAATATTTATACTTGTCCACATTATCATTTACAAGTTCCTAAACTTTATTGCCTTATATAAAATTATACTTTTTTGAATAACATCAATCCACTTTTGAGAGTTAAAACTTTTATGGTTTGATAAAAGAAACTAAATAGATCATTTTCTATCATTCCATTATTATCCATATTTTCTTGATAAAATACTAAGTAATAGTCCTGAATGGTATTTTTCTTTCCTCTCATGGATATCTTTAAACACTTTTTTGAGTTTGTTGAGTTTGTTCTTCTGAAAAATAATTACCTTATCTTGAATGAGAGTTGTTCAACATTGTTTTGCTGACGTACTTGATTTACTTTCTGATTAATGATAGGTGTGAAAACCTAAACATCGTTAAAAGTGATAGTAAGAATTAAATTAATATTCAATTCTTCCTTAACAACAATGTATTTAACCTTATTCTCCCTCCAAACTCAACATCCTAAAAATGTTATAAATCTCTCATTAAAATGATCTTAATTGTGGGATCATAAAATTTAAAGCCCATGGATCACTCAAAATAGCCTATGTAGTTGCTTATTTTTTAAGTTTAATTTCTTTACATGTATCATAACTTATACAAAATAATTAACACTTTGTAACTTATTGTTATTCCTTTTGAGTAGAACCCTTAGCAACTTCATTCTTTGTTTTAATTGCCCTCATTCTTAGAGACACTAAGTAAATGAACACTAACTGAATGAGTATTTTTACAATTATAATGCTTCAACTTTTCTTCCTCTATAACACAATGAGAAATAATCTTATTTGATGTTTATTTCTCCTTAAACTAATTGTAACTAATTTTGAATTAGTTAAATTATATAGGAAGTGATACCAAAATTATAAAAACAAACAATTTTATAAAATTTGATCTTATTTGCCTTAAGTTTTGAAGCAATATAATATACTCCTTCACATTTCCTTGATCTTATACTTCATAGACATCATCAAGTAAACCAAAAAGTGATGTCATATTAACCTTAAAAAATAGTAATTTTTTTATCAAGGAAACCCTTAGTATGAATAATTTCTTTAGGTTTGTGCTCCTAAAAATTTATAAAATATTATACTTTATGATCATTAGACTTATGCAACTTGAACGAACTCGCCTCTCAAAATCCTATTTATGGATGTTTACCGCCGTGAGAGGTGCAAGTTATTCTTCACTTAGTGCAAGTTCTATGTTTATACAATCAAATACTATATGCAAGTGTCTTTTCTATTCCTTGAAATTAATTTCACTAAACATGAGTGTTGAATGTATTCAACAGATATTATGACAACAAAAATAAATTACCTAAATATAGAACAAAAATAAGTAAATAAACAATCCCACATAAATATCCATAAGTAAACAATAAATTCAAAATAATGGCTAGTTCCCCTCAAGATACCAAGCACAACATCAATATCAAGTCTTTGGACAGAAATATTAACTGTAAGCGGTACTCTTGTTGTAGCAATCAAACATTGACAATAAACTATGTCAAACAATATATTAATCTTTGGACTAACGTATTGTTCACATAAAATACCTTATAATTGTCACACATTTACCGCCACAATTGTCGTTGTAACTCGGCCAAATATTAATTTCCTTAGGGCCAATTAATAAACATATGAATTAAAAACCTTGTAATTATCTTAATATTTTAAATAAACTAATCTACACAAAAGCGGTCACTGTAGTGACATTATGTTTCAATTAATCTATAAAAATATTAGATATCTAAAACCAAAATATGAATTTAATTATTTCAAAATATATATATATTTTTAATTTTATCTTTCAATCAAAGTAAAAGATAACTAAAATAATAATAAATTTGAATAAAGGTAACATCATCACAAGATATCGGACACTCCATTAATATTTTATCTAAAAAATATTAACTTGTAAGTGATATCTTGATGTAGTAATTAAACATTGATAATAAGAATATGTTAAACAGAAATCTTTCATTGGGCCGATTTATTGTTCACATATAAAACTGAATAATTATCACATGTTTATTACCACAGATGCACAAGTAACATTACTAATTATTAATCTTCCTTTAGGCCGATTAATATTAGCATAAACTAAATTACTTGCACAAACTAAATTACATGCACAAAACCTTCTATATTTTAAAATAAAATAATTTCCACAATAAAGATCACTTTGGTGACTTAATGCTTTAATTAATTTATAACGACCCAAATTTGGATCCGAGTGTCGGGTTAACCCGAGTGTTTGGGCTTTGGTTTTAGGCTCCGAGTAGAGTGAGTTGTTCTTAAGAGTTTTTAAGAGTTCTTCTATGTTTTCTTGATGCTTTTAAGAGTTAAAAACATCCCTAGCTTTGTCTTATGGTTGGTCTTAATCCTTTCTTGTAGAGAAGGAAGTGGGAGCTTCATCGCAAAGGTTGGGCAAGGAAAAGGCTTGAGGAGGGTGGAAATCGTTTTTGTTGTTGTTTTAGCTCAAGGTTGGTACTCCCAACTCATCTCTTTATCATTCATGTCATGGTAGAATGCATTTCATGTAGATACATGTGTGTATGCTTGGTTGCTTGTGTTTGAGTCATTAATGGTGGATTTCGGATTAATGTGTTTGATGACATGAAAATGATGTTAAAACACTCTAAAAACACCTAAGATTTAAGTAGAAACACTTTAGGATCGAATAGGTTAATGTTAGGAACGATTCTTAGAAAATCCATGTGCAAAATTGCAGGTTCGTGTAGGGGGTATCGATACCGGTATCGATACCCCTGAGCCAGAAATAGGCTATTTGAGCAGGCGTTTCAAAACGCCTTGCCCGTATTTCGATACGGGGACTTACATTGGACTCTCCGATTCGATACCAGTATCGAAGCGGGTAGCTCCCCCTTGGTTGACCTTTAAGTTGGTCAAAGTGTATCGATACCTTGTGTTTCGATACCCTCTTGGTAAGGGTATCGATACAGGGTGTTCCGATACCCCACATAGGGAGTATCGAAAACCCTGTGAAATCTTGCATATGTGACGTAGAGAATGAGGTTCGATAATTGTAATTAAGGGTTCCTATAAATCTTAAGAATAATAAAATGAATTATTAAACCAAGATTGATGATATTAACCCCGAAAGACTAAGTTATGATGAGTCTAAATATGTTTTGATGTGAAGCTCCTAGGTGGATCATTTCTGTGTGTTGAGTCCTTGTTTGATGGAAATCTGGATATCCAAAAGTGTTGCAACACGTCGAAGGTCATCCGATGTAAAATTCCAGGTGATATATTGAAGACCTTTGATAACTTCGCAAAAAGGCTATATTTTAGGCCTTTTTACTTAAGTTATTGAGTGTCTTAAGGCTCATATAGGTTCATTTAGTTGTATTTAGGTTCATAACATTGCATGTAGTCTTCTAGTTATGCCTTGGCATTTTTATGTGGTAATAGGTGCTATTTAATGAGAAAGGTAGTTCTTTTCAATTGTGTTGTGCAGGTAAAGCAAAAATAGAAGTTGAGGCAATTTGTCATGACATTCACAGAAGGATAGCGATGGAAAAATGCCATGGCAAAGCTGGAGGACTCTTATGCTGAGCTAGATGACAAAGAGATATTTTGATAAGAGTGTCAGCTGGTGCCATTACAGCTGGTCGGGACCACTGCAGCTTGGCCACAACCACCTCGGTATGAGACAACAGCCAATATTGCCTGATTGCGAGCCACCTCGGTAGGGGACCACTGTCACCACTGCCATCCCTGTAGAAATACCATCACGTGAAGGGGGCAGAAATGAGATTTTTACTATTTTCTAGGTTTTTTCACCCTTCTTAAAGACATGGTGACCTACAAGAAAAGGAGGAGCCTTTGAGGAGCAAGAAAACACAGAAAAATAGGACCTTTGTAGTGGTTTTTGCGGCTGGAAAGCTCCCACCTTTCTCCTCCAAACTCCGGCCGAAGGGACCTCCATTGATAGAGATCGAAGGGAGTGGTGTGCTAAGCACCCAGAAGGGGCTAGCACACCAAGGCGTCTCGTGGTGGTTGAAGAAGCTGACGGCCTGCGCAACCGAGGGTGTCTTCTAGTCCTCCTTCCTTTGCTTTATTTTTTATATTTTATGAGGATGATTGTTAAATGTTTAAGGTTTTATGTGAATGGCATTACTTTTAACATTTTGCACCACCATGTGAGCTTTGTTTAGGTGGTTGCTTTTGTGGATGATTATCTTTTGCTTTTATTAATATATTGTCTTCTATGTTTTTTTATATTTGCTTTGCTCATTGTTGATAATCATCTATGCATTGTAAGAGGCACGAAAGTGTCCCGTGTTTAGGTGCATGCTAGAGCACTCGGAAGAGGCGTAGCTATAGATCCTTAGATCATCTGGAAGGAGCTAAGGGAGGATCTACGTGAGCAATGGGTTCTAGACTGAAAATAGGGCCTAATCTAAGCCTAGAGCACTCAGAAGAGGCGTAGGTGAGGGTTTCAACGACTAAAAGGAGTGTGCTTTATTGATAGGCTAGTGCTACTCGAGTGACACGAGATGCCATGGCATTTTAGTCTATCAGGTTCCTATGACTCGGAACAGCGAGAAAACTTTAGAAACCTCTGTCGAGTAGATATACACCATAGTTGCTTTATGTTCGTAGGAGTGAGGGTAAGAAGTTCATAGGAGTCACCACCAGTCATTCCCGAGAGAGTTCAAAATAGAAGGATAGTACAACATATTGTTTAATGTGTTCTTGCATCCTGCTTTTGCCTCAGCATTTACAAACTACTTTCTTTATTTTACTTGTTATCTTGCAATCACACTGCTCTCCACTCCACATATCACTTCCATACATCCACCTTGCCATCATCATTCATTCCATTTTGCCGTGGCATATTTTAGTTGCTTGAATTCTAGAATTGTCATAGCATTTCTACATAACACTTCACCGTACATATCCATTTTCTCTTGTTTATATCTTTTCCTTTGTTTTTCCTTTTAGTTAGTGACACATTTTTACCTTGACAAAATTAATTTTCACTTTATCAGAGATCCTCGTGGGAACGATACTCACTCACCCTATTATTACTTGCATGACTGTGTATACTTGAACATATATGTGTGTTCACATACATCACTTATAGCACTACACAGAACACACCAACCTTTATTCCGAGTGTTGGGCGGCCTCACTCTAAGATGTTTGATATAACATTCCGAACATGAGATTGGTTGGGCGGCCTCCATCCCGTTTTATTTCGAACGTTGGGCGGCCTCGTTCGAAGATGTCCGATGTAACATTCTGGGCATAGGATTTGAGGGCGGCCTCAATCCTGAGTAAAGGATCCCGATGCTGTGTAGACGCGGGCCTCACTTGTGTTTCTTTTGTGATGTGATATGTATATGTTGTGTGCGTTATTATACATTGATTATGCCATGTGATAGGCAAGCATGCTAGACCATCATATCATGCACGATATTTATATGCTTTGCTTTACTGCTTATGATATGCATGATTTTGGGCTGAGTTCGGCGTACCCATTAAGCTTTTGTAGCTCAGCTCGAAATGTGTTTTCGTGCGTAGGTTAGGTGAAACCGGTTCTGTGGAGCACCATCGAGGTTTGAATTTCAGCAACGACTTGTGTTAGAGTACAATGATTAGATGTAGTGGGCTAGTACTTTATCGAACCCTATATGTATTTGTAACTCTGTTTATTTAATTGGGTCAAATGTTTTAAATGGATTTGTAATATTTTGGAGCTTCAACAACTCTACATTATCTTGGTCTTATGTTTTAACTTAAATGGTTTTTATGAATATTATACTTGGACTTGAGTTCGATTTTATTGTTGGGCTTTCGAAAGAAATTTTGAAATACAGGCTTTGGCCTAGAGGCCCAATGTGACACAGGGTCGAGGTGTTACATAATTTATCTTAAAATATATAGCATAAATATAACAATATTCAAAATTAATATTTATAACAGTCAAAACTGAAATTTCTGATAATACTTGAGTTTTCAAAATAAACCAAATTAAGGTTGTCTTAATGGGGTTATCAAAATCCAAAGAACCAAAATCTTTGACTGTTCTTCAAAAATTCCTTAAATATGTTTTTACCAAAACTAAATTCGATCAAAATATTTAATCTTTAACTAAAAACAAAATACAAAAATATCATACAAATGAGTAATTCGTATAATAATTACTTGAAAATTTAATATAATCATAATAATATAATAATCAAAAAGAAATTTTTGATCAAACCGAATTGAATATATCAATACCAAATATATATTCTGTAACACATAATAACATATGATCAAAAATAAATACTGAAAATATTAATTAATTAACTACGTAAAGTAGTAGTAAACTTTAAAAAGTAACATGCCAAAAGATTATTCAATATAACTTAATAGACATAAACCAAATATAAAACTTCAATAGCTAACCTGATTATAAATTTTTTGAATCATGATAAATTTATCACGACAAAGCCGAAATCAATTATATTTTTCTTTATTATTAACGATCAAAACTAAAATTTTGATCTAACCGAATTTAACTTAATACCCAATGATCAAAACTAAAATTTTGATCCAACCAAATTAAACATATATTTTAAATAAAATATATTTAAAATATATATTTCATAAAAATAAAGTAAATATGCGACTACCGAAGTAATTGAAATCCAAACTTAAAATTTAATTTCCAATTAATAACAACTCAAAAATTAAATAAATTTTCATGCGGACAAAACTTAATCTTCGTATAAATCTAGATTAATTTCTATGATTTCTTAATTTGATTCAAACTCATGGACGTAAAACTAAACTGAATCCACGAAAATAGAAAACAATGAGTGTTAATTCATTGGAAAAGGAAAAGCAATCGGATTGGCAAAAAACCAAAATCAAATCATAGGAAATAAAATCAGATTGATTTGTTCTTAAAATACGAAAAATATATAATTTAATCTCATACGATTAATTATAAAATCATATTGAAGTAAATAATCCATAAAATTATATTTAATTTTAGATCATAGCAATAAATTAAAACCAAAAACTTATGATCTTAAGATTCGACATAACTTTGGCATTGATGCAACTTGTTAGAATTAAAATATATTCAATACGAATATAAACCCAAGATCTATACATGTCAAATCATCAAGAACGATAAAATAAATAAACTGAATGCGGAAGCTTACCTGAATTAATCTCGATAGAGTTTTTCTAGAGGGCTTGATCTTCCAAGAAGTTAGGTTACCTCTTGCCACACAACTCTCAGACGGGAAAAAAAGATATACAAGTTAACCTAATTATTGAGAACCATAACCCATTTATATAGTTGATTTAATAATCAACTATTAAGTATTTATAACTCTACCCCTCATCAAATTATAAATACACCTTATGGTATCTACACTTTTAATTCCATGACAATTTAATACATATAACACGTGTAACATAATTGCTCACTTAATTATGTGTTAAACTTTATAATAGCAATATACATTATACATATGTGCCCACTATTATTGAGTTTTAATCCAATAATATATTTTCGGTTTAATTAAAATTCGGATCTATTTCAATTTCAATTTGATTTATTTTGAATTTTGAGTCAAATTTAAATGATCACTTGAAATTTATTTTGAATTTCGATTTAGGCATATGAATTTAATTTTTAAATCTCAAATCATATTTACTATGTCTTCTTTGCACACACCATTAACCAGTAGCTTGTTTTCTCTTTGGTAATAAAATAAATTTTTTTATTTAAAAGTATATTATTTAAACCGTTTCGAGTTCAAACGTATTTTAAATTTGGAAATTTTTTATTTCAATTTCCAATTGATTTATGTTTGAATAATTAGGGGGTTAAAATTAAATGAGGGCAAATTCTATGGTGTTTTGGAATTAAACCCGGAAATGACAGGTAGACATAATAATATAACCCTCTCCAGTCTCCATTCAAATCCTAAATAGACAGAATCACAGCTTTAGACAGAAGCAACAAGGAAGGGGATAATTGACCGTTGACCACCCGCGATTCATTAATTCACCCGTGCCGTTTCTGCCACTACGAACCCTTGCACCAATAATTACAAATCAACATGGTATGACCCGTAGTTATCTCGAAAGTTAGAGGGTATAAAGATCATTTCGCTGATGTCCTTAAAATTAAAATAATACAATGTACAGCTAAGACAATCGGACATAATAATTCTGCGAATAGAAAACACTACTCTCAAAATCGCGCGTGATGTCCAGAGTTGCCAAAACACAACTAGAGGGTTAGGGATGAGAAAAACATGATTGAATTTAAAAAATTAAATTAATTGATTTAATTTATTGTCAAAATATTAGAATTTTTTTTTAAAAAAAATTTAATTTTATAAATAAAATATAAGTTATAAAATAAAAATAAAATATTTAAAAAAATTTAATAATTATTAGATCGATTTTTAAATTAAAGTATATTTCAATTATGCCTAATATTATGAAAATATGAAAAAAATATATATATTCCATATGTTTAAGGGTATTATAAACTCTTGAACATTAGAAAAACATTAAACTCCTAAATTTTTTACACCAAATTAAGCTCTTGAACCAATAAATAAAACTATTAAATTATTTGATTAATTTTAATACTAATAAAATTTTAAAGTATAAACACTTAATTAAGTGTAATTTTTTTTCAAAATCTTAATTATTTTTTTCATAAAGTTCAAGATATGACACCATTAAATCTATTCTATAGGATTATAAAAATAATTTAAATTAAAAATTTAATATTATAAATATTTATAATTAAATTAAAATAAAATTTAAAAACTTTTAATAAAATTTAATTTAAAGAATAAAACTCTCTGATTCGACTAATTTAATTTTTTTTTACTTCCACTCGAAAGGGAGAGCGTGGGAAGGCAAGGGATGGCGCGTGAGAAAGCGAAATACAGAATGTAAAGCCTTGGTGGGGGAATTGCTGTATAATTAATTCAAGAGTCTCTTTCTCTTTTCTCTAACTTTTGCTTTCTCTTCCCTCCCAACTCTCTCTCTCTCTCTCTCCCTCTCCCTCTCCACCTAAACCTAATTCATTTTCATTGTTAGATAGACAAAGGAGACGCCCAACTGAAGAACAAGAACACATCGGAGAAACCTCTTCTGAATTACGATTTGTTAGATTTTGGTTATAAAGTAGAAGACGATTAAGAAAGGAAGAAAAGATGACTCCGGCAAATTTGACAGGCCAGTTCGGTGACACCACATACACTAAGGTGTTTGTTGGAGGTCTGGCATGGGAGACTCACAAGGATACCATGAAGAAGTACTTTGAGCAGTTCGGTGACATCTTGGAAGCCGTCGTCATCACCGATAAGGCCACCGGCAGATCTAAAGGCTATGGATTCGTATACTCCTTTTCCTTTCGTTTTGTTTCAACTTCATTCTTCTTTCATCGTATACTATATTTTGATTAATCTAGTAACTAGCCGTTTCGTTTGGTGAAAATGGAGAGGATGAGATTGAGAATGTGCTGTTTTTTGTGGATAATTATTGTTATTGTGATGATAGGTGACGTTTAAAGAACCAGATGCGGCCATGAGAGCTTGCGTGGATGCGGCTCCGGTGATCGACGGGAGAAGGGCTAACTGCAACCTTGCTTCTTTAGGTGTTCAAAGATCCAAGCCATCTACTCCAAAGCATGGTGATAAACCGCTTTCTTTTAACAATCTACTATTGTTTCCCAATGATCTGTGGTTATTTATCTGAATTTATTAGGTCTTAGGTGATCGCATAAATATTTCAGATCTGGAGTAAAATATCAATGAGGCCATTTCTTTCTTCTTCCTTTTTGCTTTATTGTTAGTTAGTTAACATCAAGTTTAGAAGCAGTTACTATATATTTACCGTTATCAGTAAAGAGAAAGTTCCAGGTCCCAAGCAAACATTCCATTTTCATGCAAAAAAATTCACCAGGGAATATAGCGACGAATATTCCTCAACAAATGGGAAAATGGGGGCAGCTTTTTATCCCTTTAATCATGCGTAATGCTGCATGGGAAACTTACTAAACTATGATCAACTTATGTCTTCTTCTGTTTGTAAAAATTCTCCAGAGAAAGAAAGAATAGTAGTAGCATAATATTTGTGGTTATTAGGGCTTGTAAATTGTAATGCATTCATCCATTAAAGGAGCAATATTGCGAGACTGTGATTGTTGGTTGTTTTGGTCTTTAAAAAACAGTGATTTGATAAATATGAAACGGGTGGTTGGTGTTTGCAGGCAGGAATTTTAGGGTAATGAGCACATTTCAGACAGGGTTTGGAGGTGGAATGGGGAATGCGACAGCTTTTGCTTCGGCAGCAACCTTCCCCCCTCATTATGCTATCCAACAAGGGATCCCTTGTAGTCTTTATGGGTATGCTTACTTCTCTCTTCCTCGCGTGCCATTAAACTAATTAACAAAGACATTAATTATTCCATTTTCTCTCTCTAACTTCTTTTACATATCCCCCCTATATACGTCTCAAATACAATGATGACCATTCATGTGATGTTTTGAATGTAGTGTCCATGACACTTCATATATATAAGTTATATTAATATATTGAAGTGCATGTTATGTAACTTATGTTATGCTTTTGCATGCAAAATGCACATGCATGCCCGGGTTGTAAAGGCAAATTGCATGTTTCTGCTCTGATTTAAAATGGTAATGTGATTTGGCTGAACTTTATTTCTTTCCATGTTATTTTAGGTATTCTTCATACTCGCCGGATTACTCTAATTACCCCACGGTTTGTACAGATCTCTCTCTCTTATTATTTCTCCTTTTCTTTTTGCTTTATCTTCACTACACCTTAGGACGCGTTTCTAAGTTTACTTTCTTTTTTTTAATAAGCAGAGGATGAGCTTTTTACCTTATTGCTTCTTTCTACTCCTAAATTCTACTGCTTTTATATGTTCTTTAAAATTAATTTCCTCATAAAATGAAAGAAAGTTCTATTCACGTGAAGTTATTAATAAATAAATTTAATGATGGTTTAAATTAATAAACACTAATCAAATAATAAGCCAGGGTTGGCGGCAAGAGGAAAAGCTATTTGACCTTGGCTTTTTCTCTGGTTGTAGCTGGCGGGCGGAAGACAACTTTGTTTCACTTTTCCATGATTCTTTTTTTACCAATAACTTAATATAGTTTTGTGTTTGATACAATGTAAGTCTGTAAATTTATATATGATAAATTACATAAAGGATCATTAAACTATAACAAAATGATTTTTTAGCCATTGAATTTTTACAAGTTACAAAATGGTCGTACTAGTGATTACTTTTTGATAAATTTTGATGAGTTTTGAGAGTTACTTTATAATATTTGGTAAGTTTTAATGACCATTTTCATAACATATGTAAAAATTTAATAACAATCGTATAACCAATTCAAAAATTTAATGGTCATTTTATAACCTTTAAAAAATTTAATAGTAAAAAAGATTATTTTAAATTAATTTAGTGTCCATTTAATATACTTTATTCAGTTATATTAATAAATGTCATGAAGAAACATTTTTAATAAAATTAAAATAAATACGGATCATTGATTCTTTTTGGTAATTAATATCCTATGATAGAATGTCAGTGTATATACATTTATATTATCGGCATCCATCAAATATAATTATAGTTAATGTTACCCTAACCCAATAAAGTTGAAAGAATGACAAACATGGGGTGAAACATGTTATCTGTACGTCTGACTAGTGTCAGAGCCTTTGTACTGATTGGCCCAGCATTTGACATTAGCACTTGCACCTGCATATGCATACAGCTGTGGGTGTCTTTGCTTTGTCCACAACAGCTTCATCATTTGAGATTGAAGCAGTGGTCCATCCCTGTACACACTTCCATTATTCTTCTAATTTTCTGTGAAAATTTCAACTCTTTCTTCCCCATTGATTGTCTTTACCAACAAATTCATTATCCAAGGAGGAGTAACTTGACCATGATTCTGAAACTTGCATTTTAATGACCATAAAATCTGCATGTGCTCCACATGCATATATTGAGCAATATTATTAACTGTCTGCAATTCTGTGTTGTTATGGTTCAGAGCTACTATAATGTGTATGGAGGAACTGCTGCACAGTTCCCGATGTATGGTGCCGGGCCTGGTGGGTTAATCACTGGTACCGGAACAACGTTCTACCCCTATCTTCAATATGGAGAAGGGACCGGTGGTGGAGCCACCGCCTACTCTTCCGGCCAAGGATATGGTGTCCAGTATCCACATCACCTCATTCAGTTCTCTACTGGGAGTTACCCACAGCACTATGGTGCACCCATGTCTCTTGCTCCTACTCCACCATTGCAATCAGGTTTGTAGCAGTACAATTAAAATCAATTTCGTCAAATAACATGCTATCAATGGACAAGCATATTTTGTATCGACTGGAATAAGTGTGTTTTGCTCGTTCCACAGGCGTGACCATGTCTCTTCATGCACCTGCAATTCCACATCGTTAAAGAGACTCGTTCCAAGCGTAGCTACTCCCAAAATTACTCAGCTGCTCTAAATCCTCTCCACCTTTGGTCTAACCATGGTTCCATTTCTCCCTCTAACTCAAATCAAGGGTCCAGCCCATGGTTGACATCTGGGCCTTTGCACACTGGAAAAGCCCCCCATAGGGGCAGAAAATCACCTCCGGAACTGGAGGATCATGCATATTTTTTCTTCTACTGCATTGTTTTCAAACAAGGGTTCCATGGAGAGAACCAAAGCATCATTTTAATATAAAATCTCAGCTTCTGCTATTTTGGTTCAGCTAAGTTGGGTAAGGTTTTTGTGCCCTGGAAAAGGCAGATTAAAACTGACTTTTTGTTACTTTTAGCCTAGGCAAGGCTAATAAAGCAAAAAACAAAATGGTTTGCAAAAACTGTAAATTTCAACAACACCAAAAGCAAGCCTCACACTAAAAGCTAATCACCTCTTTTGATGACAATGAGGCAGTTTTTAGCAAAAACTGAGGGCATTGTTTGCCCTCAAGTTCTTTCCCTTTTTTGTGCATTGACATTTAGTCATAGGGTTTTAGGAACTAGGGAACATGTAGTCATATTTTTTAAAAAAAAGTTTTTTCTTTTCTTCAGAAAACATCACTTCAGATCTTATTACAATATGTCTGAAGCAAAAACTGTCTTCTCTTGGGGAAAGGGAAGATACAGTTTTAACTAACACTTGTTTTTTTGTTGTAAATTCATTGCGGCTAAACTTAGGGAAGTATTAGCCCCTAGTGTTTTCCTTTTTTGCATTTAAGTAGGAACTGAACTCCATGAATGGAAGTGGAGGTCAGTCAAAGTCACAGCATTTGCATGCAGCCCTGGGAGATATTTTGGTTCCTTGGGGTTCTTCTCTTCTAACGGACCAACCATGGTTAGGACTTAGGTAATCCTCATCACTCTGCTATATCCTTTTCCTTTTCCTTATTACTCCATTTCTTCTGTGTTGAACTTCTTTATATATCGTACGTCATATGTATTTGGATTGTAACTAGCTAGGGCTATTCTTCTCCACCCATGACCAGGCTGCATGGATTGAGAATGAATTTGCCTCTTTCATTTCAGACTCTTTATGTCTATGTTGCCTAATGCTTTTTCGTTTCAAATTTTGTCGTGTTTAATTAATTACCTTTGGCTGGAATTAACTACTTTACTATATGTACTTTGCCAACTATTTCTTTTGGGTTCAGTTTTCCTTTTTCAACGTGAATTACTGCCTTAGCCCATTTTATCTCCTTGGATGCAAAAACTGCTTCATCTTCCTCCTTGCAACCAAGATTTAGTTAATCTAATAAACAAAGAAAAAGAAAAGAAAAGCGTTTCAATGATGTTGATCACAGCTCCATTTTACGAAACTAGAACATTTCAAAATCTTTTGTTTTTCCGCCATATATTATTTGGGTTTTGGTTAGTTAGATGGTGAAGTCGAAGCCAATTTTTTAAAATATATCATCCGGTCTTAATCGGGAAATTATATCATGGGTTAGTCCCACCATATCATCTATGGGACCAATCACTAAAAACTACTCACCTTATCAATTTTTTATTTTTCAAGTGAAGATTTACTTGGGAAAAAATATGACATGAAAAAATTGATGAGTTGAGTAATTTTTAGTGGTTGGTTTCATGGACACGTGATGGGATTGACCCATAATATAATTTTTCGGTCTTAATCCCACTATATTTGGGACCAACTTCAACCACCTATATATATTTAGGTCGGCTACACTTTTTTTCTCAATTATTCATCCGTGTTTGAAATGGGTGGAAATTGTTTACCTTTTTTTCTATACCTCTTTTTCAAATCAGAGGGTTTAGGGTTAAGGGTTATAGTTAGAGTTCAGGAAATTAGGGATAATGTGTATTTTTAGGGTGTAAGACTTAGGGTTTAGGATATTGAAAATAAGGGTTAGGGTTAAAATTTTAATTTTTTTAGAATTTTTTCAAAGAAAACATAGAATGGTGCACCATAAAGAGGTAAATGATTTTTACCCGTTTGATTTTTTAATGTAAAATATTGTTTAGATATTTGCAATGAAGAAAAAGCAGAAAAAAATACTTGATGTTAAAAAATATATTTATAAATATTAGGGTAAATTATTTCGGTGGTTATCTAATTAATTGAGAATACTTATTTTGGTCACTGAATTATTGAATTCGTCAACAGGCCACTCAACTTATTAAATTGACATTTTTTTGTCACTGTTTTTAAAATCTTAACGGAGAAGGTGAAGTGTCAGTTAAGTAAAATTTGTAAAATTATACACTTAGTCTCTAGAATTTATTTATTATTTTAATTTAATCTTAATTTTAAACTAATAAATAAAATTAATCATCCAATCCGGTTATGACACATGTATTTAATATCGAGTTAAATTTATTAAAATATTCATTTACTTATTTGAATATTAAATATTAAAATATTTTGATTTAAATGGTGTATTAAATATTTGAATATTTTAATTCAGAAATATTTTAATATTTTTATTAAAATATTTGAATATTTTCATTCAAATATTAAATCATAATATTCGAATCAAAATATTTAACTATTTTAATATTTAAATCAAAATATTTAATAAGTTTATTTTAAATATTAAATACACAAATATTTTATTTTAAATATTAAAAATTTAAATATTTTAATTCGAATATTAATTGACTTCAAATCTTATTAATTCCATTTTATACTCTTTAATTTTCAAAAAAAAATAATCTTTAAATAATATAGGTTGGTGAGTTACAAAGGTTATAGTGGCGCATTGGTTAGAGCATTGGTTCTTATCCTTTAGGGCATGGTTTGATTTCCAACATGCTAAATTCGCTCAATTTTACTTCTTTCTCTTATTTTTCATTAATCAGGTGGAGAGGAATACATAATAAATATTTAATAAAAACAAATTAAAAAACAAAATTAACCATCCATCGGGTGATGACACGTGTTATCACTGGTTGGATGGTTAGTTTTTTTTTTAAATTTAAAATTAGGATTAAATTAAAATAATAAATAAATTATAGGGATTAAATGTGTAATTTTATATATTTTGTTTAATTGACATGTCACCTTCTCCGTTAGGATTTTAACGAAGGTGACTAAAATACGTCGATTTAATAAGTTGGATGACCTAATTGACGAGTTCGATGGTTTAGTAGCCAAAATAGATATTCTCAATTAGTTGGGTGGTCACTGAAATAGTTTACTCTTTATCACAATTGTTTTCTAATGTAACGGTAAAGGGTTTATAGAGATGAGGTTTTAGTCATAGATTTGAATCCTAAGTATCATGTATAATTGATTTATTTAGATATTTATAAAAATATAAAAAGACTAACATACATTAGGAGTAGTTTTTTCTTTCTCCCTTTGTCAAAGTAAAAATTGTATAAAACAATATTTTGATATTTTTAAGTTAAATTGGTATTGAGTTAGAATGTGACCCAAATTAATTATTTTCATAGATAACATAAATACATGATAAATAAAAATCATTTTATTCAAAAAATATTTTTAAATATTATTATAATAATTGATGTTAAGTATATGGATAAAATGTTCAGAGGAGCACTATAAAGGGTTGGATTTTCAACATCGACTTTGTATTTAGAATACAATGACTAGATGAATTGGGTCATATATTTGTAGAACCCAATATATTTATTTGTAACTCTTATTTTAAATTAGGCTTTAGTCGAATGTTTTTAAATGGTTGTAAAATTTTTGGAGTTCTGTTACTTTTGAATTACTTGGATTTTTTTTCATTTGTGATGAATGAACCTTTGTTAGATTTTGAATGTGTTAAATGAGCTTTTGAAGTGAAATTCGCGGGTTTTGGGCCGGAGACTTAATGTGACATCTGAGTCGAAAGTGTTACACATACATTATGATTGTCTCTCTCAAGTTGGAACAAAAAAATTTTGTATGCTTAATTTAAAAATAAAACTTTGAAATAATGTTGTAGGAAAAACCATGGTGAAACAATTAATAAGTTGATTTTGTGAAAAAACTAACATGAAAATGATAACTTCTTATCAAAGTTTTTCTCTTATTAAGTGACATTCGATCTCTATATGTTTAATTCTTTTATGATGTGTTGAATTTTCTATAATTTTAATCGCAGAAAAATTATCATAATAAAGATTTACTGGAATAAAAAGAAGATATGAATCTTTAAAAATAAGTTATAACCATTATATTTCACAAATTATAGTAATCATAACTTTTTACTTTCTTTTATGGGAGAAACGATAAATCATTTGTTATTTTTTTAAACTTTTATGAGATTAATATTGTACTCAAAAACTCAAAAAAATTGTAAATAATTTTTTAAATCAAGACATGAACTTCAATTGGTGTCACTGAAGGCTTTTTCTTTCAAGTCATTCTTAACAGTAAAGAATAAACCTTGACCTAATATATTTTTCAAATATCTATCTACCTTGTATGCAACTTTTAAAAGAATCTCAATAGGTGTTGTAAGGAATTGGGATAATTATTACACATTGTAGGATATGTCTAGCCTAATGCTAGTGAGATATATTAACTTACCTACAAGTGTTTATATATATATATATATATATATATATATATATTAGAAAGAAATTCTTTTGTTTTTGACAATGATACCAACTCTCCAATTGGTGTCATTGAAAAAAGCTTTGACTGTCCCGATCGTGAATGCAAGTAGGCCTTGTCCTTTCAATGTTTTTTTGAAGATAAGAGATAGAGATGATGTTGAAAGATGGTGCAGCAGCTTGGAAGTATGATGGATGATTGAAGGAATTGAAATGAAAAAAGAGTAAGGTGTTATAATGTGTATGGATGGTGGTGGTAAATAGGAAAGATGGTGGTGGAAAAAGATAATATTCAAAGTCTAAAAAAGATGAACTTATGCTAAGAAGCATAAACTCAAACTTGAATAAGGCCTTAAGGGTGGTATAACTTAGACCAATTGGTTATAAGAACCAACAATCTAAAGTATAAAATAGGATAGAATACACAAAAAACATACAAAGGTTTGATAAGTTAAAAGTTCTAAAAAGAACGAATTTAAGAGATAAACTCACAAAGTAATTTTATATATTCTAAAAGATGTGTTTACAAATGAAAATTATACTCATATTTATAGTAAATAAAAGGGTATGGCCGAGAGAGATATCCCTTTGAATAGGTGGTCGAATAGTGTCTTTGGTGGTTGTTCGGTTGGTGGTGTCTCCCTCCTTAACCGTTTGGTTGAATTACGAATCCTGCAAGAGTTGTTGCAACTTTTTAGTTGGAAATTTCAGCCTGCACACTCTTTAATAATTTTGTCATATCTCGAGCTCAATGTCACGACCCGAGTTTCGGGACTCGGAGTCGGGTTAACCTGAGGTTGTGGGCCTCATAGATGGGCTTGTTGGGCTCAAGGGTTGTTGTTAGGCTTGAGTTTAAATGAAGGTTTTGGGGTAGAATGGTAAAAGGCTAATGAGGTGTTGGAAAGGAGAAAAGAGGGGTTTAATTTTCTGCATTTTTGCAGAGGCATGATCTCACCTCTTCACTCCTTTCTTCATTCTTTCTTACACCCATTTCCTCCCCCAAAAACCATCATCAAAGGTTGGTTTTTGGTAGTCAAACTTGTAGAATCCTTATTTTAAGGTAAGAGAGGTTTTTGGTCAGCTCTTGGAGATTTATCTTTTAAGGTAAGCTTTGTTTTAAATGGTGGAGGTAAGGTTTTTAGTAGGGGTTTTGTGGAAGAACGAGTTTTTGTTTTGAGAGGGTTTTAGGTTGGTTAAAAACTTGTTTTAGCTTCTTAGAATCGTTTAAGGCAGAGTGGTAATCCTTGATCATCTTTCTTGTAGTTGGAGAGCAAGGAGAACCTTTCTTGTAGTTGGAGAGCAAGGAGAACCATCAAGGTGCTTGGGTAAGGAGAAAGTTTGAGAGCTTGCTGTGGAGCTTCTTCAGTTCATTTTGGGAGGTTGGTCACTTCCAAATCTTTTGTATTTTCATGTGAATCATCATTTTGGCATGCTTGATTGATTGTGTGATGGTTTGACTAGGATAGAGCCTTTGCATGCTTTAATGGTGTCTTAATTTATAGTTGATGAAATTAAGTAAAATTGATTAGAAACTCACTTAAACTACTTCATTAATGAGTAAGATTGATTTGGGATCGATTGAGTTAGTTTTGGTTAAGGTTCTTAAGAATTTTAAGTTGCAGACCCGCATTTCGTGTAGGGGGTATCGATACCTATGGTATGTGTGACACCCTCGCCCCGGGTTAGGAGACGGAGGTATCGACTGAACATTCAAACTTGTAATTTAGACCAATATTGTATCTAATTCTAGATCGTTTCGATTATTTTGTGAGTTAATTCAAGACAATTATGTGTAAAGCCTATCAATTTTGGGGCCAATTTAAAACTTTTTCATACTTGTGCAATTAACCCTTTCGATTCTTAATTTTCATTCATTTATCAATTACAATCACAATTAAACTTGATCTAAATCTCTAACTAAATTTTTATTCGTTTAATCATCATTAATATTATCTTATTGATCAAGCCAATTTCTATTTTTCAAGTTGAACCAAAATTAACTAGGGGTATCGATACCCCTCATAGGGAGGTATCGGAACAGGGGTATCGAACCTCAGTTCGATACAGGTCAACTAGGTTGACTCGTTGACCAAGGCTAGGGAGCCTAGTTCAAAACTGGTATCGATGCAATTTCGTTACTGGAAGCCTCAGTATCGAACCGGGTATCGATGATGGTCTTCCTTGTTGACTCGTTGACTTTGACTGGGTAGCCTGGTTCGATACTAGTATCGAACCAGGGAGCACACTGTCAAGCTTGGTACCGAACCAAGATTCGATGCCATTTTAAATCTGCCAAGGGTGGTATCGATACCCAAGGAAGTGGTACCGATACCCCTGTTCGAAATTGGCAGGTTTCAAGCTTTTTAAACACTTAAACACAATTAAAGGACTCCAATTCAATCTCATTTCATCCCTAAACCTTAAGGGGGCCATTCTAACATGCCTAAACTCTAAATAACCTTTCCCTTAGTTATAGGATCATTAATTGAATCAATATCCAATCCAACACATATGCCATTCTCTATTTGGTTCTATGCTATATGTGCCAAATTAACTAACATACATTACCAATTCATATATGAAGGATGAATATGCAATCTATGGTCCTAGTCCCCAATTACCAATGCTAGCATAAATATGATTTTCATAACAAGTAGCCTAAACCCCATTTAACCATGAGACTTATAGGTTAAATGCACAAAACAAGGATCCATGCAAGTTTAGACCACAAGCTCAATCTAATATGTTCATCATGCCTTATGGCTTACAAACCAAGTCAATTAACAAGCCATATATATATACAAACCATGAGACAAGCCCTCAAATGCATAGGCTAAACAAAACATGCTCATTAATGCCACCATAAACTAGGAGTTAACCAAAATACAAAATACCATACTTTAGCTTGCTCGATGTCCTTGCTCCCGATCAATCTCAACCTAGCTCCTTAGCTCGATAACCTGTTAGTTGGGAAGGAGGAAACGATTGGTAAGTACTATGATGTACTTAGTGAGGTAGCCCTAGTCTAACCATATTAGACATAAAACACATGGTAAATAGCATGCTCAAATCAAACATTATATTGAGTTCATAGCATTAAAGGTGGCATGCTTCAATTAAACAAATAAGTCAATCCATGGCAATGACATCAATCAAATTACAAGATTATCATGCTCCTCATATCAATCACAAGTCTAGCATACTATTCAATTTCATATTCTATATGCCAAGCAATAACTAGCATGTATTCGAAGCATGTTGCTCATAAATCAATTTTTCATTTTCAAGCTTTCATTAAACATTTCATTTCAAGGGCTACTTATAGCCATATGCTCATTTCCAATATCAATAGCCATTTCACATTCAAGTGCTACTTATAGCATCAATTACATTCAATATTCTATATCGATACATGATCAAGTGTCAATGCTTCTCAAGCCACTACATGTTCATATAATTCGCATTTAAACCTTTTAGTCATTCAATTAATTCCATGTGATGCCTTAGTATAGTGGGACAAGGTAAGCGAGTCAACAAGAGTGTCACGAAGACACTAACAAGAATACCACAAAGGCACTAACAAGAGTACCACAAAGGTAATAACAAGAGATATTCATGGTATCTAACAATTGGTGACTAACCACCAAATCACGGTACCCACAGTACCAAACAAGAGTACCGAAGTACTAAACAAGGGTGCCGTAGCACTAAACAATGAGCTCAAGACCCTAGGCATGCCGTACTACCTATAACCAACTATCGACCAAGTCTCAATATCATTTTCATTTTCCATTGTTCATTATTCAATTCATATTACCAAGTTCATGTCACCAAGAGCAAGTATGCATAACATGCTAACATAAAAGCATCTATCGTGTTCTAACATATCATTCATATCATGTGAACATATATTCAAGCATATCATGTCATCAATTCATTGTTCATATCACTATTTATACATGCTTCATGCATGATTCGCGTACCTGGCATCCATAGCCGCGTGCCATACCTTACCTCGGCATTTCCGAGTCATGCATATGTGTTAAGCTAGTACTAACAATTTAACAAACAATTCATATCAAACAATTCATTAACATTAGCCTCCTTCCCTTTTTACCGAACATAGATTAGTCCTTTTACATAATAAAATCGAATCAAATAAACAAATAGATGGTTAGGACCCTAGGTCCCAACCCTAAGGTTTGCCACACTCACTATTAATTCCGAGCAATTTAGGGGTTGTAGATCGTGATCCCTTTGCCCTTTTTCTTTGCTAGTTCGAGCCCTCCTTGTTCCTCGATATCCTCTTCCCTTGTATTCTCTAGTAATTCAAAGACATATAACATTCATTAGAATACATTTAATCATTTAATTCTAAGTGGTTTTAGACTTAACAAATGTAAACAAGTGCTTTTCTTCATTAGGGACATTTTCGCTACCCTATAAAGAATCGCTTATATATCCTAATTCCGATATCCGATTTTAGTCCATTTTACCTCTTTGGAAATCTAGAAGAATCCTCTACAAGGACCAGTTAACCTTATATTTTAATTCCTATTCGATCAGCTCCAGATTTCATTCGGATCAGGTTTGTCCAGAACCGAGACTGTTCGGACATCCCTTACGGTAACGCTTATATCTTTTCCTACCGAACTTCGATTGAGATTCTGTAAATTTTCCCTTAAACTAGGTATATAGGAGTATCATGCTTCAAAATTTCAGCTCCTAACTCCTTAAATCCCGACCTAGGGAATTTCTCAAAGATGGCTATCCGGAATTGCATTTCTAGGCATTTTTGGCTAGTTTTCTTTCTATTGCTTAATTTCCTAATCCGATGTTGTTCTTACAAATTTCCATCACCTTCAAACTTAAGATTAGCATAACTTAATTCCTTTTCATCAACTTAATCTCATGCATATCTAACATTAAATCCATTAATGCATGTAACACTTTCAAAAATCTTAACCATCACAACAAAACATGTATAGTTTACACCTATTTCTTATGGCAAAACCCCCCCCAAATTTCAACATGCAATTATACAATTTCAAGAGAGGGTAAATCAACCATTACCTTATTCTCAAAAGCTATGCACCAAAACTCTTAATTCTCATGCAAATACACCAAAATCCAAGCTTTCCAAATCCACCTTCTCATGCTTCTAACATCATAACCAAACCATAGCTAACTTTAATTCAATTTCTAACAACTTAAATTAACACCAATTCTTAAGGAAAGAGCAAAACATTACCTTGCTTTCTCAAGATTTCTCAATAGCACCAAATGGCCACTTCTCTAAGCTTCCCTTGCTCTTTAACCTTCCATAGCAACCAAAATCACTCATAAGCTCTCTAATTTTGGTGGGTAAAGGGTGAAATCTTGACAAAGATTGAGCTTTCTCTCTCCATCTCTCATTTCTTTGTTTCTCGGTGGTGTGGGAAATGGAGGAAGAAGACCCTTTTTTTTTCAAATAAAGCTTTTTAATCAATTAAAATATTCATCTCTTGACATATGTCTAAGTCTTTGGTCTAATTACCCAACTTTGCCAATTATCCTTTCCTATTACATGCAAACTCTCTTGCTTTGCTCTTGTTGCAATTACATCCTTAATTTTAGCTTAGTATTTCTCTTTTGTTTCAATTAAGTTTTGATTTGATTAATTGATCTATCATATAACCTTTACTCTTCAATTAGCTAATTCCTTCCCTTAATTTCATGTTAAGCTTAATCCTTAACTTAATTGAATTGCCTAATCTCATAAAATTCAACTTAATTTACATGGTACAAGCCTTTAATCACTTCAATTGATTACTTTATTTACCATTTAGTCAATAGTTCCATATTGCCATCCTTCTAGGTCCTATTGAGGGTGTTACAGTATGGGTATTGTTACCATAGAGAGGAAAATAGGCTGTTAAAGGCAGATGTATTGGAACCCTTTACCCGTGTTTCGGAACGAAACATTTTAGTAACATTTTGGTTCGATACCTTTTTTGAGGCGTATCAAAACTGGGGTATCGGAACGCAAAGGGAGCATTTCGATATGGGGTGTTTTGATACCCCTTATATTGGCGTATCGATACACCTAGGCTTTTCGCCCAAAACATTGTTGTAATTGTAACTCTATTTTATTTTATTTGTCGAGGTCAAATGTTTTAGTAAACTTGTATTTGGAGCTTCATTTATACTTTGGATTTTTTAAACTGCTTTTTCTATTTATGACGTTTTAAATTTTATACCGTATTTGATGATACACATGGTTTGATTTTGAAATTTTATGGACACGGGTTGGGTTTATGGACCAAATATGGCACCCGGGTTTGGGATGTTACATTTAGTGGTATCAAAGCCTAGGTTTATTCAGTCCTAGGATGTCCCCGGGGATAAGAGTCGAGCGTTGTGACAAGCGTCTAGCAAATACATACCCATGAATCTTAGTAGTACTTGAAAAGCTGATTTCTGATGGTGTAATCCTTTTTGTTTGATTGTGCAGAAGTGAATCATGCCTAGGAGGGCCAGAGTTATCGAGGAGAGTTTGGGATACCATGATTGGAGCTTTGAGGAGGACCACAAGTATGACGTGGATGAGTCAGAAGAAGGGGATAGGCAAGGGGCGAACTATTTCAACCATCTACACCGAGCTTTGGATCGGATAGTAAGAGTTATCTCGAGGGGTACACCTACCCCACATGAGGCACCTATCGAAAGGTTTCGTAGGCAGTGTGCTACGGATTTCTTGGGTTCTGGCCATGATGTGAGCACATCATGTCGCGACAAGAAAGCTGATATGGAGGTCTTACCATTAGGACCTATTACTCGTTCTAAGGCAAAGAAATTCAGGGAAGTCCTTTTCCTTAGTTGTGCTTCAATTCAAAATTCATTTGATAATGTTTATGCCTTAGAACATAGGCTTTATAATGTGTTGCATGTTGATATGTGACATATTAGACTATACTATTTATATATAAGTTTAAGTATGTATATATGTTATTAAGTATGTTTTTAAGGATTGGTTTGATAGTTTTTATTATATTTCTAACTTATTTATAAGTTCATGTATGTTATTGAATAAGTTTGTTAGTGTTTACACTTTATATTTATGTTTCCATTGAGTTTACAATACTTTGATGGATTCTTGTGATGTTTACATGTAGGAACATATGATAATACCAACTCAAGAGAGTGGATGCAGCTAAACACTAGCTCAAGTGAGTTCTATTCAGCTCAGAAGAAGCTCCATGACGTTCATGCAACTCAATTTAGCTCGATGCAGCCCAGAGGCTTAATTCTAAGCTCGAGTCAGCTCCTAACACTCTCAGCTAGATCGTTTCAGCTCAACTCAATTTTCAGCTAGCTCAACTCAAGATGAAGTGACCTACGACAGCTGAAACCTATCTTACACGAAGGGAAGGTGTCCTAGGCATGTGCCATGCATGTGGGACACATATGGCAGCCTTGTGCACATGTGTGGGTGTGTAAATGCAAGCAAACCAAACAAGGCCCTTGTTTTTGAAGACCAAAACACCCAAGGGATAATAATGAGTGGTTATTGTTCAAAATTCAAATATTAAACACATGTTTAATGTGTTTTAAATGTCATTTTCGTTCAAAACACGTGGCTAAGAAAGCATGGCTGCCAAAAAGAGTTATTTTCATTCAAATTTAACTTTTAAACTCCTTTAATATTAGCCACACATTTAATTTCGGTTTAGCTCTCTTCTTTCTATATATTTGTACTACAAACTTTGTAAAAATGGTAGACTCTTAGAAATAAAATAATACTTGAGAGATTTTCTCTTATTTGGTTCCTTTTAGAACTTTTCTGACTTTTAAATTTGTTTTGATTTTCATTTTGATACTTCGGGTTCCTAGATCGCTATCTAGAGGGTCCAAGTCTTTTGATGTTAAACAGATCCGATTTGGGTTTGCTCAATAGATTGTGCAGGTTCTTTCGAGTTTAGCGTTGCATTTTGATTCCAGCAGCAAAATTCACCATTGTTGAATGTTCAAGTTGCTGCCATGGATGTTTCTTGAAGCATTCATCTTTCTCGTTTTGAAATTCATCAAAACACCATCTCTTTCTTATTTTTCTTTTAATTTTCATTTTTCCCTTTTATTCCTAATTTTCATGTTGTTCTTGTTGCAGGAATGTGCTTACAAGATTCTTAGATTCGTAATATACGAAGAAAGTCTGTTTCGACAGGCTACATCGTATCAGGCCAAGACAATCCTGTGAAAGGAGATCAGTGGCTTCGTGATACTCGATGGATCATGAGGCAGATGAGGTTGAGGTTCGAGGACAAGTTGTCTTGAGTTCTTTCTCTGCTCAAGGAGAACGCGAGGGAATGGTGGGAAAAATTGAGATGGAGTGGTATCCCGATCAACCGATATAGGACGAATTCTTGGATGAGTTTGACAAAAAGTATGTGGGAGAGACTCACATCGATCGGTTGAGAGATCAGTTCACCCACCTTGTGCAAGGTAATCGTACAATCTTAGAGTACGAGCAGGAATTCCTACAGTTGAGTAGGTATGCACCCGAGTTTATAACTACCGAGAAGATGAGGTGCAAGAGGTTTCTAAGAGGTTTGATGAAAGAGATCCAGACTTATCTAACAGCTAACACACAACATGTATTTTCTGAGTTGACGGCTAGTGCTAAGGCTTTAGAGCAGGTGCAAGGTTTGACGTATGGTTCTGCGGGAGGACAAGGAAATACTAGTGGGAGGAATCGGTCCTCTAACAGTTCCCAGTCTCAATCTCGGAGGGACATAAAATTATGGAATCAAGGAAGGTGAGGCTCGAACCAGATTTCGAGATCTAATCGCAGGTGAGAGTCTGCTAGCCGTAGGATGCCTTCATCATCATCCATGATGAGTCCCAAGAGTTCTCAAGGGATTGCAGGTATGCCAATTTGTAATCAGTATGGACGCAGACACCGTGGTGAATGTTGGTGATCGAACTGGGCTTGCTTTGAGTGTGGATCTCTAGACCATCTTATGATGGATTGTCCTGTTGCTTCTACTACCATATTAGTTTAGAGTCAGAGGACCTCTTATCTAGTTCATAGGGGTCGAGGGTTCTTTAGGGGAGGTGCGAGTCAGACTACCGACCATTAGAGTAGGGGCACATTTCAGTCTATCGCTAGGGCACCAACGAGGCAGTATGCAGTCAGAGCTTAGGAAGACTGCAAGACCACGATGTTATCTCAGTTACTTTCTCTTTGTTCTTTGTACCTATAGTTGCATTAGTGGACTCGAGGTCTACACAGTCCTACATCTATAATGGGATATCAAAACATAGGGGTTTGTCAGCTTAGGGTCTAGAGATAGGGGTTAGAGTAACAAGTCTGTTGGGTTTACATATGATAGTGGATAAGGTGTATCGGAAGTGTCCGATCGAGGTACAAGGTTCGATCTTTCCAGCGGACCTTATGGTCTTGCCTTTTCAAGTGTTTGACACAATCCTAGGTGTGGATTGGTTGTTTGAGCACGATGCTAGCTTGGGTTGTAAAGCTAAGAGTTTGAAGTTGAGAGTTGCCAATGGGTCCAATTTAGTAGTGAGGGTAGAAAGAAATCCTGGTATCCCTAACGTTGTTTCAGCTTCGGCGATACAGAAGTTGATACAACAAGATTGTGAGGCTTTCTTAGCTCACGTGGTTGATACGAGGGTTGAGGTTCCAGCTTTGGAGAGTCTTCGGACAGTTTATGAGTTTATTGATGTGTTTCCCGAGGAGTTATCGGGTTTACCACTAGATTGATAGCTTGAGTTTCGTATAAAGGTATTGCCGGGCACGACACCAGTTTCCATCACTCCTTGGTGTATGGAACCAACAGAGATGAGAGAGTTAAAGAGTCAGATCCAAGAGTTGTTAGAAAAAGAGTTTATCTGACCGAGTGTTTCACCTTGGGGTGCTTCAGTTCTGTTTGTGAAAAAGAAAGATGGGTAAATGAGGATGTGCATTGACTACCAGCAACTTAACAAGGTAACAATAAAGAATCGCTACCCTCTTCCTAGGATTGACGACCTATTTGACCAGTTACGAGGTGCCCGTGTATTCTCGAAGATAAACTTGAGGTCTGGTTACTACCAACTGAAGGTAGTTGAGGAGGATGTTCAGAAAACCGCTTTTAGGACGCGATATGGACACTACGAGTCCTTGTTAATGCCTTTTGGTCATATCAATGCTCCAGCAGCATTAATGGATCTCATGAATCGGATCTTTCAGCTTTATCTAGATCAGTTTGTGATGGTGTTTATAGATGACATCTTGGTCTATTCTTAGTCAGAAGAAGAGCATGGTGAGCACCTTCGGGTTGTACTTCAGACGTTGAGGGAAATATATCTTTTTATTAAGTTTAGAAAGTGTGAGTTTTTGCTTTCAGAGGTTTCATTTTTGGGCCATATCGTTGTGTCCGATGGGATCCATGTGGATCTAATGGGATTCATGTGGATCCTCAAAAGGTTCGTAGTTTCCTTGGGCTTGCAGGATATTATCAACGGTTTGTAAAGGTTTTCTCAATCTTGGCGTCACCATTGACCTAGTTGTCGCAAAAAGGAGTTCCCTTTGTTTGGAATGAGAGGAGATAACATTGTTTTGAGCAGTTAAAGGCTTATCTTACCGAGGCACCAGTGTTGACTCAATCGGAGTTAGGAAAAGACTATGTTGTTTTCAATGATGCATAGTTGAATGGTTTAGGGTGTGTTCTTATGCAAGATGGAAAGTTTGTTGCCTATGCTTCAAGGCAACTTAAGACGCATGGGAAGAACTACCCCAACCATGATCTAGAGCTAGCCACAGTCATCTTTGCTTTGAAGATATAGAGGCATTATCTTTATGGGGAAAAATGCTACATCTATACGGACCATAAGAGCCTGAAGTATCTGCTTACTCAAAAGGATTTAAACTTGAAACAACATCGTTGGATAAAGCTGCTAAAGGACTATGACTGTGTGATCGAGTATCATCCGGGTAAACCAAATATGGTGGCAGATGTTTTGAGTAGGAAGTCCATAGAGGACTCGAGAGCTATGTTTCCTTGTTTGAGGTTGACAGATGATGGTGGTCTTTTGGTCGAGCTTCGAGTGGAACGTACGTTGGTTCAAGAGATAAAGAGGACCCAAGTTTTGGATGAGGACTTGGTAGCTCAGATAGAGGCAGTTCAGAGAGGTGAGGTTACGAACTTTAAAGTACGAGATGGTGGTTACTTGTACTTCAAGATACGTTTGTGTGTTCCTGCTTTAGAGGATATGAGGGATCGTATTATGAGGGAGGCACACCGTAGACCTTATACTGTACATCCAGGAAGCAACAAGATGTACCAAGATCTCAGACTGTTCTATTGGTGGCCTTGTATGAAAAAAGATATCTCAGTGTTTGTAACAAGGTGCTTAGCTTGTCAGCAAGTGAAGGCGGAACATCAGGTTCCTTTAGGTTTGCTTCAGCCTATCCAGATTCCACAATGGAAGTGGGATCGAGTCACCATAGACTTTGTTACAGGGTTACCTTTGACTCAAAGGAAGCTTAATGCTATATAGATTGTAGTTGATTGGTTGACCAAGTTTGCTCACTTTTTACCTGTACGCATGGACTTTACTTTGAAAAGGTTAGCTCAGTTGTACATCAAGGAGATCGTGCGATTACATGGAGTGCCATCCTTGATCATATCAGATAGGGATCCGCGGTTCACGATAAGGCTTTGGAAAAAGATCCATAGTGCTTTGGATACCAAGTTGTACTTCAGCACAACTTTTTATCCATAAACTGATGGTCAATCTGAACGGGTCATTCAGATTCTTGAGGACATGCTTCGGTGTTGTGTTGTGGACTTTGAGGATAGTTGGGAGGAACAACTACCGTTGGTTGAGTTTGCTTACAACAATAACTATTAATCTAGTATCAAGATGACACCGTTTGAGGTATTGTACGGACGCAAGTGTAGGACACCCTTGTGTTGGACCGAGCTCAATGAAAGACGGATTGTGGGTTCTGATCTAGTTAAGCAAATAGAGGAAAAGTTTCAGATCATCAAGGAAAGGTTACAAACGAATTTTGATTGTCAAAAAGCTTATGCGAATAAGAAAAAGAAGCATATCGAGTATGAGGTTGGAGAAAATGTGTTCTTAAAAGTGTCACCTTGGAAAAGGATCATCCGTTTTGGAAGGAAGGGCAATTTGCGTCTATGGTTTATAGGACCGTATGAGGTGCTTGAGAGAGTTGGTTCAGTGGCTTATCGGTTAGGTTTACCTCCAAACTTGGCACGCATCCACAATGTGTTCTATGTGTCGATGTTGAGGTGTTATCATTCAGTTTGTCTTTCGAGGATGTTAAGGTTAATACGGATCTAACCTACAAAGAGGAACCGGTAAGAGTTTTTGATAGGGGAGTCAAAGAGCTTCAGAATAAGTGTATCCCTTTGGTTAAGATGATTTGGAGAAACCACAGAGTCGAAGAGGCTACGTGGAAGGTCAAAGCGGACATGAGGTTGCTCTATCCGTACTTGTTTCCCCTCGGTAAATTTCGAGGATGAAATTTCCTTTAAGGAGGGGAGAGTTGTCATGACCTGAGTTTCGGGACTCAGAGTCGGGTTAACCCGAGGTTGTGATCCTCGTAGATGGGCTTGTTGGGCTCAAGGGTTGTTGTTGGGCTTGAGTTTAAATGAAGGTTTGGGGGTAGAATGGTAAAAGGCTAATTAAGGTGTTGGAAAGGAGAAAAGAGGGGTTTAATTTTTTGCATTTTTGCAGAGACATGATCTCACCTCTTCAGTCCTTTCTTCATCCTTTCTTACACCCATTTCCTCCCCCCAAAACCATCATCAAAGGTTGGTTTTTGGTAGTCAAACTTGTAAAATCCCATTTTAAGGTAAGAGAGGTTTTTGGTCAGCTCCTGGAGATCTATCCTTTAAGGTAAGCTTTATTTTAAATGGTGGAGTAAGGTTTTTAGTTGGGGTTTTGTTTAAGAATGAGTTTTTGTTTTGAGAGGGTTTTAGGTTAGTTAAAAGCTTGTTTTAGCTTCTTAGAATCGTTTAAGGCAGAGTGGTAATCCTTGATCATCTTTCTTGTAGTTGGAGAGCAAGGAGAGCCATCAAGGTGCTTGGGTAAGGAGAAGGTTTGAGATCTTGCTGTGGAGCTTCTTCAGTTCATTTTGGGAGGTTCGTACACTTTCAAATATTTTGCATTTTCATGTGCATCATCATTTTGGCATGCTTAATTGATTGTGTGATGGTTTGACTAGGATAGAGCCTTTGCATGCTTTAATGGTGCCTTAATTTATAGTTGATGAAATTAAGTAAAATTGATTAGAAACTCACTTAAACTACTTCATTAATGAGTAGGATCGATTTGGATCGATTGGGTTAGTTTTGATTAAGGTTCTTAAGAATTTTAAGTTGCAGACCTACATTTCGTGTAGGGGGTATCGATACCTCTAGTATGGGTATCAATACTATAGAGTGGAAAATAGGTTTTTAAAGGCAGACGTATCAAAATGCCTTACCCGTGTTTCGGAACGAAACATTCCAGTAACATTTTGGTTCAATACCTTTTTTGAGGCTTATCGAAACTGGGGTATCAGAACGCAAAGGGAGCGTTTCGATATGTGGTGTTTTGATACCCCTTATATTGGCGTATCGATACACTTGGTCTTTTCGCCCAAAACTTCAAGGGATGGGTTAGGAGGTTCTATAATTCGTGATATGAGTTCACATGGGTCGTTTATGAAATAAAATGATTAATGAGCTCGAAATTGGTAATAAGGGTCTTAATATGAGAAATTAGACTTGCATGCTCGGTTTTGGCTTGGTTGAGGTATTGCTTGATTTAGGATCTTAGGTGGATCGTCTTGTATGGTTTGCGTCTTTGTTTGACGGGATCCAGATACCCAGTGAGTGATAGTGTTGCAACACAACGAAGACCATCTGATGTGAAATTCCAGGTGATCTATCGAAGACCATCCGATGTGAGATTCCGAGTGATGATCTTGCTCGATGTGAGATTCCGAGCCTCAGTCGATGTGAGATTCCGAGTGAAGACTCTGTTGCGTGTAGAAATAGCGCAAATTGTGCAGTGTACACGTCGCAAGTAATAAAGTGATAAGTATTTATCGTGTATCGTCTCCACAGGTATTGGTGTTCTTAATATGTCTTCTTTAATATTCTTGTCCTGTAAAAGTAAAGTAAAAGCACAAGTAGGAAGGATGTTTGAGTTAACTAATTAAATAAAAACTAAATAAAGGTAGTGAGAACGAATGAGGAGAGTGGGCAGGATCTAGTTGTGTTGTAATGTGGAATCGATCGACTTGTTTCTGTCCATTGCTATCGCATGACTCTGCCTCGACAGTACAACAGATTACTGCCTCGACAGCGACAATGCGTGTCTGCCGCGGCAATCCCTTGCTCTTGGGTAAACCTTACTAAGATTCGGTAAAGTGTCCTTGGATGGCTCTGCTTATCCCTAAGTCGAAACACTGTTGATAATCAGTCTTTGACGATACCTCCCGGCGTGAATCAATTATAACTATCAACCAATCTCACACTTCTTTTAGCCGCTGAAACTCCAACCTATCCCTAGGCCGAGTTAGTATTTTTCAAATACCGTACTTACTCTTTTCGTGAATCTAACTCTCCTGAGTCTAGATAAATAGATTACTCACAAACTTCCCTCCCGGGCTTGGATGCAAGAACAAAGAATGGCAAAGAGTACGCAAATCTTAATGTTTTATTGCATTGAAACGAGAAACAAAGTACAATCTCCTCTCACAAGTACTCGACAACCTTCACCTAACCCTAAGAAAGCTTAGAACATGATGAAAGAAAGAACACAATAATTCTTAGGGTTGAACTCTCTCTAAATCGGCTCTCCTAATACATTGGACGGCTATTGTATATATAGGTTAGGTCTAGGGCAAACCTTTCCTAAGTAGGAATACTACTTGGAGTAGGATTACAATTATTCCCATAAATCAAAATATTTCCAAGTTTATTTCAACTAGGAGGCTTTTCCCCGTGGCCTTTGACTTGGGCTTTCCTCGCGCTAGCCAGCTTCGATCCATGTGCTGCATGTCTAGAATCGTCCAACGTATTTTTATCTTTTAATCGCCTACAGTATTGATGCTGAAGATTCAGTTGCTGCCGCGGACCAGCTTCTGCCTCGGCCTCAACCCTGCCTCGACAGTACTTGTTCCTGCATGTACAGAAGATATCATAAATTCTGCATTTTTCTATAAATATTAGCTTTGTGAGTTATAATAGCAGAATATCCGAATATTGCATTTTAAGCGCATGCATCAGTCCAAGTAAGTGTGAGATAAGTGCTTATTGCCCATGAAAGGTTTATAAAATAATGACCTTTTGAGCACTTATCATACCCCAAACTCGAACTATTGCTTGTCCTCAAGCAATGCAAGCCATCAATTTGCCAAACCTTATTCTCTCTTGGTCTTACTTTTCCATCTATTCTCCCCACCATAACTATGTCTATTCCTTAGTCTTAGCCTTTTGTTTACTCAAGGACTTTACTCGAAAACAAGCTATAAGATTTTGTGAGTGTGTGTGTTTTTGTGGACAAGGTTGATTTAAAGGCTTTCTTAGATAAACTCTAAGTTCAAGACAAATAGATTTGGATCTAGTGGTCTCCTCTTAAAACATCAATAGCTTGAGCCAATTTCAGGCACCTCAAGGTATGTGTTTTCTATTCCTTCTTTTCTTTCTTTAGCATACTAGAGCCAATTTCGGGCACCTTTAGCATGAAGAAGAGCGTTTCCTAGAGCCGTTGATAGGTACCTCTAGTCACTTTCCCAAAAGTCTAAGTTTGTATATCCTAAGTTCATTAAAAGAATTCCTAAATCAAACAAGTCCCAAAAGTGTTTATAACCTTAACCTTATAGCAAGCTTCTAAGTTTTCTACCTTAAGTATTCTAAGGTTAATCCTTTAAAACAGAACCTAGCCACGGTACGGAGAAAGATTTCTATAGTCTTAAAAGAATAAACTACGACAATACTGATGGAAGGCAGTGCAAAAGTAAAGGTAGTAAATCAATTAGGAAGCAGATAGATGCACTAAAATTTTTTCAAATATGGCAAAAATCTTACTCCCTTTCATGGTAAGGTCGCGTCAGTGGGCTGCCTCGGCAGTGCACCTACACCCCCAAACTCAAACTGAGCATAGTCCTCAATGCTCTAATCACACAGCAGGTAAAGAATTTAACAACACAAGTAAAGAAGAAGTAAAGGCAGTAAAAGCTTAGTATTTAAATGGACTCCGAAGAGCTGCTGGTAACAATTTTTTTCTAGGCCTCCCTGCTGACTCTTTCATCCTTGATCCTTGTGCTGGTGATTGTTTTAGTTTTGCTTACCGAAGCGGTTGAACTCGTATGGGTGGTGTCCTTTGTAAAGGAGCGTCCACCTCTTCTCCTTCTTCTTCGTCGGCAATTTCTTCCGTATGCATTTTGTACGTCCCTCCTTCCTCTTCAACGTTTGTTGCCTTGGCATAATGAATGCTTGGCTCGGCATTGGATGAGCTTTGATGTACGTACTCATCTATTTATCTAGAGAGACTACCCATGAGGATGGGTGATCGTGGTGGAGTACTGAAGACAACTCTTCTCTTTGATGGTCTTCTGCTGGTTGAAGATGCCGTGGTAGAGCCTGCTGCCCTAGATGGGCCAGCCGCGTTGAACTATTTTTGAGGTTGAGAAGGGAAAGATGGCCTCGGCCCTGGGGCTGGAGTGGTCTCTGTGTAGGGTGCTGCTGTGACGAATATGTTTGCTGGGAATTCTGGAAAGTGCATCCCTTGACTTAGAAAATTTTGCATCATCATCTGTGCAAGTGTGTTGTTCAAGTCACATTGATATTCCATGTATCTCTGTTGACGAAGGTCCATGGCGGCCATCCTGTGTAGAATCTCCTAGTATGGGTCTACTGCGACAGTGGTGTGGGCAGTGCCAGGCATATATGCTGTGTACTGAGCTCCGACAGTGAAGTCGACAGTGAACTGCTGAGGAGTTGCCTGGAATGGTTCTGCCTGCGTGATCTGCATTATTTTATGGAAGAAGTCTCTCGTCCATCCTTGCCTATTTGGTGTGTATTCATCCGTATCTTCCACTGGTACACCTGAAGCAATGCACAAACCATAGATTAAACAAGGGAAATATAACGGTCCTTTTTCCTTCTTACCGCACTCGTAGATTTCTCGTAATATGATCTCGTCAACGTTAATGCTCCTTTTGGTGATGATTGATTGGATGATCACCAATCTCCTACAGTCTACCGTGCTGTTGTGGGAGGTGGGGATGAGGCGTCTCTTGACAAAGGTGTTCCAAAGCTTGGCCTCGGGCTTTAGGTTTTGCCTTGCTACAGATCCTCTATGGGCACCGGTTTCCCATGGAGTATTCGTGTAGCAAAGGTCGTCTTTAATCAACTCGTAGTCTTCGTTTGTAACTTCTTCAAAAAATTCGGCATGGATATCGCGGATAGGTGTGAGACCATAGTATTGGTTGATTATCTCGACATCAAGCTTGATCGGCCTGCCCCGACAGTGCACGTAGAGAGAGTCCTTGCTCGGCCCATGTGCATAAAATTCCCGCACTATGGTGGCATTTGCCTAGGCAGGCTGTAGGCAAAGAATCTCCTAATCTTGATATTTAATTTTATCGAAAAAGAAGTGTTTGATGCCATAGTTCTCCTCATCTGAGTGTTGGAACCCTTGTTCCTCCCATAACTGCCGAGCAACGAAAGATCTGTTGAATCGGTCTTCAACAGCAGCAGGGGCAAAGCGAGTGTATGATGCCATGGATGAGTGTTGAGGATTTTGAAGAGTTTCTTGGAAAGATTCTGAAAATTTCAAGAAGGCTAGGTAGAGAGTATGATGAGAGCAAGATTACCAAAAATTCAAAAGAAAACAAGAATGTAAGAGTGAATAGTTCACGAGAAGAAAGGTGCTTATATAGGTCTCGGCCTTGTATCCGTTTGAAACCACTATCCGTTTTGTAGCCGTTAGCCTTTACTGCTGATTGCTTTTACTGCCGCGGCAGAAATCTCGGCAGACTAGTTGTTACACTTTTTTGCCCGTTGGGACTGCTGCGGCTCTGACACTATTTTCTACCTCGGCAGAATTTCTGCTGTGAACTATTTCTCCTTTATTCTTGCTTTATTAACCTAAAAATAATTGAACAAAAACAAGGAAAATAATGAAAGCATAAAATAAATATGGAAAGTAAATATAAACTAAACTAATTGTCGCGTGTCAAAAGTGTGCGTTTAGTGCAAGCGGACACATCGCAAGTAATAAGTGATAAGTATGTTATCGAGTTATCGTCTCCTCAGGGACTGGTATACTTAATATGCTTCCTTTATCTCCTTGCTCTGTGGAAAGATAAAAGCACAAGTGAATTGGTGTGATTTATTTAAACTAAAATAATTGAATAGAAATAAAGAGTCGAAATATTAGAGAGAGAGATGGGCCAGGATCCAGTTGTATTGTATTGTGGATTTGATTGACTTGTCTTTATCCAATGTAATCGCATATCTCTGCCTCGGCAGCACTGCAGTTTACTGCCTGGGCAGCGACAACGCTGTCTGCCGCGGCAATCCCTTGCTCGTGGGCAGACTTTACCAAAGTTCGGCAAAGTGTCCTTGAATGACTCCGCTTATCCCTAAGTCAGAGTGTTGTTGATGACTAGTCCTTGATGATACCTCCCGGCGTGAACCAATTATACTCACCAACCAATCTCACACTTCTTTTAGCCGCTGAAACTCTTAACCTAACCCTAGGCCGAGTTAGTATTTCGCGATTGAAACACCGTACTTACCCCTTTCGTGAATCTAACTCTCCCGAGCTTAGATAAATGGATTACTCACAAACTTCCCGCCCGGGCTTGAATGCAAGAACAAGGAATAACAAAGGATAAGCAAACCTTGATAATCTTTATTGTATTGAATAAAAGACAAATTACAATCTCCTCTCACAAATACTCCACAACCTTCACCTAAACCCTATGAAGGTTTTAGAACATGATGGAGAGGAAGTAAACAAGAATAGAAGTCGGCTCTCCCTAGGTATTTCTCTCTCCTATACATTGAGTGGTTAGGTCTTTATATAGGCTAGACCTAGGGCAAACCTTTCCTAAGTAGAATACAACTTGGAGTAGGGAACAAGTCAAGTACATAATAATATTATATTTCCAAGTTTGAATTCGGCTAAGGGGGCTTTCCCGCATGGCCTTCCTTTGGGCTTTTCCTTGTGCTAGCCAGCTCCGATTCTTGGGCTTCAAGTCCAAACACGTTCCTTAGATTTTTGTCTTTCCATTGCCTATCACTTTGCTTCCTATCTTCCTGTTGCTGCCTCGGCATCAGGTCCTGCCTCGGCCTTGTCTTTACCGCGGCAATGGTTTTCCTACAAAGATATGAAAACGCAGTAAAACGTGCATTTTTCTATAAATATTATCTATTTAAGTATAACTTCTAAATATATCACATTAAGCACATGCATTGGTTCAAGTGGGTGAATATTTGATGATAAATGCCGATAAAAGGAGTAAAAAGTGATAGTGTGTTGAGCACTTATCACACCCCCAAACTCGAACTATTGCTTGTCCTCAAGCAATGCAAACCATCAATTTGCCGAACTCTACTCTCTCTTGGTCTTACATGTCCATCTATTCTCCCCACCATAGCTAGGCCTATCTTTAAGCCTTAACCATTCGGCTACCTAAGAATTTACTTAGAAACAAACTATAGGATTTGTGAGTGTGTGCGTTTTTGTGGACAAGTTGATTAAAGGCTTTCTTAGATAAACTCTAAGTTCAAGACAAATAGACATTGGTTTAAGTGTTTTCTTCTTTTTCAAACCCCAAATCTTGAGCCGGTTTCGGGCACCTCAAAGATTTGTGTTTTTCTTTTCACTAAAAAACCTTTTTGTCTTTTCTTTTTTAATATTCCTTAATACATACTAGAGCCAATTTCGGGCACCTCTAGCATGAAGAAGAGTACTTTCTAGAGCCGGTGATAGGCACCTCTAGTTACTTTCCCAAAGATCTAAGTCTTTATCACCTAAGTTCATTAAAAGAACTCCTATAATCCAACAAGTCCCAAAAGTGTTTAAAGTTCTTCCTATAGTAAGCTTCTAAGTTTTCATCCTTAAGCATCCTAAGGTTAAGCTCTCTTAACAGAACCTAAACATGGTAAGGAGAAAGATTTCTATAGCCTTAAAGAATAAACTAAGGCAATACTGATGATGAGTAGTGCAAGAGTGTAGGCAGTTAATTCAAGTAAGGCAGGGAGCATAAAAATTAAAAAAAAATCATTGGAATACTCCCTTTTTTGGTAAGGGTGCGGCAGTAGATTGCTGCCTTGGCAGCAAATCTGCAACCCCAAACTCAAACCAAGCATTGTCCTCAATGCTTTATATTTGGAAGGAATAAACGGCAAAAGAGAATATGAATTATATGCAGCAAGGAAAAATAGTAAAAGCAATGAATATTGAATAAAGGACAAAGAATTTTAGAGCGACTCCGAAGAGCTTCTCGTAACAATTTTTCTCCGTTGCCTAGATGCCATGTGCTTTGTCCCTGGGGAGGGCGATGGTTGCGCCTTTGCTTGCCTCGGTGGCTGGACTCGAGTGGGTGGGGTCCTATGCATCGGGGCTTCTACTTCTTCTCCTTCTTCAACATCCGCCATCTCTTCGGTTATCATCACGTCCGTTCCTCCTCCCATCGCAGTTGCTCCTCCGGTGTGGTGTGTGCTTGGGCCGGCGGCAGTAGAGCCTTGGTGTACATAAGCATCTATCTCGGCGGATAGACTGCCCATGATAATTGGTGATCTTGGTGGAGTGCTAAAAACGGCTCTCCGCTTGGATGGCCTTCGACTGACAGATGAGGCCGCGGCAGAATCTGCTGGCCTAGATGGTCCAGCAGCCTGGTATTGGGGCTGGGGGTCCGGATGGAAGAACGGTCGCGGTCCTCTTGGGGCTGGTGTAGTCTCAGTGCAGGGTGCAGCAGTAACGAACATATTGCTTGGGAACTCTAGGAATTGTACGCCTTGGTCCGGGAAGACGTGCAACATCATCTGTGCTAGAGTGCCATTGAAGTCCCGCTGGTACTCCATGTACCGTTGTTGTCGAAGATCCATCGCGGCCATTCGCTGCAAGAGTTCTTGATACGGGTCTGCTGCGGTAGAGGTGTAGGCAGTACCAGGCATATCTACCGTGTACTGGGCCCCGACAGCAGTATCGGCAGTGAACTGCTGCGGTGTTGCCTGGACAGGTTCTGCTTGTGTGATCTGCATGACTTTATGGCAGAATTCCCTGGTCCATCCTCTTCTTGGGGTTGTGTATTCATCCGTTTCTTCAATGGGTACACCTGCAGAAACACATAAACCCGTAATCAAGCAAGGGAAATACAATGGTCCTCGATCTTTCTTACCGCACTCGTGAATTTCCCGTAGGATAATTTCTCCAATGTTGATGGTCCTTTTATTGATGATGGATTGGATGAGGCGTCGTTTGACGAAGGTGTTCCACATCTTGGCCCCCGGCTTCAAGCTTTGTCTTGTCACGGATCCTCGATGGGTACCGGTTTCCCATGGAGTGTTCGCGTAACAAAGATTGTTTTTGATAAGTTCATAGTCCTCGGTAGTGATATCTTCCAAGAAGTCAGCATGGAGATCACTGTCCGGGGTGAGGCCGTAGAAGTTGTTGATCGTATCGGCATCAAGCTGCACAGGCCTGCCGTGGGAGTGAACAAAGAGGGAGTCTTTGCTGGGCCCATGAGCGTAGAATTCCCGTACGATTGTAGCGTTTGCCTGGGCAGGTTGCAAACAGAATATTTCCCAATTCTGGTACTTTATTCTGTCGAACAAGTAGTGTTCAATGCCGTAATTCTCTTCATCCGCGTGCTGGAACCCTTGTTCTTCCCATAGTTTCCTTGCGATAAAAGATCGATTGAATCGTTCTTCAACGTTGGCTGGGGCGAATCTTTTGTAAGTTGCCATCAAGAAAGAGAAAATTGAGTTCTTGGAGGTTTTGCTTGAAGAGAATCTGGAGATTTAAAAGCGATTAGTAGGCAGAGAGTAATTGAGAGAGTGATTGTTAAGAATACTAAAGAAAGCAAGAAAGTAAGAGTGAATAGTTCAAGAGGAAGGAGTTTCTTATATAGGCCTCGGCCTTGTGACCGTTGAGATCACTAGCCGTTGTAACCGTTTCCTTCTTCTGCCGTTTCCTTTTGTGCCGCGGCAAGAATCTCGGCAGACTAGCCGTTACACTTTTCTGCCCGTTGGGACTGCTGCGGATCTGACACTGTTGTATTGCCTCGGCAGAGTTCCTGTTGTGAACTATTTTTCCCTTATCTTTACTTTTTATTCCCTAATATAATAAAGAAAAGAAAAAGGGAGAAGTTAGGTTACTGGTGGAGAGCATGCGAATGCATCTCCCAAATTTATTTTCTCCCTTAGGCCCAAATTATGTATCGGTTGTGGGCCGCTCCTTAGTGTTGTCTGTCCATCCGTCTTGGGCTTGATTTTCTTGCCGAATATCCTGCCGAGCAGACTGCCCAGGCAGGATATCTTATTGTCTATTATGTGGATGGCTTTACATTCCTCTGGATCGTTATACCTTTTTAAGTTGTGGAATGCATTAAGTTTGACTTGTTGGTCATTGACTCGCATAGTCAACTCTCCTTTTTCCACGTCAATCAATGTACGTCCAGTTGCTAGGAAAGGTCTCCCAAGGATAATCGGTGCGTTGTCATCTGCTTCACAATCAAGGACAAGGAAGTCGGCAGGAAAAATAAACTTATCAACTCCTACCAGTATGTCCTCGATTTTGCCTTCAGGTTGCATATAGGATCTATCCGCAAGTTGGAGCATTACTGTTGTAGGATTTGGCCTTCCAATTCCAAGCTTTTGGAAGACTGATTTAGGCATTAGGTTTATACTTGCTCCAAGGTCGCATAGGGCCTTTCCTTCATAATTTTTTCCTATCGCACAAGGTATAGTGAAACACCCAGGATCTTTTAACTTTGGTGGCATGCGGTTATGTAGCATTGCCATGCATCCCTCGGTGGCAGCTACTGTCTCAAACTCACCTATTCGTTTTCTCTTTGATACCATATCTTTTAAGAATTTGGCATAATTGGGCATTTATTCAATGGCCTCAACGAATGGTATGTTGATGTAGACTTGCTTCAAGATATCGAGGAACTTCTTAAACTGTTGATCCTGTTTTTGTTTCTTCAACCTTTGCGGGAAAGGTGGTGGTGGTCTCATCTCGTCCAGGGTTTCTTTAGTTTGGAATCGTATATCTGGCACCACTGGAATTTTTGCTGCCTCGGTAGACTGCTCAGGTGCTGCAGTGCGTACTGCCGGGGCAGTGTTGTCAGTCTCGGTTTGCTCAGCCTCTTCTCTTGGTTGATCCACCGATTGGGTTCGGTTCTCTGGGATCTTCTCTTTCAACTGTAGACCACTCCTGGTAGCGATTGCCTTACACTGTTCATGGCTTAGTACCTTAGCAACCTCAGTATTGCTAGGTAGACCTCCTTGTGGTCTAGTGTTTATACATTGAGCAAACTGCCCAACCTGAGTTTCCAGAGTTTTTATGGCCGCTTCTTGATTTTGTAGCCTCATCTCAGTCCTATTCATGAAGGCGTCGGTCCTCTTGATGAAATTACTATTTTTCGCCATGTATGACTCGGTTTTCATCATGAAGGCCTTTAGCGTGTTTCCCAATGAATTGACCGGTTGCTGCTGCATCTGCGGCGGCGGCATCGGTTGTTGGACTTGCTGCTGCGGCATTGGCTACTAAAATCCCGGTGGTTGGGTGATTGGGTTTAAGGCATTATTTGGGTTGCTCCATGATAAGTTTGGATGCCTCTTCCATGAGGGGTTGTACGTGTTGGACATCACATTGTTACGGTTGTAGTTCCCAACATACATACCGGTTTCTTGATTCATGCAATCAACAGAACTGTGGTTGCCTCCACATAAATCACAACATAAATCAATTACCTTGACCTCACGGGTATTGTTTTGTAATTGTAGGTTTTGCACCATCTTGGTAAGAGAGGCCAATTGTGCTGCCACTGAACTTGATGAATCTAATTCGTTTACCGTGGCTTGGCGTCTTACTCCTTCTCGCCTAGATGTGGGAAACTGGAAATCATTCCTTACGAGTTTATTCAAAATTTCAATAGCTTCCTCGGGTGCCTTGTCCAGGAGTGTGCCGTTTGCCGAGGCATCTAACATCATCCTTGTCGGGGCATTCGTGGCGTTGTAAAACATTGTCACTTGTGTCCATAAGGGAAATCCATGCAGCGGACACTTGTGCAATAGCTCTCTATAGCGTTCCCATGCCTCATACATTGGTTCGTCTTCAGCCTGTCGGAAAGAAGTAATTTCATTACGAATTCTATCATATAGATTAGTAGGATTAAAGCGAGTAATGAAATCACGGCAAAGTTCACTCCAGGATCCAATAGATCCCGCTGGAATGCTATTCAACCAAGCTTTCGCCCTATCCCTCAGTGAATAGGGGAATAGCTTTAACCGCAAGACATCTTCATGGACTCCTTGGATTTTGAAAGAGTTGCAGATTTCCATGAAAGATTTGAGATGCTGCCTTACGTCTTCAGTTGCAAACCCACCAAATTGTCCAATTGTATTTAACATGTTGAACATAACAGGTTTAAGTTCAAAATGGGCTACTTCAATCTCGGGTGTAACGACTCCTGGGTTTAGTCCATTTAAGTCCTCCTCTAAGAAATCTCTGATAGTCAGCTGTCGCGGCCCAGCTGGCGGCGGTAGACCTTCATTGCCGGCAGGTATGTTTTGCCCTGCTTGAACCTCTGCCATGACTCCTCGGATTTGTCTCCTCAACCTTAACCCTGTTCTTTCAATCTCAGGATCTAACTCGTATAAGGGGTTGGTTGGATTGGCCCTGGTCATACACCAAGAAAACAAAAGTAAAATAAAAATAACAATAAAAAAGGAACAAGAAAACAAGGAAAACAAGATTTAGTTGTCAGTCCCCGGCAACGGCGCCAAAAACTTGTCGCGTGTCAAAAGTGCGCGTTTAGTGCAAGCGGACACATCGCAAGTAATAAGTGATAAGTATGTTATCGAGTTATCATCTCCTCAGGGACTGGTATACTTAATATGCTTCCTTTATCTCCTTGCTCTGTGGAAAGATAAAAGCACAAGTGAATTGGTGTGATTTATTTAAACTAAAATAATTGAATAGAAATAAAGAGTTCGAAATATTAGAGAGAGAGATGGGCCAGGATCTAGTTGTATTGTATTGTGGACTTGATTGACTTGTCTTTATCCAATGCAATCGCATATCTCTGCCTCGGCAGCACTGCAGTTTACTGACTGGGCAGCGATAACGCTGTCTGCCGCGGCAATCCCTTGCTCGTGGGCAGACTTTACCAAAGTTCGGCAAAGTGTCCTTGAATGACTCCGCTCATCCCAAAGTCAGAGTGCTGTTGATGACTAGTCCTTGATGATACCTCCCGGCGTGAACCAATTATACTCACCAACCAATCTCACACTTCTTTTAGCCGCTAAAACTCTTAACCTATCCTTAGGCCGAGTTAGTATTTCGCGATTGAAACACCGTACTTACCCCTTTCATGAATCTAACTCTCCCGAGCATAGATAAATGGATTACTCACAAACTTCCCTCCCGGACTTGAATGCAAGAACAAGGAATAACAAAGGATAAGCAAACCTTGATAATCTTTATTGTATTGAATAAAAGACAAATTACAATCTCCTCTCACAAATACTCCACAACCTTCACCTAAACCCTATGAAGGTTTTAGAACATGATGGAGAGGAAGTAAACAAGAATAGAAGTCGGCTCTCCCTAGGTATTTCTCTCTCCTATACATTGAGTGGCTAGGTCTTTATATAGGCTAGACCTAGGGCAAACCTTTCCTAAGTAGAATACAACTTGGAGTAGGGAACAAGTCAAGTACATAATAATATTATATTTCCAAGTTTGAATTCGGCTAAGGGGGCTTTCCCGCGTGGTCTTCCTTTGGGCTTTTCCTTGTGCTAGCCAGCTCCGATTCTTGGGCTTCAAGTCCAAACACGTTCCTTAGATTTTTGTCTTTCCATCGCCTATCACTTTGCTTCATGTCTTCTTACTGCTGCCTCGGCATCAGGTCCTGCCTCGGCCTTGTCTCTGCTGCGACAATGGTTTTCCTGCACAAATATGAAAACGCAGTAAAACGTGCATTTTTCTATAAATATTATCTATTTAAGTATAACTTCTAAATATATCACATTAAGCACATGCATTGGTTCAAGTGGGTGAATATTTGGTGATAAATGTCGTTAAAAGGAGTAAAAAGTGATAGTGTGTTGAGCACTTATCACTAATCCTAATATAATAATATAAAAAGAAAAGGGAAGATATTAAGTCATTAGAGGGAGTGCATGCAAATGCATCTCCTAAGGTGTTTATCTCTTGTTGGCCAGAATTGTAATTTAGATGTTGGCCACTCCCTTTTGCTTTATGTTCATCCTTATGTGATGCTTCCACTTTGAGCTTGATCTTTTTGCCAAATAGTTTGCCGAGCACGCTGCCAAGGCAGGATATTTTGGTGTCTATTGTGTGGATGGCTTTGCACTCTTCTGGATCATCATATTTTTTTAAATTGTGGAATGCATTGAGTTTGACTTGTTGGTCATTAACCCTCATTGTCAACTCTCCATTTTCCACATCAATTAAGGTGCGTCCAGTTGCTAAGAAAGGCCTCCCCAATATGATTGGCGCATTATCATCTGCTTTACAATCAAAGATAAGGAAGTCAGCGGGAAAAATAAACTTGTCTACCCTTACCAATATGTCATCAATTTTTCCTTCAGGGTGCACAAATGATCTATCTGCTAGTTGAAGTACCATAGTTGTGGGTTTTGCTCTTCCTATTCCAAGCTTTTGGAAGACTGATTTCGGCATTAAGTTGATGCTTGCTACCAAGTCACATAGGGTATTTCCTTCATAATGGTTACCTATCGCACAAGGTATGTTAAAGCATCCAGGATCCTTTAATTTTGAAGGCATGCGATTGTGCAGCATTGCCATGCATCCCTCAGTTGCTGCCACTGTTTCAAACTCACCAAGCCTTTTTCTTTTAGATATCATGTCATTCAAGAACTTAGCGTAATTAGGCATCTGTTCAATTTCCTCAACGAATGGCAAGTTGATGTAGACTTGTTTGAGGATGTCTAAAATTTTTTTAAACTAGTGATCCTGTTTTTGCTTTTTCAACCTTTGTGGGAAAGGTGGTGGTGGTCTCATCTCCTCTAGGGTTTCATGAGTTTTGAATTTAATATCTGGCACCACTGGGTCTTTTACTGTCTCGGCAGCTGGTTAAGGTGCTGCCGGTTTGTCTTCCTCGGCAGAGTTTTCTGCTGGGATTTCTGAGGCCTGACTTTCTGGTTCAGCATCCTGGTCCTCCCTATCTGATTCCTCTTGTATTGCCTGTGGGACTTTGTTTGCTGAACTGCTTAGATTTTCTTTTAAATGTAGACCACTTCTAGTTATGATCACTTTACATTGCTCATGGTCCATTCCCTTAGCAACTTCATTATTGCTAGGTAATCCTCCTTGTGGTCTAGTGTTTTGTCTTTGAGCGAACTGACCAACTTGAGTTTCTAGAGTTTTAATATCTGCCTCTTGATTTTGCATCCTCATCTCAGTCCTATTCATGAAAGCATCCGTCCTTTTGATGAAATTACTGTTCTCTGCCATGTATGATTCTATTTTCATCATAAAGGCCTTAAGAGTATTCTCCAACAAACTTTCGGACTACTGCTGCGGCATCTACCGCGGTGGCATCTACTGCGGCGGCATCTGCTGTATATTTTGATGCGGCATCGGCTGTTGATAACTTGAGGTTTGATTAGTGGGATTCAAGTGATTATTAGGATTGCTCCATGAAAAATTTTGGTGCCTTTTCCATGCCGGATTATATGTGTTAGACATTATATTATTATTCCGGTTGTAGTTTCCCACATAAAAACCAGTTTCCTCATCTTGCACATACTTAGAAGAATTGATCGTTTTAACCTCATGCGTATTTTGTTGTAATTGCATGTTCTGAACCATCTTGGTTAGAGATGCCAATTGTGTTACCACTGAATTGGATGTTTCGAGTTCATTCACTGTGGCTTGGCGTCTCATTCCTCCTCGCCTAGATGTAGGGAACTGAAAATCATTTTTTGCGAGCTTGTTCAGAATCTCTATAGTTTTCTCAGGAGCTTTGTCAAGGAGTGTCCCATTGGCCGAGGCATCTAGCATCATCCTAGTGGGGGCATTAGTGGCATTGTAAAACATTGTCACTTGTGTCCACAAGGGAAATCCATGTAATGGACATCTGTGCAATAACTCTCTATAGCGCTTTCATGCCTCGTACATTGGTTCTTCATCTGCCTGTCGAAAAGAAGTAATTTAATTACGGATACGATCATATTAGTTAGTAGGGTTAAAGCGCGTAATGAAATCTCGACAGAGTTCACTCCAAGATCCTATTGATCCTGCTGGAATGCTATTTAAACAGGTCTTGGCCCTATCCCTCAGTGAATAGGGAAACAATTTTAATCTCAAAATATCTTCATGGACTCCTTGAATTTTAAATGAGTTACAAACTTTCATGAAAAATTTGAGATGCTGCCTGGCATCTTCAGTTGTAGACCCACTAAATTGTCCAATAGTATTCAGTATATTGAACATGACAGGTTTGAATTCAAAGTGGGTTGCTTCTATTTCTAGTGCAACGACTCCAGGGTTTAATCCATTCAGATCTTCCACCAGGAAATCTCTAACAGTGAGCTACCGCGGCATTAGAGGCTGCGGAAGTGGTTGCTGCGGCATGGGTGGCTGCTGAAGTCCTCCGTGGCCAACAGGTATGTTTTGATCTACTTGATTTCCTGCAATTGCTTGTTGGATTTGTCTCCTCAACCGATTCCGTGTACGTTCAATTTCAAGGTCAATCTCGTACAACGGATTGGATGGGTTGGCCCTAGTCATACACCAAAAAGAAAACAAAGTAAAATAAAAATAAAAATAAAATAACTAAAGCAAGAAACAAAATTTAGTTGCCAATCCCCGACAACGGCGCCAAAAACTTGTTGCGTGTAGAAATAGCGCAAATTGTGCAGTGTACACGTCGCAAGTAATAAAGTGATAAGTATTTATCGTGTATCATCTCCACAGGGATTGGTGTACTTAATATGTCTTCTTTAGTATTCTTGTCTTGTAAAAGTAAAGTAAAAACACAAGTTGGAAGGATGTTTGAGTCAACTAATTAAATAAAAACTAAATAAAGGTAGTGAGAACGAATTAGGAGAGTGGGCAGGATCCAGTTGCGTTGTACTGTGGAATCGATCGACTTGTTTCTGTCCAATGCTATCGCATGACTCTGCCTCGGCAGTACTACAGATTACTGCCTCGATAGCGACAATGCGTGTCTGCCACGACAATCCCTTGCTCTTGGGTAGACCTCACTAAGATTCGGCAAAGTGTACTTGAATGGCTCCGCTTATCCCTAATTCAAAAAACTGTTGATAATCAGTCCTTGACGATACCTCCCAGCGTGAATCAATTATAACTATCAACCAATCTCACAATTCTTTTAGCCGCTAAAACTCCAACCTATCCCTAGGCCGAGTTAGTATTTTTCAAATACCGTACTTACTCCTTTTGTGAATCTAACTCTCTCGAGTCTAGATAAATAGATTACTCATAAACTTCCCTCCCGGTCTTGGATGCAAGAATAAAGAATAGCAAAGAGTAAGCAAATCTTAATGTTTTATTGCATTGAAACGAGAAACAAAGTACAATCTCCTCTCACAAGTACTCGTCAACCTTCACCTAACCCTAAGAAAGCTTAGAACATGATGAAATAAAGAACACAATAATTCTTAGGGTTGAACTCTCTCTAAATCGGCTCTCCTAATACATTGGACGGCTGTGGTATATATAGTTTAGGTCTAGGGCAAACCTTTCCTAAGTAGGAATACTACTTGGAGCAGGATTACAATTATTCCCGTAAATTAAAATATTTCCAAGTTTATTTCAACTAGGAGGTTTTTCACCCGTGGCCTTTGACTTGGGCTTTCCTCGCGCTAGCCAGCTTCGATCCATGTGCTGCATGTCCAGAATCGTCCAGCGTATTTTTATCTTCCAATCGCCTACAGTATTGATGTTGGAGCTTCAGTTGCTGCCACGGCCCAGCTTTTGCCTCAGCCTCAACCATGCCTCGGCAGTACTTGTTCCTGCATGTACAGAAGATATCGTAAATTTTGCATTTTTCTGTAAATATTAGCTTTGTGAGTTATAATAACAGAATATCCGAATATTGCATATTAAGCGCATGCATCAGTCCAAGTAAGTGTGAGATAAGTGCTTATTGACCATGAAAGGTGTATAAAATATTGATCTTTTGAGCACTTATCAGACTCGATGCGAGATTCTGAGTATATTAGCTTCATGTGAGATTTCGAGCAGCCCGATGTGAGATTTTGGGTCGTATGAGTTCCCTAGTGTCGGGTTGGCAGTGGGCCTCACTTTTGATTTGTTTACTTTATGCTTTGGTTGCATTTGACATGTCATATCATCATATTCCTTTCTTGCATGTTTATTGTTATGATTCACTTGAAAGCACAGTCGATAGGTTGTGTACCCACTGAGCTTTCATAGCTCAGCGTTTTGGAATTTGTTTCCATGCGTAGGTAAGTAGACAGATGTTCGGGCGGACGTGGCGGAGCATCATCTTTCAGAGACTTCAGCATTGACCGGTTTGTAGAGTACAGTTATTAGATTATTTGGGCTATGTATTCGTAAGACCATTGTTGTAATTTTAACTCTATTTTATTTTATTTGTCGAGGTCAAATGTTTTAGTGAACTTGTATTTAGAGCTCTATTTATACTTTGGATTTGTTAAACCGCTTTAGTTATTTAATGATGTTTTAAATTTTATATTGTATTTGATGATACACATGGTTTGAATTTTGAAATTTTATGGACACGGGTTGGGCTTATGGTCCAAATGTGGCACCTGGGTTTGGGATGTTACATTCAAGATATTGAATTGATGTGATTGAATATGCATTGGAAAACTAAGAGACAGTAGAATAACTTTCATGAAGACATTGGTGACGGGCTTAGAGTACTTGAATTCTTTCATCTTTTGTCAAGTAGTATTTAAGATATCGATCCCTCAGGGACTGGGATACCTAAACTGCAGAATAATTCTGCACTATAAAAGTAAAAACACAAGTAATTTTGAGTGATGATGAATTAATTGAAAATAAGAGAAAACCAAATAATTAAGAAGAACTGTAATGAAATAAGTAAGGCTAGGCAGTTTTCTTTGTAGAGGGGAATCCAATTGCACTTATTATCCAGTTAATAATTCATGTGATTGAATTGTCGCCTCGGCGGGTCGCACGAAGGGTCGCCTTATCTGCCTCGACGGTGTTATGCCTTGTCGACAACTCAACTTTCCATAGTTCGATAGAGCATCCGAAATTGTCTCCTCCTTATCCCAAAGTGAAGAGAACTATTGAAACCCATGTCTTGATAATACCTCCCAACGTGAATCAAGGATGAATAACAACCAATTGTATGCTTCCTTTTAGTGTTTGAAACCCTTGCGGATTATTCGATGCCCATGAGAAAAGACCGTATTCTTTCGTTTCATGAGTCTAACTCTCCTGATATTAGAAAAATATATTTTTCTTTACAAACTTATCTTTCGAGCTCATAAGTAAAAAAGAGTAAGATCCAAGAGAGAATAAACTATGAAAATAAAGATTGCATTAATAACTCTCAAATAAAATACAACTTTCTTCCCCAACTAATCCACAAAATACCTAAGCCTCAATGGGAGTTTAGAACAAGATGGTTTTGTCGGCAGCTAGGGTTTTTTCTATGAGAACCGACTTCTTTTTCCTAGCCCTAGGGGTTTGCTTTATATAGGCCAAGCCTAGGTTAAAGACTTCCATAAATGTAAGAGTTCTAAAAGGAAAAATATACATGTCCATATTAAATTACAACTCTTTTATTCTATTTCCTAATTTAACTCTTTAATTTTCGCATTGTCTTTGACCATCCTTGACTCTATTTCTTCCCTTCCATTTTGTCTCGCATAGTGTCCACTGGAATCATCATATTATTCTTTATCTATCGAGCACTAGTTGTCATCATTCCTCCGCTGCTGCAGCAGTCAATGTGTTGTCATGGCGGGTGCTTCTCTGTAATTCAGCTCTAGTTTCCAGCATCAATTCTTCTATCTGGTCGTAGCTGCATGGTTATTTCCTATCTAATAAAGAAAACCATTAACCATACCCGTTTTATACCAAATAATAGATAAAATGGCAAATTAAGTGCATGGATGTTGGAATATGAAAAATACGCAGAATTATCCTTAATTGTCATTAAATATGTCCTTTACAATCAATAATCAAGTGAGAAAATGATATAAAATTTAGGACTTTTATGCACTTGTCAGACATCAAAATCCAGATATGCTTATATCATGCTCAAAATGAAGAACAAAGTGATTGACAATTTCGGTGATGAATCTGTCCAATGAAGAGTTAAAACTCTTCATTTTGGCACCCACTTGCTTTCCTTCCATGATCTTGGAGCCCAAGGTGGATGATGTTTGGACATGATGCTTGGTGAAGGGTAGGTAACCTTCGAGTGTTGAGCTAGGAATGATAGCTGGAGCTGAGGTGAGTTGATCGAGCTTGGAGTGAGCTGAATTGAACTAAGCTATCCAGCTGAAACACTTAGCTAAAATTTGAAGCTAGATTAAGCTGATCTGAGCTACCTCTAGCTAGGTAAACTCCTTCTTTAGTGTCCTTGAGCTAATCTCGAGATATTGGAGTGTTTAGGAGTTACATTGAAGCTATCTTCTATTGAACACCTTTGAGATTGTTTTGAGTTGTCCTTAGCTATGTGAGTTATCCCTTTAGATTTGTGAGCTCTCTTAGTATGCTCCTTGAGGTTCATGATTTGCCTTGAGTCCTTATGAGATAATCCGAGTTGAATGAAAGTTCTTTTAGCTAAATCAAGCTGAATTCGATTATTATCAGCTGAACCGAGCTACCATAGAATGTGTCCTTTTCTCTTGAACCTATATATAATAAAAGAGTTACTTAAACTAACGTGTGTGAGCTTAAATAATTAAAATTAAGTCTAATAACATGTCATATTCATGATTTAATTAAGTATAAAGATGTGGATTCTATGTTTTCAATATATGCATATATATATATATATATATATATATATAAAGCATAAATAAGCAAATAAAGAATAAAATAAGGAAGAACTCCCTTTTTATTCATGCTTGTGAAATAGGATGAAGGTGTTATGCCTGAAAATAGGTAAGGAGCATTAATCCCATATCGGAAAGAAAAAGGGAGGTCTTAGGATATATAAACGGTGGCATTGCACATCCTATCAGACATTTCTTTTAGGAAGAGGGTAATGACCTCGTGACAAGTGGTATCAGAGCGACCTTTGACTACCCGATTTCACATCGAGCGCCCATGAAAGGGGTAGGCAGGGTGAACAATCATGACAAAAAGCCAATCACGAGAGCGGAAGCTCGTGACGAGGGTGTCACGAGGTTGAGTGGGGGAGAATGTCACGCCTGAAAATAGGCAAGGAGCATTAATCCCACATCGGAAAGGAAAAGGGAGGTCTTGGAATATATAAACGGTGGTATTGCACATCCTATCAGACATGTCTTTTAGGAAGAGGATATTGACCCTGTGACAAAGGCATAGTTAATGTGAGCAAAAACGTGCATGTATCAGACAACTTTTATCCTAAAATTATTAGAGTGATACAATCGAATACTATCCAAAGTATATTTCTCTAGCACAAATTTATGTCAACTTCAGACCATGACATTTCAATCAATTATGGGAAATCATTTGTTTGGGCTTTTCTTATCATAGAACCCCACATGTTACTTTTATGATAAAATTACACCATCTAATCTACACAAGTATTTGAGATGAATTTTTTTAATAAGATGAGAAATTGAGACCATATACTTCGTTAAATTTTTTTCTTAATTTAGATGAAAGAAATATAATGATATTAATAAAAGAGAAATTTTATAATATACCAAAAAAAAAATAAAAATAAAAGATGTTATACAACTAGTCATGAGGCAAAATGTCTCGAATGATGGTAGGAAAAGCTAACGTGATTAAAAAGAAATAGAAGATGAAAAAGTTCAGGTTCATTCAAAACTATAAACTTAAAATCAAGAGAAGAATGAAGTCGAGTCAAATGTTCAAGAACCATATTATTTTCAGGTGATGCTCATTTAAAATTCAAAAACCAACTCAAACTTTTCAAAGATTCAATTGCGTGAACCAAATGCACATGACATACCGTCATTGTGGGTTCCAAGATAAGACGAATGAACGTAGCGTTATAAGATTGTATTATTAAATAAGTGACGCCGAAAATATGATTATTAAGAGACCAATAAAAATACTGCACAACTCATCCTAAAGCGATGAGACAAAACCTATAGATTTGTAATAGCCACACATCCAATCTTCGAATTGTCCTCTAAAAACACCTCCAATCGTACCGATGCTATCGATATTCGATGCAATTGTGTAAAACATAAAAAATTTATATTCTTTTAAAGCATTAATTGAAATTAAATGAATGGATGAGATTATCAATAAGAAATAAGATGATTATCACGTGAAAAAATATAAAAAATAAATAAAAATCTTAAAAATTTATTTACTCTCATCTAACGATTTAAAATATAAAAATAATTAAAAATTATACAATATAAATGAATCCTCACTATATATTAAGTGGATCATAATTTATAAAATTATATGGTACTTTCTGTATGCCACAAAATTTATCCATCGTTAAATTTTCATATCATTTTAGGAAGAAAATATTTGGGGTAAGAGATGTGATATAAAATAATTAAAATGATAATTTTCTCTTTTAAAAGTTTAATTTTATTTTGTTAAAAAACTAAAAAAAGATAAAAGAAGAAATGTGTCTTATAAAAATTATTAATTTTTTCAATAAAACAATTTAAGTTGGCCATATTTAGTGAGACGAAGGAGTAATATTTTGATATTAAATCAAAATATAAAATACAAAATCTTAAACTCTAAACTTAATCTATAAATTCTAAACTCTAACTAAATCTTTAAACCTTAAATCTAAAATTCACCCTTAATTATAAATTTAACAAACTCATATTATAATATTTGTAAACACTATTTAACCCATACATACTTAAAATATTTTATAGCCTTAATATGTGTTCATGGACGAGTTGGTTTGAGAATAAACTGGATTTTATCATAAAGTAAAAGTAATAACTTTTATTTTTGTTCAAACTTGTTACGCGTAGGAAGACCTACACTTTTATGGTGCAAGCGTTCATCTTTGCTAAGCTGTAATTTAAGATATCGATCTCACAAGGAATGGATACCTACACAGCTTATCGCTCTTACACTAAGGAAAAGTAAAAACACAAATATTTAATTGCAATTATGATTAACTAAATAACTAAATCAAATAGTTAATTAGAATTCAAGATATGATGAGAATGATAGGTTAAATTGCTTCGTAGTGTGGAATCCAATTGTACAATATTCTCGTCTTATTAATGCAAAAGGTTTAAGTTCCGTCTCGGCGGGTCGCAAAAGGGTCGCCTTAGCTGCCTTGGCGGGTTATGCTTCATCAGAGAATCAACAACTCATAGTTCGACAGAACATCCTTTATTGACTCCTCCTTATCCTGAATTTAGAGTGCTATTGAAGGCCACATTTTGATAATACCTCCTAGCGTGAATCAAGGATAAACAAAAACCAATGATATGATCCTTTTAGTCGCTAAAATCCAAACTTATTCCAAGAGCAAAGACAATATTCATTCGTTTCGTGAGCGTAACTATCCCTAGTCTAGACAAATGTGTTTTTCCTCGCAAACTTATCTCCGAGCTCGTATGCATGAAAGAGTAAATACCCAGAGTGAATAAACTATGAATTTTGAAATTGCATTAATAAAACTCAAATAATAGTACAATATTCTTCCCCAACTATCCTACAAAATAAACTAAGTTTATGAAAGAATTTAGAACATAATGATGGTGACGCCTAGGGTAAAGGAAGGAAACCTTAAATTCTAATCGGTTTTGCTCTCTCCTATACCTAGGTGTTGGTATATATAGGATAAACCTAGGTCAAAACTTCCCAAAAGTAGAATACTAATTAAAATAAAATACAACTTTAATATTAAATACAGATCGTTATTTTATTTCCTAATTTTACTCCTTCTGGACTCTTGAATGTTGTAGTTTTGACCATGACTTGCCTTGTTTTCTTTTTCTCTGTTTCTTATCTCGCTTGTCTCAACAGTTTAGGCTCTTTATTCTCTTTCTATCGTACACCATATGTCTTTGTTACTTTTCTATCGCAGCGGTTGACTTGTCGCCCTGACGGGTGTTGCACTGCATCTGATCTGAATCTTTCTTCATTCAGCATCTATTGATGATATCTGGTGTCATTGGGTGTTCTATTCCTTGTCTAAGAAAGAAAACCATAACCATACCCATTTTCTGCCAAATGTTGTAAAAAACAGTAATTAAATACTTATATGATGAAATGTAGAAAATATGCAAAATTATCTATTATTGTCATCAAAGTTTATTAATTAACAACAATAATTAAGGATTTTACGTACTTATCAAAACTCAAATTACATTTAATATATAAATTTTAAATTTTTTATTATATTTTTATATGGTTATTTCGAGTGTGTTTTAGAATTGTCCATATTAAATTTTATTTATTTTTTAAATATGATATTTTAAATTTAATGTTTAATAATTATATATATTTTTCTTCGTTTAAAATTTTAAATGTAAACAAATTACATATATACTACATATAATATATAAAATAAAATATTGTACAAAAAATATAACAAATGGAAAAACAATAATGATCGGGTGACCAAAGCTTTTTCACCACCTTTCTCCGGTCCTTCAACTTTTCTAGTTTCTAAATTGAACAAGAGTATTTTTTTTTAGACTTAATACTTAAATAGGTGTCTAAACTATGCTTGTGGATCACTTATGGTGCTTAAACTATTTTTAGCTCTAAATAGGTGCCTAAAATTTCAATTTAGGTCATTTTAAGTGCTTGACCATTAATAATAAAAAATTGTTTGCCAATAAAAATATGAAAAGTGTAAGTTTTAATTTTAATTTTTTAATTAATTTTTAAATAAAATTAATTTTTTAAAATTGACAGTTTTAAATTCTTACAAAATAGTCCTAAATCACTAACCCAAAACCCCAAATCCCCAAATTATTATCGTTGTCATCATTTACTACCTCACTAGAGATTTACCATTACCGCCGTCGGGCCACCGTGATTGTTTCCCCCAATAAACCATCACCTATAACCGATGTTAGATATGCCAACATCTTTCATTTTTGAGATTTTGGTTTTTTTTCGATATTAGGAAGACGATCGATACACCCACCATCGATTACTAACGATGGGTGATTAGGGAAAACGATCGTGGTAGTTCGTCGACGGTAATGATTGTCTCCGATGATACAGTAAAAGGTGATAATGATGATAATTTGGAGGTTTGAGGTTTAGAGTTAGAGATTTGAGACTATTTTGCAAAGATTTAAACTTTTATTTTTTTAAAAAATTAAGCCAAAAATAAAAAAACAAAATAAAAAAAAATGATAGTTGATAGTTAGACACTTAAAATGACTAGAATTGAAACTTTAGGCACTTATTTAGAACTAAAAAATAGTTTAAGCACCATAAGTGATCCACAAGTATAGTTTAGGCACCTATTTAAGTATTAAGCCTAAAATAATTTAGTGAGAATTTTTCGTATCAATACTGACCCTTGTAACGATATAGAACGGTGTCTATTGATACTCTAAAAACATGTACCGATATTCCTGTACTTTTGTGTCTAGCAATGCATTCTACTTAAAGATAAATATTAATATCATCTAAAAATTATTTAGTACTAAAAATTATGTCTCCAATGGATAATAACAGTCACTAACTCATTAAGGATAAAGCCTTTAATCATCCATGAAAATATATAACAACATCTATCAACATTCAATTGAATAAAGATATTATTTTAGAGCTTAAATTGTTATTTTTTTAGAGAACACTTGTTGAGTTAAATTATTATAATTGCTCAACTGTTTTGGTTTTGAGTGAATACTTAAGCATGCAAACAATTTGTTTAAAGAGGATTTTTTGATTTGTTTTATATGTAGTCTTTTGTAGAGAGTGTACTTAAGGTTTTGGAGTATAAACCTAGATTGTAAGGTTGCTTTTAGTAAATATAGTGAATTTTTAAAATCTTTAATTTAGATAACTAAGATAATAGAAGTTGATATGATTTAGAAGTTTAACCACTCTAAATCTTTGTATCAATATTTTTATTTCTTATTTTTTCACTCACCTGTTAAAAAAAATTAATTCACTCCTCTTAACAATTTGTTTGTCAATATTTAAGCTCAACAAATGATATCAGAGTAAAATATTTACCATCGAACTAATATCCTAGAATCGATACTTAAAGAGTCCATGTTATTTCCAATCAAATGAAGAAATGATCTTTAATTTCAGTGCTCATTACATTTGGAACTCCTAATAATAACAAGTCACAGTTCTTAAAAAAAATATTATTTTTATTTGAAAAGTAGAACGAAGTTTTTTATACAAGTTCGTGATTTTGAGGCATGGATGAACGCATAATAAAAGATTACACTACTCCAATTTTTAAAATTAGAGATTAAAGTGATGCATAGAACAAAAGATTCAAAATAAATGCTAAGGCCATGAACATATTCTCTTTCACACTTGATCCAATTATATATGAAAGATTTTCTTTTGTTCAAATCTCAATGACATTTTAAGATAAGCTTAAAGTTAGTCATAAAAGCATAAACAAAATAAAAAATCAATATCAGTTTTTTAAATCTTGAGTTTGAGAACTTCAAGATGAATCTTTTTTTTTTTTTTACTTTTTACACACCTTGAAAAATTCAATCCATCTACTTGATAATTCGATTGACGATATTCAAACCCCACATATTATTAAGAAAATCCATTCAACTTTTATTTTCTTTTACTGAAGTTCCATTGAACTATAAACCTTATCAGATTATATTTTACGAATGACATTCAAGTAGAGACGAGTATTTTATTCGATCCGATCCTATTGAATTAAAAAAATAAGTTTAGATCGGGTCAAATAAGGTTTTATTAAGTATAATTTTAGGTTAAGTTTGAGTTTATGGTGAAAAATATGTGACTTGACTCAATACAAATAGTATAATTTTTCGTATATTTTCAGGGATATTCACAATAATGTTATCTTTTTATATATATTATAATTAGGTATTAAAATTGAATTTTATTACAATTAGCTCATTAATTTTTTTAATAGGTCGAATCGGGTCAAATTTAGGTTTAAACATATATCTTTTGAGCCAGATAGATCAAGTATTTTAACAAATAAGGTCAAATTAGGTTCAAATTTAAAATATATATTTTCGGGTTCAGGTGGGCTTAAACTTCAAACCATGCTCATCCTTACATTCATGAATTATTATTTGGATAATTTTTTTTATATACATCCTGTACAAAATATTGATTAACATGTATATTTTTTCTTTTAAAAAATTTAAATCTATATTGATAAATTTAGAAGAGACGATTAAAACACTCAATTAATATAATCTCTTAAATTACGTTTTCAGTCCTATTAACAACAAAATTTCGCTTCTTCCTCGTTAAAATTATTCAAAGAATTTAAATCTTTAAACAGATAGAGTTATGCTACACAACATACCCACTAAATTTTCTCTTATTATTTATTAATATATAATTATATTTAAATCAAAATCCAACGTTTTCCATCACTTATAAAGAAAAAAAACAAACATAAAATACGTTGAGATTGGGGAAAAAAGAAAGAAGAAACGGACCTTGGAATGAGCACCCAAAAACAAGGGGAAAAGTAAGGGCTAGATATCATAGCGTCACATCCATACTCGTCCGTTTCAAATTGGATATAGAATTTACCTTCACATCTGTCTCCCTCACCGTTACGTTATGCTCACATGAAAAAGCTAAACCCATACACACAATAAGACGCCCATTCTTCTCTTCCTACCTACATAGCTTGAAGCCATGGGTATTCTGTATCAACCAAACCTAACGTTCTTCATTTCCTTCGCCATCTTGATTCGGGCGGCTGCGGCGCAACGAGCACTCTTCGTGTTTGGAGACTCAATAGTCGACGTCGGCAACAACAATTTCCTCAACTCAATTGCCAAAGCTAACTACTTTCCCTATGGCATCGACTTCAACATGCAGCCTACCGGAAGATTTAGTAACGGAAAAACCTTCGTCGACATTATCGGTAGATTATCGACATCCACTCTCTTTTAGTTCCTAACATGAACATGAAACTGTACATGATATGATACGATATGATACTATAATATATGTGATGTAGGAGAGATGTTGGGTCTCCCTTATCCATCGCCCTTTGCCGATCCCAACACAAGAGGAGTTAAGCTACTCGGAGGAGTCAACTATGCTTCGGCAGCTGCTGGTATTCTTGATGAGAGTGGCCAACATTACGTATGTGTTTTCAGTTTCTCGTATAGTTTAATCAATTATAAAAGTTTACGTCCATAAATATAAATTTTTGTTTTCGTATTCGTCCCTGATTGTGTCCACCTGTTTGTTTGCATGCATGCAGGGGGAACGTTATAGCCTGAACCAACAGGTACTGAATTTCGAGACAACGTTGGATCAGCTCCGACCGATGATGGGTGGTGATAATCTGACCAGTTTCCTTGCCAGATCCGTGGCAGTTTTGGTGTTTGGGAGTAACGATTACATCAACAATTACCTCATGCCTTCCATTTACTCGTCTAGCTTCAATTACAATCCTGTGCAATTTGGCAACCTGCTTCTCAACCGTTATGCATCTCAAATTTTGGTAAAAATAAACATTTTTACAATAAAATCTTCATGTCAATAGTTTATAAGTCATGGTACATGTGAAGCATACATAAAAAGTGATTGTAGATTTCTACTTATCTTTTGGGTCATTGGTGTAGACACTGTACAATTTAGGATTGAGGAGAATATTCGTAGCCGGACTCGGACCGCTCGGTTGCATCCCTAATCAACGAGCGTCAGGACAGGCAGCACCAGGGAGATGCGTTGACTACGTGAACAATATATTGGGTACATTCAACGAAGGCTTAAAAACAATTGTGGATCAGCTCAACAAGCGTCCCGGTGCAGTCGTTGCCTATGGCAATACTTATGGTGCTGTGGGTGACATCCTAAACAACCCTGCAAATTTCGGTAACAGAGCATACAACATATCTATTGTATTCCTATTCCCTTACGTGCCACTGTAAATTGAATATGATTATGAAAGAAATTGCAGGGTTCAATGTAGTTGACAGGGGATGCTGCGGAATAGGGAGGAACCAAGGGCAAATAACATGCCTGCCGTTCGCGTATCCGTGCAACAACCGAAATCAGTACGTGTTTTGGGACGCTTTCCATCCTACGCAGGCTGTTAATGCGATTCTGGCTCGTCGTGCTATCTACGGCCCTCCTTCGGATGCTTATCCGTTCAACATCCAACAGATGACTCTTGTCAACTGATTTCTTGTATTTGGTTGGTTGGTTCTTATCAACTCACTGTATTACTCAAATAATGGATGATGATACAAAGGAGATTGCGGAGGATGCTCGGAGACACTAGTTCGAAGTGAAAAATCTCCTATAAATGGTGCTAATTAGAAAAATTAATGTTTGAAAAGTGCATTTGATTTTTTTTTTCTTGGTGCTGCAATCACTATGGCTTGTTTACTACCAACAATAGCCTCATATAATACTCTGCACAATCCTTCATTACATCCACTCTATCATTAGCATGCACAGGTCGACTCGAGCTACCACGCACGCACCGATTGGATACAAAAATTTGAAACTATGGCATTGATGAAATCTGAAAGCTTATATTTTGACAATATGAAAATGCACTTTGCAAAACTAACAATATGAAAATGAAGTCACACCTTTTCACTATATATACATATATGTAAGAGTACCCACCTTCCCTATTTATTAAGGAGAAGGATGATCTATAGAAGAAAACAACTTGTGAAGATTCCTAGAAAAGAACAAAAAATTAATGAAGATGAGAAAGGAGGCAATTGATCCATCTACTTGGGTTCAACTTTTGCAGAAATTGTGTATCCACCACTGTAGTTGAAAGCATCAGTATCACCCACATTGACATCCTTCTTAGGTAATGTATCGGCATAGGGGTGTCTAAGAGAACCTTTTGCAGCTCCAAAATCCGTGACAGACGACGAGGCTGAAGCAGTTGAGTTTGTACTCATCCCATCGTTTTGCAGGATGGTTTCGATGGCCTTTACCACTTCGCTCATTGTTGGATGATCGGTGGCTGAATCTTCAACACATTGCATAGCCAACTCCAAGTATTTTCTGAATCCTAGTAGATTTCCTGAGCTTCTTATGCTTCGATCCATTAACTCCCACAAACCGTAGTGCTCATCATCCTTCTTATCCATCATGGTTCGCACCTCACGGACTACGTACTTACCTTTCTCTATGGGCTGCTTAGCTGTTATAAGTTCAAGCATTACCACTCCGAAACTGTAAACATCACTCTTCTCAGTTAGTTGTTGGGTCATGTAATATTCAGGATCAAGATAACCCTGTAAACAAAAATACATACGTATTAGTCAAGAATTGGTGAAATAAAATTCAACATATTTGGAATCTCTGATTGGATTGCAGATGGAGGAATATTATTGATATGGATATAAAATTGCAGTTAACATGTCATACCAAATTAAGACACCAAGAAAACTGAGATCTAGTTCCATTTTATGTTCATTTTGATCTTGATATGGATATTAATAGAAGCATGCTAACAGTTCCTCACCAATGTGCCTTTAACTTGGGTCGAAACATGACCCTTTGAACTGTCTGATACCAGCTTTGACAAGCCGAAGTCCGCAACCTTCGCGGTTAAGTTTTCATCTAACAAAATGTTGGTGGACTTAATATCTCTGTGGATGATGGGAGGATTTGCAAGCTCATGTAGGTAAGCGAGACCTCTAGCTGAGCCGAGAGATATCCGGAGTCTCCTTTTCCAGTCAAGATGAATGCCAGATCTCCCTACAACACGTGAATATCCCATGTCAGATATCGTAAGGGCTGATCATGAAGCTTATGCATAATTAATTCTTGCACTTGGAGTTCCCATGAGGAACATTAATCTCATGGAATCATTGTTTCATTTTTTCTTACATGTTACACCTTCTGCACAAGTTATACTCACCAGATAGGCTCTCCCGAAGTGTTCCATTGGCCATAAATTCATAAACCAGCATTTGCTCTCCTTGTTCAAAGCAAAACCCGACAAGACCGACAAGGTTTTTGTGGTGAACTCTCGAAAGCAATTCGATTTCAGTCTTGAATTCAAGTCCACCCTGCTTTGATCCATGCTGAGCCCTTTTAATTGCCACTGTTTGTCCATCAGAGAGTGTTCCTCTGTATACCTGCAGAGGACATGAAGGTTATCTGAGCAGTTGCAAACAGTAATTCATGGAACTCTTTTGGAAAACCAGGATGTTATTTACCTTCCCATACCCTCCATATCCTAGTTCATTGCTTTCAGAAAAATTATTTGTGCACTTCTTAAGTTCATCATAAGAAAACCACCTTGCTCCTTTCAACTGTGGTGCACCTCCACTGTCTTTACCACTAGGTGCCCAGGATGCTGGAAGTTCAATACATAAGTAGCAATTTTAATAACTCCAACCTTGTTTAGGAGGGAAACACAATTATTCCAGGTGTTGCTTACCAAATGGTTTACTCAATCCGATAGCTTTTTCTGCACGTTTCTTTTGCCGAATAGCATATATTCCAACTCCGAGGAAGCCTAGAACCAAAACACATGCTCCAGTTGCTACACCAATGATAACTCCAGCGCTAACAGAAGTTCCATGTGAGGCTGAAGTATGTTGTTTTATTAGATTTGTCAATCTGTTGCTTATGCCATAAAGATCAAAGTTAAGGTCCTGATTGTTGAGGTGAAGTTACCTGGGAAAGTATAAGGAGAAGCAATAAAATAGTATGGTCCAAACTCTGGAGGAGGCTTGTAGGTTTGATTACTTAAATCAAATCCAATTTTCAGAACTTCGGATCTATTGAAGTATTCTCCACCGGATGGAAAGAGTGCTAGCTGAATCTGAAGGTAGTCATCAACATTGAAGAATGGATTCTGAAGAAATACTGAACCAGGAGTAAGGCCTAATTTAACCCAAAGGCTCATTTCTAATGAGTGAAACACATTCACATTGGACAGTTCCCTGAACATAGGTCCTCTGAAATACAATGTCCCTTCAAATGGATAGGCACATTCACAACTTTGAGGGCTAAGCTTCTGATCAACGGGACATGATTTACTTCCACAATTAGCTAAGCTGGTGTAATAGGGTTTTGTATTTTGTTGCTGGATCTGACAGAAATTCGTATTCGAGATCGCAGTTGTGCACACCGGATTGCCTATAAGTCTGAATCAAATAACATAAATAAATAAATCAGCATGGTGCGTTTAGGGAGATTATAGCTTATGAAATTTAACTCCCATGAAATGTCTTACATTAAAGTATCTGTATATCCGGATCCTAGAGTTATGGAGGATATCTGGTTGTTTTGCAAATCAACAAGTTGAAGTTGACTTCCAACACTATCACCCAAGTTCAATGTGCCATTGAAGGCATTATTCCGTAGCTTCCTGTCGAAAGATCAAGCAAACCTGAACTGAATAATGCACCATCTCTTTTCTTAAACAATAAAATTAGTGAAAGTGCAGCTCTGGATTCGAGTCAATACTCACACTTGTTGTATCTGTGGGAAGCTGAAAAGCTTTTCCGGTACAGGTCCTTGAAGTGATCCGTGTTCGATAACACTGCATATACGGAATTTTGCATGAGTTTTCCAACATTTGAAATAATACTTAAAATACTTTTAAGTGGCTAAATACGCACAGAGTGGTGAGGGACGATAAGGTTGAGAACCAAAATGGAGCTTCTGTTGGATCAAATGAATTGCTACTAAGATCCCTGTAAATTGATACGGATCAAGATTCAGGATTCATTACCGTGGAGACAAAGTAAATCATCACACCTGAAGAATGGAACTTCTTTTACCATTGTACTTACACATAATTGAGGGTATTCATTGAGGTTAAATCTGGTAAAGGGCCTGTAAGGTTATTGTGTGCTAAATTCCTGAAAGGAATCAAATTTTGGTTCAGGAAGTGAGTTCATCAACCACAATGTAATCAAGTTGAAAAGGTAAAATTAAATACCCACAATTCATTGATGTTTGTAAGGTTGTTGAGATTTGAAGGGACCTCTCCTGACAAACCATTTCGATCAAGTCGACTGTTTCATATCGGAACATTGCAGTTAGTGTTAAGAGAGGAAAACTAATAGAGCAAACTAAAGCCACAAAGGCAAGAAAAGTATGTTTAGGGATTTATCTTCTACTCACAGAACCTCAAGTGTCTGAACAAGTCCTAATGTGGATGGGATGCTCCCAGTAAATTGATTTCCATCAAATAATCTGTCATTGGAAGACTAAGAACCATTAGGATGAGTGCTGTTCTGGCATACAAACTATATGTATGTATGCATGGATGGATGGATGGATGGATATCAACTTACATGTGTATTAGTACCATCTCAGAGCTGAAAAGTCTCGAAGGAATGGTACCAGAAAGCTTATTTTTGTTGAAATGACTGCAAATTCACAGAAAAAATAACCTCTTACTTCATTACTCAATGATCTGATTCTGAACATTAACCACACGGAAGGTAGGCTGAAAATGTGAACCTACAAGTGTTTAGCCTTTAAAAGGAGGTCCAAACCAGGGGAGGTGGGTGTTGAAACCGGGATAGTTCCCACCAGTTGATTGTCAGCCAGATCCAGCCAATACAGTTTAGAGAGCTTTCCCAATGATGGAGGAATTCCACCAGTGAAATTATTTGAATTCAGGGCCCTGAAAATGAATTATATAAATACCAGGTTTAAAATTTCTTATGTCACTGAAATGATACATAGTTTTATATAAATACTATGGCCATTCTTACAAGAAGGATAACTCTGCAAGATTTCCAAGCTGTTCGGGAATATTACCAGTGAAACCACAACCGGCTAGAATTCTGAAAAATACAATACCAAAAGGAATGTGACAACAAGATAGGTGAAGTTGAACATTGTATACATCTAATCGGTAGAGTGGTTTTCTTACAGGATATTGAGCTTTTCCAAATCCCCAAGCCGTGGAGACAGAGAACCGGTGAGATCCCGGTTAAATGACAGGTCCCTAGGGTAAAATATGTTAAAAGTGAGTAAAAAACAGCAGAATTTAGTAATATTTTTTTTTTCTGTTCATACAGCAATGGAGTTCAGTTGAAAACTTAATGGTGGTTTAAAAAAAACTCACAAGGATCTCAATTCGGTTAGTCCCCCAATGTCACCACTTAGTTTTCCTTTAAGCCCCATGGTTGATAATCCCCTGAGAATGAGATGATATGAGTATATATGGTGATGAGCATCAGAAGAGAACAAAAGATGACCATCCACTTACAGTGCAGTCACCCTTGAGCTGTTGCATGTGACTCCTTCCCATGCTTCACAAGGATCATCTGACTTATCCCAGCTTGGAGGTGTATTTTTCCATGAATCCTTCAAAGATTGGAGAGCAGCAGCTGCAAAAACACCATCTATTTAAAATCCAAGAATTGATTATGTTCCAAATATTCCCCTCACATGTCCATTGAAAATCAACAAGAAAGTTTAATGGAAGCATTGTTAAATGTTCGCATCGAGGACGAGACAGCTGAAACATTGTTATATTCAAAGATACAAATGCATAATGAAATTTTCTAATGCAATCACAGAAAAGAACATTCTATATGTATATCAAACACCTGGAAGACACAAAGATACTGAAGTCAGATCAAGAAATGAAGAAGAAGTATACAGTGATTACCGTCGTGAGGGTCTGTAACAGCAGAGAGGAAGGTGATATGGGGAAAAAACAGAAGCAGGAAAAAGAGCAATGAGAAGGGTGTCATGGCTGAAGCTTTGGGTCGTCAATGCTTAAGTGGCTAGTGATTTGCTGGGATCAGTTTCAATGTCCACAGTGAGTCATGCTGAAGCAGGCAAGACAAAAGCATGCACAATGCCAGTGTGTTGTCTTTATGTGAAAATATATGATATTGAGATGGTGGAGTAGGTGCAGTGCAACAACAAACGAGAATGTAAGGCACTCAGCAATGTGGTGGCCATTGGCAATGGCTTTACTCTCCTTTAATTGATTTTACCTTAGCTTCGAAGCTAATTTAAGAACACCCCCTTCCCGAACACTGTTTAAAACAGGCCTAATTTGAAGCTATCATTATCTTCACTTTCCTCGGCATAAATAAAAGTGGCTAAAGTGAACAATTTCTGTTTAACATTGTGATTTATGAAGGCTTGTTTGCCACGCTACCTTGCCCTACCACCATGACTGTCTATTCCACAACAAAGCATTTTTCTCAACTTCTAACAGCGGCCAATGGGATTTCTGAGTAGGTTTAAAGCAGAAGAAATAATGTTTGCAATAATTATTGCTTGCTATGGATATATATTGAATGAAACACACATTAATTTCCATTGAAGCAATCAAGCATGAAGCAACTCAATGTTTTGATAATTACATCGCAGGTGAAGCTGGCTGGTGGGTCCTATCCTCCCTTCAAGCATGCTAAATGCTAATGATTTTTTAACTCAAATAAGAGACAAAGTTTCATATACATAAATAAGCTTAACTATGATATAGCTACTCAAATTATACATCTTTTATATAATAAACATTTAAAATATTTTAAATTAGAATACATGTCTAATTTTTTTTTGTTTGAAGTATGTATTTAAAATTTTATTTTGTTATTATTTTAAGATAATGTCAGATTATCACCCAATTAAAATTTGTCACATATATTTTTTTGAATTTAAAAAAAATAATTTTTTTTTTAAAGATTTAAAACTTCTCAAAAACTTAAAAACTATACCAAATCACCTATTCTCTATGTTGATATCTTCGTCGAACCCCATCAATGTTGCCACCAGAAACTCTTGTCTATTTTTCCTAAGAACCCATCAACAACTATTAAGTGGCGTGTCAATTGACCTTCGAATAATTAAAGTCTTTTGTGTTTGTCGTCCAATTGACACTCTTTCCATTGATTCCTGATGTTTGGTGGTAGAGAAAAATGAGGGGTGACTTCCCACTATAATAATGATGGGATCTGATGAGACTATCAACAGTGATAATAACACCAATCTTGAGACTTTGGGATTATTTTTAAATTTTTAGAAATTTTGATATATTTTTTATTTTTTATTTTTTTGAAAATAAAAATATGTTTTAAGTTATAATTGTATGATAAATTTTTGACAGATTAATTTTAAAATGAGTTAGAAGAAAACGTTAATTATTTATTTTATTCAAAAATAGTTTAAATATTTATTAAAAACACCTATTTTATAATTTAACCTTTTAAATATCTTACCAAATATGGCAGATACTTTGGTAGTATTTGTTACACAATTTCTCGTGATGATCTCTAGTTCTATACAGAGTTGTTGGGTTTAAACAATGATTGAATTGTTTTATGTGGCAAAAAAAATAAAGAAAAAATATCATTGTTTTGAGATGATTCAGCAAACTTAAATACTAATGATTTTTAAGTATATTTGTTTAAGACTTCAGTACGATTTCAAACACATTTTATTAAATATTAGAGTAAATTATATTATAATAATCAAATTATTATTGTTTTTTTTTTTCTATTTTCAAAATGATGATGTGATTATTTCTATTTTTGATTTCCACATTTTCTCTCTACATCAATAAAAGGAGTGATAAAACCTGCGACCCCTTGTAAAAGAGGTTCAACATTTAGCCAGTTGAGCGATAGTTTTTTTTTTTTTTAAATATATTTCTAGCAGAATTAATATAAATATTCAATAATTATTATAAACATTAATTTTTATAAAGTTAAAATTTTTAAAAATTCAAAAACTAGATTTAGAATGGAAAACCCTAGTGAGAACTTTAACCTTAATCCTTGCAAGTGGCCACAGGAAGCGCTGATCCTGGTTTTTGTGTTATCATTCTTAGAGAGGCATACTTCTCTAACACCCTTGGCTAGTCAGAGGGTTGCGAAGAAGTTTTGTTGCTTCGGACGCTAACTCTAGTGCAGGGGTAGGGGATGCTACTACAAATTAAAAGTGTGGCTTTGGACAATAGCTTGCACTTGGCTTGGATGGTTGAGGATACTTGTTGGAGGATCAATTCTAGAGTTTAAAGATCAAATTGAAACTTCAGTAATCAAATTATGAGTATGTTATGAATGAACAAGTCAAAGATAACATCCACGTTAGCCCTAACGAAATGAAAGATTTTGAACTATCAAAGAATGCCTCACTAGCTGGGGAACGTAAAGGAAAACAGAAGAAGAAAAAAATACAAAGATCCCTAACAGATTTTTTCTTGTTCTGAAGTACATTAGCTTATAAATATTGTCATTTTCTGGTTTGTACAAGGATATAAAAAAATCCTAAGAATATCTATCCTTCTATTTCATTATCTTCTCATTCGATTCCATTCTTTCTAGTTACGTGATTATTCTATAACAAATTGGTGCTTTCATTGATTTTTCTAAGATATGGTAACTAATTACTAAGCCATTAAAAACCTTCAAGAGATTTCTAATCGTCGTGAGCAAATTTGATCGATCTTTAGGCAGTTACTTCTGAACATAAGCAAACCCTTCAAGACGTACTACGTCAGTTAACAACGTTCTAAGAGAAGTTCAAACAATCATCTCCATCAACAATTATTCAGGATGATTCGAGTGCAATTCGTCTTCTCGTAAAAAAAAATTAGGATGAGCTGGACGATGGATTTCCCTTTTCCCTAAAACTAGTGTTTGTAGAACTTTCTCTTTTCACAGGTCAAAACCTCGAAGAATGGATTGCTTCTACTCAAGATTTTTTTGATTTCTATGGAACTGAGGATCATCATCAAGTAACGATGGCTTCATTTTGGATGAATGACGTAGCCAAGAAGTGGTTTCGTTAGATGCAATATCAATGCCAGTTAGCTGGTTGACATCACTCGATTGATGCAATTCGCATGTGATTTATTGTAACCGAGATCGAATCGCTAGAGGGCTAGCTCACCAAGCTCACTCAGAAGACAACTGTGGAAAAATATCAGACTCGTTTTGAATACTTATTTCTATGCACAACTAACCTACTAGATTTGTTTTAACCTCAATGTTTTATTTTTGGTCTCCGCTCAGAAATAAAGAATGAGGTATTATCCGATAGGGTTACTTCTATGCATAAGGCTATGAACTTGGCTAGATTCATGAAGCTCAATTGAACAAAATGAAACTTAGTTTTGGTTTTCGCTTTGGGACCAAATCATCTCCGCTTCTACCCATACCACTAATCTCACCTATCAGCCCTCTTAATTGTTGAGTCATTTGTCTCTGTTGGATCCATCTTTTAAACCTTATACCTTTCCCCAACCACATAAATTTTTGATCGTATAGGTTCAAGCTCATCGTGCCAAAAGGTTGTGTTATTACTTTGATGCCAAGTTTGTGATGGGTAATCTTTGTACGGATCCAAAATTTTTTGAGGATACTACACATGACGAGTTAGGCAACGATTCTACGATTGAGGTATGTAATTTAAGTTGTCCTATGCAGATTTTGATAGATGGTGGTAGTAACCATAACTTCATTTAATCTCAGGTAGCTCATCAATTGGGGTTACCTATTAAGACTACAACAAAATTTTGGATTTTAGTGGGCAATGGCGAGAACTTATGCACGGAAGGGTGCATCTGCAATCTTTAGATATAGATTCAAAAGACTACTTTATCCACCATTTTTTACGTTTTAACTCTTGAGGGAACTGAAATGGTTTTGGACGTCGCATGGTTAGCTACGTTGGGACCAGTTACAATAGATTTTTCCAATCTAACTTTATCCTTTCAACTCCATGAAACCACACATTGTTGGAAAGTAGACACTAATATTAGACCATATCCGGTGCAACTTAAGTCCCTACGCCGCATGAAAACAACTGTGTAACCCTCTAGACTTAACTTGAGGTATACGGTAGGTTAAAATCGTTATTTTAAAACTTTAACATCACGTAAACGCATAAAGTGATTCAAAGCAAAACTTTTAAACCAAATATTACGTACATAATTTAATAAGTAAATATTCTAATTATAAATATAGAAAACTGAATAAATAGTTTTATGCATAAGGTTTAAAAATATCTTAAATCCCTAATAATCCCAAAATAACTAAAGTAAAAATGTATGTAAATAACCGTAATGAAAATAGTAATAAAACGTTGTCTGGTAGATATCTCCGTTTACCAACTCCTAGGGACAAATATCTAAAAATAAACTAAAAGAATAAGCTATAAATCCCAATGTGTCTCTAAAGTGCAGTCAATATCACAATATAACATAGTTCACGATCATAGATATAACAGAGATTTCTATAGTAAATAAACACAAAGAATGAAAATCCTGTACTCTGAACGCCAAAAACAGTGGTGAAAAGCCAACCGATCACAGTGGAGGTAGTGTAACACCCCAAAATTTGGCCAAGAAGTTTAATGAACCGGTTTCGTCGATTTAGCCTAGTTCGGGATTAAATACTTAAAAATTTGTTTTTATTTAAAATAAATTATGGAAAATATCCTAAAATTCTTATTTGATATATATTTGAATTAGGTTAACTCAATTTAAAAAATTGACCCTTGAATACCTAGGATTTTGAAAGTAGTGACTATTTTGTAAAAATTAAAAACTTGAGGAAAATTTTATAAAATTAAGCCAAAACTTTGAATCTTTAAGGGGCTTTGATCTAATTGTAATTTTAGTTGATCTAAGCCTTCCAAGGGCCTATTTTAATAACCCATAACACATAATTTTAATTAATAACACAAATAACTTAATAATAATCCTAAAAACCTATTTTTCATCCAAACATAAACTTATTTTTTTAGAATTTCGAATTCTCCTCTTTTGGGAAGTCACTTCATCATCTTTTCAAAGGTAAACACCAATCTTTTCAATAAAAATTCAATTGGTTAATTTACATTTTTCTTTTTCAAAATCTCTTCGTTTTTCTTCGTTTTTACTTGTTTTTAAACCTTGGAAGGAAGTTTGATCAATTTTGGAGGTGAGAATCTGTTGGAGGAGTTTTATGATTATAGTCGTTGGGAAAATAAACAAGAATTTTAAATGTCTGTTAGAGTTAATGAAGTGTTGCGTTTTGGGTTAATAGGGGTTAATGAAACACTGAGTTTTGTATGTTGGCAAAAATTAGGGTTATATGGATGTTTTTTCCCTAGCTGTTGTCCTTCTCTTTTGCTGAACATCTGCTCGAGAGATTTTGCTTTCTAAAATTCAGTCTCCCTCTTAAAAATTCTTCTATTTTCTTTTATTATTTTCATTACTTACAATGGTATCAGAGCCTCTACGATCCTCGGAGAATGGTAGAAACCTGACACCAAGCGGTGTTGGCAGCGGTGGAATCTCAGAATGTGGCGGCTGCGACAGGAAACCCAAATCAGTCTTTGTATTGGAGGTAGGAATCGACTCGATTGCAGTCTGAGATAACTCATTTGGATGGATCTATGGAATCCATGGAGTTGCGAATGATGGCCAACTTCCAAAAATTATTGGAAATAGGGTTGTGGAAGAAGATAGATATGACTAGGGTGTTTGATGCTTCTGATGGTTTATTGGGTAATCCGTCGGTCGCGACAGGGTCAACTAGTGTTCAAACTACACCAGTTCAGGCTGTTGAGGTGGTGGAGATCGAGCTACAAGGGGGGTCGACAAAGAACCAACTAGAAATTTTTCTTATAAGCTTTTGTGTCCTCAGTTTGATGGAGATGACTTCCAAGGATGGTTTTTGAAAATGGATCAGTATTTCGATGCTGAATCAGTCCCGAAAAAAGCTAAAATCCGAGTGGTGATGTTTTAGAGGGTCGGGTCGTACAATGGCATTAGTTTTTGATGAAATCGAATGAAAACTTGACTGACATGAGCTGGATAGAGTATATTAAGTTGATGCGAGAACGTTTTGCTCCAGGGGGATTCGAGGATCATTTTGTAGAATTAGTGGAACTCAGACAACAGGATACAGTTGAAAGGTACTATGATGAATTTATTCATCTTATTAATCAAGTACAGTTGCCTGATGAATACGTACTTTCTTTATTTAAGAATCATTTGAGACTAGAAATTGGAGCATACGTGAAACCGTTACAAACTCAGAGATTATTAGATGCATTCAATCTAAAATTGAAAAGGGAAATTAGAAAATTAGGGTTTGAGAATTAAAATTAGGTTTTGGAATTTGGGATAAAAAATTGGGAATTTAATTTAGGGATTTAAAAAGTTGGAAAACAATTGGAATATTTTTAAAAATTGGTTTGGAAAATAATTTAAAAATTGGAAAAGGATTTTAAAGATTGGAGTCGCCACCGATCACTTAGGTAGACCGGACACCGAAAAACTAGAGATTCGAAATAAATAGGGTTCGAGAGTTGGTTACGACTAAAAACAGTTTTAGTGTTTAAAATTGCCCAAAAATTGGCACCTTTAAAAATACTGCTTAATTAATTTTAGAATTTCCAATTTAAAGTGGCATTAAATTAAAATTTAATTATAAATTCGAATGTATTTTAATCATTTCTTTACTCGAAGGTAAACGCATACACCGCCATCACTACGCCTATTATCGAGCCTGTTACGACCGAATAAAGAGACATCACATTGATATTAGTTAATTAAGTGTTACTTCAGATGACAATTAAATAATACAATAATAATAACAATACATCACAAGAAAAATAATACCAATATATACATGTACGAATAATGAAATAAAATGAATAAATAATAATAAAAGCATGTTATGACATAATATAAATGAAGCGTAAAATAAAAAGAGATAAGTTAATAATGTAAACCGAAATGATAAAATTTAATACTAGAAGAAGACCAAATTGCAAAAAACAAAAATTTGAGGATTAAAATAAAATATTTGGTCACTGGAAAAGGACAGAGATAAAATAAAAACGAAATTTCGAGGTTAAAATCAAAATCAAATGGAAATAGGACCCCGAATTGGTGACCAAAATATAAGGGAAAACAAATTCAAGATTAAAAAAAAAATGATAACTAAAATCCGATTTAGTGACTAAAATATAAAGCAAAATAAAAACACAGGGACCAAGTGTGTTAGAATGAAAACATGGAGGGACTTAATGATACGAATAACCCATTTTCAAAATATTCTCAGACTATAAAACACAATAACAAATTAAACTGACCCCCTTTTTATCATTTTTACTTTGAAAATAAAGAAACTCTCCCCCCTCTCTGTCTTGTTCATCTAAGAACATGGAGAATCATAAGAACAAATGAATGTTCTTCATCTCTGCCGTGTTTTCCAGATTTTGGCCACTTCTAGCTGTGGTTGACAAAAAAAACTTCCTTCTGAAACCCTATTTTCAAAACCAAAATAAAAGAGCAAAACCTTTCTTTATCCATTTTTGAATCTAAAACAACCAAAATAGAAAAAACTCTTTAAAACCTTTTCACAAATCTAACAAAACCTCTCTTTTTCGGGTCTGAAACGAAGAAAAAAGAACTTATTTTTCTTCCTTGTATGGCTCACCCTTTGAGGCTCAATGGTCGCGGGATTGTTGCCGAATATTAGAAGAATCAAAAGAAGATGAAAACCCAAAACGGTGTCCGAATCAAAGGTGAAATAATCGAACCCTAAATCTATGTTGTTTTATTGCTCTAGATGCATGTGACGAGGATATACCTCAAAATGACTTTGTTCTGTATTGATTTCTGGAGATGGGGGTAACCTCTTATATTTTTCTATTTTTTGGCTTAAATAGTCGATTACAATCAAGAAAAAAATAGATTAAATATATTCTTGGTTTTCCTCTGTTAGATTTTTGTTTGGTTCGTCTGAAAATTTCTGAATATTGTTGTGAGTTTTGGCCAATTGTGCCTGTTGCGTGTAAAAAGAGTGCGCAATTGGTGCAAGTGTGCACGTCTCAAGTAATAAAGTGATAAAGTATATCAGATATCGTCTCCACAGGGATTGGTCTACTTAATATGTCTTCTTTTATCTTCTTGCTCTAAAAAAGAATAAAATAGGGACACAAGTAAGATTGGGGTTGATGAATACTAAATAAAGAAAACTAAAGAAAGAGAGAATAAACAGATTAAATAAGTGGTCAAGATCCAGTTGTATTGTATAGTGGATTCAATTGACTTGTTTCTGTCAAATACAATCGCACAACACTGCCTCGGTAGTACTGCAGATTACTGCCTCGACAGCGATGATGCTTGTCCGCCGTGGCAATCTCTTGCTCTTGGGTGGCCTTTATCAAAGTTCGACAAAGTGTCCTTTGATGACTTTGCTTATCTCTAAGTCGAAGTGCTGTTGATGACCAGTCCTTGATGATACATCTCGACGTGAATCAATTATAATAACCAACCAATCCCACACTTCTTTTAGCCGCTGAAACTCTTAACCTATCTCTAGGCCGAGTTAGTGTTTCCCGATTGAAACACCATACTTATTCCTTTCGTGAATCTAACTCTCTCGATATTAGATAAATGGATTACTCACAAACTTCTCTCTCAAGCTTGGATGCAAGAACAAAGAATAAGCAAACCTTGATATTTTATACCATTAAAACAAGAAACAAAAGTCAATCTCTTCTCACTAATACTCTACAACCTTCACCTAAGCCTAAAGAAACTTAGAACATAATAAAAAGTAAAAGAGAATTTTTAAAATCTAAGATGAAGTCGGCTCTCTATTATGCTAAGTGTTTTGTGTCGAAAACTCTCCTCCTCTTCTCTTCTTGGACGGATACGAATTATATAGGCTTGGTCTAGGGCAAACCTTTCCTAAGTAGGAGTATAACTTAGAGTAGGACACAAGTCAAGTCCATAAATAAAATATTTCCAAGTTTATTCCAACTAGGATTCTTTTCCGCGTGGCCTTTGACTTGGGCTTTCCATGTGCTACCCAACTCCGATTCATGCGCTGCTTGTCCAGAAACGTCCAACTCATTTTCTCTTCAAGTCGCCTACAATATCGTTACTTGTCCTTCAGCTGCTGCCTCGGCAGCAGTCGCTGGCGCGGTATTAGTTTTTCTTGCACAGACACAAAAGTACAGTAAAACTTGCCTTTTCTATAAGTATCATCTTTATATGTTACAAAAGCAGAATATCTAATTATCTCATATTTAGTACATGCATTGGTCCAAGTAGGTGTAGATTTAGTGGTTATTGTCCATGAAAGGTGTAAAAAGTGATAGTGAGTTGAACACTTATCACACCCCCAAACTCGAACTATTGCTTGTCCTCAAGCAATGCAAACCATCAATTTGCCAAACCTTACTCTCTCTTAGTCTTATATTTTCATCTATTCTCCCCACCATAACTATGCCTATTCTTAAGCCTTAACCTTTCGGTTACCCAAGGGTTTACCTAGAAACAAACTATAAGATTTAGTGAGTGTGTGCGTTTTTGTGGACAAGTTTGATTAAAGGCTTTCTTAGAAAAACTCTAAGTTCAAGACAAGTAGACTTGGATTTAGTGTTCTCTTCTTAAAACAACAATTTCTTGAGCCAATTTCGGGCACCTCAAGGATTGTGTTTTCTCATCAATAATTCCTTCTTTCTTTTGATATTCTTTTTAGCATACTAGAGCCAATTTCGGGCACCTCTAGCATGAAGAAGAGTAATTCCTAGAGCCGGTGATAGGCACCTCTAGTCACTTTCCCAAAAATCTAAGTCTTTATCACCTAAGTTCATTAAAAGAATTCCTATAATCCAACAAGTCCCAAAAGTGTTTTTAGGATCCATCTTATAGTAAGCTTCTAAGTTTTCTTCCTTAAGTATCCTAAGGTTAAACCTTCTTAACAGGACCTAGCCATGGTAGAGAGAAAGATTTCTATAGCCTTAAAAGAATAAACTAAGGCAATACTGATGAAGAGCATTGCAAAAGTATGGACAATAATTCAAGTAAGGTGGTGGACATAAATTTTTTTGAAAAGTCCCTTAAATACTTCCTTTCATGGCAAGGCCGCGGCGGTAGATTGCCTCGGCAGTGAATCTACACCCCCAAACTCGAACCAAGCATTGTCCTCAATGCTTATATATAGCACACAACAGGATATAAAGAAGAAAACAAGATAAGTAAAAATATATATATTAAGGCATCATGAATATGCAAAATTTAAAGAGATTCGGAAGAGCTGGTGGAAACAATTATTTTTCGTGGTCTTACCGCTGACTGTTTGACTTTTGATGATGGTGATGGTTGAGTTTTGGCTTGTCGTGGTGGTTGGACTCTCGTTGGTGGAGTCTGTTGCATTGGAGCATCCACTTCTTCTCCTTCTTCCTCGTCGACAATTTCCTCGGTGACCATGATGTCTCTCCCGCCTTCATTTGTTGCGTCTGCCCAGGCATGGTGAATGCTTGGCCTGGCAACGGTTGAACTTTGATGTACATAGACATCTATCTCTGCTGATAGACTGCCCATGATGATGGGGGATCTTGGTGGAGTGCTGAAGACTGCCCTCCTCTTTGATGGTCGTCTGCTGCAGATTATGCCGCGGTAGAGTCTGTTGCCCTAGACGGGTCAGCAACATGAAATTGTTGCTGAAGGCCAGTGGGGAAGAATGGCCTCGGTCCTCTTGGAGCTGGAGTTGTCTCTGCGTAGGGTGTAACTATTACGAACATATTGGTAGGGAATTCTGGGAACTGCACCCCTTGGCTGGGAAAGTTATGGAGCATCATTTGGGCAAGTGTGTTGTTGAAGTCCATCTGATACTCTATGTATCGTTGCTGCCTAAGATCTATAGTTGTCATCCTTTGAAGTATCTCCTGGTATGGGTCTGCTGCGGCAGTGGTGTGGGCAGTGTCAGGCATGTCTGCTGTGTATTAGGCCCCGACAGTTGTGTCAGTAGTGAACTGTTGAGGAGTTGCCTGGACTGGCTCTGCTTGTGTGATCTGCATGATTTTGTGGCAGAAGTCTCTAGTCCACCCTCGTCTATAGGCTATGAATTCATCCGTTTCTGCCATTGGTACACCTGAAGCAGTACAAATACCAATAATTAAACAAGGGAAATATAAAGGTCCTCTAGCTTTCTTACCGCATTCGTATATCTCCTTTAAAATTATTTCTCTAACATTGATGCTCCGTTTTTTGATGATGGATTGAATGAGCACCAATCTCCTTCGGTCCACCGTGCTATTGTGGGGGGTTGGGATGAGGCGTCTTTTGACAAAGGTATTCCAAAGCTTGGCCTCGGGCTTAAGATTTTGCCTTGCTACCGATCCTCTATGGGCACCGGTTTCCCAATGAGTATTCTCGTAGAAAAGGTTGTCTTTTATCATCTCATAATCTTCGTTGGTGATGTCCTCTATGAATTTAGCATGGACATCACGTTCAGGTGTAAAGCCGTAGAATAGGTTGATTGTCTCGACATCAAGTTTGACAGGCCTGCCTCGACAGTGAACATATAGAGAATTCTTGCTTGGCCCGTGCGCATAGAATTCTCGTACAATTATGGCATTGGACTAGCTTGGTTGTAGGCAAAAGATCTGTCAATCTTGATATTTGATCTTGTCGAACAAGTAATGCTCAATGCCGAAATTTTCCTCATCGGAGTGTTGGAATCCTTGCTCTTCCCATAGCTGACGAGCAATGAAGGACCTATTGAAACGGTCTTCAACAATGGTTGGGGCGAATCTGTTGTATGCAGCCATGTATGAGTATTGGAGAATTGAGGATCTTGGAGAGCTTCTTGGAAAGGTTCTGAAAATTCTGAGAAATCTTGTAAATAGACAGAGAGTATTGTGAGAAAGAGATTAGCAAGTAAATCTAAAGAAATCAAGAATGCAAGAGTGAATAGTTCAAGAGGAAGGAAGTGCTTATATAGGCCTCGACCTTGTAGCCGTTTAAACCACTAGCCGTTTGATAGTCGTTTTAACCTTTACTGCCATTGCTTTTACTGTCGCGGCGGGAATTTCAGCAGACTAGCCGTTACACTTTTCTGCCCGTTGGGACTGCTGCGGCTTCTGACATTGTTTTCTACCCCGGCAGCACTTTTCCTGCTGTGAACTATTTCTCCTTTATTCTTGCTTATTGTCCTAAAAATTAAACATAAACAAGAAAAATAATTAAATATAAATATAATAAAAATTTAACTCTAAACTAAACTAATCCTAATAATATAAAAAAATTAGAGGAAAGAGATTATGTCACTAGGGGAGTGCATGCAAATGCATCTCCTAAGGTGGTTATCTCTTGTTTGCCAGAATGATGTTTCAGATGTTGGTCATTCTCTTTGACTTCATGTCCTTCCCTTTTCGTTTTGATCTTCACTACACCCTGTATGTCTGGACAATGTGCTGTCTTGCTGGTTTCCTCCACTTCTGGCTTAATCTTCTTGCCCAATATTTTGCTGAGCATGCTGCCGAGGCAGTTGCTGCTGAAACAGGATATCTTGGTGCCTGCATCTGTGGTGTGGAGGATTCTGCACTCTTCTACATCATCATATCTTTTCAAATTGTGGAAGGCATTGAGTTTGACTTGTTGGTCATTAACCCTCATTGTCAACTCTCCTTTTTCAACATCTATGAGTGTGCGTCCAGTGGCAAGGAAAGGTCTCCCCAGGATGATCGGTGCATTATCATCTGCTTCACAATCAAGTACAAGGAAGTCAACGGGAAAAATAAATTTGTCAACTCTTACTAGTATGTCCTCGATCTTTCCTTCAGGTTGCACATATGATCTATTCGCAAGTTGGAGCATCACTGTTGTGGGTTTTGCCCTTCCTATTCCAAGCTTTTGGAAGACAAATTTGGGCATTATGTTTATGCTTGCTCCAAGGTCGCATAGGGCCTTTCCTTTGTTGTGGTGACCTATTGCACAAGGTATGGTAAAGCATCTAGGATCCTTCAATTTGGTAGGCATGTGGTTGTGTAGCATTGCCATGCATCCTTCAGTAGCAACCACTGTTTCAAACTCACCAAGCCTTTTTCTCTTAGACACAATGTCTTTCAAGAACTTAGCATAGTTTGGCATTTGTTCTATTGCCTCAACAAATGGAAAGTTGATGTGGACTTGCTTTTTCAACCTTTGTGGGAAAGGTGGTGGTGGTCTCATCTCTTCCAAGGTTTCATTAGTTTGGAATTTAATACCTGGCACCACTGGGTTTTTATCTGTCTCGGTAGCTGGTCGAGGTACTACCGAGCGCTCTGCTGGGCGGTGCTTTTTGCTGTGACATGATCAGTTTGTTCAGCATCCGAGTCCTCTTTGTCTGAATCTTCTTGTTCTACTGGTGGGATTTTTTCTGCTGAGTTTCTTACTTTCTCCTTAAGTTGTAAACCACTCCTAGTAGTGATTGCTTTGCATTGTTCATGGCCCAATACCTTAGCAACTTCAGTATTGCTAGGTAAGCCTCCTTGTGGTTTAGTGTTCATGTTTTGAGCAAACTGCCCAACCTGAGTTTCCAGTGATTTAATTGTTGCCTCTTGGTTCTGCAACCTCATCTCAGTTCTATTTATGAATGCATTTGTTCTTTTGATGAAATTGATATTCTCTGCCATGTACAATTCAGTTTTCATCATAAAGGTTTTAAGAGAATTTTCCAGTGAATTTATAGGCTGTTGTTGATGCATCTGCTGCTGCGGCATTGGTTGCTGGACCTGCGGCGGTGACAGATGTTTCATTGGTTGCTGGAAACCTGGGGTCTGAGTAATTGGATTCAAGGCATTGCTGGGATTACTCCATGAGAAGTTTGGATGCCTCTTCCATGATGGGTTGTATGTGTTGGACATCATATTGTTTCGATTATAGTTTCCAACATACAGGCTGGATTCTTGATTCTGTATACATTCAGAAGAATTTTGATTACCTCCACATAAATTGCAAAAAGAATCAATGTCCTTAACCTCATGGGTATTTTGTTGTAGCTGCATGTTTTGCACCATATTGGTAAGAGAGGCCAATTGTGCTGCCACTGAATTGGATGTTTCTAACTCATTCATTGTGGCTTGGCGTCTTACTTCTCCTCGCCTTGATGTAGGGAATTGAAAATCGTTCTTTGCGAGTTTGTTCAAGATCTCTAGAGCTTCCTCAAGTGCTTTATCAAGGAGTGTTCCATTGGCAGAGGCGTCTAACATCATCCTTGTTGGGGCATTGGTTGCATTGTAAAACATGGTTACTTGTGTCCACAAGGGAAATCCATGTAAAGGACACTTGTATAGTAGCTCCCTATAGCTCTCCCATGCCTCATACATTGGTTCATCATCTGCCTGCCGAAAAGACGTGATTTCATTACGAATACGATCATATAAATTAGTCGGATTAAAACGTGTAATGAAATCACGACAGAGTACATTCCAAGATCCTATTGATCCTGCTGGAATGCTATTTAACCAGGTTTTTGCCCTATCCCTCAGTGAATAGGGGAATAATTTCAATCTCAAGACATCTTCATGGACTCCTTGGATTTTGAATGAATTACATATCTCCATGAAAGACTTGAGGTGTTGCCTGGCATTTTTAGTCATAGACCCACCAAACTGTCCAATAGTGTTGAGCATATTGAACATGACAAGTTCTAGCTCAAAGTGGGCCGCTTCGATCTCTGGTGTAACGACTCCTGGATTTAACCTATTCAGATCCTCTTCTAAGAAGTCTCGAACAGTAAGCTGCCGCGGCCCTGGTGGCGTCGGAAGGCCTCTATTGCCGGCAGGTAAGTTTTGTCCTGCAGAATGATCTGCCATAGCTCCTTGGATTTTTCTCCTCAACCTTTGCCGTGTACGTTCGATCTCTGGATCTTGTTCGTACAAATGGTTGGTTAGGTTGGCCCTGGTCATACACCAAGAAAAAACACAGTCAAATAAAAATAAAAATTAAAAAACAAGAAGATAAAGAAAACAAAATTTAGTTGTCAATCCCCGGCAACGGCGCCAAAAACTTGTTGCGTGTAAAAAGAGTGGGCAATTGGTGCAAGTGTACACGTCTCAAGTAATAAAGTGATAAGTATATCAGATATCGTCTCCACAGGGATTGGTCTACTTAATATGTCTTTTTTTGTCTTCTTGCTCTGAAAAAGAATAAAATAAAGACACAAGTAAGATTGGGGTTGATGAATACTAAATAAAGAAAACTAAAGAAAGAGAGAACAAACAGATTAAAGAAGTGGCCAGGATCCAGTTGTGTTGTATAGTGGATTCAATTGACTTGTTTCTGTCCAATGCAATCGCACAACACTGCCTCGGCAGTACTGCAGATTACTGCCTCGACAGCGATGATGCTTGTCCGCCGCGGCAATATCTTGCTCTTGGGTGGACTTTATCAAAGTTCGGCAAAGTGTCATTTGATGACTCCGCTTATCTCTAAGTCGAAGTGTTGTTGATGACCAGTCCTTGATGATACCTCTCGGCATGAATCAATTATAATCACCAACTGTCGCGTGTCAAAAGTGCGCGTTCAGTGCAAGTGGACACATCGCAAGTAATAAGTGATAAGTATATTGTCGAGTTATCGTCTCCTCAGGGACTGGTATACTTAATATGTCTTCTTCACCTCCTTGTTCTGTAAAAAGATAAAAACACAAGTAAGTTGATTTGATTTATCTAAACTAAAATAACTAAAATAAAAGTAAAGGATTGAAATAGTAGAGAGAGATGGGCTAGGATCCAGTTGCGTTGTATTGTGGAATTGATTGACTTGTATCCGTCCAATGCAATCGTGTATCACTGCCTCGGTAGCACTGCAGTTTTACTGCCTAGGCAGCGATAACACTGTCTGCCGCGGTAATCCCTTGCTCGTGGGCAGACTTTACCAAAGTTCGACAAAGTGTCCTTGGATGACTCCGCTTATCCCTAAGTCAGAGTGTTGTTGATGACTAGTCCTTGATGATACCTCCCGGCGTGAACCAATTATACTCACCAACCAATCTCACACTTCTTTTAGCCGCTGAAACTCTTAACTTATCCCTAGGCCGAGTTAGTATTTCGCGATTGAAACACCGTACTTACCCCTTTCGTGAATCTAACTCTCCCGAGCTTAGATAAATGAATGATCACAATATCCTCTCCCGAGCTCAATTGTGAAACAAGGAATAACAAAGGATAAGCAAACCTTGATAATCTTCATTGCATTGAATGAAAGACAAAGTACAATCTCCTCTCATAAATACTCTACAACCTTCACCTAATCCCTAAGAAGGTTTAGAACATGATGGAGAGGAAAGAAACAAGAGTAGAAGTCAGCTCTCTCCCTAGGTATTTCGTTATGTATTACATTGGGTGGCTAGGTCCTTATATAGGCTAGACCTAGGGCAAACCTTTCCTAAGTAGAATACAACTTGGAGTAGGGAACAAGTCAAGTACATAATAATAATATATTTCCAAGTTTATATTCGGCTAAGGGGCTTTCCCGCGTGGTCTTCCCTTGGGCTTTTCCTTGTGCTAGCCAGCTCCGATTCATGGGCTTCAAGTCTAGACACGTTCCTTGGATTTTTGTCTTTCCATCGCCTATAATCTTGCTTCCTGTCTTTCTGCTGCTGCCTCGGCATCAGGTCCTGCCTCGGCCTTGTCACTGCCGCGGCACTGGTTCTCCTGCACAGATATAAAAACGCAATAAAACATGCCTTTTTCTGGAAATATTATCTATATGAGCATACTTCTAAATATATCACATTGAGTGCATGCATTGGTCCAAGTGGGTGTATATTTGGTAATTAATGCCCATAAAAGGAGTAAAAAGTGATAGTGTGTTGAACACTTATCACACCCCCAAACTCGAACTATTGTTTGTCCTCAAGCAATGCAAACCATCAATTTGCCAAACTTTACTCTCTCTTGGTCTTACATGTTCATCTATTCTCCCCACCATAACTAGGCCTATTCTTTAGCCTTAACCATTCGGTTACTCAAGGATTTACCTAGAAACAAACTATAGGAGTTGTGAGTGTGTGTGTTTTTGTGGACAAGTTGATTAAAGGCTTTCTTAGATAAACTCTAAGTTCAAGACAAATAGACATTGGTTAAGTGTTCTCTTCTTTTTCAATCCCCAAATCTTGAGCCGGTTTCGGGTACCTCAAAGACTTGCGTTTTACTAAAATCCTTCTTTCTTTTTAATATTCCTTAAAGCCTACTAAAGCCAATTTCGGGCACCTCTAGTATGAAGAAGAGACTTTCTAGAGCCGGTGGTAGGCACCTTTAGTTACTTTCCAAAAATCTAAGTCTTTATCACCTAAGTTCATTAAAAGAATTCCTATAATCAAACAAGTCCCAAAAGTGTTTAAGTTTAAAGTTCTACCTATAGTAAGCTTCTAAGTTTTCATCCTTAAGCATCCTAAGGTTAAGCCCTCTTAACAGAACCTAAACATGGTAAGGAGAAAGATTTCTATAGCCTTAAAGAATAAACTAAGGCAATACTGATGATGAGCAGTGCAAGAGTGTAGGCAGTTAATTCAAGTAAGGCGGGGAGCATAAAAATTTAAAAAGAATCACTGGACTACTCCCTTTTTGGCAAGGCCGCGGCAGTAGATTGTTGCCTTGGCAGTAAATCTACACCCCCAAACTCAAACCAAGCATTGTCCTCAATGCTTTATATTTCGAAGAAGTAAGCGGCAAAACAAAATATGAATATAAAACAACAAGTAAAAACAGTAAAAGCAATTAATATTGATTTAAGGGACAAAGAAATTTTAAAGCGACTCCGAGGAGCTGCTTGTAACAATTTTCCTCCGTGGCCTTGATGCCAAATGCTTTGTCCTTGGGGAGGGCGATGGTTGTGCCTTTGCTTGCCTCGGCGGCTGGACTCGAGTGGGTGGGGTCCTTTGCATCGGGGCTTCTACTTCTTCTCCTTCTTCAACATCCACTATCTCTTCAGTTATCATCACGTCCGTTCCTCCTCCCATCGTAGTGGCTCCTCGGGTGTGGTGTGTGCTTGGGCCGGCAGCAGTAGAGCTTTCGTGCACATAGGCATCTATCTCGGCGGATAGATTGCCCATGATAATTGGCGATCTGGGTGGAGTGCTGAAGACGACCCGTCGCTTGGATGGCCTTCTGCTGACAGATGAGGTCGCGATAGAATCTGCCGCCCTAGACGGGCCAGCAGCCTTGTATTGGGGCTGAGGGTCCGGATGGAAGAATGGTCATGGTCCTCCCGGGACTGGTGTAGTCTCGGTGTAGGGTGCGACGGTGACGAACATGTTGCTTGGGAACTCCGGTAAGTTGACGCCTTGGTCCGGGAAGGCGTGCATCATCATCTAGGCTAGGGTGCTATTGAAGTCTCGTTGGTACTCCATGTACCGTTGTTGTCGAAGATCCATTGCGGCCATTCGCTGCAAGATTTCTTGGTATGGATCTACTGCGGCAGAGGTGTGGGCAGTACCAGGCATGTCTGCCGTGTACTGGGACCCGGCAGTAGTATCGACAGTGAACTACTACGGTGTTGCTTGGACAGGTTCGGCTTGAGTGCTCTGCATGACTTTGTGGCAGAAATCCCTGGTCCATCCTCGTCTTGGGGGCGTGTATTCATCCGTTTCTTCAATGGGAACACCTGCCGAAACACATAAACCCGTAATCAAGCAAGGGAAATACAATGGTCCTCTATCTTTCTTACCGCACTCGTGAATTTCCCGTAGGATGATTTCTTCAATGTTAATGGTCCTCTTGTTGATGATGGATTGGATAAGCACCAATCTCTTGCGATCCACCGTGCTATTGTGTGATGTTGGGATGAGGCGTCTTTTGACGAAGGTGTTCCACATCTTGACCTCCGGCTTCAAGCTTTGTCTTGTTACAGATCCTCGATGGGTGTCGGTTTCCCATGGAGTGCTCCCGTAACAAAGGTCGTCTTTGATGAGTTCATAGTCCTCGGCAGTGATATCTTCCAAGAATCCGGTATGGATATCTTTGTCTGGGTGAGGCCGTAGAAGTTGTTGATCGTCTCGGCATCGAGTTGGACCGGCCTACCGCGGCAGTGAACGAACAGGGAGTCTTTGCTGGGCCCATGAGCGTAGAACTCCCGCACGATCGTGGCGTTCGCCTGGGCAGGTTGCAAACAGAAAATTTCCCAATTCTGGTACTTAATTCTGTCGTAGAGGTAGTGTTCAATGCCATAGTTTTCTTCGTCTGAATGTTGGAAACCTTGCTCTTCCCACAGTTGCCTAGCGATGAAAGATCGGTTGAATCGATCCTCAACGTTGGCTGGGGCGAATCTTTTGTATGAAGCCATCAAGATGGAAAGATGTAAGTTCTTGGAGTTTTTCTTGAAGAGAATCTGGAGATTGTAGAAGGCAGAGAGTAATTGAGAGAGAGATTGTTATGAATACTAAAAGAAAGCAAGAAAAATAAGAGTGAATAGTTCAAGAGGAAGGGGTTTCTTATATAGGCCTCGGCCTTGTGACCGTTGAGACCACTAGCCGTTGTAACCTTTTCCTTTTCTGTCGTTTCCTTTTTCTTCCGCGGCAGGAATATCGACAGACTAGCCGTTACACTGTTCTGCCCGTTGGGACTGCTGCGGCCCTGACACTATTTTCTTGCCTCGGCAGAGTTCCTGCTGTGAACTATTTTTCCCTTATCTTTGCTTTTTATTCCTAAATAAAACACACAAAAGAAAAATACTGAAAGCGAAAATAATTTAAAAAAATAAAAATAAACTACTATCCCTAATATAATAATAAAGAAAAGGGGAGAGGTCATGTTACTGGTGGAGAGCATGCAAATGCATCTCCCAAAATTATTCTCTCCCTTAGGCCCAAATTGTGAATCGGTTGTGGGCCAATCTTGTTTTCTGTGTGTCCATCCATCTTGAGCTTGATTTTCTTGTCGAACATTCTGCCGAGCAGACTGCCCAGGCAGGATATCTTATTATCTACGGTGTGGATGGCCTTGCATTCCTCTGGATCATTATTCTTCTTTAAGTTGTGGAATGCGTTGAGTTTGACTTGTTGGTCATTGACCCGCATAGTCAACTCTCCTTTTTCCACGTCAATTAATGTGCGTCCAGTTGCTAGAAAGGGTCTCCCAAGGATGATCGGTGCATTGTCATCTGCTTCACAATCAAGGACAAGGAAGTCGGCAGGAAAAATAAACTTGTCAACTCTTACCAGTTTGTCCTCGATTTTGCCTTCAGGTTGCACATAGGATCTATCTGCGAGTTGGAGCATCACTGTTGTAGGCTTCGGCCTTCCAATTCCAAGCTTTTGGAAGACTGATTTAGGCATAAGATTTATGCTTGCTCCAAGGTCGCATAGGGCCTTTCCTTCATAACTCTTTCCAATCGCACAAGGTATAGTGAAACAACCAAGATCTTTTAACTTTGGTGGCATGCGGTTATGCAGCATTGCCATGCATCCCTCGGTAGCAGCCACTGTCTCAAACTCACCTATTCGTTTTCTCTTGGACACCATGTCCATTAAGAACTTGGCATAGTTCGGCATCTGTTCAATAGCTTCAACAAATGGTATGTTGATGTGGACTTGCTTCAAGATGTCGAGGAACTTTCTGAATTGCTGATCCTATTTTTGTTTTGTTAACCTTTGCGGGAAAAGTGGTGGTGGTCTCATCTCCTCCAGGGTTTCTTGAGTTTGAAATTTTATACCTGGCACCACTAGAGTTGTTGCTGCCTCGGCAGGCTGCTCAGGCGCTGTAGTGCTTGCTGCCGGGGCAGAGTTGTCAGCTTCAGTTTGCTCAGCCTCTTCTCTAGCTTGATCTGCTGATTGAGTTTGGCTCTCTGGAATCTTCTCCTTCAGCTGTAGACCACTCCTAGTAGTGATTGCCTTACACTGTTCATGGTTTATTACCTTAGCAACTTCAGTATTACTAGGTAGGCCTCCTTGTGGTCTAGTGTTTATGCATTGAGCAAACTGCCCAACCTGAGTTTCCAGCGTTTTTATGGCAGCTTCTTGATTTTGCAACCTCATCTCAGTCCTATTCATGAAGGCATCTGTCCTTTTGATGAAATTACTGTTTTCCGCCATGTATGACTCAGTTTTCATCATAAAGGCCTTTAGCGTGTTTCCCAATGAACTTACCGATTGCTGCTGCATCTGTTGCTGCGGCATCGGCTGTTGGACTTGTTGTTGCGGTATCGGTTGCTGAAATCCCGCTGGTTGGGTAATTGGGTTTAAGACATTATTTGGGTTACTCCATGATAAGTTTGGATGCCTTATCACTGCCGCGGCACTGGTTCTCCTGCACAGATATGAAAACGCAGTAAAACGTGCCTTTTTCTGGAAATATTATCTATATGAGCATACTTCTAAATATATCACATTGAGTGCATGCATTGGTCCAAGTGGGTGTATATTTGGTAATTAATGCCCATAAAAGGAGTAAAAAGTGATAGTGTGTTGAACACTTATCACCAACCAATCCTACACTTCTTTTAGCCGCTGAAACATTTAACCTATCTCTAGGCCGAGTTAGTGTTTCCCGATTGAAACATCGTACTTATTCCTTTCGTGAATCTAACTCTCTCGATATTAGATAAATGGATTACTCACAAACTTCTCTCTCGAGCTTGGATGCAAGAACAAAGAATGTCAAAGAATAAGCAAACCTTGATATTTTATTGCATTAAAACAAGAAACAAAAGTCAATCTCTTCTCACTAATACTCTACAACCTTCACCTAAGCCTAAAGAAACTTATAAAATAATAAAAAGTAAAAGAGAATTCTAAAATCTAAGATGAAGTCAGCTCTCTATGATGCTAAGTGCTTTATGCCGAAGACTCTCATCCTCTTCTCTTCTTGGACGGATAGGGATTATATAGGCTTGGTCTAGGGCAAACCTATCCTAAGTAGGAGTATAACTTAGAGTAGGAAACAAGTCAAGTCCATAAATAAAATATTTCCAAGTTTATTCTAACTAGGATTCTTTTCCGCGTGGCCTTTGACTTGGGCTTTCCATGTGCTACCCAGCTTCGATTCATGCGCTGCTTGTCCAGAAACGTCCAGCTCATTTTTCTCTTCAAGTCGCCTACAATATCGTTACTTGTCCTTCAGCTGCTGCCTCGGCATCAGGTCCTGCCTCGGCATTAGTTTTTCCTGCACAGACACAAAAGTACAGTAAAACTTGTCTTTTCTATAAGTATCATCTTTATATGTTACAAAAGCAGAATATCTAATTATCTCATATTAAGCACAAGCATTGGTCCAAGTTGGTGTAGATTTAGTGGTTATTGTCCATGAAAGGTATAAAAAATGATAGTGAGTTGAGCACTAATCAGTTCTCTAAAAATTTCTAAATTCGTAGAAATTTTGCTCTGCAATTTCTTACTATTCTAATGCATATTTTGTTGTCTCTTTCTGTTTGCGAACGTGGTGGTCGGAGCAAGGAGGGACCATCGGCGAATCGCCCGGCGAGCTGAAGAGTCATCTAGAATTCGAACAATCTAGCGCGTGGAATACACTCGCGCGTGAGGTTCTCCAACAATCGCACGTGGAGCGTGTGAAGGATCTAGATATTTCTCCTGCTTCGATCTAGACCGTTGGATCCAATCTGGATCCAACGATGGGCGACCAACTACGCGAAAGGAAATAAGGGCATTAAGGTTTTCATTGTTATCCGGTTTAGGGCCCCCAATGTGGGCTGAAGGGTTTGGGCCTGTAATTGTTACTATATATGGGCTCGTATTAATATGTAAGGTGTGTTAGATGTATATAATTTTTGGGCTTTTATATTTGTAAAATGGTCTGAATAAAGATGGGTTTTAATTTGTTTATTGGATTTTATTTTAAAATAGGTTTATTATTTAATAAAGTGGGTCTTTATTTATCTTATAATTATTTATAATAATAATAATAAAAGAAATAATAAGAATAAATAAATAATAATTATAAATAATAATAAAGAGATGATAAAATAACTGAACATTAAGAGAGAAAATAATGTCTATTTTTTTCGAAACTAATAAAATCGAATTATGAAAATATATATATATATATATAATTAGGAGGATAATATATGTATTTATAATATTTTGAATTTTTCCTTATAATAATAAATTAGACTAAAGCCCGTTATTCAAATTTAACGAAAATTAAAAATCGGGTTTTTAACCCCAGATAAAATTAGTGATAATATTAGTAATAAAAGAAATAATGAGAATAATAAATAATAATTACAAATAATAATAAAGAGATGATAAAATAACTGAACATTAAGAGAGAAAATAATGTCCTTTTTTTTGAAACTAATAATATCGAATTATGAAAAAGAATTAATTATGTAAAATTAGGAGGATAATATATGTATATTATAATATTTTGAATTTTTTCCTTATAATAATAAATAAGACTAAAGCTTGTTATTCGAATTTAACGAAAAATAAAAATCAGGCTTTTAACCTCGGATAAAATTAGTGATTACAATGGGATACAAGGAATTTCCAATGAAAAGAATAGCCTCGGGTTCCATGACATGATATTTGTCTGAAGAAATTCCAATGAGAAGAACAACTTCAGACTCTGGAGAAATTCCAATGAAAAGAAAAGCTCTAGATTCTATGGGATGTGAGGAATTTGAATGAGAAGATCAACCTCGGGTCCTACAACTTGATATTTGTTTGAAGAAGTTCCAACGAGAAGAATGACTTCAGACCCTGAAGAAGTTCCAATGACAAGAACAAATTCAGAGTAAAAAATGCAAATGAGAAGAACAACTAAAGATTTTTAACGGAAGATGAAGAATTTTCAATGAGAATAACAACTTCGGACTCCGTCGTGCAATAGGTTTGTAGTATTTTCAATGAGAAGAACAACTTTAACTTCGGTAGCGTAAAAAGTGGCCAAGAATTTTAGACGAAATTCGTGTCTTTTAAGTCTTTGCTCGTCTCCTGTTCCACAACATTAAGCAAAGAAGGGCAGCTGTAATACCCAAATTTCGTTCAAGTTTAATAATATAAATAAGATCATATATAATAAATAAATAAATAAAGTAAATAAATGGAGTCCAAAATACAAAAATAAAGTCCCAATTGATATCAAAATGATCTCATATTCTCATAGGCGCAATACAAAATCTTTAAGGCCCATATCAGCCAAAGAAACACATTTTTTTTTGAATTGCTCACAAGTTTCTACGATCACTCTATTGTTGAAGTTGGTAGCATTGTCAGTAATGATCCGCTCTAGTAGACCATATATACAAATGATCTCTTTCTTCAAAAATTTGCAAACAAATTTCTCGTGACGTTGACATAAGAAGAAGCCTCTATCTACTTGGTGAAATAATCAATGGCCACTAAGATAAAGCGATACTCATTCACAGCTTTGGGATGAATCTGTCTAATTACATGTAGGCCCCATCAAGAAAAACGCTAGGGTGAATTCATCATGTACAAAGGTAACGATGGAGAATTGATCTTGTCTACATAAATCTGACATTTGTGATATTTCTTAACGTATTCTATGCAATCTCCTTCCATGGTTGACCAATAGTATCCGTATCTCATTATTTTCCACATCATTGAGAATTCATTGGCATGATACCCACATATTCTGTTGCGCACCTCTTCTAGAATACTCTTGGCTTCTTGTGCATTAACACATCTCATCAATATTCGATCATTTCTTTTCTTGTACAGGATCTCACCATCCAACACGTATCCAGCAATCATTCTTTTGATTATTCTTTTATCATTTTTATTTGTGGTTAGACCTTGGAATTCTTGTATAATAATAAAAGTGTTCACCTATTGCCAAGTTATGATATTTAAGGTTTTCGAACCCACAGGGACTGGATACCTATGCGGCCGACTATTCCTGCCTAAAAAAATAAAACACAAGTAATTTGGTTTGAAGAATGTTTAACTTAAAAGAAAGCAAATAAACTAAGTAAATTAATAAAATCGTTATGATATGAATAAGGCTAGGTTGGTTAGTTTGTAGTGTGAAGTCCATTTGCAACTTATTATCTTCTTATTAATGCATGGGGTTGAAGTTCTGCCTCGTCGATTCACTGAAGGGTCACCGCAATTGCCTCGGCGGGTTATACATTGTCGAAAATTCAACAGTTAATAGTTCAATAGAGCATCCCGAGTTGTCTACTCCTTATCCCTAATTCGGAGTACTATTGATGGCCACGTCTTGATGATACCTCCCAACGTGAATCAAGGGTGATCAACAACCGATGATATGCTTCCTTTTAGTCGTTGAAATCCTTAACGAATTGGCCAATGCCCATGAGCAAAGATCATATTCTCTCATACCGTGAACCTAATTATCCCTAATCTAGGCAAATGGGTTTTTCCTCGCAAACTTATCTTCCGAGCTCGTGTGTAAAGAAAAGTGAGAACCAAAAGAGAATAAAATATGGAACTTGAATTGAATTAATAAGAATCAAATAGAATTACAACTTTCATCCACAACTACTCCATAATTAACCTATACCTTGTGAGAGGATTAGAACATAGTGTTTTGTCGACGGCTAAAGGTTTATTCTCTGAGAACCGAATTGCCTTCCTAGACCTAATGTCATGCTTTATATAGGCCAAGCCTAAGTCAAAGTCTCCCATAAGTATTAAAAGTTCTAAAAGGAATAGAATACATATTCATATTAAATTATAATTTTTTATTATATTTCCTAATGTTGCTCCCTTTGGACTCTTGAAATTCCGTTGACTTTGACCATGGATTGACTTTCTTTTCTCGACTTTCTTTCCTCGATTTTATTTCTTCTCTAATCTTGCTCACAGGATTCGGTACTTTTAGTCTCTACCTATCGTGCACCAATTGTTATCTTCATTCTACTGTCTTGGCAACCAAATTGTTGCCATGGAAGGTGCTCATCTGCAACTGATCTTGTGTTTGTAATTCCTGCTTCCAGCATCCATTAACTGTAATTGGTATCACATGTATGTTTATTTCCTTTCTAAGAAACAAAACTATAACCGTACCTATTTTATATCAAATAATATCTAAAAATACATTTAAATGCTTGGATGCCAATATGTAGAAAATAATCAGAGTTATCCAATATCACCATTCAATCTATTCATTACTCGCAATAATTGAGTGGATAAATGATATGATAAATAGGAATTTTATGCACTTATCAAATTCCCCCAAACTCTAGCTATTGCTTGTCCTCAAGAAATGCAATTATATCTCTAATTAAGAATTTTCATAGTGATATGTCTTCTTGTTTGCCGCGATAGAGCTTTTTTCTTGGCTTGTCCTCTTCTAGGTTCTAGGATTTCCTTGGAACTGGACTATGAATCTTTTTGAGTGTGTGTAGCTATGTCAAAGTTGATTTTCCAAGTTCTAATATTTTTTTAGCTAAAAAATATCGACTTAGATTTATTCCATCTTTTCTTTTCTCTGTTCTGTATATAACTATACATGCAATTGTATAATTATATTGCTTGAGCCAGTTTTGGGCACTTCAAGTGTTAACATATTCGTATTAGAGTCAATTTCAAGCACCTCTAATAAATGGGAGAAATTAAGTCCTAATGCCAGTGATGGGCAACTCTAAAAATTGCACTAGATCCAGTGATAGACACCTCTAGCTAAAATCTAAAGTCTAAGTCTTTATTGTTTTTCAAAGAAAAAACTTCTAAAATCAACTAAGTTTAGTTGTGTTTATATTTTTGAGAATCATAGTCTAATCTTAAGTACCATTCCTACGATACCTTTATGATTTCAAGTCTGATGAATGGTACACTCGACGACGACGACTAGATGGCATATCGCTGCCAAGGCAGACTCTAGAAAATTAACAAACTTAAAATTAAATTATATCAATGGTGTAAATATCAGAAATTAAGGCAATAAGTGCTAATAATTATATCTTTTCATACATTGGAGTTTAATTACAAGACAAAATAGAAGAATGCTCCCCCAAACTCGAGGGATACATTGTCTTCAATGCATGAAATCAGATAAGAGAAAAAGTTAGACCGAAAATAAAACAAAAATAAAATGAAACAAAAAAAAGGAAAGAAAAAACTTAAAAAAATACTACCGCCCTAGAATTGAGAGGATTCAAAGGAATCATTGGAGTCGTTGTCGATTATCAGCTTGTGGTTGCTCCTCAGTGGTTGTTGTGTTGCTTGTCTTAGGCTGGCAACAATCTTTTTGGCCAACCTAGGAGGTTGAACTTGGATGGCAGTAAGCTTCTTCTCTTCCTCAGACTTGATATTGATGGGGGAGGTGGTGACTGATGCTTTCCTTTTTCTGCCAGTGTGCATCTACTTCATGAATTATTCTATTGCCTTTAGCGGGGACTCCAAATTTTCAAAAGAATTACTCCAATCAAAAGGATTGAAGTCTTCTTGTGTGCCTATTCGTTTAGTGGAGTCAATTCTTAAGAACTCTGCCACGAAGTCTATCAAAAATGGTTCTGTAGTTGCAACGACGATAGTTGCAGTAGGTGAGTGATGGAGAGGTACCGTTGCTAAGGAAGAGGCTGATTTAATAGGATCTTGGGCTGCAATTGGTTGTTCTGGCATGGGGATATTGATTGTGATGGGTGGAAATGCAGTTGAGCAGTCGGAGAATTTTTCTTTGATTGTTGTTAAAATGGCGTTGTTGAAATAACAGACGTAACTTATGTAGGTCAGTTGCTTTCTCTCCATGCGCTGTAATATTTGAAGGATGCCTTCTTTAGCTTCTATTTTTAGTGCTTGCGCTACTGCTTTAGCATGTTCTACTGTAGTGGTCGGGGAGACATTGGTCTGAGGGACAACATCTTCTACATGCATCTTCTTCATGTATATGTCCCGTGTCCATACTTTCCTTATCGGTGTGTAGAGATCAGTAGGCATCATCTGCACTCTCTCCAGGCAGTAGAGATTCGTAATTAAACATGGAAAGTACAAAATAGCTCTATCTTTTTTTCATGCACTCAAAGATCTTCTCGCTTATGATACAACAGACATCGATTCTTCTATTTTCAATGATAGAGTGGATGAGAGCGATCCATGGTCGATCCACTGTCTAATTGTGCAAGGTCGGAAGCAGATTTCTCTTGATGAATTTGTTCCAGAGCTTTACTTCTGGTCGGAGGTCCCGGCAGCTAATAAAGTTGCAATGTTTTCCAGTATTCCACTCTGCCCCCGATATGTAGAATTCTGCCTTCATTGACACGTAGTCGGTAGATGTGAGGACAGCAACAAAATTTGCATGCTCGTCTTCCCGTATGTAAAGGTTGGAGAATGCGTTGATTGTTACGTCGGCGACTGGAATCGCTCATCCACGGACATAGATATATGAGATGTTGGGTAGGGGTCGGTGTGCATAGAATTCACGAACCTAGTCGATGTTCGCCTGATCTAGCTGTTTCGTGAATTGCTTCTATCTCTGGAACTTTATTTTGGACAAGATGACGGCATCGATGCCTAGTTCGTCGGCCTCTATATAGAAGAACCCTTGTTCTTCCCAGATTTGTCTTGCCTTAAAGTTGTTGTAATCTCTTTCGACTTCGACGGTGGAAAATCGTTTGAACTCAATTGTTGGGTCTATTGTGGTCGAATGCTTTTTTTTTCTTTGGGTTGGCATGGTTTCTTTATAGAGAAGAAGATGATGAAAAATAATAAATCTTAAAACTAAAATGGAGAATAGGGGATGAAATGGTTCACCGGTGGCCTTGGTATTTAAGGGAGTGAATAGGAGCGGCGTTTAAGGCTGATTTAGGATGTCTAAAAATTTCTTCAACTAGTAATTTTGCTTTTTTATTTCAACCTTTGTGGGAATAGTGGTGGTAACCTCAGATCTTCAATTTTTCAGAACATTGAAATCAGATATGTGGTGCTGCCTCATCATCTGCTACGGCATCGTCTTTAGCATATGTTTTTGTTGGTTCTTTCTCATCAGATTTCCATTCAGTTGCATCCTTAGGGATTATTGTCTCCGGTTTTTAACCCATTACTTTGGCATGTATTTTGATAAGTGCTCAACTTATTATCACTTTTTACACCTTTTATGGGTATAAATCGTCAAATCTACACCTACTTGGACCAATGCATATACTTAATGTGATATATTTAGAAGTTATGCTTATAAAGAAGATATTTACAGAAAAGGCAAGTTTTACTGCATTTTTTATATCTATGTAGGAAATACTATTGTCGCGGCAGCAACGTGGCCGGGGCAGGACCTGATGCCGAGACAGCAGCCGAAAGACAAGTAGCGACATTGTAGGCGATTGGAAGAGAAAAATACACTGGACGTTTCTGGACATACAACACATGGATCGGAGCTGGTTCGCACGAGGAAAAGCCCAAGACAAGGTCACGCGGGAAAGCCTCCTATTTAGAATAAACATGGAAATATATTATTTATGTACATGACTTGTTCCCTACTCCAAGTTATATTCTACTTAGGAAAGGTTTTCCCTACCTATATAAGACCTAGTCGTCCAAGGAAGAGAGGAGAAGAGAGTTTTCGGCACAACCTTAGTTTTAGAGTTTTCTTTCATTATGTTCTAAGTTTCTTTAGGCTTAGGTGAAGGTTATAATGTATTACTGTAAGGAGATTGAACTTTGTTTCTTGTTTCAATGCAATAAAGTATCAAAGTTTGCTTATTCTTCGCCATTCTTTGTTCTTGCATCCAAGCTCGAGAGAGAAGTTTGAAGTAATCCATTTATCTAATATCGAGAGAGTTAGATTCACGAAAGGAATAAGTACGGTGTTTCAATCGGAAAACACTAACTCGGCCTAGAGATAGGTTAAGAGTTTCAGCGGCTAAGAGAAGTGTGGGATTGGTTGGTGATTACAATTGAATCACGCCGAGAGGTATCATCAAGGACTGGTCATCAACAGTACTTCGACTTAGAGATAAGCGGAGGCATCAGAAGACACTTTGCCGAACTTTGGTAAAGTCTGCCCAAGAGCAAGAGATTGTCGCGGCGGACTAGCATTATCGCTGTCGAGGCAGTAATCTGCAGTACTACCGAGGCAGTGTTGTGCGACTGCATTAGACAAAAAAAAGGCCAATCGAATCTACTATACGACACAACTGGATCCTGGCTACATTTCTTTATCTGATTTCATCTTTTTATTTAGTTTTCTTTATTTAGTATCATCAACTCCAAATTACTTGTGTCTTTACTTTTACAGAGCAAGAAGACGAAGAAAGCATACTAAGTAAATCAATCCCTGTGGAGACGATACACGATTATACTGATCACTTTATTACTTGCGATGTGTCCACTTGCACTAATTGCGCACTTTTGACACGCATCATATTTCAGAGTCTTTTAGTTGTAATCCACTTTTGGTTGTGATTGCTTTTTCATTGCTCGTGCGGACCTTTTCTAGCGATTTCAGTATCGCTTGGGATACCTCCTATGGGTTAGTTACTCACTTGTTGTGCAATCAGCATAATAGTGATTTCCATAGATTTTAGAGTAGCTTCATTATTCTGCATACGCATCTCAGTTATGTCCATGAAAGTGTTAGCTCTGATAAGTGTTCAACTAACTATCACTTTTTACACCTTTTATGGACATTAATCACTGAATTTACACCCAATCGGACCAATGCATGTACTTAATGTGATATATTTAGAAGTTATGAGTATAAAGATGATATTTACAGAAAAGGCAAGTTTTACTAAATTTTTACATCTGTGCAGGATAAACTATTGCCGCAGCAACAACACGGCCGAGGCAAGACCTGATGCCGAGGCAGCAGCTGAGAGCCAGGAAGCAATAATGTAGGCGATCGGAAGAGAAAAATCCAAGGGACGTTTCTGGACATGAAGCACATGGATCAGAGCTGGTTAGCATGAGGAAAAGCCCAAGACAAGGCCACATTGGGAAACCTCTTAGTTGAATTAAACTTGGAAATATTTTATTTATGTACATGACTTATTCCTTACTCCAAGTTATATTCTACTTAGGAAAGGTTTGCCCTAGGCCAAGCCTATATAAGACCTAGCCGTCCAATGTATAAAGATATACATAGAGAGACGATTCTTAGAGAGTTCACCCTAAGACTCATTGTTTTCTTTCTCTCAAATTATGTTCTAAGTTTTCTTAGGGTTTAGGTGAAGGTTGTTAAGTATTTGTGAGAGGAGATTGTACTTTGTTCTTTGTTTCAATGCAATAAAACTATCAAGGTTTACTTATCCTTTGCCATTCTTTGTTCTTATATTCAAGCTCGGGAAAGAAATTTGTGAGTAATCCATTTATCTAGACTCGGGAGAGTTAGATTCACGAAAGGGATAAGTACGGTATTTCAATCGCGAAATACTAACTTGGCCTAGCGATAGGTTAGAGTTTCAGCGGCTATAAGAAGTGTGAGATTGGTTGGTAAGTATAATTGCTTCACGCCGGGAGGTATCCTCAAGGACTAGTCATCAATAGTACTTCGACTTAGGGATAAGCGGAGTCATCCAAGGACATTTTGCCGAACTTTGATAAATTCCACCAAAGAGCAAAGGATTGCCGCGGCGGACAAGTATCGTTGCTGCCAAGGCAGTAATCTGCAGTACTGCCGAGGCAGTGATATAAAATTGCATTGGACAGAGACAAGTCAATCAAATCCATAATACAACGCAACTGGATCCTGCCCTCTCTCTTAATCAGATCTCATCTTCTTTATTCTTAGTTTTATTTATTTCAATTTATTTAGTTTCATCACACCCAAATTACCTGTGTCTTTATTTTATTTCTTTTTACAGAGCAAGAAGACGAAGGAGACATATTAAGTATACCAATCCCTGTCATATCACCGGCTCTAGGAATTAATCTTCTTCATGCTAGAGGTGCCCGAAATTGTCTCTAGTATGTTATAAGGAATATCAAAAAGAAAGAAGGAATTTGTGAAGAGAAAAACACAATCCTTGAGGTGCCCGAAATTGGCTCAAGAATTGGTTGTTTAGAAAAGAAGAGAACACTTAACCCAATTCTACTTGTCTTGAACTTAGAGTTTATCTAAGAAAGCCTTTAATCAAACTTGTCCACAAAAACGCACACACTCACCAAATTTTATAGTTTGTTTCTAGGTAAACCCTTGGGTGGCCGAAAGGTTAAGTCTAAAAGAATAGGCATAGTTATGGTGGGGAGAATAGATGGAAACGTAAGACCAATAGAGAGTAGAGTTTGGCAAATTGATGGTTTGCATTGCTTGAGGACAAGTAATAGTTTGAGTTTAGGGGTGTGATAAGTGCTCAACTCACTATCACTTTTTACACCTTTTTATGGGCATTAATCACTGAATTTACACCCACTCGGACCAATGCATGTACTTAATGTGATATATTTAGAAGTTATGAGTATAAAGATGATATTTAGAGAAAAGGCAAGTTTTACTGCATTTTTACATCTGTGTAGGATAAACTATTGCCGCGGCAGCAACACGGCCGAGGCAGGACCTGATGCCGAGACAGCAGCTGAGAGCCAAGAAGTAATACTGTAGGCAATCGGAAGAGAAAAATCCAAGGGACGTTTCTGGACATAAAGCACATGGATCGGAGCTGGTTAGCATGAGGAAAAGCCCAAGACAAGGCCACGAGGGAAAGCCTTTTAGTTGAATTAAACTTGGAAATATTTTATTTATGTACATGACTTGTTCCCTACTCCAAGTTATATTCTATTTAGGAAAGGTTTGCCCTAGGCCAAGCCTATATAAGACCTAGCCGTCCAATGTATAAAGATATACCTAGAGAGGCGATTCTTAGAGAGTTCACCCTAAGACTCATTATTTTCTTTCTCTCAAATTATGTTCTAAGTTTTCTTACGGTTTAGGTGAAGGTTGTTAAGTATTTGTGAGAGTAGATTGTACTTTGTTCTTTGTTTCAATGCAATAAAACTATCAAGGTTTGCTTATCCTTTGCCATTCTTTGTTCTTATATTCAAGCTCGGGAGAGAAGTTTGTGAGTAATCCATTTATCTAGACTCGGGAGAGTTAGATTCACGAAAGGGATAAGTACGGTGTTTCAATCGCGAAATACTAACTCGTCCTAGGGATAGGTTAGAGTTTCAGCGGCTAAAAGAAGTGTGAGATTGGTTGGTCAGTATAATTGATTCACGCCGGGAGGTATCATCAAGGACTAGTCATCAACAGTACTTCGACTTAGGGATAAGCGGAGTCATCCAAGGACATTTTGCCGAACTTTGATAAAGTCCACCCAAGAGCAAGGGATTGCCGCGGCGGACAAGTATCGTTGCTGCCAAGGCAGTAATCTGCAGTACTACCGAGGCAGTGATATAAAATTGCATTGGACAGAGACAAGTCAATCAAATCCACAATACAACGCAACTGGATCCTGCCCTCTCTCTTAATCAGATCTCATCTTCTTTATTCTTAGTTTTCTTTTTTTCAATTTATTTAGTTTCATCACACCCAAATTACCTGTGTCTTTATTTTATTTCTTTTTACAGAGCAAGAAGACGAAGGAGGCATATTAAGTATACCAATCCCTGTGGAGACGATACTCGATTATATTGATCACTTTATTACTTGCGATGTTTCCACTTGCACCAATTGCGCACTTTTGACACGCAACAAGCTCGTTGAATGAATTTATCTATTTTGGATATATAAGCTCTTGTTTGGGACATGAATAGATTCAATGTGTTTTCCAAGGTTCAAATGTCATTCGGTTGCTTCTACAGCAACTGTTCTTGAGCTAGTCTATTATTCTACTGAAATCTTGAGGTTTGTACATTTTCTTGTTGTGGATTTGGTGCATTATTTGGGTTGCTCCATGAGAAATTTAGGAATTCCCTCCATGTTGGGTTGTAATTGTTGAACATGTTATTACGGTTAAAATTCCCAACATAAAAGTTGGATTCTGCATTATGTGAGCATTCGGTTGAGTCGTGGTTCTCGTCGCATATTTCACAAAAGGGGCGTTTACCTTGACTTCTCTAACAATGTTGGGATTTTGCAGATCCTTGACCATATTTGTTAACGCAGACAACTGGGACAATATAGAATCTGAAGAGTCCAAATTTTCCAATCCTCGCCTTATAGATCCTCTTCTTGTAGTGGGATGCTGGTAATCGTTCTTGACGAGTCGATCCAAGATCTCCAAACTTTCATGGGGTGGGCAGTCTATAAGTGTACCGTTGACTGAGGCGTCAAGCATCATCCTCGGTGTATTTACTACGTTGTAGAATATGGATACTTGATTCCATTCGGGCAATCCATGCATTGGGCATTTTTGATAGAGTTCTCTTTATCTTTCTCATGCCTCATACATAGATTCATCTTCTTCTTTCCTGAATGATGTAATCTTGTTCCTCAATTTATCTGTCATATTTGTATAACTGAAACAGACAAGAAAACTTCGGCATAACTCTGTCCATGAACTGAGTGATCCTATTTGTAGGTTATTTAACCAAGATTTTGCCCTATCCCTAAGTGAATAGGGAAATAATTTGAGCTTAAGGACATCGGCGGATACTTCTAGTAGCTTGAAAGAATTGTAGATTTCCAGGAATGATTTAAGATGTTGTCGAGCATCTTCATTTGTTGACCCTCTGAATTGCCCCATTGTATCAACTACTGCGTATGTGGTCGCGTTACCTGTCGCAACAAAATTCATGTCAGCGTTGTTCCCTTGTTGGCCAGGTGCTGGATTCATCCTTACTCTTAACATTTGTCGAAGACTTTATGTAGTTAGCTCAATTTCAGGGTCAAAAGGATAATCGTTAGCTGATGGATTTGACCTAGTCATATAATGACACAACCCAAATTATAAAAGAAAAATAAAAAAATAAAAGTAAATAGGGTGCAAGAGTAATGTGATGAAAGGTTGGAACGCTATTCCCCGGCAATGACACCAAACTTTGTGAGGCCTTAGAAGTCTTGTATAATAATAAAATCGTCCACATATTACCATGTTGTAATATTTAAGGTTGCCGAACCCATAGGGAATGGATACCTACGCGGCAAACTATTCTTGCACTAATAAAATAAAATACAAGTAATTTGGTTTGGAGAATGTTTAACTTAAAAGAAAGCAAATAAACAAAGTAAATTAATGAAATCAATATGATATGAATAAGTCCAGGTTGATTGGTTTGTAGTATGAAGTCCAGTTGCAACTTATTATCCTTTTATTAATGCATGGGGTTGAAGTGTCGCCTCGGCGGGTCGTTGAAGGGTCGCCACAGCTTCCTTGGCGAGTTATGCCTTGTCGACAATTCAACAGTTCATAGTTCGACAGAGCATCCTAGGTTGCCTCCTCCTTATCCCTAATTCAATGTATTATTGATGGCCACGTCTTGATGATACCTCCTGGCGTGAATCAAGGGTGATCAACAACCGATGATATGCTTTCTTTTAGTCGTTGAAATCCTTAATGAATTAGCCAATGCCTATGAGCAAAGACCGTATTCTCTCGTTTCGTGAACCTAACTATCCTTAGTCTAGGCAAATGGGTTTTTCCTCGCAAACTTATCTTCCGAGCTCTTATGCAAAGAAGAGTGAGAACCAAGAGAGAATAAACTATAGAACTTGAATTGCATTAATAAGAATCAAATAGAATTACAACTTTCTTCCATAACTACTCCACAATTAACCTATGCCTTGTGTAAGAATTAGAACATAGTGTTTTGTCAGCGGCTAAGGATTTATTCTATAGGAACCAACTTGCCTTCCTAGAACTAAGAGGTTGCTTTATATAGGTCAATCCTAGTCAATGTCTTCCACAAGTATTAGGAGTTCTAAAAGGAATAGAATACTTATTCATATTAAATTATAACTCTTTATTTTATTTCCTAATTTTGCTCCCTTTGTACTCTTGAAATTCCGTTGACTTTAACCATGACTTGAATTTCTTTCCTCGATTCTGTTTCTTCTCTAATTGTGCTCACTAGATTCAGTACTTTTATTCCCTATCTATCATTCATCAATTGTTATCTTCATTTTGCTATTGTGGCAACCAAATTGTTGTCATGGAAGGTGCTCATCTGCAACTAATCTTGTGTTTGTAATTCCTGCTTCCAACATCCATCGACTGTAATTGGTATCACCTATAGGTTTATTTCTTGTCTAAGAAAGAAAACTATAAGCGTACCTTTTTTATACCAAATACTATCTAAAAGTATATTTAAATGCTTGGATGCTAAGATGTACAAAATAATCATAACTATCTAATATTAACATTAAATTTGTTCATTACTTGCAATAATTGAGTGGAGAAATGATATAATAAATAGGACTTTTATGCACTTATCAATTTGCTTCGAACGGATAGGACTAAGCTTGATGTATTGTAGAATATCAAAATACAAGGGATTATCGTCTTCTTCTTTCATGTTGCAATAATGATCATACGTTTCATAACTTTGTATTCGGATCAACATCATGTCTTCTAGTCTATTTGCTTGAAACACTGAAGTCAGTGTAGTTAAAGCATCCGCCATCTAATTATCTTCCCTAGGGAGGTACGTAAATGATATCGCCTCAAATTCTTCTATCAAATCCAGGAATAACTTCCGATATTCTATCAATTTTGCATCCTTGGTTTCCCATTCTCCACGTAGTTGATAAATGACCAAGGCTGAATCCCCATACAACTTTAGGGCTTTTATTTTTTTATAGCCACTTTCAATCCCATAACACATGCTACATTCTCAACCATGTTGTTGGTACAAATAAACACCAATTTGTTCGTAAAAGGATAGTGTACTCTATCTGGAGAGATCGATACATCTTCGATTCTACATCCCAGGGCATTGACTGCTCCATCGAAATAAAACTTCCATATTTTTCTCCTTGAAGCATCATTTTCTTCTATAGAGATTGTTATCATGTCCTTATCTAAAAAATCAAAATTCAAAGGCTCATAATCTTTCAAGGCTCTACTTGCGAGAAAATCAACTATCACACTTCCTTTAATTGTTTTATGGCTCACATATAGTATGTCAAACTCTGATAACAACATTTGTCAACATTCCAGTCTACCAGTCAATGTTGGTGCTTCTATCAGAAATTTCAATGGATTGAATTTTGTTATCAACCATGGTATGGTACAACATGTATTGACTGAGCAGACGGGTAACACAAACAAGAGAACAACATAACTTCTTGATAAATGGGTACCGTACCTTACATTTAGTAAAATTTTTGCTCAAGTAATAGATTTCTCTTTCTTTCTTTGTTGTATCATCATGTTGCACTAGCATACACCCTCATGGAATTCTCGAACACTGTCAAGTAGAGTATTAACGATGTATCTAGAACAGGTGCCACTTATAATCGGCATATTTGACAAGTACTATTTAATCTTGTCCAACGCTTCTTGGCATTCATATCCCACTCTCCTAGATTATTATTTTGAAACAGTTTAAAGATTGAATCACATCTATCAATTAGCTGAGAAATAAACCGAGCGACATAATTCAACCTTCTAAGGAAACCTCGAACTTCTTTTTGTGTTAGTGGAGGCGGCAAATTCTGAATCGCCTTGACTTTATCTGGATCAATTTCAAATCCCTTTTCTGCTGACAAAAAAGAACAGCTTTCTAGAAATAACCCTAAAGGTACACTTTTTCGGGTTAAGCTTCAATTGATATTTTTGTAACCTTTGGAACAACTTTTTCAAATTCTGAACATGTTCAACTTCTGTTTAGGACTTGACTATCATGTCGTCCACATAGACTTCAATTTCTTTATGCATCATCTCGTGGAACAGTGTCACCATAGCTCTCTAATACGTTACCTCAGTATTCTTAAATCCAAAGCGAATGACTTTATAGCAAAATGTACTCCACAACGTCGTAAAAGTTGTCTTCTCCATATCTTTTAGATTCATTTTGATATGATTATACCCCGAGAAATCATCCATGAAAGAAAACCAAGAATGTCCCAAAGTGTTGTTAACCAAAACATCTACATCGACTTACACTCTGGCCTTACAGGCAACTTGTGCACCACAATGTCAATATTCAGACCTGACATATCTTTATAAAACCATACAAAAACATCTTTGAATTCTTGTAACAGATCAATTAGGTCCTATTTTGCCCTTGGCGAAAACGTTGCCTCAATCTTGAATTCTCTTTTCAATTCTTTAGTATCCAGATTCATAATTTATATCTCTTCTTTGTGGTGCATGATCTATTTATCTTCTTTTTCCACTAACCTCAGTAATTCTTTCGGAACCTCATAATTCAGATTATCTTCACACTCGTTGATTTTTGTTAAATAAGAGATCCTTTTCAAATCTATTTCGGAATTAGTCATAGAATTACTCAAACAATCATTGATTGGGAACTTGCAAATAAAAGTTTTATATGTTTGCAACGAAAGCATTGATAAATTCCAACGCCCTGAAGGAACACTCTAAGGCATTATCGTTCGTCTGAATATATGGTGCACCGGTAGAAACTGAAGCAATGATGTCCTCTTCCACCTCAAAACTTACTAGCTTTCCATCAATCACAAATTTTAACTTCTGATGTAGAGATGACGGTATTGCCCACACTGAATAAATCCAGGGTCTCTCAAACAGACAATTGTAGGTGAGCTTGATATCCATAATGACAAAATCCATGATATACACAGATGACCCAATCAGCAGTGGTACCTCTATCCTGCCCAACACATGTATCGTGGTTCTATCAAACGCTCTGACTATATTTTGATAGCTCTTCATGTGAGCATTGTCGATAGATAGCCTCTGTAGTGTCACCAAGGGAAAGACATTCAATGTCGAACCATTATCAATCAAAACTCCAGACAGAACATGACCTTTACAATGATTCGTAATGTTTAGCGCCTTGATAGATCCCATTCCTTCATCCGGAATCTCATCGTCAGTAAAGGTTATATAGTTGTCTATGGTAATATGGCTAACAATTCGATCCAATTTGTTCATTGATATGTCATTCGGAATAAACTTCTAGTTTAGCACCTTCAACAAAGCATAATGGTGCCCCTCAGAACTCAACAGCAGCTCAAGAATGGAAGTTATGGCTTGCTTTCTTTTCAACTGCTCAATAATATTGTATTCATTGTGTTTAAGAAATCTCAAAAATTCACGTGCTTACTTCAGTAACTAGCTTATTTATTTTCGGCATTAGGTCCTCAAAAATTTTATTATTCTCAGCATTCGTTGTCTTTTCCTCCTCCTTATCTTGGGCAAGTGATTAACATCTCCCGCTCCTCATGAAATGCACAACTTCTTTTACCAGTTTTTCAGCTTTGACACTATTCTCTGTCTCAGACTTCTCTAGTTGCATCTCCTCAGCATGCTTTGTCTCACTCAGTGCTATTAAACTTGTAGTATAATTCCAAGAAATCCTTTGCGTATCTTTGCATGGGAAAGGTGCTGGAGGAGTGATCACCATACCAGGAGTAGTCATTGGTATCCCTTCACCCAATGAGCTCTCAATCTTCGTTCGGGTGAAAATAACCAACAATCTTTTCAAAAAATACCTGGGCATAGCTCTTTCGGATGTGCACACATCCATAGTTATTCACTTCCCCACCTTTGCAAATAATTTCACTTCTTTATTTTCCATCATCCCATGCAGTAAATTCCTAAACTTGGGCAATACTGAATCTCATGTACCTGTTCCTGGTGATACTTACAGTATAACTCTGACTTGACTTGCTCTTCCATCATTATTCCTTGGCACATGAGCCTATTAACGTACAACTATTTAAACACCCACTTCAATGGTGAACTGATCTTTGATACATTCATCTTCACCTACTTCATTTGTTCTTCTTCCTTGATCATATTAACACCTCGTCCACCATGATTCGGTAATGGGTTCGTGGATATATTGGGCTCGTCAAATTTCAGCACCCCAATATTGAATAAATTTTGAACCACCTTCTTAATGTTGTACAATTTTCAATATTGTGCCCATGAATCTTGGCATTATATTCACAATGGGTCTTCTGATCGTACCACGGTGGGTATAGAGGCTGAAGTGTTGTAATAAAGTACGGGCATATTGTATCTTCATCATACAGTTATGTGTATAACTCAACATACGTTATCGGAATAGGCGTAAAGCTCAGCTTTACCTATTTGAAATCCTTCTTATTTGAGTTCTACAAGTCACTTACTCTAGATCTTGGCTTAGATATGGTTGCGTTCCTTGACGCCTCATATAAACCAATGTTGTTTACCACATTATCCTTCTTTCTGTAATTTTTCTTGGGATTATCATATCCCTCTAACCTCCCGCATATATAGGTTGCTTCAATAAGTTCACCTTTTGCGACAATCTCAATAAAACTCTACATCGAACTAATAAGCAAACGATCAAACATTAGGTCATTCAATGTATCCACGAACATTTGTGTCTTCTTATTCTCGACCAATGAAGGCCAAAATTACGAAGCCAAGTCTCTCCATCTGTGGGCATACTATCGTATTGTTTCATTCGGTTTTTGTTCCATCTATTTTATCATTACTCTAGTGGGCTCTATTTCAGAAATATGATTATAGTTCTCCAGAAAAGTTCGGTGTAAGTCTTTTCACGCCTTTATGTTCTCTTTGCTCAAGTGTGTATACCATCGAACTATAAGACCTGTCAGACTATCCTGAAAGTAATGGATCAGCAACTTCTCCTCCTTGTAGAAAACAATCATCTTCCGACAATACATAGTTATATGTGTAATTGGACATAAGGACACATCAAATATCTCAAAATTAGGCATTCTAAACTTTGGTGGCAATACCAAATTAGATACCAACCCCAGATCTTCCACGTTGATGCCTTGATCAGTTGTTCCTGTTATCTCTAATATCTTCTCCTTCAGCGCCCTGAAATGTGCGTCGTACTTCTTTTCCATCTCTTGGCGCACTTTCTCTACCTCATTCATGAAATTCAGGTCTAGAACTTCATTTGAATTAGGAGTGAAGAATTCAACCACTTCTACTGGATGGCTCGCGGATGCCCTAGTCAGGTTGATTTGAACCTTACCAAACGTAGGTTGTACCTTAAGTTTCCCTCTGATGTGAGACATAGTGTCAGTATGGTCCTTCGTTTCATTTGATCCTCCTTTTTGTGCTTTATCCTTCCGAATTCTTTGGATCCCAAAAAAATGATCAACTTACTGATAATATCCTTTTACGCTCAAGAAATATTATCCCTCATATTCTATTCTATTCGGTCTAAACGGATCTGAAATTCTACACGGTCATTTTCCAAACTGTTAAGTCTGTCCTCTATTGCCATTGTTTTGGCGCGTGAATGTGTTGAATATGAATGTGATATGGTTTCAATTTAAATGTGTTCTGCAATAAAACCTTTTCATTAAAATTTTGGCTTTCAAATTAATAATGCACATGATGTATGATGTATGAATGTATGCATGCATTAATGCAAAGAGGCATTAAATCAAAAAAATAGTGTCAGATAAACATTTGTTCATAAAAAATGTTCAAATACAAGGAAAAGATAATTTTGTTCTATAGAAAACTGCTAGCCTTTATTCCTAAGTTAGTCAACTCATGCAGCAACCGTGCGATGACCTTCCCATATTCCAGCTCGACATTTGGCTGCTTCAGCAGGGTCGTGGCTTCCCTTGATAATATCTACACATATAAGGCTACGCTCTTGACTTGCTCTTTAAAATTAACCAGCTCACTGTTCTAACTCTGAATGGTGCGTTGTGCTACCTCATAATTTGTTTTCCAAGCTCTAGTATCTTGGCTTGACGATCCGACGATCCTTGGTATCTCCTGAAAGGTCTTTTTGTTGATCCTCCGCGTCCTCCACTCATCGTACTTGGCAAAAATTTCTAGGTCTTGGTACGGATGAACTCTCCTGGATGTGTCTCATGCTTTCGCAGTCTGTGCTACCCTAAACTTATAATCATTCGTTTTGTGTGTGTACTCGAAGCTCGCCATTCCTACCATGGTCGGTATGAATTTTCTAGAACCAAACTGGCTAGAAACCAGAAGCGGGTAATAAGCTATTCCACCCCCTATTCTAGGTAATGAGACCCAGTCCCTATCTCCGCATCTATACAGAAACGTAGTACCTCTATTCAACCAGCATGCCTTACACACGACATTTGAATCTTTCTTGTTTTGAAAGCATTCTTCCCACTGGGCTTCATTTTTCTTTTTTATAACACAACTACTTAGATGCTCTCCAACGGGTGAATAAGTAGTCAGGTACCTCATTCCTCTATACGTTGTACTCCATCAGTGGCCTCTGAACCATACTTCCAACAGTTGTGCACCCCCCAAAATCTTTTCTCACCGGTCTTTTTGCATACAGTCAATGATATATGTGTTTTAGTTAAAATGACAAGGACATGGTTCACGCATTTTGATAACTACTCAAATAGCCCAACAGTTTACGGGTCTATATGTTCTGGACTCATGGGAAATAATACTATCCCGTAGATGCACAAGGTGTATATCCTCCTCACTTTGGATGGTTCTTTACTGCTGACAACTATCAATTATTTCAAAACTTTCCAACTTACCATTTGCTTGTCTTCGCTCAAATCCATACTGTCATGGCTAGCTATCTTCTGATCCCAAAATTTCTTTTTCTTCCCTGTAATCTGTGTTAGCTTCTTTTTTAAACCTGAAGTACTGTTTGGCTTAATGTATACTTTATCACTCTTAATTGTTGGACAGTTAATCAAAACTTCATACTCCTCTAATGTGGGTGTCATGTCAACTCGTCCGAAAATAAAGCATTTGTACGTCGGATTCCAGAATTGTGTTATTGCCCTAAGTAACTTTCGATCTATGGGAACCTTCAATAACAAGACTATATCCCCAAAATCATTCTTAAATTGTCCTTTCATGTCGTCGGTCCACTGATCCCAGATTTCTCGGACTTCTTATAGACACGGGTTTTGACTAGTATTTATCTTAACATATCCCTTCATTTGTTGTAACACCCCAATTCGGGTGCCATATTTGGGCTACAAGCCCAACCCGCTCCCATAAAATTTTCCACACTTTTAAATCAAATTCAAAAATATCATCAAATACGACATAAAATTTAAAACAAAATTAAATATCAAAAATAGTTTACAAATTCAAAATACCAATGGAGCTCCAAATACAAGTTTAATAAAAATATTTGACCTTGACAATTTAAAATGAAATAGAGTTACAATTACGAAAATGGTCCTACGAATACATAGGCCCACTAATCTAGCAATTGTACTCTATCATCCGATCAATACTGAATTCCTATGTTGATGGTGCTTCGTCACGTCCTCCCGAACATTCGTCTACTTATCTACGTATGGAAACAAATTCCGAAAGGCTGAGCTACTAAAGCTAAGTGGGTACACAACCTACCGACTGTGCTTTTAAGTGAATCATAACTATAAACATGCTAGATGAAAATATGATGACATGATATGGAATGCACAACCAAAGCATAAAAATAACCAAATCAGAAGTGATGCCCACTGCCAACCTGACAATGGGAAACTCAACTGGCCCAAAATCTCAAATCGAGCTCGTATACTTGGAATCTCATATCGAGTCTTCACTCAGAATCTAACATCGAGTGGGGCTCGGAATCTTAGATCGAGCAATGTCATCACCCAAAATCTCACATCGTATGGTCTTCAAATCATCACCCGAAATCTCACATTTGATGGTCTTCATTGTGTTGCAACACTTTCACTTACTGGGTATCCGAATCCCACAAAACAAGGACTCAACCAAAAAAGATGATCCACCTAGGATCTCATATCAAAATAATACCACAACCAAGCCAAGTCCAAGCATGCAAAGCATAATTCCTCATATCAATTTTCATATTACAAAATCCAAGTTTCATTAATCATTTTATGGCCTAAACAACCTATACGAACACATAACATGAATTATGGAACCCCCAAACTCAACCCTTAAAAATTTGGCAGATTGCCCAAGCATATTGATACGCTTATAAAGGGGGTATCAAAACGCCCTTGTATCTATACGCTCCCCTTGCGTATCGATACACTAAGATGATGACTTAAGACTAAGGGAGACCAACCCGTACCGATACACCTATGTGGGGTATCGATACGACCCCCTATTTTGATACGCCCAAGAAGGAGTGTCAAAATGATTTGCCATTGGAGTTTTTGGTTTCGATACACGGGCTCGGCGTCCCGAAACGCCTGCTAACTAAGCCCTTATTTTCTCTCTAGGGTATCGATACCCCTGTACGAAAATGAAGGTATGCACCCTAAAAGGCCTAAGAACTTCAACCTAAACAAAGCATTCGATCTAAAATGTTCCTACACATTATTAAAGTAGTTTAGGTGAGTTTCTAACCAATTTTACCCAATATCATCAACCATAATTCAATCCACCATTAAAACATACAAAGGCTCTATCCTAAGCTAAACCATCACAAACCAATCAAGCATGCCAAAATAATGATGATGCACATGAATGCAAGGATTTGGAAGTGTATCAACCTCCAAAACCAACTGAAGAACTCCAAAGCAACCCTCAAACTTTCTCCTTGACCAAGCTTGGAGAAGTTCCTCCTTTATCTCCAACTAAAAGTAAGATTACCAAGAGGTTAATGCTCTAGCTAGATGATTTAAGGAACTTAAAACAACCTTTAAATCACACTAAAACCATCCCCGAAACCTAATCCCATACAACCCACAAAACCCATCTAAAACATCAACTTCCACCACTTGAAACAAAACATACCTTGAAAGATAGATCACCAAGAGCTGAACAAAAGCTTCTCTTACTTTAAAACGAGATTCTACAAGCTTATCCTCAAAATCCTTGCCTTTGATGATGTTCTTGGAATAGGAGAATGGTTATGAAGATGAAGAAGAAAAAATAAAGATGGGTGATCTCATTCTCTGCATAATGAATAAAATGAGCCCTTTTCCCCCTCCAAACCATCCCCATTAGCCAATTACCCTAAGCCATCATCCAAGCCCAACAATAACCCCTCAAACCCAACAAGACCCTCATGGGCCAAACACGAGGCTTATACCTCGGGTTAACCTGATAGCGAGTCCTAAAACTTGGGTCGTGACACTCCCGGGTGGCAGACTATCTCCTTTCTCATGTTGGACTACTTCAGACCACGACCATACGTCAGTATTATCTTCCCCTATGTTGACCCCTTAAGACATATTAGAATACTTCTAATATCATTATTTCTCGAATCAATGTTAATGCAAATGACGTGACAGATAATAGAAACAAGAAAAGAAAGAAAAGAGAAAGAAAAAAAACAAAACAAAACTTGTGTCAGTAAAGTGAATTCGTGATTCAAACAAAAATTATTATCTTAAAAATTGAACTTGAAAGTAACCAGAGAATAATTTCATCAGTGAAACCCTAATTTGGTGTCATTTTGGCAACATACCGCCTTATCTTATGGTCCATGTCTAGCTCTAATAAGGGTAGGTTTCTATTCTACATATGTAGGTTCGGATCTAGACATTGGGTTCTCGAACTTTCGTTACCGTCTACTGCGATAATAAGACATTGATTTGGTGGTATAGGTCCCTTACAACGGAGGCGTAGGCCCCACGAAGCATAAGGTTAGTATACCGAAAGTATACATAAATCTGAACTCGGAGCTGGAGAGCATTACGTCGGATTACATCTATCTCTCAATCAAGGGTGAAAGCTTCGGTCGAGAGCTGATGCATGAATGACAGATATATCAAACAATAAAATACTACCCTCATTCGTTGAAAATCCATTCAACAATCTATTTAAGAAAACTATATTATTATTCAAAATACCAAAATGTCATGTGTAGTTTAGTAATTAGGCCTGACTCTCAAAATAACTCATCAGCGAAGTCGCCAAGTTTTCGCTACCATTTAAAAACCGAGGTGTAAAAATAGCCTAGTGAGTGAATTTTAAAAATCGAGTTTTATTACTTTTAATTATTAATTATGAAATAAAGGTCTTATTAAAACAAGTACTATTTTCATTTTGAACTGACTTGGAGTCGTCACCAGCCACTTAGGTAGGTCGGACACCATAAAACAAACCAGAGATTCTTTTAAAATATTTGGGTTCAGGATTCGGTTACGCTTAAGGATGACCCTTACGAACGCCAGAGATTGGTACCTTATTAATTACACGTGGCATTTTGGCATTTCGAATAATAATATTAATTTAGTTCGTCATTTTCATATGAATATCGTTCAAATGAGGATATCCTTTTAGATAAGAAAATACATTTTTTTCAAATACGAGCTTGAATAAGACATCCTATAATAGAAAACCTTAACTCGTATTTTGAAGAAATATAAGTTCTGCTCTAGAAGGTTTAAATGCATGGTAGGTTATTATTATCTTGTCAATTTTAAGTTTTATCCTATTAGGTTCTATTAATTAAATAATTAAAGATCCTATTAAATTATTAATTTACCAAGTGTATTATGATAACATCCAAACAATTGGACACTATCATCTAGACACTTAGAAAAATTAATAATGTTATTTGTGATTCTAGTTGTTTACATAATTAATTTTATTTTTATTCTAACATTATATTATTTATCATTTTTGAAGTTAAGATGGCACATCGAATGTGATATCAAAATACACTCTTGGTCAACATCTTGGTACGTCAAAACACTGACCACTTAGTGTATTCAAGGTATATAATTAAATACACCATCTTTTACTACAATTATCTTCCTATTTAAAAATATTTAATTAATTAAGAGACTAATCCTAAAAAAAACCTAATTATTTAACTAAGTGTAAATTAAATGTATTCATAGACAAGGTATATTATATGAATTTAAAAATATGCAAGCTAGCATATAAATTAAACAATTAAAAGAACAATAATTATAAGACAAGGGACAAATTGAATTCATTTAAAAGTGTAAAGCCTAATTACAAGAACAAAGGTGGCATAATTGATTAAATTGAGAATTTAAGGGTTCAATTAAGAGGTATTAGTGACCTAATTGAGAAGTCTCTAAGTTTAGAGGTCATCCTCCCTTGGTAAAACGCGGTCGTTTTGCTATCCAACAAAAAACCCTTCCCCGAGTTGACTCGCCCGTTTGTTTCACCCTCTCACTCGAAAACCCTAAAAACCCTCTAAAATCTCTTGAAAATCATCTTTTCTCATGATTTAACTGCTGGAAACACCAAATTTTTCCGAAACTCTTCAAGATCTCACTCAAAGCTACCCGAATTCTTCCCCGATCTAAGCCTAAACTTCTCTTAAACCTAACTCTAATCCCAAATTCAGCAGGATCTTCCGCAAGCTTCCTAAGATCTAAGGCTAGACTCACCGAAACTAAGCCTTTATGCTCGTTTTCAACTTCACCGAACATTAATCCTCACCGGAATCACAAACGCTCGATCGATTAACCTTAAAATATTCAGAACTTAAATCTAAGTTTTTTGCTACTATTTTAAGTTTATTTTTTAACCTAAATATGTTTTAGTGCAAGAAAATAACAAGAAAGATGTAAAATTACCTTCTGAAGCGTTTTGAATAACCTCTGGTGCTCTCAAATTTTTGATCTGGTTCCAATAGTCTCTTTCCGTAACTTTTAAGTTCCCTGGCAGCTAAGAATTTTTCCTTTTTCTCTCTCCCAATTATCACTCAATAAATGCCCAAATAATTGTTCTTTGGTGGCTAATGATTGTCTGTTATCAATGCTTCTCACTTATCCTATTTATAATAGGATCCAAACAATTCAATGATCCAAGTGAAAAGGGAAATGACCAATCGTAAAGTGCCACGTGACATTGTTTAAGCGGAAAATTTTAAAAAAATTGTGTTTCTTTGTCTGATATGAGCCTTAAAAATTTTGTATTGAACTTATGAGAATATGAGATCATTTTGATGTCAATTGGGATTTTATTTTTGTATTTTTGAACTTTATTTATTATATATGACCTTATTTATATTATTAAACCTGAATGAAATTCGGGTATTACACATATCTATTGTATTCCTATTCCCTTACGTACCACTGTAAATTGAATATTATTATGAAAGAAATTGCAGGGTTCAATGTAGTTGACAGGGGATGCTGCAGAATAGGAACCAAGGGCAAATAACATGCCTGCCATTCGTGTATCCGTGCAACAACCGAAACCAGTATGTGTTTTGGGACGTTTAACGTACCGCTGTTAATGCTATTCTGGCTTCCGTGCTATCGACGGTACGGCCCTTCTTCGGATTCTTATCCGTTCAACATCCAGCAAATGACTATTGTCAACTGCTTTCTTGTATTTGGTTGGTTGGTTCTTATCAACTCACTGTATTACTCAAATAGTAAATGATAATATAAAGGAGATTGCGGAGGATGCTCGGAGACACTAGTTCGAAGTGAAAAATCTCCTATAAATGGTGCTAATTAGGTAGTGTTTGAAAGTGCATTTGATTTTTTTTTCTTGGTGCTGCAATCACTCTCATACAATTTTCTGCACAATCCTTCATTACTTCCACTCTATTAGTATGCACAGGTCGACTCGAGATACCATGCACAGACCGAGTCGGTACAAAAAATCGAAACTATAGCATTGATGAAATCTGAAAACTTATATTTTGACAATATGAAAATGCACTTAGTAAAATTAACAATATGAAAATGCAGTCACACCTTATAACTAAATTAAGCTTCCTTGCTTGTATGCATATATACCTATATATGTAATGTAAGTAACCTCCTTCCCTAATATATTAAGGAGATGGATGATCTATAGAAGAAAACTTGTGAAGATTCCTAGAAAATAACAAAAAATTAATTAGCATTAGAAAGGAGGTAATTGGTCCATCTACTTGGGTTCAACTTTTGCAGAAATAGTATATCCACCGCTGTAGTCGAAAGCATCGGTATCACCCACATTGACATCCTTCTTAGGTAATGTATCGGCATAGGGGTGTCTAAGAGAACCTTTTGCAGCTCCAAAATCTGTGACAGACGACGAGGCTGAAGCAGTTGAGTTTGTACTCATCCCATCGTTTTGCAGGATGGTTTCGATGGCCTTTACCACTTCGCTCATTGTTGGACGATCGGTGGCTGAATCTTCTACACAATGCATAGCCAACTCCAAGTATTTTCGGAATCCTAGTAGATTTCCTGAGCTTCTTATGCTTCGATCCATTAACTCCCACAAACCGTAGTGCTCATCATCCTTCTTATCCATCATGGTTCGCACCTCACGGACTACGTACTTACCTTTCTCTATGGGCTGCTTAGCTGTTATAAGTTCAAGCATTACCACTCCGAAACTATAAACATCACTCTTCTCAGTTAGTTGTTGGGTCATGTAATATTCAGGATCAAGATAACCCTGTAAATAAAAATAGATATGTATCAGTTAAGAATTGGTGAAATAAAATTCAACATATTTGGAATCACTGATTGGATTGCAGATGGAGGAATATTATTGATATGGATATAAAATTTCAGTTAACATTTCATACCAAACTAAGACAACAACAAAACTGAGATCTAGTTCCATTTTATGTTCATTTTGATCTTGATATGGATATTAATAGAAGCATGCTAAAAGTTCCTCACCAATGTGCCTTTAACTTGGGTTGAAACATGACCCTTTGAACTGTCTGATACCAGCTTTGACAAGCCGAAGTCCGCAACCTTCGCTGTTAAGTTTTCATCTAGCAAAATGTTGGTGGACTTAATATCTCTGTGGATGATGGGAGGATTAGCAAGCTCATGAAGGTAAGCGAGACCTCTTGCGGAGCCAAGAGCTATCCGGAGTCTCCTTTTCCAGTCAAGATGAATGTCAGATCTCCCTACAACACATGAATATCCCATGTCATGTCAGATACCGAAAGAGCTGATCACGAAGCTTATGCATAATTAATTCCTGCACTTGCAGTTCCCATGAGGAACATAAATCTCATGGAATCATTGTTTCATTTTTTTTCTTACATGTTACACCTTCTGCATAAGTTAAACTTACCGGATAGGCTCTCCCGAAGTGTTCCATTGGCCATAAATTCATAAACCAGCATTTGCTCTCCTTGTTCAAAGCAAAACCCGACAAGACCGACAAGGTTTTTGTGGTGAACTCTCGAAAGCAATTCGATTTCAGTCTTGAATTCAAGTCCTCCCTGCATTGATCCATGCTGAGCCCTTTTAATTGCCACTGTTTGTCCATCAGAGAGTGTTCCTCTGTATACCTGCAAAGGACATGGTTATCTGAGCAGTTGCAAACAGTAATTCATGGAACTCTTTTGGAAAACTTGGATGTTATTTACCTTCCCATACCCTCCATATCCTAGTTCATTGCTTTCAGAAAAATTATTTGTGCACTTCTTAAGTTCATCATAAGAAAACCACCTTGCTCCTTTCAACTGTGGTGCACCTCCACTGTCTTTACCACTAGGTGCCCAGGATGCTGAAAGTTCAATACATAAGTAGCAATTTTAATAACTCCAACCTTGTTTAGGAGGGAAACACAATTATTCCAGGTGTTGCTTACCAAATGGTTTACTCAATCCGATAGCTTTTTCTGCACGTTTCTTTTGCCGAATAGCATATATTCCAACTCCGAGGAAGCCTAGAACCAAAACACATGCTCCAGTTGCTACACCAATGATAACTCCAGCGCTAACAGAAGTTCCATGTGAGGCTGAAGTATGTTGTTTTATTAGATTTGTCAATCTGTTGCTTATGCCATAAAGATCAAAGTTAAGGTCCTGATTGTTGAGGTGAAGTTACCTGGGAAAGTATAAGGAGAAGCAATAAAATAGTATGGTCCAAACTCTGGAGGAGGCTTGTAGGTTTGATTACTTAAATCAAATCCAATTTTCAGAACTTCGGATCTATTGAAGTATTCTCCACCGGATGGAAAGAGTGCTAGCTGAATCTGAAGGTAGTCATCAACATTGAAGAATGGATTCTGAAGAAATACTGAACCAGGAGTAAGGCCTAATTTAACCCAAAGGCTCATTTCTAATGAGTGAAACACATTCACATTGGACAGTTCCCTGAACATAGGTCCTCTGAAATACAATGTCCCTTCAAATGGATAGGCACATTCACAACTTTGAGGGCTAAGCTTCTGATCAACGGGACATGATTTACTTCCACAATTAGCTAAGCTGGTGTAATAGGGTTTTGTATTTTGTTGCTGGATCTGACAGAAATTCGTATTCGAGATCGCAGTTGTGCACACCGGATTGCCTATAAGTCTGAATCAAATAACATAAATAAATAAATCAGCATGGTGCGTTTAGGGAGATTATAGCTTATGAAATTTAACTCCCATGAAATGTCTTACATTAAAGTATCTGTATATCCGGATCCTAGAGTTATGGAGGATATCTGGTTGTTTTGCAAATCAACAAGTTGAAGTTGACTTCCAACACTATCACCCAAGTTCAATGTGCCATTGAAGGCATTATTCCGTAGCTTCCTGTCGAAAGATCAAGCAAACCTGAACTGAATAATGCACCATCTCTTTTCTTAAACAATAAAATTAGTGAAAGTGCAGCTCTGGATTCGAGTCAATACTCACACTTGTTGTATCTGTGGGAAGCTGAAAAGCTTTTCCGGTACAGGTCCTTGAAGTGATCCGTGTTCGATAACACTGCATATACGGAATTTTGCATGAGTTTTCCAACATTTGAAATAATACTTAAAATACTTTTAAGTGGCTAAATACGCACAGAGTGGTGAGGGACGATAAGGTTGAGAACCAAAATGGAGCTTCTGTTGGATCAAATGAATTGCTACTAAGATCCCTGTAAATTGATACGGATCAAGATTCAGGATTCATTACCGTGGAGACAAAGTAAATCATCACACCTGAAGAATGGAACTTCTTTTACCATTGTACTTACACATAATTGAGGGTATTCATTGAGGTTAAATCTGGTAAAGGGCCTGTAAGGTTATTGTGTGCTAAATTCCTGAAAGGAATCAAATTTTGGTTCAGGAAGTGAGTTCATCAACCACAATGTAATCAAGTTGAAAAGGTAAAATTAAATACCCACAATTCATTGATGTTTGTAAGGTTGTTGAGATTTGAAGGGACCTCTCCTGACAAACCATTTCGATCAAGTCGACTGTTTCATATCGGAACATTGCAGTTAGTGTTAAGAGAGGAAAACTAATAGAGCAAACTAAAGCCACAAAGGCAAGAAAAGTATGTTTAGGGATTTATCTTCTACTCACAGAACCTCAAGTGTCTGAACAAGTCCTAATGTGGATGGGATGCTCCCAGTAAATTGATTTCCATCAAATAATCTGTCATTGGAAGACTAAGAACCATTAGGATGAGTGCTGTTCTGGCATACAAACTATATGTATGTATGCATGGATGGATGGATGGATGGATATCAACTTACATGTGTATTAGTACCATCTCAGAGCTGAAAAGTCTCGAAGGAATGGTACCAGAAAGCTTATTTTTGTTGAAATGACTGCAAATTCACAGAAAAAATAACCTCTTACTTCATTACTCAATGATCTGATTCTGAACATTAACCACACGGAAGGTAGGCTGAAAATGTGAACCTACAAGTGTTTAGCCTTTAAAAGGAGGTCCAAACCAGGGGAGGTGGGTGTTGAAACCGGGATAGTTCCCACCAGTTGATTGTCAGCCAGATCCAGCCAATACAGTTTAGAGAGCTTTCCCAATGATGGAGGAATTCCACCAGTGAAATTATTTGAATTCAGGGCCCTGAAAATGAATTATTCATAAAGGTTTAAAATTTCTTATGTCACTGAAATGATACATAGTTTTATATAAATACTATGGCCATTCTTACAAGAAGGATAACTCTGCAAGATTTCCAAGCTGTTCTGGAATATTACCAGTGAAACCACAACCGGCTAGAATTCTGAAAAATACAATACCAAAGGAATGTAACAACAAGATAGCTGCAGTTGAACATTGGATTCATGTAATCAGTAGAATGGCATTTTTACAGGATATTCAGCTTTTCCAAATCCCCAAGCCGTGGAGACAGAGGACCGGTGAGATCCTGGTTAAACGACAGGTCCCTAGGGTAGAATATGTAAAAAGTGAGTAAAAACCATTAGATTTTAGTGATAATTTTTTTGTCCATACAGAAATGCAGTTCAGTTGAAAACTAAATGGTGGTTTCAAAGAAAACTCACAAGGATCTTAATTCGGTTAGTCCCCCAATGTCACCACTTAGTTTTCCTTTAAGCCCCATGGTTGATAATCCCCTGAGAAAGAGATGACATGAGTATATATGGTGATGAGCATCAGAAGAGAACAAAAGATGACCATCCACTTACAGTGCAGTCACCCTTGAGCTGTTGCATGTGACTCCTTCCCATGCTTCACAAGGATCATCTGACTTATCCCAGCTTGGAGGTGTATTTTGCCATGAATCCTTCAAAGATTGGAGAGCAGCAGCTGCAAAAACACCATCTTTTTACAAATCCAAGAATTGATTATGTTCCAAATATTCCCCTCACATGTCCTTTGAAATTCAACAAGAAAATTTAGTGGAAGCATTGTTATATGCTCGCATCAAGGACGAGACAGCTGAAGCATATGATTAGTACAAGATACAAATGCATAATGAAATTTTCTAATGCAATCACAGAAAAGAACGTTCTATATGTATATCAAACACCTGGAAGACACAAAGATACTGAAGTCGAATCAAGAAATGAAGACTAAGTATATAGTGATCACCGTCGTGAGGGTCTGTAACAGCATAAAGTAAGGTGATATGCGGATAAAACAGAAGCAGGAAAAAGAGCAATGAGAAGGGTGTCATGGCTGAAACTTTGGGTCGTCTATGGCTAAGTGGCTAGTGATTTGCAGGGATGGTTTTCAAGGTCCACAGTGAATCATGCTGAAGCAGGCAAGACAAAGCATGCACAATTCCAGTGTGTTGTCTTTATGTGAAAATATATGATATTGAGATGGTGGAGTAGGTGCAGTGCAGCAGCAAACCAGAATGTAAGGCACTCAGCAATGTGGTGGCCATTGGCAATAGCTTACCCTCCTTTAATTGATTTTACCTTAGCTTTGAAGCTAATTTAAGAACACACCCTTCCCAAACACTGCTTAAAACAGGCCTAATTTGAAGCTATCATTGTCATCACTTTCTCCGGCTTAAATAAAAATGGCTACAGTGAAAAAAAATTCTGTTTAACATAGTGATTTATGAAGGCTTGTTTGCCACGCTGCCTTGCCCTACCACCATGACTGTCTTTTCCAATTCCACAACAAAGCATTTTTTCTCAACTTTTAACAGCGGCCAATGAGATTTCCGAGTCAGGTTTAAAGCAGAAGAAATAATGTTTGCAATTATTATTGCTTGCTACGGATACATAAGAAATGGAACACATTAATTTTGAAGCAATCACGCTTGAAGAAACTCAATGTTTTGATAATTACATCGCAGTTTGTGCAGGCTAGTGGGTCCTATCCTAGTTTCAAGCATGCTAAATGCCAACGATTTTTTTAACTCAAATAAGAGATAAAAGTTTCATAATTACAAATAGACTTATTTAAATTATATATTTTTTTCTATAATATACGTTTAAAATATTTAATTTTGACTGAAATATGTATCTAATATTTCTTGTTTGAATATGTATTTAAAATTTTATTTTATTATTGTTTTAAAGTAACATTATTAAAACAAATCATCACCCAATCAGAATTTGTCATGTGTCTTTAATTTTTTTTTTTTAAATTTAAAACTTCTCAAAAACTTCAAAATTATACCAAATCACCCATTGCCTTTGCCGATATCTTCGTCCAACCCTATCATTTTTTGCTCTTAGAGACTCATTTTTTTCTCCTAACCATCCATCACCGATAACTAATAGAAGGTGTGTCAATCGAACTTGACTAGTTGAATTCTTTTGCGTTCGTCATCTGATTGACATGCCTCCCATTAGTTACCAACGATGGGTGATTGGGAAAAATAAACAGTGACCTCCTGCGCCAATAGTGATAGGTTTGATAAGGCTATCAATAATGACAATAACATTAATTTTCAGAATATTTTATAATTTATAGAAATTTTAAAATATTTTTATTTTTTTATTTATTTTTAATAAATATAAAAATTATGTTTTAAGTTATAATTGTATGATAAGATTTTTTTTGACAAATTGACTTTAATGAATCAAAATAAAATATTAAATATTTATTTCATCTAAAGAAATATTATAAGCACCTATTAGTTTAAGTATCTATTTTATTATAAAACCTTCTAAATATGTTACCAAATACAGATATTCGGTAGTATTTGTCACACAATTTCACACAATGATTTGTATTTCTATACGAAGTTGTTTGTTTTGTACAATGATCGAAATTGTTTTATGTAGCAACAAAATAAAGAAAAAGAAAAAGAAATATATAATTGTTTTTAAGATGTAAAAAGCTGATCCAATTTAAAAACTCGACTTAAATTTGTTGGGACAGAATTTGGTTTGACCTAAGGATATATAATGATCCGAACCCGATCTGTATTTGATTGTTGTTGATCTGAACCCGAATTGAACCTGTTACTTTTGTAATTGAACCTGAAATGCATCCGACCGAGAACAACTCGACCCCGATTTGAACTTGTTACTCTAAATCTGAAACCCGACCTACACCCAACTGAAACAAACCCGAACTCCAATCTCACCTAGAAGATAATTGATATTATCCGACTGAATCAATCTGAGACTTGATTTTATTTGACTTGTTTTGAATCTGACCTAATAATTGATCCGCTAATTTTAATTTTAACAAAAAATAATCTCTAATTATTTTATATTTTGTAATTTAGTACAATATTTTTAATATAATGATATTTTTATACATATTAATCTCTATTTTTTTTACCGAAATTGATCATTCTTTATTTCTAATTTTTATAATTTAAGTCAATATTTAAAATGATAATAATATTTTGTTCATTATAATGTCTAATATTAGTCTCTATTTTTTGAAGACTTCACTATGTAAAACCAAAATTGATTTTGATATAACAATTATGAATAAGGACTATTTTGTAATAAATTTTTAAGTCCTTAAGTCAAATTTTTGATTTCAAGTCAAACCAAGAACTTTGAAATAAAATTTCTAAGTGTTTTGATACGAGAGTATCGATACCATTTCAACCGGTATCGATACCCTACTGCATTTTAAAGCCTTGTTCTTGAAACTAAGAACGAGTATCGAAACATGGTTCGATACCATTATGCCACTGGAAAGGCATGTTTCGAACCTAGTATCGAACCACTTCGAGTATTTTTATTTGTTTTAAAAATCTTTTAAAATAGGACTCGAGGTATCGATACTGATATCGATACACCCTTTAATTCCCAATGGCTATTTTAGCATTTAATGAGTTGACCGTTGGTGGCAGTTAAAACTTTAAATGATGGTTGAGATGTTTCGAAACAAGGTTTGATACCCACCATTACAGTTTAGTAATGGCATCGATACATGTTTCGATACCCTCCTTATTAAATGCACAACGACTCTTTCTTTTTATAGGCTGTTCCGAAACAGGTTCCCCGAGTATCGATACTTGTGCCTGCAGAAGAGCATTTATGACGGGAAGATGAAGTCTCAACGTCTTTATTTCATTTCCCAACAACCACAACGGTTAAAAATAAATGAGGACATATAAAATGAAGATGTTCAAGCAGCATTAACAACTATTGAACCTCAAGCATCATCCAAGCACAAAAATCCAACTCAAAGCACCTAATTGCATATCTTTGCTCCCAACTCTTGTAATTTCACTTTGATAATTTGTAATCTGAGTTTGGGGAGAGTTTGTTTGTATTTGGGGAATTTATTTCTTGTGAGAGAATTCTTTTTAGCCCACTCTAATCTCTTGTAACACTTTGTGAGGTCCAAATCAATTTTGGGTAGAAAATTGATTTGTTTGTAACGGTTATCCCTTGAACCGAGAAAAAGGTCGAATTCAATAGTGAATTGGTTTCAAAATCCTTAGTGGGAGCTAAGGTAGTGGATGTAGAGCTTGTTTCGAAGCTTGAACCACTATAAATCGTTTGTCATCAAAATTTTCATTTTTACCGAAAATTTCCCAATCAATCTTTTAATTGCCAATTCACCCCCTCTTGGCCATACTTCAAGATCGATCAACTCAACACACTATAATTTCAAACACATTTTATTAAATATTAGAGTAAACTATATTATAATCAAATAAAAATCTTTTATCTCATAGTCATGTCTTCTTTCATATCTCATATTTAAAATTATTTAAAAAATAAATTTTAAACTTTAACCTTAATTTTCATATCTTAAACCCTAAACCTTAAACTATACACCCTAAAAATACATCCTAACCCTAATTTTCTAAACTTTAACCACAACTCCTAACTTTAAACTCTAAATCTTAAACCCTAAACTTAACTCACTATTATAAAATAAAAACACCAATGGGTTTTTATGGCAAACATTATCGTAGTCTTGGTTGACATTATTAAACAGTCTTTATCATTGCCTCACATTTATAGATGCATTCAACTTTTGTCGCTGAGCCTACAATCATCTATTGCTTGGGACTTTTCCAATTGGTCGTAGCATTCTTCATTGTAAGCGCAAGGCTATCATGCGATTTAGAAGTACCATCCCTATCTAATTGGAAAGTAGTTGTATAACCATTAACTCGGAGTTTAGTTATCTATAGACCATGAAATTTTTCTTAATTCTTCCGAAGTACTTAAGGATGTTTTTCACAACGATGAGTGTTTGTAACCCTTTTTTCTTTACTTGAGGTATACGATAGGTTAAAATTATAATTCATTAACTTTAGAATTAAGTAACAAAAATAGAAATTTTAAATAGAGTTTGTAACGTGAAAAATAAAAGATAATATAAAATATAAATACATTCTGATTTATAAATCAAATAATTTAAACAAAGGGTTCACATATGAAATTAAAAACATCTCAATCCCTAATTGTTCTCAAAATAACTGAGATAAAAATTCTGGTAACTAACATACTGAAAATAATAGTAAATTAATATATGATTGAGAGCTCCGAGTACCGACTTCATTGTCCAGGTATCTGAAAAGTTAAAATAAAAGGATGAGCTATAAAGCCCAATGTGTCTCTAAAGTGCACATATAAACACAATATCAATCGGTTCACATCACAGTAATATAATGTATGTTCACAATAAATAAACACAAAGAATGATGAATGCAATGTAGTGACACAGAGAATGCAATCTCATACTCCGAACTCCAATATAATGGTGGCTAAACCAACCGATCATTGTGGAGGTTGTTCCCCAGAACCCCTCACCCCCTTATTTCACCAAAACGCTATGTGGTAAAACCACCTTCCTCCTTACAATCCACCTCATGCATAAGCTATGCAATCAATGCTAATAACCTCAAATGTCTCATCACAGATATTCGTATAGAATACGAATCACACAGTTCAGTAACTCTAGTCACAATTTCACAGTGTAACACAATGTTCACAGTACCATATAGCATATCAGTCAATATATATATATATTATAGTCTCAGTAACAGGAAACATAACACACAAAATATCTAGCACAAGAAGAGAACACACCTCTCGAAGCACCAGTATTATCACTGACACGGGTGTTTCCTACGGTCTGAGCTGGGTCCCGCTCTTGCTGAGTCAGAGTCTACATATAAAGTTCTAATTAATAACCTTACTCTAACTAGTACTATGCCACCAAAATAGCTAAGGAAAACACATACAAGTACCTCAAGCGATGCTCGCAGGAGCCGATTGAACTCGAGGCGGTGGAGGTAAAACGTCCTCTTCAGATTCCGCGTCGTCTGCAAAAGACAACAAAATTCCAATTAAACTCTTCTTCAAGAACACTTACCCAAAACATACTTTAAATGGTCAAAACAGAGCTTTCGAGTTCGAACTTGACAAAATGGATTGCAAAAACGGACTCAGAACGTCAAAAAAGGTCAAGATAGGGTCTTTTGAAAAAGTCAACTCAGATAAAAAAGTCAACGATCAAAGCCAACGGTCAATGATCAAAGTCAACGTGTAGAGTCAAAGTCAACAGTTAGGTCAACGGTCAAGTCAACGGTCAAAGGGTCAAAGTCAATGGGTGACGTCTCTATTGACGTCATCGTTGACATCACGGATGATGTCATCGATGACATCACAAATGACGTCATCACAGGTCAACTATTCGGGTCACGATTCGGTCACAGGTCAAGTTTTCGGGTCATGTCCATGGGTCTCAATGGTTCAGTTCAGTTGAAAGGTAACCGGTTCAATCTGGTCTAGTTCTTTCCCCACAAACCGATTCGGTTTGATTTTATCTTCTCCCACAACTCATTGTAGCCCTAACGAGAACCCTCCCCTCCAGAACTTAACTACCCAACCATAGCCGCCGCCTGGAAAAGAACGATGAACAGAGAATCTGATGACGACTCCATCTACTACCAACCACACCTCCGACCACCCCAGCAACCAACACACATGAAACCGGACCCCTTTTCTCAACGAAACACTCACCCAACTCAGCCCCTAACCAAAACCATAAACTTCCCACACACAACCACTGTTGGATAACGAAACCACCGCCGATGACCGCTAACCCTCAAACTCCGACCACCCTTGACTGAACCAAAACCCACCATCCTAAACCCCTATCTGGAACCCTCCAAACCCTAATCGACCACCACAACTCCCCATACCAACCCTGATCTATAATAGATCTGGAAACCCATAACCCTACAAGGATACTTCAAAGCATAACTGGATTATACTTACTGTTCGTCGGAACGGAAGGAGCCTGATGGAACGACGATAACCCTTTGCCGGTCAGAAACAAAGATGAGAAAAAAAAGAAATATGGAAGAGGAACGAAAACTGAGAGAGTCCCGGTTAGGAGTGAACCAGATATAAACAAATTTTGCTATATTTCTAATTGACTTAGGTTTTTACTTAAGAAAATCTCGAAAATACCCCTTATTAAAAATCCCAATTTAAGTCAAATTAGGGTTTTCAGATTGAGGAAAATTTTAAATTAGGGTTTCCCCAAATCGGATTTTTAGAGTGTTACAATGTCTATCACCAGAGTTACGTTGGTATCAGATTGGGACAATCAGTGTACGACACATTTAATCTTGTGTACAAAATGACAAATATAACAAATCCCACTACAAAAGCATTTGGCACTTTATCCATTCATGTCCTTTCTTCCAAACTAAGCTATGCATTATCCATTCCACTGGAAACCAGAAAACAAAACCTTCTTGAATGGTATTGTGTTCAGGAATTATCATAATCTTGAAGAATCAAATATCACTATACTAGAATCTTATTCATCCCAAAAGATTGGGATCAAGTGTTCCAAGTCAAAAAATTTCAATGTCATATACTAATTTTACAGTGAATTTTGGCTATCTTTAAGTTAGCCAAAACAAACGAAGAAAAATACATTTCTCTATTAATGGTGCAGTTTCATCGTTGTGAAGGATTAAAGTAAAACACAACCGTTTTAATTAGCCTTTTAAATTTATGTTTATGAATTGATGAAACATAACGTTTAATCACCCTTACATTCTTTTGTACGTTGTCGTTTTACAGTCATATGTTTAAAAGGGAACTCTGTCCTGTAATTCAAAGCATCGAATGATTGAAAATCAATTTATTCTTCCTCAATTTCTATATTTCTTGGTCTTCCTCTGCTCTGTCTATTTCTCTATCTTCATTTAATTCATTTTCTTCAATTTTAGATTGTTACTAAGGCATTAGAGCCTAAGTTTTTCCTCGGATTTTTGTGAAATTTTGAAATCAAGTAGTAATAGCATCAATGACAAATCAAAATCAAAAGCCTCTGGTTCCAGCCATGGTTAACGATTATCAATCGTCTTGGTCTGAGCTCAATGAAGAATTGAAGCTTGTTGGAAGGTTTGACGAGTCAGCTTCTCTTGGTAACCATCAGTCGCGTGTTTTATCCTATTACTATGGAAGTATTGCATCAGGTATTCTCACCTTACAAAATCGTGGAGAAGATCGAACTGCTCCAGAAGTCTATTGATGTTCAAGTCCTCATTCATTATCAGACACGCTAGAACGCAATCTCGCTTAGATTTTCTCTTCAGGGTCGCAACATTTATGATGGTTGTTTGCCATATGAAAATTCAGTTTTGTAATGAACCCGACTTGACAGATAAGGTTAAGCCAAAGATTAAACTATTTTTAAAAGATACGAGTGAAGATAATGTGTTTAATTCAGTACTTGTACAAGATGACAAAGCTAAAGCTGATGACAATATGAACACCAATTCTAGTAGTTCAAATCTAAAATTTGAGGTTAATTCAGTGAAGGTTGCAATGATGATTGAGGATGAATCATCGGACATTGTTAAAGGTTCACATGGGGCTGAGACATAACAAAAACTGTTATCGATAAGTTCTAACAAACTCTAAGTGTTCGATAAATTATTTGTGATAATAAACATGGAGATGAAGAGTTTTGATAACCCATTGAGTAGGTTGTTGGACATACCACAAGCTTGGGGGCTGATATTTTAAATAAGGATTTTATTAAGCTTCCACATGACACAACCTTGATTCACAAAGAGTGTGGGTGGGGGGAATTAACTAGATGTCTCATGGAATTGTCACCAAGTCAAGATTTATGGTTAGATTATTTAGTGTGGATTAAAGAGGTGTTCGATGGAAGGTTTGAAAGAAAATATAAAGATCTAATTGCAACCAAATTTATATTTAAATTAGTGAAAAGTGTTAATCTATATGGGTTTAGGCTTCTACTAATGGCAAAAGACAATAAAGTGGGTGTAATTTTTTCATTTACTCTTGAGAACTTGTTGAGCAATTAGAGATTTTTGTCTTATATTGCTGATTTGAATAATTTTAGGACTTTGAGACATGGTCGAACAAGATGTCATCAAGGGATTTAAGAACTATTTTTATGTTCGATGATGATTTTATTGAGAAGTATTTTTTTGAAGGTCAACCAAGATCACTATCATTTCTTACAAAAGAGAATAAAGTGTTTAAGATTAACAATTTGCAGTAGTTTGAGAACAAAAAGTTGGAAGGAGTGAAGTTGTTGATTATGTGGCTGAAGGAAGAAAGATCAATCAAATTATCTAAAGTTATTAGACAGAGTACTGCAAAAATTAAATCAAATGAGATTCCATGGTCTGAAACATGATCATTTCTTGTTAAGTTACTTACACAGTGTGCATCATCGGAGATATCAGCAAGCAAGCAGAGAGCACCTAAGTTAATTTTTGCAAAAACTCTTCGAATTGCCATTCAACAAGCAGAAGATATTAAACTTTCTGGATATGTGTTTCCATTGTTGTCTTTGGTTAAAACAATGTTCCAAGCTTTCAATTTGAATATTTGAACAACATTTAAATGTCATATGTAAGGAACTAGATCAAAGTAATTTGTCTACTTCTAATACTTTTTGGAGAGATGGAACCAAGGATGGTAAGTTTGGAATTTTGAGTAGTTCTCAACAACATTCTGTGGAGCTTGCTGCACTTGTATTATATGAGGCATGCACAAATATAAGTGGATCAACATCGAATGAAAAAAAGGTTAAAACAGAGAATACAATTGTCCGTCAAAAGGAGACACTAGTGAAAGGAAAATGGTTACGAACGTGACATTTTGTTATCTCATTCGTAATTACTATACTCGCTTCAATGAAGACTTTTTTAACGACTTGAAGGCATTTGTACAAGATTTGAAAGAATCTTAAATGATGCAATTGTCGGGCATGCTTACAATGGTTTACTTTGGACTTTGTTAGGTCTGCAAGAATTCTCATCCTTGATGTTGCCTTCGAATGCTCAAGCGGAGATTTCATTCAGGTCATCTCATACTTCAATGAAGTTTGATTGTGGTTGGAAACTAATATGGAGCCATCTTATGCATGGATTGCCAACATTTTGCAACGCAATTTCAGTTGTGGATGTTGCACTGCCACTCCTTGGAAGAATTATTTCAAATGATTTGTCAAACACATATGTTGTGATTTAGGGAAATGGTAGTTTTAATGTTCAACAAAAAATGAAGTTTAAGGCTCATATTAGTGGTGTTAATGAGTTGGCTCTTCTTGCCCCTATCAAGTAACATGTGGTTATAACTGGTGCTACTGAGAATCTATTTGAAGAAATTGAAGTTAAGGCAAGAAGTTTTGAAAAAAATCTGGTCTAATCATTTAAAGAAAGAAAAGATGATCAATGGTGATCAAGGACTGATTTTTCAAGGGAGTTGCCATGAAAAATTTCTTTTAATCCTTGAGGACAAGGATTATTTTGAAGGAAGGAGCATTGTAAAGGACAAAAGTAAAACACAACCGTTTTAATTAGCCTTTTAAGTTTATGTTTATGAATTGATGAAACGGAGCGTTTAATTACTCTTTCTTTTGTACGTTGTCGTTTTACAGTCATAGTTTTAAAAGGGAACTCTACCCTGTAATTCAAAGCATCGAATAAATGAAAATCAATTTCTTCTTCCTCAATTTCTATATTTCTTGGTCTTTTTCTGCTCTGTCTACTTCTCTATCTCCATATAATTCTTCTTCAGTTTTGGATTGTTACAATCGTCTAATATTTCTCATTAAACATGCTACCAACTGCCTGCATAATTAAAGAGAATCAATAACAACTTAGTAGCAGCAGGAGGTTAACCATAAAAGAGTATGTTGCTTCCAGTTAACACACATCAATGAAGCTGAAAAAGCCTTAAGATGAATCTAGAAATTTTCAATTTCAAGGAACAATCAGTACTAGAGGGTAGGAAGGGTATAAGCAGCTTCCAAGTTGGTGCTGCTTTCTTCTCCAAGAATTAAGTTTAGTTGTTTTAGGGTCTATGTTCCCGAACAAAAATCCCAGCCCCTTTTTGGTGCCCCTTTCTATGCCAAATACTAAAAAACTAAATTCTAAGCCTTAACCCTAAATTCTAAATTATAAACCCTAAAAAATACACCCAAACATAATTCCTTAAACCTAACATTTTAGTGTGGGGAACCGAAAAGGGGCAGAGGATTTCCATTCCTATGTTCCCATGTTATGGTAAACCTTTGATAGATGTGTGAAATCATTAGCACAAACACATAAATTAGCAATCTTATTCTAAATAACAGTTTTAAGCAGACATGAAGTTAAATAAAGATTTTGAGTATTATTACTGGCATCATCTTTACATGCATTAAGTAATAATATACAGCTTACATTTGTCAACTCTATCCAAGAATTTTTTATTTTTTTACTTATAACAAGGGGGAGGGTTAGAATATGTGCATTCAAACTAGTATGGGAATTAACTGAATCTAAAATTTAATGAAATGTGCACTCTCACCTCATGAAAACAAGGGAGACAGAATAGAGGTTGTGTCACGTGGACAGACACTGGAGACAGGTCTAGGAATGCACAAGATCAAGTGAGGTTCGGGTATTCTTCATTCTTCATTTGTCTTTTTTCTTTGTAAAACCTTTGTAATTGCCTTTATATTAACTATGACTTATTTCATTTCCTGAAAGCCTCTTTCTTGCATATCAGGTGTCGGGCAGGTAATGAAGCTCTCGACTGCAGAGATGATACTTTAGAAACTATGCAGCAAGAGATGGCCCTGATTCACTATCAGAAACCATTTCAGTCTGGTTGTAAGACACCATTGTCCAGTTGAGAGACTTTACACAGCTCTATGTCTCTTAAATCCTTCAAGGAAATTACGCCATATAAGGGCATCAGGTGGGAAAGGCATGCTAGCAATAATCTGCTCTGCTTCCTTGAGTTTTCCATGTGTAGCCAGTAAGTCTATCACACAATAATAATGATCCATTTTGGGTTCAAGCCCATAATCACCTTTCATTCTCCTGAAGAATTCCATGCCTTCTTCCACTAATCCAGCACGTCTGCACACATTAATGATAGCAATTAAAGTGACCTCATCAGGCTTAAATCCTTGAAACTCCATTTCTCGGAAATTTTCCAAAGCTTCATAACAATAACCATGGACTCCAAGGGATGAAATCAGAGCTGTCCAGGTTATGAGGTTTCTGTCCACCATTCCATCAAAGATTTTCACTGAGCTTTTGATGCATCCACATTTTCCATACATGTCTATAAGTAAATTGCAGACAAATGTGTCACAGACACTGAAATCAGTCTTTATGATGTGACCATGAACCGAGCTACCCAAAGCCAGGTTCGAAAGTTTACTGCACACAGATAGAAGGCTTACAAATGTGTAATTGTCAGGATATATAGGAGTCATTTGCATGTGTTTGAATAGCTCAAAAACCTCTTTATTGTAACCATTACGAGCACAAGCTGCGATCAAGATATTCCAAGATACAATGTCAGGATCACCAAGAACGGAGAGCAGCTTTATAGTTTCATGATATTTGCCTACTCTGCAATAAATTCCTGCAGCAATGTTGAAGGGCACCGTGGAGAGTGGTCCTTCAAATTCTGTAATGAAAGCAAGGGCTTCGGATAGGAAACCATTTTCAGCATATGAGGTCATGAGGGAGCTCAAAACATATATATTATCTTCATAGCCCATTCTTATAGCCAAACAATGAAGTTGCATTAGTTCTATGGTCACTGAAGATTTAAGAATTGCAGAAAATGTAAACTCGTTAGGCCGGTAACCTTGCAGTAGCATGTCTAGCAGTAAAGAAGCAGTACTAGAAAAATTACTAGCATAACCGGAAATTAAAGCATTCCAAGAAACTACATTCTTCTCATCTATACCATCAAAACATCGGTGGGAGTCTAGCAATTTGTTACATTTAGCATAAAAATCAACTAGTGCACTACCTACAAATACATCAGATTGAAAAGCCTTCTTGATTGTTTTAGCATGAATGTATTCTCCTAATAATGGAATCCGCAAATCACTAAAAGAAGCAATTATGATAACGAAAGTAGTCTGGTTTGGCATCATTCCAACCCTGGACATTTGGAAGAAGAAATCTAAAGATTTTAAAGGATTATGATCCTTTTCCAGTGCATCGATAATTGTATTCCAGGATACAACATCAGTGATACGCATCCCCTCAAAGACTTTTTTTGCTAAGAAGACTTGCGAACATTTTCCGTATGCATTCATAAGAGAATTTGCAATTGCAACTTCATAATCAAAACCACATTTAATCAGTAAGCCGTGTATCTGTTCTACAAATTTCAAATCAAGCTCACCTTTCAACCCAGACAAAACACCCAAAAATGAACAGTTAGACAAAGATGCCTCCACCCTTCGAAGTTCACAAAACAAAAACATACAATCTTTAACCAACCCATGATGTGAACACAAAGAAATAATCGAGTTCCATGTTACCAAACTCTTCCTTGGCATGTGATCAAATGCCTGAAGTGCCTCAGAAATGCACCCATACTTTCCATACAGGCCGAACAAAGCTGTACCGGCAAAGGAATCTGCATAGAACAATCCATTCTTGACAGCCAAAGCTTGTAGCTGAACCCCGCCACAGAGGTCCAATGCCTGAGATGATAAAAGTCCAGCCAACACATGAGGAGTGGGTGAAAACCCATAATCCCTCATCGAAGAAAACAATTCGCAAGCGGCCCAGAGATCCCCGGATTTACTATAGGCAGTGATCATGGAACTAAACGAAACTTTGTTTCTTTTGGTCATATTGTCAAACACCTTTCGTGCCACTGGTAAATGGCCGAGTGATGCATACTGAGAAATGATGTTGTTGAATACAAAGATGGGTTGGAAGGCGTAGGATCCGAAGGTGGTGGCGAGGGCGTGGAGAGGTTGAGTTTTTTTCAGGGAAGGAAAAGCGGAGGCGGACTTGAGTAGCTGAAGGAGACGTTCGTTTTTGAAGAAATCACAGCAGCTCATTAGGGCGGGCAAAGTTGGTCCAGATATGCTTCGGATTGTTTGTTAGCTTTATTCACAAATTTATCTTTTAAAAAGTTTATATCCGTTGTCATTTTAACATTCAGCTATTTTCCGAATACCCAATAAGGACGAGCAAATGTTAATGATTGGTTTAGTCAAAATCATTTATTTATTATTTTAAGATTCAGATTTAAGATGTAACATGAACACTCATTCTTTTAAAATCTATTCCTCTGTTTAAGTAAAATTAAAAGTAAATTTTGTTAATTTAAAAATAATATTTTTTAAAATAATAATAAAATAAGATTACACACAAATTAAATATAAAATAGTATAAAATTAAATTAAAATTAAACCGATATAATTCGATTTTAAACGATATATTATTAATAAAATTTCCACCAGGGCTACTGTGGCAGAAAAAGGGTGGCAGGTAAGGGGGCTGCAGGCTTGTCGTGCCATGCATGCATCAGGAATGAGGGTAGTATAGATAGGGATTGAATTTTTGAATTAAATATTAACCTTAATTAATTTAAACCCTAATTTTAAATCTTAAATCTTAAATCTTAAATCTTACATATTTACGATTTAAATATTAAATCTTAAAAAATAAATTTTTACTTTGTCCTATGGTTGAACCGGTATTCAGAACATCCAACAGATAGTTGAATCGCTTGTAGGTCGGAAATTCGCTGTTTGGTGTACACAGGCTACAACCTTAGTTTTCAATGGTCAAAAACACATCTAAGAAGACTTAAAGATCCAAACAACTGAAAGAATAGAACATAAAATTTTGTTTATATACCATTTGTGTGCTTAGTCATCCATGGAGTAGCCAAAATAAAATTGATTAATCAGATGTTACTTCAGTGATAATTGTATAAAGCCATAAACGAAAGGGACAAACCCAAATATACTCTCCCGTTAGCACGGAATTCTAACGTTTTGCATCGGTCCAAATTTGCTATAAAATATTTTTTTATTGAATTTTTATTAAATATATAAAATAATCATAATTATATCATAATTAAAAATAATAATTATATTAAATAATTCAAAAATTCTTACAATCAAAAACAAAAAAAATATATATGAAGATAAACATACCAATAAAATTCAGAAGCTTCTTGAATCTTTTGTCTTTATCCAAACAAAACACATAAAGAATGAAGGAGTTGTAGGCAATCCAAACAAACTGTCATCGGCAAACAAACCATTAAGTGGGGATAAATCTTTCCAAGTGATCACCGACAAAAACATAAATCAAAAACTAACATCTACTGAATCTTTATACGAATAACAATCGATCGCTATGATATATTACAACATGCCACAAAAACAGATGAACCAAGCTCCAAAACAAGAACAAAAATATGTCACAAAGACAGAAAAAACGTATCACAAAAACAAAAAACAGAGATTTTTATTAAAATAAAACAAGACAAAGTAATAAATTTGGTGATCGACAATCAATATTAAAATTGATTGTGACCATCGATTAAAAAGATTGATAAAAATAAAAAACAATTAGAATTAAAATTTTAAGTTTAAGATTTTTATTTTTTCAGTTGATTAAAATTGATATTTGATTCAATTATTAAAATAATATTAAAATATATATTATATATAATAATTTGATTAAAATTTTATTTTAAATAATTTATAATTATATATTAAATTTTTAAAATTATTAATATTTATCAATTAATTTAATAGTATTTGATATTACGATGTTTAATAATATTTGACTACGTAATAGACTCATGTAATATTTTTTTTAATTCATAATTTTCGCAAATGTTATTACAAAATTTTCGTATAATATTATATTAGGGGAAAGTAGTGGCAATTTCCTCTTAAAATTTTCTCATATGATATTATAAAAAGGTCGCTGTAAATAAAATACTAACATCATAAATACAATAGGTATAAAGATAAATTTAACCCTTAATGTTTATAGTTTTTACTATTTTGGCCCTCATTCTTTATTTGAGATAAATTTAGCCCTTAATCTAAGTCTTGTTGACAAATATCTCATTTTTTAACTAGCATGATGACAATAGGTATAAAGATAAATTTAACCCTTAATGTTTATAGTTTTTACTATTTTGGCCCTCATTCTTTATTTGAGATAAATTTAGCCCTTAATCTAAGCCTTTTTGATAAATATCTCATTTTTTAACTAGCATGATGACTAGGTTGTTAAAAATTTAATGATAATGACATATTATAAACATGCGATAATATATTTTAAATAATATAACATCTAACCTATCAAATATATACCTATAAAATATAATTTTATTCTAATCACTACACCAAAATAGATTTTTAGCGGCATTTTTTTAGTTCTATAGCGGCATTTTTGACGTCGCTAAAAACTCTCCCGACGCTTAAAAAACGCCGCAAGAAATACCGCTAAAACCAGCGCCCAATTGTTTGCGGCGTTTTTACGCAAAAGTTTAAGATTTGTAGCGGCGTTTGAAAATACAAACACCGCAAATAGTTGTTCTTTAGTGGCGTTTGAATTTCTAAACGCCGCTAAAGAAATGTTCTATAGTGACATTTGTAATTACAAACACCGCAACAAATTCTTCTTTAGTGGGGTTTGAAAATACAAACACCGCAAGAAAGTTGTTCTTTAGTGGCGTTTGCTAGGGGTGAGCAAAACTCGACTCGACTCGAAAAATCGAATTTCTCGACTCAAATCGAGGTGAAAAAACTCAACTCGTTTTAACTCGATTCGAAATTTCATAAAATCGAATAGACTCGAAAAAATTTCAAATTAAGTTCAATTTATAAAAATAGAAATCGAATAACTCGAATAACTCAAAATTTTTAATAATTATAAAGGTTAATTGCACATTTAACCCATGTAGTTTTATTTTCAGTCCTTTTTTTGTACATTTTAATTTTCTTTTTTATAATCTAATCACGTTCTAGATTCATTTTTTATTTTATTTAATAAAAGTTTTATTTGTATCTTTTATATTATGTTATTTGTTTTTAAATTTTTGTATTTAATTTATCATTATTTTTTGTCTAGTCTTAGTCTTACCTAGATTAGAAGGAAGTTATTAATAAAGCCTGTAATTTAATAAAATGACATATTCATACTTAAGATATTTGATTGATGATAATAATAATTTAAAATCCTTTTTTACACATATAAAAAATAATATGAAAAAATATGTATGTAAATTTAAAGAGAAAACCGTTTAAATTACAATCAAACTATATTATAGTATTATAAATAGTATAATTAAAATTTATACATAAATCGAAAAATCGAATCGACTCAAACTCGACTCGAACTCACTAAAATCGACTCGAATCGAAAAAAATTCAAAAAAAGTTCAAATTATAAAATATGATGACTCAACTCGAATAACTCGAAATTTTTTTACTTGAATCGACTCGACTCGCTCGAACGCTCACCCCTAGCATTTGCCTTGAAAAACGCCGCAATGTAAACTGTTCTTTAGTGGCGTTTGTCTTGGCAAACGCTGCTAGTAACACCATTTCGTAAAAAAGTATTTATAATCCATCAACCATCTTCACATACATTAATATTCAAACTACATGAAATGTATCATGATGACATACATTAACAGTAGATCTTAATAAAGAATCAACTATAAAATAGAAATAAAATACTAAATTAAGACAAGAGATTCATTTCCTATATTACTAAATATTATTCAGAATTCTAGCTATTCGCCAATAAATCCAAAGGGAAACAAGTATCTACGGGAGCAAATACTAACATATGCATTGAAGTAAATTAGTACACTTGCTCCCATCAAGCTGAACAATGAGTGCGTCAAATGTTGCTCTCCTACGTGGATCCTTTCTTGTATGCCTTCCAGCAATGACATCAATTTCATCAACAAATACAAATGCAGATGCCTAGAACAAAGAAACTATATAATTCTCCTAAGTGGAAAATAACTAGACCTAGAGTTATTACAACCAATGGTAATGAACGGGAATTCTGGAATATTGGAACTGCTATTTAAAACCTGGAAAGGCAATGCATGAGTATCAGAAAGCAAAATTAACAAACACATACTATAAATTCTAATATAGCATTTGATTTGATTTATCAAATTTGTTCAACTGAATCATATAAGAAAACCAACAACAATCAAATTCCAACAACATAACATAAATGAGCCCCCAAAGGTAAAAATACAAATAAATAAGTAAATCAATCAAATAGAACTTTAAATCTACGACTGAAAATTAACAAATTTTCAAAAAAAAAATGAAAAGGAGGAGTGTTGGAGGAGAAGGCTTACATTTCTCCTTGCTATAGAAACATCTCATTGATCCTAGCTGCACCATTTTTTTCCATTCCAAGTAAAGTTATAGTGTTTAAAGAACATTAATTACCTAAACAACTTTTTCTCCTTTGCAAACATCACAAGTCGTATACCCGAGGCCCTCACAGTACGGACACTTTGCTCCATCGTTCACCCATTCCAAAATCTACAACACAAAAATCAAACCATTCATATCATAAATATGGCTAATCTAGAAGTAAATATTTTCATTTCTGGATATGGGAAAGAGGTTATTCGAGCCCCTTCAGGTAGATCTCTTAAAAAAATCATACAAAAAATGAGCAAGGCCATTTGTTACCTGTTCTTCAATGTTTGGTTCATCCGTTCCTTCGCATTCTGCGGTAGAGAAATGTTTACGTGAGCAAGAACATTTAATTTCAGATGAACAATTGATAAAAGTACGACATCAAATGTTATAACATGCAATCAATCGCTTGCAACTTCGAAAATGGTCATGTTCGAGCAATGTTGTGATCAAATTATCGTCATTATAAAAAACGAAACAAAGAAATTGTCTCATTCTATCTATAGACCAACTCTTTTGAAGATTTAAGGTTCAATTAAACCCTAGAAAGAAATCATTACCGGTGCACATTAATCTACTTTCACCATGACAAGAAAGGTGCCTTGTTTTGCCATCTTTGTTCTTACTTTCTGTATCTTGTTTACCCTTGCTAGAAAGTCTAGAAGGATCTTCCCATCAGTTTTCTCCGAGAAGAAAAACTCGATGTTAAGATTACTGGTGAAGTTAACAGCCACGCACCGATGGTGAAGGGGATCAGAGAGGAAGGGGCGGGGAGAAACTTCGGGAGAGAAAGGGAAAATTTGAATCATGGGGGAAAAGAAATTGATGTAGTTGAAAGGTCAAATAGTTTATTAAATCTTATAAAAATAAAATTCCCGCCTAGGTCACGATTTAAAATGATTTATTGTTAAATCTTGATAGAAAGTAAACATTTAGTCCGGTGGTTAACACTTATTCAATGAAGAAAAATTGGGGAGGAGGGTATGGGTTCGAAATCCCATAATGACACATATTTTCATTTCATTCAATTTTTAACAGCGTTTTAAAGAAAACATCACTAAAGGTATAAATTTAGAGGAAAGATACGATTTTTGGTGACGTTTTTCTTAAAATGTCGTGAAAGATCTATAAATAGTGGCGTTTTCTAAAAAACGCCGCGAAGGATTTATGCATTGTGGCGTTTTCATAAAAACGCCACTATAGGTATAAATTTTGCGGCGTTTGTTAAAAAAACGCCACTATGAGCGCCACTAAAACCTAGTTTTGTTGTAGTGAATATAAAACATAAAATAATTAAAATTCAAATAAAATATTAAAGCTTATTTAAATCTAAAATATATTAAACCTTAAATAAGTTTATTGTTTTGTATTTTTTTTTATAATTTTAGGCTTTTTAGATTTAATTAAAACTCAAAACCTAAAATCTCAAATTTATTACTTTTAAATTTAAATCTTAAACTATAAATCAAAACCTTAAACCTTTCAATTTAGATTAAATACTAAAATACCTAAATTCTAAACTAAAATAACAAAATCCTAATTGATTAGTATCAAAATCTCTTAACTTTGATTTATCGATAGCAATCTTAACAAAACTCTTCCTTTTCGGGCAGTGTTCATATCTTTTAGATAAGATTTTGATTCTATTATAGTCAGGGTTGAGAAATTCTTGTATCCTTTTGTTTTAGATTTAATTAATTTTTAATATTTTATTTGAATTTTAATTGTTTTATATCATATATTAGAATAAAATTATATTTCACGTGAATGTATTTGATAGCTTAGATGTCATGTCATTTAAAATATATTATCACATGTTTCCATTGTTAAATTTTTAATAATTTAGTCATCATGTTAGTTAAAAAATGAGACATTTGTCAAAAAGACATAGATTAAGGATTAAAATTATCTCAAAAAAAGAATGAGGGTCAAAATGATAAAAAATTTAAACGTTTGAAGGTTAAAATTATCTTTATACCAATAAATAATAGTATAAAAGATGAGCTATATTAGTTAAGTAAAAATGCTTTACCCTTAATTATTAATTATGTCTCTTTCTTAGTCTCACATTAAAAATTATTAAAAAAATTAACTTCTAAACTTTAATTTTAATTTTCACATCTTAGACCTTAGACCCTATACCCTAAAAAATACACTCTACTCCTAATACTCTAAACTATAATCATAACTATTAACCTTAAGCCTTAAACCCTAGACCCTAAACCTAATATTTTAAAATGGGGCACCAATAGAAGCACAATAAAAGAGGAAAAAAATTTAAATCCATATTAATTATCATTAAACTTTAAATTTAATATCAATTATCTAGTTTTTCTCTCTAAATATGCGATGCTTGTAAATTTTTTAATCTTTTTGCGTTAGTCGGCGGTCGACAATCATCTAGATATTAGTTGTTATTCGTTGATGTTTATTTATTTAATAAGAATCTATATCTTTATGACATATGTTTTTTTTATCTATGTGACACACGTTTTCTTCTATCCTTATTCCTTGGGACATGTTTCTTTGTTATGTGGTTTATTTCTATGTCCTTGTGGCATGATTTAAAATATCCTAATAGTCGTTTGTTGCTCACACAGATTTTAATCAACGTTAGTTTATGCTTTATGATTTTATCGGTGGTTATAAAAAAGTAAATCATCACTCAGTTGATAGTTGTTTATCGATGTAAACAATCATGGGTAGTGAAACATTCTGCCCAATAGTTTAGATCACTCACTACTTTTTTCATTTGTTATGCATTTCGATTGATATAAATAAGAAGACTAAAAAAACTTTTGGATTTTGATGGTATGTTTATCTCTATAGAAGTTTTTTATTTTCCTTTATTTTTGGGTTATAAAATATTTTGGATAGATTAGTCTCATTGTTTTTTTTTTGGTTGTGTTATAATTGTGATGTAATTATAAAATTTTAGTAATTATATTAAAAAATTTAATATCAATTATATCATTAAACTAGAAATTATATTATTTTTTAATACTGAACTTTATTTTATGTTTTAATTAGTTATACCATTGGGTCATAAAAATGATAATGTTGATGGATTGTGACAAATCATGTGCCAACATGGAGAGATATTAACGTTCCAATGGTATAATTGAAATTCGAATTAAAACTCAATGCTAAAATAGTATCAAATTTTAATTCAGTTTTATAATTGGTTAAACTTAAAATTTAAAGATTTCTTCTACAATTTAATATTCTAGGCATAAAAACAAAAAATCCCCTAAACTTTTGACTAAATAATTATTTTAGCTTTTATTCTTTAAAATTTTATTTTGAATCAAAATAATTCATCTGCGTATAAAAATTATTAGTCAACTAACAATAAATAACTTAAAATAATTTAACAGAATGACATTGTTGTCGCAACATACACTATCATGTAAGTTTATCGTATTATTTTAAGATTTTATCATCAATTTATTAATAATTTTTATTCGTACATGAATTATTTTAATCTAAAATAAATATTAAAAAAATAAATTAATTCAAAAAATAACTATTTAATTAAACGTTTGAAATATTTTTAACATTATCTCTTTACTCTATTATAAATAAGTAAATTTGAAATAAATATCTATACATGAAATAATAGTCCATGGTTCCATAAATTGAAGATACATTTCAGCTCACTAGAGGCTGAAAACTACCATGATCATGCCTGCACTTGAATGGTCCCCCCCGCCCACCTATGTCTGTGATGATCAGATACTAACAAGTGGCCTTCCCTCAGAATTACACACACTATTCCATCAAACAAAGCCATCGACATTAGGATTTTTCAGACAAAGTATGTAGTAAATATCATTGTTGTATGACCTGTGTATATGTATGTATAGTATTTGGTATTAGTATTTTCTACCACACCTGAGTACGTAAACAAATTGATGTTACCTAAGGCTAAGGATCCCAAAGAGAATCGACTTGCATGTCTTCCCACTCAGTCTCCTCGGTCTCATGGCAAAACATCATCGACTCATCCATCATCAATGCCTCCGGCATTGGCATCCAAGCCTTGGGAGAGTCCATAGGGGACTCATTGATAGCCTGAATTTGGCTCTGAGAAAGCCTGACCGTCACAGGACCAACGCTGCCACCGGAACTGCCTGCGTTGGACACTGCTGCATTAGTCCGTATCCACGATGCTGCCTCGTGGGCCGCCTTTCGGATGTCTTCAGCATTGGAACTGGCCGGCTTGGGGAGACAATTTACCAGCTCGGGGAAGTTAAGACGTGCCTCGTCACCCCGGAGTTGTAATGCCGCTGCATCGTAAGCCGAGGCTGCCATTTCAGGTGTCTCAAAGCTCCCTAGCCAGATTCTTTTCTTTTTTCCAGGCTCCCGGATTTCCGACACCCATTTACCCCATTTTCTCTTACGAACGCCTCTATAGACTGAAGGTAAGCCGCCCCGACTCCGAGCACCGGTGCTGTTCTTTCCTTCCATACAATGCACTGGTTTTTTTCTTCTTTTTGTTGGAGAAAAATTGATTGTTTCATGAATGTGAAGAAAAATGTCATACAGCTTGAGGTATTTATACAAGTGTTGAGAAAACTGTTACGAACCACATCACTGAAAATCTTTGAGCCTTGAGGACGTGAACTTCGTAGCAGGTGCAGATCCAGTGAAATGGATTTTTACAAGAAAAACATATGCCTATGAGGCATGAGCATGTTAAGACCAATCATCGGTCGACAAGCATGTAAACTTGTTTGGTTGTATGTTTTGCTTCCCTAAATTTGGTGAAAAAATATCCTCGGACACAAACAGAGTTTCCTCATGTTGAAGACGCGGTTTGATAAGAGAGGTCAACGTGGGAATTAACAAGGACGGAGTCATTATGTTCAGGGAAAGGTACGTAACCTACTCATTTTTTATATACATATTTTTAGTATAAATATTAATTAAATCTAAATATTTATATATCTTATTTAATTTTGACATTTTATCTTAATTTTATTAGTAAAAATAAGTGAATTTAGGGGGACATGAAGTGAAATGAACGAATTTTGGAAAACAAAATATGTAGACTGTAATAGATATATGCTCTGATATTCTCGAGAAGAAAATAAAGCATGATTTAACATAAATAAAGTGATATTTTTCTGCTTAACTCTATGAGTCATATAAGAACTCCTTAGGCAAACCATCTTTTAAATTAATTGTATTTATTACGCCATGTTTTATATAATTATCAATATTTTGATTTATTAATTAATTAATTTAGATTAAATATTATAAAAACTCATTGTGAAATTACCCTTCCAATTTAACCCACTTGATTCCCAAACTTAATCTCATATTTTTCGAGGGATTACTAGATTAATTGTATCATTGTGATTCAATGTGGTTTAGAAAAAAATTTATGAGATGTTTCACTTAAGAGTTAATATTGACGAGAGGAAATTATATGTTTTTTAGAGTTACAACCTACGATTATTAATCTTAAATCAATTAAGAATAAATTATCAATTATAGTTTTTATTTCTTTATTTAATTTTTTCAAAATCGACATCAACAATCTTGGTCTTTAGAATTGTTTGAAATGCATAATTTATTATATTTGGGAGGAAAAAAATTATAGACAGTCAAAAAATATAGATAGGTTGTTAAATTTAAACTTATTAAAAGATGAATAAGTAAATTTGATTTTGTTCGTATGTAATTATATACAATTGAGGATCCCTTGTAAGAATATATGATTTGTTCAATATATTCTAGTTTATTGTATCATTTTGTTTTCATGATCTAAAATTAAAAAAAATAAGACCAAATAACAATTGCTTAATCTTGCTAATGAAATTTAAAACTTTTATTTTTTTTAATAATTTAAAGGTAATTATATAATAACATATATTTATATATTATAAAAATAACGATTTGAACCCGTATTATTTAAAATGAACATTATCTATTTTTTTATTGAGACACTTATTGAATTTTAAAAAAAAAATTATATTTTAAAATATAAATATTTTTAGTATATTCATATACTTATGTTTCAATTATCATTTCATTTATTTTATCTTATATTTCATTTTTTATTATATTCGTATCATTTAAGATAGCGTGTAGTCCTGCAAAATCTTGCGTAACCATCTAGTGCTTTATTAATATAAGGAGCTATAAAAACACAGTGGCATTACAAACGATGGTGGATGACCAACACCCGAACCAGTAAAATCTTTTATTTCTTAATTATATATCTTTTCGTATTTTATTTTAAAAAATTCTTTAAAATTAAATTTTAAATCATAATCTTAATTTTTAGGTCATAAACCTTACGCTCTAAAAAATATATCATATTCTTAATTTCCTAATCTTTAACCACAACCTTTGACCTTAAATCTTAAACTTTATACTCACTATTTTATAGTGGGGCACCAATGAAAACACAAAAGGGATAAGCGATTTGTACCCCATTCGAACAACATTATGACACGATTTCGAAAACCCGAGCTAAAATTATATTAATATAAAATATTTGATTTAAAAATTTACAAAGAAGTCATTTAGCTAATTGATTGTAACAATCATATCACTCAAGTAACTGTTACAATCAGGTCATGTGTCAATGTGTTAACGGTGGTCGGCGCTAATCCGCGGTGGCCGCCGGCGGAGCAGAGATAGAGAGCTTCAAAAGCTCTGTCTTTTATTAGCTGAGCAAGGAAATAAATAAAGCAAAAATAAGAAAACGGGGTATTTTTATGCAACCTAAAACGGTGCCATTTTGGTGCCGGTTAATCGGGCCTAAAACGGCATCGTTTCATTCTCTGAACCCAGTGGTCAAACCCGACACCATACCCGGACCTGTGCTTAACCCAAAATGATAGGATAATTACGCTCGTAGTCCCTGGTTTCCAGTATGTTTGCATTTTGGCCTTCCAATTTGTTTTCCCTTCAGGTTTGGTAACTTGTTTTCATAATTTTGCCTTAAAGTTTTATATTTTATTCAATTTGATCCTTATTTTTTTATTTTTAGCCTAACAATTTTGTTTATTTTTCAGAACTGTCCTTATATTTATTATTATTATTATTTTTTATTATGTTTTATCTAACATATATCATCTATTTTGCAGATTAAAAATATTGGGATCACAATATTAATTTTAATTTCGGATTTATAATTTCAATCATATAAAATATTTTGTAACCGACAGATGCTGATTTCGGGCATTGTGGGGGTGTTCACCCTTCCCCACGCGTAATAGACTCTCGGACTCGACTCTGGTTCGTAGGCTTATATTTGGTGTTCCAATCGCACCGTAAAAAAGGATTGGTGATGACTTCCCAGATGAATTTCGGTGATTACAGCTGGCGACTCCACTGGGGATAACTTCTCGAGAGTCGAGCTTAAAGTCGATTACATTTTATTTAATGAATTGAAAATATAAATTTGGTTTATTTTAATTTTTGATCCCTGTTTTATTTATTTCAAAATATTTACTAATGTTTTTAAATGTTTTTTTTTTCAGGATCCCTATTTCATGAGCTCTCAACCCAAGCTCCGTCCGTTTAAGTGGGAGTATGAAACCACTCCTTCGTGAGGTTCCGTCTCCGTGTAAGATGGTGAATTGCTTTCGTGATATTTTTCTCTTTGTCTTCGTGAGACCCACGTCTCCGTATAGACTTAGAGAAATGTATCCCCCTGAATCGTGCTTATTATCCTTAGTAGGGTTATAAGTGTCGTTCGGGTACCTTCTAGAATCGCACTGCATATAGTGAGCCTTAGAAGCCTACCCTTAGAGCCGTCATGCCGAACCTTTGCCCGATTAGGGTCAACCCTGTAGGTTTTTTTTAGAGAAAGAGAGTGGGGGATTTCGTTATTTATTTCTCGTTATTTATTTTCGCAATATAATTGTCATATTCATATTCATGCATCATAAAGCATGCACGTTTATTATTATCTAATTTGATACTAATGTTTTTGCATCTTTATGTCGCATTGTTTCTCGCTTTTTGCATTCGCACTTCTTTTTCAATTTTAAAAAAAAGTGTTGATACAAGTACAACTGTTAAAAATGATCAGTCACATAGAACTGTTTTCTTGATAAGTCGAGGGCACCTTAATGTGTTCCACTAGCGGCATCGAGACAACATGGGTCGAAATAGGTTGTTCCAGCAATGATAGAGGAATCACCTTGACTAGACGAGGGGTTATGCTAAAAATAGAAATCACGCCATAACCGAAGCCTTGAAGCAAGTTTGAGAGATTACTGAATATCTATGACTATAGCTGTTCGAGACAAAATTTTATTTAGGGCAGAAAGCTAGCATTGCTCCTTCAGAGAATCAAGATTCCGAAGATGAAAGTCAAACATCACACGACCCACTTTATGTAAAAAAAGCTTCGTTCTGACTCGAGCTTCCTTTTCAAAGTTGTACTGAGTCAACACCTTTTTATAAAATATTTTATAACACTTTGCATATACATGACATCATTATAGTTGCATCAGAATATCATATTGCATCATATCCACCATGATTCTAACATAAAAAAGGCATTATCATTGTAGTAATTATGGAAACTTCTAAGACACAACATCCTTATTTCACAAGAAGCAAAGTAGAGGACATGGAAAAAAGACTAGCGAAGCTCGAGAAAACATATGAAGACGTGAAAAGAGTATAAAGATGCACAATTATAAAAGGTTTCGTGGATCAACAAAGTATGTTAGTTTTGGAAAATCCCCTAATGATCGAAGATTTCAAGTCCATGAAGGAAAAAAGAAAGTCGATCACTGGAACGAAAAGTATAAGATGCACAAGCACAAGTGGCACTTATACGAGAAGAGTTAGCCCGTAGCAAGGATCAAATTTCTAAACTAGAAGAGTCCTTACAAAGGCGCTTTGACCAAGACACTACAGGAGAGTCAAAAGTGAGGAAGAATAATAATGAGGGGAGTGACACCAGTATACGTGATTTGTTGATAGTAGGACAACCGAAAGCCATAACCTCGAATGCACAAAAACTAAACCAGAATCAAAAGACAAAGAGGAAATTCACACATATTCCGATATCTTATGGTGAATTGTACAAGAATCTGTACGACGCTCATGTGGTATCTTCATTCTACATGCATCCAATATACCCACCATATCCTAAATGGTATGATCCCAATACCCAATGTGAGTATCATGCCGGAGCCGTGGGGCATTCTATTGAGGATTGTGTCGGGTTTAAGAAGTTCATCAAGAAGCTCATGTAGATAGGAGTTGTTAGATTCAATGACACTACTGGACTCAATGTGACCGGGAACCCTTGACGTCCCCTTTTTGAAACTTTTTGTCTAAAAAATTTCCCACTTTGTAATTACTTGGAACAACCGGACTACTAAAGATTTACTTTCCGCTTTTGGAATGCTTCAAAACTATATACAAAACGTACTTGTTGCTCTAGCCCGAGAGCAACGAGAGTTTTTTTGTAAAAGGGGCTTAAATTTATTTGTTTGAAATGAAACTTTTTTGTTTCCTTTTTATACAAAAATGTCGAACAAATTACGCACTCTCAGAGACAAAGATTGTTTCAAGTTCTCAAGTATTGACACATCAAATGATTCGAGAGAGAAGTATGTCTTGGGGAGCTGCCTAAGTCTAAGAACGATCAAGACTATGATCTGTCTTTTGAGTTACCAAGGTTGATAAAAGAAAAACAGGCGAAGAGGACATGCTTGAACTAAGCACGAATATCATGGTACACACGCTTCCCATAGAGAAGGATTGTAAATAATTCAACAAAAGTTGCAAAGAATAAGGTTCGATGTATGAGAGAATCTTTTGATATAAGTTAATGCCCTTTTGACTAAAAATGTTGGGGGCAACATATCAACGAGCCATGATCGCTTTGTTCCAGGACATGATGATTGAAGTTCAATGTTGACGATATGATTGTCAAATCACACATAAAACTTTTCTTGAAACTAAGAAAGTTTCTATTGAAGCTGAATCCTACCAGATGCCTTCGGGGTCACATTCGAGAAGCTGTTGGATCTTATATTCAACGAACGGAGGCCATAAATGATGAAACCCGAGATCTGAACTTTGACGATGATTTCAATTCCATAGGCACTAGGTATTAGGGCAATGCTAATATCCCCAGAAGATGATTGCAACCCTTTCGTCAATAAGCTCAATTTCAATTGCACCAATAATATAGCAGGGTATGAAGCCTACATTACAGGAATTCAAGTTGTAAGTAACCAAAGGAAGTCACTGAAAGTGAGAAAAGAAAGTGACTAACGAACGATTACTTCCTAGATGAGGATGTGATATACAAGAAAAAGAAAGATCAAACGTCACCACGATACGTAAGTGTCACTAAAGACAAAATGATCTTCGAAGTAGTCCATAAAGGCATGTGCGGAACCCATACCAACATATTCACATTAGCAGACAGATCACGACATTTGGGTATCATTGGCCCCAAATGGAAGGAGGTAGCATGGATTATGTTAAAAAAATGTCACAATTCCAAATTGATGCTGATATAATCAATGTTCTTCTGTCACCTCTGCATGTGATGACCTCTTTGTAGCCATTCTTTATGTGGGGCATAGACTCCATTGGGGCTATCTCACCAAAGGCTTCTAATAGACATCGATTCATCTATGTGGTCATTTACTACTTTACCAAGTGGGTAAAAGCAACCACATACGCCAATGTTACCAAAGCAACAGTGAGCAATTTCTTAAAGAATGAGATCACATGTCAATATGGAGTGCCAGAAAGCATCATATTTGATAATGCATTGAACTTGAGAATAAGACTATAGCAGAGGTGTGCAAAAAAATCAACATACAACCTCATAACTCCTTGCCATACCGTCCACAGATGAACGGGGCAACGAAAGTTGACAAGAACATTAATAAGAATATTGAAAATGGTAGAGACCTACAGAGATTGGCACGAGAAGCTACCAATTACTTTAGATGCTTACAAAGCATTGACCATAATTTTTACTAGGGCAACCTCTTTTTTCCTAATATAGAGGATAAACGCTATACTACCCATAGAAGTTGAAAATCCTTCCCTAATTATGGAGGGAACATGAAAAGTCATCATGTGTGTTAGATCAATCTGAATTTCTATCAGGGCAACCTCTTTTTCTCTAATTTATGGGATAAATGTTATATCACCCGTAGAAGTTAAAGATCCTTCTTTATGAGTTTGTCAAAGATCGAAGAAAGATGAAGTAAAATGAATCCAGCCATATATGAGGCTCCTCAAAACAAGAAGAATTTACACTTAAAGTCTCAAATGCATAATGTCTTGAGCTCGTTAAAGAAAGATGTGGGGCATAGTATTTTGCCAATTCGTCTGATTAACTATCGATGTTTGTTTCCTGGACTTTGCTTACATTCCTCCTAAAACATCCCTAAAAATACAAGGACCGTAGGTAATTTTGATTCAGAAAATGACTTTTTTTCAAGAAAACACCTTAAAAGAAAAACAGACGCTCCATAAACAGTCAACCAGGCCAGCTGATTGAGCCAATCTTGAGACACAATCATCGTCATATGCATTTTGCATTTCATGCTAGGATCATGCATGCTGCATCATACTTGTTAGGATTAGAATCATGCGGTGCATGCTAACCTAACATTTTGAATCTATTTGCGAAAGTGTTACAGATCTTTTTCCTTCAGCAAGCAATAGAACAAACGAACATAGCATCGTCATCAAGGCACTTCGACAGAGTAGTGCAGCTTTACCCCAGATTATGACCTTTTGTTGGGGTATGCAGATCTTGTCCCTTCAACAAGCAATGGAACAGAAGAACATAGCATCGTCATCAAGGCACTTTGACAGAGTAGTGTAACTCTACCCTAGATTATGAACTTTTTTCAAGGGTGTGCAGGTAAGATTCATCCTCTTTATATCTTGTCTCTTTAATCAGTAGATACATCATTTGGTGCAAAAGTAAAACCAGTAAGCGATAAGGACTAATTGAATGTCCATTAAAATCCATTTTCACGAATGATCGAAGGAAATCAATTCCTTTGGAGAAATTCAGTCTCAGGATTGGTACCAACTGCTTGTACCTAGGGGAATGATACAACTAGCCTGGGGCAAACGACCACTAGTAAAGACGAGTCAAATTCGTTGACCCCTGTACATTTAGAAAAATGCATAAAAAATGACTTCAAATATCCTTTAAAATCCATTTTCATGAATGGTGGAAGAAAATCAATTCCTTTGGAGAAATCCAATCTCAGGATCAGTACCAACTGATTGTACCCAGGGGAATGGTGCAACTAGCCCAGGGCAAACGACCACCGGTAAAGGCGAGTCAAAACCGTTGAAACTTGTGCATTTTGTAAAAATGAATTAAAGAGGTCTATTCAAATGTCCTTTGAAATCTATTTTCACGAATGGTCGAAGGAAATCAATTCCTTTGGAGAAATTCAATCTCAAGATTGGTACCAACTGATTGTACCTAGGGGAATGATACAAATAGCCCGGGGCAAACGACCATCGATAAAGACGAGTCAAATTCGTTAATCTCTATGCATTTGGGAAAAATGCATTACGAAGGATCATTTAAATGTCCATTAAAATTCATTTTCACGAATGTTCAAAGGGAAATAAACCCTTTGAAGAAATCCAATCTCACGTTCGATATCAACCGATTGTAATCAAGGAAATAGTACAACTAGCCCAGAGTAAACGACTACCAGTAAGGATCACGCTTCTCCGTCCGTGTAGTAGCTTGATCAAACATCAAAACTTGTCACCAAATCACGCTTCTCCATCAGTGCAGTAGCTAAATTAAACACCAAATCTTATCGTCAAATCGTGCTTCTTCGTCAGTGTAGCAACATCAAGACCCCATCAGATCGTGCGTCTTCGTCAGTGTAGCAACATCAAAACTCCGTTAGATCATGCTTCTTCGTTAGTGTTACAGCTAAGTTGAGTGTTAGAACTCGTCATTAGATCTCGCTTATTCGTCAGCGTAATAGTTAGATCAGACATCAAGTCTAGTCGTTAGATCGTGTCTCTCTGGCAGTGTTGCAACTAAATCAGACATCAGAATTTTCAGCATTCGACTTCGCTTCTCTAGTAGTGTTGTAAGTGGATCAAATGTTTCGCCCCATCTTGTCGGCAGTGTTTAAATGGATCACATGGAATGTCAGTGCTGCAGCTAAGTTGAGCATTAGAACTCATCATCAGATCTTGCTTCTTCGGAAGTGTAGTTGTTGGATCAGACATCAAGGCTAGTCGTTAGATCATGTCTCTCAAGTAGTGTTGCAACTAGAACAGACATCAGAATTTTCAACATTCGACTTCGCTTCTCCGATAATATTGTATGTGGATCAAATGTTTCGCCCCATCTCGTCGGTAGTGTTCAAATGGATTACATGGAACATTAGTTTTGCATTTTAATCGAGCGTTAAAACTCATCGCCAGATCTCGCTTCTCCGATAGTGTAGCAGTTAGATCAAATATTAGTGCTGGTCGTCATAGCGCATCTCTCCGACAATGTTGCGGTTAGATCATACTTCAGAATTTTTAGTATTCGACTTCGTTTCTATGGCAGTGTTGTAAGTGGATCAAATGTTTCACCTCATCTCGTCGAAAATGTTTAGATGGATCAGATGGAACGTTAGTGTTACAGCTTAATCGAGCGTCAAAACTCATCGCCAGATCTCGCTTCTTCGGCAGTGTAGTAGTTAGATCAGATACTAGTGCTCGTCGTCAGATCGTGTCTCTCCGGCAGTGTTGCAGCTAGATTAGACTTCAAAATTTTCAGCATTTGACCTCGCTTCTCCGACAGTGTTGTAAGTGGATCAAATGTTTTGTCCCATCTCTTCGGTAATGTTTAGATAGATAAGATGAAACGTCAGTGTTACAGCATAATCGAGCATCAGAACTCATCGCCAAATCTCGCTTCTTCGACAGTGTAGCAATTAAATCAGACATTACATCTCATCGTCAGATTGTGTGTCTTCGGTAGTGTTGCGGCTAGATCAGACATCAGAATTTTCAGCATTCGACTTTGCTTCTCCGACAGTGTTGTAAGTGGATCAAAAGTTGTATCCCATCTCGTTGTCAATGTACATATGGATCAAGATTTGCAAACCTCGTTTCTCCAACAGTGTTACAGCTAGGTCAAGTCTTCACTAAAAGTAGTAAAATCATCAACATCGTCATGACTCAAGTTTTGTGCCATCTTCTCCGACGGATCATCAATTTGGAAGATTTTGTCGACAAGGGCGGTGGAGTATATCAAGTCAAAGCATCAAAAGAAGAAGCGATGGCCAAAAAGAACCATAACCTTACCAAAAAGAACCCTTACCTTACCAAAGAAGAACACCTAAACTAAATCATATGAAATGCGTTATTCTTTATCTTTACTTTGTTGTCGTTACACAACAATAAGCAAAGAGGGGCAGCTGCCATAACCCATTTATGAATCCCATTTGAATCCAATAGCCCATTACCCAAACAAAATCAGTTGCCTAATACCCAAAGCCTAATCTGCAAAAATAACCCTAACCCTAATTTGAATGAAACCCTAAGTATTCAATTACACCGACCGCCGCCTTCCTTCTTGTGATCAACAACCTCCTACGTGTGGCGGCCACGCACGGAGTTTGGCCTACCACGTGGCCGTCACGCGTTCACGCTATTGGTTCAATTGGTCGACCACCGCCCAGATCTGCCATGCCGATTGCTCCACCGCCCAAACGCCTACAAATATTAGAAAGAATTATTAGATCTAAAAAATGTATTTTTTATGTTTTGAAAAGGTTATAAAAACCCATATTTTCGATGTAACTAGGAGGAAGGAATGAAAAAAGAGAAATATTCGAAGCAAAAAAGCAAACATTCGAGTACCAATATCGTAGCAAAAATAATACACCAAAACCAAAACAATAGGAGTGAAATCGGAAACAAATTGAGCAAAAAAAAACTAAAAGGAAAAGAGATATTTCGAACTTATCTTTTAGATATAGGCTCGTACGTCGTTTTTTTCCTGAAAATCTAACACCGGATTCGTACTCCACGCGTCGAGAGGCTTCAGAAAGGTATGACCTTTCATTTTTCCGGTGACCTCGACGGCGGTCGGTATGGTGGCCAGCACTGATCCGTAGTGGTCGCCGGCGGAGCTGAGACAAAGAGCTTCAAAAGCTCTGTCTTTTATTAGCTGAGCAAGGAAACAAATGAAGCAAAAATAAGAAAAAAGGATATTTTTATGCAACCCAAAACAGTGCCGTTTTGGTGCCGATAAATCGGGCCCAAAATAACGTCGTTTCATTCTCTGAACCCGGCGGTCAAACCCGAAACCATACCCGGACCCGTGATTAACCGGGAATGATGGGATAATTACACGCGCAGTCCCTGTGTTTCCAGCATGTTTGCATTTCGATCATATAAAATATTTTATAACCAAAAGGTGTCGATTTTGGGCGATGTGGGGGTGTTCACCCTTCCCCACGAGTAATAGACTCTCGGACTCGACTCTGGTTCGCAGACTCATATTTGGTGTTCCAATCGCACCGTAAAAGAAGGATTGGTGGCGACTCCTCGGACGAATTCCGGTGACTACATTAACTATCATCGAATGTCATATGCAATGATCGACGAAACTTAAATTTCATCTTAAGATTCATCTTAATCTTCTCATTCAATTCATCGTACTAATTAAATTATCAAAAATCTCTCTCAAAATCCATAAAATCACCCCCAAAAGTTCAAACTTCTTCCTTGTCCAATGTACAAAGTAGACAATTTAGAAATTGTGGGATATGCATATTGAAATAAGCAAACCTTTGTTAGAAATTATATATTACGATTCCTTTCTTTATTGGTTTTCGTTCTACACCATTTCCTTTATACGTACGTACGTATGTAAAGCCTCTTTTCAGACGGTATAGATAAAAATTTTATAAAACTGAAAGTGAAATAAACAAAGAAGAAGAAAGGGTTGTATACAATGGTCGATAATAATAAGATTCGCCTTGATAATGACATGGTTATATATTATTAAGTTATCAATTTAATTTAAAAATTAGGGTGTTAGGGACTATTTTGCTTAGTTTTGAAATTGATAGAGACTGTAGAACTATTTAAATCGGAAAATGATTGTACAATGCTACATTTGACTAGTTTCAAAACTAAGAGGTACCTAAAAAATAAATTGACATAAAAAATTGGGGAGCTAGGGATTAACTTGCATAGTTTTAAAACTAAGAGAACTTAAAAATCAATTATCTAGTTTCAATACGATGAGGGACTTGAAAGCAATTAGACCTATTTTATTGGTAGTCATGGCCCCTCCTCGACCATACATATGTCTTTTACTTCTATTTTTAGATTTTTATGTTTTTTCTTCTAACTTCCGATCTTGATTCTGTCTCTATGGACTGATCCACGTTACTCCAGGAGCTTAGTCTGCCAATACCGCTAAGTTTGTCCAGCATAGTGAGTCATGTAATGATCGGAAACACTTTGGAACTGTTAGGGGAAACCTTACCAGAAACCCCCACTCAACCGTAGCCTTTGTAAATTGTAGCTGTTATACAGACAGAATGATCAGCTGAAGCCTGAGGGTCTTAGGACAGAAGACAAAAGTGAATGGTGTTGTCTAATCTATGCATCTAAACCTATACTGCTACACCCCCGGCTGCAGAACTAAAACCAAACTCTTCTGATCCGATATGCATGATTCTGAACCAAACGCAAGGTAGCCAAATGGCTGCTGCATATTTCAGACTCAAGATCATACGTTTTTCCCAACACGTGTCAGTAACCTGATTCTTGTAACAAGAGTTGACCCATCTGTATCCAAGTACAGTAGTTTTGCACGCACTTGAGTTGTTGGGAAACCACGAGTGGAAAACACTCATTTGGTGCACATTCTAATATAAAGTGACTTCACTGTAACAGCCTGACTCAGACACGGAATCTATGTAGTCAACTTTAAGAATATGTATAAAATCATAATTATCATCCATTTTGTCTCTATTTTTTGTTTTTTTCTTTGGGAAAAAAATTGGGACGGTAGCTGGTCAAGGAATTTTATATATGTTAAAATTTGATGTGGTGTCTTTGTCAACAAGACAAGAAATTAGAGTTTATTAAATATATAGGAAAAGAGAAATACAACGCTAGGGGACCAAATCTATCAAGAAAACTCTTGAGGAAGAAATTAAAATGTGCAACTCAAACATCGTAAAAAAATAATTTTTTCAATATAAATACTAATATCTAATCTATTAAAAGATTAATTCGAATTAAAAATTATAAAGATTCTTAACAGAGACGACTCTTCCAATTCAATTATTCATTTACACGTCAGGATACATACATCTATCTCTTCTTAAATAATCTACTATACATCATTTTACTAAATTAACTAATGGTTGATGATCGGAGTTTTTTTAAATATATTGTATTTGATAAAAAAATAAAAGTAAAAAATAAAATACAAAGAAATATGGACGATATTCCCTCTATACAGAGAAATTATATTAGGTGAATCATGTTTATCACGTCATTCTTTGTTCAAGTAATTAAGAACATTCATCTTTAAATAACTACCTAATAACTACTCACCCACTAATTATATGTAAGAAAGAGGTGAATGAACCCTTTAAAGAAAGTGAGATTGACAAATCTAATTAATTAGGATCACGTATGACGTGATGAACAAGATTTACCTAATAATTTTTCTTCTACAACGTTGTTTGCTTTTTTTTTTCTTTATTATGGCTGACGATAATATTAACGATGGTATTTGTTATAGATTGCTAATATATATTTTTATTTTTATCCCACCTTTGAATTTTTTATATTTTTAATTTTTAATAAAATTTTTTAATGGGAAGTTTTTTCCTGTATTTTGACATACTTTTGGTATTTTTATCAGTTATTAAGCTGATTTTTGTTTTTTAAGGTTGATTTTTTTTTCTCTACCGATTAAAATGATATTTATTTATTATTTTATTGGTTTTCATTATATTAGAATCTCGGATAAAATTTAGATATATAATTTAAATTCATAAATAATTTTTTATGATATTTGACTATAATATATAATTATCGATAATTTTTCTATAATTTAATATTTTTTATAATCCATTTATCAATATAGATAAATCTATTCATATCTATTTTTTATTTGTCTCTTAATTTTGTTACCTATTTATATTTTTTTTAATTAGCTACAATGATTATAATAATATATGTTCTAGAGTATACACTCAACCATTGAACATTGATCGCTCAATCACTATGTTGGTATTGTTGGTGCTCGAACCCAAGACCTCTAGGAACAAACAATCGTTAATTTGATCAGTAAGACTAGATAACTCGAGCTAACCGTCTAGTACTTATCCTAAAAATAATTGGTATTTAAAAGGTTGGATCGGTTGAAATAAAAAAAAAAACACTTAATTGAATAATAATACTTGAATTTAATACCAATAATAGACATTCAAATTATAAAAAATAATGTGGATATATAAAATGTAGAATAACCTTTTAGCCCTCCAACTTTACATGTGTAACCACTTTGACCTTAAACTTTTTATTTCACCTCTTTGGTCCCTATATTTTTTTAATCAAATTGACACGAATTATGAAGGAATAATCACATATTGTTAAGCTCGTGTTAACTGTTTTGTCCTTATTAAAATGCTAGCATAAATTAGTTTATCCCATTCTTTTTACTTAATTGGATCTCAAACAAAGCCGTTGGAGAATGTAAAATTTGCTGCTTCTTCCAGAACTCGATTTTCCCATCTCACCTAACTTTTCAATAATTTCTTGGAATGAAATCTAAACTGATAATATTATACGATCACCGTCAGTCAATATTCCAATCCTCACCGTCTAGTAAGTATTACCTACCAAATTACAACTTTTGATTAGATAGTAAAAAGCTAGATGTCTAATTTATTGACGTATGTGAAGTAATTATTTTGAGTAAGAAAATAGTTGATGTTTTGTGTTTGTGTGGGAAATCCTCGTATTTCTTTGTTTTCCAACTCAATTCCAACTATTTTGTCTTAGTCTCTCGTCAATTAAGGTCTTGAATTATAAGTTCTAAAACAGCTAAGCATCAACTATCTTAAAACAATGTAATAAGTGGTAAGTAGAAATTATGTCCACAAAATTATTAACCATGATGGCCTATTGATTTAGACACATTTGCATGATTAGCCAAGGAGACTACAACACAAAGATGACAGGGAAAAGACACTTTCGTTAACCGTATAAATGAAGTATATAGATCATAATTCTTTTATATTAGTTAGATTATTATCAATCTAGTAAGTTAGATTCTTTAAATCGGATATGAAATTCGAATTCTTATATTTTAAATAAAGTAAATTAATTTGAAAGGGTCACTTTTATAATGAACCTCCACGGTACTCAATATAAATTAGTTGATTAATAGACCAAATATTTTTATGTTGAAGAAGCGAGTTTTTTTAGATAATGAATTTTTTGGGGAGTGATAATATTTTTTAAGGAAATATAGTCTTTCTAAGAAAATGGATGAATTCTTAACGGAGTCGATTTAGAATAAAAATCTTTTATTTTTTTATGATGCCTTTATTTATCTCTTTATACTAAAATATTATGTTTAGAATTCATGTTAATGTTTAAGACTAGGGTTTGGAGATGTTTGGTTTAGTTTTTAAGGTTTATGATTTATGATTTAAAAATTAGAATTATGACAATGGTTTAATTTTTTTAGTGTTAAAGTATGAACAAAGACACTAAAAAGAGTCAGATAATTTTTGTTTGTCAATATAAAACTTAAAACATGTTATCAATAAAAGTTAAAAGATAATAAACTTTAATATCTTTAAGCATCGTTGGTGATAAGTTTTTTTTTCCGCAAGTGGCTTCTAAAATTATTATGTATTCTTTTTAAGGGATCTTAACTATAACTTCTAAACTTTAAGCTTTAAATCATAAATTTAGGCATAAAATTAATTTACCTTTTCTGTCATCTTGGGCTTTATTCTATTTTAAGGATAAATTTAGTCCTTATTAATCTATACTTTTTTGTCAAATTATTCATTTCTTAACTAGAATGTTGATTAAATTATTAAATAATTAACAGTAATTAATAATTGCATAAAAGTCCTATATTTTATACCTTATTTAACTCACTTATTGCTTGTAATTGATAGAAGTGGATGACAATAATAAATAATTCTGCCTATTTTTTACATTTTAACATCCAAACACTTAAATACTACTTTTATACAATATTTGGTAGAAAATGGGTCGATTATGGTTTTCTCTCTTAGACAGGGAATAGACTACCTAAGGAAACTAGATATTACCAGAGGTGCTAAAGGAAGAAAGATGAAGAACATATCAGATGCAGTGCAACACCCGTTAGGGTGGTAATTCGACCGCAATGGTAGAAAAGTAACAAAGACATATGATGTGCGATAGAAAGAGAATAAAGAGCCGAAGCTGTTGAGACAAGTGAGATAAGAAACAAAGAAAAGGAAAGCAAGGTAAGCCATGGTCAAAGCTACGAGATTGAAGATTCCAAGAGGAGTAAAATTAGGAAATAAAATAAGGATCTTGTATTAAATATTAAAGTTGTATTTTATTCCAAGTAGTACTCCTACTTTTAGGAGATTTTGACCTAGACTTGACATATATATATCGAACCCTAGGCATAGGAGAACATGCCGATTAGAATTAAAGGCTTCTTTCATTTACCATAGTCACCACCATCATCATTATGTTCTAATTCTTCCATAGACTTAGGTTATTTGTGGAGTAGTTGTGGAAGAAGATTGTATTGTTATTTTAGTTTTATTAATGCAAGTTTATAATTTATAGTTTATTCACTCTGAGTTTGGGAGGAAAACATATTTGTCTAGACTAGGGATAGTTAGGCTCATGAAACGAGTGGGTACGGTCTTTACTCTTGGGTATTGACTAATTCGACTTAGGGATAAGTTCGGGTTTCAGCGACTAAAAGGAGCATATCATTGGTTGTTGTTCATCTTTTATTCACGCTGGAAGGTATTATCAAAGCATGACCCTCAATAGCACTCTAAATTAGGGATAAAGAGGAGTCAATAAAGGATGCTCTGTCGAACTATGATTTGTTGACTTGTCGTTGAAGCAGAACCCACTGAGTAAGCTAAGACGACCCTTCAGCGACCCATCGAAGCGACACTTCAACTTTTTGCATTAGTAAGACGAGAATGCTTTACAATTGGATTCTAAACTATGAAACAATCTAACCTAGCCTTCTTACCATCTCTTGAATTCAATTTTCTTATTTGCTTTATTTATTTAGTTAATCATGTTGAGTTGACCAATCAATGGAATCGGCCAAGAGGGGGTGAATTGAGAAATAAATTTTTTTTGTGGAGGGTTTGGTAAAATAGGAAAAATTAAGGACACAAAATTTATAGTGGTTCAAGTATCGAACAAGCTCTACATCCACTATATTAGCTCCCACTAAGGATTATGAATTCGACCTTTTTCTCGGTTCAAGGGATAACCGTTACAAACTGAATCAAGCTTTCTATCCAAAGATCGGTTCAACTTTACAAGGTTACAATAAAGAAGAAAATAAAAATTAAAAGTTTCTCTCTAAGAAGATATTACCCAATTTACACTTAAACACTCCCCAAACTCAAAAAAAGGTTTACAATGAGAATTACAATAATTGGGTGTACAAGGATTTAGCAATGAAGTACTTGAGGTTGGATTGAATGCTTGGATGTTGTCTTTAGGATCAATAGTTGTTGTTGATGCATTATAAGCTTGATTTTATGCCTTCTCATTGAATTCTAACCGTTGAAGTTGTTGGGATCATAAATATGGACATTAGACCTTCATCTTTCCATCATAAATGCACTTCTGTAACTACCGATATCGAAACGGGCTACCTATATCGAAACGATAACACAACAGACAGAGTCATTGTGTGTATTTAATAGGGGTATCGAAATGCTATGTAAGAGAATCGAAACACTCTATCTTTAAAACAAGGGGCGTATCGAAACAAATACAGAGCTATACCGAAATGATTTGGGATTATAAAAATGCATATAGAAACGCCTCTAGGGCCATTTCGAAATGGGTCAAAAACCTTTTAAAAATTATCTGCCAAATAACAGTAAAAAAATTTAAAGCTCAAAGAGCTGCTGGGAAATTGACCTGGTCTCGAAACGCATATGTGGAGTATCGAAATGCTTGAATTTTCATTAATTTATAAAACACAGGACGATATCGAAACAACCAATGTCTTTATCGAAATGCATATTTCGATACCAACTTTAAGAGTTTCAAATTTTTTTACAGATTCAAAATGTGTCAAAACAATCCAAGACCGTATCGAAACACCTATTAGAGCTTGAAGAACTTAGTTGAAAAATTACAGGGCGTATCAAAACTATTTACAAGCGTATCAAAACGCCTAACAAAAACACAAGTTTGGCTTTAAAAAACACTTATAAAATTGATTTTGTGTTTTTAATTTGACTTAAAGATATTTGTTTGACTTTTCAATTTGATAAGGACTTAAAAATTTATTTCAAATTGTTCCGTTAACTTATTTGTTATATCAAAATCAATTTTAATTTTACAAATCATAATTCAATCAATTACTTGTGTCTTTTATTTTCCTTAGTGTAGGAGCGATAAGTTGTTTAGGTATCCAGTCCTTGTGAAATCGGTATCTTAAATACTATAACTTGGCAAGGTGTGGCTTGCACCATAAAGGTGTAGGTTTTCCTATGAGCAACAAGTTTTGGCACCATTATCGGGGACTGGCGTTCCAACTTACCAATCTTTTAATCTTGCACCATATTTTTATTTTCTTTTATTTTCATATTATTTTATTTTTTCGTTTTCAATATAATTTGGGTTGTTTCATTGTATGACCAGGTCAAAACCATCAGTTGAAGAATATCTCTTTGACCTAGAAATCGAGCGAACAACACGTGGACTTCAAAAAAGTATAAGAGCAACAATGAATCAAGTACCTGGTCAGAAAGGGAACAACGCTTCTTTGAATGTCGCCGTTGCAGGCAATGCGAAAACATTCATAGTTGTAGATGCAACCAATCTTCCAACACCAAAACAAGTAAGAACAGTACGTGACTACTTGGAAGAAGATCTGGATGGACTTAAACCTGCAACAATCATGCCAAATATAGAGGCCGAGCATTTTGAACTTAAACCGATGATGTTTAATATTATAAACACACTTGGACAATTTAGTGAATTAGCCAATGAGAATGCCCGCCAACATCTTAAATCCTTTATTGAAATTTTCAATTCTTTAAAACAACCAGGAGTATCCGCCAATGCTTTAAAACTCATTTTTTTCCTTATTCACTTAGGGATAGGGCAAAATCATGGTTAAACAACTTAAAATCAGGCTCGCTTAGCTCATGGACAGAATTATGCAATATTTTTTTTGTCCGTTTTAGCTAAACCAACATGACGGTTAAAAGACAACGAATCGATGTATGAGGCATGAGAAAGATATAGAGAACTTTATCGCAAATTCACAATGCATGGATTACTCGAAAGGACTCAAGTATCAAAATTTTACAATACACTAAACAAACCCACAAGAATGATACTTGATGCCTCGACAAACGATACTCTTCTAGACTGCCTGACGCATGAAAGTTTTAAAATTCTGGGTAGACTCGCCAAAAATGACTATCAGCACCCTACAACAAGAAGAGGATCATCAAGACGAGGAATGCCAAATCTAGACTTCAGATTTAATTTTTGTCCAATTATCTGCATTAACAAACATTGTCAAAGATCTGTAAAAGCCCAACAACATTCAAGAAGACAAGGTAATAACCCTTTTTTGAATTATGTGGCAAAAATCATGATTCAAGTGAATACCCTCAAAATCCAGAATCTAGCTTATACGTTAGAAAATTCAATAGAAACAATATGTCTAATGAATACTATCCAGCATGGCGGAAGCATCTAAACTTCTCATGGAGAAACCCTAACAATGCACTTAATTCGCACATCAAAACTTGAAACCTGTAGGATTCTAGTAGAATATCAGAACAACCCAACAGTAGTTGCAGTAAAAGTAGGCCATGTTGCAGTAGAAACCCTCAAACATACGAACCCTAAAAAACACTCTAAACATGTTCATGGCTCAAACTGGTGCCTACATATCCAATATGGATAAATTTATTCAATGAGCCGATATATTTATGGACAGGAAAAAGATGAGGATGCAAAACAATAAAGCTGCTCTAAAAACACTAGAAACCATAGTAGTGTTGGGACCGCCGACGCACCCCATGGAACATCGAAAAAAAAATACGACGGTCTTTCCAGTGATCCAAGTACATCTAATCCGAAATCAAGAGAAAGAGATGCGATGACTTACATTGGGTTCCTTGATAAACAACAAAAATAGCAAAAAGAACTACAATATTCCCGATCGTTAGACAATCCGAATCCTTAGCCTCCACCAAAATTTTCTTGGCCTCTACTCAGTTCACCTGGTTAAGAGCAATGTATCTCGAAAAATATTTTCATGATTTTGGTTTTGGGAATCGAGATTAGGTTAAAACGACTGCTAGGCCAAAAACCTCTCTTATATATGTGTCACCCTAGTAATTAGGGTTTTCTTTCGAATTTGTTATAGGAAATAATTTCCTTAAAATTCGGGATATATATTTAATATGAATTTGAAAAGGGATACAATTACTTTAATTATATTATTTGATTAAATTCGAGATTAAGTATAATCTACCTATACATATATATATATATATATTTGTTGCTCCTTTTTAACCAATGGGTGTGACCCTATAGGCTCATTGTAACGTTAGTAATAATATTAAAACAATTTTAATATTACAAACAATGAGTGACATCTAGAAATATATCATTGTCATCTAATTTACAAGAAATAATAATTTGATGTACCATGTCCTTGACCAAGTCTCTTAATGTATTGTATCCTTTTTTCCTTTTATAACTATAATAGGCAAAAGTCTTAGAATTTTCACACTTTTATAGCCTATTTATTTTTATTGATATCTAGAGTAGAATATTGTTAATGAATACTTTGTGATATCTCATATCAACTTATTCAAGCATGGCCATGCATTTTTAGTCTCACTCAATCAAGTGGCCTATGATATATTTCCTATTATGTAGGAAGGACAAATCATATCTCGATCATTCACATCTTACTACATACATTGTAATATGTTCAATGTCTATTTTTATAGTGTAACCAATTACGAGACACGTTTAATTGCATCAAAACATAAAACAACATATGTTGAGATAGTAATAATCTCAAGTCTAAAGATCATAGAGATAGCTGTCACTATGAGCAATATCGTAACCGTCACATAATAATCCAAGACATATTCTCATAGCGGGTCTATACAATTTATTATTCTCTAATAATATATCCATGTATTAATTCTGACATCTTTAAGTCAATGAAAACTCATTGTCATCAATCAATATCATGTTAATCTTAAGCGTATTATTATTGTCCATACCCATAATAATACTTGACTAAGGATCTTTTAATAATAATACTTATATTATTATACGGACCTTATTGTTTCTCAGTTTATGTTAAACATTGATATGTATATCTGAAAACAACAATGAAAATTCCTTTATTCAATAAAATTGGTAAGTAAAAGTATCCTTACAATCATTATATGATTGGTCTTTGGGCAAACTCTAACAAGTAGGCAATTCGCATAGCTTCGGAATAACCGACCTATTGGAGGTGTACCCAACGATAATGAAGTCGTTAGAATAGGTTCGCAAGAGCAATGTAAGGTAATAACAACCAGAAGTGAACTACAACTAAAAGACCCCGAGATACCTGTCAATGCAGCAAGTCAAAAATCTAAGACATTAAACAATGAGGACTCAATTGCTAAAGAATCTAAGGAGAAGAAACCACCAGAAGAAAAAATCAAGAAAAAAATGATGCCACAGTAGAACATGCGGAGGCAGTACCACATATCAAATTTCAATGTTCTGAAAAGATTGGAGATTTGAGGTTGTCACCACCATTTTCACAAAGGTTAAAACAAAAAAAAGTACCAATTCAAGAAATTTTTGGACATCTTAAAATAGGTACACATCAATATACCTCGTTCCATTAGTACACATCAATATACCATTTCCTACAATAAATACATCTCGTTCACCTAGTACTTCAGAAGGGGTTTCATGTTTGTAGAGTCATATCCTCATTTGAAGAACTGTTAGACAGAAGATCCAATTTAAATTTATTAATGGGAAATGGTCTATTTGGCCACATGTGATAAGCGTTTGAGAATTGTTCTTTTTTTTTTCTCCTTCCCTTAGTTTGCCATGACTCTTTGAAAATTTTGTTCTTATCATGAAAATGCAAAAGGGCTTCAATAAAATACTCATAATCTCTTCCGAGCTTTCTTTTATTTCAATGCATCATGCTATTGAACTAATATAAACTAACAAAAAATAGAAAATCTCTTGATATTATTGTGTTTTAAAGGTTACAGATAATCTTTTCATATTCCAGATTAGGGTTGTCGCGTGTCAAAAGTGCGTAATTAGTGCAAGTGAACACATCGCAAGTAATAAAGTGATAAGTATTATCGTGTATCGTCTCCACATGGATTGGTATACTTAATATGCTTCCTTCGTCTACTTGTTCTGTAAAAAGGAATAAAATAAAAACACAGGTAATTTGGGTTTGGATGGAACTAAATAAATTGAAATAAAACAAATAAGAATAAAGATGAAGTCTGATTAATAGAGAGAGGTCAGGATCCAGTTGCGTCGTATTGTGGAATTGATTGACTTGTCTCTGTCCAATGCAATTGTATATCACTGCTTCGGCAGTCCTGCAGATTATTGCCTTGGCAGCGACGATACTGTCCGCCACGGCAATCCCTTGCTCGTGGGTGGACTTTACCAAAGTTCGGCAAAGTTTCCTTGGATGACTCCTCTTATCCTTAATTCGAAGTACTGTTGAATCGGCTCTCTCAATACATTGGACGGCTAGGTCTTATATAGGCTTGGCCTAGGGCAAACCTTTCCTGAGTAGAATATAACTTGGAGTAGGGAACAAGTCATGTACATAAATAAAATATTTCCAAGTTTATTTCAACTAAGAGGCTTTCCCGCGTGGCCTTCTCTTGGGCTTTTCCTCATGCTAACCAGCTCCGATCCATGTGCTTCATGTACAGAAACGTCCCTTGGATTTTTCTCTTCCGATCGCCTACAGTATTGCTTCTTGGCTCTTAGCTGCTACCTTGGCATCAGGTCCTGCCTCAGCCATGTTGCTGCCGCGGCACTAGTTTCTCCTGCACAGATGTAAAAATGCAGTAAAACTTGTCTTTTCTATAAATATCATCTTTATAATCATAACTTCTAAATATATCACATTAAGTATATGCTTTGGTCCGAGTGGGTGTAAATTTAGTGATTAATGCCCATAAAGGTGTAAAAAGTGATAGTGAGTTGAACACTTATCACACCCCCAAACTCGAACTATTGGTTGTCCTCAAGCAATGCAAACCATCAATTTGCCAAACTCTATTCTCTCTTGGTCTTATGTTTCCATCTATTCTCCCCACCATAACTATTCTTATTCTTTAGACTTAACCTTTCGGCTACCCAAGGGTTTACCTAGAAACAAACTAGAAGAATTGGTGAGTGTGTGCGTTTTTTGTGGACAAGTTTGATTAAAGGCTTTCTTAGATAAACTCTAAGTTCAAGACAAGTAGAATTAGGTTAAGTGTTCTCTTCTTTTCTAAACAATCAATTCTTGAGCCAATTTCGGGCACCTCAAGGATTGTGTTTTTTCTCTCCACAAATTCCTTCTTTTCTTTTGATATTCCTTATAGCATATTAGAGCCAATTCCGGGCACCTCTAGCATGAAGAAGAGTAATTCCTAGAGCCGGTGATAGGCACCTCTAGTCATTTGCCCCAAAATCTAAGTCTTTATCACCTAAGTTCATTAAAAGAATTCCTATAATCCAACAAGTCCCAAAAGTGTTTGAGAAATTCATCTTATAGTAAGCTTCTAAGTTTTCATCCTTGAGTATCCTAAAGTTAAACCTTCTTAACAGGACCTAATCATGGTAAGGAGAAAGATTTCTATAGCCTTAAAGAATAAACTAAGGCAATACTGATGATAAGAAGTGCAAAAGTATAGGCAATTTATTCAAGTAAGGCGAGGAGCATGAGAAAAAAATTTCACTTAAATACTCCCTTTTCTTGGCATGGCCTCGGCAGTAGATTGCTGCCACGACAGTGGATCTACACCCCCAAACTCGAACCAAGCATTGTCCTCAATGCTTTATATTAGAAGAGAATAGTGGGCAACAAAAATATGAAGGAATTAAGCATCATATCAAGAAACAAACAGCAAGTAAAATTAAATATATGAAAAATTTAGAGAGACTCCGAAGAGCTGCTTGTAACAATTTTTCTTCGGGGCCGTGCTGCTGATTGCTTCATTCTTGGTGAGGGCGATGGCTGAGCTTTTTCTTGCCGGGGCAGTTGGACTCTTGTGGGTGGTGTCCGTTGCATTGGAGCATCCACTTCTTCGCCTTCTTCCACGTCGGCAATCTCTTCGGTGATCATGACGTCCGTTCCACCTTCATTTGCTGTGGCTGCCCCGGTATGGTGTGTACTCGGTCCGACAGCGGTTGAGCTTTGATGTACATAAGCATCTATCTCTGCTGAGAGACTGCCCATGATGATGGGGGATTATGGTGGAGTGCTGAAGACTGCACTCCTCTTTGATGGTCTTCTGCTGGCAGATGCTGCTGCGGCAGAGTCTGCTGCCCTAGATGGGCCGGCATCATGAAACTGTGGTTGAGGGCCCGCATGGAAGAACGATCTCGGTCCTCTTGGAGCTGGTGTAGTTTCTGTATAGGGTGCGGCTGTGACAAACATGTTGCTTGGAAATTCTGGAAACTGCGCCCCTTGGTTTGGAAAGGCATGGAGCATCATTTGGGCTAGGGTGCTGTTGAAGTCCCTCTGATACTCCTTGTATCTTTGCTGCCTAAGATCCATCGTTGCCATCCTTTGAAGTATCTCTTGGTACGGGTCTGCTGCGATAGTGGTGTGGGCAGTGTCTGACATGTCTGCCGTGTATTGGGCCCCGACAGTAGTATCAGCAGTAAACTGCTGGGACGTTGCTTGGACTGGTTCCGCTTGTGTGATCTGCATAATTTTGTGGCAAAAGTCTCTAGTCCATCCACGCCTTTGGGGAGTGTATTCGTCCGTATCTTCCACTAGTACACCTGTAGCAACACACAAACCAGTGATCAAACAAGGGAAGTATAATGGTCCTCTATCCTTTTTACCGCATTCGTAAATTTCGCGTAAGATGATCTCTCCAACGTTGATGCTCTTTTTGTTGATGATTGATTGGATGAGCACTAATTGCTTTCGGTCCACCATGCTGTTGTGGGATGTGGGATGAGGTGTCTCTTGACGAAGGTGTTCCAAAGCTTGGCCTCGGGCTTTAGGCTTTGCCTTGCTATAGATCCTCTATGGGCACCGGTTTCCCATGGAGTATTCGTGTAGCAAAGGTCGTCTTTAATCAACTCGTAATCCTCGGCAGTGATATCCTCCATGAATTCAGCATGTACATCATGGTCAGGTGTGAGGCCGTAAAATTGGTTGATGGTCTCGGCAACTAACTGGACAGGCCTGCCTCGATAGTGGACAAAGAGGGAGTCTTTGCTTGGCCCGTGCACATAGAATTCCCGCACGATGGTAGCATTTGCTTGGGCAGGTTGGAGGCAAAAGATTTCCCAATCTTGGTACTTGATCCTGTCGAACAGATAGTGCCCGATTCCATAATTTTCGTCATCCGAGTGTTGGAACCCTTGTTCCTCCCACAACTACTGGGCAATAAAAGACCTGTTGAAGCGGTCTTCAACATTGGCTGGGGCAAAGCGCTTGTAGGTGGACATAAAGATTGTGAGAGTTTAAGTTCTTGGAGATTTTCTTGGAAGAATTCTGATAATTTTAAGAAGGGTAGACAGAGAGTATTGTGAGAGCAAGATTGTTGAGTATTCTAAAGAAAACATGATAAGTGCTCATCTCACTATCACTTTTTACACCTTTTATGGGCATTAATCACTAAATTTACACCCACTCGGACCAAAGCATGTACTTAATGTGATATATTTAGAAGTTATGCTTATAAAGATAATATTTACAGAAAAGGCAAGGTTTACTGCATTTTTATATCTGTGCAGGAGAAACAAGTGCCGCGGCAGCAACGTGACCGAGGCAGGACCTAATGCCGAGGCAGCAGCTGAGAGCCAAAGAGCAATAATGTAGGCGATCGGAAGAGAAAAATCCAAGGGACGTTTCTGGACATGAAGCACATGGATCGGAGTTAATTAGCATGAGGAAAAGCCCAAGACAAGGCCACGCGGGAAAGCCTCTTAGTTGAATTAAACTTGGAAATATTTTATTTATGTACATGACTTGTTCCCTACTCCAAGTTATATTCTACTTAGGAAAGGTTTGCCCTAGGCCAAGCCTATATAAGACCTAGCCGTCCAATGTATAGGGATATACCTAGAGAGAGCCGATTCATAGAGAATTTTCCCTAAGATTCAATGTTTTCTTTCTCTCAAATTATGTTCTAAGCTTTCTTAGGGTTTAGGTGAAGGTTTTTTAGTATTTTTGAGAGGAGATTGTACTTTGTTCTTTGTTTCAATGCAATAAAACTATCAAGGTTTGCTTATCCTTTGCCATTCTTTGTTCTTGCATTCAAGCTCGGGAGAGAAGTTTGTGAGTAATCCATTTATCTAGACTCGGGAGAGTTAGATTCACGAAAGGGATAAGTACGGTGTTTCAATCCTTTGCCACTGAAACTCTTAACCTATCCCTAGGTCGAGTTAGTATTTCGCGATTGAAACACCGTACTTATCCCTTTCGTGAATCTAACTCTCCCGAGTCTAGATAAATGGATTACTCACAAACTTCTCTCCCGAGCTTGAATGCAAGAACAAAGAATGGCAAAGGATAAGCAAACCTTGATAGTTTTATTGCATTGAAACAAAGAACAAAGTACAATCTCCTCTCAAAAATACTAAAAAACCTTCACCTAAACCCTAAGAAAGCTTAGAACATAATTTGAGAGAAAGAAAACATTGAATCTTAGGGAAAATTCTCTATGAATCCGCTCTATCAATACATTGGACGGCTAGGTCTTATATAGGCTTGGCCTTGGGCAAACCTTTCCTAAGTAGAATATAACTTGGAGTAGGGAACAAGTCATGTACATAAATAAAATATTTCCAAGTTTATTTCAACTAAGAGGCTTTCCCGCGTGGCCTTGTCTTGGGTTTTTCCTCATGCTAACCAGCTCCAATCCATGTGCTTCGTGTCCAGAAATGTCCCTTGGATTTTTCTCTTCCGATCGCCTACAGTATTGCTTTTTGGCTCTCAGCTGCTGCCTTGGCATCAGGTCCTGCCTTGGCCATGTTGCTGCCGCGGCACTAGTTTCTCCTGCACAGATGTAAAAATGCAGTAAAACTTGCCTTTTCTGTAAATATCATATTTATAATCATAACTTCTAAATATATCACATTAAGTATATGCTTTGGTCCGTGTGGGTGTAAATTTAGTGATTAATGCCCATAAAGGTGTAAAAAGTGATAGTGAGTTGAGCACTTATCAAGGGTAATGGTGTAGAAGAGATAGACTGAAGCGAAAGAAGATATCCTTGAGTAAAGAATTGAAATATTGAAATAAAAAAGAGCTCAAAAAATATGGTTCAGAAGGAAGTTTTGAAGTAATTTCAAAAAGCAAAAAGAAAAAGAAAAAAGCCAAAGTGAAAACCTAAAAAGACGCTTTGAGAAAAGCAATCAAAAGTGAAAACCTAAAAAGGCTCTTTAGAGCAAACTTGTGAAAGTAAGATGGTCACCGAAGTTACCCTCTAATGTGAGATATAGGGTTATGACATAGCTAGGGTTATGGATAGAAGGTGGAGGTTTAAATGGATTCCTCAATGTGATGGTTGACTGATAATATTCAGTTGGGCAATATTCATGAATCATGATAGAAATATTTGTATTAGGATCATATTAACAAAGTATATTAGTTTTTTCTTAACAAGATATATAATTCATAATAAAAACAATTTACAAATAAGATGAGAGACTCTAAATGAGAAGAGTCGACCATTCAAAAGACAAGGAGTTGATGAGCTCACTTGTTCGTGTCTTTGCAGAGAGGTGTGCGGGATGAAGAACAATTTCATGCTTTGGAGAACGAAGAATTTAATAATAAGAATGACAAATTCAAACTCCATTGTTTGGCGGAAGATGAAGAATTTCATAGTAATAATAAGAACAATTTCAGATTTTGTGGTGTGACAGAAATTTAAAGAATTTCTTAATAAAAAGAATATTTTCAGATTTCATGGTGTGATAGGAAGAATTTTATAATAATAAGAACAACTTCAGACTCTTTTGTTTGATGGAAGATGAAGAAGACCATAATAATAAGAACAACTTCAGGTTTCATGGTGTGATAGAAGTTTGAAGAATTTTACAATAAGAAGAACAACTTCAAATTTCGTAGTTGGATAGAAGTTTAAAGAATTTCATAATGAGAAGAACAACTTCAAGTTTTAGTAACTTAGTGAGTGGTTAACAAATTAAAAAAAAAGTCGTATCCTTTCAGTCTTTGCTCACTTCTTGTTCTAAAACAATGAGCAAAGAGGGACAATTGTAGTACCTTAATTTCTTCGGTGTATTAAAATAAATAAATAAGGCCAAATATTAAAAATAATAAATATAAATATAAATAAATAGTATAAATAAATAAAAAGATTTCAATTACAAAAAATAATATCCAACATATATCCAAATAACCCAGTATATTTTACTTTACATCCAAAAGGCCCAATAAAAAATTTTCAAAGCCCAAATTTGTTTTTTCCCACCCAAATATTGAAAATTTTCGGTCAAAGACCCAAAAGAAACACAATTTGTGTTTCTTTATTTCATCAAAATGCCACGTAGTACGTTGTTATTGGCCCCTTTCCCAATCATATGGATAGCTTACTTGTCGAGACTCTCCTATAAATAAGGAGAGAGAAATAATTATTAGACAATAATTAGAAAGTTAAAAAACGGTTCCTCATAATTGAAACCATTAATTAGGAGAGAGAAGAAGCTGAGCAAACTCACCAGGAATTCAGAAGCTGCCAGAGAAGACGATCGGAGCACCGAAATCAGTCAAGCACCTTGAAAGGTAATCTTGATTACTTCCTCGTTATTTTTCTGAAAAAGAACAAATCTTGGTTAGTTTTCTTCTAAAAAAAGTAGTTAAAAACTAACTTAGATCCTAGATTTCTTGAAACAAAATAAAGAATCTAAGTACTTATTTGTAGTCGTTGGTGCAGTGCAAGTACAAATCTGAGCATTAAGTGTTGGTCGGAGTTGAAAATGATAGAATGAGAGATTTTTTGGTTCGGTTAGATAGCTTAGGATTGGGAAGTAGGGAGTTTCTTGTGAAACAGACTTTAGATTATAATTTAAGATAAAAAAATCGGAAAGATTGGATAATTTTAGGGTTCTAGCACGGTGACGGACGATTGCTGGAGTGGTTGTGAATAGTGGTCAGAGATACAATATGACTGGAGAAGAGGATCGGAGTTCTCTGAGCGGTGGTCGGCGAACATGTCGGAGGAACGGTTGACGGTGGCAATTTGGATTGAGGGCGAAAATATAGATGGACAGTGGGGATATTTTTCGTGTTCATGATCGAAGAAAGCACCAATTCTTCATTTATTCCGGGGTAGTGCAAACAATTCTTGGAGATGACGTTTTTCTAAAAATTCTTCATCTATTCATGAGCTATCACAAATGATCAAAGTAAGCACCAAAAGATGGGGTGTTGATGTTGGTTAAGTAAACTGCAAAACAGGGCATTAGCACTGACAGGAAAAATAAAATGAACGAACTGAAAGATAAATAGACCGTGTTGTGGTATGGAGGCCACTGCCTTAGAAACAATTCGCCTCGATGTATGTACTCGCTACTTTAGGCGGTTGTCCCCCGAAGGTTAACACGGTCCTCCAAACAGTGTACACCCAAAGTCTGGAGTGGACTGTAGAGGAAATGATCGTCAGAATCAAAGCCGAACAGGAACTCGAATGATGCTCTCAAACTCTCTCAAGTAAGAAGTTAATCTAAATGGGATGATTAAAAATGAGAGAAAAATATCTTATTTATAGTTTGAAAGCAGGGGCAAATCTGTCCGAGAATCAAATAAAATCTGATTTAAAATTTAAATTTAATATCAGATAATATCAAATCAAATCTCGGATAATATTAGATAATATCCATTTAAAATCTCGGATAATTCTATTAATATCTATCCAAAAATAGTAGATTTGATAACCGAAAATATCCATTTAAATCTCGGATATTTTGTTATTAGATCTATTCGGTTAAGTATTTAAAATTCAAAGAGAATTTTAAATCAACCGAACTGCTTTAATACATCCTATAAAAACAAAGTGTGAGATTCAAGCATTATACCCATAATCCCCCACGAATGCGAAGGAATCCTCATGATGTCACAAAGTTCGACTATCACAAGACGAGCACTGGCGAGATTAGTTACTTAAGTACATAGTGAATGAATCTTGAACTAGTACATAGTGATGATGAGTAATCCTCCTCTTAGATAAGTGAAACTAGTCTCGAGCTTTCTAAGATCGGGGTGAACTCATAATACATAATTAATCCCTTCATCCACCATAGTCCGCGACATGAAGATGTATATATAAGTATATGTATTTAGCCATCTTACCTCGGGATTTTAGTAAGTGTACTAGAAAAACGGCCCATCATTTTTCATAGAAGGCGGCTAACTCTTCTCACTTACATAGGTTATTTCATCAAGTTTATCTCCACATAAACCACCCAGATTTGGGCTATGAAATAATTAAGAGCTTTGTATAGAGCTCAACCTCACAAAATAAGGTGATTTTCTTCAAGTTCATATTAAATGAACCACCCGAACTCTGGGTAAAGAAATCAATAAGAATAAAAACTCAACCTCTTGTTCAGTAAATTCAATAATGTTCTTCTCAATAGAACAATCCAACCTCTTTGGATAGAATTTATTAAGAGTTAAAAAACTCATCCTTTCGAGCGGTAAGTTCAATTAGTCCTTCGCAATAGGTCTAAGAACTTATTAAGATTAGTTATTCAACCAAAATTGATAAATTCAAGTCTTTCTCACTAAGACCACCCAAAATTTGGGCTATGAATTTATTAAGAGCATTAAGCTTAACCTGGGCATGTACATGAAACGTCATAGGGATTGGGTAAATGGACATGTACACAATGAGTCGTTTCATGGTTTCGTTTGTTCACATTGAACTTAGAGAACTAAGTTCGGTATCCACCATAAATCACTCAACCAATGGGCTTAAGACCCATCCCCCTCGACGAATCCAGAATTTGTTTCCTACTCAATCCTTTGGTAGGAGGATCAACCAAATTCATCTCCGACTTAACATACTCTAAGGTGAGTACTCCGTTCTTTATTAAGTGCCTCACATATTCGTACCTTATGCGAATGTGTCTCTTCTTACCATTATAAGCTTGATTTAGAGGCACATGTATTGTAGATTACGAATAATACAATAAAGATATCGGAGGAGTCGATTGTTCCCATAGAGGTATCTATGCTAAAAGATTCCTAAGCCACTCAGCTTCTTGCCTAGTTAAGTCTAGAGCTATAAACTCTGACTCTATGGTGGAGCGTGCAATGCAAGTCTGTTTGGCAGACTTCCACGAGATTGCGGCTCCACCTAAAGTGAAAATATATCCACTCGTAGAGCTTACTTCATCATTGTCAGAAATCTAGTTGGCGTCACAACATCCTTCCAAAAAACAGGATAGCCAACAAAGTGGAGTTTTCAATCCATAGTACCCTTAAGGTACTTTAGTAAGCGTTTAAGAGTCGTTCAATATTCACCACTTGAATTATGAGTATATCAACTCAATATACTCATAACATAGGCAATATCAGGCCGAGTATAGTTCATTAAGAACATTAGACTTTCAATAATTTTAGCATATTCAACCTGGGAAACATAGCTTCCTTTATTTTTAATAAGATAGAGTGCTAGAGTCAAAAGGGGTTCAAGTAGAGATGACATCCCAACTGTCAAAATTTTTTAAGTGAACCCTATGATTACTAGCCTAGCCTTATATCTCTGGATTGAACCATCTGGCATGAGTTTCTTCCTAAAAAAACTCATTTGTTGCTGATAGATTTAAATCCTCTAGGCATGTCTACCAATTCCCAAGTATGATTTAGACATTATTGAGTCTAGTTCATCATTAACAACTCTTATCCAAAACTAACGGTCAATAGATCTCATAGCTTCTTCATAAGTTTTAGGATCATCATCCAACAAGAAAACTTAAGCTGTAGGATCTGATAAGTTGTCTAAATCATTTATCTCAAAAATAAAGGAAGTAACAAAGTCTGGTCAAAAAGATATTTTTATCTTTGTTTAGGCTCAAAATCAAACTCTAGAGCATCTCATACTACATTGTTGGTAGCATACTCAATAAATACTACATCAACGGTTTAGGGACCGATGGAGGACTTCTTAAAGTCAGGCAAACCTACTTTAGCCAGATACCCCCACACTTTTAGGTATTGTAATTTAAGTGCATAACCTTTCCACAGTTCGTATAAGGTTGAATCTAATTTCTTATGAGGTATTCGGTTTAAGATTTACCGATAGAATGACTTCCCCCAATATATTATCAACTAATCCAGAACTTATCAACAATGAATTTATCATCTCTTTTAAAGTTCTTTTTTTCCTCTCGGGTATGCCGTTTTGTTAAGGAAAACTAGGGGTAGAAGTTTCCTGAACTATGTCATTCGTCTCATATACCTCTTTAAGAAAATTAGATCTAAACTCACCACCTTTATCGGACCTAACACTTTTCATCTTTTTCATAAAGAGAATTTTCATGGAGATTTCTGCACACTCTTAAGATACACAAATCTTTTCTTCCTTAAACTCTGAAGAAAAGAGCTCAAAGAGATTTAATAGCTATAAACATATTTTAGTAGCATTAATGTCTATCATTTTCTCTTTATTTTAGACAAGATCACTGCCTTTAAAATACCATTAGAAATATTCATCTATTATTGCTAAAAAAAATCTTAGATATTATTAAGATTATTATTCTAGCTTCTGCATTAAGTATAAAATATTTATTTAGTCATAGTATTTTATAAATTGGAATAATGAGCATAGTAATGCACCAGGTAGGTTTAGAAAGAGAGGTGGTGCATAAAGCACACTTAAATACCAAGTCTTTCAGAGAACCAATCATAGACATGCAGTATTTAAACTATCTCATTACTTTCCAATTAATCTCTTATGAATATTTCTCTCTTCATTTAGGTCTTTTAAAATTTATGCTTAATATATTCCCCACAAAAAATAAAAATTATTAAGCATACCCAAGATAAATTTTCTAATTAAAAAAGGTTATCTAGCCTTCTTTTACAACCTAGTCTAAAACATACTCATTAAGCTTACAAATTAGGTAAAGGCTTTAATATAAATTCATGTAATATAAATCATGAATTAAATAATCTGACCTTATAAGTAGAAACTCAATTCTGGTAGACCTTGTCTATTTTGATCATGCCTGCAACTTTTATCCTTGCATCATGACCCCAAAATTCATCGTGACTGATATTTCACATATATTTTGAATCTAAAAAATTCAAATAAAATTATATATGGTTAGTAACGAAAATAATTTACTAACAATAATAAATAAATAAATAAATAAAATTCACTGATTATTGACCCATCAAGCTTGAACAAACCCAAAACTAGCTTGACAATAATATCATTTTTGCAGTAGAATTTTTCTAAATTGTTGGTTAAGTAAATTGCAAAACAGGGCATTAGCACTGACAGGAAAAATAAAATGAACGAACTGAAAGATAATTAGACCGTGTCGTGGTATGGAGGCCACTGCCTTAGAAACAATTCGTCCCGATGTGTGTACTCGCTACTTTAGGCGGTTGTCCCCCGAAGGTTAACACGGTCCTCCAAACAATGTACACCCAAAGTCTGGAGTGGACTGTAGAGGAAATGATCGTCAGAATCAAAGCCGAACAGGAACTCGAATGATGCTCTCAAACTCTCTCAAGTAAGAAGTTAATCTAAATGGGATGATTAAAAATGAGAGAAAAATATCTTATTTATAGTTTGAAAGCAGGGTCAAATCTGTTCGAGAATCAAATAAAATCTGATTTAAAATTTAAACTTAATATCAGATAATATCAAATCAAATCTCGGATAATATTAGATAATATCTATTTAAAATCTCGGATAATTCTGTTAATATCTATCCAAAAATAGTAGATTTGATAACCGAAAATATCCATTTAAATCTCGGATATTTTGTTATTAGATCTATTCGGTTAAATATTTAAAATTCAAAGAGAATTTTAAATCAACCAACTGTTCCCATACAACCTATAAAAACAGAGTGTGGGATTTAAGCATTATAGCCACGATTTGACAATATATTGTTTGCGGGTGGCACATCATCAATGCAACAACTAAACGAAGATTTCAAAACTATTTGCTAGAGTAATTTTCTAAATTTGCTAGATTTAGAGTATTGATTTTATTATTGTTTGGAAAGTTAATTAGTTTTTTTTTTTTCATTTCTTGCAGAAAACATGAGATATAGGGCTTCATTCATTGAAGGAAATTTACAATACTAGAATTTTTGTTCTAGATAAAAGCTTATTTGCAAAGAATTTAGTTGCTGACAAGGTCAAGGCATTAAAAAAGTGTGACTAGAATGTTTATTGGTTATATTGCTTTTTGCTTGAAGGATGATACATGTACTCTACGAGTGGTAACACCAGAATATAAAAATGAAAAGATCCAAGGAACTATTTTGGTTATTCCATGGGATAAATGGTGGGAACTATCATTGACAGATAAATTCAATCTACAGATAACTTTGTTTCTTTCACATCCTGATATATGGGTAGAATTTAATTTCACTGTAACTTGAGAGTGTTCTCAGAATATATAAGGCAAACCATATGGTTATCTCATCATTGATATTCACAGCTTCTTATGGAATCAAAATTTTTATGCTTTAATGATTATTTTGCTGGTACATTCAGAAGTGAGGATTTTAATGATACAGAGTAACAGAGTCTTGTTAGGATTTCTAAAAATTGTGACAAGAGTATGTTTCTTACTTTTTTTGATGCAGGAGTAGACGCGACCTTTTGAGGATTTCTACCTTTAGCTGTTGTAACAAGTAATTTGGCAGATAATATAGGAAAAATAAAATTGTAGTTTAGAATAATCTAAAAAATCATTGATATTCTTTAAATAGTGGTTATTGAGTTGATAATCCAGTCAATTACTATAATTATGTCTATTCAATCGAGGACGCTACTTATAAGAAGTGCCTTTATCCGAAATGTGCCTATAAATTAAAACCGCATAACAAGTTTACAAAATTTATAATGTTTGATTCGTAATAAGATATATATTAATCTTGTTATTTTTTGTTGTAAGAAGTGAAGAGATTTAAAATTTTTATATTACTTCACTAATGAAAGTTTATAAACTCATTCAAACAGTTCATTTGGATGGCTTGATACGGTACTCGTAACGATTCATATATTTATTTCTCGTGCACTGGTCACTCGGCAAAGTGATACATGCATGAAAGTGCTAAAACAAGGCATATTGTACAAGAACCTGAATTTATTTGTGAAGTAAGAAAAGTTAGCCAATTTACGAAGACTTTTCGGATAAGATTTAGGTATTCACCGTTATATATGTATTCTTGAAACTTGTTCAACTTTCAATTAGCTTTCTAACGGGATTTTAGTGAAGACAACACATGCAAAAATTTCTATGTGAAATTAATACGAGATTTTTTGATAATTAAGAATTTTTAAAATTTTATTTAATCATTTGTAATTTAAATCAATATAGGATTTGACAATATCTATTAGATCGGATTTAATTGATTTGAATTTTATTTTTAGAATTTATTTATTATTAGAAGTTACTTATCTAATTAAAAAATTAGATTTCAACATTTATTTATTTTATTTAATTCCTTAAGTTTAGTATATTTAGAAGTTCTCCAATGCCTATATGAAAGAGGTTTCACCATATTGTAATTGAAGAATTTCTTTGATTAATAAAATTTTTCTTTTGAGAATAAAATATTCTTTGAATAATTGTAAGTGTTCATTAAACTTGTACTTAGAAGACAACTTCAGCGTTTTAAAGAGAAAAAATCTTCACACTCTTGCTTGCTTTAGGTAATTTCAACTAGGAGGTAGGTTAGAGCCGTTTGAGGTTGCTTGCCTAAGTAATTACACTTTGGAAGGTGCCGATTAAATTTTAAACAATCACGCCATCATTTCATTTGTAACACCCCAAGTTTTTACCCCAAATTAAAAACCCTAGCTGATGAAAGGTTTAACTTAATTTTAATGACCTAATTAAACTAATTTAAAAAGTTGAAAGCTTTTGGGGCCTTTTTCTTGCATTTTACCCAAACTTTATGGTTTAACCCTATTTTATGTGTTATACCGACCTTGAGATATATTTGTTTCAGTAGTTGCATCGACTCTTTCTTCTTTCTTTTCCTTGCATTCTAAACTCGTCACCGACTTCCTAGAGTCTCTCTACCAAGCTTCGCTAAATCTTAACGTCATCTGTTTCTCACAAAGTTCTTTCATTCTGTCTTGCAAAGCTTGTAAGTAAACCTTAACCTAGTTTTTGTTATTGCTTCTCATTTATGTTCGTTATTCTCGGATGAGAAAAACAAATTAATGGTAAAATATTGGGAGGACAAAGTCGGATGATTTGGGTTTTAGTTTCGACATTTATAACTATAAAGGAGAAGTTTGGATTCTACTTTTCAAATTGATTTGAAGGAGAAGAAAACAGTAGGTTATAAGTACAATTACCCACATTTTTTTTTATCTTATTTAGTTCAAAATAATTCAGGTGAAGGAGTGAGGATGTATGATATGCCGGATGAGGTTTCAATGTCATCAGGGCTTGCTTGGGAGGAGAAAAATACAAAGGTTTAATGGTTGTTTGTAACCCCTCGACCTGGTCTAGACAAAATCTGACTCGAACGAATTATACGGGAAATATCGAGGCTAATCCAGAGACTCGCCCTGATAAACTAACCTAAAAATTTCATGCAAGGACTGAGTTCAATTACAACGTAAACCAAAAACTTTATAAATACATATAAGTACCTAAAAACATAAACCACATCTCACAACATATTCTCTAGATGCATATCACTTAGTTCCATAAGCAATAAACACAATACATAAACATACTTTATCAAAGAAAACATGACTTATTATAAATTCAAATCATCATAAATCAATTATCAAAATACCTCATCAATATAAGAGTATACCAAATAGGAATTTCACATACCAAAATAACCTAAAACACCTAGGTTCATAAAGCTATCATTCAAGCAACACAAACTTTGATAAACATCAAACATGTATAAGCATACGACTACTACGAGTCTCATCATCATAAGAATATTCTTAACATGGTAATCTATCCCCATTGCTCTCTCACTATTACTAATGTTATAAAGACATACTTGAGCTTTTACTTGGCGGTTACCTAGATCCTTGCTTCCTTTTGCTGCCTCAATATTATTTATTCTGCATTGCAAGGTAAATGAGAGAGTAAGCATAAGCTTAGTGAGTGAATAAAAAAGTATAAAAACACCATGCAATGTTGTCCATATTAAACCAATTTTATCAATTTAGAAACATGTCATGCTCTTTATAAAACAAAACATACATGAGTAACAACGCCAATTTTAAAACTCAGTAAGTGTCATCAAACCATGACTAACAATGCTATCATTAAATTTTAGTAAAAACCATTTTGAAATAACATGCTTTAAAAGATGAAATACAAGTCTTACATCCTACTCACATAGCAATGCTTACACATGCATTTCAATATTAGGTTAAAGCCAAAATATCCCATAAGGTTCATCACTTCACTAACCATTTTTAAATAACATGTTTTAAAAGATCAACCCGGATGTGACAATACTACCCCATCACACAGTATTAGGCTAAAGCAAAAATACAACACACAAGGAATTTCACATGTACACATTTTGAATGTTTATAGTGCACTCTAGAACCTATTGATCGATCAAAGTATCCCATAAGGTTCATCACTTCACTAATCAATATATTATCAAAATCATTGCTCAAAACTTAATTCAAAATAAAATTCAAATCACATGTATCTCACTTTTCACGCATCACTTGCAAAACCCGATAAAACCACTTTTAACTTATTTTAAAAAAAATCATGGGAACATCGAATGCATATAAAATCTCTTTAAAAAAAGTCTCATGAACATTTATATACATGCATAATCACATATGCACAACACAATGAGACCATGACAAATAACATAGTAAAAACACAGCATAATATGGGTACCTTTAAGAAAGCAATACTTTAAACTTAATTCGGAGTATAAGGAGGTTTTTCACACCTTCCTTATACCAAAAAACATTGAAAACACATTTAAAACCATGTCGAATTTGCAGCCCTCATAATCCACTCAACGATTTACCAAAACTTGCTCGATAAGTCATCCGAACACGTGATTCGGCTTTCCTATCTCCCTAAAAATTTTTCCTATAAATCTTGACATGATTTAGCATAAAAAACTAGTTATTTAGTGCTCCTAATCGCAAATAAAACCCCCCAATTCATACCCCTATACAACAACCCTTAAAAACCTATCAAATCCTTAACCGAAAACTTTCCGAAACCCACCAAACTTCACCCAAACATAAAGTACGGGATTAGATACATTAAAGACATGTTATAAAAATCATAATAAATCCAAAATCATGAATTTAGGATCCAAAAACAGTGGGTTAAAACCCTTAAACGAAAATCACAAATTTGACCACAAAACCATTTTTTCTTGAAATAAAGGTTAAAAACAATTATACCAAGTCAATAACTTGATAATTTCAATAAATAACTCTATAATTTAGAGGTTTGAATGTTTTATAACCTCTAAATTTGATTCAATCTACTTCTATGGTTTTTTAGAAGAAAAACAATTGAAAAAACATGACTTTTTTAAGAAGTAAAATATAAATAATTAACCAAACCAATTTTTATTGAAAATACTGATGTTTAACTTTTACAATATGATGGAGTGTCAGCCAATAAGATGATAAGTCAGAATTATAAAAATAGGTTTAGGTTTATGATATAAAAAATATGTTTTTAAGACTTAAATTTGGTAATATAGTTATATGTTTTAAAATTTGGGTTTTGAGTTAATTAAATAAGCCCATAGAAGGTTAAATCAATTAGAATTAAAATTGTATCAAAGCCCCTTAAGATCAAAAGTTTTGGCTTAGTTTGTAAATTGTCCTCCAATTTTCAATTTTTACAAAATAGTCATTAGTTTCAAAATCTTAAGGATTCAAAGGTCAATTTTCAAAATTGAGTTGACCAAATTCAAATATATATTAAATAAAGATTTTAGGATATTTTTCCATAATTTATTTCGATTAAACATTAATTTTTAAGTATTTAATCTCGAACCAGACTAAACCGGCGAAACCGATTCACTAACTTCTAGGCCCATTTTTGTTGCATTACATTGTTGGTTGGTTATTACCCACTTGGTAATTGATGGCCATTGAAGCCATTGGTTCCATCAATTTGCTTGGGGATTTCACATTGTGGGTAATTCCAGAAGACACGTGTTGGGGGTTGATTCGGTGCAAATCACTCTTGGATGCACCATTCTTTATCCACATTATTTTGATTCAAACCGATTTAGTAGAAAATAAATCGAATTTATTTTTATTAGAGAAAATATATATTCTATTCATATTTGAAATTTCAAGATACTATTATTTTATGATTTTGGGAATATTCAAATTAAAAATATTGATTTGAATAATTTTATGTTTTAGACGAGGTAGAAATTGAAGACGACATCGTACCACCGCCAGCTCATAACATTTTGGAAAATCTTTCGCGTGATACTCGTGGGTTTTTTCAGTTTTATATTCGTTATAGTAATGAATTTTAGAATTTCATTATTTTCTTTAAAAGTATTTATAGGAACTAACCCTTTAGAGCTAGTGATAATTCGGATCGGGGAAAACTTCACCGTTGATGTTGAACTGTGATTGTTAGAGGTGTGTTCTATTATTTGGTGTTATATGTGTTCTCTTTTGGAAATATATAATTTTTTGTGACATGCTTAGAATTATATATTTTGAGAAATATTGTGGTTTACTAGCATGTCTGATTCTAATACTGTGACTATGATCGTGCGCTTGTGTTACCATGCATGCATGTCATTGTGATTTGAAAAAAAAATATAGAAACTTTCGGATTTATGAATTTTTTGAATATTGTAATTCCAGTATCTTTGGAAAAAGAGATTTTGGATGAGCTACAAAGCCCTTAGGGCCAGATATCTAGAAAAAAAAACCCTAAAAAAATGAGCTATAAAGCCTAGTGTATCTCTAAAGTGCAGACAAACATCACGATATCACTCACTTCACAGTCACAGATAAAATATATATCTTCGCAATAAATAAAAACAGAGAGTGATGAATGAAATGTCACAGAGAATGCAGTCCCATACTCCAAACGCCAAATATAGTGGTGGCTAAACCAACCGATCATTGTGGAGGTAATTCCTCAGAACTCCTCACCCCTTATTTCACCAAAACGTTGTGTGGTAAAACCACCTTCCTCCATACAATCCCACCCTATTCACATACTATGCAATCAATGTCACAGTTCTCAAAAAGTCTCATCACAGATATAGATGATGAATGCAATGTCACAGAAAATGCAGTCTCATACTCCGAACGCCAAATATAGTGGTGCTAAACCAACCGATCGCTGTGAAGGTAGTTTCCCAGAACCCCTCACCCCTTATTTCTCCAAAACGCTGTGTGATAGAACCACCTTCCTCCGTACAATCCCACCCCATGAACATGTTATGTAAATAATGCCAATGATCTCAAATGTCTCCTCATAGATATCCGTATAATTTATGAATCACATAGTTCAATAATTATGATCACAATCTCATAGTGTAACACAAGGTTCACAGTATCACATTGCATGTCAATATATCAATCTTAGTAAACAGATAAACACAGTACACAGAAAAAAATATAGCACCAGTAAGAGAACACACCTTAGCCGAAGCGACTCAAATTACTGAATAACATGATTTTGAACTCAAACAAAAATAAAGAGTGAGAATAGAGGCTTTAGAGAATCTTGATGGAAGAAAATAATTTAGGTTTTCTCTTAGACCTTGATATGTATATATAGAGAGAAAAATAACTGATTCTAATTAGAATTAAAATTCTATTAGATCACATTATAAATATAATAAATATAAAAAATAAGGTTGTATAATTTCAAAGAGATTTCTTTTCTTCATCTGAGACTTTATATAAATATATAATATTAAATAAAGAGTTTTGATAAAACAATAATTAAAATAAAATAATATTTTTAATAAAAAGATTGATCGTAGAAAAACTCTTGAAAAATAATTTATATCAGTAAAAATAGAATTCAATTTAAAAAAAAATTGGTTATTCAAAACTTATCAAATTTCAAAAAATATATTATAATAATAAATAATAAAATAAATAAATAAATAAATAAAAAGATAAATCGCAGGCCAAGAACAAAAAAAAAACATTTAAAAAAGGGTAAATTACATATTTAGCCATCAATCTCTTTAGGATTTTCAAAATATCACTTTAACTTTTAAACCTTAAATTCATATTTGAAACTTTCAAAACTTTACAATCTTATCCCAAAAATTTTCACTTGAATTTATAAAATAAATTTAAAAACCTCAAATAAATTAAGGTTTTAGAAATTGAGAATTTAAAAATTAGAGTTTTTAATTAGGGATTTAAAAATTAAGATTTTAAAATAAGAAATAATTTTTGGGGAGTTACAACATTTCCATTGTTCATTTTTTTACCATTTTGAGAAGGTGTTCAATAAAAGAAGTGAGGGAATCACTTCATGTTTGATGAGAATCCTCAGAGAAGCAGTAAATGAAAAAACAAAGAAAAAAACCAGGAAAAGCTTTTGATTATTCATGGCAATGCAAACCTAACAATTAATTACCAAGGTATCTAATCTTCAAAGACATGCTTCAAAATTTGACTTCAAACCTCAGAACCAGGGAATAAAGTATGATCATGTTTTAAATTTTCAGATAACAAAGTAATTACCTAGAATCAAACTATAATGTTCGTGATATTGTGTGCGTAGTTCTGTACAAGTCAATTTTCAAGAATCCATGTGAACAGTCGATTTTTTATAAATTAATTATCAAGGCATTTATCTTTAATTCTACTAGAGCCAATTTCGGGCATCTCTAGCAATCAAGCAATTTCTTTTTTCTTTTAATTTTTTCAACTAGAGCCAATTTCGGGCATCTCTAGCAAGCCATTGCCTTTCAATTCTTAATTTACCCACAAAAATCTAGCAACCTAAGTTCACTAAGTCTCTATCAATTAACAAGTCACAATTGTGTAAAAAAAATTCAGCATTATAGTAAAATTCTAAGTTCTTCCAATGCAATCCTAAAATCAAAGACTATTTTAATTAAGTGCAATGTTAAAAGTTTCATCATTAGGTATCCATCAAATTCAAAACAATTAGGTCAAATTGAATACTTGGCAAATAATTTATGCAATCTACATACAACAACTAATAATGAATACAACTATCATGAACTAATTAAAGGTAATTACCCATCCCCCAAACTCGAGAGAATTATTGTCCCTAATACATGCAAAAGTAAAGAAAAATGAAAATGCAAATGAGTCAGTTAGAAAGGTCGTCACCTTGAGTTAAATATTTCCTAGTTGCCGTGGGTTTAGCTTTTGTCCTCGTTGTAGTTGTTGTGTTCGTGTTAAGGATGGTGCTGGTGGATTAGGTTCCTTCATCGATGTTTTTCCTTAAACTTGAGTAGCAGTTGCCTGGGCATGTGAAGTTGCTATTGTAACGAGCATAGTAGCACAACAAATTGATCTAAGATGTCCAATATACGTACAACTCCACTAGCCTGTCAAGAAAAACAAAAAATAATACTGGTGAAGGTAAGCGACAAAGATCATTAGTGGAAAGAAAGAATTTCAGCCAGGATTAGAGGGAAATAAATAGATCAAAAATTAGGGTAACTTCTAGAGTTAATTATGGAATTAATATCTTTAAAGTTTGACCCATATTAAAGTCTATCCAAATTTGCAATCAAATTTCTTTTGATCTTGATTTCCTTTCCTCAAGAAAATAAACTTCAATAAAACAAGAATTATTCAAATAGATATAAAATAATTATTGTAACACCCTAAATTATTTTCCCATTTTAAAAATCCCTAATGATCGATATCCTAAATCGAAAACCTAACAAAATTTAGGAATTTTATTTTAAAATCATAATTTGGTTAGAGGTATAAATTAATTTTAGTGGCCTAAAAAATATTTTGAAACCTTCGAGGTTAAGCTTAAAAACATTTAAACTTAATGACCCTTATATCGTAATTTATCCTTTTAATAAGGTATTACGTTATAGATTCTTCTCCTTTATTGTAAATCAGTCTCTTTTTTTCCTGATTTTATCTGTTCACACTCCAAAGCCTCTTGTTATATTTTTCTCTCACCTGACTTTTTCCTAAAACCTCTTATTCTCTTCTTCTGTGAGAATCCTAGTTGTTAATCTCAATAGCGTTCAAACGCTCCAGCCTTGGATCTCCAGTTCAGTATATATCGTTTCCATCATGATTTACTGTAGGTTCATGATTCGTCTTCTCTTTACGATTCTACTATTGTCTATCTGTCTGTCTGTCTATATGTCTGTCTATCTATTTATTCAAATTTAGGGAGGAAGGTTGTTCGGTTTATATATGAAAAAAATGTGGGTTACGAGCCAGGTGATGGGACATTTGATTTGTGGGTATTACCCATGTGATATTTAGATATTTAGTTTATTGGGTGAAGGGATAAAAACGGTATAAGTGGAAGACTCCAAAGTAGTTGAAAGTTTAAAAATTATTTGTTATTACCCATGTACAGTAATGAAGTAAATTTGGTGTGCAAAGATAAAAAACCCACGTGTTGCTATGTTAGGTTATAGAAGAATTAATGCAAATTGTGTTATTGTAGGAAATTAAGTTTTGCCTACTTCTAGATTTAATTCATGATTGTGAATTAGGATAAGAAGTCAATTGAATCGTTGTTAGTGAGGGGTGTTTTAGTATGGTTTAATTACCATATTTTATTTTATTTTAAGTGTATATTTTGCATATTTATAGGAAATATTAAAATATAGATTCTAATGCGAATATTTATCTTTTTAGATGACGTTGACAATGAAGACGAGATCTTACCACTGTTTCCATTGGTCGTTAAGAACATTCCAGAAAATCCTCCACGAGATATTCGTGAGTTTTATTAGATTATGTTTTTGTTATGTTTAAGTTTTAGAACTATGATATTAATTTTAGAATATTCGTAGGATCCTATCTTGTTAGAGCTGAAGATAATTCGGATCAAGGGAAACGTTACCATCGACGTTGAGCTGTGATATTTAGAGGTGTGTTCTCTTATTTTTTATTGTATTTGTTTCTTTTGAATATATATATATATATATATATTTGTGACAAGCTTACATTATGTTTTGAGAAATATTTGTGTTTGATAGCATGTCTGATTTTGATATATTTGTGTTTTGTGTTCAAAATAAAAAAATGCAATAAAAATACTAAAGAAGAGCATGATCATACATCTTCTAAAGTAACCCTTTCTTTGTCTTGCTCCAAATCAGTGATGGTGTAGTGCTTCAATCTTTGTCCATTAATTGTAAATTATCATCCGTCAATAGTGGACTTAATTATCACTACACCATTTGAAAAAGGTTTAACAACTTCAAATGGTCTGAACCATCTTGAATTAAGTTTTCTAGGAAAAAGCTTTAACCGGGAACTGAAGAGAAGAACTAATTGCTTAGGCATGAATTATCGTGGCATTAGTTTCTTATCATGCTAACACTTCATTTTTTCCTTGTAAATCTTCACATTTTCATAAGCTAAAGTACAAAACTCTTCAATTTTATTCAAGTTCAGCAAACGTTTTTGTCTAGCACTCTCCCAATCCATGTTCATTGTCTTGATCGCCCAATACGCCTTATGCTCAATTTTTACTGGTAGATGGCACGATGTTTCATAGACAAGTCGATAAGGGGATATGCCTAGAGGTGTTTTGAATGCAGTGCGATAAGCCCAAAGTGCATCATCAATTCGAAGCGACCAATCATTTCGAGAAGGATTTACCACTTTTTTAAGGATACTCTTCAATTCTCAATTAGAAATTTTTGCTTTCCCGTTCGTTTGTAAGGATTTACCATTCGTTTTGGCAATTAGTTTATTATCAAAATGTTTAACTCTATCACTGATTATTTCCTTTGACATTCCAAATCGTGTGAATATGTTCTTTTTTAGAAATTTTTTAATGGTCTAGGCATCTTCTTTTGGATAAAACTGACCCTTCAACCCATTTATAAACATAATCGACAATAAGTAAAATATAGAGATTTCGAAAAGAATATGAAAAAGGTCCTATGAAATCTATACATCACACATTGAATAATTCAACCTCAAGGATATATTGGAGTGACATCTCATGTCTTCTTCTAAATGGCGACGGTTCAGAAGTCCTACATAGTTCCACCTTTCGCAAAATTTTAGTATTTAATATGTCTAACCCACAGGGATTGGGTTGACTTCACTACTTCTTAATCCTGCACTATAAAAATAAAGACACAAATAATTTGATGGTTTGGAATAACTAAATTAACTACTTAGAAACTAAAAAGAATAGGAATGAAAGAAGTGAGACCAATTTGAGTGCTTTGTAGAGGGGAATCCAGTTGTACTAATAATCCACTTATTAATGCAATGGGTTGACTTGCCACCTCGGCGGGTCGCACTAAGGGTCGCCACAGCTTCCTAGGCGAGGTTATGCCTTGTTGACAATTCAACTTTTCATAGATCGACAGAGCATCCTTGTATGTCTTCTTCCTTATCCTTAAGCGAAGAGAACCCACGTCTTGATGATACCTCCCGGCGTGAACCAAGGGTGAATAACAACCAAACACATGCGTCTTATTAGTCGCTGAAATCCTGGGCGGTTTATCTCTAAATCGGATTAGTCAATGCCCTTGAGCAAAGACCGTATTCTCTCGTTTTGTGAGCCTAGCTCTCCCGATATTAGACAAATAGATTTTTCTTCACATATTATCATCTCGAGCTCATATGCAAACAAAAGTGATTATCAAGAGAGAATAAATTATGAAAATAGGTTTGCATTAATAAATATCAAATATAATACAACTTTCTTCCCCAACTACTCCACAAACAACCTAAACCTCGAGAGGGATTTAGAACATGGTGTAGTCGGCGGCTAAGGGTTATGCTATGAGATTCCGACTCTCCTCCCTTCTATCGATGATGTCTATTTCTAGCCCTAATGAGTGGCTTATATAGGCCAAGCCTTAGGTTAAAGTTTTCCATGCAAGGAAAGAGTTCTAAGAGGGAAAAAATACAATCTCCTAATTAAACTATGATACTTTATTCTATTTCCTAAAATAACTCTTCTTTCCCGCGTTTGAATTTGACCAGGGCTTGACTCCTCAAATCGGCTCCGTCTTTCTCTCGCTCTTTGTCCATTAGAATCAACATCTTTTTCTCTATCTATCGAGCACCAGTTGTTATCTTCAGTATGCTGCCGCAACATCCAAAGTGCTGTCGTGGCAGGTACTTCATCTGCATTTCAACTTCTTTACCAACATCCATATTCTTGTTTGGCCATTCCTATAAAGTGATTTCTTGCCTATGAAAGAAAACCATCAAATGCATTTGTTTTATGCCAAATAATAGATAAATTCATGATTTAAGTATTCAGATGCTAAAATATGAAAAATAAGCAGATTTATCCAATATTGCCCTTAAATATGTCCTTTATTAGCAATGAACGAGTGGGAAAATGGTATAAAAATTAGGACTTTTAGACACTTATCAAATACCCTCAAACTCGAACTATTTCTTGTCCTCAAGCAATGCAAATGATAGATTAAGTAAGGAATTTTAAATTAATATACCATCCTGCCTGTCGTGGCAGCATTCCTTTCTTGACTCGGCCTCTTCTAGGTTCTTGGAATTCCTCGGAACTGGACTATGAGTCTTAGTGGGTGTGTGCGTAGCTCTATCAAAGCTGAAAATAAGATAATCGAATTACTTCCATACATTTGAAGATATTTACATATTACAAAAGAGATCAATACTCTCCCAAACTCGAGGGATGTATTGTCCTCAATGCATGAAAAGTAAATAGACAAATAAAAGAAATCCGAAAACAAAAGAGAGAAAATGAAAAGATTATCGCCCTTTTTCAAAATGCCGAGGATGCAAAGGAGTTTGCGGTGGCTCTTCGTTCGCTGTTGTACTGCCGCCTGCAGTGGGCTCATCATTGGTTGTGAAGTTTATGTGGAAGTCCTAAAACAAAAATTAAATTAAAACTTATGCCTAAGATTAATAGAGTGATACCTAAAAAGTAAAAGAAAAGTAGGGGATTAGTGCATAATAGGAGAGGATGTGGAGTCTTCTCCTAATATGACTATTTTCTTGAGTTCCTGAGAAATTGGTCCTTTGTATGGTTTGAGGCGTCCGTTAACTTGAAATTCAAATCCATCTTGTTGCGATCTGATTGTAACTACTCCGTGAGGATGTGCTTGAATAACATCAAATGGTCTAGACCATCTAGATTTTAGTTTTCCAGGGAAGAGCTTTAATCGCGAATTGTAGAGTAAAACTTGTTGCCCAGGCAGTATCTGTTTCGGCAGAAGTTTCTGGTTATGCCATCTTTTTGTTTTCTCTTTATATATTTTGGCATTCTCATAGGCTATTGTTCTGAATTCGTCGATTTCATTAGGATCCGGTAATCTTTTCTGCCCTACTTTTTCCCAGTCCATGTTGACCATTTTTATTGCCTAATAAGCTTTATGTTCTATTTCTACTAGCAGATGGTAAGATTTGCCATAAACTAGTTGATATAGGGACATTTTCAGTGGGGTTTTAAATGTCGTTCTATATGCTCAAAGAGCATCATCTAATCGTGTGGACTAATCCTTCCGAGTTAGATTGACAACTTTTTCCAATACTGTTTTGAGTTCTCTGTTTGACACTTCTGCTTGGCCGTTGGTTTTTGGGTGGTATGCTGTGGCTATCTTGTGTGTCACTCCCAGTTTCTTTAAGGTGGCGACAATCTGCCTATTGTCAAAATGTTTTCCTCCGTCACTTATGATGGCATGTGGTACACCAAATCGGGTGAAGATATTTTTCTTTAAAAAATTTTGCACTGTTTTAGCATCATTCTTTACCGTTGCTACTGCTTCTACCTTTTAGATACATAATCTACTGCCAATAGGATATAGAGGTTACCGTATGATGATGGAAAGGGTCCCATGAAATCAATCCCTCATACATCGGACAATTCTACTTCGAGAATGTTTTGTAGAGGCATTTCATTTCTTTTTGATATGTTTCCCATCCGTTTGCATCGATCATACCTTTGAAAATATTCCTCTTCATCTTTATATAAACTTGGCCAGTATAATCCTGATTGTAGCACTTTTGCTGCTATTCTGTTGTCGCCGAAGTGTCCGTCATAGGGAGATGCGTGGCATTGTGTAAGTATGTTTTCTTGTTCGTCTTCCAGGATGCATCGCCTTATTATTTGATCTGCGCATTGTTTGAATAGGAAAGGATTGTTCCAAAAATAATACTTTGTATCATGTTTGAACCTTTTCTTTCCTTGATTGTTAAGGCGATGAGGAAGAATACCACTAGTAATATAATTAACGATATCAGCATACCAGGGTGTTGTGTTTGTGGCCATAGTAGTGTGGTTGCATATTCTGATAATAATGACGCAATCTTATCTATCGTTAAGTCAGGATCTTCTGCCGCTGCTTTCCACACAGCCGCCATGGCGGTGAGTAATTGTTCGTCAGGGAATGTATCTTTGATTTCTTGTTCAGGATTGGTTACTTTGTCTCCTTCCAATCGTGATAGATCATCTGCTACAAGATTCTCCATTCATTTTCTATCCTTTATTTCGACTTCAAATTCTTGGAGTAGTAGTATCCACCGTATTAAGCGTGGTTTTGCATCATTTTTAGACAGTAGATATTTTATAGTAGAGTGATCTGTATGTACAATTACCTTACTACCGATGAGATATGATCTGAAATTGTCAAATGCAAAAACTACTGCTAATAGTTCTTTCTCTGTTGTGGTGTAGTTGACTTGGGCATCATTTAAAGTTTTGCTTGCGTAATGTATGACATGAAAAGTTTTGTTCTTCCGTTGACCAAGTAATGCCCCGACGGCATAATCACTCGCATCACACATTAGTTCGAATGGGGCATTCCAGTTAGGTGGAACCACTATAGGTGCTGATATGAGTTTCTGTTTCAATGTTTCGAAAGCTTTAACACATAACTCATCAAAAATAAATTGTTTATTTTGTTCCAGCAGTGAGGATAGAGGTTTCATGATCATAGAAAAATCTTTAATGAACCGTTAGTAAAAACCAGCATGGCCATGGAAACTACGTATTCCTTTTACTGATGTTGGCGAAGATAGTTTTTCTATCACATCTATTTTGGCTTTGTGGCCGAGCATAATTCCTTCATCAACCATGAAATGACATTTTCCCAATGTAAAATTGAGTCCGTGTCTTTGCATCTTTTTAGTACTTTTTCCAGGTTGTCAAGGCAGCTACCAAAATCGTCTCCGAACATAGAGAAATCATCCATAAAGATTTCAAGGTAGTCCTCAATCATGTCGGAGAAAATGGCCATCATGCACCGTTGAATATTGGCAGGTGCGTTGCATAGCCCAAATGGCATCCTCTTGAATGCGTATGTTCCCTATGGGCATGTGAAAGTGGTTTTGGATTGATCTTCGGGGGCTATGACAATCTGATTATATCCTGAATAACCATCTAGGAAGCAATAGTAGGGTTTACTGGCTAACCTGTCAAGCATTTGATCGATGAATGGTAAAGGAGTGATCCTTTCTTGTTGCTCGATTGAGTTTCCGATAGTCCATTCATACTCTCCACCCGGTTACTGTTCTTGTTGGAATTAATTCATTATTGTTGTTTGAGATTACCGTCATTCCACCTTTTTTTGGTACGCATTGCACTGGACTTACCCATGTGCTGTCGGATATAGGATAGATGATCTCTGCGTCAAGCCATTTAATGATTTCTTTTATTACCACTTCCTTCATTGCATGATTTAATCTTCTTTTCACATAAATGGTGGGTTTATGATCTTTTTCCAATAAAATTTTGTGCATGCATAATGACAGGCTGATTCTTTTCAGATCTTCAATTGTCCAACCTATTGCCTTTGTGTGTTGTCGTAGCATGTAAGTTAGCCGCTTTTCTTGTTCAGGCTGCAACTTAGAAGAAATAATTACTGGAAGAGTATCATTTGATCCCAAATAAACATATTTTAATTGATCAAGTAGTGGTTTTAATTCCAACTCTGAAGGTTGTTCTATAGATGGTTTATGTTTCTTGCTTCCATTCGAAGTGTAATCAAGTGATTCAAAATACTTATATGGGTATATGGTCACCCAATTACCTTCTTCTGTGTGTTTGTCCTGAGTTTCTATGTTTTGTCTGTCTAGACTTGGTTCTCTATAAAAGCAACGGTCGCGGCATTCAGCATTGTTGCCTTGGCGGGTTACGTCTAAACAATATGTTTCTGCATCAAAGTTTAATTTAGATTTTACCTCGATTTGTTGACATTCATCTGGTTCATCTAGATGCCTCAGAGCTTTGAAGACATTGATCTTTACTTGTTGGTCATTCACCCGTATGACTAATTCTCTTTTTTCACAGTCGATCAATGTTCTGCCTGTGGGTAGGAACGACCTTCCCAAGATGATTGGGGCATTTTCATCTTCTTCACAATCTAAAATTAAGAAGTCAGCAGGAAATATGAATTTATCTACTCTTACCAAAATATCTTCTATCTTTCCTTCCGGTTTCACGTAAGAGCGATCTGCCAGTTGCAGCATTACCGTGTTTGGCTTTGCCTACCCGATGCCTAGCTTTTGGAATACTGACTTAGGTATTAGGTTAATGTTGGAACCTAAGTCACATAATGCCTTGCCTACATATTGGTCATCGATGGAACAAGGTATGATAAAACTGTCGGGATCTTTTCTTTTGGGTGTGGCCTTGTTGTGCAGCATTGCCACACACCCTTCTGTTGCGGCAACAATTTCAAATTCCCCAATTTTTGTCCTTTTGGATATAATGTACTTCAGGAACTTGGCATAGTTGGGCATTTTTTTAATTGCCTCTACCAAAAGTATATTGATATGTACTTGTTTAAGAATGTCTAAGAATTTCTTAAATTGGTACTCTCACTTTTGTTGTTTCAACCTTTGAGGGAATGGTGGTGGTAATCAAAGATCCCCGATCCTTTCAGAGTACTGAAATCTTATCTGTGGTGCGGCTATGGCATCAGCGTCGGCAACGTATGATGGTTCCTATGCCTCAGGTTTTTCTTTAGTAGCTTCTTTTGGGGCTATTGTCTTAGGTTTCTTAACTACTATCTGAGCAGGTAGTTCAGGGTCCTTTAGTTGTAATCCACTTCTGGTGGATATGGCCTTACATTGTTCATGTGGACAGGTTCTAGCGACCTCAGTATCGCTGGGTAGACCTCTTATAGGTTGGCTTTTCATCTGTTGTGCCATCTGTCCTACTGCTATTTCAAGCATTTTGAGGGCAGACTCATTATTTTGCATTCTCATCTCTGCTCTATCCATGAATGTATCGGCTCTCTGGATGAACTTATTGGTGTTTGCAATATACATACCAGTCTGAGCCATGAACGTTTGCAACGTGTTTTCCAATGTTTGGACATCTGTTGTTTGCTGCGGCGACATCGCCTGTTGCGGCATCTACTGCTGAATAGTTCTGTTCTGCTAGAATCTAGTGTTTTGCACAGTTTGATTTTGCGGGTTTAGTGCATTGTTAGGGTTACTCCACGAGAAGTTTGGGTGCTTTCTCCATGCTGGGTTATAATTGTTGGGCATATTATTCATGTTGAAGTACCAAACATAGAAAGTGGATTTTGGATTCTGCGGGCATGCGTTCGAGTCATGATTGTCACCGCATGTTTCACAAAAAACAACGATTTCTTTTACTTCTTGAACATGGCTCAACTTTTGTATATCCTTTACCATATTTGATAAGGTTGAAAGTTGAGCTAGAATAGAATCTGAAGAGTCAGAAGTTATCATACCTCGCCTTGTTATGCCTCCCCTAGTGGTTGGGTGCTGATAGTCATTCTTTGCTAACCTGTCCAGAATCTCTAAACTCTCATGGGGTGGACGGTCTAGTAGTGTGCCGTTGGCAGAAACATCAAGCATCATTCTTGTTGGGGTGTTAACCGCATTATAGAAGATTGATACTTGTGTCCATTCAGGTAAACCATGCATGGGGCATTTTCGGTATAATTCCTTGTATCTTTCCCAAGCCTCATATATTAATTCGTCTTCATCTTTCCTGAAGGATGTGATATCGTTTTTCAGCTTATCATTCATGTTGGTGTAACTGAAGCGGGAAAGGAAGCTTCGGCATAGTTCTGTCTATAAGTTCAAAGCTCCAGGCTGGAGATTATTTAACCAAGATTTTTCCCTATCCCTTAGTGAATAGGGAAACAATTTTAATTTCAGGATGTCGGCGGAGACTCCCGGCAACTTGAATGAATTAAATATTTCTAAGAAGGACTTAAGATGCTACCGAGCATCTTCGTTGGCCGCTCCTCCAAACTGGCCTAAAGTGTTGATCATGTTGAACATGACCGGTTTTAGTTCAAAGTGTTCTGCCTCTATATCAGGCATAACTACGACAAGAGTTAATCCATCCAAATCTTCCTCCAGATAATCACGGACAGTGAGTGGTCGCTCCTGTTGAGGCAGATTGGCAGAATCAACAACTGCGAATGCGCCTTGTTTGTTTAACGCGGTGGCATTCATACCAGCGTTCCCCTGCTGGCCAGGTGTTGCGTTCATCCTTTCACGAAGCCTTTGTCGTAGACGCCTTAGTTCTATCGATTTCAACTTCAAAAGTATAATTGTCTGCAAATGGATTTGACCTGTTCATAAACAGAAAAACCCTTTAAGAAAATTAAAAGAAACAAATTAAAAGTAATAATAAAAAAGAAGAGATGTAGAAATAATTGGTAGTAAAGTTGAGCGTCAATCCCCGGCAACGACGCCAAATTTGGTGACGGCTCAGAAGTCCTATGTAATTCTACCTTTCGCCAAATTGTAGTATTTAAGATGTCGAACCCACAGGGATTGATTTGACTTCACTACTTCTTAATCCTGCACTATAAAAATAAAGACACAAATAATTTGATGGTTTGGAAAAACTAAATTAACTACTTCGAAACTAAAAAAGAATATGAATGATAGAAGTGAGGCCAAGTTGAGTGCTTTGTAGAGGGGAATCCAGTTGTACTAATTATCCACTTATTAATGCAATGGGTTGACTTGTCGCCTCGACGGGTCGCACTAAGGGTCCCCGCAACTGCCTAGGCGGGGTTGTGCCTTGTCGAAAATTCAACTTTCCATAGTTCGATAGAGTATCCTTGTATGTCTTCTTCCTTATCCCTAAGCGAAGAGAACTGTTGAAACCCACGTCTTGATGATACCTCCCGGCGTGAACCAAGGGTGAATAACAACCAAACACATGCGTCTTATTAGTCGCAGAAATCCTGAGCGGTTTATCTCTAAACCGGATTAGTCAATGCCCTTGAGCAAAGACCGTATTCTCTTGTTTCGTGAGCCTAACTCTCTTGATATTAGACAAATAGATTTTTCTTCACATACTATCATCTCGAGCTCATATGCAAAGAAGAGTGATTTCAAAGAGAGAATAAACTATGAAAATAGGTTTGCATTAATAAATATCAAATATAATAGAACTTTCTTCCCTAACTACTCCACAAACAACCTAAACCTCGAGAGGGATTTAAAACATGGAGTAGTCGGCGGCTAAAGGTTATGCTATGGTATTCCGACTCTCCTCCTTTCTATCGATGATGTCTATGTCTAGCCCTAATGAGTGGCTTACATAGGCCAAGCCCTAGGTTAAAGTTTTCCATGCAAGGAAAGAGTTCTAAGAGGGAAAAAAATACAATCTCCTAATTAAACTATGATACTTTATTCTATTTCCTAAAATAACTCTTCTTTCCTGCGTTTGACTTTGACCAGGGCTTGACTCCTTAAATCGGCTTTGTCTTTCTCTCGCTCTTTGTCCGTTAGAATCGACATTTTTTTCTCTATCTATCGAGCACCAATTGTTATCTTCAGTATGCTGCCACGACATCCAAAGTGTTGTCGTGGCGGGTACTTCATATGTATTTCAGCTTCTTTACCGGCATTCATATTCTTGTTTGGCCATTTCTATGAAGTGGTTTCCTGCCTAGGAAAGAAAACCATCAAATGCATATGTTTTATGCCAAATAATAGATAAATTCATGATTTAAGTATTCGGATGCTGAAACATGAAAATAAGCAGATTTATCCAATATTGCCCTTAAATTTGTCCTTTATTAGCAATAAACGAGTGAGAAAATGATATAAAAATTAAGACTTTTAGACACTTATCACTAAACTTAACAAATGATCAACCACTTGATTTTTCGTTCCTTTCTTGTTCTTAATTTTAATAACAAACTCTTGAAAAAGTATAATCCAACGGATTAAACAAGATTTGACATCTTTCTTAGCAATCAAATATTTAATTGTCGAATCATGGGTATTAACAATTACTTTAGTACCAATTAAATAGGAACGAAATTTATCAAATGCAAATATTAACGCTAGTAATTCCTTTTCCGTGGTCGTGTAATTTAATTGAGCATCATTAAGGGTTTTACTAGCATAATAAATCACATGAAAGATATTAATTTCTGTTGGCATAAACCTGCCCCTACAACAAAATCACTTGCATAACACATAATTTCAAAAGTTAAAGACCATTCAGGTGAGGCAACAATGGATGTCGAGGCAAGTTGCTACTTTAAGTTTTGAAATGTCATGTCTCATGATTCATTAAATTCAAAAGTTTTATCTTTTTCAAGAAAATTACACAAAGGTTTTGAAATGCCGTGTCTCATGATTCGTCTGGTGCTATGGTAATCCGATTGTAACCTGAATAACCATCAAGAAAATAATAAAATGGTTTACCTACAAGACGATCAAGCATTTGGTCAATAAAGGGCAAAGGAAAGTGATCATTTCTAGTAGCCTTATTTAATTTAAGATAATATATGGAAACTTTTCCACCTGTGACAGTTCTGGTTGGAATAAGTTCATTATTTTCATTGCTTACCACAATCATACCTCCCTTTTTTGGTACACAATATACCGGGCTTAACCAGGTACTATCAGAGATAGGATATATGATGTCAGTATCAAGCCATTTGATGATTTCTTTCATCAAAACCTCCTTCATAGTCGGGTTAAACCTCATTTGTGCCTGAATTGATGGTTTATAATTTTCCTCCAAAAGGATATTATGCATGCATACTCTCGGGCTAATTCCTTTTAAATCAGTATAGTTCATCCTATGGGCTTCTTGTGTCTTTTCCACATGTCAATCAGTTGCTCTTCCTGTTTAGGCTTCAAAATAGAAGAAATTATTACGAGAAATGAATCATTAATCCCTAAATAAGCATATTTCAATTTATAATCATTATTTTTGTCCAGAATTTAAATTTACACAAACCAAATCTTCTAAACCAAATTCTCTAAATCTTGAACCGAATATCCAAAAATCCAAAAACTAATAAATCTAAAAATCCCAAAAAATCAAAATAAATCATTCAATTAAACAAAATCTGGCAGACCATATCTAAACTCAACAATTATCCAAACCTATTTCTGTCAAATTCAATAGCCATTACACCAAATACCCAACCCGGATATATAACCTGTATACCCGAATAAACAACATGGATGAACCGTGTAACACAGACACATCAACACCACGTCAGCACACCCTTGAGTCCACGCCAACAGACCCATCGCCGCATCAGATGGCCCCAACAACTCCTTCAGATTCGTCCAAAGCAAGGACCATTGGTCCCCATCTTTCGGCAACATCAAATTCCAGTAAAAACAAGAAAAATCAACAACTAATATATATTAAAAAGATTTTCATTGGAAAAAATGAATGTAAACGAGTATATAACCCAAAACAATTGCACTATAAACCTAAGACGGGATTTTTACAGGAAATCAATAGCAAAGCATTTTTAGGAAAAAAAATAGTGCAATCATCTTCCATTATTTCTGATCTGAATAGAAAACAGAGATAGCTTGAAGAGTTTACATTTAAATTTAATATTGGTTCCCGTAACCGATCATTATCTTCTTCAACTTTCTTTGCAAACCAGTCCCAAATTACAAAAATTTTCTTCTAACCCAAATTTTAAGTAAAAAAAAAAAGAAAGCTTCAATTCATTCCTCTTATTTTAAAAAAGTTATTTTTTTAAATCTCAAAAATCAATTTGAATATTACAAAGGGAAGCCCAAAATCTGTTCTTAAAATTGAAATCTATTTAAAAAAGTCAAAAAAGGATTTGTTTTGTTTTGTTTTCTTTTGGGTTTTAAAATTAAAGAACCTCTTTTTAAAATCAAAATCAATAAAAAGGTGATTTCGAAGTCTAACCATCATCCGAGAAAGGAGCTTTCACGTAAAACCCTATTCTCAGCTTGGTAGGGAACCGAGTTGGAAGATAGTACGATTGAAAACTTTAGTGGTTCAGTGACATATTCTAGTATTTCGCATTTAACTTAGATTATTATTAGTCAACATTTTATAATCTTAATCTGATATAAAGTATAAGGGATCATGTTCATTTCTGGGTCAAATTAAAACTTTTAATCTTTCAATGTTTTAAGGGTGATTTTTGATAATTATAGACTACATTATAAGATTTTAGCCACCTATATCGAAACGCCTATTGGCTGTATCGATACAGTGTTGTCAGGGTTGGTAAATTAGTTATTCTAAAGAGCGATATCGATACACCAATAGGATTGTATCGAAACAAGAATCTCAAGTTAGGTAAATCAATTATCATTTGATACGTTTCGATACCCTGAAGAACTTTATCAAAACATAATATTTCAATTTAAGTCAAACAGGTTTAACCAAAAGGGGTGTATCAAAATGCATGAGAGTTGTTTCGATACCGAGGTTCATGATAGGTAATGTCGTTAGGACTGTTTCGATACACTAGGTTATTTTTCGAGGTCTTATAGGTTTGACTTGATCAACCGTATCGATACACCTTGTAGCGGTATCGAAACTAAAAATTCCAGACACGAAATGTATCGAAACACCTTCCAAGTGGTTCCGTTACTAGGCTAATTACCAGATGTTTTCCTAGAAATTTAACAGGTCGTATCCAAACGCTAGGGATGAGTTTCGATACTCATTGCCTGTAATGCTAGACTTTAGCTAATTTCTTTTCATTTTAACCTAGTGGATGAAATCCAACTCTTATGAAATTTTACCAGCAATTAATATTTTCCATATTCCCATAACATCCTAAATTTTAGGTCATTTCGAATTTATTTACTAGGTTTTTAGCTTCTAGTCCTCAATATACCCATTTAGCCACTTATGCCATTTACCTTAAGGGTCATTTTGCATAATTAAATTCTAGGCATAACATGTACATTATCCACACATCCAGGAACACAATTAGGAATCAATAAGACATTTTTCCACTATTCTAGTAGTATATTCAGACAAAGCTTACTTTATCACCATTTATGACTTGCCAAGGCCTTGTAGAGAGGATCCATCTCTTCTCCAACGACTCTAACCTGAAATTGCATAAAAAAGAATGCATTAGGCATATATTGCTGATGGAGGCTAGAAAGTCTTGCTTTTATGAAGAAGCATTCGTCCTTCCACCATTTGTCAGATTGAAGTATTTAAGATGTTAAACCCACAGGGATTGGCTTTACTTACGCAATTTATTCTTCCTGCACAATGGAAAATTAAAGACACAAATAATTGAGTTGGATTATAACTAAAGAAACTAATGAAAATAATAAAGATAAGTGATCAAGAAATCGAGGATGGAAAAGTGGGGCAGGTTAGAGTGCTTCGTAGTGTGGGTTCAATTGACTTGTTTCTGTCCAATGCAATCGTATATCACTGCCTAGGCAGCACTGTAGTTTACTGCCTGGACAACGATAATATTGTCTGCCGCGGTAATCCCTTGCTCGTGGGCAGACTTTTACCAAAGTTCGGCAAAGTGTCCTTGGATGACTCCGCTTATCCCTAAGTCAGAGTGTTGTTGATGACTAGTCCTTGATGATACCTCCCGACGTGAACCAAATATACTCACCAACCAATCTCACACTTCTTTTAGCCGCTGAAACTCTTAACCTATCCCTAGGCCGAGTTAGTATTTCGCGATTGAAACACAGTACTTACCCCTTTCGTGAATCTAACTCTCCCGAGCTTAGATAAATGGATGATTCACAATATCCTCTCCCGAGCTCAATTGTGAAAACAAGGAATAACAAAGGATAAGCAAACCTTGATAATTTTATTACATTGAAACAAGAAAGCAAAGTACAATTTTCTTCCACAACTACTCCATAATCTAACCTAAACCCCAAGGGGGCGATGGAGGAGTTTAGGGTTTTCTATGAACACTTGATTTCGAGATATCCTCCTCTCTACATAGGCTATGGTTTATATAGGCTTGGCCTAGGGCAAACCTTTCAAAAGTAGGAATACAACTTAGAGTAAAACACAAGTTAAGTACATAAATAAAAGATATTTATTTTATTTCCTAGTTTATTCCTATAAGGATTATTTTCCCGCGTGGCCTTTGACCTTGACTTTCCGTGTGTTCCTCAGCTCCGATTTCTATGCCTCTTGTCTTAAAACGTCCACCTTATTTTTCTCTTCAGATCGCCTATCATATCGACATTTATGTTCCAGGTGCTGCCGCGGCCTCAGATGCTGCCGAGGCATTAAAGTGCTGCCGGGGCATCAAAGTACTGCCGAGGCAGGTGTTTATCTGCATTTTAGCTTCCAGCATCCATCATGCTATCTGGCATTTCCTATGTGGTAGTTTCCTGTCTAAGAGAAGAAATCATTAACCATACCTGCTTTATGCCAAATAATAGATAAATTCATGAATTAAGTATTGGGATGCTGAAATATGGAAATAAGCAGAATTATCCAATATTGCCATTAAATATGTCCTTTATTAGCAATAATCAAGTGGGAAATTGGTATAAAGAATAGGACTTTTAGGCACTCATCACACCCCCAAACTCGAACTATTGCTTGTCCTCAAGCAATGCAAAAGATATATTTTTAAGTAAGTTATTTTAAAGTAATATACCGTCCTGCCTGCCGCGGCAGAATTTCTTTCTTGACTCGGCCTCTTCTAGGTTCTAGGAATTCCTCAGAACTAGACTATGAGTCTTTGTGAGTGTGTGCGTAGCTGTGTCAAAGTTGATTCTCTAAGTTCTAATCTTTTTTCTAGCTCAAGACTTCCGACTAAGATTTTTCTTCAATTATTTTTCTTTCTTTTTTCCCTATTTGGTATATAAATATATATTGCTATATACTTATACTGCTTGAGCCAGTTTTCGAGCACCTCAAGTGTTAACTACTCTTACTAGAGCCAATTTCGGGCACCTCTAGTAAGTGGGAAAAAGGTTGAGTCCTAGAGCCAGTGATGGGCACCTCTAAGAACTATACTAGAGCCGGTGATAGGCACCTCTAGTTAAAATCTAAACCTAAGTCCTTATTGCTTTTCAAAGAAAAGAACTTCTAAAATCAACTAAGACTAGCAGTGTCTATGTGATTTCAGGCTCATAGTCTAATCCTAAGTACTAATCCTAAGAGACCTTTCCGAATTCCAGTTTGGTGAATGGTGCATACTGCTGCGGCGGCTGGAGAATATATTGCTGCCGAGGCAGTTTCAATAAAATTCAGCAGACTTAAAAAAAATTACATAAGACTGTAATTGTTGTAAAGACAAAATTTAAGGCAATAGTAGGATAATCCGAATAATTTCCATACATGGCAGATATTTTTATAAGGCAGAAGATTGGATCAATACTCCCCCCAAACTCGAGGGATGCATTCTCCTCAATGTATGCATCTGAACGTAAGGCAACAATAAAAGATAAGAAAAAATTAAGAGACAAGGAAAAGATAAACCAATTTGTATATGTTGCGTCTTTGCCTCTTTTGTATCCTGAGGGTCATCAGTTTGTGTGAAGTTTGTTGAGAAAGAAACTAAAAAAAAACTGCACTGAAAAATAATAATGAAGAAGTATGAAATAAAACAGGGGAGATGAAGTTCGATAACAACAAACCCGACGTCACTTGCGTTTGGGCGGCCAGCCGCCTTGACCGCGTCTTAGGTGGGACGGTGAATTTGATTTTTGGACTGTTTTATGTGCTTCATGGCTTCTCCTTCTTGAATTTTCTTCCTAAGATAAAACAAATAACTCAAACATAATTAAACTTATTTCGTAAAACAAATAACTCAAAAATAATTAAACTAATTTCCTAAGATAGTAGTGCAAGAAAAATAAAAAGGAAAGTTGGAATCGCCAATCCCCGGCAACGGCGCCAAATCTGATGGAGGCTAGAAAGTCTTGCTTTTATGAAGAAGCATTCGTCCTTCCACCTTTTGTCAGATTGAAGTATTTAAGATGTCGAACCCACAGGGATTGGCTTTACTTACGCAATTTATTCTTCCTGCACAATGGAAAATTAAAGACACAAATAATTGAGTTGGATTATAACTAAAGAAACTAATGAAAACAATAAAGATAAGTGATCAAGAAATCAAGGATGGAAATGTGGGGTAGGTTAGAGTGCTTCGTAGTGTGGGTTCAATTGACTTGTTTCTGTCCAATGCAATCGTATATCACTGCCTCGGCAGCACTGTAGTTTACTGCCTGGGCAGCGATAATACTGTCTGCCGCGGCAATCCCTTGCTCGTGGGCAGACTTTTACCAAAGTTCGGCAAAGTGTCCTTGGATGACTCCGCTTATCCCTAAGTCAGAGTGTTGTTGATGACTAGTCCTTAATGATACCTCCCGGCGTGAACCAGTTATACTCACCAACCAATCTCACACTTCTTTTAGCCGCTGAAACTCTTAACCTATCCCTAGGCCGAGTTAGTATTTCGCGATTGAAACACCGTACTTACCCCTTTCGTGAATCTAACTCTCCCGAGCTTAGATAAATGGATGATTTACAATATCCTCTCTCGAGCTCAATTGTGAAAACAAGGAATAACAAAGGATAAGCAAACCTTGATAATTTTATTGCATTGAAACAAGAAAGCAAAGTACAATTTTCTTCCACAACTACTCCACAATCTAACCTAAACCCCAAGGGGGCGATGGAGGAGTTTAGGGTTTTCTATGAACACTTGATTTCGAGATATCCTCCTCTCTACATAGGCTATGGTTTATATAGGCTTGGCCTAGGGCAAACCTTTCAAAAGTAGGAATACAACTTAGAGTAAAACACAAGTTAAGTACATAAATAAAAGATATTTATTTTATTTCCTAGTTTATTCCTATAAGGATTATTTTCCCGCGTGGCCTTTGACCTTGACTTTCCGTGTGTTCCTCAGCTCCGATTTCTATGCCTCTTGTCTTAAAACGTCCACCTTATTTTTCTCTTCAGATTGCCTATCATATCGACATTTATGTTCCAGGTGCTGTCGCGGCCTCAGATGTTGCCGAGGCATTAAAGTGCTGCCGGGGCATCAAAGTGCTGTCGAGGCAGGTGCTTATATGCATTTCAGCTTCAGCTTCCAGCATCCATCATGCTATCTAGCATTTCCTATGTGGTAGTTTCCTGTCTAAGAGAAGAAACCATTAACCGTACCTGCTTTATGCCAAATAATAGATAAATTCATGAATTAAGTATTGGGATGCTGAAATATGGAAATAAGCAGAATTATCCAATATTGCCATTAAATATGTCCTTTATTAGCAATAATCGAGTGGGAAATTGGTATAAAGAATAGGACTTTTAGGCATTCATCAATTGCCTAGTGAGATAGTCAATAACAATATCAATTTATAGAATGCATACAATTAACATGCTCTTATGCCATAACATCAAATTAGGCCAATGTTCAATAATTTTTAATAATAAATCAATTTTCAATATCAATGATTCATATGCTATAACATTGAGTTTAATAAGTCGTTATAAACCCTTGGATCGATCAAGATAGTAGATACGCAGACTCCTACACATCGCCAAGTCAATAAATGTCTAATCCCTCCACCTCGCCGAAATGATCAATACACAAATCATCTATCCACCTCGCCAAAATGACCAATACACAAATCATCCCACCACCTCACCAAAGATAGGTCATAGCCCAAGGACCGTAGTTCACCTGTAACAATGAGCTCATGAATCCTATGGCATGCCAATTGTATCCAATTTTCACTCGAATCCAGGGTTCAATACATTTAGGCCAATAGAAAATCCCAATGACATTATCCATAGTTCCAATAAACCAATAAAAATGATTTTGACCCTTAGGTCCATGTCAATAAATTCTATGATCAATATCGCATGCTTGGCCATTTCAATATAACCAATGACCCATATTAGTGTCAATAGAAATTGTAAACATTATTAATGGTTTAATGACATTTTATAGGATCAATATTTCAATGATTCAATGTATCGATAATTCAATATCCTATTTAATAATCTAATGAATATCAATACGTTGAAGGAAGCTTACCATAGCTTACCTCAACATCCTACATGGGTCCAATGCCATATCCTTTTCATTTCTTGATTCATGTAATCAATAAATGATATAATGAAATGGGAAAAACATCTAACTTTTTCCCATGACTTCAACTATACTCTCCTTGACACAAAAAGCCTTTACGGTTCTTGAATGACACTTTTTTTTCTTTAACTTGAATAGGAATTGATAATGTCACTAACATATTCAACAATATAAGATTGCTTCTTAAGCTTAGGTAAGCATAAACAACATAAATTCCATGAATTTAAACTTAAAACACATGGGGTCCTAACCTCATATTTTCAAGAACTCTTCTTGAAATTAACCATAAATTATCCATGGAATTCAACAATACAATAAGGGGTTTTACTCACTAACTTACTAGCTTCAACTTGGTGTATTGAAATCAACCGAATAATAAATGATCTATGGAATTCAACGATGACCCGCAACGGAGAATGGTTTGTTTTATTCACGGCCCTTTTTTTGTAAATATCTAACATCTAAAATTTAATTTCTAGTATTTTACTTTTTTCGTATTTATCATTCTGTTTTTTATTTATTTAATTTATGCAATTTACTTTTCTTGTAATTTAAATTTTGTACTTTAAATTTCTTTTATCTATTTATGTTTTTATTTTTGCTTAACATGTTACATCTAATTAATAACATTAATATGGTATCTTAATATTCAGTTGTAAGCGAGGCCGATATCAATCGTAGTGGTGGCGATTTGAACGCTTACCTTTGAATATTGAGCTCTTTAAAATCCATTCGCATTCTTAAACGGATAATAAATTAATAAAAATTCAAAGTTGCAAATTTTCAATTTTGGATAAAATATATTAGATTAGATACCAATTTTTGGGCAGTGTGGGATATTAATTATATTTCATTTTTAACCAACTCTCGAACCCGTTTTAGAATCTCTGATTTCAACTGTGTGACCTACCAATGGATCGGTGGATACTGCCTTATTTTTCAAAATAAATCTCCAATTTTGTTTCCAAACAAACCCAGATTATTTTATTTTCAAACTCTATTTTTTAAACCCTTTAAGACCCCTAATTTTTAAATAAAGTTATCATTTTTTCTTAAAATTCTCAATTTTCCATTTTAACCTAATTTTTAGCCTTTATTAATTAAATCTTAATTTCTAATAAATCTTCAAATTCATCAAATTTTCCTAAATTTTTTATTCTTTAAATATTCTATATCTTTTAAATAACGAATAGAAATTTCTAATTTAAACCATAAGTTTTTAATAAATTCCGAATTCACCAATTTTTAAACCTATTTCAAATTCTCATTTTTCACAAACAAATAAATTTTTTATGACCCCACCATTTTTTACCACCATATTTTTGTAATCATATCATTTTTAAACCTAAACCTATGCTTATAATTTTTGAAAAGGGTTGTTATAGTTGGCGACTCTGTTGGGGACATTTTATTTTTACTAAAAGTGAATCAAGTCTTAGGACGAATATTTTTGCCTTAATTAGAAATTGCAAGTTCATTTTTGAATTAATTTAATATCTTTTTAGGGATGCTAATTTATTTTAATGCTTTTTTAAATATAGACATATAAACTCGTATGTCTAAGTGGGGGGAAATGCTAGCACTTTCTTGGGGATATCGTTCCTCCTTATGGGCCTAATAAGTACCTCTGGGGCTTGACTACCCTATTTTTTCGTGGGAATATTGTTTTCCCATATATACATAGCGAAAGGGTCCCCTCGAATTGAACTCGATTAAGGTGAACCTATAATAGGTGATGATCGAAGGCCTTGTTACCCTTAGTAGGGGAGAACAAGAACAATTCGAGTACCCTTTTAGCACCAAAACTGCATGTAGAAAATTTAAGTAACCCACACCTTTAGATCCATACGGCAACCCTAGAAACTAGAACATCATGTTATTAGGGTTTATTTTTGTGCTAAGACATGTCAGGTTTATTTTTGCTATTCATTTGTATTTTGTCCTGCACTAATCATTGTTTTCTTTTGACATTTTTCCTCACAATATTATCGAGTTTTCAGTTTCATCGCATCATCATATTTCTTATCACATTGCATCATGATAGCATAATTCGTACAATAATTATGTCACACAAGCATACAATATAAATTGCATCATCCATATAATCATTGTCCTCATCATTAGTTGCACCAATTTTAATTATATGATAGTTGCACCTTATATTAGTCACATCCGCTTGCATCATTTTAGCATTTAACGTACATGGATATGATAATTGCATCACATGAACATTTGACCTTAATTTCATCTATTCACATCATAATTGCATCACGCCATACTTGCATCAATAATTTTATATTTTCATTTCATTTAGGGGCAAGCATAATCTCTCATTTTTTTAATAAAAGTGATACCTCAATCGCCGATTTTAAATAAAATGATGCTTTTTACGAGCCTCGTATATCAATTGCATAAGGGATATCAATTTTGACCTAGAGATAGGTTCCAAGCAACTCGTGCCTATTTGAACTTTAAAGTTACGAAGATTGCAAATATATGACTCATATTTCATACAAGGACCACATGAACTGATGCAAAAAATCGAAAAGAGAATCAATAAGAAAAGAAAAAAGAAACAAAATAAGGAGAAGAGAAAGAAAAAAGAAAGAAAAATAAAACAAAGAAAGGGAAAACAAAATTGGACTCAAAGCCTAATAATAGGCCTTAGTCAAAAGCAATCCAATGTTCGAAACCCGGTAATAGAATTTTTGAATAAGTGTGGAATATTTTGGGCACTCCACTGAAGCCCATTCTAGTCAAACAACCTCCTCTTCATGAGTGATGGTAATATTTTCAAAGTCATGACAATGCCGAATAACTTGAGAATTTTTTTTGCTCAATTTATTTCGAGTCAAAGGAATGTGATGAATTGAATTCTCCCCTCAAAAATAAAACAAAAATGAATCAACCAAATTAAGTGGTCTTGCACCAAAGAAGCTAAAATGTTCTTCACATATTTAAACATCAATGCATTTTTCTGAGGTCTCCTAGACACAAGATTTTCTTGGTGCAATCTTCGGTAAGTTTTTTTAGTGTCGTTTGTGCACTTTACATCTAGGGCATCCGATATCGCCAAATATATCCATATTTTCAATAAACATCTTACATTAAAGCTAGAACATGTAATCCAATGATTTGGAATGAAACAAAGGTTTTTCTGTATTACTCATAAAGAAGCTCAACAAGAACAAGGACTAACAAAAAATATGTTCTCCGTTCTCACTAGACAAGACAATTACGACCAAGCAAAGCTCATCAGTTGATTGTATCCTAAAAAGACAATGTGTCAAAAGAAGATAATCAAACTCACAATATGTTAAGGCATAAATTCACAGGGGAAAAGTCACCTAATCTATCCACCAGACAAAGTATGTGTAGAAATAGGACCAAACAAAATTCTTGGGGAATCCCTCTAAGATCAAACATAAATACATGTCATGTATCAAGTGATTCATGTCCATGTAGTGCCACTCATTTCATTATCATGAATTCATATCATGCATCACATACTAAGTCATAGATACACTACATCACATTAGTATCATAACATACATCAAGTTAGGTGCACCATGCATCAACTTTAATCAAAAGAAATAATAGGTTCTAGAAAAAGCTATCAATCAGGAAGAACAAATCGAAAAATCCTCGATCAAAAAGGAAGCCAAAACCAACGAAAGAGTTGAAACCTTAAAATAGAGGACAACCATGCCAAAAAAATGACAAAAAAAAGAAATTTAAACGAAGAATATGCAATTTTAAATGAACATCTAACCATGAATGTATCTTTCGTTTTTAGGTCTTGTATCATCGTCAATGGTGTAACAAATCAACCAATATTATCACACTGGTCATGCCTCTTTGTCAGATTTGTAGCTTAACCTCATCTCACATCAGATCATACCTCTTCGTTAGAGTCGTAGCTTGGTTCAAAAAACCTTATTATGCCTCTTCGTTAGAGTTGTAGCTTTATCACCAATATTATAACACCCCGATCATGCCTTTTCGTTAGAGTCGTAGCTTAATCACCTTTAAAAAAGTCAATCATGACTCTTCGTTACATTCATAGCTTGATCACGCCTAAAAAAACCAATCATGCCTCTTCGTCAAAATCGTATCTTGATCATCACTAACATCTCGATCATGCCTCTTCGTCATATTCATAGCTTGATCATCACTAACATCTCAATAATGCCTCTTACTCAAAGTCGTATCTTGATCACCCCTAACAAAATCGATCATGCTTCTTCGTCAGATTCGTAGCTTGATCATCACTGACACCTCGATTATGCCTCTTTTTCAGAGTCGTAGCTTGATCACCCCTAAACAAATTCGATCATGCCTCTTTGTTAGAGTCGTAGCTTGACCATCCCATTCATCTAGTCTTGCCTCTTTGTTAGATTCGTAGCTTGACCATATCATTTACCGGGTCATGCCTATTTGTCAAAGTTATAGCTTGATCTAATCCTTAAATATTGTCTCGTCGTCAATGGCATAGCGGATCACCCATATCCAAACTTCTCTTTTACCCTTCATCTTTTAATTTTTGCAGTTTTAAATAAAATATATAGATATTGTGTTTTGAAACATTTCTCTTTTGCTCCGGAAGGTCTTGGTCTTTTAACGAAACGAAGAAATGGATTAAACTTCGACCCTCTAATAGTGGTGTAATGGATCAGTTGACGAGTTTAGTTTTTGAATATTGGCAAGTTTGAGTTTGAAATAATTATGGCAGGGATAGAGTTATAGTTGGACCGAACAAAAATGGTTATTTTATGTCTTTGTTTTATCATTTTTCACAACGAAGAACAAAGTGGGATAGCTGTAATCACCATTTTTTTGGAATTAAATACACCTAAACTGAATCCCATAAATCAAATTTCCTAAACCTTAAATGGAATATAAAAAAAATCCAAAAATCCAAAAAAAATCATTCAATTAAACGACAATATAGTCCAAGAATAATCCAATAGTATTTTAATTAAACCCATTTAAAAATTTGGCAGCCCACATCTAAACCCAACAATTATCCAAAATCATTTTTGTCAAACCCAATAACCATTACACCAAATACCCAACCCGAATATATAACTCGTATACCTAAATAACCAAATCGGATGACCCGCATAACCCAGCCATCTCAGCACCACGCTAGTAGACCCATCGCCATATTAGATGCCCCCAACAACTCTTCCGGATCCGTACAAAACAAGGATCACTGGTCCCCCTCTTTCGGAAACATCCAATACCAACAAAATCTAGACAAAATCAACAAACAACCAATATTAGAAGGATTTTCATTACAAAAAATAATGTAAACATGTATATAATCCCAAACAATTGCATTGTAAACCTTAGACGAGATTTTTACAAAAAATCAATAGCAAAGCATTTTTAGAAAAAAAAAAGTGCAACCATGTTCCATTATTTCTCATCTGAATAGAAAACAGAGATAGCTTGAAAAGTTTACCTCGAAAGTTAAGATCGGTTCCCGTCACCAATCATTATCTTTCTTCAACTTCCTTTGCAAACCAAGCCCACATTACAAAGGTTTTTTTCTAACCTAAATTTTAAGCTAAAAAAAGTTTCAGTTCTTTCATCTTAGTTAAAAAAAATATTTTTTTAAATCTCCAAAAATCAATTTCAAAATTACAAAGGGAAGCCCAAAATTTTTCTTAAAATGAAATCTACTTAAAAAATCAAAAGAGGATTTTTTTTCTTTGTTTTATTTTGGGTTTTAAAATCAAAGAACCTCTTTTTAAAATCAAAATCAATAAAAAGAAGATTTCGAAGCCTATCCATCATCTGAGAAAGGAGCTGCTACGGAAAAATATCTTTGTACGTTAGACGATCTTCATCGTGAGGAGCTGATGAATGGCCACAAATAATCGGCGCTTTGATTCAAAGAACAAAACTTCTCGAATACTTCCTTTTGTCTGTGAAAAGAAATGAAATAGAATAGAAAAGATCGTTTTTTATCCTATTTTGTATCTAAGAAAAGTGTATCTCGAGACGTATGATTCAAAATTTATTAGATTTCTGCTAGCTTAATCTTTCATATTTTTATTACCTTTTTCCTTTTAAAATTTGTTTGCTTGTTTGTTTTCATTTTAGTTTATTGTTTTTTATTATATTATTGTAATCAATCAAATAAAAGACTTTTCATATTTCATCTGGTCATACCCTTTTTTTCTTATATTTTATTTATTATATTTTACATTATATTATTTATATTCTATGTTATTACATTATATATATTGTCAAGGGCCGCAGGTTGAGGTCCGAGACATTGGCATCACATGGTGCGATTTGGCCTGCCCAAGTAATTCCAGGAGCCATGTTGGGCTTGCGAAGACCACCAACGTTGGTCCGATCCAGGGAGAGCCTTATCCATCCAAGGTGTGTGAACACAGAAGATTCTTTCCATAGTTAGGTGAGAATATTCCTAGAATTATGCTTTGTTAATGGATAAGGTTGTATCATAGCCGTCGGTGTAAATCTGTATAGACCGTAGGATCGAGGGGAGTTCAACTATAAATAGAGGCCTTCCCCACCTCATTTGATGTATCAGAGTATTCCAAGTTTCCAAGGAATAAAGTTATTTTCTCTAAATCCTCTTGAGTGTTCTTTCTTTGTTCTTAAGTGTTCTTGAACGTTCTTGAGCGTTCTTGAAGAGTTATTCCTCGCTCATCTCTTTTGATCTGTTTCCGCTTAGAACGCTTCGCGTTTTTCGATGCTTGGGAAGTTTGATCTTCCATAAGTGTTGAGAAGGCTTACTTAGGTATTTTTCTTGAGTCACATCGCCTAAGGCCGTACGTTAGGCTGGTTTAAAAGTCTAGCCACGTGACAAGTGGTATCAGAGCCTTGTTCGAGCAAAGTTCTAGCCGTTCGAGGTACAAAAGCATCGAGTTTGAGATGGCACCAAAGAGGGAGACTATTGCTTCTGCAAGCCAGAAGGGTTTGGAAACCCAGGCTGACAAAGAAAGCCGAGCTAACTCAAGGGACAAGTTTTCTGCACTTGAGGACAAGGTCACCAGACTTGAAAGATCCGTGAAGGATGCCATGGAGCGACTCGACGTGGTTGACACACGCCTCGAGGAACTAGATGATCAAGGTGATAAGCTGGAGGAAAAAGAAAATGCTCTCGAAGCCAAGTTTGTAGCATTGAGGGAGGAAATGTTGGGACTCAAGGCGGAAGTGCTGGTTTATCAAACTACTATGCGAAATGGTATGTTAAATCCAATAACACCTAAGCCAATGAAGGACATCCCAACACCCAAGGAGTTCAAAGGAACTAGGTCGGCGAAAGATGTCGAGAACTTCATTTGGAGCATGGAGCAGTACTTCCGGGGAATGAGCATCACTGACGATGCCTAGAAGGTAAACACTGTTGTTGTTTATTTGGTTGATGTTGCCTTGTATGGTGGCGACGTCGTTGCGTGGATAAGAGTAATGGAGGCATGGCTGTTGGAACCTGGGACGAGTTCCAAGCGGAGTTGAAACAGTAGTTTTGCCTGAGTAACACTGAGCGAGAAGCCAGATCCAAGTTCAGGAGGCTTCGACATGAAGGATCCATTGCGGATTACATTCGAGAGTTTAGCGAGCTACAACTCTTGATACTCGGCTTTAGTGAGAAGGATGCACTTTTCACATTTATGGACGGACTGAAGCCATAGGCCAAGACCGAGTTAGAGCGGCGGGATGTCAAAGAACTTTCCAAAGCCTTAGCTATTGCGGAGTCCTTGACCGAGTACGGTGGATTCAAGTCCATGGAATCCAAGTCTTCCAATTCCCGTGGCAAGGGAAATGGTAGAAGAGACGAGGATGTTTCCGAAGATAGTAGCGATGATGGAAAGCCATCGACCAAGTCCAACCGGCATGAGAAGCCATATGAGCAGAAGGATCGAGGTGCAATACGGTGTTACCATTTTGATGGTCCATATGTAGTGAAGGACTGTCCGAATAAGAAGAGCCGCCTCGATGCCATAGTCCATCAGGATGATGATTCAGATGATGAGATAGGTAGACTTGGTGCAATCGCCAGCGTCAAAGGAGGAAAGCCGAGGGTAGCGGGTCGCAAGTGTTACCGTTGTAAGGGGTCGCATATAGCGCGAGAATGCCCTGGTCGAGTTAATCAGTCCAAGAACGACGAGCCCGAGGGTGATGAGGCTGCGAAGCTTGGCTCGATGATTCTGAGTTCTGCCAAGAAGAAAGGCAAGAAGCAGAATGGGTTGATGTTTTTCGACATCAACGTGGCGGGACGATCAAAGTGTGCTTTGGTGGATACCGGGGCAAGTGATATGTTCATGTCCAAGAAGGTTGCAGTGGAGCTTGGTCTTAAAGTTATGGACTCAACAGACAAGATCAAGACTGTGAATGCCAAGGAAGCTCCTCTTATAGGGACTTTGAGGAAAGTTGATCTGCAGATTGGTGATTGGAAGTCCAAGGAAGACTTCAAGGTAATCGATATTGATGACTTTGATTTTATTTTGGGACTAAATTTCCTTGACCGTGTTGAAGCGATCATCATTCTGTGTGCCAACTTCATTTGCATCTTGGATCCGAGACAACGATGTGTTGTACCAGTACGACGAGACATCAGGCAAGGGACCAAGAAGTTGACAACTATTCAGCATGTCGAGGATGCTCCAAGCCAAGGATTCATCGTGAAAGAGGTGATTGTTAGGGACATTTCCTTGGTGAGGCATGTGTTGCCCGAGCCTATTGGCGTGAAAGCCGTCGAGGAGCCATCCGTGGACAAGGTGGTCGATGCATCGAACTTCAAGGGGACCGAAGTGTCGATAGGTGTAGCATTGCCGCGGAGCAATGAGTCGTCAAGCTTGGAGAGAGAAAATGCTGGATCAATGAGTGAAGTACCTCTTGAAAACGGGGATAGTGATCAAGATGTTCTTGGTACGGTTAATCTTACTAGACGGTACGAGCTGAAGCGAGTAGTCCTTATGGGGGGATAGCTGAATCAGAGTCCAGTGCTCTTTATGGGGAGAGCAGTTCTTATGGGGGACATTCAAGCCAGACTCCGAGACAGAAGCAAGCCAAGGTGCACGAGAAGCTCCAGGATCGAACTCAGAGTTGTCCGAGTGACGTGACGAGGGCGTCGCCAAGTTTGGTGGGGGAGAATGTCACAGGCCGCAGGTTGAGGTCCGAGACATTGGCATCACATGGTGCGATTTGGCCTGCCCAAGTAATTCTAGGAGCGATGTTGGGCTTGCGAAGACCACCAACGTTGGCCCGATCCAGGGAGAGCCTTATCCATCCAAGCTGTGTGAACACTTTGTGTGAACATAGAAGATTCTTTCCATAGTTATGTGGGAATATTCCCAGAATTATGCTTTGTAAATGGATAAGGTTGTATCATAGCTGTCGGTGTAAATTTGTATAGACCGTAGGATCGAGGGGAGTTCAACTATAAATAGAGGCCTTCCCCACCTCATTTGATTTATCAGAGTATTCCTAGTTTCTAAGGAATAAAGGCATTTTCTCTAAATCCTCTTGAGTGTTGTTTCTTTGTTCTTAAGCGTTCTTGAACGTTCTTGAGCGTTCTTGAAGAGTTCTTCCTCCCTCATCTCTTTTGATCCGTTTCCGCTTAGAACGCTTCGCGTTTGTCGGTGCTTGGGAAGTTTGATCTTCCGTAAGTGTTGATACGGCTTACTTAGGCGTTTGTCTTGAATCATATCGCCTAAGGTCGTACGTTGGGCTGGTTTAAAAGTCTAGCCACGTGACAATATATACATACGTTACATTACGTTATCTTGTATATTGTTATTAGTTTATATAATATATTTATATAAGCATATATGTTATAAATTATATTAGTTTAAAATTATTTATATTTTATTTTATATATTATATTATAATATTTAGATGTATATGTATTTATATTATTATTTTTTGTTCAATACCAGTTTTACGGTGACCTGTAACAGGGAATGATCCGTATTATTCACAACCCGTTTTATGTAATTCTAACATCTAAAATTTAATTTCTTGTATTTTATTTTCTTTGTATTTATCATTCTAATTTTTATTTATTTAATTTGTGGAATTTACTTTTCTTGTAATTTAAATTTTACACTTTAAATTTCTTGTATCTATTTATGTTTGTATTTTTGCTTAACATGTGACATCTAATTAATAACATTAATGCGGTATCTCAATATTCGGTTGTAAGCTCGGATGATATCAATCCTAGTGGTGGTTGTTCGCACACTTACCTTGGAATATTGAGGTCTTTAAAATCTATTTGCATTCTTAAATGGATAATAAATTAATAAAAAATTGAACTTGCAAATTTCTAATTTCGGATAAAATATATTAGACTAGGTACTAATTTTTCGGCGGTGTGAGGTATTAATTATATCTCATTCGTAACCGACTCCCGAACCCGTTTTAGAATCTCTGGTTTCAATGGTGTCTGACCTACCAAAGTGATCAATGGAGACTCCCATTTTTATCAAAATAAACCTCTATTTTTGTTTCCAAATAAACAAAAATTATTTTATTTTCAAACTCTATATTTTAAACCGTTTAAAACCCCTAATTTTTAAATAAAGTTCTCATTTTTCTTAAAATTCCCAATTTTCCATTTTAATCTAATTTTGAGCCTTTATTAATTAAACCTTAATTTCTAATAAATCTATAAATTCATTAAATTTTCCTGAATATTTGATTCTTTAAATATTCCCTATTTTTTAAAATAAAAAATAAAAATTTCTAATTTAAACCCTAATTTTTAATAAATCCCCGATTCACTAATTTTGAACCCTAATTTTTGAACCTATTTCAAATTCCCATTTTTCACAAGCAAATAATTTTTTTAAGACCCACATTTAGTACCACCATAATTTTATAATCATTTCATTTTTAAGCCAAATCATATGCTTATAATTTTCTAAAAAGGGGTCGTTACACAATTGCCCTGACAATGGTTTTAATTCAAGAATTGGAGATTGCTTAATAGATGGTTTTGCGATCTTACCTCCCTTACTTCGATAAGTGATTTGCTCAAAGTACTTATAGGGACGACTAACTATCCAATTTGCTTCATGTTGTTCTTTATCGTCTTGTTCTTCGATTTCATCAAGTTCAACACTACAATTACTGAGGCAATTTTTAACGATATCTTCTTCTATTCTAAAATTGAATTCGATAGTTGCTTGAATGATCTTACATTCCTCTTGATCATCAGCATGCTTAAAAGTATGAAAAAGTTGAGCTTGACTTGCTAGTCATTGAATCGCATTGTAAATTCTCACTTCTCGACATCAATTAAAGTTCTCTTTGTCCCTAAGAACGGCTTCCAAAGAATAATCGGTGTAAAATCGTCTGCTTCTCAATCTAACACAATAAAATCATCTGGAAAAATAAATTTATCAACCCTTACCAAAATATCATCAATTTTCCCCTCTAGATGCACATAATATCTATTTGCAAGCTGCAACATCACTATGGTAGGTTTAGCCTTTTCGATTCCCAATTGTTTGAAACCCCATTTTGGCATAAGGTTTATGCTTGCTCCAAGATTACATAACGTCTTTCCAGCATAATAATTTCCAACTGCACATGGAATTGAGAAACTTTGGGGATCCTTTAATTTTGTTGTCATCCAGTTATGCATGATAACCATACATTAACATCACCTCACCTCGTTCTCTTAAAAACAATGTCCTTGAGAAACTTCACATAATTCGACATTTGCTCTATTGCCTCTACTAATGAAAAATTAATATGAACTTTCTTCAAAATATCTAAGAATTTCTTGAATTGATATTCTTGCTTTTGTCGTTGAAGCCTTTGTGGAAATGGTGGTGTTAATCGAATGTCTTCAATCTTCTCATTTGTTTGAAATTTGATAGAGGGCATTGTCAAGGCATCAGAACTTGCCACGACATATTTCGATTCATCCTTCTTTTCACTAGATTCATGTTTTGGTACTAATTTCGGCTTCGCTGGATGTTCTTTTTCCTATACAGGTTCATTGTTTATTCTTAATCCACTTCGAATAGTAATCACCTTACATTACTCATGGTCAATTCCCTTGGTGATCTCAGTGTTTCTAGGTAAACCGCCTTTTTTGTCTTGTATTCAAATTTTTCGCAAATTGACCAACTTGTATTTTCAAAGCTTTTAGTGTTGCTTCTTAGTTTTGGAACAACATCTAATTCTTGTTAATAAAAGCATCAGTGCTTTCCATGATGTTACTATTCTTAGCCATATAAGATTCAATCTTCAACATAAATGCATTAAGATTATTTTCTAAAGAACTAGACTGTGTCGATTGCTACTGAGACATCTGTTGTCAAGACATATTTTGTTGGAATCCTAATACTTGTGTATTTGAATTGCCTTGATTGAGAGCATTATTCAGATTGCTCCTAGAGAAATTTGGGTGATTCTTCCAAGCTAGATTATAATTTCTGGACATCACATTGTTCTGATTGTAATTTCCAACTTAAAAACTTGACTCTGGGTTCTGCAAACACTCAGAAGAATCATGGTTACCATTGCATAAATCATAAAAGGAATTCAATATCTTGATTTGTTTTATGTTACTAGGTCGTTTCATATTCTTAACTAAATTGGTTAAGGTAGCCAATTGTGTAGCAATTGAGTCTAATGCATCAAGCTTAGTGGCGTTATGTCTGAGTCCTACTCGCCTAGTGTTTGGGAACTAATAATCATTTTTGGCCAGAAAATTTAAAATCTCTATTGCTTCCTCTGCGAACTTTTCTAGGAGTACGCCATTTGCCGAGGCATCTAACATCATCTTTGTTGGTGTGTTAACGACATTATAGAACTTCGTCACTTGCGTCCATAATGGGAATCCCTATATGGGGTATTTGTGCAAAAGTTGTCTATATCGCTCCAAAGCTTCGTGCATAGATTCATCATCTGCCTACCGAAAAAAATGATTTCATTACGTAACCTATCAATCAAATTAGTGGAACTAAATCGAGCAAGAAAATCACGACATAATTTCATCCAAGATCCTATAAATCTGAATGGAATAATATTTAACCATGTTTTAGATCTATCTCTTAATGAATAAGGAAACAATTTAAGTCTTAGGATATCCTCATGGACTCTTTGTATCTTGAATGAGTTGTAAATATACAAGAACGATTTGAGATGTTGTCTAGCAACTTCGGTTGTCGATTAGTCAAATTGACCAATTGTATTGATCATACTGAACATCATTGGCTTTAACACAAAATGTGTTGCTTCAATTTCCGATGCAATAACTCCTAGATTTAATCCATTGATATCTTTCTCCAATTAATCTCAAATAGCCATGCGTCTAACACGAGATGGTTGTTGTTCAGCTATGTCTTCTCCTATTGCCATGACATTTTGATTGTCGATGAGATGAATAAGATTTTCCATTGTTGTGTTATGTTCACGTCTCCTTCGACGAAATATTTTTTCTATCTTGGGTTCAAATGAATGGTTTTGTGATGTTGGTCTTGCCTAGTTTATACACAACAACAAAACCAAAATTGGTATGCTCCATAAAACCGAGAGAATTAAACATAAAAGAAATAAAAATGCAAGAAACTAAAAACAAAGGTGCAAGAAACAACAACGCCAAAAACTTGTTGCGTGTTTAAAGTGCTTTGCAATAGGTGCAAGTGTATACTTCACAAGTTATAGTATATAATAGTTATCGTCTTCACAAGGATTGGTACTCCTTTTAGAATCTAATTTCGCGCACTGAAAATAAAAACACAAATTGTTTATAGAATTGATATTAAATAAAGTAAATTAATAGAACAAGCAATTAAAATAAATTGGAGTGATCAATAAGAAAGATGAGGTTGGGTTATCCTGAATTGTGGAGCGATGGGCGAATGAATTCTTCTTTGTAAGAGAGTGCTAGCACCGCTCAATTATTCTGGAAATTGGGCTTAATCAGATTGCCTAGTCAGGTCATCTAATGCTTGGGCAATTGCAACTAAGGGAATTATTCGGGAAATTTGAGAGACTATCCTCAAGGTTCAATGAAGCGTTCTTCAATGGTCTTCATTATCCCTAACGTGAAACTGTTGAGTTGATCAAACAATCGAAATAAGCTCTACCTCCACTACCTTATCTCTCACTAAGGATGTTTGCTTGAGGTTCAATAGTTGTTGTTTCTGCTTGAATTGTTTGTTTTTATACCTTCTCATTGAATTCTAACCGTTGAAGTTGTTGGGATCATAAATATAAACGTTATGCCTTCATCCTCCCACCATAAATGCACTTCTGTTGGTACCAATATTGAAACACGATTTACCTGTACCGAAACGATACAAGAATAGAGACACTTGTTTGCATTTAATAGGGGTATTGAAACACTATGTAAGCGTATCGAAACACTTAGTCTTTAAAATAGGGGTTTATCAAAATGGCTTGAAGGTCATATCGAAACATTTCAAGATTGTAAATGTAACACCCCAATCCCGGTTCAAGAGCTAGGAGTGTTACTCAATCGTATTAAGACAATTCAGACAATTAAAGTTCAATCAATCTTGATCAATACATTTCATGTCCAAAAATGTCACTATTTGAGGCCAAAAAAAAAATTATAATTAAGAATGATTACCCAACCATTTATTAACTCATAAGATTAATCAATTCATGTATCATATTACACATGCCTATTTCCATAAAAGCATACAAACCATTAATATTCATTTCAATCTTGTTAATCTTTGGTACATTTTAACGTATTCTTATATTTTAGGAATCGATTTGATTTAGTCATACATAAATCATAAACCATTCGATCACCTTATACAATATACAATTTACTCAATTCATGAATCTTATTAGACTTATTCATATCATCTAACATTTACATCTCATTCGAATACTAGCATAAAAAAATCAGTCTATTATGAACCATGATCATATAAGCATGCTTTAGAATTTAGAGTAAAGACACAGTTAGGGACTCTCTTAAAACCCAAGGGAACAAATTGGTCTTTCTTGACGACTATGCAACCCATCAAGACTTGTTTCAATTACACTAAAAATTTAATTCTAACTTTCAATTTACAAATTCATTTTCATCTAAGTATATTAAACCTTAGAGTACTTTAATCCTATCCTAATAATTTCTATTATACATCCATGTCATTTTTATCATAACCCATATAACTTTTAAATGTTTGATTAAAATCATGGACTTAGCAATTTAATTATCCTAACATAACAATACAACCTATGTCATTCATATCATATCCTTTCATGCATTCATCAATAGGTCCAAAATTTAAAACAACTCAAGAATCTCAGTCATTACACCATTTGAGCTATGCCAAAACATGTTATCTAAGTTCAATCATGCTAACTTAAGCTCTTATCATAGTTATTAATTTATTCATGTATTCAATCCATTCAAAATATATACCTCAAACAAGATTTACCATAAAATTACATCATATAAACACATCTAAAGGCATGATCCTAACAATTTAAATTACACTAACATATCAATCCAATCTTTCGAATTATACAAGCTATACTTAAGGCCTATCTTAACTTATAACATGCATGCATGATCTTATCACATTCATATCAAACAACTCAAGACATGCCATCATTTTAACTTATATACTAACCAAAACTTTATCATATTATCAAGTATAACTTCTTAAGACTTGACTAACAATTAAGCACAGCAAATTTAAGTGTTTCAATCAAACAATTAAACTATGCCCTTTCATGGGCTTTATACATAACCAAATTCCAAAACCAAATTTACAAACAAACTTTCTAAGCTCTATTATGCATACTAACTAGCATATGATTAACTATGCCACCAACTCTAGGAGTTACAAGATTTCACCTTACCATAATTTATCGCTTGCTTGTGCTATCTTGGATCAACCTTGGAACAACTCCTAAGATCGAGCACCTATAATTTAGGAAAGGAAGAACAAGAGTAGTAAGTACACAAGGTACTTAGTGAGGTAGCACTTAGAACTAACCATTTAATTCAACCTTTCATTGATTATATTATTTAACCACTTTTAGTAATTATTTTACATCCCAAACACTAAGCATTTTTAATCATATGACATGATTTAAGTCTTATACAATCTGTCCATTTTGTATAGTTAAGCATATAAGCTTTCTAACCATGTAATCAATTCATATAAACAATTAAACATGCAGTCCTAAACATGTACTTAAGCATTTGATCATTCCATGTCATTTTACAAGTCAATTAACTAAGTATGCATGTTGTCCTAAACATGTACTTAAACATTTGATCATTCCATATCATTTTACAAGTTAATTAACTAAGTATACATGCTGGTCTAAACATGTACTTAAACATTTAGTCATTCAATGTCAAGTTTCAAGTCATATGATCAAGAATACATGTTGTCCAAGTTGGCTAATAAAGCATACAAGCTTAAATGTCATGTAAATAAATCATGTTATCGAGTAAACAAGTTTTCCAAGTTAGATAATTAAGCATACAAGCTTAAATGTCATGTAAACAAATCATGCTATCAAGACATATAATCAAGATACATGCTATCATTTCATGTACTTCAGCATTTTAAACACTTTATGTCATGTCTCATGTTATATGATTAAGCACATATGTTTTCCTACTCATGTAACTAAGTTAGTCTTACTTATTAGCTCATTTCCATTCATGTTACAAGTCATTATTATCTTGTATTGCCTTGGCACGTAAAATACCCGTATGAATATGGTACACAAAGTACCCGTATGAAGATGGCACATAGAGTACCCGTTTGAAAATGATACACGAAGTATCCGGGAAGGTGACCAAGACACCAAGAGTACACAAAGTACTATCATAAGATACCAAAGTATCTAACAAATAGGTGACTCACCACCTAAACAAGAAGGTGACTTACCACCAACTTAAGTACACAAAGTACTAACATATAATAGTGTTAAGATGTATTTACATCAATAGATGTCAATTACACCAGACTGTTACTGAGCTCTAGACTCTAGGCATGTCTTACTATCTAAGACCAACTATCAACCAAGGCTTACTTAGTATCTTGTTAACTTTCATATCATATGACTAATTGTCTCAAATTATCATGCACCAATATGCATTTCATATAAGCAATCATATATGTAACATTCTATCATTTCATGTAAATGCATGTAAAACATACCTTGGCTCCAAACAAAGATGCCTTGTACTTACCTTGTCATCGTTAAGCAATGCTTATGCACTTATATATTCTAAAATGGCATTCAAACAAGTTATCACATATTAATCCTTCTGCCCTTAGATTACCAACTATTAAATTAGTCAATTTACATGCTGATTAATCATGTGAAATAATGGTTAAGGCCTAAGTTCTAACCCTAAGTTAGCTACACTCACAATTCCTCCAAGCTAGCACTCGAGGCTTAAATGGTCACTCCACTTGCTCCTTGCAAGAAAAAGACTCTAATCATCCATCATTTGATCTCCCAAAATGACATAAAATTTAATAACGTGTCATTAGTATCCATTTACAAGCAAAACAATTTGCATTTTAAGTGTAAAACAATTACAAAAAACAGTTTCTGCCCTAATAAGACAGCTTAGCTATCTTTCACCAAAACTAGCATATCTCCTAGTGTATTTATCCAAATTAAGAATACTTTATACCATTGGAAAGATAATAGAACCCTCTATATTACCATATTAGGCTTACATTTTATATCATACCTGATCAGTACCAGTTTTTACTTAAAGGCAGGGCAGTCCTGTTTCAGGACAGCCTGAACCACTTTTACTATTTACTTATATCTCCCAATCTAAAATCCAAATGAGGTGACGTTTTTTTTAAATTAAATATGAATCATATGAGTATTATACTGCTATTTTTCAGAGTTAAATTCCACCTATAGCAACCTAGGTGATTTTTTTCTAAGTTACTGCCCAGAACATAATGTTCTGGACAAATTTTGCTACTTTCAATCCTTTGATCATTTGAACCATTTAACCTACCAATTCACTTAGATTACTACTTCCATTCAACCTTAGAATTAATTTGAAACCAATCCCTAGTAAAAAATTCCATCTAATTCATCCTTCCACTTAACCAATTTAGCCAATAAATTTTCAGATTTTCAGTTAAGGTGTTTCTAAGGGACTGTTTTGCTTCTACTTGCTTTCCAAGCCTATTTACACTAATTCAAGCTCGCCAAATTATGTTCATGCTTCTAACGTCATAATCAAGCAATAACTAATTCAAAATAAGCTTCAAACTAACTAAATCAACACCAAATAGCAAGAGAAACAAGAACAATACCTAGGTTGTGAAAAAAAGTCCACTAGCTCTAGATTGCTTCTCCAATGGCTTGATTAACTTCCTTAACTCCTATGGATTTCTAGAACCCACTCTTAATTCACTAAATTTGTGGAGAATCAATGAAGGAAGAAGTTTGTTGGTTTTCTCTCTTGGTTTCGGTACAAGGAGGAAGTAGATGAATTTGCTTTTTCTCTTTCTTTCCACTACCAAAGATGGCCACTCCCTCCCATAATTTATCCCTTTTTTAATTATTTTTAATCAATTAATTAGATTAATAATCCATTCAAGTGACCAGCCAAGGACACATATAAAACTCTTTGGTAAAATTGCTTGAATTTACAAAATAAACTTTAGTTTTACATGCAATCTTCCTTAGTTTGTTCTTGTTTTAATTAAACCCTTCAATTAACTTATCACTTCTTCTTTATTTCAATTGAGTCCTAAGTCTTATTAATTAATTTAACATGTGACATTTTAATTCATAATTGACTAATTTATTTCTCCTATCTCATGTTAAGCTTAATCCTAACTTGTTTGCAAGATTTAATTCATTGAAATCCAACTATAATTTCCTTGTTACAAGCTTGTAATCTTTCATTTGATTATTTCAATTATCAATTGATCAATTAATAATTGTTCTATCCTCCTAGGCCCGATTTAGGGTGTTACAGTAAAAAGCGGTATCGAACCTCCCCTAGGGTCGTTTCGGTCTTAGGGCCGTTTCAAAACGAGTTACAAAATTTTAAAGTTTATCTGTTAAACAGCGGTTAAAACATTTAATTCTAAAATAGCCGTTGGAAAAGTTGACCTGGTATTGAAACACTGACAAGGCGTATAAAAACACATGTTTCGATACCAACTTTAAGTGTTTTGAAACCAAATTTTACAGTTTCAAATCATATCAAAACGATCCTAGAACGTATAGAAACGTCTGTTAAAATTTGAAATACCTAGTTAAAATTATGAAGGTCGTTTCGAAACCTATTTGAGGTTTATCGAAGCACCTAGTAAAACTCAAAAACAATCTTTAAAATTTTAAGTGTGGTATCAAAACACCTGTAACAAAATCACTAAGAAAATTTTTTTATGTTCTTGGTTTGACTTAAAGTTATTTGTTTGACTTTAGGGACTTAAAAATCACTTAAAAAATCGTACAATCTTTGATGATACATCCCTGCGTTAATCAAAGGCGTACAACAACAAATCTTGCACTCTTGTTAGCCTTTGAAATCCTCAACTTATCCCTAAGCCAGATTAGTTCTCACGCACTTGGTTCGAACCATGCTTATTCGTTTCATAAATCTAATTTTCCCAAATCTAGATAAATGGATCATTTTATAATGTCCTTTCCTAATTATCTCGCAAACCAAATAAAATGCCAAGAATAAGCAAACCTTGATTAAGAACTCATCAAATACGTAGATAGAATTCAAACTAAATCAATCCACAAAATAAAATAACCCAAGCCAACTTAATTTAGTTCATGGCTGGGCAAAGTATCAAACAATATCCTCTCAACATCACTTGAATAAAAACAAGGAAAAAGAAGTCGATAGCCCCTTGTTTTCTCTCTCAATCTCGCCTCTCCTTGTTGTAGACAACATGCTCTTTTTTTAATGGCTTGGCTTAGTCAACTTAGGTAATAAGATAAAGTTTGAATAGAAAATAATCATGAAAGAAAAATTCTTTTCTCACTTGATTTATATCAAGTTTTTTCATCTTTGTTTCAATCTTCTAAATCTTTCATTGCTTTAAAAAATTGAATTTATCTTAGTGAGATTTCTTACAAATTGGTAGCCTATCACCAAGGGATTTATTTTCGGAAATAAGGAAATACACCAAAGTAGTATCTTTTTCTATTAATTTTAACCAAAACACGAATTAATATGACAACTCAGGGAAATATGTAAAAAATGCATAAATAAATAATAATGCAATTAATAATATGCCTAAGTCTAACAATAATATGATTAAAAATGTAATAAAAATAGTACTTTTAGACACTTAACGTAATTTAAGAATATTTTTTAATTATTTAATATTTTTTTTAAAATATCCTTGAATTAAATTTAAAATTTAATATTATTTAATTCAAGGTAACATATTAATTAATATAATAAAAATTATTATATTTAATATTATTTTAATATATTAATGTTAATAGTTAACGTTAAAAAGTAATTTCTCAATCAAAATTGATTTTCTACTCCAAAAGCTAGAAATCTTGGCTGAGGTTAGGTGAAAATTATCTTTTTTTTTTAAGTGATTTTTCATTCTTAAGGGGAAGCGTTTAGCTTATTAGGGGTGTGCAAAATCGGTTTCGGTTTAACCATTAACACATTATTTAGAAGATTTATCCACTAGTATATAATCTAATTCAATATTTAAAGATTTTATTCAATATTAAATTATGATTCAAAGATTTTATGTGATATTTTTATGAGGGGAGTAAATATGCGTTGCACTCTTTTTCCCTTAACCGAGGTTTTGTCCCAATGGGTTTTCCTGGTAAGGTAATGAGGTAACATGTTATGCGTATCAAAGATGTGTATACTCTTTTTCCTTCACTAAGAATTTTTTCCCACGGGGTTTTTATTTTAGTAAGGTTTTAACGAGGCACATTATCTTCATGGATATCCAAGGGGGAGTATTATGAATATCTTTATTTATGATGGATATTCATATATTAAATTAAACTTTAATGGGATTTATTATTAGGGTTTAATACCTATTGGAATTAGAGTTTCCATCTTATGCCTATAAATATAGACTTTTAGGCAAAGCATTGTACACAACCCTAGTTTGAGAATATAATACAAATCTCCCTCTTTTATCTCTCATCTTTATTCTTCTATTTTATTCTTATTCTTTATTTTATTCACAATTTTTTTTTTCAAATTGATTACCATTTACTTTAAGACTTAGGCCCCTAATTTCACTTTGACCTTAATTGGTCACCAACTTCCATTTTCTATTTCGATTTTTCTTAAATTTTTAAACTCATATTTTACTATTTTTAAACTAAAATTTTGATTTTTTTTTACCAATTCATAAATTACATGTCGACTCTATTTCGAGAAGGATATACTCTCTTGATTTTTTTCCTTTCCTTAGTTTTATATTTTATTTTGTAAGTTAAATTAATATTGCTTTATTTTCATGTATTTCATTAATTTAATTTAATTTAATTTTGTAAGACCAAAATTAAAATTTTAGCCTTTAAATTAAATCATTAGTTTAGGAAATCCCGAGGTTCTAAAAACATTAGTTTTAACCTTTAAATTTAAAAATTAAAACTCATGTTCTTAAAAAAATCATAAAATACATTTAATTATATCTGAAATCCAACAAATAAAATTTACTTAGAGTATTTCTCTTAGATCGATAATAACTAACATAAAATATTAAAAACTTGACAATGATTAAAGTTTTTAATTAATACATAATCTCACTAAAAGAAGATAACGTGTTAGCGTCAGAAATATTAAATTTAACAATGATTAAAGTTTACTCTTCGAATAGTGGTATTGTAAAAAATAATTCATATTCATAAATAGATAATAAATTAAATTTCATATGAAATTAAAAATTCTGACATTAAGACAATTTGTAATTGGCTAGTAATCAATTTTTTAACGCTATGGCGTGCTCATCTTTTCTCACGCTTAATCGACTCTCAAACCTGTTTTTGTATTTTCATAAACCAAAACTATATTTTTAATAAAATAAATATTTTTTTTTTAATTTAATGACCAATTTTTAGGTAATTTAATCATACCTTTTAAAACATTGATGATTACTCCATTGTTTTTTATTTTTATAATAAATATGTTACACAATAAAAAAAATGTGACAGTTTAAGGACTCCATTGAAGAATACCTTTTTATTTTTTATAAAAAAAGAGTCAGTCCGCAAGTCGATTACACTTTGTTTTAATATTGAAATTTGTTATGTTGATGTAAAATTTAATATAATTGTCTATTTACTCATTATTTATATCCCCTCTGTCCCATTTAAGATGTCTAGTATTAACTTTTTAAAGTAAATTTTTTTTGTCATAATTATTTTAAATATTTTAATTTATTAAATTTTATAAAATATATATTTTTAAACTAATTAATTAGAGGTTTCTAAAATATATATATATTAATAATAGATTTAAAGTTATAATGAGTTAAATTTAAAAATTTTGACAAAAGAAGTTAATATTGAAAAAAAAATTGACACGGAGGGAGTACTTTTTTATGATTTTAACTAATTTTTTTATAATTTTATATATGTACAATATAATATCTTATGTAATATTATTTTTTTTTAGATTTTTAATTATTTTTATAATTTTATGGCGTCAGCGTGTGCCACTTATCACCGTTTTAATAACTGTATACGAACTAACGGTCAATGTTATAAGAAAACTAAACTGAACGTAATTTAAATTTTAAAAACTTAATTAATTATGATATAAATTATATCGACTGAATTAAATATAAAATATTCATAAAAACTTAATTTTTTGATTTTTCGTTCGATACTAATTTGACATTTAAGCCTTTATTATTATAAATGGGTAAATTACACGGATAACCACAATATTATGGAGTTAATATCGAAATGGCCACAATGCTTTAAAAAGCGTCAAATATACCGGTGAATTATTAATTTGGTATTAAAATAGCCACCGACCGTTAAATGTCAAATGGACTGATGACGTGGCCGTTAAAATTAAAATAGAATAATTACACATTTACTCCCTACTATTCATACTTTTTTTTAATTTAGTTCGAATTTTATTATAATAAAATAAAATAATTATTTAATTATGTGGTAACACGTGTTACCACCTAATTGGAGGATTATATTTATATATTATTTAATTTATTAAATTAATTTAAAAGAAGAAAACAAAATCCCACAACATGCTTTCCAAGGGTGTTAAACCCATGACCTTATGCATAAATGAGCAACACCCAAACCAATAAACCAAGATGATTATTATAATATAAGTTCCAATAACATATATATATATATATATATATATTTATTGAATGCAGTTTTTTATATGTATTATATTAATTCTACATATAATTTTATATTTATTTTTTAATTTAATTAAAAGATTAATTCAATTATTTTTTATATAATAAATTAAAATATTTAAATAATAATAAAAAATTATTTAACAACCCCAAATCAAACCATAAACGTGTAATAGTAAACTCTAAATCCAAACCCTAAATCCTAAACCCTAATCTTTAAAACCCTAAATACTAAACCTTAAATCCAAATCCTAAACCCTAAACCCAAATCCTAAACTATAAATCTTAAACCATAAACCTTAAACCCTAAATATTTTAGATTTAAGGTTAAATATTTTTATATTTAAGGTTTAAGATTTAAGGTTTAGGGTTTTAGAGTTTAGATAATTTAGGGGTTATTAAATAAATTTTTATTATAATTTAAATATTTTATTTTGTTATATAAAATAATTTAATTAATATTTAAATTAAATTAAAAAAAATTATGATTGTGTGAATAAATATAGAAAACTGTATTCAATATATACATGCTGAAGGAATTTAAGACAAAAATTTGCTTGATTTAGTGGTTTGAGTGTTGCCCATATATGCTTAAGGTTACAAGTTTAAGTCTCTTCTCAAACGCTTTGGTGAATTTTATTTTCTTCCTTTGATCAGGTGGTGACACGTGTCACTACCTGATTGGAGGAGGAAAAATAAATTTAATTAATTAAATAATAATGTCCTCCAATAAAGTGGTGACACATGTCACCACCTAATTAAATAATTATATTATTTTATTATATTAAATTAGGACTAAATTTAAAAAATGTATGAATAGTAAGGAGTAAATGTGTAATTATTCCATTTAATTTTAACAGTCACGTCATCAATCCGTTTGACTTTTAACGGTCGATAGCTATTTTAATACTAAATTAATAGTTTATCGGTATATTTGACGCTTTTCAAAGTATTATGACCATTTTAATATTAACCTTATAGTATTGTGGCTATCCATATAATTTACCCATTTTAAAATAAAGGATTTACACGAAAGCTGGTTGAGTCTGAGGCCAATTTGGAGTGTGGGACTCGTACACAACTCCAGCACATGCAATAATCCAAGATGATGTCATTTGATTTTGAGGTAACCCGTCAATCATGTTGTGGAAAACAAGCATCAGAGTTTGAATATTCTTAATGCTTATTGCCAATAATCTTGTCTTTTATGGGTATAAATCTTCTGTATTTTATTATAATTAAATTAGTATCTTAATTTAAAATAATAAATTTAAGATTTATGATTTATGATTTAAAGTTAAAATTTAAAAAATTAGAGATAAAATATATTTTTAGGTATAAGATTTAGGGTTTAAAATTTAATTTTTAAGAACTTTTAATGTGAGCATAAAATAAGACATAGTTAGGAAAAGATGATTTTTATTGGTATGTTACATAAAAATCTTATTCGCTTCCAAGTTTGACAAGTCGTTGGAAAAAATAAATCTTTCAGCCCCGGCTTATCATGATTGTATTGTATATACTTCCTTTCAAATCTCAAACATTCCGATGGCGTCATAGTTAACACTTTCTATGATCTTGAACCCAATTCTATCAAGGCGATTGCCGATGGTTTATATCAAACTAGTATAGATTCTATAAAGAATAATGTATTTCCATTGATATTAAATGCACCAGGTACACTTCTTTATATAGGCTAAACATAGCCTTAACAGTATTGACACCTAACCTAACAACATAACAGAATGCTTGTTATTCAATGTATACATGAATTGCATGGCTAACCTAAGGTAGCTTTTAGACGTTGGTAACTTCTGAAAACTCAACTATACAATATTCTCCCTGTTTTTCTCACTTCTCTCAACTCGAACTTGTCGTCGAAACTCTTCAAAAAACACTCGTGATAGAGGCTTGGTAAACCCATCAACTACCTGATGGTTAGCTGGAACATAATTGATTTGCACTTGTTTAGCAGCAACCTTCTCCCTGACAAAGTGAATATCAAGCTCAACATGCTTGGATTTTGCATGATACACCGGGTTGAAACTCATAGCAATTGCACTTGTGTTATCTGACCACACTACTCAGCTTTCTTCTTGTTGTATCCCTAAGTCCTTCAGCAATGCACTTATCCATGTTATTTCAGCTACAACATCTGCAATGCTTCGATATTCAGCTTCTGAAGTAAACCTCGAAACTGATTTTTGCTTCTTTGATGCCCAAGCCACCATGTTATTCCCTAACAACACACAATTCCCTGTTACTGATCGTCTATCCTCAGGACTACCTGATCAATCTGCATCAGCAAATGCTGTAACTACAGCTTTAGTAGCACCTTCTCCAGTGAACACAAGACCATAGTCGAGTGTACCTGCCAAGTACCTCAAGATTCTTTTGACTACAGCCCAATGTTCTTCACATGGTTCATGCATAAACTGAGCTACTCTATTCACACTAAAGACTATGTCAGGTCTTGTGTGACAGGCATATAACAAGGCTCCTACAATGCTTCTATAAAGATACACATCTGAAACCATACTGCCTCCAGACTTTGTGAGTTTTGTGGAAGGTAACATAGGTGTAGGAGTGGCATTTGTATTTTCCATACCAGCCTTAGCTAGTAGCTCTCATATATATATCTTTTGGTTGAGAAACAGTTTGCCTTGACTCCTGCTGACTTCAATGTCAAGAAAGTAGTGTAAATCCCCCAAGTCTTTTAATGAAAACTTATTATTCAGCATTGTGACTACTAGATCAATGTGTTCTTTAGATGCTCCTATGATTATTATATCATCTATGTATACTAATATGTAAGTATACTTCCCTTCTGAATGTTGTATAAAGATGGACGTATCAGCTTTTGAACAACGAAATCCAATGCTTAACAAATATTCCTTAAGTTTATTATGCCAGTTCCTAGGAGCCTGCTTCAGGCCATAATTGCTTGACTTTTTTCACGCAATAAGTACACCCATGTATTTCTAGTGCAGGCATATACAAAGCTAACATAATACTTAAATCCCTTGGAGTCCACATGTGCAGGACCCCAAAGATCTGTAAACACCAACTGAAAGGGAGTATCATATGTAGTTTCTGAAGAATTAAATGGAAGTTTGTGACTTTTTCCCATTTTACAAGCAACACACACATCCATCTTATTGATATCCTCGCAAATTTGTACACTAGACTCTTTACAAATTTGAACTAAAGTATCATGGGCAGGATGCCCATGTCTTCTATGCATCAGTTCATACGAGCTTACAAAAACACTAGGAGGAGTATCACATTCTTTTGGTTTATCCACTGAAACAGTAAATTGATATAACCCAACATGCTCATGCCCTTCAAGGAGAACTGGACCTATCTTCTCATCTCGAACCAAGCAGTTGGTGGCATGAAACTGAAAATATACTTGATTGTCCCTAGCAAACTTAGACACCGAAAGAAGATTGCGAGTTACTTGAGGAACATGTAACAAATTGGTCAAGACAAGTGATCTTGGGGCAGTGATAATATTAGAATATCCAGCTTTATTCATACACAAACCAGCCTCATTACCTACAACCAACATACCTGGTCCTGTATAGGTTGTGCCATGAGCCATATTGGTTGAATCTGGAGTGACATGGTGAGAGGCTCCAGAATCCACCACCCACTGATCAGCTCCAGACTGAGTGGTTGCCACCAGATTTGCTTGGGCAGGATGTGCCTGAGCCCCAGATTGAAAAGGTGTCACAGCATTGGTACCTTCTTCATAATCAACATACACTATAAATTGAGCTTGCCCAATATCATTATTATGACCAGAATCAACATCTGTGAACCCTTGATTAAACCTATGCCAACATCGATTGATTGTATGTCCATTTTTTTCGCATAACTGGCATTGAATTCGAGACCTTCCACGACCACGACCACCTTGTCTGCCAGAGAAAACATAAGAAGGTCGAGGGGTGGGGGTCCTATAGACATGATTTGGGTTACTATTGTATACCAAATTCTGAGCTCCTGAGGACACCACCTGTATACCATGTGCTACATTCACAATATTGACACTCATAAGTACAAAATCTTGAGTAGAATTAAAACTAGCTAGTTGCGTTTCAGCATCTATCAAGATATTACAAACCCTATCAACTGAAAGAAGATCTTTCTTTGCAGTTATAACTGCCATAAACGATTGGAAATCCCTTGGTAAACCATTCAAGATACTCGCAATATGCTCAACTCGAGAAATCTTACAACCACACGGCTAAAGAATCACATACCTCCTTTATACGCGACAAGTAAAGCATCATGCTTTCATCTGGTCCTTTCTTTATAGACCTCAATTTGTAATAAAGGCTCATAACCGACGTTGTTGACTTATTCGAGAAAATTTGTATGACTGTATCCCACACCTGAGCTGTGGTCTCAGCACCGACGAATTGAGAGAGGAGGTGAGGACTGATGGTGGACAATAACCACGAAGCAACAACACTATCTTGTGCAACGAAATTTTCATATTCTGGATTTTTTACTCGCTCTCCACTAGCAGAAGACATGGTCTTGTGAGAAGAACCTGTTGTTTCCACAACAAGAAATTCTTCTCATCAAGAACCAGATTGATTTTCTTGTTGGTAAACTGCCGCCCTAATTTCGATCCTCCATTGGAAGTACCAGGAATATCAACAGCACTTAGCTTGATGAGACTGCTTTTGTATCAGCGGAAGAGCTTCTCCAAGATCCCAGCGACTGATACCATATCAAACTAGTATAGATTCTATAAGGTAGAATGTATTTCCATTGATATTAAATGCACCAGGTACACTTCTTTATATAGGCTAAACATAGCCTTAACAGTATTGACACCTAACCTAACAGTATAACAGAATGACTGTTATTCAATGTATACATAAACTGCATGGCTAAACTAAGGTAGCTTCTAGATGTTGGTAACTTCTGAAAACTCAATTATACAACAGTTTATGTCTTCCCCATGCTCAGACTCCACCAACTTTTTACATCGGACTATTGATTGCGTCGGGTAAAGGTGAAGCCGAAACCGACTACTGTTTATCGTGGCTGGAGAAGCAACTGAGTCGAAGCGTCGTGTTCTTGTGCTTCGGAAGCCGTGGGATGTTCTATCCGCCACAGCTTAAGGAAATAGCCAAAGGGTTGGAGAAAAGTGGGCAAAGGTTCCTATGGGTTGTAAAAGATCCGCCCAACAATGACAAAGACAAAGCAAGCTGAAGACTGTCCCGATGTTGATTTAGACAATCTTTTACCACAAGGATTCATGGAGAGAACAAAAGATAGGGGCCTGGTTGTGAAGTTATTTAAGGATAAAAATAGTACTTTTAGACACTTAATGTAATTTAAGAATATTTTTAATTATTTAATATATTTTTTAAAATATCCTTGAATTAAATTTAAAATTTAATATTATTTAATTCAAGGTAACATATTAATTTAATATAATAAAAATTATTATATTTAATATTATTTTATAATTAACGTTAAAAAGTAATTTCTCAATCAAAATTGATTTTCTACTCCAAAAGCTAAAAATATTGGCTGATGTTAGGTGAAAATTATCTTTTTCTTTAAGTGATTTTTCATTCTTAAGAGGAAGCGTTTGGTATAGTTTACTAGGGGTGTACAAAACCAGTTTTGGTTTAACCCTAAACACATTATTTTACTTAACTGATAATTTGGGTTATTCAATTCTTGATCCTAAACCGTAACCATTCAATCGGTTAACCGTTTATCCGGATAACCGAAAAAATCGGTTCGATTCAATTCGGGTAAAGTTTTTTTATTTAGTTTATTAAAAATATATAATTTAATAATATATTTTAAAAAGTATATATTTTTAAAAAAAATACACATAATGTTATTATTATTTTTAATTCCAAAAAATTAAATATTTAAATTTTATAAAATAAAATTATATTTTTGGGTATAAAAAAATAAAAATATAAACTGATTTTTTAATATAAAATATTAAAATAATATATAATATTATAATATATATTATATAATCGGTCGGTTCGATTACCCGGTTTATCCCAAAATCATAAACCGTAGCCGAATCTATTTCTATATAAAAAATAAAAACGCGAACTAAAATTAATTTTTTCGGTTATGTTAACCACTTTTTCGTTTCGATTTTTTTCGAGTTTCAGAATTGGTTTCAATTTTTCAATTTTTTTGCAGACCCCTATAGCTTATAGGTAAAAAAAATATATATTTTTAGCAAAAAGCTCATTTTTAACTCCTCCCAAACTCTGTGATAGAAGAATGGTTAATAGTTTTATTTTTGGCTTAATAGACAAATAAGTATTTTAATTATACCTTTTATTTAAATTATGTGTCTAAAGTGTTTTTTGGGTCAAATAGATACTTAACATTTAAAAAACGATTAAGTGTCTTGTTATTAAAAGCAGTTAAAAATCGATAACAAATAAAACATGACATGTGACATGTTTTATTTTTAAAAATATCTTAAAATCCTCAAAAATTTTAAAATAATCCCCTAAATCCCTAAATTCTTAAATCTCAAATCTGGATTCTAGTTGTTGCCATCATTGATCACATATCCACCACTTCTTTCACCAAAACATCAAAATAATAATTCTCCCATCTTCTCATTTTTCATAGCCGAAAGATGACATACCTATCATTGAAATAAAGTCGAACTTGCAAAAAAAATAACCAACAAAAAACACAATCAATTGACAGATGAACGAGGTTAAGTCTTACTGTAAATGAGATTTAGGATTGGGGTTAAGGATATGAAAATTAGAGCTAGGAATTTAAAAATTTTAGGATTTTTAAAAAATATATATTTTATTTAAAAATAATTGAAATTAAATAATTTTTTTTAATTTTATACAAAATTTAAATATTATTTCATTTTAATATTTTAATATTTTAAATAATTAATATAAATATTATTTTTACTTTTTATGATTTTAAATAAAATATATTTTATAATTTTATACATGTAAAATTTAATTTCTTATGTAATCTTAAATATTTTTTAGATTTTTTTAATTAATTTTACGATTTTTGATTTCAATGTATGCCATGTATCACCGTCTTAATAACTGCATACGAGTTAACGGTTAATATTATAAAAAAAATTAAATTGATTGCAATTTAAATTTTAAAAACTTGATTGATTATGATTTAAATTATATCGACTGAATTAAATATAAAATATTCATAAAAACTTAATTTTTTTATATTTTTCGTTCAATACTAATTTGACATTTAAGCCTTATAATTATAAAATAAAGGATTTGCACGAAAGCTGGTTGAGTCTGAGGCCAATTTGGAATGGGGGACTCGTACACAACTCCAGCACATGCAATAATCCAAGATGATGTCATTTGATTTTGAGGTAACCCGTCAATCATGTTGTGGAAAACAAGCATCAGAGTTTGAATATTCTTAATGCTTAATGTCAATAATCTTGTCTCTTATGGGTATAAATCTTCTGTATTTTACAGTAATTAAATTAGTATCTTAATTTAAAATAATATATTTAGGATTTAAGATTTAAGTTTAGAATTTAAGGAATTAGAGATAAAATATATTTTTAGGTATAAGATTTAGGGTTTAAAATTTAATTTTTAAGAACTTTTAATATGAGCATAAAATAAGACATAGGAAAAGAAGATTTTTGTTGGTCTATTACGTAAAAATCTTACTCATTAACTTCCAAATTTGACAAGTCGTGGGAAAAAATAAACCTTTCAGCCCCGTTACGGTGCTTATAAATGGTAGAGCTCTAGGAAGTGGATTTACACAACACAAAGAATTAAGAGGCAAAACTCATTCAACACAAATTGAATGATGGCCAGGTTTGTGGGATTGATGATGGTGGTGTTGCTTATTGTTTCCACGTTGGTGGCTGTTCCTCAACATGCAACAGCTGCCATAACATGCGAACAGGTTACATACCTCCTTATCCCATGCATTGGGTATGGTGTGTTTGGTGGGACGGTGGCTCCAACATGCTGTTCGGGCATTAAAACTCTGGAAGCTGCTGCCAAAACCGCGGATGACCGAAGGAAGAAATGCGAGTGCATTAAGGAAGGTGCTGCGAGAATTCCTGGACTCAACTATGATCGTGTTAATGAGATCCCAGCAAAATGTGGAACTACTTGTCCTTACAAAGTCACTCCTGATATGGATTGCTCCAAGTAAGTTCATCTGTTTCCCTCTCTAAATACATACATCCTGCATGCCTTAATACTGTTATTTTTGTTGCTGCTGCTGTTGCAGGGTGAACTGATCAAACTGAACCGACGACTGCAAAGGTGTTGCGTAGAGTTACTTGCACCAATCTACAACTTCAGTGTGGAAAATTCTATATATCTATATAATAAGACCATGTTATAGATCTAGTTCAATAATTCCTAGTCCTTGTACTGTTCAAGCATGGGAAACCTGGTCTTTTACTTTTAATCCAAGGAATTTAATCTATATTTTCTTCCCACATCGCTCAGGCGTGTTTTGTAGTCTTATAATAAGATGATGATGACACACTTCTGGTATTTCCAAGTTCCTTGAGCAATAAACAACTTAGTTATTTTCACAATGGAATGGAGTTATAATTAGATATAAGAGGTCAATCCAAGAATAAATAATAATAAAATAAAAATTATTATAAATACAAACAAAATAAAATAATAAAACGATATAAAATAAATAAATATTTTAGATCAAACCGATTTTTAAAACGAGTTAAGGCCTGCACCAATGCAGTTTTCTTAAGACAGATTTTCTGTTACTCTTATGGTGCTTGAGTTCATTGGTAGTTTATCTCCCAAGATACAACAACAGGGGAAACTGAGATTGTGTTTTGAGAAAACGAGAGAAGAAAACGATTTGAGATTGTGTTTTGAAACTGAGAATTTCATTATTTTTTATATGAAAAATTAGATTAAAACAAGTGAGAGTTCTAATTCTAATTTACTATGAATAATCAATTTTATCTTATTTAATATTCTTAATTTGTATTTAAGTAAAATACAAACTCTTCTTGAATATTAAAAATAGATAAAAAAATTAAGGAAAAATTTAATCACAACAGGTAAAATATCTACAAGACCACAAAAAACTCAACCAGTTCAGATATTTGCATTGCGTACGTTGTGCATCCCAACCCAAGAGTCAAGTCATTTAATAATAATTATGTGGGTAAGTTTATATAAACACTTCCCACTTCATTTATCCCATCCATGTGGGATAATGGGTGTTTCATTCCTTATTTTATTCACGACCTTCTTACTTTGAGTATCAATTTCTCATCAATCACTCAACCATTTTGAGCAGATGAGATATTTTTGTAAACATCTCATGGAGTAGAATAAGAGCCAATAATTTTCTTATTCGAATCTCCATCTTTACTATTCCAAAACAGGGCTCAAAGTTAGTCACTTCTCACTGATTTTTCCAACAATTCCCCACATAAATGAAATTGATAATTTTATCAAAAATATTTTGGCTCGATGTGGTGATAGGCTCTGCAATTGAAAGATGCATAGGATAGGTAGGTCACTTCTCACTTCTCACTGATTTTTTTCCAACAATCCCCCACTCAACATGGCTCGATGAATTTCACTGATTGTGTCACATAGTCACAATCAAAATATTATAAATTTGTTAAACATCAAAAATTTAATCAAAGACTAGAAATCAGAAGCAAAAATATAATTCTCAAATTTTGTTAAACGGTAGGGTTTTAGTAAACTAGAACCCTAAAACAAAAGTTCACACGGTTTTAATAGAATGAAAAATAATAAACAGTGCACCAAGTAAGAAACTTATGATAAGAGAGGTGGTGCACTAGGCACGCTTAAGTACCAAATCTTTTCAAAGAACCAATCATAGACATGCACTTTTAATATTTCTTTCAATCACACGTTTATGGAAGTTCTTGAAGACATTCAAGTATGAACGATCAATTAAGTCACTGCCTTTTAATTCACCATAATTTGGAATCAATCATTAAGAATTTAGTAACTAAGAATTTCTTAGCACCAATATCTTTCATTTATGGTCCAACGATCCTCATAATTCTTAAGTCAATTTTAAACACTATGTATTTCATAACACACATCAGAATAGGCTTTAAAAACTTTAACATAGAGAATAACTTTCTTCTATGCTTTGATTCGAGACCTTAGTTTAATCAATGTTATAGAATTAGTAATCAATGTTACTTCCCCTAACAAATTATGTTAAAACAGATTTGTTCACTTTGTTTGAAAAAAATCAAGTAAATTCGTTATAACAACAGGAATAAAATTCCTAAAAACATATTTATTTATTGTATCTTAATTTTCAAACTTCACAATAAATAAATTCACTGATTTATTTCCAAGTTAGAATCATAAAAGATTCTAAAAAAATAAATTTAATAATAAGATTCTCCGAAAATAAATATGTTATTTCTTTTCTTGGATTAATCTCTATGTTCTAACAAACTTAAGACGTATTTATTTTAATCCAAGACGAACAGATCATTATTGCTCTGCTGAATGACTTCAAAATCCAACCTCCAGTTTTACAATTTAAATGGAATTGACGTTGGATGATTTAGAAAATCTTTTGCACAAAGATTGACAATGGTCGCCGGAAAACTTTGCACATTTCCAGGTTTCCAATTTTATTTTGACATCTTTAAATTCCTTAATGCGCGATAATGAGTGACGATCATTATATTCAAGTGATTAAATTTATTTTATGAAACTTATCACTCGAAGTTAAGATAGAAAACAATTTGTTTCAAGAATTATCCTGTCGCTTTTAAATGGTTTTGCTAAATTCTCAAATTGGAAACAAATCTATTCTATAGAAACTGCCATGAAAAATAACCGATGTTAACAGATTTTGTGAAATACTAAAATCAAAATAAATGAAAATTTAATTTTTCGGTTTATTAAAATTATATTAATTCCGGGTTTATTTCCTTAATTAAAGAGAAACAATGAACATGACAAAATTTGATTATTGTCTTGTGTGAATACATGTTACATGTATCGGTAAAACCTTATTCAAGGAAATAAAGGTTCAGCTTTAGACAATATTTTCTATTGTCTATTGCAAATAATGAACAAATATAGCATTTATTCAATATATGATTAAATTGCTTATTTGATATAAAATATGATAATATTAAAATCAATATGTGCATTTAAGGTAATCATGAATTCCTTAAATAAATGGTATCTTTGTGATAATACCATACATACGAATATTTTATTAAGGTAATATTCTTTAATGATCTAATAAATACATGTGTTCATGTATTATGGTAATTTTAATATCATAAATTATGATATTAATTCGTTAATAATATTTTGATATTATAATGTTTGAGGTGATTTATTTATTTCAAAAATAATATTGACCTTAAAGTTGAATATGACATGAAGAAAGAAATATCATTTTCTTGTGAAATAATACTTATTGAGATAATTATTATTTGTGTTTAGAAACACTTTGGATTATTATTTTTAATTAATAATTTTTTCTTGAGAAAGTGTAAACACAAAGAATGTCTTGATTGTTTTGAAAATAAAGATCTCGTAAATAATTCATTTTGGGAATTATTTCCCAATATTTAAGAGACATAAATTAGTGAATTTTGTTTGATAGAATATTATGTTGATTCTAATTTTTAAAGGAAAATAAATTATCAGATTTATTTTCTTAGGAATCTTACATGATTCTACTTGGAAAAATAAATTGTTGAATTTATTTTCTTAAAAACAACAATAAATCATTAAATTTATTTTGAAAATAAATAAGATTTATTGTTTACAAATAAATCGTTTGAATTTATTTTAAAAGAAAAATAAATCATATTTATTATTTCTTTAGAATAAAGTGTGATTCTAATTTGGAAATAAATTAGTGAATTTATTTCATGTGAAGGTTGAAAATTGAGATACAATAAATAAATTTGTTTTCAGGAATTTGAATTCTATCGTTATAACGGATTTACTTGATCTCCTTTTCAAACAAAATGAACAAATTTGTTTCAACATAATTTGTTAGTGGAAGAACATTGATTACTAATTTTTTTTAAAATGGTGATTCGAACAAGGTCTTGAATCAAATCATAGAAGAAAGTTGCTCTTTATTTCAAAATTCTTAAAGTCTATTCTGATGTATGTTATGAAATACATAATGTTTAAAACTGCTTAAGAATTATGAGGATCATGGGACCATAAATAGAAGATGCTAGTGCTAAGAAATTCTTAGTGATTGATTCCAAATTATAGTGAATCAAAGACAGTGATTTAATTGATAACTCAAACTTGAATGATTTCAAAAACTTCCATAAATGAGTGATTGAAAGAAAATTTGAACGTGTATGTCTAGGATTGGTTCTTTGAAAAGACTTGGTAATTAAGCGTGCCTAGAGCATCACCTCTCTTATCATAAGTTACATACCTGATACATAGTTTATTATTGTTCTTTCTATTAAAATCATGTGAATTTTTTAGGGTTCTAATTTACAAAAATCCTATCGTCTAACAAAAGTTGAAAATTATAATTTTGTTTGACTTTTAGTCTTTGACTAAATTTCTAATATTTAAACAAATTTATAATATTTTGATTATGACTATGTGACACAATCAATGAATTTCATGAGGAAGAATTTCAAAATGTGACTACAAAATATTCTATATCTGATCATGATAAACTTGGTTAAAAGAAGATCCTTCTAGTACTACATATGATGAGGTAAATATGGTTACCATCTTTTTCTAAGCAAATATTACTATAAAAATATTGCTAGAGAAAATATATTGAAAGTCAAAAATGACTTCAAACCGCAAAATAGGTGGTGTATCTCAAGAAGTTAAATTTCATGAGAAAATGCTTCAATTGTTATGAGATATGAAATAAGTCTTTGGACTTTATACTTCCAAATAAGATCAATATTATGATAAAATTTTGTCATAATAATTGATATGGCGAACAATTGTTTGAAGAGAATTTAGAACCTTCATGATAGAACAATTTAGTTTTGTTTAAAAGCAAAGTTTATATAGGGAAATTATTTCTTATAAGAAGGATGTTGAAACCCAAATTTATTAATTTGAGGAGAAACTCTATGTGAGTAATGTTGTAACATCCAAAGGTATAACGAATTTGAAAAATATAAATCTTCATAATGTGCCTAACATGTGGGAGAGTTGTTCTATCAACTAAGTGCAAGACACTATATGAGATATGAAAGAAAATAAAGCATTTCTACAACTATATAAAAATGTCGGGGTGTCACGCTAAGGTAATATTTCATTACCAAAGAAAATGAAAATAAGTGGACTGTATTTTCATTAGCTATATGAAATATAGCAACGAATATCAATTTTGTATAAAAATATGATAATGACAAAGAATGACTCATTCTTTAAAAATGCACTTCTTAGAGAAGTTGATTCAAGTTTCGTAAAACGAACTATAGATATAGAAAAGAGTTCACATGTTCAACAAATGGTTGAAACAAAGATATTGTCATGATAACAAGTGTGAAAAATGATGGTATGTCAAACCTACTAGGATATATGAACCTATCATGTTGATGACGTACAATAAAATGGTAAATATACCAAAGACTTGTCAATTCAAGATTGATATGGAAAATATGAGATTGATATATTTGATTCTGGGTATCCAAATCAAACAGTCACTTGAAGGTCTCATATTGACAAAGTCACACTACATGAAAAAAGAAGTTTGGTTATATGTTTTCGGCATAGCCATAACTCCAAATAAATACAATTCAATACTTGTTGAAATGGAATATGCAAATGTCATATACAATCTAAGTGAATTGTATTAGACAAAGTAGTGCTTTCACTGTAAGCAGTTTAAGCAAATTCACAAAATAATCCAAGGTCAAACCTGGATAATAATTGTGAGAATTTTGAGATATCTCATAAATAATCAAGATTGTAAAGCATTATTCTATAAACATTTTTCGATATAAGTGAATATGTTCACATTGAATGAATAAACTATATCATGTGTTTCTCAAGATAAACGTTTACAACTAGATTTATAATAGAATCTGAGTTTGAGATCTAGACAATTCTGAAAAAAAGTCAAATGACTTTAAAATATCTTGGAGGATATTCATGAATAACCTAAACATGTGCCAACAATATTTATTGGTAGAGCATATAATTTTATGAGCAACGGTAATTTGAGACATATGAATCCTCAATATAATACCGTTAGACAATTGATCTCAAATAGAGTTATCGTTACTAATTTTAAAATCAGAGGATAACATTGTGGATCCACGAACCTAATTGATATCAAGTTGGGAAAACATCTAAAGGAATGAGACTAAAGCCCTTGAAAAATAAAGGCGCTATGTGAAGGAAAACCCCTACCTAGTTGACTGGAGATCCCAAGATCTAGGTTCAAAGGGACAACCTAATTGCATAGACCTGTGAAGTCACTTTGAGGGTTCCTCTCCTAGGTTTATTCATATGATGTAAACAGTGACAAGAGTTTGATAATAGGTTAATCAAAGCTTTTAATGACCATTGTGTGCTTCGGTATGCCGAACAACATAAGTCACCTATATGAGAGTGAAGTGGGGCCGCTTCAAGGATACTATTGGGCATAGTTCTTTCAAACTCTTGCAAAACTAGGCGATGTCCACGGTCATATGGGCATAATCATGAGAACTAAAAATCTTGTCAGAGAAATTAGTGTGTAAAGTATGTTATCGTTTAAACCAACGATTGAATCCTCAATATAATACCGTTAGACAATTGATCTCAAATAGAGTTATCGTTACTAATTTTAAAATCAAAGGATAACATTGTGGATCCACGAACCTAATTGATATCAAGTTGGGAAAACATCTAAAGGAATGAGACTAAAGCCCTTGAAAAATAAAGGCGCTATGTGAAGAAAAACCCCTACCTAGTTGACTGGAGATCCCAAGATCTAGGTTCAAAGGGACAACCTAATTGCATAGACCTGTGAAGTCACTGTGAGTGTTCCTCTCCCAGGTCCATTCATATGATGTGAACAGTGACAAGGGTTCCTATTTGAGACATATAAATCCTCAATATAATACTGTTAGACAATTGATCTCAAATAGAGTTATCGTTACTAGTTTTAAAATCAAAGGATAACATTGTGGATCCACGAACCTAATTGATATCAAGTTGGGAAAACATCTAAAGGAATGAGACTAAAGCCCTTGAAAAATAAAGGCGCTATGTGAAGGAAAACCCCTACCTAGTTGACTGGAGATCCCAAGATTTAGGTTCAAAGGGACAACCTAATTGCATAGACCTGTGAAGTCACTTTGAGGGTTCCTCTCCTAGGTTTATTCATATGATGTGAACAGTGACAAGAGTTTGATATAGGTTAAGCAAAGCTTTTAAGACCATTGTGTGCTTCGGTATGCCGAACAACATAAGTCACCTATATGAGAGTGAAGTGGGGCCGCTTCAAGGATACTATTGGGCATAGTTCTTTCAAACTCTTGCAAAACTAGGCGATGTCCACGGTCATATGGGCATAATCATGAGAACTAAAAATCTTGTCAGAGAAATAAGTGTGTAAAGTATGTTATCGTTTAAACCAACGATTGACAGTTCAAGGATCACGTTTACTTATTAGCTATTAAAGTAAATATACTTTCACAATGAAAGGTTCAAAGGAGGAAACTTACCTATTTTATGCATTTATCAATCGTAGAGCCTATCACCACCTTAAGCCAAAAATGTTTTGATAAAATCATAATTTCATTCATGCTAGGGATTGTTGGAAAAAATTGAGAAATGATTATCTTTGAGGTATATTTGTGAATTGTAAAGATGAAGATTCGAATAAGGAATTTATTATTTCTTATTTTACTCCGTGAGATCTTTACAACGGTATATCACATGCTCAAAATGGATGATTTATGAATGAGAGATTAATACTCAAAGTAGGAAGGTCAAGAATAAAGTAAGGAATGAAGAACCCCTTATCCCACATTGATGGGATAAATGAAGTGGGAGATGTTTATATACACCTACTCACATAGTTTCATTGAATGACTTAAGATGAACTTGTGCCTCGCGCGTAGGGGGGGTGCAAATCCAATCCTATTCGGGTTGGTGCGCATTTGCACGACATGGGCGACACAAATGCCCGGACTGGTCGGACCTTCATGGGCTTGCGGATATTTTGTCCGTTGAGAATATTCTCCTTAATTTAATTTTTTTAATATGAAATAAGAGTTTGTATTTTGCTAAAATACGAATTAAGGAGAAGTTGAAGTTCACTTGAATTCCGGATATTAATCAGATAATGAGAACATAATGTTAATTATCCTTTTTAATATTCAAATTTAATTCGATTTAAAATACCAGATAATTCGCATTATCCCCTGAATATTCGAATTTTGATTCGTATAAACTTCGACTTGTTGCCCTAATTTTCCCTATAAATATGATTGGAATTCTCAAATTTCAAATAATCTAAAAACGAATTTCCTCTATCGTTTTCTTCCGGTGATTGGCGAAGGCAAGAACAGTTCGGGGTATCTGCAATTATGCTATTGTTGTTAGATATCTACAATTATGCTATTGTTGTTAGATCCTCTTGTTTGTGTATCCTGGGAGATAGACTACTAACAAACTCAAGCACCTCCGGAGTGACAGAAAATTTGTCTTAAGGAAACTGTGTTCGTTCAGGCCTTAACACGATTCCTACTTATCGTTTTAAATCGTTTTTATCTAAGATATTTCATATAGTTATAATTTTTATGTTTGTATAAATAATAATATTTTATTATTTCTTTTCTTGGATTAATCTCTATGTTCTAACACCTCCTAACCTCCATCACTCACCCACAATGGGAACCGAAAGCAATTCCTACAGAAATATCAAATTGAGAGCATAAGGCATAGCTCATAAGCACACTAGTTGACTTCGTCGCTGGTTTAGGGTTCAAACTTGAGCTTGGAGCAGCTGATTTAGAGCGGTAAAGCTGAATGGAAAGATGATGGCTTCTTTTTCTTGACCACTTTAGCTTATTGGCGTCTTTGTTGCGTTTATTTTTGGGTATATTACACGGATAGCCACAATACTATAGAGTCGGTATCGAAGTGACCATAATATTTTAAAACGCGTCAAATACACCGGTGAAATATTAAAATGGTATCGAAATAGCCACCGACCCTTAAAAACTTAAGGACTTGATGATGTGGCAGTTAAAAATAAAATAAAATAATTACACATTTATTCCCCGTCATTTATACATTTTTATAATTTAGTCCTAATTTTATAATAATAAAATAATATAATTATTTAATTATTTAATTAGGTGGTGATACCTAATTAAAGAAGAAAATGCAAAATACAATTATTTATAACAAAGGGAAATCAAACCTGGGTCACCACTCACCAGGGAAGAGAATAGGCGTGCAAACCATTAAGCCAAATAGCTTTCTATAACACTAAACACGAACATTAATATTTATCCACTATTATTGTCTATATTTTTTACTTTTCATCTTAAGTATAAAAAATATTTATTTTTTAATTTAATTAAAATATTAATTAAATTATTTTATATATAATAAATTAAAATATTAAAATCCATAAACCCTAAATTATAAAATCTAAATATCAAGCCCAAACCCTAAATTATAAATCATAAATCATAAACCCAAAATCCTTTTAATAAACCATAAACTCTAAAAATCAAACCATAAACCTTAAATTTTTAATGAATCCTAAGCCCTAAACCCTAATCTATAATTTATTTTAGATTTATTATTTAGAGTTTTATTATTTTAATTTATTTTATATAAAATAATTTAATAAATATTTTAATGAAATTAAAAAAATAAATAATATTATTTAGAGTCTCAGTATTTTAATTTATTTTATATAAAATAATTTAATTAATATTTTAATAAAATTATAAAATAAATATATGTTTATACATAAAATATATTTTTATGATTTATTAAATGTATTTTTAGTTAGGGTTTAGGAGTTTAATATTTAGGGTTTGACATTTAAGATTCACTAAATGTTTTAGCATTTAGGTTTGAATTTTAGGGTTTAGAATTCTCTAAATAAATTATAAACTATAAATTTTAAAATCATAATAAAAAATATTTAAGATTTAGGGTTTAGTGTTTAAAATTTAGGGTTTAGGATTTAAATATTTTAATTTATTATATATGAAATAATTCAATTATTATTTTAATTAAATTATAAAAATAAATATATATTTATACGTAAAATGGAAAGTAAAAAATATAGACAATAATAGTGGATAAATATTAATGTTGGTGTTTTATATCATAAAATGTTATTTGGCTTAGTGGTTTTCAAGCTTACTCCTTTTTCATTAGACCCAGGTTCGGTTCCTCTCTGTTGCAAACAATTGTATTTTGCATTTTCTTCTTTAATCACCTGATTAAATAATTAAATTATTTTATTATTATAAAATTAGGATTAAATTATAAAAATATCTGAACGACAAAAGTAAATGTATAATTATTTTATTTTTAAATGTCATGTCATCAAGTCTGATTGTTTTTAACGGTCAGTGGCTATTCCGATACCATTTTAATAGTTCACCGTTATATTTGACGTGTTTTAAGGTATTGTGACCATTTCGATACCAACCCTATAATATTGTGGCTATCCGTTTAATTACCCTTATTTTTTTCGATTGATTTCTAAATTTTTCTTTTGTTTTAATATTTAGTCCTCCTGTGTTTTTGTTCGTTTTTGGTTGGCTAACGGATTGACCAATAACTTTAAGGTTAAAATTTAAGTTTTAGCATTTTTGAAGTTAAGTTTTAAAATTTTTGGATAGGATGATAAAGAATAAAATTTATTTGTTTATTTTTAATGCCTTTATTTATGCTCCGCAATAAAATTATGTTTAGGTATTATGATTAATGTTTAAAATCAGAGTTTATGGTTTGGTTTAAAAAATTAAGGACATTATGTATTTTTAGAGTTTAGGGTTTAAGAATTAAAATTTAAAGTTAGAACTTCGAATTTAATCTTTTTAGTGTTGAACATTGAGGGGACAAAAGATTTTTATCTGGATTTAAAGTTTAATCTTTTAATATTATAGTACATGGACGAATCTAGGAATTTAAATTTAGTGGTTCACCTATTTACTTTATTCATAGGTTTTACTAGGTTTGTAAATGAACCAAACGAACACAAACGAGGGTGTGCTCATGTTCGTTCGTTTAACTTTAATCGAACAAATGAACAAAAATGAAACAAACAAAAAATTTATTGCTCGTGTTCGTTCGTTAAGGATTATTGTAGCTTGTTCGTGTTCGTTTACGTTCGTTCGTTTAAATGATAAACGAACGTAAATAAACAAAAATAAATGAACGAACATAAATGAACGTAAATAAACGATCATAAATGAACGAACATAAATAACATATATAATATGCTAAATATTTAATATTTTAGATTAATTCGTTTAATTCAGTTAATTAATTAATTTTAAACCAAATTAATCTATAATTAGAATTAAAAAATCTTAATCATTAGACGAAACATAAAATTTAACTGAATAACCAATTTTGTTTTGGTTCGATTGGTTAGTTCGGTTTAACAGAACAATGAACACCCTAGCCTATAAAAATGAAGTTTTTAATGACTCATAAAATCAGACTTCTCAACTCGAGTAACTCAAAAAATTTTGAGTTACTCGAGTTGACTTGATCTAATGCTCACTCCTAGATATATGTGAATAAATTTAAATGAACATAAATGAATAAACATAAACGAACGAATTACCAAACATAAATGAACCATCGAGTCCTTTTTTCGTGTTTGTTCATTTAATTAAATGAACGAAAATTTTTAATCATGTTCGTTAATTTAACAAATAAACGAATATAAACGAACTTCTCACTGAATGATTCACAAACGGTTCATTGAACGTTCAGTTCGTTTAAAGCCTTATCTTTTAGGCTTCAAATCCCTTAAAACTATCAATTTGACTATAATAAACTAAATAAGAATCAAAAATGCATTTTGTTAAACGAATCTCCTTACTTGAAGAAAAATAAAAAAAATAACAGAAAAATTTAATTGATAAAGGGATAAGTATAAAAATTCGAGATCAATCATTTTTTTTTGTCAAATAGAACGTTTAAAGAGATTAGTATGATATTGTAAATAATCTTTCGAGTTTCAAAGATAAAGATTATCAACAATTCGAATATTTGAAGATTGTCCCAAATGTAATTTTTATACGAATATTTTTTTAAAAAAATGAAGGATAATTCAAGTATAACTTTACTTATAATTGAGTGATCCAAATATAACATTACCTATATTTGAGAGAACTCATATATAATTTTTAAAAATTAGGTAACCTAATAAACTTTATTTATAATTGAGTGACCTTTATTACAGTTTATCCAAAAAAATAATGGCCAGTCACGTAACTGAGTATCTTTTAATAGATTCACCCATGTTGTAATTAAGGGTATTCATCGTTAGATATCAAATTAGATAGAATCTGATTTTTTGGATATTAAATTTTCATATCGATGATATAATGGTTCGTATTAAAAAAAATTAAATATCCAAAAATATAATTTATTTTAAATTTGAAAGTTCTATTTATGAGTATTTTTAAATTTAGAAAAAGAACCAAAAAGCACCGAAAGGAGTGATCTCCAACGAACGTCGAACAAAAACTATAATCAAAAGCCAAAAACAAGAAAGACGAAACGGGCTAATCCATGGACACGGAGATAACAAAAAAAATGATTGTCGAAAATCGATCGACAACACTAGAGCTATCTTATTGAAACCTCCTCGATAATATAAAATAAGAGTGTGTAAACTATACACTTATTTTTAAATAGATATTTAATATTTTTTTGGTTAAATTAAGTATCTAAATTTTCATTCCGTTAGTGTTTTAAGGTAGTAACACTAAAAAAATTACTTAACTCAGAAATAAGTACCAAAACTATATATTTTTTCTTGGGATAAGTGTCTAATAGTTTTTTAAGCTAAAATAAGTGTCTAAAGTTTCATTCCGTTAATTTAAGATAACATTGTTAAAAAATAATCAACTAATCATAATTTAACATGTGTCTATTTTATTTTTTATAAAAAAATTTAAAAAATAATTTAAAAAAATCTTAAATTTTTCTAAAAAAATTGCTTAAATTCCTAAAATCTCAAACATCAAAATAACAAAATTGGCACAACTATCGTTCATCGATAGTCTCGTTGAATCTCACTGTCGTTTAAAGTCACTGTTCGTTTTTTCACCCACCCACCGTGATAACCAACAAGAGACATTATAATCAGATGTTGAACGACTAGAGTCTTTCACGTCCGTTATTCAATATCTGATTGAAATCCCTCGTGACGATTATTAACGATGGATGGTTAAAAAAAAATCGACGATAACCTAAGACAGTGGCAATGACGAGGTCTGGTAAGGCTATCAATGACAGTGACACCAATTTTTGTTTTAAGGCTTGAGGTTTTAAAAATTTTGGGATTATTTTATGATTTTTAGAAATTTTAAAATATTGTTTAAATTAATTTATTTTATTTTCTATTTATTTTAAAATAAAAAAATAAAAGCCACATGTGAAACTATTATTGGGTGATGATTTTTAACGGTATTAACTTAAAACACTCACAAAATATTAGGCTCATGTGAAACTTTAGACACATGATTCGATCAAAAAATATTAGGCATATATTTTAAAAAATGTGTATAATTTGGACACCTATTTATGAATTAAGTTAAACTTTCTTAAAAGATTTTAAATAGTGTTATAATTGACCTTACCTAATTTATACACTCGGTTAGGGACGAGCGTTAGATTGAGTCGAGTAAAAGAATTATTCGAGTTGACATATTATATTTTACAACTCAAACTTTATTTCAAAAAATTTTAGTCAAGTCGAATTTGTAAAATTTGAGTCGAGTTTGAATCAATTTTTTGAACTTTTATATAATTTTAATTAAAATTATTTATCATGTTATAGTATAGTTTAATTCCAATTTAAATAATTTTTACTAATAATATAAGACATGTATATATATATATTTATATATTTTTCGTATGATACATATATTTTTCATATTTTTATATCATTATTTATAAAAAAAATTAAGGAATTTAATTCAAATTTAAAAATAATAATTTTTAAAGATTTTAATCTATTCAAATTATTTGTATTTATATTTTTCCGAGTCAAACTTGTCATTTTTTTTTGTGAATTCAAAACAAATCAATTTTTTTTACCTTTAATCAAATCAATACATTTTATTTTAATATAATCAAGTTTCTTCACTTCTATCCTCGGTAGTGCAAAATGAGAGAGTAAAGTTTTTTTTAAGAGTCTTTAAATGATGTTATAATTGGCCTTAATTAATTCGCACTCCATTGCATTCGTGGGTATTCTTGATTGGAAATTGGTATCGTTCATCAATTTGTTTTGTCATGGAGTGAAGTTCGGATACCATTTAGAGGCTTTGGAATAAATATCTAAGGGTTGAGAGGAAAAAAGAAAAAAACAAGTGATAAAAAAAATGCAAGAGACGATCGTCCTCTACCCGTCGCCAGGGTTAGGCCATGTGTTATCGATGGTGGAGTTCGGAAAACTCATCCTCCGCCACTCCAACAACCGCTACTCCATCACCATCCTCCTCACTACCGGCTTTTGGGACACCCCTTCCATTAGCTCTTATATCGACTCCGTCTCCAAAGCCTTTCCCTCTATCTCCTTCTTACGCTTCCCTTTCATCTCCGTCGATCTGTCCCAGAACTGCAGCGGGGCCGCCATTGCCTTCCAGTTCATCCGCCTCCATGCATCCAACGCGCGTCATTCTCTCCAAGAAATCTCCAAAACCCGCAGCGTCTCTGCTTTTGTCATAGATCTTTTCTGCACTTCGAGTTTAACAGTAGGAAAAGATCTGAAAATCCCTACTTTTTACTTCTTCACCTCCGGTGCTTCTACTCTTGCTGCTTTCCTTCAAATCCCTCAGTTTGATCAACAAACCAACGGAAAAAGCTTCAAAGATCTACCCGACACCGTCTTCCATTTTCAGGGCGTGCCGCCATTGAGGGCCGTACACATGCCTGAACCTCTACTTGATAGAAAAGATCCGGCTTATCATGATTGTATGTATTTCCTTTCAAGTCTCCAACATTCCGATGGCATCATAGTTAACACTTTCCATGATCTTGAACCCAATTCTATCAAGGCGATTGTCGATGGTTTATGTCTTCCCCATGCTCCGACTCCACCAACTTTCTACATCGGACCATTGATTGCGTCGGGTAAAGGTGAAGCCGAAACCGACTACTGTTTATCGTGGCTGGAGAAGCAACCGAGTCGAAGCGTCGTGTTCTTATGCTTCGGAAGCCGTGGGATGTTCTATCCGCCACAACTTAAGGAAATAGCCAAAGGGTTGGAGAAAAGTGGGCAAAGGTTCCTATGGGTTGTAAAAGATCCGCCCAACAATGACAAGACAAAGCAAGCTGAAGACTGTCCCGATGTTGATTTAGACAATCTTTTGCCGGAAGGATTCATGGAGAGAACAAAAGATAGGGGCCTGGTTGTGAAGTCATTTGCACCACAAGTAGCAGTGCTGAACAAGGACTCGGTCGGTGGCTTCGTTACACACTGTGGGTGGAACTCGGTGCTGGAAGCTGTGGTCGCCGGGGTGCCGATGATTGCATGGCCTTTATACGCAGAGCAACACTTGAACCGTAACATTTTGGTTGAGGATATGAAGATGGCTATTCCGGTGGAGCAAAGGGACGAGGATGGGTTCGTGAGTGGCTCTGAGTTGGAGAAGCGAATCAGAGAGATGATGGAATCGGAGAATGGCGCGGTGCTTAGAGCAAGGAGCAGTGAGATGAAAGACAAGGCCATGGCTGCCCTGAGTCCATCAGGGTCTTCCACTAAAGCACTTTCCGAGTTTGTTAAGTTATTTAAGCAAGGTTAAGGCCTTGCTTAAGTTGATAATCATGCAAATTTATGTCATTAAATAAAATCTATAAAGTTTTTACTTTTCGTTTGCTTTTCGGAATTATAATACAGTTGCTGATGCTTGGTATAAAATCACCTAAATATACCCTTAAAAAATATTTAATTAGATATTCAGGTAAATGTCTCCTTTCAAACCACGTAAGATGATCATGTATCAAACGTGATACGAGTTTTGAATTCGTATTCAATCGAACACAAATATAAAAAACATCTTTTATAATATTATTTTTAAAATTTAAAATAAAACTCACGTTTTACTAAAAGTTAGCTCCATGAGAAATGAAATTAACTTTATGTTCAAAGCGAGTTTCTGAACCTCATACCACGCAAAAGACGAATAATGTAAATTAAATATAATTAATTTTATTTTGTGACTTTATTTTTTTAAAAAAGTAATTACACCAATAAATTATGACTTTATCATGATCGTTGTTTCAATATTTTTCTTAAGTCGCTAGGACACAAATTTCATTTTAATTCATAAATATAACGTTTTGGAAAGTTTATCATATTGTCACTAATTTTTAGCTAAGAATGAAAGAAAGGAAACAAAAGAAAGGAAAGAAAACTGATTCCAATAAAAAAAGCAACCTAACAGATTTGAGCAAAATTAGTCTAGAAATGAGAAATGGAACTAACTATTGCAATTAGGATAATCTCACTAAAATTATCCATTTCATCATTTTTTTTATGTCATATTTGTTTAAGTAAATCTTCACTCATATTTATTGTTAATTCATTTTAAAAATATTTTTTTAAGTAAAGATTCACTTGAAAAAAATATATGACATGAAAAAATTAATGAGATGGTGATTTTTATTGATTGATCCCATAGACACGTGGTGGGACTTACCCATAATATAATCTTTCTGCAATTAGGGAAGTGAATCCATTTTTATCCTAAATTATGGAATTTTGGGGCTGCAATTATTAGAGGTGTATGTTCGGCTAATTCGATTGGTTGTCGAATCGAATTAGTTATAATTAAATTAATTAATTTTTTAAAATTTTAACTGTTAACCGAAACGAATTAGTTATAACCAAATTAGATTGATTTTCGAATTAACCGAAATTTATTATAAAACTTTGGATAAATTACACAATAGATCACTAAATTATGTTAAAATAAAAAATTTAATCACTAAATTTTTATTTTATGCTAATTTGTAAAAGTTCAATTACCATTTTATAATATATCAAAAATTTAATAACCATTTTATAATTTTTAAAAGTTCAATAACCAAATATATATACTACACCAAAACAGATCTTTAGCGGCGTTTTTTAGTTCTATAGCGATACTTTTTAGCGCGCTAAAAACTCTTATGGCGTTTAGAAAAGCGCCGCAAAATGTGCGTCTGAAAACAGCGTCGCAAATTATTGTGGCGTTTTTGGCTTACAAACATCACTATAGATCTTGACCTTTTGCGGCGTTTGTAAAGACAGACGCCACAAAAAATTATTCTTTAGTGCGTTTGTATTTTCAAACGCCGCAAATAATCAAGATATATAGCAGCGTTTACATTCTAAAACGCCGCAAAAAATATATTCTTTAGTGACATTTGTCTTCACAAACACCGCTAATAACATCATTCTTTAAAAAAAACAAATAAAAATAATACTATAACATATATAAAATCAACTTATCTTGAGACCTGTTTACATATATAAAAAGCAAATAAGATTTTCCATTAATGACACCAGTTTACATACATAACACTAACATCCAAAGCACTAAACTAAAGATAACTTCTCAAAACTTTGGTGAACATAATACGCAAAAAACAAGAGAGAAAAGCCAGCCCGACAAACCACTTCAAAGTTCAAACCAAGTTTCCATGTGAATATCAAAGCATCCTTAAAAGTGTTACAATTTCAAGATATTAATGGCATTGAGCATTGAAAAATATACCAAGGAGCTTGCATGTCATGTTCACAAGCTAATTCAAAGAGATAATAATGGCATTGAGCATTGAAACATACCTGCAGAGAAACCTGGCCAATTTCAAGGTAGCTTCAAGTTCAAACGTAATTGGTGAAACTCTGCATTAAAAAAATTAGAAGAGTCAGCTCTCAAAAAGTTAAAGGAAGATAAACTTTAATTTATTAGTCTCGTATGTGCATAAATTGAACACTTCTTATTGTACTGCACAAGATCAGGCTGACAAAAATAAGGTGCATCATAAAGACTTCATCCATTTTGCTTGATAAAAAATTCAAATGGGTATAACACAAACATAAATGTAACTTAGAAGAAAGGGATAGAGGGCAGATGCAAAAATCTACAAATATTTGTAACTGAAACCAAAAGAGGTGTAATGAATATGACATTAGATACCTCTTAACATTGTCTTGAATGAAGGATTTCCTATAATGTGTAATGACACTATTGTACCGATACCTAACCTCATCCTCTATACTTGTATCTTTCGGGCCAATTTGATTCACCTGATGATAAGAAAATAGATATGTAGTAGGCGAATAAATTTCATGGCATACAGGCAGATACGTATTCTATATTACCACACACAAATGCACAATTAAAAAAAGGACAGTATAGCCTAATCTTAAAGAACATCAACTCCCACCCAACCCTGGCAAAATAAAGTGAAAAAAATGAATTACTGAAGAACTTATAATACTTGTCACTAAGCAGTGGTGAATAAATTCTGGAGTTTAACATCATCCAATCAAGTGTGATAAATCCTTGGAGGAGGTTCATCCTTACACATGGGATAAATCCTCAATTAGGGAAATGAAACATCATCCAATCAAGTGTGATAAATCCTGGAGTTTAACACTTGTCACTAGACAGTGGTGACTACCGAATACATGCCTTATTGTATAAATTTTATGAGACGGACTTATAACTCCAAAAGAGGCTTTTGCTAAAAAGGAGACATTTATAAGTTTCAATAAGAGAGTTATCAGCATTATCCATTTGTTTCAGTTGAAGAATATCTAGAAATGTAAATAAGCCAATGGCTTTTAAGGATCCATACAAACAAAACCAAATTACAATCTCAAGTAAATTCTACGACTTTTAATCTTAACATCAAGTAGTTAAACTACTCTACACATACATCGTATACATACTTATACTATATTTCTAACCACATACAACTTTTTAACACTTATATATTCTTTTTTTTTATTTTTCTAACCACATTGTTCTTAAATTCTAGATTGCACTACTTATACTTACTGAACTATATTTCTGCAGTTTACAAACTGCACTTCTGCAGTAAACTATATTAGTTTATAAGACTGTAATTTATTAATTGTACAAAAATATGTTTTCTTTATAAAGCCATTCTAAACTGTTTTCATTGTTGTACCAACTAATTTTTACTGTGTTTTAAACATCAAAATTTCTTTGTTTTCAGACATCAAAACTCTATTCTTATAACTAATTTTCTCTTCATTTACAATAAATCATACCAAAGATATACATCATTAAACCTTAATTACCCAAACTTTTTCGTTCAAACAAAGGCCAAACTCTTATTATTTTTAAAGTACAACCAAATGTATTTTTTTACAAACACTAAACAATCAGAAAAACTAAAAAATTTTAGCTAATGTTATGCAAAACTTACATGTGATGTAAAAGGACACCATGCACACCATCCTTCATCCTAGCAAAATCGGTTCCTCAATATATTAGTAAAAAGTTTATGCTACAGAGACAAGAACATTCCAACATAGAAGAAAACAAATATCCTTCATCATAGAAGCGTGAGAATTCAGAAAAGTCTATCTACAAAATAAAAAACAACAAGTCAAATTTCAGTATTGATAACAAGTCGCCAGTGCATAAAATCAATTACAGAAAATATACTTCATAGTTGAGTCTCAAAGACTTATATAGTCCTTATTAGAGCTTCAATGAAGCGTTTAAAAGGAATCTCACCATCAAGTCCAGATGTAACATGAGGTTGAGAAGTTCATCAAAGACTGCATTCCTGTCAAAGGAAACATAATAACATATTAAAATGAATGCAAGTATCCCTGATGTCTAAAATGAATGCATTCCTCTTCCTCCGCAGTCCTACTATTCTTCTTTTTCGCCTCCTTCACTTTCTTCCTCATCTCCGCCTCCGGCTGCTCCCTCCTCTATTGTAGCTTTGCTTCTTCTCCGAATGCACTGGGAGCAACTCCAGGACCTACGAGGAAATTCCTTGCGATGACCTATAAACGCGGCGCAACTCAAAAAAGGAGTCAATCGAAACCGTGGTTGATATCACAGCACCACTATCGAAGAAATAAATGCAAGAAGAATCAGAGACTGGATAGAAGAGAAAGGGGCTTGATCTCCCACGAAAGAGGCCTACCACGCCTTCCATTAGTCAGGCCAACGAAAGCCTAAACCAACCGTCACGTTACACAGTTCTCTTTCTTACCGTTTTCTTCCATGCTTTGTCGATCTCCTTCTCCTCTATGTCAGTTTGACGGCGAACCTCAGCCCGACGAGCAGCGACTTCTACCTGTTTCTCGACTTTTTTCTCACATTTGTTGGCCGCTTTAGATAACTGTAGTGGAGGGAGAAGGAGGGAGCGTCGGTGGGAGAAGGGAATGATTTAGGGTTTGAAAGGAATGAGCGTGTGAGGCGACCAATTAAAAATAAATTAAAATATATGTTTTAAACCTAAACAAATAAAAAAAGTCTGTGGCGTTTCTGATATAAATGCCGTAAGAGCACAACTTTATTGTGGCATTTTTTAATCTAGACGCCTTAAATAAGATATTTATTGTGGCGTTTTATTATAAAATCGTTATATATTATATATTAGCGGCGTTTATTATAAAAACGTCGCAATAGTTATTGTTTTGTGGCGTTTTCCTCGTAAACGCCACAATATATAAAAAAATTAGCAGCGTTTACTTTACAAACGCTACAAATAGTGCCGTTATAGACCAAAATTGGTGTAGTTAATAATTTTGGTTAATTCGACTAATTAACCGATTTCGAACCAATCTAAATCTACCTAAAATTAATTAATTTTATTAATCAAAATAAATTTAGTTCGATTGATTAATTCGATTAAAAACAAATAATACATGGCCCTAATAATTATTCTTTCAAGCCCCAATATAAATTGCCTCTCTTGGAATTCAAAACCTAATCACTTCACAACTACACTACACACCATTTTCATCTAAAAATCACAAAGAGAAGTTCCAAGTTTGTACCGAACTTCGAAGAAATATAAAGAGCAAGCTTTTTACTAGGTTTTTTTTTTGTTCTTTTATTATTTGAAATATAATAAAAAAGGAGATTACTTTAACTTTTTTTTGAGTTTTTTTAGTTTATTTTGTAATAACTCATTTTCAGACTCAACACCAACTCATTAAAAAAATCTATAAACCCGAACCCAATAATAATTCAATGACCCTAAATCCAACATGAAAACAATAAACCCAATCTAATAACTTAACCTTAATAATAAACTAAACCTAGCCACCCATGCCTTGCCAGTCGCCGCTCTTCAGTGTGCCTGTCAGTTTTTCGTGTGTGGCCGCCATGCGCGGCGTTTAGCCTGTCGCGTGGCCGTCACGCGCGATGTCATTGATCCGTTTGGCCGGCCACCGTCCCACCGCCTACGTCACCGTCCATGTCACATCTAACCTGCAAGCTTTATAGGAAAAATGTGATTAGATTTTTAAAATGAAGAAAAGACAGGGATATTTTCATTTTTTTTATTGTAAATCTTTGGGTATAAAGACCCAAAGCAAATCAATGTAATATGATTACTGGAAATCGAATAAAAATGGAGGTTCAAGATCAGAAGCAAATCGATGAACAAAACCAAAAAAAAGGTAAAAGAATATACGAATACTCATCTTTTTTTTTTCAGATCTCGGCTTTTACATCGTCTCTTTCAAAAAATAGTGGTCAGATTCGAACTCTTTACATCGAGAACACTCAAAAAAGTGTAAACTTTTTATCTCTGGTAACCTCCGACGGCGCCAACCATTACCGAGGAGTAATGGACCGTCGTAGATTCTCCCTAATCAGTGACCGAATGCTTGGGAATTGAGACAGACATACAATCTCTTTTTTTGTTTGACATTGAAGTAGAAGCGAATGATTTTGAAGTTCAAAAATTAGAATATAAAGAGGACCCATACGGGATCGTTTTGGCATGGATAATCTCAATAAAAAACGATGTCGTTTTGCTTTAGAAGACCCATAGACCGACCCAGGATCCGCTTTCTTACCCGATAAAATGGAGAAATTACCATCTTGAGCCCCAAAGCCATGTATTCTTGCATATTTTTCATGTTGTCTCGGTTTCTTTCAATTCCAGTCACCATTTTCATTTTTTATTTTCTTTTCTTTTAAATCAGTCATTGTTGTTATTGTTGTTGTTGTTGTTGTTGTTGTTGTTGTTGTTGTTGTTGTTGTTGTTGTTGTTGTTGTTGTTGTTGTTATTATTATTATTATTATTATTATTATATTATTACATTAATATTAATTATATTATTATATTATAGGTTATTATGGGCAAAATTCGTTGGATATTGTATCCAACTTTTTTATTTCAAAAACTATATAGGGTGGCTTTTTATTTCAAGAAATATAGCACTTTAAATAATGCCAAATTGAGGTCAGGTGAAACACACCCCGACTTCATAGAAATTTTAAAAATGGTGAAGGCTGCTTACTTTCTACCAACTTCATGGAAATTAAAAAAATTATGAGGGTTGCTTGAAAGCAACCTGCCCTAATGCAAAATTAAAAAAAAAAACTAATTTGGGTTGCTTTTCAAGGTGTTTTAACCATTTATTTTTATTTTTTTAATTGTGCATGAGGGCAGGTTGCTTTCAAGCAGCCCTCACCTTTTTTTTAATTTTCATGAAGTCGGATTATGTAACACTTCGACCCGGGTGCCACATTGGGTCGGAAACCTGTATTTCAAAATTTCTTTTGAAAGCCCAACAATAAAATTAAACTCAAGTCCAAATATAATTCGTAAAATCCACTTAGATTAAAAACATAAGTCCAAAATAATTTAAAATACTTGGAGCTCCAAAATATTACAAACCCATTAAAAACATTCGACTTGAATAATAATCAGAGTTACAAAAATACATATAGGGTTCAACAAATTACTAGCCCACTACATCTAATCATTGTACCCTACACAAGTCGATGTTGAAATCCAAACCTCGATGGTGCTCCACATAATCGGCTTCATCTAACCTACGCACGAAAACACATTTCGAACGCTGAGCTACAAAAGTTTAGTGGGTAAGCTGAACTCGACCCAAAGTCATGCATATCATAAGCATTAAAGTAAAGCATATAAATATCGTGCATGATATGATGGTCTAGCATGCTTGCCTATCACATGGCATAAATGTAATGTATATTATCGCACACAGCATATACATGTCACATCAAAACACACAAAGTGAGGCCCGCGTCCACACAACATCGGGATCCTACACTCAGGATTGAGGTTGCCCTCAAATCCTATGCCTGGAATGTTACATCGGACATCTTCGAACGAGGCCGCCCAACGTTCGCAATAAAACGGGATGGAGGCCGCCCAACCAATCCCATATTCGGAATGTTACATCGAACATCTTCGAATGTGGCCGCCCAACACTCGGAATAAAAGTCTTCAATACATCACCCGAAATGTTACAACGGATGGCCTTCGACGTGTTATAACACTTTTGGATATCCAAATTTCCATAAAAAAGGACTCAACACACACAAACGATCCACCTAGGATCTTCACATCAAAACATATTTAGACTCGTCATAGCTTAGTCTTTTGGGTTTAATAACATTAATCTTGGTTTAAAAATCCATTTTATAGCTTTTAAGATTATTCGAGACTCTTAAATACAATATCGTACCTCGAAATCTACTCAACATAGACCAGATTTCATAGGGTTTCGATACTCCCTACATAGGGTATCGGAACAGCCTGTATCGATACCCTTACCAAAAGGGTATCGAAACACATGGTATCGAAACCTGTATCGATATGCTTTGACCAACTCTAAGGTCAATGGAAGGGGGGTTATCCGCTTTGATACGAGTATCGAATCGAAGATGCCAATGGAGGGTTCGGTATCAAAACCCGTTTTGATACACCTGCCTCACTAGCCTATTTCTCTCTCAGGGGTATCGATACACGGGTGTAATCACTCATTTTTAATCGAATTTTAGTATTTGTAGTATTATTATAGTAATCATATTATTAATAAAAAGAGAAGAAAAAAGAGAGAAAAATGAAAAAAAAGAAAGAAGAAGAATGAAAGGAAAAGTTGATGTGGGGTTGGAATCCCACATTGATGATAAACCCCACTTTTCTCTCTCCAAATGCCTATAAAAGGAGGTGAGGGGAACCTTTTCAAGGAGAACCAAGGGTAGTACCCTATGATCCTAATTTGAGAGCTTAGCTCTCCCCAAATTTTGGGTGGTTTGATTGGGTCTTATTTTTAAGATTCGATCTAGTTAAAATTTTGGAGGGGTCATGGTAGATCTCGGGGAGTGCTACTCGGGGTTAGCCGTTCGAGCTTTTAGGTATATTTTCTTTTTTATATATTTATGTTGTATTTTGAATATTTTTAATGGAAATAGTTGTTTATTAATTTATGTTGTAGATTAATATTAATTTATGTTTATGTTTTGGATTAATATTAATGTATGTTTTAATTTATGTTTTAGATTAATTTTAATTCATGTTTTAGATTAGTATTTTATTAGATTAATATTTATGTTTTTATGTATTTATTTTTATGTGATGTATTTAATTTATTTGTTATGTTTAAGTTGCATAAATGATATTAATTTGTTGTATGCGGACCCCTAAATTTGGTCGTAAGCGAGGCCAACTCCAGTATAGTGGTGGTGGTTCGGACGCTTACCTTCGGGTTTAGGCGCTTTAAAATAAATGTGCATATTTAATTAAAAATTAATTCGATCGTCAAATTAGCCCGGAAAATTTAATATTAATGAAGCAGTAATTAATAAAGTACCAATTTTGGGCGGTGTAGGGGTGCTAATCCTTCCCCATCCGTAACCGACTCCCGAACCTCAATTTATCGAATCTCTAGTTTTATGGTGTTTGGTCTACCAAAACGGCAGGTGGCGACTCCAATTTTACAAAATTATTTTTAAAATCGAAAATCCCACGTGGAAGACATTTATTTTCAAATTGACACATCGAAAATGTTTTCCAACACGAAAAAGAATATTTTAGCGGATACACATAATCGTGGTATTTTAAGATCGCTACAGATGGCGACTCTGCTGGGGAATATTTTTTTGTTTTTTCCAAAAAAAAAAAGAGTCAAGCATTATACACCATTTGAGGAGATAAGTTTAAAGTTGGAGCACCATTTTCAAGCTTAGGAAAGGAGAAAGCTTGAGGATAACCACCGGCCTGCACGGGTCCCCCTGAAACAAGTTATTCAATTGAGAATTAAAAATATCATATGTTATATTAATTAACAAACAATTGAAAGTTATTAGAAAAATTAAGAAGAAATTGGATTCAATTGAAACAAGAAACAAAGTTAAAAGCCAATTGGAAATGACCAAAATGAATTCAAGGCAAACTAAAATTTTAGTGGAATTCCACATATGTTTAGCCCCCTTTAGATCATTATTAAGCTCATTTTAGGATTAAAAAAATTAAAAAGAAATGGTGATAATATCTTGGGGTGGACGGCCAAGCTTGGGGGAAGGAAAGAGAAGATTTAATGGGATCATCTTCTCCAATTGGAGAGGTCATTGCCGAAAATTCCAAGGAAATTAACCCTTGCTTCTTATCCCATCATTTAGACACCAAATTAGTGAATTAGAAATCTTAAAGGAAGTGATCTTGGATGCCAAAGGAGCTTGAGAAGCCAATTGAGCTTGTAGGGTAGCCATCTTGTGTAAATGGACAGATTTAAAGCTAGTAACGTTAATTCTCTTTCCTTTGAGTTTGGTGCTGGTTAGAGGTATTATAAGCTTAGTTTATGTTAGATATTGATTGAATATTGTGTTATAGACATGAATAATTGAGTTATTAGGTTTGGATTGATGGTTATATGCAAGATAATCAAGTTAGAAATCAAATAACCCCTTAACTAGCTTAAACCAAAACCCTGAACTGTCTTGCTTAATTTGAATAGGTAAAGAAGATGATGGTAAAATCTCCAATAGTTGCTGGAAAATATGTTAAATTACGTGGATGATAGTGATGAACAAATTGGTGCAATGTTCTTAGGCTGGAAAATTGAACTAGAAATGAAACTAGTCACATAACTAGTTAAAATCGGTGCATTGGACTGTTTTGCATAAATTGGACTGGTTAAAGGCTGAATTATAAGTTTTATAGGTGAAACTTGCTTTAAATTGATTTTACTAATTAATAAAAGCTTTGAATCAATGAAATTGATGCTAAATTGAATAAATTAGGCTAGAAACAACAAGCTAATGTAATATGTCCAGAATATCCTGCTATGTGAAGAAACTTTGAAAATTCACCTAGGATTGTGTGGAAGTAGTTTGAATCTAAAAAAATAACAGTATTAAACTTTCATGAGTCTTCTTTAATATAAAAAAACGGAACTTCAACTATATTTGTAGAATAGAAGATATAAGGGAAACAAAATAATTGGTAGAAGTTGTCCCGAAACAAGACTTTCCTGTCTTAAACTCAAATCTGTTACTGAACGTTTAGTAAATAAATTTCAAGCATTACATGATCTTGTACATAATTTCATTAACTTTCCAAACGTATAAAGTATGCGAAATTTGGATTATTATGCTAAAAGATATGTTAGTTTTACTAAGAGGTAGTTAAGCTGTCCCTAACCGGATAGAAACTGTTTTTCGTTGTTTCAACTCTTAGTTTATAAACTATTTTGGGATTAAATGAATTATAATGACATACTTTTATGCTTGATTGGCATTTTGGGAGATCAATTGGAAGAGCAATAGAGATTTGAGCTTGCTAGGAGCATGGAGATAGCCATTTAAAGCCTTAAGTGCTAAGCTTGGAGGAGTTGTGAGTATAGATAACTTAGGGTTAGGACTTAGGTGCTTTACAACCTTTTAAATGTTGAATTGCATATAAAATAACTAATTAAATACTTTTTAATAAAAGGAAAGGAGGCTAAATGTGTAATAACTTGTATGGTGCCATGTATAAAATGTATGTTTGCATGTGCATTGCTTAAAGATGCCAATGTAAGCTAATATCATGCTAATAGCTTGGAAACAATGTATGTGAAGCTTGCATCAAATGTGTGTAATTGAAATTTCATATACTTGAATACTTACATGAAATTACATGATAGATGATAGGAAATGGACTTTTATGGACATGAAATTAGATTGTCATAACGTAAATCTATATAAATCGGAAAAACACAATATATATAAATCTAGAAAGAAAAAAATCATGTACACATGATAGGTTTATTTAAATCGGAAAAACAATAATAAACGGTCATATTACACACAAGGAACACACTTCAAAAACGCAGAATCAGTCAGGTGGTTCACTGGGTGTTTGAACAACATTTTGTTATAGTATTGGACCCTAATATAAAAAATGAGTTTAGATTAATACGGGAATTTAAATATTGAATTTATTTCAAAAGATACAGATACATACGATTCATGATCGAATCTCGCAGCCGGTAAAACGATAGGAGCTGGGTTAGGTTGATACGCGATCGGGAAGACCATGAGATCCTACAATCAGTCAATATAGGTATTAGTCTTTTATTTTAAACATTGAACTTAAATTTAACTTTGAAGAAAGTTTGACTCAAAACTATAAAGTATGATTTGGAGGTCTTCGAGTTCGAATTTCGTGAAACGGACTTCACGGAAGGACTTAGGACATCGAAAAACATAAAATAGTTTTTTTTTTAATTTTGACTTTTTGGTCAATGTAAACGCTGACATCAACAGCTAGTTCAACACTGACGTCATCAGACAAGGTCAATGCTAACATCAACGGTCAACGCTGACATCACTGGTCAACGAGTTAGGTCATTGGGTTGGTCAACGGGTTAACTCGATTCAGTTTGGTTGATCGGTCCATTTTGACTCGGGTTGGAATTGTTCGATTGAACAAGGGTTAGAACGGTTTAGATAGGTTCAGACCGGGTTAGGATCATTTTGGACCAACAGGCTCCAGGCCACCGTCCAGGGCTACTGGAAAGTTCCCTGGGTGGTGCGTGGAGGCCACGCGCAGTCCAAAATGGCTGAAAAATACTCCCTAAACACGTAATTTCATCTAGAAACAACATACCACCAACAAGAAAAAAAACTAGAGAATAGATTAAAAAGGTAAGAATCCTTACCAACTTACCAAATCGGGACAATTTTCCGATGAAGGCCTTTTCAGTGTCAGAAGGGTGCAAGGTTAAAGGGGGTTTGCTTGTGTCGCCACGGTGAGTACGATGAGGTGGAAGAAGCACCTGTAAAGCTTCGATGGTGGTTGAAATTCAACGAAAACAAAAAGGAATTCTCACCTAGGTCTCCGAAGATTTGAGTCTCGATTGTCGATGACCGAGACAATGATCCAGCGAATGAGGAGAGGGGTTTCACTCGAGGCTCGACATTGAACACAAAGGTAGTGGTTGTGCAAGCCACAGTGCGGCGGCGGAGGACTTGGGTCGATGATCAAGGTGAAGAAAATGGAGAGGTAGATTTGGATGGTTCTAGAAAAATTGGGACTCTTTGTTCTCAATAGAGGTAAGTTATCCTTTCGAAAGGATAGGTAGGATATTAATTTAGGTATTAATTTTTTATTAGATATGTTATAAAAAGATTATGGGGAAGATTGTAGCTCAAACGACTGGGAACTTGGACAACAACCCAAAGGTTGTGGGTTCGAAACTCACAAGCAACAACCTTTAAGACATATTTTTTCTTCTTTTTTTATTTTGCAAATTTCAGATGTTATAACTCTCCTATTAAAAAGAATTTTTTCCTCAAAATTAACTTAGATTAATCAGATGCGGGAACTGCTCCCTCATGGATTCCTCGATCTTCAAGTTGGCCTTAGAAGGGTTATAATTTCTCTACTAAACTTTGATCATGGGGATGCGTATGTTCCTCCGAACTCTCTCATCAAACTCTATATCTAAACAGGTTCCTATTCATTGGATAAGTATGGCCTTAGTTCCACATTATGAACCTGAATAATGTGATTCGGATCCGGATGGTACTGTATCAACATAGATACATAAAAAACATTATGAATACGAATTAGCTGAGTAGGCAAGTCAAGTTGATACACAATAGGCCCAACTCTCTTCAAAATACGATATGGTCTGATATATCTCAGGCTCAACTTGCCTTTGCCCCCATATCTCAAAACTTTCTTCCACGGAGAGACTTTCAAGAAAAAACTTGATCCCCAACCTTAAACTCGATATCTTTTGTTCTCCGATCAACATAAGATTTTTTTTCTAGCAAAAGCTTCCTTCAGGCGATCTTGGATCAATCTAAGAGTATCCTCACTTTCCTAGATCAACTTGGGACCCAGAGTTTTCCGATCATGCAATTTAGTCCAACAAATAGGTGTATGACACTTACGACCATATAGAGCTTCATATGGTGTCATATGGATGCTCGCCTGGTAACTATTATTATATGCAAACTCTGCCAAGGGAAAGAAATCCTCCCAACTGCCTCAAAAATCTCACATAAAACTCCGTAACATATCCTTCAGAATCTATATCACTATCTCAGAATAACCATTTATCTCAAGGTATAAATATCGAATTAGAAAATTATACAAAGTATATCAAGCATATATCAAAATGTAAAAATATCATGCTTAATGTCACGGACTTAATTTCACACAAACTAATCAGTGCGACACTAACACGTCCCGATCGATGTTAGCAAGCCTTGCTTACACGCAACCCGGTGGCTAAACAAAGAAAGACAAGAGAACGCAAAGGAATTCAAAGGAAAGCTTTTGTATTAAGCTTAAGAGAACTCTTACAAGAATGCTTAACTTCTCAGGTTGTGTACAAAATGAAGGGGGTAGCCCTATTTATAGGATCCCACCTCTCGAATGGACGGCTATGATTCATTTGATCAGACGGTTCATTCTTTGCCTCCTAAAATATCTACTAGGACCTACATGTTCCTAGAGATATCTACAATTATGTATACATATCTACATGTATCCAAAATGTTCTAGAGAACTCCAGGGTCTTCAAGAGTAGTCCTGAGCCTTCCCGAGCCTTCTAGGTCCTCCCGGGTGGGTCTAGACTTGAGTAGAATGTCCTGGACCTTTCTAGAACGTTGAGGACTATACTTGGCCGTCCTAGTCCCTTCTAGTTCCTTCCTTGGTGCTTGTTTGCTACAAAATGGCCCAAGGATGATTAAAACCTCGAGTTGGACTTGTGGGAAAGTGAATTGGCCTTGCTAGGCCAACCTAGCATCTCCCTTGGAGCTTGCTAGCCTTGGTTCCTCCCAAGGGTGCTTGAATGGTCTCGATGCTTGTTGGCGGGTCATGACATCCTCCCCCACCTAAGCTCGCGACGCCTTCGTCGCACTTAGAACGAGCTACTGGTCTTGGTTTCTGATTTACCAAGCGCTTTCTCGAAGTCTTGGCTAGTTCTTGTGTTGGACGGACCCTTGTGTTGGATGGGGCTTGGAATGTCCTTCCTTGGGCATCGGTTGAGGGTGCTGTCTTCTTTGACCGCTTCTTTCGTTTGGCACCCTTATGACACACGGCTTTGTCCGGCTTGGACTTGATCTCATGATCCACCTTTTCCCTTGGTGATGGCCTCTTTGGCGGTTTTGGAGGTGCAACCTTCTTAGACTTTGCATGCTCCTCCATTCGAAGTGATGAGATCACTTTAGCCTTTGGCTTGGTGGCCCTAATGGTAGGCACCACACAAGCTTGGTGACCCTCCGTGATGCACAAAGAGTTGGCATATATCATTGGAATGGCTTTAGCCCTGTCGAAGAAATCAACGCCTAGGACGAGCTTGTAGTCGTCCATCGAGGCTACTGTGAAGTCTAGGTGGCCAGACCATGTCCCTACAATGGTCTTGATCCCATGTGCGATGCCTTGGATGGGTAGTGCGGTGGAATTAATCGCCTTGATGGATCCTCCACCTTTTGTGGCTTTAAGACCGAACCTCTTTGCCTCATCAAGAGAAACAAAGTTATGGGACGCACCTGTGTCAAGCATGGCCCTTGATGCTTTCCCATTGATTGTGACGTCCACATATAGCAACCCCTTGGCTTCGATCTTCGGGGTAGATTGCATCACGTTAAGTAGTTGCATGGACCCCATTTGTGCATCGGGCTCCGACTCTTAGGCATCACTATCTTCTCGATGCTTTGCTAAGAGAGAGCTGAGTGCTTGTCGTTGCGGGCATTCCCGAACCCAATGATCACCATCACAAATGAAGCACTTACTTGGTGGCAATCTTTTGGTGCCTCGAGCTTCTTGAGATTTGTCTTTGGCCTTGCCTTTCCATGAGGACGAGTCCTTGGGTTTGCTTGAGTGATCCTCATGGTGATTATCTTTACGAGGGCTCTTGTCTCTCCAACCCACAGCTTGATTAATCTACCCATCCTTCGGCTTGGATGTGGGCTCCTTGTGGCTAGAATAGTCAATTAATCTTTCGGCTACGACGATGGCATTGGCAAAGTTTTGTACTCCCCGACGCCTTAACTCGGCCTTGGCCCACTATTGGAGCTCATCCATGAAGTTGAAGAGTGAATCCTTCTCGGAGAGATCGGGGATCTCGAGAACTAAGTTGGTGAACTCCTTGACATAGTCACGGATGCTCCCCGATTGCTTGAGCCTTCGCAAGCGAGCTCGGGCCTCATCTTCGGTATTCTCCGGATAGAATTGCTGTTTAAGCTCTCGTTTAAAGTCATCAAAGGTAACAATGTTGCACATACCTTTTTCAATATCTAGACGCCTTCTCCTCCACCAAAGCATGGCAGTGTCGGTGAGGTACAATGTTGCGGTTTGAACCTTGGTTGCCTCGTCCATGATTCCGGCAACGCAAAGGTATTGCTCTAGCCCCCACAAGAAGTTGTCTACTTCTTTGGTGTTACGTGACCTTGAGAAAGTTTTTGGCTTGGGCACTTCGACCCTTCTAGCCTCATAAGTGGTGCTTGGCCCGGCAGCCATCGCACGTTTGCACAAGGCTACATCGCCTTGTAGTGCCTCGACTTGAGCATGCATGTTGTCTAGCTTATGTTCAAGAGAAGAACATAACTTTGAGAGCTCACCCATGAGAAGGTTGCAGATTTACCCCATCTCGACCCGCATGGTTTCTTCTAGCTTGATCATCATGGCCTGCATAGCCGTGTGGATCTCGACATCCTCTACCTCAAGGCCTTCTATACGCTGATGAAGGTCGTCCACTTGGGCACCCATACCCCCATGTTTTCCTCAGCATGGGCTATGCGAGACTCCAAGCTAGAGAGTTGATCCTTGGACTTGGCTCGTGTCCTAGCTACAACAGGATCAACTACCTCCTCACGCCCTCGTTGCTCTTGTGTGACTTCTGCCTCGGTTGAGCCAACAACTTGATTCTTTCCACTCTTTACCATATCCTAAAAGTGATCGTAACACGCTCTGATACCAATTGTCACGGACTTAATTTCACTCAAACTAATCCGTGCGACGTTAACACATCTCGATTGATGTTAGCAAGCTTTGTTTACACGCAACCTGGTGGCTAAACAAAGAAAGACAAGAGAAGGCAAAGGAATTCAAAGGAAAGCTTTTGTATTAAGCTTAAGAGAACTCTTACAAGAATGCTTAACTTCTCAGGTTGTGTACAAAATGAAGGGGGTGGCCCTATTTATAGGCTCCCACCTCCCGAATGGACGGCTATGATTCATTTGATCGGACAGTTCATACTTTGCCTCCTAAAATATCTACTAAGACCTACATGTTTCTAGAGATATCTACAACTATGTATACATATCTGCATGTATCCAAAATGTTCTAGAGAACTCCAGGGTCATCAAGAGTAGTCCCGAGCCTTCCCGAGCCTTCTAGATCCTCCCGAGTAGGCCTAGACTTGAGTAGAACGTCCCGAACCTTTCTAGAACGTTGATGACTATACTTGGCCGTCCTAGTCCCTTCTAGTTCCTTCCTTGGTGCTTGTTTGCTACAAAATGGCCCAAGGATGATTAAAACCTCGAGTTGGACTTGTGGGAAAGTGAATTGGCCTTGCTAGGCCAACCTAGCATCTCCCTTGGAGCTTGCTAGCCTTGGTTCCGCCCAAGGGTGCTTGAATGGTCTCGGTGCTTGTTGGTGGGTTGTGACATTAAGCTCCAAAACACAACATATATAAATCTAGGAAAACAATCATGTGCACATGATAGGTTTATTTAAATCGAAAAAATTGTAATAAACGGTCATATTACACACAAGGAATACATCTCAAAAAGGCAGAATCAGTCAGGTTGTTCATTAGGTGTTCAAACCACGTTTTGCTATAGTACTAGAGGCCTTCGAAACTTTAAAGTCCAATTTAGAGGCCTTCGAGTTTTAATTTTACGAAATGTACTTCACGAATAGACTCATGAAATCAAAAAACATGAATAGTGGTTCTTGAAATTTTTGTCTTTTTGGTCATAGTCAATGTTGATGTCCACAATCAAAGTCAACGCTAAAGTCATACTGACATCAGTAGTCGGGTTACCGTTGATGTCATCAGACAAGGTCAACGCTAACGTTAGTGGTCATGCTAACGTCATGCTAATGTAATGGGTCAATGGGTCGGGTCAAGTCAACGGTTTAATCAACGAGTTAACTCAATTTGGTTTGGTTGACCGATCCAGTTAAACTCAGGTTGGGCCGGTTCGGTTTGACTCATGTTGGACCGATTTGTGATTGGTTGGGACTGGGTTGGACCAACCGGCTCCATTCAATCGTCCAGGGTTATCGGAAAGCACCCTAAGCGACGCGTGAAGGCCATGCACGATCCAAAGCGTCCGAAAAATACCCCCTGAACACGAAATTTCATCCAAAAACAACATACCACCACCAATAAGCCAAAAAAATAGATTAAAAAGGTAAGAATCCTTACCAACTTATTAAATCGGGACGATTTTTCGAAGAAGGCTTTGTCGGTGTCGGAAGGGTGCAAGGTTAGAGGGGTTTTGCTCGCTTTGCTAAGGTGAGAATGATGAGGTGGACAACGCTCCTAGGAAACTTCGACGGTGGCTGAAATTCAACGAAAGCAAAAGGGAATTCTTACCTAGGTCTCCCAAGATTTGAGTCTCGATTGTTGGTGATCGGAATGATGATCCGGCGATAGTGAGGAGAGGGGTTTCACTCAAGGCTCGACGACGAACAAAAAGGTGGTGGTTGTGCACAAGCCACGACGCGACGATGGAGGACTTGGGTCGGTAGTCGTGGTGAAAGAAAATTAGAGGTAGATAGGGGATGGTTCCAGGAAAATTGTGGCTCTTGGTTTCCAAAAGCAGTAAGTTATCATTTTGGAAGGGTAGGTAAAATATTAATTTGAGTATTACTATTTTTATTAGATATGTGATAAAAGGATTACGGGAAAGATTAGATCTCACGAACTTTGTAGCTCAGATGATTGGGAACTTGGCCAACAACCCAAAGGTTGCGAACCACAAGCTGTAACCTGCAACACATTTTTTTTATTTTTTTATTTTACAAATTTCAAGTGTTACAGACTTGGGAGCTGCTCGATTTTATTGGCGGAATTATAGGCAATGCATGATATCCTTGTTCATGCATGGCAATTCGTTTGTCGTTGGAAACGGATAACTTTGAGGCAATACAAAATTTACACAAATTTCGATGTTCTGAACGGATCGACTATTGTGTACAAGGTTTTTGTACTACTAAAGAGGACTTAGGAGGTTCAGTTTGGACATATTCATCGGGAGGGCAATGTTGTGGCTGATGGTTTAGCGAAGATGGCTCGTGAGAAATCCCTCCATAAGAGTTGTTTGGAGGTGCACCACCAACACTAGCAGAGTTGGTCGAGAGGAGTAGAGAATTAATTAAGCTCTAGATTCTCTGTATTAGCAAAAATAATGGTATCTAACAAAATTTTCCCACTAAACTTTTATAAGATTTTAAGGTGTCTTTAATAGTCATCAACGGATGCTATAAAAGTGTTATTTGTGGATGTCTATTATCATCAAAATTCTAAGCTTAGGGTTTTGAGATTCATTGAATTTTTAGATTTTATATGATATCTAAAATAATACTGATTCCCTTACTCAAGGTAAAGTCTTGAAGCAGAAATAGAATATATAGTATTATAATCCAAATAAACAGCAGCTTTTCACTACAAACCATATAAACATACCGAGTGAGAGATATCTCAAGTATTAATGTTTGGTTCTATACAAGCAGAGTATTTGAAAAGCATCTTTCAACCAGCAAATTAGCTAAAATTTCAACATTTTAGGCTTCACCGTTTATAACAGCTGTTTAACCAAAGCAAATAAATGTATGTATTTTCCATCAGAAACTGAATTCATTTGACATGGAATGAATTCACACCTTTTGCAGTTTGTCCTCACCTATGATCCATCGTGTCAACATACTTGCATCTTCAGTAAATGATTTGCATGACACAGGGAAAATACCAAGATCAGCTCCAATTAGGTTGTAATCATGTAGTGCTTCGGCCATCTCGGCTTCAACAGATGTGTCATCTACAACATCAATGGTGTTCATTTGTAGAAGATCAGCATAATGATTCTCCCTTTCCAGGTCATGTTGAAAAGGCTGCTGCATGGCTGGTCCCTGGTATTCCAACATTTTAAGAAAAGTAGTTAGCAGCAATGGAAATGGAATCTGTTAACTGCACCTGTTTTCATTCCCATTATGTTTATTAAATATCCATTATAGAACATGTAAAATGGAAATAAGATTAATCATACGAACTCAGCTTCACTTAATAAAAATCATGAACCAGATGTCAACTTCAACTCCCCGCACTGTCTAAACCTAACGGACAAAGAAAACAAAACCCTTGAATCAAATACCTGACATAGCTCAGCATAATGCCTATATATCTCACTGCTTTCATCTTGATCGCCAAGAAGTGTTCCACCGTACCAACCATTGGCTTCATCGACATGGGTCAATGAGAGGTACCTTAGATATCACAAAATACGTTTACAGTGCATCAATAAACTCGGTATTAGGCTATTAGTAATAAAAAGACTTGAATCCAACCACAATGTAAAATTATAAATATTTATCCTATATAACTAGTGAAATCAAATTCAGAAAGAAGATAACAAGAAACACAAACGATTGGCATTAAAAAGACTTCAATCCAACTATAATGTAAAATTAATAAATTTTTATCCTAAATAATAAATTGGTGGGTTTAGGGTTTAAGGTTAAAGTTTAGAGAATTAAGGGTAGGTATGTTTTTAGAGGGTAGAGTTTAGGGTTTAAGATGTAGAAAATTAGAATAGAGTTTAGAACTTAATCTTTTATGAATTTTAACAGGGGGCATCGAAGGGGCACGATTAGGGTGCAGAAGAATTCTACTCCACAATTGCATATAGATATTACTTAATTGTTAAATCATTAGAGCCTAAGAATACAAGTTCCTCCTACCTATGCTTTCATAACTTCCTAAGTACTTCTTCAGATTGCTTAAATAAATGTCAATAATTTTAAGAACCTCATGTTGATTTGAGAGATGCAACATATAGAATTGTGAGAAACATAGTTGAAAAATACTATGTTGTGTATTTCAATGTACAGAAAGGAGTCTATTTAAAGACTTTTACGGAGATATTTAATAATAGTTAACCTATTAGGATAAGACTCTTATCCTTTATAAAGATAGAGTTAATTTAAATTTAAACTACTAGTTAGGATACGAATACTAATTCTACTCAAGTTATACTACCTAACAATTATCTGTACTAACTTATATTCTCTCTCAAACTGATGTATATGTTGTATATACCCAGTTTAGATATGAATTCATCAAAATTTAACCTTAGAAGTGCCTTAGTAAAAATATTAGCAAGCTGATTTCTGGTAGGAATATAGTGAAGCTTCACAATCCCATTATTAACCTTCTGATATATAAAATGTTTATCTATTTCAATGTGTTTGGTTCTGTCAAGTTGCACTGGGTTTTTGATAATGCTCATGGCTAATTGACTGTAGTTGTATATTTCAAATTCAAATTGTTCATCCAAAATGAGTTCTTTTAGAAGTTTTCTAATTCACATTCCTTTGCATATCCCAAGAGTCATTGACCTAAATTTTGCCTTTACACTGCTTCTTGACACCACAACTTAATTTTTTACTTCTCCAAGAAATCAAATTACCCCATACAAAAGTACAATAGCCACTTATAAATCTTCTATCCATTAGATCACCTGCCCAGTTTGAATTTGTCTCATCCCTTCTTGTGCTCTTGCCCATACAAAAGTACAATAGCCACAAATTTTGCATTTATTATAAATGTTTATCTTCTTCTTCTTTTGCTCTTATGTCATCCCTCGATACTTTGTCCCTAGAACTGTTAATGAGGTATTATCTCATCTTGGATGGTGTTCGACTATGCTTGAGGTAATGACTACTTTGGATGTTAATGGAATATGAACTTTGGTTCCTTTGCCCGCTGCTAAACGAGCTATTGGATGTAAATGGGTGTTTACTATTAAATTTAATCTTGATGGCTCCCTTCATCATTTGAAAATTCGCCTGGTTGCCAAGGGATATACTCAGACCTATGGTGTGGACTATTCTGATACGTTCTCTCTTGTTGCTAAGCTTGCTTCTGTCAGGTTATTTATCTCCCTTGCAGTCACTTTTGACTGGTCTTTACATCAGTTAAATATTAAGAATGATTTCCTTCATAGTGATCTTCAAGAGGAAGTATATATATGGAGCAACCACCTAGGTTTGTTGCTCAGGGGAGTTTGAAAAAGTAAGTTTTCGGAAGAAATCTCTATATAACCTTAAACAGAGTCTTCGGGCTTAGTTTGGTAAGCTTAGTCAAGCTATTGAAAAGTTCAAGATGTAGAAAAGCAAATCAATAATATCACTTTGTTTTCTTTAGGAAGTCTAATGGGGCATTATTTTACTAATCGTATATGTAGACGATATTGTGCTCACTATTAGTGACACTAGCAGAATCTCCTCACTAAAGTTTTTCCTCCACACTAAGTTTTACACCAAAGATCTAGGGGCGCTAAATACTTCTTGAGGATTAAGGTTGTAGAATAAAATTCTCCTTTATTTTATTCAAGGGTGGCTAACTATTATATACAAGATTTAACCTAATATTCTAGGTAATTAATTAATAGAAAGGTAAAACCTAGACCTAATATTCTAGTAAAGTTCACTTTTCATAAGTAAAAAATACAAACTATATTTTCATACTTAGAAAGGAGCAGACTTATGTCCTTTACCAATAATCTTCTTCGTCAAAAGGAGTAGAAGCTCGTTTATTGATTCTAGGACTGGAGCTAAGACGATGATGCTTAAAAAAATGACATGCTGGAATTCCTAGAATCAAGGGACAAAACAATTTTTCTTTATTTTTAGGAGTTGACCTTATGTAAATAGTCACTAATTTAATTACATGATTTTAGGAATTAGAAAAATCTGATTACATGATTTTAGGAATTATTTCCTAACTTAGATTAATTCTTCACTATAAATTGTAAGCTACTGTGAGAGAAAAAAGCAGAGAAAAATATTTTCTTCTCATATTTGTTCATGGTATCAGAGCTATAGGACTTATTCGATCCTAAATTACTTTTCTTCTCTAGAAATCATTCTTGTGTTTTTTGTCTTCCTATGACAGAAACCTTTTCCGAATCTGAAACCTCACAAGTTACCCAAAACACAAATCAACCAATCCCTCTTGGTAACATGAATTCCTCCCTTATAATCACCAACCATCGTTTAGATGTAAAAAATTTTCTACAGTGGTCTCAATTCGTACTAATGGTTATTCGAGGTCGTGGGAAATTAGGGTATATCAATGGAGAAATTCCTAAACCAACTATCACAGACCCTATTTATGCAACATGGCAACTCGACAATTCAATCGTGATGGCTTGGCTAGTTAATTCGATGAAGAGTCATATAAGCTGTACCTATCTCCTATTCAAGACTGCAAAAGAAATGTGGGATGCAGTGAAGGAAAACTATTCTGATCTAGGAAATGCTTCCCAAATTTTCAAGATCAAACTAAAACTGAAGGACATTCGACAAGGGACACTTGAGGTAACTCATTACTATAACAACTTGAAGATCTTGTGGCAAGAACTCGACATGTATTATGAAGCAGATTGGAGTGAAGGTTTGGAACAATCCAAATTTATAACTCACATCAACAACGAAAGGCTCTATGATTTCCTTGCAGGATTGAACAGAGATTTGGATGAAGTTCATGGAAGGATTTTAGGCAGAACTCCTCTTCCTGCCATTGGTGAAGCTTTTGCTGAAGTTCGAAGAGAGGAAAATCGTCGTCGAGTTATGCTTAGAGATAATAAGGACCAAAAACCAGTGACCACCACTGGACATCATCCTATTGAAACCTCAGACCTTGTATCTAGGGGTCCTCAATTCCACAAAAGGAGTGACTCTGGTCAAAATCGAATGGGAGAACGACCTTGGTGTAGCTACTGCAACCGTGCTGGTCACACTAAAGAAAAGTGCTTCAAACTCCATGGATACCCTGAAAACACAAAAAATCAAAAAGATAACAAGGCTCTTTTGTCATCCAACACTTCATCATCTAAAGAAAATACCTTAGATGTTTGCCTAACCAAATCTCAACTCGAAGCTCTACACAAGATGCTTGGAACATCCACTACTCATGGATCCTTGGCTATTCAAGGTACAACCTTTAATGTCACTTCTGATTCCAGTAATCAATCCTCTTGGATTCTGGATTCAGGTGCCTCCGACCACATGACAGGTAACTCATCCTTGTTCCACAACTACATCCCATGTCACAACCAATCTCGTATCCGAATAGCTGATGGTTCATACTCATCTGTTGCTGGAACTGGGTCAGTTCAACTTACTAAAAATTTCTCTTTAAAGAAAGTTTTACATGTCCCAAATTTGTCCTGCAATTTACTGTCAGTTAGTAAACTAATTAAGGATAATGCTGCTCTTGTTGAATTTTCTTCCCTTGGTTGTGTTGTACAGGAACAGAAATCGGGGAAGATGATTGGCACTGCTAAGGTTAATGATGGACTCTACATATGGAATAAAGACAATAAAAACAGTTCCCAGGAAAGTTTGGCTCTATCTACTTCACACGAGGACACAATTATGCGTGGCACCGTAAGCTAGGACATCCAAACTTCCTGTACATGAAACATTTGTTTCCACTGTTATTTCAAAATAAAAATCCAAATTCCAAGTGTGAAATTTGTCAACTTTCAAAGCATACTCGTGCTCCTTATCCATTGAAACCTTACAACCAATCCCAACCTTTCTCTTTGATACATAGTGATCTATGGGGGGCTAGTCGGGTGAAAAATATTACAGGGGCTAGATGGTTTATAACCTTTATTGATGACCATACTAGAGTTTGTTGGGTTTATCTCCTTAAAGAAAAGTCCGAAACAGCTAAAGTATTCCAAAACTTTCATTCTATGATTAGAACTCAATTCAATTCCACCATACATACGCTCCGCACCGATAATGGTAGAGAATACTTCAACTCTGTTTTAAGCTCTTACCTTGTAGAACAAGGTATTATACACCAAAGCTCCTGCCCAAACACACCACAACAAAATGGAATTTCTGAAAGAAAAAATCGGCACCTATTAGACGTTGCTTGTGCTCTAATGTTTACCACAAGTATTCCAAAATACCTTTGGGGAGAGGCTGTTCTTACTGCATGTTATCTAATCAACCGTATGCCATCTAAAGTCCTTCAATTTCAAACACCTTTAAATACCCTTCAAAAGGCTTTCCCTCTTTTTCATGTTCCAACCTTACCAACAAAAATATTTGGGTGCAAAACCTTTGTTCATAGTTACCAACCTAACCTATCAAAACTTGACCCTCGTGCTCATACTTGTGTTTTTATTGGTTATTCACCTACACAAAAAGGGTACAAATGTTATTCACCTACTTTACGTTGAGTATTTGTTTCTCGAGATATAACCTTCTTTGAAACAGAACCATATTTTTCGGCAACTCATCTTCAGGGGGAGATTTTCAATGAAGATGAGACCATTAAAACCCTTCTCATTACTCCACCACCCGAACCTCTTATTACTCTACCACCCGAACCTAATCTACCACAAAATTTGCAGCAAAATGACATCCTCATGATTCCTGAACAACAAATTCCCCTTACACAGCAGCATAGAGATAATACTAGTCTTGAAAGTTCAGATTTTCCCACTGAAAAACAACAAAAACAGCAAAAACTTGGTCCTGAAACTCAACAGCGTGGTTCTTCAGAACTCCTTGTTTATTCAAGGTGTCGATACTCTCCTGAAACTGACATAGCAGTGCCAAATTCATCCATAACCGAGGACTGTTCTACAACAGAGGTAACCCTTGATTCTCCTTCTATTGATCTACCAATTGCTATTCGAAAAGGTGTAAGAACCTGCACTCAACACCCTATCTCTCGGTTTGTATCTTATGGAAATTTATCCAAGTCATACAAAGACTTTGTGACAAATATCAACTGTGTAAAAACTCCAAGGGATGTAAATGAAGCTCTTGAATCACCCGAAATGGAAACATGTTGTAATGGAAGAAATGAGTGCTCTAAGAAACAATGGAACATGGGAAATCTCGTATCTGCCTAAAGGGAAAAAAGTAGTAGGCTGCAAATGGATTTTCACCACCAAATTCAAAGCCGATGGAAGTATTGATCGACATAAGGCTCGACTTGTGGCAAAGGGGTTCACTCAGACATATGGGCTCGATTATGATGAGACTTTTGCTCCCGTTGCCAAACTTAATACCATTCGAGTTCTTTTGTCACTTGCTGCAAATCTTGATTGGCCCTTGACTCAATTGGATGTTAAAAATGCCTTCTTAAATGGAGAATTAACAGGAGGTGTATATGGACTTTCCACCAGGTTTTGAAGAAGAAAAAGGTCGGGTATGCAAGTTAAAGAAATCATTATATGGGTTGAAACAATCTCCAAGAACCTTATAGTCTATGTTGACGATATCATTCTAACAGGAGATGATTTGAATGAGATCAGATGCTTAAAAGAATTTCTTGGCACTAAGTTTGAACTTAAGGATTTGGGAAATCTAAAATATTTCCTTGGAATGGAAGTAGCAAGGTCACGGACATGTATCTCCATCTCACAACGAAAATATGTTTTAGATTTACTAAAGGACATTAGCATGTTGGGTTGCAGACCTGTAGAGACTCCAATGGAATTCAACTTGAAACTTGGAACTGAAGAAGATGGAGAAGAAATAGACAGGGGTAGATATCAACGACTCGTAGGAAAACTTATCTATCTACACAGATACAGATTGGGCAGGTTCGGTAAATGACAGAAGGTCTACAAGTGGTTACTGCAGCTACGTATGGGGTAATCTTGTGACATGGAGAAGTAAAAAACAATCTGTTGTAGTCCGTAGTAGTGCTGAAGCTGAATATCGAGCTGTGTCGCATGGTATATGCGAGGGAATTTGGATACAAAGACTAATGGGGGAGTTAAAAATGCCTCACATAAGACCTATGAAACTGTATTGTGATAATCAGGCAGCAGTGAGCATAGCATACAATCCGGTTCACCACGATCGTACCAAACATGTAGAAATAGATCGCCACTTCATCAAAGAGAAAGTTGAATCAGGGGAAATATGCATAACCTACCTACCCACTAAACAACAAGTTGCAGACTTGTTCACTAAGAGCCTAAACAAGAACATGTTTGAAGATTTCACTAGCAAGCTGGGTTTGATAAACATCTACACTCCAGCTTGAGGGGGAGTGCTGGAATTCCTAGAATCAAGGGGCAGAATATTTTTTCCTTATTTCTAGGAGTTGACCTTATGTAAATAGTTACTAATTTAATTACATGATTTTAGAAATTAAGAAAATCTGATTACATGATTTTAGGAATTATTTCCTAACTTAGATTAATTCTTCACTATAAATTGTAAGTTATTGTAAGAGAAAAAAGCAGAGAAAAATATTTTCTTCTCATATTTGTTCATGACAAGACTCATAATCTAACAAATCTAAACTAGAAAATTTAGGTTCCAGAGTACGACTGTCCAAGATGAAGAGACCTTCATACTTATGTCCTTTACCAATAATCTTCTTTGTCAAAAGATCCTGAAACACACAATATCAAGGAAAAAATTAGACACAACAATTAAGGGTACGAGTAAATTTACTAACGGATATTAGGTTAAAGGATAGATTCGGTAAACTCAAAACAAAGGACAAAGTAAGAGGAGTTGGACACGAAGTGCCAGAGTCAATAACAGAAGACGTGGAACCATCGGCTAAAGTAACAATATTGATGGAAGGGTAGGTTGTATAATGAGAAAGAAGATTAGGGTTACCTGTTATGTGATCTGTGGCCCCAGAAACAATAAAACATTTTAAAGATGTGGAAACAAGACATGTATTGGGTGTACCTAACTCAACAAGGGCAAAAACAGGATCGGAAGTAGGCTTTACTGTGTCTTGAAGATGAAGAAGCTTGACATACTCATCCGCAGATATCGTAACAGCCGATGAAGAAGTGTCTACACTAGAAGCAATATGAGCGGACGAAGTTTTCTTAAACTGCAGTTTCCGACAATCACGTTTTGTATGTCCTAGTTTTTTATAGTAATGATAGATAATAATATCGTGATCCTGACTCTGAGCTCCAAACTATGGACAATTTTGTTGGGCCTGGATCCAAATGAACGACTAAGACCACCAATCTTGAAGTATTTGTTACCAGGGTCGGAAGGAGCATAATTGATTAGAACATTATTCTGTAGTGGAGATGGAGAAGGAAAAGAATTCTCAATACGACGTACCCTCCGAAAAACATCATCGAGACTAGAGATGTCAGAACTAGAGAGAATCTGAGATTTAGCAGTCTCAAATTCCGGTGGAAGACCAGCAAGAAAACTCATAACTGTCATCTGTTCCCGCTGGCTTTGTTGAACCTTGATATCCAAACTAAAAGGAAGCAACATATTAAGTTCTTCATATGTCTACGTAAAATCCATAAAATAAATAGTTAAAGTCCGATCTTCTTTGTCAACCCTGTAAAAATTCTGACCAACATCATAGATTCGTGAAAAATTCCCTTTTCTTGAATAAAGAAATTGCAAATAGTTCATTAATTGTTTCACCGTTCGGCAGTGATTAACCAAGCCTACTACCTCATTGTCAATAGAATTCTGAATCTGGATATAAAGACGAGCATCTTCACTCATCCATAGAAGGCAAGAGTCATCCGTAGAAGTATTATCAGTCAAATGTCTGTCCATAGAAAGACTTAACAAATACAACTCGATTGTATGGTTCTAATTGAGAAAATTAAAGCTATTTAATTTGTGATCGGTAATTTTAGATGTAATCGGAACAATGTCAGACATAATATCAATCTTTTTGTCAGCCATAGTATTAAATTAACAAATTCCAAAAAATAAAAAATAGCCCAAAACCGAAAAAATAAGAAAAATACCGGGAAAAAACCCTATCGATACAAAAAAAAATCAAATACTCAACCCAAAAATAATCCGAATGCAGGGACCGATGGATAGGATGGAGGCGGCAACGACAAAAAAGACTCCGAAAGTGGCCTACCAAAAACCTAAAAAAAGGAAATTTTCTTGTCGAATCCAAACAACCCAAAAAATATTTTAGAAACCTAGACAAATGATACCATGTAGAATAAAATTCTCCTTTAATTTATTCATAAGGTGACTAACTATTATATACAAGATTTAACCTAATATTCTAGGTAACTAATTAATAGAAAGGTAAAACCCTACCTAATATTCTAATAAAGTTCACTTTCCATAAGTACAAGATACAAACTATATTTCCATACTTAATAAAAGTAAACAATAGTAAAAAAAAGATCTTTCTATCTTCTTATCTCAAAGGAAGTATGTACTTGATCTTTTATCGGAATCAAGAAAATTGGGTGTCAAACATTGCAATACACCAATGGTCCCTAATCTACCATTAACCAAAGAATGTGAATTATTTGATGACTTTGAAAGGTATAGAAGACTTATTGTTAAACTAAATTATCTCACAGTGACACGTCTTGATATATCTTTTCCGGTAAGTGTAATGAGTCAATATATGTTGTCACCAACTGTTGATCATTATAAAACAGTAGAATAAGTTTTATGTTATCTAAAAAGTGCTCCTAGATGTAGAATTCTATATGATAATTATGGTCATACTAGAATTGAATGTTTTTCTAACTCAAATTGGGCAGGATGCAAGAAAGATATAATATCTACCCCAAGATATAATATCTAGTGTAGAAGCCGAATATAGAGTGATGGCCAAGTCTGCATATGAGATTATATGGGTATATCAGCTCCTCGATGAAGTTGGAATGAAAGTCTCAATATCGATAAAACTTTAGTGTAATAATTAGGCTGCAATACACATTGCTTCGAATCCGATGTTTCATGAAAAGGACAAAACACATTGAGATTGATCGTCACCTTATTCGCGAAAAATACAAAAAGGCTTGATATCTACAGGTTATGTGAAAACCGGAGAACAACTTGAAAGGGAGTGTTAAGTATGAGAATATATTTTGTATCTTGTACTTATGGAAAGTCAACTTTATTAAAATATCGTAATTAAAATTTTACCTTTTTTATTAATTAATTACCTAGAATATTAAGTTAATTATTGTATATAATACTTAGTCACCCATGAATAAAATCAAGGAAAATTTTATTCTACATGTACTAACTTACACCTCACGATGTTGTAAGGAAAAATATATTTCTCCCCATATTAAGGCTTTTCTCTATAATTCTTATTATTTTTATTGAGAAATGTAAGAGCTATTTATAATTTACAAAGGACACCTAATATAAGAAAGTATAATTACACAAAATTGCCATTGATTTATGCATTAACAACAAAAATCTTATTCCTATTTTACAACCTAGATTAAATTTGATATTATAAAATAATTTCCTAAATATTCGCTTCCAAATATTTTGCATTGACAAATCTCCTTAATTTAAGAATCTAATCTCTGACAAATCACCTTAATTTAGGAATCTAATCTCTAACGCTCCCCCTCAAGCTGGGGCATGGATGTCTTCCATCCTCAACTTGCCTGTTAACTTTTGAAAATACTTACAAGGTAGTCCCTTGGTAAGTATGTCTGCAACTTGATCTGCAGTATTCACATAGGGAATACAGATCAAACCACTATCAAGTATCTCTTTTATGAAATGTCTATCCACTTCAACATGTTTTGTTCTGTCATGTTTAACTGGATTATGAGCAATGTTGATTGCTGACTTGTTATCACAGTATAGCTTCATTGGTCCATCTCATTTTTACCTTTAAGTCTTCTAAAATAATCTTCAGACATAATAACTCAAAAATTCCCAATGTCATAGCTCAAAATTCAGCTTCTGTATTGGATCTCGCCACCATATTCTGTTTTTTACTTCTCCAAGTAACTAAGTTTCTCCCGAAGAAGGTATAGTAGCCTGAGATTGACCTTCTATCAATTATTGATCTTGCATAGTCTGCATCTATGTATGTTTTCAGAGTCGAGCTTCCCCCTCTTCTAAACATAATTCCTTTACTTGGTGTGCCCTTCAAGTATTGCAAGATCCAAACTACAACCCTTAAGTGTGATTCCTTGAGATTATGCATGAATTGACTCACAACTCCAACAGCATATGCTATGTCTGGTCTAGTGTATGACAAATAAAAAAGTCTTCCCACTAGTCTCTGAAATGAACCTTATCAACTGTCATATCATCCTCCTTTGAGACTCCAAGCTTGTGATTGATTTCTATAAGTGTTTCCGCTAGTTTACATCCTAGTTTTTCAGTTTCCTTCAACAAATCCAAAGTATACTTTTGTTGAGATATAAAAATTCCTTGTTGTGAGTGTGTCACTTCAATACCAAGGAAGTATTTTAACCTTCCAAGCTCTTTAACTTCAAATGCTTTTACAAGACACTTCTTCAAGTTATCAATTCCTTCAGAATTATTGCATGTAACAATTATATCATTTACATACACCAACAATATAGTTACTTCCCTTGAAGGATAGTGTTTCACAAATAAAGTATGATCACCTTGGCTCTGCTTGAAACCTTGTCTTAACATCACTTTAGTAAATCTTCCAAACCAAGCTCTTGGGGATTGCTTTAATCTATATAAGACTTTCCTCAATTTGCAAACTGTTTGTCCAGTATTTGAAGCAAATCCAGGTGAAATATCCATATATACTTCTTCTTCAAGTTCTTTATGCAAGAAAGCATTCTTAATATCAAACTGATGCAAATTTCATCCTTGAATAGCTGCTAAAGAAAGTAGGACCTCACAGTGTTCATTTTTGCAACAGGTACAAATGTTTTAAAATAGTCAATATCATAGGTTTGAGAGTAACCCTTTGCCTCCAACCTTACTTTTTACCTTTCTAAGGAGCCATCTGACTTATACTTTACAGTAAACACCCATATGCATCCCACTGTTTTCTTCCCTTCTGACAACTAAACTAAATCTCAAGTCTTATTCTTTTCTAGTGTATCCATTTCCTCTTTCATAGACTTTTTTCAATTCTCATTTTCTAATGTCTCCAATGTTGTTTGGGGAATAGCAATATCATTTAGGCTAGTAAAGAAGGCTCTTTGACTAGAAGATAAGTTTTTGTAAGTCATAAACAAATAGGAAGGATGTTTGGTGGTGTATGTTCTTTTTCCTTTTCTAATAGCAATAGGACATTCAAAATCATAAGTAGATATAACATTTTCAGCATCATTTTGTTCAAAATAAGTTTCAAAATGTACCTCAAATTGTATGGAAATAGGAGCAGGAGTAGGAGAAGGGGATGATTGAATTTGCATAGGTGTTTTCCTTCTCGAATAGGTCCTTAGGGGACAAGTAGTGTCTTGAATATTGGGTTATGGTTGTGGTGTATTAATGTTTGGTTGAGTAGTTTGAGGATCATTAGGTTTAGAAAATGGCAAAATTTGAGAAGGAGGAGGAGGAGAAGATAGAATAAGAACAGATTATTAATCATTAAGGACAGGCTGGGCAGGTTATTGATCAAATTGTGTTTTTGTAGAATGTATAGGATTAAGAAGATCAATCAGGGGCTCAAGTAAAAACAAATATGCATTCTTTCTTCCCTAAAAGACATCTCCCCCTAAAGATAAGGAACTGTAAAATAACTCTTTTTTCACAAAAGTGACATCAATAGAGATATAGTATTTTCTTGTAGGTGGGTGATAGCACTTGTAGCCTTTTTTAGTGAAAGAATAGCCAATGAATATACATTTCAATGCTCTTGGATCAAGTTTACCTCGGTTTTGAGAATGAATGTGAACAAAAAGAAAAACACCCAAACACCCTCGGTTGTAGGTTAAGAGATGGTCTGAAATTGGGAAAGAATTTTGTAAGGGTTTGAAGAAGACTCTTCGATTTAAAAACTTTAGTGGGTAGTCTATTTATCATGCAAGTAGTAGTTAACACTGCTTCTCCCCAGTATCTTTTAGGAACATTGTTCTGAAATAAAAGAGCTCTAGTTATGGCAAGAAGATGTTCATTCTTTCTTTCTACTACCCCATTTTGTTGGGGAGTGTTTACACAAGAGGACTCAGGTAAAATACTTTTTTCTAAGAAATAAGGGGATAGTACTTGATTAAAGTAATCATTGACATTGTCTAATCTAAATCATTTTATTTCAGTCTCAAACTGAGTTTTAATCATGGTATAAAAGGTTTTAAAGGTAGAAGCAAGATCTGATTTTTGTTTCAGGATGTAAATCCAAGTAACTCTGGTACAATCATCTATAAAAGATACAAACAGTTAGCCCTGGTTATGTTAAGAATAGTGGAAGGTCCCCAAATATCAATGTGAATAAGATTAAAAGGATTGTTGGTTCGTTGATTACTTGCTGGAAAAGAACGTTTGTGTTTTGCGAGTTCACAAACTTCACAATGAAATTCTTCAATATCCAAGGTTTTACACAAGGAGAGAAACATGGTTTTCAAGAGTCTAAAAGGTGGGTGACCAAGACGAAAATGGTATAGCCATATTTGGTCTTTACTGGTTGTGGAATTAGAAAAAAAAGGATAATGGTTGGGTACTCAAGACTCTACTTGGTCCACCAAGGTCTTCAAGGTAGTATAGGTCATTTATTTCCCTAGCACGCTCAATCATCTCCTTTGTTTCTTGCTCCTGAAAAATGCATTATGTAGGATAAAAAAAACACTGCAATTACATCTTTGATAAGTTTTGGGATAGGAAGAAGGCTAGTAAACGATTTTGGCACATATAAAACATTTTTAAGCAATAGGGTTTCACTAATGACAATATCTCCTTGGCCAGCAACTATTACCATAGTACCATCTGTAACTGTGATTTTCTTATTGTCAGGATAGAGGGTGTAGGTGAAAAACTTTAGAGAAGAACTAGTCATATGATCAGTGGCTCCTAAGTGTATTACCCATGAGTTTAGGGTATTTATATGGATGGATGATTCCAAGGCATTAGAATTCTAAGAAGAAGAAGATATACCTAAGAAAATTAGATTGCATGTACTTGTAAAGGATGATTTTTCTAAAGATTTCATTAAGTTCTTCAACCTTTCTACTTTTTCTCGGTTGAATTCAATAGATTGGTCATCTAACTCCTTATCCATCTTCCTGGTTGCATAAGTTCTGCTTTGTCCCCTTACTGAGTCTCACTGAGTAGTTTCAGCATTACTGGAATGCCCACATCGATCACTCTCTCAAGAAATAAAAGAGATCAAGAAAAAAAATTCAACAAGAACATTAAGCCCCTAAAACGAGAGGCTCTGATACCATGTTAAAAACACAATTTTTTTGTAATTCTTATTACTTTTATTAAGAAATGTAATGACTATTTATAGTTTACAAAAGACACCTAATCTAGGAAAGTATAATTATACAAAATCACCATTGATTTCTGCATTAACAACAGAAATTTTATTCCTATTTTACAACCTAAATTAAATTTGATATTAGGAAATAATTTCCTAAATATTTGCTTCCAAATATTTTTGCACTGACAAATCTCCTTAATTTAGGAATCTAATCTCTAACACTACTAAATATAAAACAAGTAGTTAAGATTCAAAACAGGGATGGATCGAAGGGACTAGAGAGGACAGATGCCCCCTTGAAAATCTCAAATTCATAAATGATTTAGATTATTTTTTTAGAAATTTTCTATGTATTTTCTATTAAAAAATTATTTTCACCCCTCCCCCCAAATTTTATAAATTTATCCCTTTAAAATTTTATAGGTTCGCCCCATAACAAAAAGTCTTGCATTTGTCCCTATTCATAACCATTTTTTGTGTTATGGAAATAAGTTGTCACTTGCATGCAATTACACTGTTATTCAAGACAATGGTACCTCATGCATGCGTGGACATTGATGTCACCACTCACCAGTGCATGCAACTGCATATGAATCTCAAATAGTAAACAATCTTCCAATCCCACCATTACTCAATTTTCATGTCATGTTCATGCAGGTCAACTTTATTGGCCGCAATAAACAACACTATGAATCAATATGAATCCCATGCCGTGAACACAAAAAGATAATGTATTTTTCATGAGATAAACAAGGATGAATTTTACGAAAATACCTCTGGAAAGTATCTTGTTCATCGTAATCTTCACCACCATCATAGGAAGAAAGCCAATTTAAGTCACAGAAATCCTCAAATTTCATTTCACCACTCAGCCCTCCATTTTTAGTTTCATTCACAGGGGTTTTGGGAGATGAACCAACTTCTTCATACTTTCTTTGGCCAAATAGCCAATTTGGACTTTTAAGTTGTATTTCACTGCATCAAAATTCCAAAGGTTGAATCAAATAAAATAAGTTGTCAATCTTGCCCTACATATCAGTTATGATACAAGCATTTTACTGCAGAACAATGTTTCTGACCTAAAATTTAGGCTAAAGCAAGTAAATAAATTCACTTTATCCACAAAAATTTAACTGGCACTTGAGAGACAAGAATTTCAACATTAAAGATAAGCTTGAAACTTCTTAAGATTGAAAAGAAAAGTCAGACCACCTGAAATTGACATTCTTGGGTTAATATTGCATATCAGAGCAAACAAATCCATTCCGCCTCCCGAAAAGTGTAACGAAGAAAATATATTGTATTTCAGAATAGGTACCATAAATAGTGAAGACAAAATGAAAACATACTCAAACAAGATATAAACTTCTTAGCAAGACACAGTTGCCTCAGAAATTATTTAAACAGCGGAACCTAGATACAACTAAGATAAGCTTCAAATAAATTAGCCAAGGTAAGAGACAAAGCATATCCTAACAACAATTAAGGACATTTAAATAATCACAAATGGTTCAATTTTTGGAAAAATCATGACTGCAGATAAAATATATATAAAGCATCTTATTACCTGGAACTGGAAAGAGTGTCTTTATTTAACAAAAGATAAGAGAAACAGACAAGCTCAAAGTAAAAGAAGATATAAACAGAACATATATATATATATATATATATAGAGAGAGAGAGAGAGAGAGAGAGAAGATAAAATGATATTTACGCTGCATCAGGTGCCACGCCCGAATTTGCTGTAGGACCACCAGGTCTTTGATCTGGTTCACTACACAATCTCACATTCTTTATTGAACTACATGTTCGTTCTATCAGTTTATCAAATGAAGTCAACTTCATCTGTGAAAAGTCTTCTCTACAAGCAGGAATGGGGGCAAGGATCTTTCCCACTACAACTAAAGGCTTAATATTTTCCTCCACACTGCATATGACAATCGAAACAATGAGAAAACAGTTAATAAAAGGTCAGCAATTTGATGATAATGCAGGTTGGGATGGTTATTATCGAAAAAAATAGCTGGTTTAGGGTTGGGGTCAGGTTTAGGTTACACTGGCCTCGACTACGGATGATTACAAAACTTTTTTTTTCTAGAGCTTACTTTTTAGACTTTATTCATTGTTCTTGTTGCCTCTCATTTTCTTTACCAGATCCTTCTTGCTGCAACCATTTCTTTTAACTCTGAAGTCTGAAACTATTTTATTTCATTTTTGTATTTCCCCAATCTTTAATTATATTTGAACTTTTTCCATTTTATTGCCGGCTCTCATTACCATTGTTAGGAGCAACTTTCAAGTAAGGTTTGAAAATAATTTCTCTCTTTTATTTTATTTTCTATTTTCTCCTATCCTTTTATTTTTCCTATCTTTCATGTAAGATCTGAAGCTAAAGCTCTAAAGAAATGTTTATTGTGTTTAATGTTCTTTTGATTTGGAAGCATTCTTGGAATTAAATGCTCTTTTGATATTAAAAAAAATGGAGATTTTATGACAATTCAGGGTAGGGAGGACTTGGGTATGTATAGCATTTATTCCGGGGTTGAGTTTGGAGGTTTTAAGGGGGGCGTAAGTTGGAGTCAGGTCAGTTTTTTGGCATACTCCTACCGTGTTGGAGTCGGGGTTAGAGCCATGTGACAGTGATAATCCTAAACCGTTCAAGTAGGGTTAACATTGGTCAAAAGGCATAAATTGACGTAATTTTTAGTTCGAGGGTTTAATTGTTTTGATTTCTGGCTTTGAAGGCTTAATTGGATGCAACATAAGTTCAAGGACAGAATTTTTTTTTTAAATTGACCATTAAAAAACTAATAATCATCCCAGCAGCAGAGTTAAGAAACAGATAAATGTCCTTAGTTGAGAATTAGAATAAGTATATAAATGACATGTCGCAGTATTTTAACCCCACTGCTGTGTCTTCAATGAGGATGAAGATGATATCATGATGGCTAGAAGATGAAGAGAAGTAGTTTTCTGGTTAAAATAGAGACGGAAACATTACCACTTATCAGGGAATAGGTCATCTCCTGTCCCAGAAACATGAAGATAATAATCCGAATCCAACTCCCAAAGAGCAGGTTTTCCTTCCTTCGGTTGGAAGTAGCCCAAAAATCTGATAGAAATACCAAGGGCAGGTAGTTAGAAGAACAAAAACTGTACATAATTATAAAGGCTATAGCCTATACAAAATAATCTCTAAAGCCTGATATGCCGCTACTCTCAAAAGCCACAGTTATAATGAAGATAAAACCCTTCCAGATTCATTCATAAGTCTAAAGAATTTTTAAAAATGATGGATGGAAAAGAATTACAAGTTTATTGCATCTTGTTTTTCACCATCAGTGTAGGCATTACTATAGTATCGCTTGATGGACTTGAGAAACTCTCTAGACTGGGTCGTAGCTTTCCACTTTCCCTGCCTCTCTGGAAAAACCTGAAGTTTGTAACAAATTCAATATTCTATAAGGATAATTCCATGACATGCGAAAACTTAAATGTTGGATATCTTATGTTTTAGCTTTTTCATTTTTTTTCCTAACAGAATGGTTAAGGAGATAATCCTACAGTGTTATGAGCAGCAGAACCTCCATACTGCTGGGCAAGAGCATCTCCCATACTCTGGTACATGTCCATGAGTGCGGCAGCAATGCTACTATCAGGATCCACTTTAGGCTTGTCTGTCAATCCCATTGCATGGAGTTGGCAGCCTAAAGCTGCTAATCCATAAGCATACTGTGCAACATTTGTACGATCCAAACAATCAATGCAGTTAGTTCGCAGTACTCCACTCTGAAATCTTGGAGGTTCACCATCATAATTATCGGTTTTAATTCGTCGAGTTAAGTCACCCTCTCTTTCTCTACTGGTTAGTGAATTTGAATTCTCATTGCTGCTTCCAATCTTAACAAGATCACCAGATTTACCTCTCAGATCTCTAAGAGATGCATCCCTGTAATAATTGAAATAAGTTAGTAATATACCGTCACTAACCATTAGCAAATTTAATATTAGTTACAAACAACTCCAAATTTTCAAGGGGGGTATCCTCGATATCTTGTCCACCATCGGAAAATCATAATAGCTCTCTCAAGGAGATCTTTTCAAAGGTATATTAAAATGGCATAATGATGTCAGCAGTTCTTAAAATTGTAACTTAGCACTCCCTATTGTAACTTTAACTTCTTTAACTCGTATGTGCTTTGTATCAAGTGAGTATCATGTTTCTTGAAAATAAATTAGACAAACCTAAGTTCCATCATCTATATCTATGTAAACAGGTTACTTCTCAAACGACGATCATAAAAATATAAAAATGTAAAAGACAGAAGCCAACATAAAGATTAGAATTTACAAACATAAATGAAAATTTGTCAGCAAACAAATCAATTTATATAAGAAGAATGAATATGGTACCTCCCAGTGCTTGTTCTACTAAGTTGGTTGAATCTCTTAACAGTGCTGGGTTTACCACTATAGTAAAAACCGGTCAAATCAAGAGCTTCACTAGCCACAACACCCAAAACAGCCAAAACATTGGCAGACTTGCTTGAGATCAGCAAAGAACACACAAGAACATCTATATAAGCTCAAATTCGAAAGATGGTGAAGGGAGGAAGCCGAAGGTTGTTGTTTCATGAGAAAAATGAACTTACCTCTTGGCAAACTTGTGAAAATCCCAATGGATAAATTTCAGTTGATTCTCTTCCGAGAGAATTGTGTTCAAATACCCAACTGCATGCGCAAATTCACGCCTCAACATCATCTCTCTAGGTCTTTTCTCAACAGTCTGCATTTCAACATTTAATTTAATTAAAAGAGATAAAGTATAACAAATCTGAAAATGGCGTGTACTTAAATGGTCAAAAGGAGATAAATTATTTATCTTGGTGTAAAGATAACCTGAGATAGAATTTAGGTGTAATTTTTGTAGCAAACAGAGGTAATAACTCTTTGTATTCGTGTGTTTATTCATTCATTATGAAGTCTTATTTATAGAATTCTGACTAAATACAAGAACTAGAATACCTAATTAAGATAGGTCTTTAATCTCTTAATGAGATAAGAGATAATTAAGGCTAATAAACTAATAGACTATTACTAAGTAGAATTTCCTATCGAATAGGACTTTTAATCCTATTTGACCTAACATACTCATAACGGACACTCCCCCTCAAACTGGTGTATATATGTTGTATATACGTAGTTTGGATGATAGCTCATCGAATGTTACTCTAGGAAGGGCTTTGGTAAAGATACTTGCCAGTTGTTCCTTTGTTGGAATGTACTGTAGGTTGGTAATTTCATTGTTGACTTTCTCATATATAAATGTTTGTCTATCTCGATGTGTTTTGTTCTATCATGCTGCACTAGGTTTTTAGTTATGCTTATAGCTGATTTGTTGTCACTAAATATCTCAAAACTTTTCTCTCCTTCGAATTCAAGTTCTGTGAGGAGTCTTTTAATTCACATTTCTTCGCAAATACCAAGAGCCATTGCTTTAAATTCTGATTCGGCACTACTTCGAGAGATAACAGCTTGCTTTTTACTTCTCCAAGTCTCCAAATTACCCCAAACATATGTACAATAGCCACTAACTGACCTTCTATCAGTTATTTCACCTACCCAACTAGTATCTGTATAGACTTTCACTGTTCTGTCTTGACTTTTTCTGAATATAAGTCCAGCACCTTGTGCAAACTTTAAAAATCTTAAAATTCTGTTCACGGCTTCCATATGTTCTTCTCGAGGATCACTCATGTGTTGGCTAAAAATGCTAACTGAATATGCAATATCAGGCCTAGTAAGTGAAGGATAGATTAACTTCCCAACTAACCTTTGGTTGGCCTCTTTGTTTGTAGATTTTCCAGTCCCTTCTTTGCAAAACTTCAATTCTGGTTCTATTGGAGTTTCAATTGGCTTGCAACCGAGCTTTTTTTGTTTCTGCAAGAAGATCTAGTACATATTTACGTTGATTTATGATTAGTCCTTCTTTTGATCTTGCAACTTTCATACCCAAAAATTATTTCATACTCCCTAAATCTTTGGTTTCAAACTCCTTTGCAAGGTCCATCTTTAGTTTCTCTATTTCTTCTACATCATTGTCAGTTATAATTATGTCATCTACATAGACTATTAAAAGAGTCATCTTACCACTTGATATGATTTTCTTAAATAGAGTGTGATCTGCATGGCTCTGTTTAAATTCATTCTTGATCATGGCTTTAGCAAATCGATCAAACCATGTTCGAGGAGACTATTTTAACCCATACAAAGACTTGTTGAGCTTACACACAGTTTGCTAGTAACCTTTCCTTCTAATCCTGATAGAATTTCCATGTACACATCTTCTTCAAGGTTCCCATTCAAAAAGGCATCCTTTAAGTCTAGTTGATGTAATTTCCAATCTATGTTGACAGCTACTGATAATAAAATTCTGATAGTATTCAATTTTGCAACTAGAGCAAAAGTCTCTTGGTAGTCAATGACATATGTCTGAGAAAAAACTTTAGCAATTAGTTTTGCCTTGTATCTTTCTATACTCCCATCCAAATGATATTTTATTGTGAATATCCACCTGCATCCAACAACTTTTTTCCCATCTGAAAACTCTGTCAGATTTCATGTATTATTCTTTTGTAAAGCTTTTATCTCCTCCATTGCTTTTTTCCATTATGGAAACTGGAATGCTTCTGCCATTGTTCTTGGAATTTTCTCATTGTTTATGCTAGCAGTGAAGGCCTTGAAATTGGGTTGTAATTTCCCATATGCAACTTATTTATTTATAGGATATACAATACATTTTCTTACCTCTTTCCTAATAGCAATAGAAAAATCATCAAGGTTACCAGTATTAATCTCTCGGATTCTATCATTATCTTCTATTTCAGTGGGAGCAGGATTCGAATCTGGTACTTTATCAATGTTAGTCTGGTTGATTTCTTCAAAAGCAGCTTTCTTCCTTCTTGAGTACACATTGAGTTGTTTTGGTTGGGTTGTTGTGGTTTCAGGATCATTACCAGGTATAGATTTAGTAGTGGAAGGAGTTTTGCATGGACTAAGAGTATGGGAAACAATGAAAGGTAACTCATCAAAGTTATTTAGGTTGTTATCATCATTCTCACTAGTTGTTTGGACAGTTGGTTGTGGAAACTCAACAATAGGTAAAGACAAAATGCGTTGTAAATGTGTGCTGGTTTGAACAGGTTGAAATTCCTTGGATTTCTCACCCTAAATTTTTCTCGCTAAGAAATAGCGTGTTGCTTTAAAAAATGTAACATCAAATGATATATAGGTTCTTTTTGTGGATGGGCAGTAACACTTGTAACCCTTCTGACTCGAGAAATAGCCTAAGAAAACACATTTTAAGGATCGATGATTCAATTTACCTCTGTTATTGTTGTGAATGTGAACAAAGGCAACACATCCAAACACCCAAAGAGAAAGACTTGAATTCTAAGGTCTTACTAGACATTCTATTTATGAGATAAGTTGTCGTAAGAAGAGCTTCCCCCCAATATACCCTCTAGTAGATGTCTATTTTTTTCTTTCTGCTACACCGTTTTGTTGAGGTGTATTAACACATGAAGTAAGATGAACAATTCTTTTTTCTTGAAAGAAAGATCCGAGTGACTTACTCAAATACTCACTTTCATTGTCACTCCTAAGAATTTTGATTTTTGTATCAAATTGAGTCTAATTTTCTGATAAAAATTCTTAAAAATAGACTCTACTTTAGATTTTTCTCTCATTAAGTAAACCAATGTTGTCCTAGAGTAGTCATCTATAAAGGAGACTGTTAAATATGAGAATATAGTTTGTATCTTATACTTATGAAAAGTGAACTTTATTAGAATATTAGGTTTATGGTTTTACCTTTCTATTAATTAGTTATCTAGAATATTAGGTTAAATCTTGTATATAATAGCTAGCCACCTTATGAATAAAATAAAGGAAAATTTTATTCTATATGGTATAAGTTGTCTAGGTTTCTCTAAAATATTTTTTTAGATTGTTTGGATTCGAAAAGAAATTTCTTTTTTTGCTTTTTGGTCGTTTTTACCGGCCACATTCGAAGTCTCTTTTGTCGACACCGCCTCCATCCTAGCCGCTGATCTTGCATTCGGACTGTTTTTAGGTTGGATATTTGATTTTTTAGTATAGATAGGTTTCTCCGGTATTTTTCTTATTTTTTCGGTTTTGGGCTTTTTTATTTTTTGGATTTTGTTAATTTCATCTTATTGCTGACAAGAAAGTTGATATTATGTCTGACATTATTCTGATTACATCTAAAATTATGGATCACTAATTAAATAGCTTTAATTTTCTTGATTGAAACCATACAATCGAGTTGTATTTGTTAAGCCTTTCTATGGACAGACATCTGACTGATGATCCTCCTACGAACGACTCTCGCCTTCCATGTATGCGTGAAGATTCTCGCCTTTATATCAAAATTCAGAATTCTATTGACAGTGAGGTGGTAGGCCTGATTAATCACTACCGAACGGTGAAACAAATGATGAACTATTTACATTCTCTATATTCAAGAAAAAGGAATTTTTCATGAATCTATGATGTTTGTCAGAATTTTTACAGGCTGACAAAGAAGATCGAACTTTAACTAGTTATTTTATGGATTTTAAGAAGACATATGAAGAACTTAATATGTTGCTTCCCTTTAGTTTGGATATCGAAGTTCAACGAAGTCAGTGGGAACAAATGACAGTTATGATTTTTCTCGCTGGTCTTTCATCGGAATTTGAGACTGCTAAATCTAAGATTCTCTCTGGTTCTGACATCTCCAGTCTTGATGATGTTTTTTGGAAGGTACGTCGTACTCAGAAATCTTTTCAATATTCATTTCCGCTACAGAACAGTGTTCTAATCAGTCATGTTCTTTCTTTCGACTCTAGTAAGCAACAATTCAAGACTGATGGTCCTAGTCGTTCATTTGGATCCAAGCCCAACAAAACTGATCCACAGTTTGGAGCTCGAAGTCAGGATCACGGCACTATTATCTGTCATTACTATCACAAACCAAGACATACAAAATGTGATTGTCGGAAACTGCTGTTTAAGAAAACTTCGTTCGCTCATATTGCTTTTAGTGTAGACACTTCTTCATCGGTTGTTACGATATCTACGGATGAGTATGCCAAGCTTCTTCACCTTCAAAACACAGTAAAACCTACTTTCGATCCTGTTTTTGTCCTTGTTGAGTCAGGTACACCCAATACATGTCTTGTTTCCACATCTTCAAAATGGGTTACTGATTCTGGGGCCACAAATCACATGACAGATAACACGAATCTTCTTTCTCATTATACAACCCACCCTTCCATCAATACTGTTACTTTAGCCGATGGTTCCACGTCTTTTGTTATTGGCTCTGGTACTTCGTGTCCAACTCCTTCTTTTACTTTGTCCTTTGTTTTGAGTTTAACGAATCTATCCTTTAACTTGATGTCCGTTAGTAATCTTGTAGAAAAGTAGAAACGAAATTAGGTTTAAGGAGAATAGACTCAAGTCGAGTATTCTTTGTTTCTTATTGCTTTCTCTTCTTGTTACAACCTAGTTTTATAGGCTAAGTACAAGAGTCCTAATATAAGTAATATCCTAAAAGTTTAATATATCTTAACTTTGAGTAATTAAAATAAACTAAAATTCTTAATAGATAATAATTAAAAAAAAATTTAGGACTAATCGTAATCCTAGGATTAATCATAATCCTAGTCGATTTCAATCAACACTCCCCCTCATGCTGGGTGTATATGTTGAAGAGTCTCATCTTGGATGTAATTTCATCAAAGGTAGCTCTTGGAAAGGCTTTGGTGAAAACATCTGCCAGTTGATCCTTAGAGGGTGCATAATCCAAGTTGACTGTTCCATTATTAACCTTTTCTGAGATAAAATGTCTGTCGATCTCAACATGTTTTGTTCTGTCATGATGTATTGGATTTTTAGCAATTCCAATGGCTGACTGACTGTTGATCTTTAATTCAAACTGACTGGAGTTATTGAGTTTTAATTCTGCTAGTAGTTTATGCAACCAAATACCTTCACAAATTTCGAGTGCTAGAGCTCTATATTCTGCTTCTGCACTTCTTCTGGAAACTATTGGCTGTTTTTTATTCCTCCAAGTTACCAAGTTGCCCCAAACAAAGGAACAGTAGCCACTTGTTGATCTTTTGTCGGTTAGTTCCCCAGCCCAGCTTACATCTGTGAAAATCTTTATTGTACTGTCTTCATTCTTTCTAAAAAAATAAACCACGTCCAGGAGTGAATTTTAAATATCTTAAAATTTTTTTTACTGCTTCAAGATGCTCTTCTCTTGGATCACACATATACTGGCTGACAATGTTGACTGAAAAGGCTATATTAGGCCTTGTGAAAGACAAATAAATTAGTTTTTCAACTAATTTTTGGTATTGCTCTTTATTAATTGGTCATCCCATTTCATCTTTGCTCCATTTTAAATTTGCATCCATTTGAGTTTCTGCAGGTTTACACCCCAACATTCCACTTTCTGAAAGTAGATCAAGAATGTATTTCCTTTGATTTATAACAATACCACTTTATGTTCTGGCCACCTCCATTCCAAGGAAGTATCTCAGACTGCCTAAGTCCTTTGTTTCAAATTCTAAAGCTAGTAACTTTTTGAGTCTTTTAATTTCATCAGTGGCATCTCTTGTAATAATAATATCATCCACATAGACAATTAAAATAGCTTAATGTGGAAGTTACCTTTATAAACAATATGTGGTCGGTTTGACATTGTTTATATCCATCTTTGATGATAACATTTGAAAATCGATTGAACCAGGCCCTTGGTGGTTGTTTTAAACCATACAAAGATTTTTCTAAACTGCAAACTTTCATGTCAGTAACCCTTTCTTTCATTCCTATAGGTATTTGCATGTAAACTTCTTCTTCAAGGGTACCATTTAAGAAGGCATTTTTGATGTGTAATTGATGAAGTATCCAGTCCTTGTTGACAACTAGAGAAAGTAATACCCTCACAGTGTTTAATTTTGCAACCGGTGCAAATGTTTCTTGATAGTCTATACCATAGGATTGTAAAAAACCTTTAGCCACAAGTCTTGCTTTAAATCTTTCTACAGTGCTATCAGAATTGTATTTTACTGAGAAGACCCATTTACAACCTACTGGGTTTTTTCCTTGTGGTAAGTCAACTAACGTCCATGTCCCATTTTTCTCTAATGCACTGATTTTTTCTTCTACTGCCTTTTTCCACTTTGAATCTTTCAATGTTGCTTCTATATTTTTGGGAATAACAATGCTATCAAGATTGACAGTGAAGGTTTTGAATGATGGCTTCAAGTTTCCATATGCTACAAATCTTTCAATTGGATGACTTGTGCATTTCCTCACACCCTTTCTTTGAGCAATAGGCAGTTCAACAGTAGGAATTTCATTTGATAATAATTCCTTACCTTGCAAACTTTCTAAGGCAGTAGAATCGAATTCCAAATGTTGGCAATCTTCAGGTGGATAGGTTGGGTGTTTTGAGAATTAGGTGATGTGGGTTCATTTTCAGGCAATAAATTTTGAATATTTTCATGAGTTTGATCAATGGTGGATGGTTCAACTGGGAATGTTTTTGTTGGAAATTTCTGAGTATCTGAACAAATAGGATCAATAGTGACATTGGAAAATAGATTTAACTCAGGAAAGGACTGAAATTCATCAATGTTTGTTGTTTCGTTTTGTAGTTAGGAGTTTTTCCAGGTTTTGTCTAATTCGAGTGAAGTTTGTTGTTTGAGGTTTTGATTCGGTTTTAAAGGGTTTTGGTTTGGTTTTAATCGATTTTAGATCGAATTAGAAAGGGTGTTTTTACTGAAAAATCGAATGCATCTTAACCTGGGAAGAATCTGGATTTTTCTAGATTTTCTCGGGAAAATCTATCCCGGCCCGACCCGTTGACCACTCGACCCGACCCGTTGACCACCCGACCCGACCCGAGACTCGACCCAACTGACGTCACTACTGACGTCAACGTTGACCAATGCTGACGTCAGCATTGACTTTTTCTGACTCGGTCCCATTTTATGTTTTTCGACGTCCTGAGTTCGATGACGCAGTTCGTTTTTCGAAATTCGAACCCGAAGTATTAATTTGAGGTATTTTAAGATCGAATGCTTTTCGAAGTTATTTTTAGCGGATTCTAAATTGGTTTTCCGATTGGTTTAGGTGACGCGAATTCTAACCCCGAACATCTGCCTCCTCCTCTTGGACGACCTCCTGTTCTTCAGTCTTCGGCACACACACGTGAGTTATCTGATCAGTTATGTTTTGTATATTTTTCTGTATTGAGGCATAATAGTGTATCTTACTTTGTTGTTATACGTAGGAGCCACTGGTCATATGACAAATTCTTCTTTAAAGTTTTTCACCTACACCCCTTGTCCTGGCAATAAGAAAATCACAGTTGCAGATGGTACAATGGTAACAGTTGCTAGCCAAGGAGATATTGTCATTAGTGAAACCCTATTGCTTAAAAATGTTCTACATGTGCCCAAATTGTTTACTAGCCTTCTTTCTATTTTAAAGCTTATCAAAGATACTAAATGCAGTATTTTATTTTATCATAAACAATGTATTTTTGTTGGCCTATACTACCTTGAAGACCTTGGTGGACCAAGTAGAGTCTTGAGTACCCAACCATTATCCTTTTTTTTCTAATTCCACAACCAGTAAAGACCAAATATGGCTATACCATTTTCGTCTTGGTCACCCACCTTTTAGACTCTTGAAAACCATGTTTCTCTCCTTGTGTAAAACCTTGGATATTGAAGAATTTCATTTTGAAGTTTGTGAACTCGCAAAACACAGACGTTCTTTTCCAACAAGTAATCAACGAACCAACAATCCTTTTAATCTTATTCACATTGATATTTGGGGACCTTCCACTATTCTTAACATAACCAGGGCTAACTGTTTGTATCTTTTATAGATGATTGTACCAGAGTTACTTGGATTTACATTCTGAAACAAAAATTAGATCTTGCTTCTACCTTTAAAACCTTTTATACCATGATTAAAACTCAGTTTGAGACTGAAATAAAATGATTTTGATTAGACAATGTCAATGATTACTTTAATCAAGTCTTATCCTCTTATTTCTTAGAAAAATGTATTTTACACGGGTCCTCTTGTGTAAACACTCCCCAACAAAATGGGGTAGCAGAAAGAAAGAATGGACATCTTCTTGTCATAACAAGAGCTCTTTTATTTCAGAACAATGTTCCTAAAAGATTCTGGGGGAAGCCGTGTTAACTGCTACTTACATGATAAATAGACTACCCACTAAAGTCCTTGAATCCAAGAGTCATCTTCAAACCCTTACAAAATTCTTTCCCAGTTTCAAACCATCTCTTAACCTACAACCGAGAGTGTTTGGTTGTGTTGCTTTTGTTCACATCCATTCTCAAAGCCGAGGTAAACTTGATCCATGGGCATTGAAATGTATATTCATTGACTATTCCTCCACTAAAAAAGGCTACAAGTGCTACCACCCCACCTACAAGAAAATACTATACCTCTGTTGATGTCACTTTTGTGAAAAAAGAGAGTTATTTCATAGTTCCTTATCTTTAAGGGAAGATGTCTTTTAGGAAATATAAGGATGCAGATTTGTTTTTACTTCAGCCTCTGATTGATTTTCCTAATTATATACATTCTATGATAATACAATCTGATCAGCAACCTACTCAGTTTGTTCTTAATGATCAACAACAACCTATCCTTAATGATCAACAACTTGCTCTTATTCCATCTTCTCCTCCTACTACTCAATCTTTCTCATTGTCTAAACCTAATAATCCTCAAACTCCTCAACCAAACATTAATACACCACAACCACAACCCAATATTCAAGACACTATTTGTCCTCTAAGGACCTATTCGAGAAGGAAGACGCCTATGCAGATTCAATCATCCCCTTCTCCTGCTCCTGCTCCTATTCCCATACAAATTTAAGGTACAATCTGAAACTCATTCTGAACAAAATGATGCTAGAAATGCTATATCTGCTTCTGATTTTGAATTTCCTATTGCAATTAGAAAAGGAAAAAGAACATGCACCACCAAACATTCTTCCTATTTATTTATGACTTACAAAAATATATCCCCCAGTCACAGAGCCTTCCTTACTAGCCTAAATGATATTACTATTCCGAAAACAGCATTTGACGCATTAAAAAATGAGAACTGAAAAAAGACTATGAAAAAGGAAATGGTGCACTAGAAAAGAATAAGACTTAGGATTTAGTGAAGCTGCTAGAAGGGAAGAAAACAGTGGGATACAGATGGGTGTTTACTATAAAGTATAAGTCAGATGGTTCTTTATAAAGGTACAAAGCAAGGTTGGTGGCAAAGGGTTACTCTCAAACCTATGGCATTGACTATTTTGAAACATTTGCACTTGTTACAAAAATGAACACAGTGAGGGTCCTACTTTCTTTAGCAGCTATTCAGGGATGGAATTTGCAACAATTTGACATTAAGAATGCTTTCTTGCATAAAGACCTTGAAGAGAAAGTATACATGGATATTCCACCTGGATTTGCTTCAAATACTGGACAAACAGTTTGCAAATTGAAGAAAGCCCTATATGGATTAAAGCAGTCCCCAAGAGCTTGGTTTGGGAGATTTACTAAAGTGATGCTAAGACAAGGTTTCAAGCAGAGCCAAGGTGATTATACATTATTTTTGAAACACTCTTCTTCAAGGGAATTAACTATATTGTTGGTGTATGTAGATAATATAATTGTTACAGGCAATAATTCTAAAAGAATTAATGATTCGAAGAAGTGTCTTGTAAAAGAATTTGACGTGAAAGATCTTGGAAAATTAAAATACTTCCTTGGTATTGAAGTGGCACACTCACAGCAAGGAATTTTTATATCTCAGCAAAAGTATACTTTGGATTTATTGAAGGAAACTGAAAAACTAGGATGTAAACCAACAGAAACACTTATAGAAATCAATCACAAGCTTAGAGAATCAAAGGAGGAGGATATGGCAGTTGATAGAGGTTCATTCAGAGACTAGTGGGAAGACTTATTTATTTGTCACATACTAGACCAGACATAGCATATGTTGTTGGAGTTGTAAGTCAATTCATGCATAATGTCAAGGAATCACACCTAAGGGCTGTAGTTCGGATCATGCAATACTTGAAGGGCACACCAGGCAAAAGAATTATGTTTAGAAGAGAGGGAAGCTTGACTCTGGAAGCATACACAGATGCAGACTATGCAGGTTCTATAATTGATAGGAGGTCAACCTCAGGCTACTGTACCTTCTTCGGGGGAACTTAGTTACTTTCGAGAAGTAAAAAACAGAATGTGGTGGCGAGATCCAATGCAGAAGCTAAATTTCAAGCTATGGCATTGGGAATTTGTGAGTTATTGTGGCTGAAGATTATTTTAAAAGACTTAAAGGTAAAATGGGATGGACCAATGAAGCTATACTGTGATAACAAGTCAGCAATCAACATTGCTCATATCCGGTTAAACATGACAGAACAAAACATGATGAAGTGGATAGACATTTCATAAAAGAGAAACTTGATAGTGATTTGATTTGTACTCCCTATGTGACCACTACAGATCAAGTTGCAGACATACTTACCAAGGGATTACCTGATAAGGATTTTCAAAAGTTAACAAGCAAGTTGAGGATGGAAGACATTTATTCCCCAGCTTGAGGGGAGTGTCAGAGATTAGATTCCTAGACTAAGGAGATTTGTTAGAGAATATGTGAAAGATTAGATTCCTAAATTAAGGAGATTTGTCAGTGCAGAATATTTTCTATTTTTTTGGTAGCAGATATTTAGGAAATTATTTCTTAATATCAAATTTAACTTAGGTTGTAAAATAGGAATAAGATTTCTATTGTTAATGCAGAAATCAATGGTGATTTTGTGTAATTATACTTTCCTAGATTAGATGTCATTTGTAAACTATAAATAACTATTACATTTCTCAATAAAAGTAACAAGAATTACAGAGAAAATGTGTTTTTAACATGATTGAACTTGTTTCTTAGGAAGAGTTTGGTCCTGATGATATAAAGTCCACTACACAACTCAGCACCACTAATCTCCTTCGAAACCACTTCCTGAAAAACACAGCCAGGGGAACTAAATTTAGCAACACGATTAAAATCACCACAGAATTTGCTAACTGACAAGAGATTGCATTGTAAGTTAGGAACATAGAGAACAGAATGAAGAATAATAACATCATTTATAACCATAGTGCCAAGCCCTTTTACTGATGTTAAGGATCCATCAATAGTTTTTATATTCCTTTGCTGAGGTTGTTGAGTAGGGCTGAGAAATAAATCTTTATTCCTGTCATATGGTCAATAGCTTTGGAGTCCACTATCCAACAATTTTCAGTAACGGTAGAAAGAAATAAAATACTACTAATTGAGGTTGGAGAAGTGATATTTGGATTACCAGAAGAGGTTATTTGGCTTATTAACTTCTGTAAATATTCAAGTTGATGTTTACTAAAAGTTGGTTGGATTCTCTAAGGTTGTTGTATGAACTGTCAAATCTCTTTGTCGTTTGACTCTTTGAGGCTTTCAATCTGTCGGCTTGCCATGGAGTTTCCAACAAGTTTCTTTAAAATGGCCCACCTTGCGGCAATGATCACACCATGGCTGTCGAAGCCTTGGTTTTCTACTAGAAAATGCAGCAGAACTGGAATGAAAAACAATTCCAGATTTTATCTCTGATAAAGAAGAATTTACCATCAAGGTTGAGGATCAAAACCTACTCTGATACCATGTAAATAATATATAGATTTTATTAAGAAAAAAGTAGTTTCTCTTCTTATTTTATACATAAAATAGTACTTATTTATAGGTTACAAATAGAGTCTAATCTAAAGAAAAAATACACAAAATAAACGGTTACAAATCCCTAAATATAAACAGCTAGATATTAGGGAACATAATTCCCTAATTTAGACTACTTGATAAGATCAAATAAAAATAAAATACAATTCCTACTCTATCTAACAATATGTTATATGGCTTACAATCTACAAATTACACAAACAAGGGTAATTCATGAAAATGAAGAATCCGAGCAACATAATTGAAAAGGCCCAATTGCTGCCATTCAGTCTCATATGACAGTGCACCGATGCTAGAATAATTCCTTGCATCAAGTTGGTATGCCTAGATACAAATTTTACTAGTAAAATGTTGTATTACATCACCCTAAAGAATGTTTAGTACTAAGGGAATCTAGCTAGCACCTCTTTTATTGTAACCTACAAAGGATAGAGGCCTTAGTACTCCACAGAGGTGTAATATTTGTTTTGGAGTTGGCTTTAGAAAGGAAAAAAATCAGAATTTTAAGAGTTCCTAATTGTTCTCAAAATGTTTCAATTATTATTCTCAGTGTAGATAACTAATTTGTTACACTAAGATGCCACAATTAGTAAAAAGAATAAGGATCAAGGATGCCTGAAGTCCTCGAACTTTCGGAAAGAAAAAAAAATGTTCCTAAACATTTTTTGCATCCAATTGAACCCTCAAGCAGTTAAGTCTTAACAGTTTTTTCCTAAGATATTAGCGTCTCATTTGAAGACTCCTAGAAAGGAAAATTCTAAAATATTATTAAAAAATAATATTTTTGGAAATGCCATGTGAAAACGCTATGCCCCGACATATGGCACCAACTGATCCAAGATTTAACGGTAAACACTGGTCAAAGGATGAACTGATGATCTTTTGGAGTATATGAGCTCAAGTGGGTGCAAAAATGTTCAGGTTCCTAATTGATTATTGTTCACAAGTCCATGAGCTTAATTAATTTTTTTAAAAGTTAAAGGGTTTCTTGCATGCTTAAGCCAAAAATTAGCAATCAATGCACTAAAAAGGAAAAATGAATATGAAATATTGAATAAAATGCAACTAGAAAGAGGATATTGCAAATAACCTTGATTAGATTAAGTACAATTATTGGATTGCCGTATCTGTTTGCCAAGTCCTCAAAATGCAATTTGGTTGCCTGGTATGTAGGATCATACCTCTGTACTGAAGAAAAACAAAAACAATAAACATTTGTTAACCTGAAGCTGGGGATATGAAGAAACAAAGGGTGACAATCGGAAAACAAAAAGAAAAGAAAAAATCAAGCTGCTTTTTACAAATTATATCAGGTTTAGGACTAAATCTTGAAACTTCTTGGGACCAGAAAAGAGGAATTGAACCACGCATCTGCACAACAGAACTCATCTTTCCCTTGCAAGAGCCCGCTTCTTCATCAAGTATAATTTGCTCTGTTTCAACATCATTTGCAACCCTTCCTCGATCATTCACTCCCCTTTTCAAGTACCTTAGATTAATGAAAAAAGACACATAAGATTTTGGAAAAAGAAAATCTTTAGCATGAGCAATTCAGAATATAATCTTTAGCATGCCAGTTCAGTTCAGAATATCAGGAAATAGAAAGGATGAGCAATTCCATACTTTGACTAAAAAAGTGACGTCAAAATGCCTAAAATTCTAAATGGAGGCAAACCAAGCAAAAAGAAGGGGTTTTATTTCTAACACTTTTTCAACAAAATGTATGCATAGTATTTAATGGACCAAGGTCTTTTAGTTAGTAATAAGCAAACCAAGTAAAGAATGCAAATTCCAAATGAAATGGCAGACTTTCAAGTTGAAAACATATGCTAACATATTCCAATTTTTAATGCCACATCAGTGGTCTGTAAAATAAAAGGATAAGGATGCACGCAAAGCAGTTACCGTGTTCCAGCAAAATGTCGAGACCGTCTAGAAACTAAGGTAACACTAAAGTCCCTCCCAAATATTGATAGCCGAGTCTGCGTTAAGGTAGCACAAAACCAAAATATCAAGAGAATTGGTTGAATATGCAACAGATAGTAAATCAAACTTAAATAAAATGTTCATATATATGAGCAACATATTGTTTTAAACAAAGACTTTAAGCATCAACAAAATAAATTAATCATTAATTGTCAGCTTCCTTTAAAAGAAGTGAAAAAGAAATCAAAGTTGCATGTATCAAGTATTGTCACATTGGGAGCAAATTATATCTCAAACTTTTTTGACACCATTCTTCATATTCAAGATTCTAGATTCATTCTAGTATGTAGGAATATATGTCAGAACTGAGTCCCTGGCTGATTTTTTCATGTCCATGTATTGAGCCAAACGAATTCTAGTATGTAGGAATATATGTCAGAATTGAGCCTCTGACTGAATTTTTTTAGTCATGTATCGAGCGAATCGGTAAACAAATATAAATATAGACTGATATGGCAAGAAAAAGTAAACAGAAACTTTAGGCAATACACATAAGTAAGACAAGATGAACCTTATAGAAGATTAATAATGGCTTATTACTACTATCAGCATAAAATCAGTAGTTACAGGAAATGACAGAGGATGCTGAAGTAAAACTAATTCTACAAAATAAAAAAGAATCAAATGTGTCCAATGCAGCAAAAACATTCAGCCAACATTTATTTACCTGTTTAAAATGCCCATGAACTAATGCTATTGTCCAAATGGTGTTACCGCATCTTGAACGTATGGCTTGAGTTAAATAGGCATTCCAAACAAATATGTTATCATATGGCATCCTTTCTTCGCCCACAAATAAAACATTTTTTTGTAAACTTTGCATTATAGGATATGTATAGCTGTAGAAAAAATCTTTGGTCAAATCCACACTGGAAAGCAGCTTCTTGTACCTGAAGTCCAAAAACAAAAGAATAAGAATAGTTAAAAAAAACTAATAAAATTAGACCCTGAAATGCCAGTAGAAAGCGAGAAAGGATGAAAAAATATAGCAAAATACAAAGCAAAAGAATGAAGTGAAGCCTACAACATAATATGTGAATAAACGACAGTTTGAGTAAACTTGATCAGTTTATATCTATCCATTAAAACTAAGTTTACAAACTCTTTTATAGACTTCTAAAAATAAGACTTTTAGTTAAATTAGGAGTCCTAAATACATTAAACTTCTAACTCTAAATTCTTAAATAATTGACTCTAAATATAATTACTAATTAGAATCTAATTAAGACATATCTTACTTACTAAGATAAACCGTAACACCCTGAATTTTGCCCCAATTCAGAATTCAATTTTGAAATCCTTAAATTCTAAAACCCTAATAATTTGAGAAATTTTAATTAGAATTTCAGTGACCTAATTGATCTAATTCATATCTTTGGTGGCAATTTTAATAAAATTGTTAAATTTTAGGGTTTTTGTGAAGACCCTTAATATTCTAGCCGCAACATCTCTCTCTCTCTCACGTTTCTCTCTTGCACAAGTTTCCTTTCCCCTCCCATGAATTTGTTTCTCTCTATCATCAACCACCACTTTGAGATCACGGTAATCTCTCTTGGTTGTGTTGTCATCTTAATCTCTGTCACATCACCTTGGCCATGGGTTGAAGCTTCGTTGTCAGTTTGTGCATTTGGGTAAGCGTTTTGGTTTTTGAGATAAATGGTGGGTGTTTTAGTTTCGTTTGTGCTTTGGTTGTGATTGGGTTTTCAATTTCGTTTGTGTTTTTATCTTAGGATTAATCGGACTACCGTCATCGTTTCGATTGAGCCATCGTCAGTTTTAGAGCAATTGTCGTCTTACTGGTCGGTCATCGGAGTTGTTGTCGATGAGTTGCCACCGCCATCGTCGGTTTTGTCGTCTACCATTGTTGGTTTCCTTGCTACCGCCATCTTTAGTTGTTGGAAACCCTAGTGTTTCATGTGTTAAAAGTTTTTTGGGTTGTGTTTTAGTTAACCGTTAGGCTTGGGTCATTGGTATGATGGTAGGTGATAGTGTGTGAAGTTGGGTTAGTGGTTTATGGGCTAGAGTGCTGTGAAAATTGTTTGGGTAAGACTAAAGTTAAAATGGATCAGTTAGTTTAATGGACTCTTGTGGATTGACCCGAACCGGTTATTGACCCAAACTCGACCTTTGACCAGATTCGAGTTTGACCCGTTTGATCTTTGACCGACCTATTTTGACCGGGTTTGACCAGCTTTGGCTTTGACAATTTTGACCTTGACCTTTGACCATGAACTTTGACTAGTTGACTTTGGAGTTTGACTTTGGCCAATTTGACCAATCAAGTCAAAGTTGACTTTGACCGTTGACTTTTGACTAGTCAAGTCAAAGTTGACTTTGACCAATTGACTTTGACTTTGATCAGAGTTGAATTTGACCAAAAGTTGACTTTTTCGGAAAACCATCTCATTGACCTTTTTCGACGTTCTAAGTCTGAATCCGCTATCTATTTAGTCAATTTCAAACCCGAAAACCCTCTTTTAGTGTTTTTCATCTGAATTGCTTTTAAAATCTAAAATGAGTATTTTGAGAAATCTAATTTAGAATTCGTCTTCCGTTCAAGTAATGTTTCTGAGACCTCTAGATTACCTCCAGTTGTTCGGACCAATCGGGCACGTTCTTCGAGACCGTCACGTGAGTAAGCTTTCGGTTCAGAGTTTTGTTTTAGTTGGTGGCTTAGAATTAGTAATGAATAGTAATGTAGTTATTTACCTTGTAGGTCATATTTCAGCTAGACCAGAACGCGAGACGCGTCTATCTCAGAGTTAGAACTTCAGTTGCTTAAGGTGTCTCTTCTTGTGATACATGATTTTGATTTTGTGCCTATGTTATGCTTGTTATATTATCTGTATATCTGAAATGTTTTCTGTACATTGTCTGATTGAATATATGAGTCTATTTAATTGATCATTCATGGTAGCATCATACATGACATGTGCAATTCTGTTTTCAAATCAAGCATCTGATTTCTGGAAAAATGTTACTCGTAAGAGTTTTGATTTATAATTTTACAAATCATATCATGTTCTGACATCGGAAATATTTTTTGACTTAAAATCAATAATGTGAGGGAAACCTCCACTCTGGCGAGGGAAACATGTTGAGTATATCGATCTTGATAATTGGCCAAGAGGGGGGTGAATTGGCTATTTAAATTTTGTCGGTGGAATTTCAGTAAAAAATTGAAAAATAAAGAACAAGAGATTTATAGTGGTTCAAGCTTCGAAACAAACTCTACATTCACTACCTTAGCTCCCACTAAGGATTTTGAAATCAATTCCCTAAGAGAATTCGACCTTTTTCTCGGTTCAAGGGATAATCGTTATAAGAATCAATTCTTCTACCCAAGAATTGATTCAACCTCACAAGATAAAAGATGAAAGATAGGCAAATTGAAATCTCTTACAAGATAGATAATTGCCCCAAATAAAAACAAACACTCCCCAAACTCAATTACAAAGAATAAAATTGAAGTACAAGAGATGGGAGACAAGATATTCAATGAGAGTGCTTGGGAGTTGGATTTGATTGTTTGGATGTTGCTTGAGGTTCAATAGTTGTTAATGCTGCTTGAACTTCCTCATTTTATACGTTCTCATTGATTTCTAACCATTGTGGTTGTTGGGAATTGAAATAAAGACGTTAGAACCACATTTTCCCACCATAAATGCTCTTCTGCAGGCATAGGTATCGATGCTCGAAGAACCTGTTTCGAAACAGCCTATAAAAAGAAAGAGACATCTCAACCATGTATCGAAACAGGTATCGATGCCATTACTACACTGTAATGGTGGGTATCGAACCATGTTTCGAAACATCTCAACCATCTTTTAAAGTTTTAACTGTCACCAACGGTCAACTCATTAAATGTTAAAAATAACCGTTGTGAATTAAAGGGGGTATCGATACTAGTATCGATACCATGAGTTATAATTTTAGAATAATTAAAAATACTCGATGTGGTTCGATACGTGGTTCGAAACATGCATTGGCAGTAAGGTAATGGTATTGAACCATGTTTCGATACCTGTTCTTAATTCCAAGAACAAAGCTTTAAAAATGCAGTAGGATTCGATACCGGTTCAAAAGATATCGATACTCTCGTATAAAAACACTTAGAAATTTTATTTCAAAGTTCTTGGTTTGACTTGAAATTAAAAATTTGACTTAGGGACTTAAAAATTTACTACAAAATAATCCTTATACATAATTGTTATATCAAAATCAATTTTGGTTTTACAAAACATCTACTCTGGCGAGGATAATCCTCCACTCTGTATGTTTTCTGATATCGGTTCCTTTGATTTTCTGTCATGCATCAGTAATTATAGCATCATGCTTCAGATTTTCTTGAATTCAAAAATATTTTCAAAAACTTTTTAGAAATGTAAAACATGTTTTGTTTGACTGTTTGCACTCTAGAGACACACTAAGCTCTAGCTTACACCCCTTTAGTCTGTTTTCAGATTCTCAGACCTGTATAGACGAACTGGTACTTGGAGTATCTCGCACAATATTCAGTATGATCCTTTAATTATTTCAGTTTAATGTTTTAATCTGTTATACAATATGTTATATTTTCGGACTATAAGATATTTTGACTTGGGTTTATTGGAATCATATTTTCATAAAACTTTTTTAGATGTTTTATAAGATATTCAGGCTTTGTTTTAAGCAATTGAATTTGTATAATTGAAATTTTCAATTCGTTTTTCCCAATTTGTCAAAGTAACCCTAATTTCAAAATTATTTAACCTAAATTACTTACTTGAGGAGAAATTTTTCGTAACTTGATTCCTAAGTTTTGATCTAAGAGATTAGGTCGAAATTGGAGATTACATAAACTCTTGAAAAGCTAACTATAAATCTCGGATAAACTAATATAAAAGAATAAAGTGAAGCCTACAACATAATATATGTACAAGATTATTTAGTTTCACATCATTTTTCTTTTGTAGCGATGAGAAAAAAACGCAGATCAAATTGATGACTATTATTGGTGATAAAGATACAAGAATAGGTTCCATGGAAGTATTTACAAATTACTTGAAGATATTAAATGAAAGCAAAATCTATTTAAAATATATAAATATCAAAACACATCTCCACACACACAGCACTAAACAGAGTTCAAGATTGGAAAATACTGATCTTTAAACTTGGGAAATTGTTGTTCCCTAAACAAATCACTCTATGTTCTTCTAAAACAAAGAATAAAAGGTCTAGGGAAATTTTGCCTATTGGAGAAGATAATGTCACTGATCTCCGTTCAAATTAAAGTAGATTAGTAGAAACCAAAAATAGCAACCGGAGTCAATGCATGTCCCTGTTTCTAATGTCTCATTGCTTACTAATTACAACATAATAGCTATAAATTATTTAGTTTTCACATGTTTCCATTGTAGTTACTGATAGAAAAGCTGGATTATCATTGTTGATATAGATGATAGATTTAAGGATAGATTTCCACAATAATAGTCATTAATTACTTAAAGGTATTAAAGAAAGCAGGATTTCATTAAAAGGGGTAAATATCAAAGCAGGACTCCACACACATAGCACCAAATGGAGTTTAAAATTTGAATATTTCTAATCTTTCAAAACTTTGAACGTAAGTTCATTTTAATAAATATCTCTAACCTCTGAATTCTTATAAAGAAAAGAAAATAAGGCCTGAGTGCTGATTGAAGAAGATAGCATAACTGATAATATCCATTTTAATTAAAGTATATTGCAGAAACATCTCCAGTGTGGGTAGATTGTGGATTTGGCTGTTTCTACTGTCTCACAGCTTCTCCATTGATCCCCTTAGGGTAACAAAAACAATTCATTATTTCCATAAAGTAATCACTACAAAGACAAGAAACTATAAATGCCCCCTAGCAACGTACTTAGAGTAGAAAAATCAAAGGAAATGGTTTGGCGTTACCACATAATTTGGTTTTGCAATTGCATCCATATTCTACAAAACAGCTATTTCTAGGAATGCAATAGAGATAAATGCATAAGTGAATGCAAGTAAAGTCAAAGTGAATATGCAAAGTCAATTCAACTTTCAAACTGATAAAAAAAGGAACAAAAATGATCATCGGGTTTTCAATCAAACCTAAAAACTAACTAGGAAGCAATTAAAATAAAGGAGATACCTTAGCTCTGTTTTAGAATATGCTATGTCAGATTGAACAGAAACATGAGGAATCGTGATCAACTGGCTCTCTTCTATGCTATATATTGCATGACCACATATAGTACCAATTTGTTGTCGCTTTGTAACCAGAATCAAGTAGTATGACTCTAAAAACTTGATGCAACCTAAAACGCCAAATACATTGTAGATATTTTAATAGAAACCATTCCCTAAACGCCTTTAAAAAAGAGTAAATTGTCACTAACCTACAATCCCGAAAACCTTTGCCACAAAGTTCAATCCCCCAGTGGCTCGATTTCCTTCAGCAATTCGCTGAAGCAAGTTCTTGATCTCTTGCAGTGAATAAACCACCGGGTCTTCACTGATATTAAGATCAGATGGTTCAGATCGATCAATTTTCAACACCCGAAAGAATTTCTTGTTCCTATCACTCCCAATTAAATAAAATCTCTGTTTAAAGAAACCAGAAATAAAATAAATTAATACCCTTACAAGAAAAAAGCCTCAATCTTGAGCAAAAGGAGAAGAAAATCATGCATACAAGTAATCTATTTACCAATTAGCAACCAAACACCAGTTTCAAAATTCTTTATTAATAAATTCTTCATTTCCTAGTTTTTAAGATGGCGGTTTTAGTTGCTTCCGCTCGAAACTTCTCTCTTTTTCTGTGAAGCATAAAACTTGAGAATCGAATACGAAAACCCTAACTTCTATTTTCAATTCCATTTTTTATCTTAAAAAGATACCAGTTCATGAACTATTACACAGAAACTAACCTTGTGCAAAAATGAACCAAAAAGAAAAGATAAATCATAGAAATATATTTCATGTTGCTAAAATTAAGAGAATTCTATGATTTTTCATGAAAACCAAAACAGAAAAAAGAAAGGATCACTACTGTTCGAAATTTCTCCCTTTTCCGCGAAAGGGTGAAACTTAAGAATCGAATAGGAAAACCCTAATTTCTATTATCAATTCTATCTTTTATCTTAAAAAGATACCATTTCATTAACTATTCGACAGAAACTAGCCTTATACAAAACTCGACCAAAAAAGATAAATCAAAGAAATGTATTTCATGTTGCTAAAGTTGAGAGAATTGTATGATTTTTCCATGAAAACCAAAACAGAAAAAGAAAGGATCATTACTGCTCGAGTTTCATAAAGCTTGAACTTCTCAAGGGAATAGGAACTGGGATCGGCCTCCGGATCCATGGAAGGATGGATCTTAGCATATGGAAGAGACGAATTGATTTTCGAATTCTCCAATTTTGCCATTTTGGCGATAAAATTTTGGGACTCAATTCAATTTCAATGCAGTGTTTTGGGCATTTCGGTTTGGGTCAAGTCAGTTTCATTCGACAACCAAAACTGCATTGGATCTCTGCAACATTAACTGAGTTGGCTATATAGTCTTCGCCCTTCGGCTCGTCGATTCTCTTAACTCACTGAGTTGGCTTTTGCTTCAGAATCGAGCCACGTGGTGCCATAGAATTAATTTTGAAACAAATCAGATATGTTAAACGGGTGGCCTTAATTAAGGGCTAACCTGGTTGGACAATTTTGTTATGAAAAAAGTAAACTCAATATTAGGGTGTTCATTATTGAATATCGGATTAGATCGGATTTGATTTTTTGGATATTCGGATTTTCGGATCAATGATATAGTGATCCGTATTTGATCAAAAAAAATAAATAGATATCCACATATTCGGGTATCGGATATTCATATCGGATAGTCAGATATTCGATTATCCAAAAAATATAATTTGGTTATACTAATTTTTCAAATTTGAAGATGAACCTCGTTCGAAGATGCTTGATGAACCATTCCAAGCATGAATGTAGGATCTTGATGCTTAGTGGACGTGAGCTTCATCCTAGAGTATGAGATGTTGTGTGGACTTATCTTATCATGTATATATTGTGTACTGAAATTATACATGCATGTTATCTTGTGTTTAGGAGGATATGATAGCGTTATTGTTCTCATGCTATGACATCATTCATGTAGCATTTTTTTATATATGTGCAATGTGGGTCGAGTGACGAAGTACCCACCGAGCTTTCGTAGCTTAGTGTTTCGGAATGTGTTTTAGTGCATAGGTGTTTAGATGACAGTGGGTCGGATGAGCACCATTGGGATTGGTTTCAGTATCGACTTGTGTCACAGTACATTTACTAAATGTAATGGGTCATGTACTTGTATGATCATATATGTAATTTGTAACTTTTATTTAATTTGATTTTAAGTCGAATGCTTTTAACGGTTTGTATAATGGAGCTCATGTCACTATTTTGAATTACTTTGGGCTTATGTTACGTCAAACATCGAATTTATGTTTTGAATCTTGTGGATTCGAATGAATTAAATATATTTTTAAAACAAAATTTTAAAACATAGGTTTTGGGTCAGAAACCTAATGTGATATCCAGCTCAAGAGTGTTACATGTTAACTACAAATGCAAACAAATTTTCTTATATAATTCTCATATTCTTGAGATGCAAATGTATTTTCCATTAGAAGCTAAATATTAATTGTACTATAATGAGAATAAGTATATTTAGTTAGTTGACCAAACGACTTATTTTTATTATTTCATATTCTTTTAAGAAAACATACGTAAAAAACATTCCTTTAAAGTCTCTTTCAAATAGGATTAGGATTAAATTTTATTAAAAATTATTTAATAAAATTAGAATAATTAAATGAAGTATAGAATTATACTTTCATATTACAAAATAAAAAGATCAAAACATACTTAAAAAAATGATAAATTTAGAGTTAAAAATCAAACCATTATGATAATCTAAGAAAGTATTGGAATGATTGAGACTACATAAAAAAGAACATTATTGAAACTGACATGAATATATAAAGGTGTCAAAATCAATAAATTATTAATGTAAATAAATTATAAATTTATGATTTTCATACAAACATACTTCTAAAATTGTCGTATGTCGTTTTTAATTTTTTTAAATTGTAACCTTAAATTTATGTTTAAATTCTACATAAAATATATTTCTCAAACTTAAAATCTAATCACAAACAATAAAACCTTAAACTCTAACTTTCAAACCTTAAATATTAAACACTTAAAAAATTCACTATCCGTGCATAGAATATCTTTCATCATAAATATAATTTATTCAATCAATCGGAGACCTACACTATTGCTCTATGTGTTTTTAAATAGATGTTTCAGTCTAATTTCATTTAATTCTAAAATTAATAATTTTGAACTAAATTTTGTGAATATTAAACTTGAATGATTTTAACAGTAAATCACTGAAGCATGAATCACATAAATATTATTATATGAATCCACGTAGGACCCCTAAACCTCAATTAACAAAAATTCCAAACCTTTGATTAGTACAATTCGCTACATAAATATGCCACCAAAAACATATTACACATATGATATCTTTGAGATGAAATGGAACAGACATTGACACCAGAACCTAAAGCTCCATATTAAGCTGCTCGTGCTGATGAAATGTATTGTTGTATTTAATATTTGAAGACAAAGAAATTAATAACAAGCCATTGTCGACTCGACAATGAGACATCAACCTCAAGGTGGCATCGAGGAGAGCACATCCGTCCGGCGATGAGTGGCTATGTCAACATGGGGATTTGGAATCTCTTAGCTTTGAGTACATTGCCAAAGATAAGGAGATAAAAAGAGAAAAATTTGGGGAAAAATCTTGCGGATAATCTCATGGATATCGTGAATGAAAAAAAGCGTCCCGTAACATCTAATTTGGTCCTTCAATTTCTTTTTTCTGATTATGTACAAGACTATTATAGTTATTCTCAATCGATAGGTGTTATTAAGTAGGCCAACCGACTCTAACGAAATTATTTAGTTAGAATATCCTTGATTATGAAAAATCAGAAATCGTTGTCGTCTCCAATATTGATTATTAAATATTCGATCCTGAATTTAATTTTGTATAAAAAAAAATTCATACGAGACTGTAGGTACATGTGGTTCGCAAGCCTAGGAAGAGTTCCATTGAGTATTGTTTTTAAGCCTTCAAAGTGAACGTAGTGGAGATAACTATAGTATTCACTTTCTTGTAAAGAACTTGAAAGTCACTCATCATAAAAGTCAAACAGAATTAAAAAAAAAAAAAGACAAGGAATGAAACAAAGTCCACAGCAGAAAAAAGAAATAAAAACAGCTCAAACATAAACCACTCTACTTAATCCCTAACTGAAAAAGTAGACATTGAAGACGGTAGTAAACATCAATGGCAAAGAAACGGTGTCGACCATCGGAATCGAGGATGATAATGGGCGGGTTTTTTTTATTGTTTTGATTCCAACCCGAAAACTTAAATATATTTCTGATCTTGACCTGACCTTAATATATTTTATCTCACAAGTATAATAAAAAATTATAACTAACTCTGATAGTTTAATAAAAAATATTTAATATTATATATAAATATATCGGATAAAAAAATTCATCCTAAATTCGATCCCAACCCAACTTAATTTTTTTAATAATCCAATGCAATCTAAACCCAATTTTTTGATAAAAAAACTTGTCCCTATAAATTCGGATCATGTTGTCAATCCTAGTCTAAACCAACATTTTTTTTTGATTTAGCTACAGTGATTACAATAGTATCTGTTCTAAAGTATATACTCTAAACCATTGAACATTGATCGCTCAATCACTGTGCTGACAGTAATGATACTCGAACCTGTGACCTCCAAGAACAACAACCGTTCAGGCTAGAATCTCTTACAAATAGCTTAAATAGGACCAACCCATGTGTATCTTGGGAGGGACTCCCCTTTTATCTTTGGTTTATATAATTCTTTTTTTAAAAAATCAAATTAATTTTAAATTTGCTCCCTTCACTTTTCAACAATTATATTTTTTCTTCCCAACACTCCACGCTTATTTGTTTATATTTCCTTCTTTTACATAATATATATTAGCAAAAATTTGATAATTTAACACTATGTTGACATGGATACAACTTAATAGGAATTGCCTATACAAAAGAGTTGGATTGGCTTAATTAATCTCCAATTTACAATTCACACAAGCCGTTAACCTTTCCTTCACCTACAATCACCTATAATGACTAATAAATTCTACATGATTAACTCCACTTATTCAGTTTAAGTTGAAAATTTACCAAATTAGTTTTATTTTAAAGTATAATAAATATTATTATAATGATATTTTCATCTTTTTGTTAATTTACCTTTTTTTCAAATATTTTTTACTTGGTTCAAACCCACCTAAAATTTATATGTTCAGGGAATTTGGTATTAAACAAGGAGGGAGAGGAAGGACATACCGGAAGCCTTAGTGTACTACGTTCCTCCACCAAACAGGTTTTGTTCAACCCTGCAACCAAGAGAAGAATCTAGTGAGAGGTTTTGTGAATTTAACAGAGTTGATATAAATAGGGACAAAACTGGATCAAACATCGAGAGAAACAAAAATATATTAAGTTTAAACGTAAAAATCGAAAAAGTTTTATTTGATCAAGAATTAAACTAACCCACCCTAAAATATCATTATATCAGACTCTCTCAACCAATATATGGCTTCGTCCGTGGATGCAACACCATTAACAATCTTCTTATATTTGATCATTGTCCTGCTATTAACTGGAATCATATGATCAGCAAACTTCCTAATAAAGACCTACTGCCGGCAAGCGGGCAGAATAATTCGCTCAAAAGTGTGCATATATATTTCATCCTAATTGCGTCCAACTTATTTTATTATTCCCTAATGAAGATCCCTTGAATGCTTAGTCATTGGAATATTGAAGTTGAGACCAAGGATAACTTATGACAGACGGTTCTACAATTCAAATTCATGTACCAAGTGTTGAGTGTCGTAATCAGACATCGTACTTTCAACGAGAGAGTCCATACTCAAAGTTTGAAGACGACATTGTTGAAAGAAATAGTCCGAACATAGACGGTAATCCGTGTTGTCAAGATATGGTATCTTCTCAACAGATGCGTTGTGGCTGCAGTTCAAGATAGGCAGGCATCAGCTAAACCAATGTTGTCAAGGCCTGCGTCTAAAGGCACACCTAATAACAGGCGCATTTGATTAAAGCACATACTTGAAAGATATCTTCTTTTATGAAGCTAAAAAAAATACCCACCAATTGAAGTTTTCTTTAACTTTTTGCTCCATTAGATATATCAAACTCTCTACTTCTCAATATTTGGGCACTCTACAACAAACATGGGATCATAAGGAAATCATATTGGCCAACAAAATTTTAATGTTATGCAAAAAAAATTGAACCAATCTTTAAATTATCATAATCATACATCTTAAGCTTATTAAACGTATATATACAAAAAAAATAAACATGAATTTTGCAGTTTATTACTAATTCAATTGAGGGCATTTTTGCACCTTGTGCTTTTGGTAATGGTGTTCTCCGTTCTAGTGCATAATATGTTCCTTAAAAAGGGCTGGGCTAAAATTACCAGAGGTAAACAATTGGCAGATATGAATAACGCATATTTGTACAAATAGTTTATATTCCAAAAATGTCAAGTGGTAAGAAAACAATAGAACTGATTACAGATTCTAAGAGAAGGAACTCATCTGCAAGTGTCATATACAACATCGATGAACACGGATAAGTAATTCTTCTTCCGGATGTAGCCAAAACCACTTCATGTGAAAAAGACTTCATCACTTCATCAGCTTCTATCTCAGAAAAGTTTGCCAACCTGAAACGTCCATCCACGTCCACAATTCATGGCAAATATTAGTGATTGTTTTATTGGACTGCAATTTCATATTAAAGATGCAACAGGTCGGCACATCCCCAAGGCTCTAAAAAAGGGTCTGCAATTCAGATGACTCATTCCAAGGGAGACTCCAAGTTCATTTAGATATTTGATTAGAGACATTTATATCCGTTTCATAATGATGCACATATGTATATGTAAAATCAATACAATGGGAACCTAATCAAGGATGAAACTGATTGTATTCAAGAAGGTATGATTTTTTTTTTTCATTTTTAACAAAGATAGCCTAGATACCCAGGATACAATCAGAGATGTCACATCTGAAGGCCAAAGAATGGCGTATTTGATTCTATAAATTAAATATAAAAATGGTCGTCAAACATATCCTAGTTCAGGAAATAGTTCAATAATTTGAGAAACAATGCTATATACCCTTTCAAGTGCTCTGCCAAAACACAAATTGGTGAATTCAATACCAAAACTTCTGGTAGCACAATCCAGGGAGGCATTGAGAATGTTAAGAGAACCCACTCTGAGCTTCTCTACCTCTGAGCACGTTCAAGCTACATTTAATCACAAAGGACATAAAGAACTTGTAAGTTGAAATAAAAAGTATAGCAAATTAGTACATCCTGATCAAAGCATCATTAAGAATAAATAAATTGAAAAAAAATGAATGTATTATTGTATTCCTTCCCATCATACTATTTTACCTCGGCCACAGAACCAGGTGGCAATGTTCATATAACTTTACATACTTATTGAGAACATGTGTTTACTAGCATAATTGTTTACATGGAAAAACAGTTGAAGATGAAAACATATATACAAACACAGAAATTAATAAATTAATAAAAATATTTGTTCTTTTATTTTTAGATTTTTTTCTCTTTTTACTTCTTTCATAAATAACATAGCCAGGTCTTATACCTGACTCCTATGTCTCTCTCAACCCACACCCAAGATTTCACTCTAGGCAGCCTTGCAAGGCCAGCAACATGTCTCCTCTGAGCAAAAGATTCACAAGGTTTTCTTATTACTAATGTTGGCAAACTGTTACTTTGCCTTGTCCCAGATGTCTTGCTTCAGATACCTTTTCTTTTCTTTTCTTTTCTTTTCTCTTTGCAGCAAGGCAAACCCATGGGCTTCATAAATGCAGTGGACACTTGGGTTATTAGGTAGGACTCTTAGGAGATGTTGGATAGGACTCGCAGAATAAAGTTGTTTTAAAACTGTTAAAAATAGAAGTTGACTGTGGTAGGAATTTGTTCAAGTTCTTTAAGTATTGTAATCCCTATTTAAAGAGACTCAAGGAATAAAAAAAATGCAGAATTTCTATCAAAACCATAAAAAGATTTGGGTCTCACTCTCTCTTTAACAAGTCCTAAGATTTCAGTCTTCAATCAACAAGCTGAGAGATTTCAGTTTCTCAGCAACAAGCTGAATCATCAGCTCCCAACCACACTATCATAACAATCAAATTGAAACCTATAAGAATATGGTTTGAAGCACCTTATCAAATGGAAACCCTATAGAGCCCAAATTTGGCAGCAGCCATAAGCTCAGTGAAGAACCTTGCAACATAAATAGGACTGTTTTCTCCTCTGTTTTTGGTCTATTAACCTTTGTTACTATTTTCTGAATGCTTTCTGTTGGTTGTATTATTTAACGATTGAGTAGATGCAGAACAGGAGCTTCCATGTTTATTTGGATTAATAAAATCATACTAAAAATTTATTGACATGTAAATATAGTCATAACAAATAACACAATTACATACCCTGTGCGGTCAAATTGTTGCTGACTTCTCAAAATGAGTAACAAATCAAGGGGATGTGGCCTACAAAATACATACAGTAGATAAGAAAATAGAAACCCAAATCAATTAGTCCTGTATAAATCATTAACAAAAGGTATGGTCTTCATCACGTACGTATCATATGCATGCATGCTAGTTTAAAGCTCCACGGCACCTGAACAAGAGCAAGAATGGTTAGATAAAAAGTGAGCAGAGAATAGCAGGTACCATGCCTAATTTATTTGTCATATGGTGATAAGGACTTTCTCAGAAAGCAAGAAATTCAATGCAAACAAGATTAGAGTCAAAAAAGGGAACAGACATAAATCCAATTGCATCTTACTTCTTTGAACCACAGTTGCAAGGAATTTTTTTCTCCTCCAAAGGAAACTTGTAGTTATAAGAAATTTCTTCACCAGCAGCTATGTGTCGTTTTGAATAAATGAATATCTTCTTTTGGCCATCTACGCTAATAACTTTTGTGTAACAATTAGGCTGCAATTCAAGTATTCCAAATTAGCAGCACCAATCAATCATGAGTAGCAAAAATGAACAGAGCTACATCTTCACATACCTCACAAGAATGATTTATAAATCTAGCAATACCACCACGCTTAGTAGCATCAACCTATAAATCGATGTAGTATACATGAAGTCAAAAGATTGGCCCAAAAACAAGGATGCCCCAACCATAATGCAGCTTAAATCAAGACCCATAAGTTGAAATTTTGATTTACTTACTACATATCCGTCATCAAGTCTAAACAGATAACTGCTACCAATTCCCATCTTCTCATAATATTGTTCCCGTATATCAGAAATCTATAACATTTGAAACCGTATTCAATGGTCATTCGTGAAAAGAAGAGGAACTACAAGAAATTAGACTGAACAAGAGAACAGACAAGTTAAACCTACCCTCGGACGAATTAACTCTCCAACATATTCAATGACAAAGTCTTCCGCCTCAATTGGCTCAAGTGCAACGAGACCCCAATCATGTATCTTGCTTCGCTGAAAACGTAGACGCTTTTTCCTTGCCTAATAAATGGAGTGAATTTAACAGTCACATCATGATATTTCAAAACCATGAAATTCAAAAGCACATCATGTTAAAATCACCTTCAACTGCGTAGCTTTCAAGAGATCAGCACCCTCTGCAGCAGCTAGAAGATTGCGCATCTTCGCCCTGTTAGTTCTTGCAGAAAGAACCTTACTGTTTGACAAGTGTGCAATACTATTAACCTCAGGACCTGAATACTTCATGTGAATACACTGAATTCCTCTAACACGAGCTCTTTCAGCGGGACTTGCTTTGAGTGACCATTTACGCCACTTCCAGCCATTAATTGAGGTTCGCGCACATCCATCAGATCTAGGACATGGATTTGCAGTCCTGGATTTAGTTTTGTGTGTCTTTCGATCTGCAACCTCTTTAGATGAAGAACACTTGCTACCACCACTAACTACTTTCTGTACCTTGATTGAAGATGATAGATGTTCATCATTATTTAATTGCTTTCTTTTTACCCCTGATACCTTCGTTGCTGAGAATAATAAAAGAAATCAAGAAAATTTAAGATATGCAATTATTTGACATAAAACAACAAAAGAATAAGGGGGGGGGGGAACCTTTCAGTGTTTTCTTGGAGGAATCATTAGTAAGCTCTCCTTCACTTCCAACAGTATGGTTACTCCTGCCTACAATCTTCTCATCAATATTCCGATGCTCATCATTATTTAATTGCTTTCTTTTTACCCCTGATACCTTTGTTGCTGAAGATAATAACAGAAATCAAGAAAAATTAAGATCTGCGATTATTTGACATAAAACAACAAAAGAAGGGGGGGGGGGGACCTTTCACTGTTCTCTTGGAGGAATCATTATTAAGCTCTCTTTCACTTCCAACAGTATGGTTACTCCTGCCTACAATCTTCTCATCAATATTCTGAAAGGTTGATGTTCTTTCCCGGAAGACTGTATCAGCACTTTCTCCAATCAAATCTTCTGCATAACATAGTTAAAAAATCATTACCGTCACTAAGCTCATTATATCTTCTGCATAATCAAGAACTTATCAAAAGAAAAAACAACATACTTTGAACAGAAGAAGCGTCCTTTGAAGTTTTCTGACCACTTGCACTCTTGGGTAATGAGTGGTCATTGAGCAAACTTTTCTTAGCTTCTGCATAACATAGTGAATAACCATTATCATTTCTAAGTTCATTATTATCTTCTACAATATCAAGAACTTATCAGAAGAAAAAAAACATACTTCGAACAGCAGAAGCACCTTTTGATGTTTTCTGACCACCTGCACTCTTGGGTGATGAGTTATCATTGTGCACACTCTTCTTAGCTATAATTTTCGATGACTTAGAAACATTAGATGATTGAGACATAGTTATATCTGTCCCAACCTTTTTAGAAGGAGCAGCAGTTAGTTTTGGCTCTGCATGATCCAACAAATTCTTGGAAGCTTCTTTCTTCCGAGGCCTTTCAACAGGTTGATCCTGTGACCCGTTGATAATCATGGACTGAGAAGATCCTACCTTCTTATTAACCAACTTTTTCTTTCGGTAATATGTACATGTACCAGTTGCTAAAGATACCTCTGAGGAGCCTGAAACGATAGACTTCCTTGACCCCTCCCCGGGCTTATCTCGTGGGGTGGAAAAAGCAGCAAGATTTTTCTTATCTTCACTAAACCTCTTTTCCTGAAGCAAATGAAAAGTTTCAACAAAATATTCAACCCAATATCAAAATATATGGGGTTAGTTGTTAGAATAGAAGGTACAAAGTAGCGATCAATACCTCTTTTCCATCAGCATCACTCTGTTTCTTCAAACTACGCCATGATGTAATTAACTGATAAAGACTAGCATCACTAGCAAATGACGATTTCCACTCTCTGAGTACATCATCATGGAGCTTCTGCCTACACATTGCTATGGTAATGTATTCTCCAATCTTAGGGCTACGATCGACTGTAGTTGAAGGTCGAAATTTACAAATGTGTGATGGAACAAGAATCACAGAATTAACCTCAATTCCAGGAGGTGGTGGCTCATCAACTTCTTGTTCATTACTTACATCCACAACCTTTCTAAACAATCTCTTAAAAGCCCCAGCCATAAAAGTTCCATCCCTTGTAGTATAATCATTTTCAGATATTGACTGACAATCAGGCTTTTGTGATTCTAATGAGTTCTCTAGATTGGCAGATAAATCTAACATTTTGTTTGAAACATCATTTTTGTCTTCAGCACTGTCTGAAGTATCAAGATCAGAAGAAATATGGCACTGACCAGAAGATCCAACCATGTCTTGCAGCTGTAAAAGAAAACTATTTGTTTTAAATTCTGGAAAGATATGATCCTTGTCTATTACAACAGCACATATTGGGCTGTAAATGGAAAGGGAGAACCTAGTCTCACTAGAACAACTTTAAAAACATACTGAACTATATAATGAAGAACAGGAAATACCTTTTGTAACTCTTTCAACTCCACATCTATCGACAAATTGATGGATTTTTCAGCTTCCTCTTTATCAGGATCTTCATTCAACTTTTCATCATTTTCCAGATCAATCACTAGTTTGGCTTCACTTTTAACAAGATTGTCAAAATAGTTGGCCATAAACACCATCGCAGAAAAATGGAGCTCATTTTCAACACCTTCAAGGATACATTGTATGCCACCATAAAGGCCATTATTGTGCAACGGACCATCCTGTTTGGATGTGGTTTCCAGCTCTCCAAATGAAGATATATGCATCTCTTCTTCATGGTTATCTACAGAAGCTGTTGTCGGTTCATAACCAGGTGGATAATCAATATCATGAGTTGTCAATTCCATCCCAGAGAAGAGCTGTAAAACCATAAAGCATTAGATTCAAGGTCATTACATACTATTTACAAAGAGTGTAAAGTATAGACTTTACTTACAGTTGTAGCTTTTACATTTTCAGTCTCCTTGCAAGGATCAATGGAGCCACTAGAAGATGCCATAACATTAGGCTGACCAAACCAAAGTTTTCCCCTTCTCCAGGAAGACAAATATTCAACAATACTATCATAAAAGACAGCATTCCATGTAACTTCCATGCAATATTCAAAAAGCATCTTACAAACAACTGAATAAGAACCCCAAAAATTTTCAATGCTTCCAACGGATTTTAGACATGCACTAAAATCTGTAGATTCTTGAATTGAAGGACTAGATACACCATGAGAGCCTGCTGTGCCAACCTTGGGAATACAACATATACTTCTTTCAGGGGTATTTTTAATCTGTATACCAAAGGAACTTCAGGTTTTTAAGACAAATAAACATCAAATTTTTTATTGAGTGATTGCATGCATTACCAGTTTTCCATTAGAACTTTTGACATGCTGGTTGCATGATTCAACCATTAGATGCCTCTCAGATTTTTTTGCAGCAACGAACTCTGAGATCACAGTAGTGATTATTTCATCTAGCATAACTCTACGAACTGCTTTCATAATTCTAGAATGCAGATCAGAAGAAACTTCTTCAGAAATTGCCGATATGAAGTTGACAGATGACTCCGGTTCATTTTCAACAACAAACTGACCACCTTTCCAAGCATTTATAACAGACAACAAGTTGGTTGGTTGAAACCTATCATTAGCATGATAAATCTGCAAAATAATAAATTAGAACAAAAGGAGATATTTGATGCATCATGCCAGCCTACCACAATAGATAAACTAGGTTTGCTAGAGATCATGGGACCCAATAGTTAAAACAAATGAACAGATCCGGAAGTGATGAATCATGCATGACTCAAGAGTTTCAAGGCTCACCATAATAGAATCTCCAAGATAACCACTGGAATGCCAAGAAAACAATTGCGTAAGGGAATGAGGCCCATGTTTCCTACTCTCACCATCTTCAAACAACCAACATACATCTTCAGCTGACTGAAATAAAAAAAGTGAATCATTCAAAGGATGTCCTACAAAAAAATAGCAACACAATGCTAAGTGCTCAGGAGCTTACATTGCAGTTGAATTGAGAGGGGAGAGGGGAAGGAGTGTGCTGGGCACTAGTAAGGGAAGAACTTAAATAACTAGAAGCTGTGGTTGAAGTGAGATACACAAATCCAGTAGCAACATGATCAGGGAACTGTCTAAAGTACTTTAAGGGAACAGGATTTATCAAAGTCCCATTGATTATAGGATAAACAGGGAGCTCCTCCGGCAAGAAACAAGTCGACAAACCATCGTACAACTGCTGCTGGATGTAAGGACCACACATCTGCCCCTGCTCATTGACATACATCCATCCACTCACATAAGAACAAGAAGAAGATGGTCCATTGCTTAAGTAACTGTTGCCTACGCATGAAGATCCACCGCCATTAAAAGATTGTGGAATCCCAATGTTGTTGCCATTAGACTGGCAACTCATATCCGTAGCAGATTGTTCATCACTGCCAAATCATGAAAACAATTATCAAAAAAATTACAAAAAGGAGCGCTAGCTGAATCAACAACAAAAAAATGTATATTAACAAATTACCCTCGAATTGAAGATGCCAAGTGTGTAGAGGGATCTGAAACTTTAAGGCGCTTTCTGGAAACATTTGGGTTATCAAATTCGTCAATGGAGGATGTTGAGGACACCATTTGTTGACCTGAATCAATCCAAATCTAAGTCAATTGTTCATAAATGTACTATTACTAACTAATACAGAAAAAAAAAAGCTTTTATGCTGAATCTGCGAATAGGAGCACCCAATTTTCCAAGAAGATTTAAAAATGAAAAAGCATATCAGAATAATCTCATATCCATACACATACCAGTTCCTAAAGTATGAACCATTCAACTCTATTTCGTACCCATCCAATTCAATTCAATCGTCGCCACAATCTGTATAACTCCGATGAGGGTAGCACGGGTTTCGATAGAAAGAAATCTGCGGCCGGATTAGGGGGAAACCATTACATGCCACCGGCGACTAATTTGGGCTATTCCTATTGTTCTTTTCTTTCCTGAAAGAACAAATTGTGTTACTTATAATTGTTTTTCTTTGTATATATGAAACTACTCCAACCGGAACTGCGCAATTCGATTGAGATTTCAGCTGTTTTTTTCCTCGACTTCGATCTCAAGTCAAGCCCTATTTCTTCTGTGATCTTCTTGTTTCTGGATTTGCTTCAGGCCCCTCTGTCTCTCTTTAATTATCCACTCTTTTCTTGGGCTTGTTTTTGGGCTAATGAATTGATAGATGAACTTAAAAGTACACTAGCCATGTTATATGTATGTTAAAAAAATATAAAGTCAAAATAATATTGTTTGATTAAATATTTATTTTAGTTTTTATTTTATTTTTAAATAATTTAATTTTTAATATTTTATTTTAAATCATAATGAATCTTTAGGGATAAAAAATATTAATAACTAACGTAAATAATTTAAAATACTCAATGTTATGATAGGTTAAAAAAATTATATTTTATATAAATTTTTAAAATTATTTTTTGATTGATATGATATTATTTAAAGTTAACATATTTGTCTATGCGTCATTATCATATAAATGTATATTGTCATGTAAGTTTGTGTCACAACCAAGGTTTTAGAATTCGGATGTCGGGTTAACCCGAAGCATAGGCCTTGTGTTTGGGCTTTGGAAACTCTTTTGGGCTTGAGTGTTAGTTGAGCTTGAGGTTAGTACAGTAAATGATAAATGAATGGGAAAAAGAAGTGGAAGAAAGGGGTTTAATTTTCTGCAAAAGTAGAAAACATGATCTCACCACTTTAATGCTTCCCTCTCATCTTTCTCTACCTATTCCTCTTCCTCAACTCACCCATTAAAGGTTGTTTTTCGAAGTTGTGCTTGTGAAATCTCGTTTTTCTATTTGAGCGGAGTGTGTTCAGCTCTTGGAGATCTATCTATCAAGGTATGTGTGGTTAAAAATGGTGGATGTTGTACTTTTGAAGGAGGTTTTTGGAGATCAAGTGGTGTTTAGAACGTTTTAGTTCTTTTAAATCATCCTAGTAGTGTGGTAATTCGTTAGAATCTTCTCTTGTAGTGAGGAAGCTTGGTGAACCATCAAGGAACTTGGGTAGGAAAAGAGTGTTAAGAGATGAATGAGGGTTGTATCAGCTTCCTTTGGAGATTAGTACATTTCTAACCCCTGTGTGTTTATGAAAAACATGATAATAGTGTTGTTGCATGTTTATGTGTGTATTTGAGCTTGGTTTGGAAAACATGATAATAATGTTTATGTTTATGTGTGTTTATGGAAAACATGATAATAGTATTTATGTTTATGGAAAACATGCTTATGGTGTCGAGAAAGCAGCGCAAGAAGTTGAGAAGGACATGAGAGCTCAGTATCTACACCTCTTCCTAACAGGTAAATTTCGAGGATGAAATTTTCTTTAAGGAGGGGGGCGTTGTCACGATCCAGATTCGGATTCGAGTGTCATGATAACCCGAAGAGTTAGGCTCCGATGTTGGGCCACGGGTTTGAGTTTTGGGTCGATTTTGGGCCTTGAGCTTTAGTGGTTGAGTTGGGTTGTAGGTTGGGCCTTGTTTAGTGAAGGCAAAATGATAATCCTCTAATTGAGGAAAAAGAGGGGGAAAAGAATTGATTTCTCTGTAAAAAGTTATCTTGGGAGAGAGCATCTTGTCTTCCTTCCCTTCCTCTTCCATTATTGCAAGAAAATAAGTGGTAAAAGGTGCAACCTTTGTGGTGGTGGCCTGAGGAACTCGTTTTGGTACTGAAGGTGAAGTTGTAGGGCTTAGAAAGATATATCAAGCAAGGTAAACATGTATGGGGTTGATAGAAAATGAAGTTTAAGAGTGTTGGCTGAGTTTGGAACGAGAGTAGTGGTGTTGGAAGCTTTAATCTCGGTTTTCTAGTGTTTTAGACTCTAAAAATCTATCTCCTTGGTGTGTATGTAACACCCCGACCCAGATGTCACATTGGGCCTCCGGCCCAAAACCTGTATTTCAAAATTTCGGCTCAAAGCCTAAGTAAAAACGGTTCAAGTCCAAATAAAATCATAATATATCAAAGGTTTCAAATCCAAAAGTGATATGGTCCGATATTTAAAACAATACGGAGCTCCAAATGTTATAAAACCATTTAAAACATTCGACCCAAATAATTAAATAGAGTTACAATACATATAGGGTTCGACAAAGTACTAGCCCACTAAATCTAATAATTGTACTCTGATAACATGGTCGATGCTGAAATCCAAACCTTGATGGTGCTCCACGGAACCGGCTTCACCTAACCTACGCACGAAAACACATTTCGAACGCTGAGCTATAAAAGCTCAGTGGGTACGCCGAACTCGGCCAACATCATACATATCATAAGCAGTAAAGCAAAACATATAAATATCGTGCATGATATGATGATCTAGCATGCTTGCCTACCACATGGCATAAATGAATGTATAATGACGCACACAACATATACATGTCAAAACAAACAACACAAACCACACAAACGAATGATCTTCAAAGTCATCACCCGGGATGTTACATCGAATGACCTTCGACATGTTGCAACACTTTTGGATATCCGGATTCCCATCAAACAATGACTCAAACCACACAAACGATCCACCTAGGACCTCAACATCAAAGCATACCAAGACTCATCAAGACTTAGTCTTTTTAGGGTTAAAATCATCAATAATGGTTTAACAATTCTTTTCATTGATTAAGATTTATTAGGACCCTTAATTATAATTACCAAACCTCAATCTCTACTTAACTTAGCAAAATTACGCAGGGGTATCGATACTCCTAAGTGGGGTATCGAAATACCCTATATCGATACCCACCCAAAGAGGGTATCAAAACACCAGTATCGATACTAGTACCGAAACCCTTTGACCAACTTTAAAGTCAACGAAAAAGGGAATATATGCTTCGATACGATTATCGAATTAAAGATGCCACTGGAGGGTTTGGTATTAAAACCTGTATCGATACCCCCTCCCCACTATCCTATTTTTCCCTCAGGGGTATCGATACCCGGGCCACCGGTATCGATACCCCCTGCACGAAACTGCATTTTCTACTTGAAATTCTCTAAGGATCATTCCCAAATTACTTCTAATCGATCCTAAAGTGTTCCATCTGGACATTATGAATATTTGGAGTGTTTTAACATCACTTTCATACCATTTAACACATTAACATGAAATTAACCATTAAAGACCTCATACATGTAAACCAAGCATTCATACATGATTCTTACATGCTATGCATTCTACCATGAAGTGAATGATGAAGAAAGAGTTGGGAGTACCAACCTCAAGCTAGTACAGTAACCAAAACGAGCTCCACACCTCTTCAAGCTTTTCCCCTTCCTAAGCTTGATGATGGCTCACAAGCCTCTTTCTCTATAAAAGAAAGATGAAGAACGGATTAGTCACACCTTGGGAAGATTTTAGAAGCTTAAAACACTAAGAGAACAGAGATTTAAGTTCTCAAAACTCTATTCCCGAACTTCAACTAAAACCCCACTTAAACCTCCATCTTCCACCAAACCCACACATATTTACCTCTTTTCATAGATCCTTGGTAGCTCTAAAAACCCCTCTTCAGCTCAAAACCGAGATTCCTAACTCTCACAACGAAGATTCCACCTTTTCTCTCTTCTTTCTTGCAACTATGGAGGAAGGAAAATGGGAGAAAAGAAGGAAGAATGAGGTCACCCTCTGCAGGAGAGTTAAACTCATTCCCCTCTCAAAATTATCCCATTGACCATTTACCAAAATACCCTTACTAAACCAAGCCCAACTCTCATCCCAACAAGATTAAGGCCCAATAATGCCCCAAACCTCACAACTCGGGGCCCAAAATTGAAGCTCAAACTCCTCGGGTTAACCCAACGCTCGGATCCGAATCTGGGTCGTTATTGTGTAATTCACTGCTTATCTTCCCTTTATAGAGAAACAAGTGGGAGAGCCTTCCAAGAGACTTGGGAAGGAGAAAGCTTGAAGAGGAGAAGAATACGAGGTTGTTGTGTTTGTGGTTAAGGTTAGTAATCCTCCAACTCTTAAACATCATACATTCATAGTTTTGCCATGTGTTGTATGTATGATGATTGTGTTAGGTGTTTGAATGCTTAACCCCCCTCTAATGGTAGATTATTGATTTGTTGAGGAACCTTTGTGTTTAAGGTGTAAACATGCTTATAATCATCCCCCTAGAGTGTAAGAATTGTTTGAAAGTCATTGGAATCAGTTTGGGTAGAGTTCTAGGTGATTGAAGGTTCAAAACTACTTATTTCTTGTAGGGATATCGATACCCTCGACAAGCGTATCGATACCTTAGGGTGTAAACTAAGGCGAGAAAGGCAGGTGTTTTGGAACGCCTTGCCCATGTTTTGATACTAAAAATTCTAGTGGAAAATTGTTTCGATACAGTCTTAGGGGCGTATCGAAACGGGGTAGTGTATTGATACCCTACATAGATGTATCATTACAGGTAGGCTCATTGGTCTTAAGTCAACGTCTTGGCATATTGATACGCATGAGAAGCGTATCGATACTAGGTGCATTTCGATACCCCCTTTATAGGCGTTTCGATACATCTAGGTAATCTGCCCAAGTTTTTAAGGGTTGAGTTTAGGGGTTCCCTAAATTATGTTGTGCCTATAGGTTAAATAAGCTATAAATGAATGTTAAAACCGAGAAATTAACCTTTTAGTCGTGTCTAAGTAAGAGTTGACTGAAAACATGGAAACCAATATGAACTTGATATGTGATGGAAGCCCGATGGTTATTTGAGATATAAATATATGATATGATAAGCTAGGGACCTTGCTTAGCTCTAATGGGTCTCCTAGAGTTATATTATTGTGTGGTGAGTCTGGACACCTTTATTATATATGATCAAAGTATTGCAACACTCGAAGACTTTCTGAACATAGGATCCCGATGCTTAGTGGACGTGGGCCATTTCGAAGATGCTTGATGAACCATTCCAAGCATGGATGTAGGATCCTGATGCTTATTGGACGAGGGCCTTATCCTAGAGCATGAGATCCCGATGCTTAGTGGACACAAGCCGTGCTCGTAGTGTATGATCCCGATGCTTAATGGTCGCATGCCGCACTAATTATATATATGATTTATATATTTGTGTATGATATATATATATATATATATGATTTATATATTTGTGTGATATATACATATATATATATATATATATATATATATATGAGATATATGGACTAGAGATGCTGTGTGGACTTCTCTTGACATGCATATGCCATAGGCCGACATTTGTACATGCATGATATCCTATGTTTAAGCGGATATGGTAGTGCCATCTGTAACACATGAATTTCGTCTGAGTAGGCCTAGGTAAATATTAAGTAAATAATTAATAATAATTAAATAAAAATAATAAAAATAATAATAAATAAATAAAAAACTAAAAGATAAGGGAGGGTTTGGTTTTTACTCGGTTACAAGGGGACAAGTTACTTTTTAGTTATAAAAGTCTATGAATGGATTAAAAGGGGATTAAAAGGGGGAGGTTACTGGATCGGGGGGGGGGGGGGCTAAAAAAAAGGCATTGAAGAGGATTAGACCCGAGCGGGAGAAAGAGAACACCAGAGTGGAAGTGGCAACAACACCGGAAAATCACTGAAAGCTATCGGAGATTGAGAAGCATTTCGATTGGTAAATCTTACATTGTTTTTTATTATTTTCATTGTTAATCACTGATTTGGATTAGATCTTATGTAAGAACAGTAGAAAATGTTAAGTTAGATGTGAATTGTTGCTTGTTTTGGTGTTTCTTGTGAGTTTGCTGGATTGGTGGAGCTGAAAAGAACAAAAACTTAGTTTCATTCGTCGGTTTAGATCTAATCTTGGGGAAGGTTGGACAGATTCGATTGGATCTGAGGTTAGGATTAATTTCCATTGATATTCTAAGTTTAAGTTTGGAAATTTTGGGAGGATTCTTGTGAATCCAGTTAGTTTAGGGGTGTTTAGACGAAACCGAAAGGTCACCGGAAAATTCAAGTGTGTTTATGGTTTGAATCAGAGAAAAATTAATTTTCGAAGTGTTTAAAAGCATTTTTAGGGCTCCGGCAAAGTCGTCGAAGTTTAAAGAAAAACACGTCTAAACCTTAAATTTAAAATTCCATTAATTTAGACTTCGATTAGATTTAATTTAATTTTTAGGCTTAGAAATAATTTAATCTGATCCTTAATTGAATTTAATTAAAAATTTCTAAGTTTAAGATTAATTTAATTGAATCTAATTAAGTCTAATTCAACCCCTAAAATCGAACATTTGTCAATTTAATCCTTGCCTCTTTTATTTATGCCATATAAATCCCTTTGTCAATTTAATTTCCTGATATTTGTATTCGAGCTCTTACCTCTTTAATAAAAATAACTTAGCTCCTTTGTCATCTTCATTGCTTTTTTATTGCTTTATTTATTTATTTATTTATTTATTTTGCTCGCATATTTTTAAAAGCATATAGTATATTTGTTTAGGATATCACTTAATCCACACCTAGATAATTAAATAAGAGCCTCTTAGGATTAGTTACTTTAATTGAATAATTAATTAAATAGAAAGATAATTTAGTAACGATGATGTTCTAATCATATATCTCGGATACACTAAGTGGTCAGTGTTTTGACATAACATTATGTTGGCCAATAGTATACTTTGGTATCGTATTCGGTGCATCATTGAAACATAGAAAATGAAAAATAATTTAGGGTTAGAATTTAATAAAATTAATTAGACAAAAATTAGTAGCACCAATAGTATTATTAATTTTGTTTGGTGTCGAGATGGTAGTGTCCGTGCATTCGGATCTTATCATAATACACCCGGTGAAATTAATAATTTAATAGGGTTTAAATATTTAAAATTGATGGAGCCTCGTAGGTTAGAACTTAAAATAAACCAGATAATAATTGGTCATGCATATTCAAACCTTTTGGGTCAAAATATATATTTCCTTAAATACGAGTTAAGCTTTCCTATTATAGTACGTCTTATTCAAGGCTCGTATTTAAAAGAAATGTATCTTTTTATCCAAAAGGATATCCTCATTCGAACGATATTCATTTGACAATAACGAATTAAATTTATATTATTATTCGAAATGCCAAAATGCCACGTGTAATTAAGAAGGTACCGATCTCGGGCGCTTGTAAGGGTTGTCCTTATGCGTAACCGACTCCCAAACCCAAAATGTTTTAAAAAAAGAATCTCTGGTTTGTTTTGTGGTGTCTGGCCTACCAAAGTGGTCGGTGGCGGCTCCAAGCCATTTTTTTAAATTCAAATAATATATGTTTTTAATACGATCACGATTTTCATAATTAACAATTAAAAACGATAAAAACTCAACTTTTCAAAATCCACTCGCCAGGCTATTTTATTCTTCACACATTTCGGTTTTAAAATGGTCGTGACAGCTTGGTGACTACGCTGGGGACTAAAATTTCTTTTTGTGAGTCAGGCCTAGTTATTAATTACACGTGGCATTTCGGTATTTTGAATATAGATATTAATTTAATTCATTATCGTCAAATAAATATCGTTCGGATAAGGATAATATTTTCATTTTGTGTGATATATCTGTCATTCATGCATCAGCTCTCGACCCGAGCTTTTACCCTTGAGTGAGAGTTAGATATTGTCCGACGTGATGCTATCCAGCTCCGAGTTTCGGATTTTTATCTGCTTCCGGTATACTAACCTTATGCGTCGTGAGGTCTTCACCTCCGTTGTAAGGGACCTATACCACCGAATCGATGTCTTATCGTCGCAGTAGACGGTAACGACAGTTCGGGAACCTAGTGTCTAGACCAAAACCCACATGTGTAGAGTAGAAACCTACCCCTATTAGAGCCAGACAGGGACCATAAGATAAGGCGGTATGCTACCGAAATGCCGCCAAATTAGGATTTCTGTGTTAAACTGCTCTCTAGTTATTTTTACGCAACATAAATTGCTCTCTGGTTATTTTTACGCAATATAAACTGCTCTCTAGTTATTTTAAGTACAATTCCTTTTTGTGATTATTTTGTTTAAATCTTGTATTCACTGTACTAACACGAATTTTGTTTTGTTTTCCTTTGCTTTATTATCTTGTTTTATTATTTGTCATATCATTTGCATTGACATTAAATTCGAGAAACAGTAAAGTTAAAAGTATCCAAAAATGTCCGAAGGGATCATTGTAGAAGATGATATTACGGATGTCTGGGCATGGTCAGAGGCAGTCCAACATGAGAAAGGAGATAGCTTACCGTCGGGAAGTGTGTCAACAATGAAAGGTTATGTGAAGATCAACACGGCTCAGAATCCATGTCTTCAAGAAGTCCGGGAACTATGGGATCATTGGACTGATGATATGAGGGAGCAGTTTAAGAAGGAATTCGGAGACATAGCATTGTTATTAAAAGTACCTGTTGATAGACAACTACTCAGAGCAATGACACAATTTTGGAATCCAGCATATAACTGTTTTACTTTCGGACGAGTCAATATGACACCTACATTGGAGGAGTATGAGGTTTTGATCAACAGTCCTGTGGTCAAGAGAGACAAGATTTATGTTAAACCGGATAGTACTTCAGGCTTTAAGAAGAAGTTAACACAGATCACAGGAAAGGTGAAAGAGTTTTGGTATGAGAAGCTTGCTAGTCGCGAAGAGCCCTCCAAGGTAAGAAGAATATATGCTTTATGCATTTATGGGTTAGTGTTATTTCCGAGGACCTTGGAACACATAGACCCATCCATCGTTGGGTTATTCGAGAGGTTATTTAAAGGTGTGAATTCAACCCCTTCTATCTTGGCGGAGACGTACAGATCTTTGATAGCATGAAAGAAATCGGGTGAAGGAAGATTTTGGGGTTGTGCACAGTTACTGGAGGTTTGGTTCAGAGATCATCGGTTGAATGCACCATATCATGCGCTAAGGCATACTGTTTCATATTCGCCTATTTCGGAGCATCTGAAGGATTGCGTCATCGAGAAGAATAATGAGAAATAGTGGGAGGAGGTCTTTCAGAATTTGACGGATACAGATGTTGTTTGAAAGGCCTGTTGGTTGAGTAGAGGAACTGTATTTCTATATAGATGTGGGGAAATAGATTGGGTCCCGTTGCCAGGAGTTTGGGGTGGAACAACTTATTGCCCACTTCTAGTTTCCAGACAGTTCGGATCTAGACAGTTTATACCTGCTACAGTTGGGATGGCAGGTTTTGAATACGCACACAAAACTGACGGGTATAAATCAAGGAATGAAACGATTTTGAAAGCGTGGAAAACACTCAAGAAAGTTCAGCCTTACCGAGATCTGGAAATTATGGCCAGGTATGACGATTGGAGGACACAAAGAATAAATGATAAGACTTTTCAGGAGATACCGAGGATTGTTGGATCGTCAAGCGGAACAACTCAAGAAACACCGTCTGTATTAGAGAAGTTGAAGCGTGATCGGGAGCTGGACTTGAAAAGGTATGAAAAAGGGATTTATGATCTTACGCAAGAGTTAAACATGGCAAAGTATCAGGTATTAACACACGAGAGAAAAGAGAAGGAGCTGACAATTCAAAATGAGAAGTTAAGTCAGGATTTGAAAGAACTGCAAGAGATACATGAAGGTCACAGGAAAAAGTATCAGAAAGGAAGCGAGAGTAAAAAGATTCAGGATTCGCCCGATCGCTTGGGAAGGATGGAAAAAGAAAAGGAAGAATACAAGAGGCTCTATGAACGAAAGTGTCGCGAAGAACGAGAAGCGAACTACAAAGCAAAGAAGAAGCTAGAGAAAGAGCAAGCAAGGATATTTTGAGTTGACGAACCAGGTGACACAGTTGGAAGAGTTAATTATCAAGTATCACAATGAAGACCAAGTTCAGATTGAAAGGGAAAAAGAGGGTCTACAACGAAAGGTTGTCTCTCTTGAAAACAAAGTACAAGAGTTAAGGGAGAAGTTAACAAGTTATGAAGGAGCTTTGTACCAGGATACCGGACCGTGGAAAGCGAAGTATGAAGCAGCGCAGCGCACCGTTCAGAGTCAAAACAACGAGTTAGTCAGCTTCAAAGAACAGGTCAGAAGCATTTCCTCCTATGTGCAAATATTGTCAAAGGAAGCTACAACACTTCTAAAGCAACCTGACATTGAGCTAGAGCACGGAGAAGTCATCGTACGCTTGCTGCATGAGTTGACCAATTTGGGGATTAGAGCTAGCAGTTTTCTGTAGTTGATGATTAATTATCTTTACTTTGTATATGAACTTTTTAGACAAACGGATGTTTTTAAGATACTGTTCTTCGAATACAATGCCTTATTGCATACATACATTCATGCATTCATACATCATGTGCATCATTAATTTTCAAAATAATTTTAATAAGTATAAGGTTCTATGGCAGTGAACATTTAAGTTGCAATCATACCGCATTCGTACTCAACTCGTTCGCGTACTAAAAGTCAGCAATAGAAGAAAGACTAAAGAATTAGAGGATGATCGTATAGAGTTGAAGATTCGTTTGGATGGAATAGAGAATAGTATGAAGGACAATATTACCAAGGCATAGGCAGATATTATCAGTCAGTTAATAGCTTTGATGAGACTGAAGGAATCAGAGAAAGACAAAGCACCGGTTGAAGGATTAAGTGAGGTCGAGGGTCAGACGGATGCTACATCTCATATAAAAGGTCAACCTGAAGTGCAGTCGGTACCTACAAAGGTGCAACCTAGCGGGAGCGTCTGTAAATCATCCTATGGAAGTTGCTTATTTCACTACTCCGAATGTCGAAGAAGTCCCAGATCTCAATTTCATGAACGAGGTGGATAAGATGCGCCAGGACATGGAGAAGAAGTACGCTGATCATTTTAAAGCACTGGAGGCAAAAATACAAAAGATACAGGGGACAACTGATCAAGATTCCGATGAATTTGATTTAGGGTTGATATCTGATTTGGTTTTATCGCCAAAGTTTAAAATGTCTGATTTTGAGAAATATGATGGAACGACATGTCCAAATGCTCACATGACTATGAATTGCCAAAAGATGGTTGCTTTCAATAAAGACGAGAAGTTGTTGATTCATTGCTTTCAGGATAGTTTGACAGGTTCGGCAATGCGATGGTACACACAGTTAAGCCGGGAAAACATAAAGACATAGAAGGACTTACATCGTGCCTTTATGGAGAATTACAAGCATGTATCAGAAGTGGGACCTACTAGAATAATGCTGCAATAGATGGGGCAGAAATCGAATGAGACGTTCAGACAATATGCTCATAGATGGAGGGATTTGGCTTCCCAAGTACAACCCCCATTGATTGAAAGTGAAATGACCCATATGTTTGTGGAGACATTGAAGGGCTTGATGTATGATCGTTTATTTACCAATACTTCAATGCAAAGCTTTTCTCAAACTGTCGCTACGGGAGAGCTTGTGGAAGCAGCCATTAAGAGTGGAAGGATAGAAGGACCTAATAGCTCTAAGAGGAGTTTCAAAAAGAGAAAATGAAGTGAATAACGCCATTGTATACGAGGCGCCGAGAAATGTGACAATCTCTAAGCCAGGGGCAAGAGCAAGTAGCTCACAGAGTTCAAACAAGAAGGATTCGAAATGGGAAAGGCCAAGTTTTACGCCCATCCTGATAACATATGCCGAGTTGTATACTCAGTTGTATGATGCGAATATGATACATCCGTATTACATCATACCACTCCAACCTCCATATCCGGCGTGGTACGATCCGAAGGCTCAGTGTGAATATCATTCCAAAGTTTAGGGGCATAGCATTGAGAATTGCACTGCATTCAAAAGAATAGTTCAGAACCTGATTAATACTGGTGTGTTGAAATTCGATGAACCCAGTATATCCACGAATCCGTTGCCAAATCATGGTGGTCGAGGTGTGAATATGATTGAGGAGGACCAGATGAAGCAGATAAAGATGAGTGTATCGGAGATTAGATCACCGTTAAAGTGGGTGTTCAGACAGTTGCTCGATAATGGACTTATATGCCAAGAAGAGATGATGAAGAGACTGGTTAAGACAAGATTATATTGTGAGTATCACCAAGAGCAAGGACACGAGATTCAACATTGTTCTGAATTCAGAAGTTTGCTACAGGGAATGATGGATAATAAGGAGGTGGAATTTTTCGTTAAGATGGGAGAGCGGAGAATAATGGACGTGTGTACATCTGAGAGAACCGTGCCAAAGTACAATATGGATAGGCCGTTGGTCATTTCAGTTCGACCAAAGGGCGATAGTCCATCAGGGGAAGTGTGACAATGCCGAGCAGTTCAAAGCCCGCCGAGGAGATACAACCCGAGAAGTCCGAGATTGAGAACGAAGTTAAGACTGAAGAACCAGTGAATGAGGTAGGACATTTCACGAGAAGTGGAAGATGTTATTCACCAGTTCAAGAGAAAGAAGAAGAGGAAACAAAGAACGTTGAGAAGAAGAAGATTTTTAAAGATCTAGTGCCGAAAGTAAATGAGCCTGTTACCGAGGAGCAAGCACATGAGTTCTTGAGATTCTTGAAGCATAGCGAGTACAATATTGTTGAGTAGTTGAAGAGACAACCAGCCAGAATTTCCATTCTTGATTTGTTATTGAGTTCTGAAGGACACCGTAATGCTTTGCTGAAGGTTTTAAATCAGACGTTCGTTCCAAATGATATATCGGTGAAAAAGCTGGATCAGATTGTTAATCATATCACTGCAGATAATTATATAACGTTTACTGATGATGAGATCCTGGATGGTGGAATGAGGTCTATTAAAGCTCTAAATATTACGACTCACTGTAAGGGTCATGTTGTGCCGGGGGTGCTGATTGATAATGGTTCAGCGTTGAATGTATTACCTTTGGTGACTCTGCAAAGGTTGCCAATTGACAGCTCTCATATGAAAAGTTATCAGAATGTAGTCAGAGCAATTGATGGGACTACGAGAGACGTGTTGGGCAAGATAGAAGTGCCGCTGCTGATTGGGCCATCCGTGTACAATGTGGATTTTGTTGTTATGGATATTAAGCCCACGTATAATTGTTTGCTTGGAAGTCCCTGGATTCATTCTGCCAGGGCGGTGCCGTCATCTCTGCATCAGAAGTTAAAGTTCGTGATAGATGGAAAGCTTGTGTGTGTTGGGGCAGAGGAAGACATTATCGCTTCAATTTTTATTGATACGCCATACATCCAGGCAAATGAGGATGCGTTGGAGTGTTCTTTCAGGGCTTTGGAGTTCATCAACGCCGCGTTTGTTGCCGAAGGTGCGAAGTTTTCATGCCCAAGATTGTCTAACTGCACAGAAATTACTGTTAAGCAAACTCTCGGTAAAGGAGCCAGGATTGGAAAGGGATTAGGAAGGAAATTGCAAGGAAGCTTACATCCAAGACCCGTGGTTATGAAGAAGGGTCGAGCTGGGTTAGGTTTTTCAATTGAGGCATTTTGGAAGAAATATGGAAAAGCTGCAGCTAAAAAGCCGATCTCATTGAGTTCAAAGATCGAATTTATATCTCATGGATTTATGGATGTCGCAGAGCAAGCAGATAAGAATCGTCAAGAATCTATCAGGCTGCAAGAGGAAGAAAATTTTCGGGGATACTTTCGATGGTCTGTTTGTGGGAGGAATTTCTGAAGGACCAAGGATGAATTATCTGGGAGGAATCCATCCATGCCTCCCTGGCGAAACTCTAAAGAACTGGACTGTAGAAGATTTACTTGTAGTATTTAAAACAGAGTAATGCCAAGAACCACCCTATTACTTTTTCCCGCAAGTATAGGGGATTTTTTGTAAAGGGCTTTTACATACTTCACTCGCAAATAAGGATGTTTTTCTTTTATTCTCAAATGGCAAACGTTTTCTTTCTTTTATTCATTTCATTTATTCATTTATTCATTCATTTATTATTCCTTTCCAAATATATAAGTTTTCTTCGCAGGTTCCCAATCAACGATCGCATGAGTGACTCTGTGCCTAATCCCGAAATAGATTTGAAAAAGATCTCTTGTCTAACAGATATTAATGAATGTGAAGATAATGCGAATTACGAGGTTCCTAAAGAATTATTAAGATTGGTGGAAAAATAAGATACACAGATCATGCCCTATAAAGAAAAGATAGATATTCTGAATCAGGGTATCGAAGAATTGAAAAGAGAAGTCAAGATTAGGGCAGCGTTCTTACCTGGGGCAAAGCAAGATTTGATTGATCTGTTGCGAGAGTTCAAAGATGTTTTTGCATGGTCCTACCAAGATATGCCAGGTTTGAATACTGACATTGTGGTGCACAAGTTGCCGATTAGACCAGAATGTAAGCCGGTACAGCAGAAGCTCAGACGATTGAGACCAGATATGCTTGACGAGTGCCTAAAAGTCCTATTCTTTATACCAATTTCCCACTCGATTATTGCTAATAAAGGACAGATTTAATGGCAATATTGGATAATTCTGCTTATTTCCATATTTCAGCATCCCAATACTCAATTCATGAATTTATCTATTATTTGGCATAAAACAGATGCATTTGATGGTTTTCTTTCTTAGACAGGAAAATGCATCATAGGAATTGCCAAACAAGAAGATGGATGCTGGAAGTCGAAACTGGAATGCAGATTAATACCTGCCTCGGCAACACTTGAAGGCCGCGGCAGCACCTAAAGAGCAAATGTCAATATGATAGGCGATCTGAAGAGAAAAATAAGGTGGACATTTTAAGACAAGCGACATAGAAATCGGAGCTGGGAAACACACGAAAAGTCAAGGTCAAAGGCCACGTGGGAAAAGAATCCTTATAGGAATAAACTAGGAAATAAAACAAATATCTTTTATTTATGTACTTAACTTGTGTTTTACTCCAAGTTGTATTCCTACTTTGGAAAGGTTTGCCCTAGGCCAAGCCTATATAAACCATAGCCTATGTAGAGAGGAGATATCTCGAAATCAAGTGTTCATAGAAAACCCTAAAGTCCTCCATCGTCCCCTTGGGGTTTAGGTTAGTTTGTGGAGTAGTTATGGAAGAAAATTGTACTTTGCTTTCTTGTTTCAAAGCAATAAAATATCAAGGTTTGCTTATTCTTTGCCATTCCTTGTTCTTGCATCCAAGCTCGAGAGAGAAGTTTGTGAGTAATTCATTTATCTAATATTGAGAGAGTTAGATTCACGAAAGGAATAAGTACGGTGTTTTAATCGGGAAACACTAACTTTTCCTAGAGATAGGTTAAGAGTTTCAGCGGCTAAAAGAAGTGTGTGATTGGTTGGTGATTATAATTGATTCACGCCGAGAGGTATCATCAAGGACTGGTCATCAACAGTACTTCGACTTAGAGATAAGCGGAGTCATCAAAGGAAACTTTGTCGAACTTTGATAAAGTCTACCCAAGAGCAAGAGATTGCCGTGGCGGACAAGCATTATCGCTGTCGAGGCAGTATTCTGCAGTACTGCCGAGGCAGTGTTGTGCGATTGCATTGGACAGAAACAAGTCAATTGAATCCACACTATGAAGCACTCTAACCTACCCCACTTTTCCATTCTTGATTTCTTGATCATTTATCTTTATTGCTTTAATTAGTTTCCTTAATTATAATCCAACTCAATTATCTGTGTCTTTACTTTTCCATTGTAAAGGAAGAATAAATTGCGTAAGTAAAGCCAATCCCTGTGGGTTCGACATCTTAAATACTACAATCTGACAAAAGGCGGAAGGACGAATGCTTCATCATAAAAGCAGGACTTTCTAGCCTCCATCAGATTTAGCGCCTTTTTCGTGGATTGGCGATTCCAACTTTCCTTTTTATTTTTCTTGCACTACTATCTTAGGAAATTAGTTTAATTAATTTTGAGTTATTTTTTCCTTAGGAAATAAGTTTAACTATGTTTGAGTTATTTTTTTAGGAAGGAAATCCAAGAAGGAGAAGTCATGGAGCACATAAAACGGCCCTGAAATCAAACTCACCGTCCCACCTAAGAAACGGCCAAGGCGTCTGGCCGCCCAAATGCAAGTGACGGCGGGTTTGCGTCCCTAGAACTTCATCTTCCTCGTTTTATTTTATACTTCTTCATTATTGTTTTCCAGTGCAGTTTTTAGTTTCTTTCTCAACAAAATTCACACAAACTAATGACCCTCAGGATATAGAAGAGTCCAAGACGCGACATATAAATATTGGTTTATCTTTTCCTTGTGTCTTAATTTTTATCTTGTCTTTTATTGTTGCCTTATGCTCAGATACATGCATTGAGGACAATGCATCCCTCGAGTTTGGAGGAGTATTGATCCTATTTTCTACCTTATAAAAATATATGCCATGTATGGAAGTTACTCGGATTATTCTACTACTGCTTTAAATTTTGTCTTTACAACAATTACAGTTTTATGCAATTTTTTTAAGTATGTTGAATTTTATTGAGACTGCATCGGCAACGATATATTCTCTAGCCACCGCAGCAGTATGCACCATTCACCAGACTTGAAATCAGAAAGGTCTCTTAGGATTAGTACTTAGGAGCCTGAAAAATCTATAAACACTGCTAGTCTTAGTTGATTTTTAAAAGTTCTTTTCTTTGAAAAGCAATAAGGACTTAAGCTTAGATTTTAACTAGAGGTGCCCGAAATTGGCTCTAGTAAAAGTAGTTAACACTTGAGGTGCCCGAAAACTGGCTCAAGCAATATAAGTATATAGCAATATATATTTATATACCAAACATGGAAAAGGAAAGAAAAATAATTGAAGAAAAATCTTAGTCGAAAGTCTTGAGCTAGAAAAAGGATTAGAACTCAGATAATCAACTTTGACACAGCTACGCACACACTCACCAAGACTCATAGTCCAGTTCCGAGGTATTGCTAGAACCTAGAAGAGGCCGAGTCAAGAAAGGAATTCTGCCGCGGCAGGTAGGACGGTATATTACTTTAAAATTCCTTAAAAATCTATCTTTTGCATTGCTAAAGACAAGCAATAGTTCGAGTTTGGGGGTGTGACGAGTGCCTAAAATTCTTATTCTTTATACCAATTTCCCACTCGATTATTGCTAATAAAGGACAAATTTAATGGCAATATTGGATAATTCTGCTTATTTCCATATTTCAGCATCCCAATACTCAATTCATGAATTTATATATTATTTGGCATAAAACAGATGCATTTGATGGTTTTCTTTCTTAGACAGGAAACTGCATCATAGGAATTTCCAAACAAGAAGATGGATGCTGGAAGTCGAAAATGGAATGCAGATTAATACCTGCCTCGGCAGCACTTGAAGGCCGCGGCAGCACTTGAAGAGAAAATGTCGATATGATAGGCGATCTGAAGAGAAAAATAAGGTGGACGTTTTAAGACAAGTGGCATAGAAATCGGAGCTGGGAAGCACACGAAAAGCTTACCGAGTGTGAAGTACGATACCCGTTTATCCAGAAGATGTGTTGTGCGCTTGTTTGGGTTACTCGTCGGCTCAAACAATACATTTTATACCATACCACGTGGTTGATATCAAAGCTTGACCCGTTAAAGTTTCTGATGGAAGCACCAGCATTGACATGGAGATTAGCACGTTGACAAATGTTGTTATCTGAATTTGACATTTTGTATGTAAGCCAGAAAGCAGTTAAAGGGAGTGCTATAGTTGATTTTCTTGCAAGCAGAGCTTCGGAAGATTATGAGCCTTTGAACTTTGATTTTCCCGATGAAGATGTGATGACCATTTACGTGAAAGAAGATGATAAGATGAAGAAAAGGAGTTTGTATTTCGATGGAGCAGTTAATGTACTGGGACGTGGAATTGGAGCTGTGTTGATCTCTCCAGATGGTATACACTATCCTCTCTCAAGCAAGTTGGAGTTTTTGTGCACGAACAATATGGCAGAATACGAAGTGTGTGTTATGGGATTGAGGGCTGCAATAGAAAGAAAAATAAAAGCTCTGAAGGTGTATGGAGATTCAGCCTTAGTTATTTATCAACTGCGTGTAGAATGGGAGACGAAAGACACAAAGTTGATAGAATACCGGAAGTTGGTGTTGGAACTGATTGAAGAGTTTGGAGAAATAACTTTTGTATACCTCCCCAGAGAAGACAACCAAATGGCGTATGCGTTAGCTACACTGGCTTCAGTATTCCAAGCAAATAGACCGGGGGATAATAATCCTTGGTATTTTGATATTCTGTAATACATCAAGTTTCAAGCTTATCCATTTTAAGCGAATGATAATGACAAAAGAACAATCAGAAAAATGGTTGTCGGGTATGTGTTGGATGGCGACGTCTTATATAGGAAGAGCAGAGATCAGGTGTTACTCAAATGTGTCAATGCTCGTGAAGCTAGAAGTATTCTTGAAGAAGTGCACGATGGGATATGTGGTACGCATTCCAATGGTTTCTCGATGGCACAAAAAATAATGAGATATGGGTATTACTGGTCCACCATGGAAGGAGATTGCATAGAGTACGCCAAGAAATGTCACAAATGCCAAATTTATGCAGATAAGATCAATTCTCCACCAGTACCGCTGCATACAATGAATTCACCTTGGCCTTTTGCTGTATGGGGAATGGATGTAATCGGGCAGATTCACCCGAAGGCTTCAAATGGGCATCGCTTCATCTTAGTAGCTATCGATTATTTCACCAAGTGGATAGAAGCTGCTTCTTATGCCAACATCATGAGGACAACTGTTTGCAAGTTCTTGAAGAAAGAGATCATTTGTCGATATGGTCTACCAGAGCGAATCATTACAGATAATGCCACTAATTTCAACAACAGAGTGATTGCAGAGACCTGTGAGCAGTTCAAGATAATTCATCACAACTCTGTGGAATAGCGACCGAAGATGAATGGAGCGGTTGAGGCAGCTAACAAAAACATTAAGAAGATCATATCAAAGATGACAGAGACGTACAAAGATTGGTATGAAAGACTTCCTTTTGCCTTGTTTGCGTACCATACTTCGATGAGAACTTCTACCGGGACAACGCCTTATTCTCTAGTGTATGGGACTGAAGCAATGTTACCACTTGAAGTTGAAATTCCGTCTCTCCGAGTATTGTCAGAGGTAAAATTAGATAATGCAGAATGGGTACAGATTCATTTTGATCAGTTGGATTTGATTGAAGAAAAACGGTTGAGAGCTATCTGCCATGGCCAGATGTATCAGAAGTGGATGATTCGAGCTTATGATAAGAAACTTTGACTGTGAGAGTTCCGAGAGGGCGATCTAGTGCTTAAAAAGATCTTGCCGATTCATCGTGATTTCCGTGGGAAATGGATGCCGAATTGGGAGGGGCCATATGTTGTCAAAAAGGCCTTTTCCGGAGGCGCAATGATCTTGACTGAAATAGACGGAAAGGAATTACACAAGCCTATGAATTCCGATTCAGTTAAAAAGTATTACGCCTGAAGAATGAAAAGAAAAAATGAAAATGAAAAATGAGGCAAAACCCCAAAAGAGCATTTCATAAAAAATGATGAAAATAAAGAAGGAAGGGTCGAGATGAAAACCCGCAAAGGGCGTCTCGATACCAGAGGAGGATTTGGGTCGAAAACCAGAAATGGCGGCTCAAATGCATAAGAGTAGGTATCCGACAATTTATACCTCTCGGTTATCTAGTAGTTCAGAAGGGGCTTCATGTTTGCAAAGTTGGATCCTCACTTGAAGAACTGTTAGACAAGCAGATATATTTTAAATCTATATCTCGGGAAAAGGTCTAGATGATCACATGTAATAGGCGCTGGAGAATTTGCATTTGTTTTTTGCTTTTCTCTTTCAATTGATTTGCCATGACTATTTTAAAATTCTGTACTTGTCACAAATATACAAAAAGCTTCAGTACATATTCATTTTGTCCTTTGAGCTTTTCTTTTTATCCAAAGCATCGTGCAAGTGAACTCATATAAATTAACAAATGTAAATTTCTCTTGTCATTATTTTGTTTTAAAAGTTACAGGTAATATTTGCTTTTCCAGATTAGGATAATGAGATAAAAGTGAACATGTTTAGACGATCAGACAGAACCTTAAAACAGTGGACATGTCAGAGGAAAGTTTCCAAATGGTGGCTAAGATCAGTGTCAATATCAGTTCAAGAGAAAAAGAAAGAAAAAATGAGAATAAAAGAGAAAAAGAAAAATGAGAAAAAGAAAAAATCAAAGTGAAAACCTGAAAAGGCGCTTTGAGAAAAATAATTTGAAGTGAAAACCTGAAAAGGCGCTTCAAAAAACAACTTTGTGAGGAAGACAGTCATCAAAGATTGCCCTTTGTATGTGAGATGAAGAGTCAAGACATCACCAGGAATACAAAAAGAAGATGAAAGAGCTAATTGGGCTCATCAAAATGACAATTGACTGATAATATATGCCTTTCTGGCAATACTCATGCATCATAATCGAAATATTTGCATTAGGATCATGCTAATAATGCATCATATTTCTGTTAAACAGGATTCAAAGAAAGAACAATCAAAACAACAACAACAATTCAAGCCTTCATGGAATATGAGGAATTTCATAATGAGAAGAACAACCTCAGGTTCCATCACTTTTGATCTGGAGAATTTCATAATGAGAAGAACAACTCCAGATTTCCCGGAGACGAGGAATTTCATAATGAGAAGAACATCCCCGATTTCCACCACTTGATCAGTTTGAAGAAATTCATAATAAGAAGAACAACTTCAAACTTTTTCAAACTTTGGAGAATTTCATAATAAGAAGAACAACTCCAAATTTCATGGGATACAAAGAATTTCATAATGAGAAGAACAACTTTGGATTCCATCACTTTTTGTCTGAAGAAATTCATAATGAGAAGAACAGCTTCAGACCCTGGAGAATTTCATAATAAGAAGAACAACTCCAGGTTTTCATGGAATACGAGGAATTTCATAATGAGAAGAACAACCTCGGATTCCATCACAAGTATTTTGCTTGAAGAAATTCATAATGAGAAGAACAGCTTCAAGCTTTGTTAGCGTAACAGAGGTCAAGAAACTCAGACGAAATTCATGTCTTTTTAGTCTTTGCTCATCTACTGTTCCACAACATTGAACAAAGAGGGGCAACAACTGTAACACATGAATTTTGTCCGAGTAGGCCTAGGTAGATATTAAGTAAATAATTAATAATAATTAAATAAAAAATAATAATAAAAATAATAAATAAATAAAAAACTAAAAGATAAGGGAGGGGGTTGGTTTTTACTCGGTTACAAGGGGAGAAGTTACTTTTTAGTTATAAAAGTCTATGAATGGATTAAAAGGGGGAGGTTACTGGATCGGGGGGGGCTAAAAAAAGGCATTGAAGAGGATTAGACCCGATCGGGAGAAAGAGAACACCAAAGTGGAAGTGACAACAACACCGGAAAATCACTGAAAGCTATCGGAGATTGAGAAGCATTTCGATTGGTAAATCTTACATTGTTTTTAATTATTTTCATTGTTAATCACTGATTTGGATTAGATCTTATGTAAGAACAGAAGAAAATGTTAAGTTAGATGTGAATTGTTGCTTGTTTTGGTGTTTCTTGTGAGTTTGCTGGATCGGTGGAGTTGAAAAGAACAAAAAGGTAGTCTCGGTCGGTTTAGATCTAATCTTGGGGAAGGTTGGACAGATTCGAATGGATCTGAGGTTAGGATTAGTTTCCATTGATATTCTAAGTTTAAGTTTGGAAATTTTGGGAGGATTCTTGTGAATCCAGTTAGTTTAGGGGTGTTTAGACGAAATCGAAAGGTCACCGGAAAATTCAAGTGTGTTTATGGTTTGAATCGGAGAAAAATTAATTTTCGAAGTGCTTAAAGGCATTATTAGGGCTCCAACAAAGTCGTCGAAGTTTAAAGAAAAACACGTCTAAACCTTAAATTTAAAATTCCATTAATTTAGACTTCGATTAGATTTAATTTAATTTTTAGGCTTAGAAATAATTTAATCTGATCCTTAATTGAATTTAATTAAAAATTTCTAAGTTTAAGATTAATTTAATTGAATGTAATTAAGTCTAATTCAACCCCTAAAATCGAACATTTGTCAATTTAATCCTTGCCTCTTTTATTTATGCCATATAAATCCCTTTGTCAATTTAATTTCCTGATATTTGTATTCGAGCTCTTACCTCTTTAATAAAAGTAACTTAGCTCCTTTGTCATCTTCATTGCTTTTTTATTGCTTTATTTATTTATTTGTTTATTTTGTTCGCAAGTTTTTAAAAGCATATAGTATATTGGTTTAAGATATCACTTAATCCACACCTAGATAATTAAATTAGAGCCTCTTAGGATTAGTTACTTTAATTGAATAATTAATTAAATAGTTTAGTAACGATGATGTTCTAATCATATATCTCGGATACACTAAGTGGTCAGTGTTTTGACATAACATTATGTTGACCAATAGTGTACTTTGGGGTTAGAATTTAATAAAATTAATTAGACAAAAATTAGTAGCATCAATAGTATTATTAATTTTGTTTGGTGTCGAGATGGTAGTGTCTGTGCATTCGGATGTTATCATAATACACCCGATGAAATTAATAATTTAATAGGGTTTAAATATTTAAAATTGATGGAGCCTCGTAGGTTAGAACTTAAAATAAACCTTATAATAATTGGTCATGCATATTCAAACCTTTTGGGTCAAAATATATATTTCCTTCAATACGAGTTAAGCTTTCCTATTATAGGACGTCTTATTCAAGGCTCGTATTTAAAAGAAATGTATCTTTTTATCCAAAAGGATATCCTCATTCGAACGATATTCATTTGACAATAACGAATTAAATTTATATTATTATTCGAAATGCCAAAATGCCACGTGTAATTAATAAGGTACCGATCTCGGGTGCTTGTAAGGGTTGTCTTTACGCGTAACCGACTCTCGAACCCTAAATGTTTTAAAAAAAAGAATCTCTGGTTTGTTTTATGGTGTCTGGCCTACCAAAGTTGTCGGTGGCGACTCCAAGCCATTTTTTAAATTCAAATAATATATGTTTTTAATACGACCACGATTTTCATAATTAACAATTAAAAACGGTAAAAACTCGATTTTTCAAAATCCACTCACCAGGCTATTTTATTCTTCACACATTTCGGTTTTAAAATGGTCGCGACACCATCGTATTCGTGCCATGTCATTATTTCTTGCTTCATATTCTAATTTATGATATGTTTGATGTGAATTGGTTGGTAGAGTACCCACTGAGCTTCTGTAGCTCAGCGTTTCGAAATGTGTTTTCGTGCGTAGGTTAAAGAAAGCTTTGTTCGGAGGAGCATCATCGTGGTGGGTTCAACATCGACATTTGTTGTTATAGTACTGTTACTAGATGTAGTGGGCTATGTACTTGTAGGACCCTATATGTATAATTGTAACTCTGTTTTATTTTATTGTGTCGAAAGCTTTTAAACGAGTTGTAATATTTTGAAGCTCCATCTACTTTAAGTTACTCGGATTTTATGTTTTAAGTTGGATTGAATTTTATGAACTTATGATCAAATCAGATTTGGACTTATTCTTGTTGGGCTTTTGAAATGAAATTTTGAAATACGGGTTTTGGGTCGGAGGCCTAATATGACACCGGGTCGAGGGTGTTAAATTTAGTGTTATAAAAGCTTAGGTTGAATCGGTTCTAGGAAGTTCCTAGAGAGTCTAGTGTGGTATATAGGTGTCAAATAAGTACATGCACACGAGTCGAAGTTGTACTTGCTTTAATGCTAGAAATTCGATGATGCAACCTCGTTTGTTTGTTGTGCAATAAGGAAAAATGCCAAGAAGAAACTAAGCTATGGAGGAAAGTTAGGGTTCTCGGGAAGAGGACACTAATGAAGAGTATTTGCTAGTTGTGGAGGCACCATAAGACGATACGATTGGTCAAGGGGCTAACTACTTCTTGCAGCTGAACTGGGCATTGCACTGGATCGTAAAAGCTATATCGAGGCCGTTTTCTACCCCTCGAGAAGCACCAGTGGAGAGAGTGAGAAGAAAAAGCGTTGTTAACTTCCACAGAACAGGGCAAGACAATCCGTGCAAGCTAACCAGTGATTTCATAACACTCGTTGGATCATGAGGCAAATGAGGCTAAGATTAGATGAAAAGTTATCCTGTGTTTTGTCACTCTTAAAAGGCAATGCATGCGAGTGGTGGGAGACGGTGGAGCTTGGTTGGGAACTTGACCCACTAACTTGGAATGACTTCCTCAATGAGTTCGAGAAGAAGTTTATGGGTGAGGCCCACATCGACACCTTGAGGGAATGATTCACCTATCTTGTGCAAGGGAACTGTTCAGTGTTTGCTTATGAGCAGAAGTTCCTGCAGTTGAGTCAGTATGCTCCAAAGTTGGTGGCCATAGAGAAAATGAGATGCAAGAGGTTCTTGAAGGGTTTGAGAAAGGAGATCCAGACTTATCTCACTGCTACTCCACCTAAAGTGTTTTTCGAGTTGACTGCTTGTTACAAGTATTTGGAGCAAGTGCAAGGGTGGACCTATAGTTCGTCTTTTGGACAAGGGGGTGCAAATGGAGACATTTAGAACTACTCCAACAACTATCAGTCCTACTCGGGGAGGAATAGGAACCGTTAGAATCAGAATAGGGGAACTTCTAATCAAAGTGCGAGATCGAACCGCAGGTCTGAGTAGGCTGGTAGGAGGAGGCATTCTACGACTTTTCCGTTGATGAGCCCGGAGAGTTCTCAGAGGAGTTTGGGTGTTCCAGCTTGACCTCAGTTTGGGCAGAACCACAGAGGTGAGTGTTGGGGAGTGGCTAAAGCTTGTTACCATTGTGGATTGGCGGATCACTTCTTGAAGGACTTACCCAAGAAGGCGAGAGGTTAATAGAGCAGGTTCAGAGGACTAGTTATCCGAGTCAGAGGGGCCGAGGCTTTAACCTTAGAGGGGCGAGTCATGTGTCGGGTGGTACCTTCCAATCTACGGTGAGAGCACCAGTCAGACAGTATGCTATGAGGGAACAAAAGGTTGGTTAGTTGAATATAAAGTTGGCAACGAGTGTTGTCACTCGAACCCTTAACTCTAGATCCTTAACTGACAATCCACAGGTGGTACCTGCCACTACGAGAGCACCAGTCAGAAAGTATGGATTGGTTATTTGAACATAGAGATGTGGTGGACTTTAGGACTAAGACAGTGACCATGAGGTTAGTCGATGTTGTTGAGTTGGTTATGATTGGTGAAAGTGTGAAGTTTAAATCCAAGGTTGTGTCGGCTTTAAAAGCCCAGAAGTTGTTAATCAAGTGTTGTGATGCGTATTTGGCTTATGTTATGAATCTGAATATGAAGGAGGTTAGTCCATGTGATATACATACTGTTTATGGCTTTCTTGGAGTTTTTCCTGAAGAGTTACCGAGTTTACCACCTAATCGAGAGGTTGAGTTCCGTATTGATTTGATAGAGGGATCCTTATCTATCTCTATTACTCCTTATCAAATGGCATTGAAAGAGTTGAAAGAGTTGAAAGTTCAGTTGCAAGAGTTTCTGGATCTTAGGTTTATTCCACCGAGTATGTCACAGTGGGGTGCACCAGTCTTATTTGTGAAAAAGAAAGATGGAAATATGAGAATGTGCATAGATTATCAACATTTGAATAAGTTGATGGTGAAGAAAAAATATCCCTTGCCTAGGATAGATGACTTGTTTGATCAGTTCAGAGGAGATACGGTGTTTTCTAAGATTAATCTTCGGTTTGGGTATTATCAGTTGATGGTTAAAGATCAGGAAGTTTCTAAGACTACTTTCAGGACACGGTATGGACATTATGAGTTTTTGGTTATGCCTATTGGTTTGACGAATGTGCCAACTGCTTTCATGGATATGATGAACCTGATTTTCCATGAGTTTTTGGATCATTTTGTAGTAGTGTTTATTGATGATATTCTCGTATATTCACGTATTGAGGATGATTATGATAAGCATTTAAGAGTTGTTTTACAAACTTTGTTGGATAACCAGTTATATGCTAAGTTGAGCAAGTGTGAGTTTTGGATCAATAAGGTTGTTTTTATGGGTCATGTAATTTCGGCGAAAGGCATAAGGGTTGATCCACAGAAGATTGACGCTGTGGTGAGTGGAAACCGCCTAGGTCCATGATAGAGGTTTGTAGTTTTCTGGGTCTGGCAGGATATTACCATCGGTTTGTGGAGGTTTTTTTCCCGGATTGCAGCACCTTTAACCAAGTTGTTGCAAAAAGATGTTAAGTTTGAGTGGACCGGAAAGAGACAAGAAGCTTTTGAGAAGTGTCGCGTGTCAAAAGTGCGCGTTCAGTGCAAGTGGACACATCGCAAGTAATAAGTGATAAGTATTTATCGAGTTATCGTCTCCTCAGGGACCGGTATACTTAATATGCTTTCTTTATTTTCTTGCTCTGTAGAAAAATAAAAACACAAGTGAAAGGGTGTGATTTATTAAACTAAAATAATTGAATAAAAATAAAAGGGTTGAACTATCAGAGAGAGAGATGGGCCAGGATCCAGTTGTATTGTATTGTGGACTTGATTGACTTGTCTTTATCCAATATAATCGTATATCTCTGCCTCGGCAGCACTGCAGTTTACTGCCTGGGCAGCGATAACGTTGTCTGCCGCGGCAATCCCTTGCTCGTGGGCAGACTTTACCAAAGTTCGGCAAAGTGTCCTTGAATGACTCCGCTTATCCCTAAGTCAGAGTGCTGTTGATGACTAGTCCTTGATGATACCTCCCGGCGTGAACCAATTATACTCACCAACCAATCTCACACTTTTTTTAGCCGCTGAAACTCTTAACCTATCCCTAGGCCGAGTTAGTATTTCGCGATTGAAACACCGTACTTACCCCTTTCGTGAATCTAGCTCTCCCGAGCTTAGATAAATGGATCACTTACAAACTTCCCTCCCGGGCTTGAATGCAAGAACAACGAATAACAAAGGATAAGCAAACCTTGATAATCTTTATTGCATTGAATGAAAGATAAAGTACAATCTCCTCTCACAAATACTCCACAACCTTCACCTAAACCCTATGAAGGTTTTAGAACATGATGGAGAGGAAAGAAACAAGAGTAGAAGTCGGCTCTCCTTAGGTATTTCCGATCTCTATTACATTGGGTGGTTAGGTCTTTATATAGGCTAGACCTAGGGCAAACCTTTCCTAAGTAGAATACAACTTGGAGTAGGGAACAAGTCAAGTACATAATAATAATATATTTCCAAGTTTGAATTCGGCTAAGGGGGCTTTCCCGCGTGGTCTTCCTTTTGGGCTTTTCCTTGTGCTAGCCAGCTCCGATTCATGGGCTTCAAGTCCAGACACGTTCCTTGGATTTTTGTCTTTCCATCGCCTATCACTTTGCTTCCTGTCTTCCTGCTGCTGCCTCGGCCATGTCCCTGCCGCGGCACTGGTTCTCCTGCACAAATATGAAAACGCAGTAAAACGTGCCTTTTTCTATAAATAGTATCTATTTAAGTATAACTTCTAAATATATCACATTAAACATATGCATTGGTTTAAGTGGGTGAATATTTGGTGATAAATGCCGGTAAAAGGAATAGAAAGTGATAGTGTGTTGAGCACTTATCAAGAAGCTTGAGAAGGCGTTGATGTAGGCTCCAATCTTAGTTCAACTAGAACCAAGAAAGGATTTTACGGTTTATAGTGATGCATCTTATGTTGGCCTTGGTTGTGTTTTGATGCAAGAGGGAAGGGTGGTAGCTCGAAAATTGAAGGTGCATGAGAAGAACTACCCCACGCATGATATAGAGTTAGCCGCAGTTGTGTTTGCTCTTAAGATATGGAGGCACTATCTTTATGGTGAGCGTTGTGTGGTTTACACAGATCATAAAAGTTTGAGGTATTTGATGCAACATAAGGTACATAATCTTAGGAAACGTCGATGGCTCGACTTGCTTAAGGATTTTGACCTAACGATTGAGTATCACCCAAGGAAAGCTAATGTTGTTGCCGATGCTTTGAGTAGAAAGCTGGTAGTGCAGTTGCGTGCTATGTTAGCTAGGTTGAGTTTATCCGAGGATGGAGGGTTTATAGCTGAGTAATAGGTTAAACCATCTTTGGTTGAGTTGATCAGGGAAAAGTAGTTGTTGGATGATACTTTGGTACCTATTGTTCAAGATATAGCTGAGGATATGCCGACGGAGTATAGTTTTCGAGGTGATGGAGTTTAGTGTTTCAGAGATCGTGTTTTGGTGCCGAATGATGCTGAGTTGAGACGTACTATCCTTTTGAATGCGCATAGTAGTCCTTTCTCTATGCACCCATGTAGTACTAAGATGTATCGGGATATAAAAAATGAGTATTTCTAGGTTGGTTTGGAAAAGGATGTGGCGGAGTTTGTGTGTAAATGCTTAGTTTGTCAGCGGGTTAAGGCTGAACACCAGGTTCCATCAGTTTTTTTACAACCCTTGAAAGTTCCAGAGTGGAAGTGGGAAAAGATTACTACGGACTTAGTGTCGAGTTTGCCTTTGACACCGACCAAGAAAGACTCGATATGGGTAGTCGTGGACAGGTTTACGAAGTGTGCACATTTTATCCCAATGCATACAAAGTATACCTTGGATAAGTTGGCTGAGCTTTATGTTTCTAGTGTGGTGAGGTTACATGGAATACCGAAATCCTTAGTATCTGATAGAGATCCGAGATTCATGTCAAGGTTTTAGAAGTCGTTGCAGAATGTTTTTGGTACTAAGTTAAGTTTTAGTACATCTTATCACCCGCAAACGGATGGACACTCTAAAAAGGCTATCCAGGTTTGGGAGGATATGCTAAGATGTTGTGCTATTGATTTTCAAGGCTTTTGGGAGAAATACTTACTGTTAGTTGAGTTTTCATATAATAATAGTTACCAGGCGAGTATCCATATGGCACCATTCGAGGCTTTGTATGGTAGGAGATATCGTACTTCGTTGTGTTGGGCTGAGACTGATGAGAAATTTGTAACCTTACCTAGTGTTCTAGAGGATATTAATGAAAAGATCAAGCTCATTAGTGACCGGTTGAAGGCTGGATCGGATCGTCAAAAGTCTTATGTAGACCTGAAGAGGAAAAAGATGGAGTATGTTGTGGGCGAAAATATTTTTCTTAAGGTATCTCCGTGGAAGAAGGTGATGAGCTTTGGAAAGAAAGGATAGTTAAACCTAAGGTTTATTGGACTGTTCGAGGTTTTGAAGAAAGTTGGACCGAAGTCATATCGTCTAAGGTTATCGTTCGAGCTTGAGAGGATCCATGACGTATTTCATGTTTCAATGCTTCAGAGGTAAATATCGGATCCATCTTATGTTTTTCCGGTGGTAAAGATCGGATCCATCGTATGTTCTGCATGGTAAGACCATCGAGTTAGTCAAAGTACTTTGGCGACATCGGGGTGTCGAGGAAGCCACGTGGGAACGAAATTCGGACATGGAAGAGAAGTTCCCTTATCTGTTTCCACCAGGTAATTTCAAGGATGAAATTTCTTAAGTGGGGGAGAGTTGTAACTTCCCAAAAATGGGCCTAGAAGATAGTGGGCCGTTTTAGCCTAGTTCGAGATTAAATTCTTAAAAAATGATTTTTAATCAAAATAAATTATGGAAAAATATCCTAAAATTCTAATTAAGTATATATTTGACTTTGGGAAACTCAATTTCTAAAATTCAATACTCTGATTTTAAAGGTACTTTATTGAAATTCCCAAGTTTAGTTTGAGTATGTGATTTTATATTGGAACCTTAGGTAGTAGAGAGCAATGGAGATAGGAATTATATACTATTATAAATTTTTATTGAACTATGAGTTTTCAGAATACTTGGATTTATGATATTGAGGTTTGAATATGGAACTTATAATTTATTATGTTCTTGACTAAAATGAAGTATTTGATTTGAGTATATGTCTCGCTGTTAATTGTTGTATACTGACGCGTGTCAAAAGTGCGCGTTTAGTGCAAGTGGACACATCGAAAGTAATAAGTGATAAGTACTTATCGGATTATCGTCTCCACAGGGATTGGTAGACTCAATATGTTTTCTTCGTCTTCTTGTTCTGTAGGAAGAAAATAAAATCACAAGTAGTTTGGGTGGTGATGGAACTAAAATAAAACAACTAAGTAAAATAAAGGAATTCGAATATTAGAGAGAGATAGGTCAGGATCCAGTTGCGCTGTATTATGGATTTGATTGACTTGTCTCTGCCCAATGCAATCGTATATCACTGCCTCGACAGCACTGCAGATTACTGCCTTGGCAGCGACGATACTGTCTGCCGCGGCAATCCCTTGCTCGTGGGTGGATTTTACCAAAGTTCGGCAAAGTGTCCTTGAATGACTCCGCTTATCCCTAAGTCGAAGTACTGTTGATGACTAGTCCTTGATGATACCTCCCGGCGTGAACCAATTATACTCACCAACCAATCTCACACTTCTTTTAGCCGCTGAAACTCTCAACCTATCCCTAGGCCGAGTTAGTATTTCGCGATTGAAACACCGTACTTACCCCTTTCGTGAATCTAACTCTCCCGAGTCTAGATAAATGGATTACTTACAAACTTCTCTCCCGAGCTTGAATGTAAGAACAAGGAATAACAAAGGATAAGCAAACATTGATAGTTTTATTGCATTGAAACAAAGACAAAGTACAATCTCCTCTCACTAATACTAACAACCTTCACCTAAACCCTAAGGAAGCTTAGAACATAATTGAGAGAAAGAAAACAAGTTTATGAATTGGCTCTCTCTCCCTAGGTATTCGTGTCTATTACATTGGACGGTTAGGTCTTTATATAGGCTAGACCTAGGGCAAACCTTTCCTAAGTAGAATACAACTTGGAGTAGGGAACAAGTCATGTACATAATTAAAATATTTCCAAATTTAATTCAGCTAAGGGGGCTTTCCTGCGTGGCCTTGTCTTGGGATTTTCCTCATGCTAGCCAGCTTCGATCCATGGGCTTTATGTCCAGACACGTCCCTTGGATTTTTATCTTCCAATCGCCTACAGTTTCGCTTTCCGGCTCTCAGCTACTGCCTCGACATCAGGTCTTGCCTCGGCCTTGTCGCTGCTACGGCACTGGTTCTCCTGCACAGATATAAAGATGCAGTAAAACGTGCCTTTTCTATAAATATTATCTCTATAAACATAACTTATAAATATATTACATTAAGTACATGCATTGGTCCGAGTGGGTGTAAATTCGGTGATTAATGCCCATAAAAGGTGTAAAAAGTGATAGTGAGTTAAGCACTTATCACACCCCCAAACTCGAACTATTGCTTGTCCTCAAGCAATGCAAACCATCAATTTGCCGAACTCTACTCTCTCTTGGTCTTACGTTTCCATCTATTCTCCACACCATAGCTAGGCCTATTCTTTAGTCTTAACCTTTCGGCTACCCAAGGGTTTACCTAGAAACAAACTATAAGAATTGTGAGTGTGTGCGTTTTTGTGGACAAGTTTGATTAAAGGCTTTCTTAGATAAGCTCTAAGTTCAAGACAAGTAGAATTGGGTTAAGTGTTCTCTTCTTTATTAAACAACCAATTCTTGAGCCAATTTTGGGCACCTCAAGGATTGTGTTTTTCTCTTAACTAATTCCTTCTTTCTTGTAAATATTCCTTATAGCATACTATAGCCAATTTTGGGCACCTCTAGCATGAAGAAGAGTACTTTCTAGAGCCGGTGATAGGCACCTCTAGTTGCTTTCCCAAAAAATCTAAGTCTTTATCACCTAAGTTCATTAAAAGAACTCCTATAATCCAACAAGTCCCAAAAGTGTTTAGATTTCTTCCTATAGTAAGCTTCTAAGTTTTCATCCTTAAGTATCCTAAGGTTAAACCTTCTTAACAGGACCTAATCATGGTAAGGAGAAAGATTTCTATAGCCTTAAAGAATAAACTAAGGAAATACTGATGATAGGTAGTGCAAAAGTATAAGCAGTTAATTCAAGTAAGGCGGGGAGCGTAAAAATTTTAAAAAAATTCACTTAAGTACTCCCTTTTCTTGGCATGGCCTCGACAGTAGATTGCTGCCTCGGCAGTGAATCTGCACCCCCAAACTCAAACCAAGCATTGTCCTCAATGCTTTATATTAGAAAATAATAGCGGGAAACAAAAATATGAAAAGAATTAAAGCGACTCCAAAGAGCTGCTTGTAACAATTTTTCTCCTAGGCCGTGCTGCCGATTGCTTTGTTCTTGGTGAGGGCGATGGTTGAGCTTTTGCTTGCCAGGGCGGTTGGACTCTTGTGGGTGGTGTCCTTTGCATTGGGGCCTCTACTTCTTCTCCTTCTTTCACATCGGCCATCTCTTCGGTTATCATTATGTCCGTTCCACCTCCCATTGCTGTGGCTCCCCCGATGTGGTGGGTACTTGGTCCGGCGGTGGTGGAGCTTTGGTGTACATAGGCATCTATCTCAGCTGATAGACTGCCCATGATGATTGGGGATCGGGGCGGAGTGCTAAAGATTGCTCTCCGTTTGGATGGTCTTCTGCTGGCAGAAGATGCCGCGACAGAATCTGCTGCCCTGGATGGGCCAGCAGCATGGTACTGTGGTGGAGGGCCCGCATGGAAGAACGACTTTGGTCCTCCCGGAGCTGGTGTAGTCTCGGTGTAAGGGGCGGTTGTGACAAACATATTGCTGGGAAACTTTGGAAATTGCGCCCCTTGGTCTAGAAAAGCGTGGAGCATCATCTGGGCTAATGTGCCGTTCAAATCTCTTTGATACTCCATGTACCTCTGTTGCCTGAGGTCCATCGCTGCCATCCTTTGCAAAATCTTCTGGTACGGTCTGCTGTGGCAGAGGTGTGGGCAGTATCAGGTATGTCTGCCGTGTATTGGGCCCCGGCGGCAGTATCAGCAGTGAACTGCTGGGGTGTTGCTTGGACTGGCTCCGCCTGCGTGATCTGCATGACTTTGTGACAAAAGTCTCTGGTCCATCCTCGCCTTTGGGGAGTGTATTCGTCCGTATCTTCGATTGGTACACCAATCGCTTCCGGTCCACCGTGTTGTTGTGGGACGTGGGGATGAGGCGTCACTTGACAAAGGTATTCCACATCTTGGCCTCGGGTTTTAGGCTCTGCCTTGTTACGGATCCTCTATGGCTACCGGTTTCCCATGGAGTATTCACGTAATAAAGGTCGTCTTTGATTAACTCGTAATCCTCAATAGTGATGTCTTCCATGAATTCAGCGTGAACATCACTGTTCGAAGTGAGGCCGTAGAAATCGTTGATGGTCTCGGCATCTAATTGGACCGGCTTGCCTCGACAATGAACATAGAAGGAATCTTTGCTGGGCCCGTGCGCATAGAATTCCCACACGATAGTAGAATTCGCCTGGGCAGGTTGAAGACAGAAAATTTCCCAATCTTGGTACTTGATTCTGTCGAAGAGGTAATGCTCGATGCCGTAGTTTTCATCATCTGAATGCTGGAAACCTTGTTCTTCCCACAATTGTCGGGCGATGAAAGATCGGTTGAAACGATCTTGAACGTTTGCTGGGGCAAATCGCTTGTAAGTGGCCATCAAGATTTTGAGAGATTTGAATTCTTGAAGGTTTTCTTGAAAAAGATCTGGGAATTTCACGAAGAATTGTGAGTAGGCAGAGAGTAATATGGGAGGAAGATTGTTATGAATTCTAAATCAAACAAGAAAGCAAGAGTGAATAGTTCAAGAGGGAGGAGTTTCTTATATAAGCCTCGGCCTTGTGACCGTTTGAAGCCACTAGCCGTTTTGTAGCCGTTACTCTTTACTGCCGTTTCCTTTTTCTGTCGCGACAGTAATCTCGGCAGACTAGCCGTTACACTATTCTGCCCGTTGAAACTGCTACGGCCCTGACACTGTTTTTCTACCTCGGCAGAGTTCCTGCTGTGAACTATTTCTCCTTTATTCTTGCTTGTTATCCTAAATAAAAATTAAACACAAAAAAAGAAAAATACTTAAAGCAAAAACAAATTAGAAAAATAAAAATAAACTAAACTAATCCTAATATATTAATAAGGAAAAAGGGATGAGATCATGTTATTGGTGGAGTGCATGCAAATGCATCTCCCAAGATAATTCTCCCTTGTTGGCCAGAATTATAATTCGGTTGTGGGCCACTTCCTTTTGCTGCATGTCCATCCATCTTGAACTTGATCTTTTTGCCGAATAACCTGCCGAGCATGCTGCCAAGGCAGGATATCTTGGTGTCTACTGTGTGGATGGCCTTGCACTCCTCTGGATCATCATATTTTTTTAAGTTGTGGAATGCATTGAGTTTGACTTGTTGTTCATTGACCTGCATTGTCAACTCTCCTTTTTCCACGTCAATTAAGGTGCGTCCAGTTGCAAGGAAAGGTCTCCCCAAGATGATCGGTGCATTATCATCTGCTTCACAATCAAGGACAAGAAAATCAGCAGGAAAAATAAAGTTATCGACTCTTACCAGTATGTCCTCGATTTTGCCTTCAGGTTGCACATAGGATCGATCCGCTAGTTGGAGCATAACTGTGTTAGGTTTCGCCCTTCCTATTCCAAGCTTTTGGAAGACAGAATTGGGCATTAGATTGATGCTTGCTCCAAGGTCGCACAGGGCCTTACCTTCATAATTTTTACCTATCGCACAAGGAATGATAAAACAGCTAGGATCCTTCAATTTCGGTGGCATGCGATTGTGTAGCATTGCCATGCATCCCTCGGTAGCAGCCACTGTTTCAAACTCACCTATTCGTTTCCTCTTTGACACCATGTCTTTTAAGAACTTGGCGTAATTAGGCATTTGCTCGATTGCTTCTACGAATGGTATGTTAATGTGGACTTGTTTTAAGACTGTCGAGGAATTTCTTGAATTGCTGGTCCTGTTTTTACTTCTTCAACCTTTGTGGGAAAAGTGGTGGTGGTCTCATCTCATCCAGGGTTTCTTTAGTTTGGAATTTAATACCTGGCACCACTGGGGTTGTTACTGTCTCGGCAGGCTATTCATGAGCTGCTGTGCTCTCTACCGGGGCAGTGTTATCAGAATCAGTTTGCTCGGCCTCTTCTTTTGCTGGATCCGCTGATTGAATTTGGCTTGCTGGAATCTTTTCCTTCAGTTGTAGACCACTCCTAGTAATGATAGCTTTACACTGTTCATGGCCCATTACCTTAGCAACTTCAGTATTGCTAGGTAGTCCTCCTTGTGGTCTAGTGTTTATGTTTTGAGCAAACTGCCCAACCTGGGTTTCTAGCGTTTTAATGGCCGCTTCTTGATTCTGCAACCTCATCTCAGTCCTATTCATGAAGGCATCTATCCTTTTGATGAAATTACTGTTCTCTGCCATGTATGACTCAGTTTTCATCATAAAGGCTTTAAGCGTGTTCTCCAAGGAACTTATCGGTTGCTACTGCATCTGCGGCGGCGGCATTGGTTGCTGGACCTGCGGCGGCGGCAGGTGTTACATCGGCTGCTGGAATCCCGAAGGTTGGGTGGTTGGGTTTAAGGCATTGTTAGGATTGCTCCATGATAGGTTTGGATGCCTCTTCCATGAGGGGTTGTATGTGTTGGACATCATATTGTTGCGTTTGTAATTTCCAACATACTTACCGGTTTCTTGATTCATACAATCAGAGGAACTGTGGTTACCTCCACATAAGTCACAATAAGAATCAATTACCTTAACCTCACGGGTATTTTGCTGTAATTGTAAGTTTTGCACCATCTTTGTAAGAGAGGCCAATTGTGCTGCCACTGAATTTGATGTGTCTAATTCATTCACCGTGGCTTGGCGTCTTACTCCTCCTCGCCTAGATGTAGGGAATTGAAAATCATTCTTTGCGAGTTTGTTTAGTATTTCGATAGCTTCCTCAGGTGCTTTATCAATGAGTGTTCCGTTCGCCGAGGCATCTAACATCATCCTTGTCGGGGCATTTGTGGCATTGTAAAACATGGTCATTTGTGTCCATAGGGGAAATCCATGCAAAGGACACTTGTGCAACAACTCCCTGTAGCGCTCCCATGCTTCGTACATAGGTTCGTCATCTGCCTGTCGAAAAGAAGTGATTTCATTACGAATTCTATCATATAAGTTTGTAGGGTTAAAACAAGTAATAAAATCACGGCAGAGTTCACTCCAAGATCCAATAGATCCTGCTGGAATGCTATTTAACCAAGCTTTCACCCTATCCCTCAGTGAAAAGGGGAATAGCTTCAATCGCAAGACATCTTCATGGACTCCTTGGATTTTGAAGGAATTGCATATCTCCATGAAGGACTTGAGGTGCTGCCTTGCATCTTTAGTTACAGACCCACCAAACTGTCCAATAGTGTTAAGCATATTGAACATGACAGGTTTCATTTCAAAGTGGGTTGCTTCTATCTCCGGTGTAACAACTCTTGGGTTTAATCCATTTAATTCCTCTTCCAGAAAGTCTCTCATAGTGAGTTGCCGCGGCCTAGGTGGTGGCGGTAAACCTCCATTACCGGCAGACAAGTTTTGTCCTGCCGGGTGATCTGCCATAGCCTCTTGGATTTTTCTCCTCAACCTTAGCCTTGTTCGTTTGATCTCTGGATCTAACTCGTATAAGGGGTTGGTTGGGTTGTCCCTGGTCATACACCAAGAAAAACAAAAGTAAAATAAAAAATAAAAAGGAACAAGAAAATAAAGAAAACAAAATTTAGTTGCCAATCCCCGGCAACGGCGCCAAAAACTTGTCGCGTGTCAAAAGTTCGCGTTTAGTGCAAGTGGACACATCGAAAGTAATAAGTGATAAGTATTTATCGGATTATCGTCTCCACAGGGATTGATAGACTCAATATGTCTTCTTCGTCTTCTTGTTCTGTAGGAAGAAAATAAAAACACAAGTAGTTTGGGTGGTGATAGAACTAAAATAAAACAACTAAGTAAAATAAAGGAATTCAAATATTAGAGAGAGATAGGTCAGGATCCAGTTGTGCTGTATTGTGGATTTGATTGACTTGTCTCTGCCCAATGCAATCGTATATCACTGCCTTGACAGCACTGCTGATTACTGCCTTGGCAGCGACGATACTGTCCGCCGCGGCAATCCCTTGCTCGTGGGTGGACTTTACCAAAGTTCGACAAAGTGTCCTTGAATGACTCCGCTTATCCCTAAGTCGAAGTACTGTTGATGACTAGTCCTTGATGATACCTCCCGGCGTGAACCAATTATACTCACCAACCAATCTCATACTTCTTTTAGCCGTTGAAACTCTTAACCTATCCCTAGGCTGAGTTAGTATTTCGCGATTGAAACACCGTACTTACCCCTTTCGTGAATCTAACTCTCCCGAGTCTAGATAAATGGATTACTTACAAACTTCTCTCCCGAGCTTGAATGTAAGAACAAGGAATAACAAAGGATAAGCAAACATTGATAGTTTTATTGCATTGAAACAAAGACAAAGTACAATCTCCTCTCACTAATACTAACAACCTTCACCTAAACCCTAAGGAAAGTTAGAACATAATTGAGAGAAAGAAAACAAGTTTATGAATCGGCTCTCTCTCCCTAGGTATTCGTGTCTATTACATTGGACGGCTAGGTCTTTATATAGGCTAGACCTAGGGCAAACCTTTCCTAAGTAGAATACAACTTGGAGTAGGGAACAAGTCATGTACATAATTAAAATATTTCCAAATTTAATTCAGCTAAGGGGGCTTTCCCGCGTGGCCTTGTCTTGGGATTTTCCTCATGCTAGCCAGCTCCGATCCATGAGCTTTATGTCCAGACACGTCCCTTGGATTTTTATCTTCCAATCGCCTACAGTTTTGCTTCTTGGCTCTCAACTGCTGCCTCGGCATCAGGTCCTGCCTCGGCCTTGTCGCTGCCACGGCACTGGCTCTCCTGCACAGATATAAAGATGCAGTAAAACGTGCATTTTCTGTAAATATTATCTCTATAAACATAACTTATAAATATATCACATTAAGTACATGCATTGGTCCAAGTGGGTGTAAATTTGGTGATTAATGCCCATAAAAGGTGTAAAAAGTGATAGTGAGTTGAGCACTTATCATATACATTTGAATGGACTTACATGATATCATTTATGTTATCTAGGATGAATCTCATCTAGAGGACTAGTTATAAGATGTGGACCATGACCTTAGGTACTATAATGCATCTAAAGAACCTTTGATTTCCTCTTAAAGCATGAAATTTGAGTATTTTGTAGTTTTTGGACAGAGGGTTTTGATACCACTTCATAGGGTATCAATACCTAGGCAGAAACATGATGAATTTTTGGAAAATTAAGCATAGGTATTGAAACCACATGAACAAGTTTCGAAATAGGAAAATGAAAATCACCTGGCGTATCGATGTGCTTGTCCCTAGTTTCGATACCGGTTTTTATAGTAGCAAATGGTATCGAAACGGATCATCAATTGTATCAAAACGCGAGCTTGCTTCGCAGGGCATCGAGTGAGATATCGAAGGCGTATCGAAACACTTAATTCCCATTTCGATACCTGGTTTTTTTCTCTTTGGAATTGAAACAGGGCCAAGGGGTTTCGATATCCCTGATCGTTAATTCTGTTATAGGCTATAATAACTTCTAATTCTTTACGTTTTAGTCACTAAACTTTGAGGAACCAATTAAATGACTTGTAGATATTATTTTGAGCTAAAAATTTACGTGCAATTATGAAATATACTTAATTAAGGATTGGTAACCTTAATTTCAATTTTAGATCATAATTTTCTAGAAAATTACATTTAGGTCCCTAAAACTTGTTCGGTTAAATTAGGACTCGTTTCTAATTAGTTTACGCTTCAAATGAACTCAGTCCTTGTATGAACATGTAGGATCTAATTAATGTATTTAGAGAAGATAAAAGAAAAAATTATAGGGTCATTTATCAGGGTGAGTCTCTGGATTAGCCTCAATATTCCCCGTGTAGCTCATTCGAGTCAGGTGGCGTCTAGACCGGGTCGAGGGGGTTATAGAGACCGTACCCTAAGGGAATATCACCACAACCTGTTTTTTGTTCTCCCAGGAAATAATAAGATATACCAAGATCTTTGTCCCTTCTTTTGGTGGTCTTGCATGAAAAAAGATGTTTTTGAGTTTGTGACAAGATGTTTGGCTTGTCAGCTTGTGAAAGTGGAACATCAGGTTCCTTCAGGTTTGCTACAGCCTATCCAAATTGCACAGTGGAAGTGGGATCGAGTGACCATGGACTTTTTTATCGGGTTACTAATGAATTTAAGGAAGCATGATCTTGTGTGGGTCATTGTTGATCGATTGACTAAGTCAACTCACTTTTTACCGATAAGGGTGAACTTCAGTTTGGAAAGGTTGGGTCAATTTTATATAAAGGAGATCGTAAGTGTGCATGATATACCTTCATTGATCATATAGGATAGAGATCCGAGGTTTACGGCGGGGTTATGGAAGTCTATCCATTAGGCTTTGGATACCAAGTTGCACTTCAATACAACTTTTCATCCTCAAACCGATGGACAGTCTGAACGAGTCATCCAAATCTTGGAGGATATGCTTAGATGTTGTGTTGTAGACTTTGCTCGAAGTTGGTGATAAGTGCTCAACTCACTATCACTTTTTACACCTTTTCTTGGCATTAATCACCGAATTTACACCTACTTGGACCAATGCATGTACTTAATGTGATATATTTAGAAGTTATGTATATAAAGATAATATTTACAGAAAAGGCACGTTTTACTGCATTTTTATATCTGTGCAGGAGAACCATTGCTGCGACAGCGACAAGGCCGAGGCAAGACCTGATGCCGAGGCAGCAGCTGAAAGCCAGGAAGCAAGATTGTAGGCGATTGGAAGACAAAAATCCAAGGGACGTTTCTGGACTTGAAGCCCATGGATCGGAGCTGGCTAGCATGAGGAAAAGCCCAAGGCAAGGCCACGTGGGAAAGCCCCTTAGCCGAATTAAACTTGGAAATATTTTAATTATGTACATGACTTGTTCCCTACTCCAAGTTGTATTCTACTTAAGAAAGGTTTGCCCTAGGTCTAGTCTATATAAGGACCTAGCCACCCAATGTATTAGAGAAGGAATACCGAGGGACAGAACCGAATTCTAAACTTGTTTTCTTTCTCTCCATTGTGTTCTAAACTTTCTTAGGGTTTAGGTGAAGGTTGTTGAGTATATGTGAGAGGAGATTGTACTTTGTCTTTGTTTCAATGCAATCAAATTATCAAGGTTTGCTTATCCTTTATTATTCCTTGTTCTCGCATTCAAGCCCGGGAGGGAAGTTTGTGAGTAATCCATTTATCTAAGCTCGGGAGAGTTAGATTCACGAAAGGGGTAAGTACGGTGTTTCAATCGCGAAATACTAACTCGGCCTAGGGATAGGTTAAGTGTTTCAGCGGCTAAAAGAAATGTGAGATTGGTTGGTGAGTATAATTGGTTCACGTCGGGAGGTATCATCAAGGACTAGTCATCAACAGCACTCTGACTTAGGGATAAGCGAAGTCATTGAAGGACACTTTGCCGAACATTGGTAAAGTCTACCCACGAGCAAGGGATTGCCGCGACAGACAGTATCGTCGCTGCCAAGGCAGTAAACTGCAGTACTGCCGAGGCAGTGATTTACAATTGCATTGGACCGAGACAAGTCAATCAAATCCACAATACAACGCAATTGGATCCTGCCCTCTCTCTTAATCAGATCTCATCTTCTTTATTCTTAGTTTTCTTTATTTCAATTTATTTAGTTTTGATAAGTGCTCAACTCACTATCACTTTTTACACCTTTTATGGGCATTAATCACCAAATATACACCCACTCGGACCAATGCAAGTGCTTAATGTGATATATTTAGAAGTTAAGCTCATAGATATAATATTTACAGAAAAGGCACGTTTTAATGCATTTTCATATCTATGCAGGAGAACCATTGCCGCGGCAGCGACAAGGACGAGGCAGGACCTGATGTCGAGGCAGCAACAGAAAGACAGGAAGCAAGACTGTAGGCGATGGAAAGATAAAAATCCAAGGGACGTTTCTGGACTTAAAGCCCATGGATCGGAGCTGGCTAGCATGAGGAAAAGCCCAAGGCAAGGCCACGTGGGAAAGCCCCTTAGCCGAATTAAACTTGGAAATATTTTAATTATGTACATGACTTGTTCCCTACTCCAAGTTGTATTCTACTTAAGAAAGGTTTGCCCTAGGTCTAGCCTATATAAGGACCTAGCCACCCAATGTTCTAGAGACGGAATACCGAGGGAGAGAACCGAATTCTAAACTTGTTTTCTTTCTCTCCATTATGTTCTAAACTTTCTTAGGGTTTAGGTGAAGGTTGTTGAGTATATGTGAGAGGAGATGGCGAACCAATGTACAAGGCATGGGAGCGCTACAAGGAGTTACTACACAAGTGTGCTTTGCATGGATTTCCTCTATGGACACAAGTGACAATGTTCTATAATGCCACGAATGCCCCGACAAGGATGATGTTAGATGCCTTGGCAAACAGGACACTCCTTGATAAAGCACCGGAGGAAGCTATTGAGATACTAAACAAACTCACGAAAAATGACTTTCAATTTCGTACATCTAGGCGAGGAGGAGTAAGACGCCAAGCCACGGTAAATGAATTAGACACGTCAAATTCAGTGGCAGTACAATTGGCCTCTCTTACCAAGATGGTGCAAAACCTACAATTACAACATAATACCCGTGAGGTTAAGGTAATTGATTCTTATTGTGACTTATGTGGAGGTAACCACAGTTCCTCTGATTGCATGAATCAAGAAACTGGTATGTATGTTGGGAACTACAATCGCAACAATATGATGTCCAACACATACAACCCCTCATGGAAGAGGCATCCAAACCTACCATGGAGCAACCCTAACAATGCCTTAAACCCAACCACCCAAACTTCAGGATTCTAGAAGTCGATGCAACCACTGCCACCGCCGCAGGCCCAGCAGTCAATGCCACAGCAACAGCTGCAGCAGCAACCGATAAGTTCACTGGAGAATACGCTTAAAGCCTTTATGATGAAAACTGAGTCCTACATGACAGAGAACAGTAATTTCATCAAAAGGACAGACACTTTTATTTATAGGACTGAGATGAGGTTGCAAAATCAAGAAGCGACCATTAAAACGCTAGAAACTTAGGTTGGGCAGTTTGCTCAAAACATAAACACTAGACCACAAGGAGGACTACCTAGAAATACTAAAGTTGCTAAGGTAATGGGTCATGAACAGTGCAAAGCAATCACTACTAGAAGTGGTCTACAGCTGAAGGAAAAGATCCCAGAGAGTCAAATTCAATCAGCGGATCAAGCAAAGGAAGCGGATGAGCAAACTGATGCTGATAACACTGCTCCGGCAGAGAGCACAGCAGCGCCTGAACAGCCTGCCGAGACAGTAACAAACCCAGTGGTACCGGTTATTAAATTCCAAACTAAAGAAACCCTGGATGAGATGAGACCACCACCACCTTTTCCACAAAGGTTGAAAAAGCAAAAATAGGACCAACAATTTAAGAAATTCCTCGATATTCTAAAGCAAGTCCACATTAACATACCGTTCGTAGAGGCAATTGAACAAATGCCTAACTATGCCAAGTTCTTAAAGGACATGATGTCAAAACGGAAACGAATGGGTGAGTTTGAAACAGTGGCTGCTACCGAGGGATGTATGGTAATGCTGCACAATCGCATGCCACCGAAATTAAAAGATCCTGGCTGTTTTATCATACCTTGTGCAATAGGTAAAAATTGTGAAGGTAAGGCTTATGCGACCTTGGAGCGAGCATAAATCTAATGCCCAAATCAGTCTTTCAAAAGCTTGGAATAGGACGGGCAAAACCTACAACAGTCATGCTCCAACTAGCGGATCGATCCTATGTGCAACCTGAAGGCAAAATCGAGGACATACTGGTAAGAGTAGATAAGTTTATTTTTCCTGCTGATTTTCTTGTCCTTGATTGTGAAGCAGATGATAATGCACCGATCATCCTTGGGAGACCTTTCCTTGCAACTGGACGCACCCTAATTGACGTGGAAAAAGGAGAGTTGACAATGCGGGTCAATGACCAACAAGTCAAACTCAATGCATTCCACAACTTAAAAAAATATGATGATCCAGAGGAATACAAGGCCATTCACACAGGAGGTACCAAAATTTCCTGCCTAGGCAGACTGTTCGGCAGATTGATTGGTAAAAAGATTAAGCCCAAGGTGGATGGACACACAGCTAAAGGGAGTGACCCACAACCGATTTACAATTCGGGCCAAAGAGGGAGAATCATCTTGGGAGATGCATTTGCATGCTCTCCACCAGTAACATGATCTCTTCCCTTTTCTTTATTAATATATTAGGATTAGTTTATTTTTATTTTTCCAATTTGTTTCTGCTTTAAGTATTTTTCTTTTTGTGTGTTTAATTTTTATTTAGGTTAATAAGCAAGAATAACGGAGAAATAATTCACAGCAGGAACTCTGCCGAGGCAGAAAAACAGTGTCAGGGCCGCAACAGTCTCAACGGGCAGAACAGTGTAACGGCTAGTCTGCCGAGATTCCTGCCGCGGTAGAAAAAGAAACGGCAGTAAAGAGTAACGGCTACAAAACGGCTAGTTGCTTCAAACGGTCACAAGGCCGAGGCCTATATAAGAGACTCCTTCCTCTTGAACTATTCATTCTTGCTTTCTTGTTTTCTTTAGTATTCATAACAATCTTTGTCTCACATTACTCTCTGCCTACTCACAATTCCTCGTGAAATTCCAGATTTTTTCAAGAAAACTCCAAGAAATCACATCTCTCACAATCTTGATGGCCACCTACAAGCGATTTGCCCCAGCAAACGTTGAGGATCGTTTCCAAGGATGGGAAGTTTTCTGTCTTTAACCTGCCCAGGCGAATGCTACGATAGTGCGGGAATTCTATGCGCACGGGCCTAACAAAGATTCCCTCTCTGTTCATTGTCGCGGCAGACCGGTCCAGTTAGATGCTGAGACCATCAACGATTTCTACGGCCTCACTCCAAATAGTGATGTTCACGCCGAATTCATGGAGGACATCACTGCCGAAGACTACGAGCTAATCAAAGACAACTTTTGTTACGCAAATACTCCATGGGAAACCGGTACCCATAGAGGATCCGTAACAAGGCAAAGCCTAAAGCCCAAGGCCAAGATATGGAATACCTTTGTCAAGCGACGCCTCATCCCGACGTCCCATAATAGCACGGTGGACCGCAAGCGACTAGTGCTTATCCAATCGATCATCAACAAAAGGACCATCAATGTTGGAGAGATCATCCTATGGGAAATTCACGAGTGCGGTAAGAAAGATAGGGGACCATTGTATTTCCCATGTTTGATCACGGGTTTGTGTGTTGCCGCAGGTGTGCCAATCGAAGATACAAATGAATACACTCCCCAACGGAGAGGATGGACCAGAGACTTTTGTCACAAAGTCATGCAGATCACGCCGGCGGAGCCCGTCCAAGCAATGCCCCAGCAGTTCACTGCTGATACTGCTGCCAGGGCCCAGTACACGGCAGACATGCCAGACACTGCCCACACCTCTGCCCCAGCAGACCCATACCAGGAGATTTTACAAAGGATGGCAGCACTGGACCTCGGGCAACAAAGGTACATGGAGTACAAAAGAGATTTCAACGGCACATTAGCCCAAATGATGCTGCATGCTTTTCCGGACCAAGGAGCGCAATTTCCAAATTTCCCCAGCAATATGTTCGTCACAGCCTCCCCTTACACCGAGACTACACCAGCTCCGGGAGGACCAAGGCCGTTCTTCCATGCATGCCCTCCGCCTCAATACCAGACTGCCGGCCCATACAGGGCAGCGGATTCTGCCGCGGCATCGTCTGCCAGCAGAAGACCATCCAAGCGGAGGGCAATATTCAACACTCCACCTCGATCCCCAATCATCATGGGCAGTCTATTAGCTGAGATAGATGTCTATGTGCACCAAAGCTCCACCACCGCCGGACCAAGTACACACCACATCGGAGGAGCCACAGCAATGGGAGGTGGAACGGACATAATGATAACCGAAGAAATGGCCGACGTAGAAGAAGGAGAAGAGGTGGAGTCCCCATTACATTGGACACCACCCACAAGAGTCCAACCGCCCCGGCAAGCAAAAGCTCAACCATCGCCCTCACTAAGAACAAAGCAATCGGCAGCAAGGCCAAGGAGAAAAATTGTTACAAGCAGCTCTTCGGAGTCGCTTTAAATCTTTGTTCTTAATTTAATATTAATTGCTTTTGCTGTCTTTACATGCTGCTTATTTCATACTTGTGCTGCTCACTTATCTCTTCAAATATAAAGCATTGAGGACAATGCTTGGTTTGAGTTTGGGGGTGCAGATTCACTGCCAAGGCAACAATCTACTGCCGAGGTCTTGCCAAAAAGGGAGTATTACAGTGAATTTTTTTTATTTTCATGCTCCCCGCCTTACTTGAATTAACTGCCCACACTTTTGCACCGCTTATCATCAGTATTGTCTTAGTTTATTCTTTAAGGCTATAGAAGTCTTTCTCCTTACCATGATTAGGTCCTGTTAAGAAGGTTTAACCTTAGGATACTTAAGGATGAAACTTAGAAGCTTACTATAGGAAGAACTTTAAACACTTTTGGGACTTGTTGGATTAGAGGAATCCTTTTAATGAACTTAGGTGATAAAGACTTAGATTTTTGGGAAAGTAACTAGAGGTGCCTATCACCGGCTCTAGAAAGAACTCTTCTTCATGCTAGAGGTGCCCGAAATTGGCTCTAGTATTCTATAGGGAATATCAAAAAGAAAGAAAGAATTAGTTAAGAGAAAAACACAATCCTTGAGGTGCCCGAAATTGGCTCAAGAATTGGTTGTTTAGAAAAGAAGAGAACACTTAACCCAATTCTACTTGTCTTGAACTTAGAGTTTATCTAAGAAAGCCTTTAATCAAACTTGTCCACAAAAACGCACACACTCACAATTCTTATAGTTTGTTTCTAGGTAAGCCCTTGGGTAGCCGAAAGGTTAAGGCATAAGAATAGGCCTAGTTATGGTGGGGAGAATAGATGGACATGTAAGAACAAGAGAGAATAGAGTTCGGCAAATTGATGGTTTGCATTGCTTGAGGACAAGCAATAGTTCGAGTTTGGGGGTGTGATAAGTGCTAACTCACTATCACTTTTTACACCTTTTGTTGGCATTAATCACCGAATTTACACCTACTTGGACCAATGCATGTACTTAATGTGATATATTTAGAAGTTATGCATATAAAGATAATATTTACAGAAAAGGCACGTTTTACTGCATTTTTATATTTGTACAGGAGAAACAGTACCGCGGCAGCGAGAAGGCCGAGGCAGGACCTGATACCAAGGTAGCAGCTGAAAGCCAGGAAGCAAGACTGTAGGCGATTGGAAGACAAAAATCCAAGGGACGTTTCTGGACTTGAAACCCATGGATTGGAGCTGGCTAGCATGAGGAAAAGCCCAAGGCAAGGCCACGTGGGAAAGCCCCTTAGCCGAATTAAACTTGGAAATATTTTAATTATGTACATGATTTGTTCCCTACTCCAAGTTGTATTCTACTTAGGAAAGGTTTGCCCTAGGTCTAGCCTATATAAGGACCTAGCCACCCAATGTACTAGAGACTGAATACCGAGGGAGAGAACCGAATTCTAAACTTGTTTTCTTTCTCTCCATTATGTTCTAAACTTTCTTAGGGTTTAGGTGAAGGTTGTTGAGTATATGTGAGAGTAGATGGTACTTTGTCTTTGTTTCAATGCAATCAAATTATCAAGGTTTGCTTATCCTTTATTATTCCTTGTTCTCGCATTCAAGCCCGGGAGGGAAGTTTGTGAGTAATCCATTTATCTAAGCTCGGGAGAGTTAGATTCACGAAAGGGGTAAGTACGGTGTTTCAATCGCGAAATACTAACTCGGCCTAGGGATAAGTTAAGAGTTTCAGCGGCTAAAAGAAGTGTGAGATTGGTTGGTGAGTATAATTGGTTCACGCCGGGAGGTATCATCAAGGACTAGTCATCAACAGCACTCTGACTTAGGGATAAGCGGAGTGATTCAAGGACACTTTGCCGAACTTTGATAAAGTCTACCCACGAGCAAGGGATTGCCGCGACAGACAGTATCGTCGCTGCCAAGGCAGTAAACTGCAGTACTGCCGAGGCAGTGATATACAATTGCATTGGACCGAGACAAGTCAATCAAATCCACAATACAACGCAACTAGATCCTGCCCTCTCTCTCAATCAGATCTCATCTTCATTATTCTTAGTTTTCTTTATTTCAATTTATTTAGTTTTGATAAGTGCTCAACTCACTATCACTTTTTACACCTTTTATGGGCATTAATCACCAAATATACACCCACTCGGACCAATGCAAGTGCTTAATGTGATATATTTAGAAGTTAAGCTCATAGATATAATATTTACAGAAAAGGCACGTTTTAATGCATTTTCATATCTATGCAGGAGAACCATTGCCGCGGCAGCGACAAGGACGAGGCAGGACCTGATGCCGAGGCAGCAGCAGAAAGACAGGAAGCAAGACTGTAGGCGATGGAGAGATAAAAATCCAAGGAACGTGTCTGGCCTAAAACCCAAGGATCGGAGCTGGCTAGCATGAGGAAAAGCCCAAGGCAAGGCCACGCGTGAAAGCCCCTTAGCCGAATTAAACTTTGAAATATTTTTATTATGTACATGACTTGTTAGCTACTCCAAGTTGTATTCTACTTAGGAAAGGTTTGACTTAGGTCTAGCCTATATAAGGACCTAGCCACCCAATGTAGTACATACAGAATACCTAGGGAGAGAGAGCCGAATTCTATACTTGTCTTCTTTCTCTCCATTATGTTCTAAACCTTCTTAGGGATTAGGTGAAGGTTGTCGAGTATATGTGAGAGGAGATTGTACTTTGTCTTTGTTTCATTGCAATAAAATTATCAAGGTTTGCTTATCCTTTATTATTCCTTGTTCTCGCATTCAAGCCCGGGAGGGAAGTTTGTGAGTAATCCATTTATCTGAGCTCGGGAGAGTTAGATTCACGAAAGGGGTAAGTACGGTGTTTCAATCGCGAAATACTAACTCGGCCTAGGGATAGGTTAAGAGTTTCATCGGCTAAATGAAGTGTGAGATTGGTTGGTGAGTATAATTGGTTCACGCCGGGAGGTATCATCAAGGACTAGTCATCAACAACACTCTGACTTAGGGATAAGCGGAGTCATTCAAGGACTCTTTGCCGAACTTTCGTAAAGTCTACCCACGAGCAAGGGATTGCCGCGGCAGACAGTATCGTCGCTGCCAAGGCAGTAAACTGCAGTACTTCCGAGGCAGTGATATACGATTGCATTGAGCAGAGACAAGTCAATCAAATCCACAATACAACGTAACTGGATCCTGACCCATCTTTCTCTATTATTAAATTTATTTTTGTTTAGCTATTTTAATTTAGATAAACCAAGTCAAATCACTTGTGTTTTTACTTTTCTACAGAATGTCGCGTGTCAAAAGTGCGCGTTCAGTGCAAGTGGACACATCGCAAGTAATAAGTGATAAGTATATTATCGAGTTATCGTCTCCTCAGGGACCGGTATACTTAATATGCTTTCTTCACCTCCTTGTTCTGTAGAAAGATAAAAACACAAATAAGTTGATTTGATTTATCTAAACTAAAATAACTAAAATAAAAGTAAAGGATTGAAATAGTAGAGAGAGATGGGTTAGGATCCAGTTGCGTCGTATTGTGGAATTGATTGACTTGTCTCTGTCCAATGCAATCGTATATCACTGCCTCGGCAGCACTGCAGTTTACTGCCTGGGCAGCGATAACACTGTCTGCCGTGGCAATCCCTTGCTCGTGGGCAGACTTTACCAAAGTTCGGCAAAGTTTCCTTGAATGACTCCGCTTATCCCTAAGTCAGAGTGCTGTTGATGACTAGTCCTTGATGATACCTCCCGGCGTGAACCAATTATACTCACCAACCAATCTCACACTTCTTTTAGCCGCTGAAACTCTTAACCTATCCCAAGGCGAGTTAGTATTTCGCGATTGAAATACCGTACTTATCCCTTTCGTGAATCTAACTCTCCCGAGTTTAGATAAATGGATGATTCACAATATCCTCTCCCGAGCTCAATTGTGAAAACAAAGAATAACAAAGAATAAGCAAACCTTGATAACCTTATTGCATTGAATGAAAGACAAAGTACAATCTCCTCTCACAAATACTCTACAACCTTCACCTAATCCCTAAGAAGGTTTAGAACATGATGGAGAGGAAAGAAACAAGAGTAGAAGTCAGCTCTCTCCCTAGGTATTTCGTATATTGTACATTGTGTGGCTAGGTCTTTATATATTTCCAAGTTTATATTCGGCTAAGGGGCTTTCCCGCGTGGTCTTCCTTTGGGCTTTTCCTTGTGCTAGCCAGCTCCGATTCATGGGCTTCAAGTCCAGACACGTTCCTTGGATTTTTGTCTTTCCATCGCCTATAATCTTGCCTCCTATCTTTCTGCTGCTGCCTCGGCATCAGGTCCTGCCTCAGCCTTGTCTCTGCCGCGGCACTGGTTCTCCTGCACAGATATGAAAACGCAGTAAAACATGCCTTTTTCTGTAAATATTATCTATATGAGTATAACTTCTAAATATATCACATTGAGTGCATGCATTGGTCCGAGTGGGTGTATATTTGGTAATCAATGCCCATAAAAGGAGTAAAAAGTGATAGTGTGTTGAGCACTTATCACACCCCCAAACTCGAACCATTGCTTGTCCTCAAGCAATGCAAACCATCAATTTGTCGAACTTTACTCTCCCTTGGTCTTACATGTCCATCTATTCTCCCCACCATAACTAGGCCTATTCTTAAGTCTTAACCATTCGGTTACCCAAGGGTTTACCTAGGAACAAACTATAGGAATTATGAGTGTGTGCGTTTTTGTGGACAAGTTGATTAAAGGCTTTCTTAGATAAACTCTAAGTTCAAGACAAATAGACATTGGTTAAGTGTTCTCTCCTTTTTCAAACCCCAAGTCTTGAGCCGGTTTCGGGCACCTCAAAGACTTGTGTTTTTCTTTTCACTAAAATCCTTCTTTCTTTTTAATAATCCTTAACACATACTAGAGCCAATTTCGGGCACCTCTAGCATGAAGAAGAGACTTTCTAGAGCTGGTGGTAGGCACCTCTAGTTACTTTCCAAAAATCTAAGTCTTTATCACCTAAGTTCATTAAAAGAATTCCTATAATCCAGCAAGTCCAAAAAGTGTTTGAAGTTTAAAGTTCTTCCTATAGTAAGCTTCTAAGTTTTCATCCTTAAGCATCCTAAGGTTAAGCCCTCTTAACAGAACCTAAACATGGTATGGAGAAAGATTTCTATAGCCTTAAAGAATAAACTAAGGCAATACTGATGATGAGCAGTGCAAGAGTGTAGGCAGTGAATTCAAGTAAGGCGGGAAGCAAAAAAAAATATCACTGGTATACTCTTTTTTTTTTGGCAAGGCCGCGGTAGTAGATTGCTGCCTTGGCAGTGAATCTGCACCCCCAAACTCAAACCAAGCATTGTCCTCAATGCTTTATATTTTGAAGGAATAAACGACAAAACAAAATATGAATTATGCGCAGCAAATAAAAACAGTAAAAGCAATTGAATTAATGGACAAAGAATATTTAAAGCGACTCCGAAGAGCTGCTTGTAAAAATTTTCCTCCGTGGCCTTGATGCCAAATGCTTTGTCCTTGGGGAGGGCGATGGTTGCGCCTTTGCTTGCCTCGGCGGTTGGACTCGAGTGGGTGGGGTCCTTTGTATCGGGGCTTCTACTTCTTCTCGTTCTTCGACATCCACCATCTCTTCGGTTATCATCACGTCTGTTCCTCCTCCCATTGCAGTAGCTCCTCCGGTGTGGTGTGTGCTTGGGCCGGCGGCAGTGGAACTTTGGTGCACATATGCATCTATCTCGGCGGATAGAATGCCCATGATAATTGGCGATCAGGGTGGAGTGCTGAAAACGGCCCTCCGCTTGGATGGCCTTCTGCTAACAGACGAGGCCGCGGCAGAATCTGCCTCCCTAGATGGGCCGGATGGAAGAATGGTCGTGGTCCTCCCGGGGCTAGTGTCGTCTCGGTGTATGGTGCGACGGTGACAAACATGTTGCTTGGGAACTCCAGGAATTGTACGCCTTGGTTCGGGAAGGCGTGCATCATCATCTGGGCTAGAGTGCCATTGAAGTCCCGTTGGTACTCCATGTACCGTTGTTGTCGAAGATCCATTGCGGCCATTCGCTGCAAGATTTCTTGGTATGGGTCTGCTGCGGCAGAGGTGTGGGCAGTACCAGGCATGTCTGCCGTGTACTGGGCCCCGACAGCAGTATCGGCAGTGAACTGCTGCGGCGTTGCCTTGACAGGTTCTGCTTGTGTGATCTGCATGACTTTGTGGCAGAAGTCCCTGGTCCATCCCCGTCGTGGGGGCGTGTATTCGTTCGTTTCTTCAATGGGTACACCTGCAGAAACACATAAACCCGTAATCAAGCAAGGGAAATGCAATGGTCCTCTATCTTTCTTACCGCACTCGTGAATTTCCTGTAGGATGATTTCTCCAACGTTGATGGTTCTCTTGTTGATGATGGATTGGATAAGCACCAATCTCTTGCAATCCACCGTGCTATTGTGTGATGTTGGGATGAGGCGTCGTTTGACGAAGGTGTTCCACATCTTGGCCTCCGGCTTCAAGCTTTGTCTTGTTACAGATCCTCGATGGTTACCGGTTTCCCATGGAGTGTTCCCGTAACAAAGATCGTCTTTGATGAGTTCATAGTCCTCGGCAGTGATATCTTCTAAGAATTCGGCATGGATATCACTGTCTGGGGTGAGGCCGTAGAAGTTGTTGATCGTCTCGGCATCGAGCTGGACCGGCCTGCCGCGGAAGTGAACAAATAGGGAGTCTTTGCTGGGCCCATGAGCGTAGAACTCCCGCACGATCGTGGCGTTCGCCTGGGCGGGTTGCAAATAGGAAATTTCCCAATTCTGGTACTTCATTCTGTCATAGAGGTAGTGTTCAATGTCGTAGTTTTCTTCATCCGCATGTTGGAAACCTTGCTCTTCCCAAAGTTTCCTAGCGATGAAAGATCGGTTGAATCGATCTTCAACGTTGGCTGGGGCGAATCTTTTGTATGTAGCCATCAAGATAGAGAGATGCACGTTCTTGGAAGTTTTTCTTGAAGAGAATCTGGAGATTGTAGAAGGTTGAGAGTAATTGAGAGAGATTGTTATGAATACTAAAGAAAACAAGAAAGTAAGAGTGAATAGTTCAAGAGGAAGGAGTTTCTTATATAGGCCTCGACCTTGTGACCGTTGAGACCACTAGCCGTTGTAATCGTTTCCTTCTCTGCCGTTTCCTTTTTCTGCTGCGGCAGGAATCTCGGCAGACTAGCCGTTACACTATTCTGCGCGTTGGGACTGCTGCGGCCCTGACCCTGTTTTATTGCCTCGGCAGAGTTCCTGCTGTGAACTATTTTTCCCTTATTCTTGCTTTTTATTCCTAAATAAAACACACAAAAGAAAAATACTGAAAGCGAAAATAATTAGAAAAATAAAAATAAACTACTAATCCTAATATACTATTTAAAGAAAAGGGGCTAGTTAGGTTACTGGTGGAGAACGTGCAAATGCATTCCCCAAAATTATTTTCTCCCTTGGGCCCAATTTATGTATCGGTTGTGGGCCATTCCTTTTTGCTGTCTGTCCATCTATCTTGGGCTTGATTTTTTTGTCGAATATTCTGCCGAGCAAACTGCCCAGGCAGGATATCTTATTGTCCACTGTGTGGATGACCTTGCATTCCTCTGGATCATCATATTTCTTTAAGTTGTGGAATGCGTTGAGTTTGACTTGTTGGTCATTGACCCGCATAGTCAACTCTCCTTTTTCCACGTCAATTAATGTGCGTCCAGTTGCTAGAAAGGGTCTCCCAAGGATGATCGGTGCATTGTCATCTGCTTCACAATCAAGGACAAGGAAGTCGGCAGGAAAAATAAACTTGTCAACACTTACCAGTATGTCCTCAATTTTGCCTTAAGGTTGCACATAGGATCGATCCGCGAGTTAGAGCATCAATGTTGTAGGCTTCGGCCTTCCAATTCCAAGCTTTTGGAAGACTGACCTAGGCATGAGGTTTATGCTGGCTCCAAGGTCGCATAGGGCCTGTCCTTCATAACTCTTTCTTATCGCACAAGGTATAGTGAAGCAACCAGGATCTTTTAACTTTGGTGGCATGTGGTTATGCAGCATTGCCATGCATCCCTCGGTAGCAGCCACTGTTTAAAACTCACATATTCGTTTTCTCTTTGACACCATGTCCTTTAGGAACTTGGCATAGTTGGGCATTTGTTCAATAGCTTCAACGAACGGTATGTTGATGTGGACTTGCTTCAAGACGTCGAGGAACTTCTTGAATTGTTGATCATATTTTTGCTTTTTCAACCTTTGCGGGAAAGGTGGTGGTGGTCTCATTTCATCCAGGGTTTGTTTAGTTTGAAGTCTTATACTTGGCACCACTGGAATTGTTACTGCCTCGGCAGGCTGCTCAAGTGCTGCAATGCTTGCTGCCGGGGCAGTGTTATCAGCTTCAGTTTGCTCAGCCTCTTCTCTTGCTTGATCTGCTGATTGAGTTTGGCTCTCTGGGATCTTCTCCTTCAGCTGTAGACCACTCCTAGTAGTGATTGCCTTACACTGTTCATGGCTTATTACCTTAGCAACTTCAGTATTGCTAGGTAGGCCTCCTTGTGGTCTAGTGTTTATGCATTGAGCAAACTGCCCAACCTGAGTTTCCAACGTTTTTATGGCCGCTTCTTGATTTTGCAGCCTCATCTCAGTCCTATTCATGAAGGCATCTGTCCTCTTGATGAAATTACTATTTTTCGCCATGTATGACTCAGTTTTCATCATAAAGGCCTTTAGCGTGTTTTCCAATGAACTTACCGGTTGCTGCTGCATCTGCTGCTGCGGCATCGGCTGTTGGACTTGCTACTACGACATCGGCTGCTGAAATCCCGATGGTTGGGTGATTGGGTTTAAGGCATTGTTTGGGTTGCTCCATGATAGGTTCGGATGCCTCTTCCATGAGGGGTTGTATGTGTTGGACATCACATTGTTGCGGTTGTAGTTCCCAACATACATACCAGTTTCTTGATTCATGCAATCAGTGGAACTGTGGTTTCCTCCACATAAGTCACAGTATGAATCAATTACCTTGACCTCACGGGTATTGTGTCGTAACTGTAGGTTTTGCACCATCTTGGTAAGAGAGGCCAATTGTGGTGGCACTGAACTTGATGAATCTAATTCATGTACCGTGGCTTGGCGTCTTACTCCTCCTCGCCTAGATGTAGGAAACTGAAAGTCATTCTTTGCGAGTTTGTTTAATATTTCAATAGCTTCCTCATGTACTTTGTCCAGGAGTGTTCCGTTTGCCGAGGCATCTAACATCATCCTTGTCGGTGCATTCGTGGCATTGTAAAACATTGTCACTTGTTTCCATAAGGGAAATCCATGCAGCGGACACTTGTGCAATAACTCTCTGTAGCGTTCCCATGCCTCGTACATTGGTTCGTCTTCAGCCTGTCGAAAAGATGTAATTTCATTACGGATTCTATCATATAGATTAGTAGGATTAAAGCGAGTAATGAAATCATGGCAAAGTTCACTCTAGGATCCAATAGATCCTGCTGGAATGCTATTTAACCAAGCCTTCGCCCTATCCCTCAGTGAAAAGGGGAATAGCTTTAATCGCAAGATATCTTCATGGACTCCTTGGATTTTAAAAGAGTTGCAGATTTCCATGAAGGATTTGAGGTGCTGCCTTGCATCTTCAGTTGCAGACCCACCAAATTGTCCAATTGTATTTAACATATTGAACATAATGGGTTTGAGTTCAAAATGGGCTGCTTCAATCTCTGGTGTAACGACTTCTGGGTTTAATCCGTTTAAGTCCTCTTCCAGGAAGTCCCTGACAGTGAGCTTCCGCGGCCCAGGTGGCGGCGGAAGTACTGCAATGCCGGCAGGTAAGTTTTGTCCTACCGGGTGTTCTGCCATGGCTCCTTGGATCTGTCTCCTCAACCTCTGCCTTGTTCTTTCGATCTCTGGATCTAATTCGTACAAGGGGTTGGTTGGATTGTCCCTGGTCATACAACAAGAAAAACAAAAGTAAAATAAAAATAAAAATAAACAAGAAAATAAAGAAAACAAAATTTAGTTGTCAGTCCCCGACAACGGCGCCAAACACTTATCGCGTGTCAAAAGTGCGCGATCAGTGCAAGTGGACACATCGCAAGTAATAAGTGATAAGTATATTATCGAGTTATCGTCTCCTCAGGGACCGGTATACTTAATATGCTTTCTTCACCTCCTTGTTCTGTAGAAAGATAAAAACACAAATAAGTTGATTTGATTTATCTAAACTAAAATAACTAAAATAAAAGTAAAGGATTGAAATAGTAGAGAGAGATGGGCTAGGATCCAGTTGCGTCGTATTGTGGAATTGATTGACTTGTCTCTGTCCAATGCAATCGTATATCACTGCCTCGACAGCACTGCAGTTTACTGCCTGGGCAGCGATAACACTGTCTGCCGTGGCAATCCCTTGCTCGTGGGCAGACTTTACCAAAGTTCGGCAAAGTTTCCTTGAATGACTCCGCTTATCCCTAAGTCAGAGTGTTGTTGATGACTAGTCCTTGATGATACCTCCCGGCGTGAACCAATTACACTCACCAACCAATCTCACACTTCTTTTAGCCGCTGAAACTCTTAACCTATCCCTAGGCCGAGTTAGTATTTCGCGATTGAAACACTGTACTTATCCCTTTCGTGAATCTAACTCTCCCGAGCTTAGATAAATGGATGATTCACAATATCCTCTCCCGAGCTCAATTGTGAAAACAAAGAATAACAAAGAATAAGCAAACCTTGATAACTTTATTGCATTGAATGAAAGACAAAGTACAATCTCCTCTCACAAATACTCTACAACCTTCACCTAATCCCTAAGAAGGTTTAGAACATGATGAAGAGGAAAGAAACAAGAGTAGAAGTCGTCTCTGTCCTTAGGTATTTCGTATATTGTACATTGGGTGGCTAGGTCTTTATGTAGGCTAGACCTAGGGCAAACCTTTCCTAAGTAGAATACAACTTGGAGTAGGGAACAAGTCAAGTACGTAATAATAATATATTTCCAAGTTTATATTCGGCTAAGGGGCTTTCCCGCGTGGTCTTCCTTTGGGCTTTTCCTTGTGCTAGCCAGCTCCGATTCATGAGCTTCAAGTCCAGACACGTTCCTTGGATTTTTGTCTTTCCATCGCCTATAATCTTGCCTCCTGTCTTTCTGCTGCTGCCTCGGCATCAGGTCCTGCCTCGGCCTTGTCTTTGCCGCGGCACTGGTTCTCCTGCACAGATATGAAAATGCAGTAAAACGTGCCTTTTTCTGTAAATATTATCTATATGAGTATAACTTCTTAATATATCACATTGAGTGCATGCATTGGTCCTAGTGGGTGTATATTTGGTAATCAATGCCCATAAAAGGAGTAAAAAGTGACAGTGTGTTGAGCACTTATCACAGAACAAGAAGGTGAAGAAGACATATTAAGTCTACCAGTCCCTGTGGAGACGATAATCCGATTATTACTTATCACTTATTACTTTCGATGTGTCCACTTGCACTAAACGCGCACTTTTGACACGTGACAAGTTTCATCAAAACCAAATTTACCTGTGTCTTTATTTTATTTCTTTTTACATAGTAAGAAGACGAAGGAGGCATATTAAGTAGACTGATAAGTGCTCAAATCACTATCACTTTTTACACCTTTTATATCTGTGCAGGAGAAACAAGTGCCGTGGCAGCAACATGGCCGAGGGAGGACCTGATGCCGAGGCAGCAGCTGAGAGCCAGGAAGCAATATTGTAGGCGATTGGAAGAGAAAAATCCAAGGGAGGTTTCTGGACATAAAGCACATGGATCGGAGCTGGTTAGCACGAGGAAAAACCCAAAACAAGGCCACGCGGGAAAGCCTCTTAGCTGAATTAAACTTTGAAATATTTTATTTATGTACATGACTTGTTCCGTACTCCAAGTTATATTCTACTTAGGAAAGGTTTGCCCTAGGCCAAGCCTATATAAGACCTAGACGTACAATGTATAGGGATATACCTAAAGAGCCGATTCTTAGAGAGTTTACCCTAAGACTCAATGTTTTCTTTCTCTCAAATTATGTTCTAAGCTTTCTTAGGGTTTAGGTGAAGGTTGTTTAGTATTTGTGAGAGGAGATTGTACTTTGTCTTTGTTTCAATGCAATAAAACTATCAAGGTTTGCTTATCCTTTGCCATTCTTTGTTCTTGCATTCAAGCTCGGGAGAGAAGTTTGTAAGTAATCCATTTATCTAGACTCGGGAGAGTTAGATTCACGGAAGGGGTAAGTACGGTGTTTCAATCGCGAAATACTAACTCGGCCTAGGGATAGGTTAAGAGTTTCAGAGGCTAAAAGAAGTGTGAGATTGGTTGGTGAGTATAATTGATTCACGCCGGGAGGTATCATCAAGGACTAGTCATCAACAGTACTTCGACTTAGGGATAAGCGGAGTCATCTAAGGACACTTTGCCAAACTTTGGTAAAGTCCACCCACGAGCAAGGGATTGCCGCGGCGGACAGTATCGTCGCTGCCAAGGCACTAATATGCAGTGCTGCCGAGGCAGTGATATACAATTGCATTGGGCAGAGACAAGTCAATCAAATCCACAATACGACGCAACTGGATCCTGACCTCTCTCTCTATTAATCATATCTCATTCTTTTACTTAGTTGTTTTATTTCAATTAGTTCCATCAAAACCCAAAAATTACTTGTGTTTTTATTTTATTCCTTTTCACAGAGTAAGAAGACAAAGAAGACATATTAAGTATATCAATCCCTGGAGAGACGATAATCCGATAAATACTTATCACTTATTACTTGCGATGTGTCCACTTGCACTAAACGCGCACTTTTGACACGCGACATAGACCAATCCCTGTGGAGACGATACACGATTATGCTGATCACTTTTTTACTTGCGATGTGTCCACTTGCACTAACTGCGCACTTTTGACACGCAACAAGTTTTTGGCGCCATTGCCGGGGATTGGCAACTAAATTTTGTTTTCTTTATTTTCTTGCTTTTTTTTAAATTTTTTTTAATTTGTATTTTATTTTGGTTTTTCTTGGTGTATGACTAGGGACAACCCAACCAACCTTTTGTACGAATTAGACCCAGAGATCGAACGTACACGGCAAAGATTGAGGAGACAAATCCAAGAAGCTATGGTAGATCATCCGACAGGACAAAACTTACCTGCCAGCAATGGAGGTCTTCCGCCGCCACCAAGGCCACGACAGCTCACAGTCAGAGACTTCCTGGATGAGGATTTAAATGGGTTAAACCCAGGAGTCGTTACACCGGAGATAGAAGCAGCCCACTTTGAGCTAAAACCTGTCATGTTCAATATGCTTAATACTATTGGACAGTTTGGTGGGTCTGTGACTGAAGATGCCAGGCAGCACCTCAAGTCATTCATGGAGATATGCAATTCTTTCAAAATTCAAGGAGTCCATGAAGATGTCTTGAGATTGAAATTATTCCCCTATTCACTAAGGGATAGGGCCAAAGCCTGGTTAAATAGCATTCCAGCAGGATCAATAGGATCTTGGAGTGAATTATGGCGAGATTTCATTACATGTTTTAATCCTACAAATTTATATGATCGAATTCGTAATGAAATCACTTCTTTTTGACAGGCAGATGATGAACATTTGTACGAGGAATGAGAGCGCTACAGAGAATTATTGCACAAGTGTCCTTTGCATGGATTTCCCCTATGGACACAAGTCACCATGTTCTATAATGCCACAAATGCCCCGACAAGGATGATGTTAGATGCCTCGGCAAACGGAACACTCCTTGACAAAGCACCTGAGGAAGCTATTGGGGTACTGAATAAACTCGCAAAGAATGACTTTCAATTCCCTACATCTAGGCGAGGAGGAGTAAGACGTCAAGCCACGGTAAATGAGTTAGACACATCAAATTCAGTGGCAGCACAATTGGCCTCTCTTACCAAGATGGTGCAAAATTTGCAACTACAACAAAATACCCGTGAGGTTAAGGTGATTGATTCTTTTTGTGATTTATGTGGAGGTAACCACAATTCTTCTGATTGTATGAATCAAGAAGCCAGCATGTATGTTGGAAACTATAACCGAACCAATGTGATGTCCAACACATACAACCCCTCATGGAAGAGGCATCCAAACCTGTCATGGAGTAATCCTAACAATGCCTTAAACCCAACCACCCAACCCTCAGGATTCCAACAACCAATGCAACATCGGTCGCCGCCGCAGGTCCAACAGCCAATGCCGCAACAGCAGATGCCGCAACAATCTGTAAGTTCCTTGGAAAATTCTCTGAAAGCATTCATGATGAAAATTGAGTCATACATGGCAGAGAATAGCAACTTCATCAAAAGAACAACAATTAAGGCATTGGAAACTCATGTTGGACAATTTGCTCAAAATATAAACACTAGACCACAAGGCGGACTACCTAGTAATACTGAAGTTGCTAAGGTAATAGGCCATGAACAGTGTAAAGCAATCACTACTAAGAGTGGTTTACAACTGAAGGAAAAGATAGAAATTCCAGCAGGCCAAGTTCCATCAACAGAACCAGCAAAAGAGGATTTAGATGCTGAACAAACTGATCCTGATAACACTACCCCAGCAGAGAACGCAGCAGTTCATGAACAATCTGCCGAGACAACAACAACCCCAGTGGTGCCAGGTATTAAGTTCCAAACTAAAGAAACCCTAGATGAGATGAGACCACCACCACCCTTCCCACAACGGTTGAAGAAGCAAAAACAAGATCATCAATTCAAGAAATTTCTAGATATTGTAAAGCAAGTCCACATCAACTTACCTTTCGTAGAGGCAATTGAACAAATGCCTAATTATGCTAAATTCTTGAAAGACATTGTGTCTAAGAGAAAAAGATTAGGTGAGTTCGAAACAGTGGCTGCTACCGAAGGATGCATGGCAATGCTACACAATCGTATGCCACCAAAATTGAAGGATCCTGGATGCTTTATCATACCTTGTGCGATAGGTAATAACTATGAAGGTAAGGCCCTATGCGACCTTGGAGCAAGCATCAATCTAATGCCCAAATCTGTCTTTCAAAAGCTTGGAATAGGAAGGACAAAACCTACAACAGTGATGCTCCAACTTGCAGATCGATCATATGTGCAACCCGAAGGCAAAATCGAGGACATACTGGTAAGAGTTGACAAATTTATTTTTCCCGTTGATTTTCTTGTCCTTGATTGTGAAGTAGATGATAATGCACCGATCATCTTGGGGAGACCTTTCCTTGCCACTGGACGAACACTAATTGATGTGGAAAAGGAGAGTTGACAATGAGGGTCAATGACCAACAAGTCAAACTCAATGCCTTCAACAATTTGAAAAGGCATGATGATGCAGAAGAGTGCAAAGTCCTTCACAGCACAGATGCAGGCATAAAGATATCCTGTTTCAACAACCACTGCCTGGGCAGTATGCTCGACAGGAAAATGGAAATACATTATGGAAGAATATTTGGCAGGAAAAGTAAGGCAGATGTGGAGGAAACCAATAGGACAACACACTGTCCGGTTATAAAGGGTGCGGTAAAAATCAGGAAAAACAAAGATGGACATAAAGCTAATAGTCACCACTTGTAGAGTCACTTTGGCCAACAAGAGAGAATCACCTTGGGAGATGCATTTGCATGCACTCCACCAGTAACATGATCTCTCAACTTTTTCTTTTTTTATTATATTAGGATGAGTTTAGTTTATATTTACTTTATATAATTTTTGTTTTTGCTTTAATTATTTTTTTCTCTCGTTTGTGTTTAAATTCTATTTAGGATAATAAGCAAGAATAAAAGAGAAATAGTTCACAGCAGGAATTTTGCCGAAGTAGTTAACATTGTTAGAGCCGCAACTGTTCCAACGGGCAGATCAGTGTAACGGTTAGTCTGCCGAGATTTATGCCGCGACAGAAAAGGAAACGACAGTAAAGACTAACGGCTACAAAACGGCTAATTGGTTCAAACAGTCACAAGGCCGAGGCCTATATAAGCAATCTCTCCCTCTTGAACTATTCACTCTTGCATTCTTGTTTTCTTTAGAATATTTGATAATCTTTCTCTCACAATACTCTCTGCCCACTCTCAAACCTTCTTGATATTTTTAGAATTTCTTCAAGAAAATCTCCAAGAATCTCAACTTTCAAAATCCTTATGGCCACCTACAAACGTTTTGCCCCAAACAATGTTGAAGACCGCTTCAACAGGTCTTTCATCGCTCGGCAGTTATAGGAGGAGCAAGGATTCCAACATTCTGACGAAGAAAATTACGGCATCGAGCACTATTTGTTCAATAGAATCAAGTATCAAGATTGGGAAATCTTTTGCCTACAACCTGCCCAGGCAAATGCTACCATCGTGCGGGAATTCTATGCGCACAGGCCAAGCAAGGACTCCCTTTTTGTCCACTGCCGAGGCAGGCCTATCCAGCTTGATGCCGAGACCATCAACCAATTCTACGGCCTCACACCTGACCATGATGTACATGCTGAATTCATGGAGGATATCACTGCCGAGGATTATGAATTGATTAAAGACGACCTCTGCTACACGAATACTCCTTGGGAAACCGGTGCCCATAGAGGATCGGTCGCACGGCAAAGTCTGAAACCCGAGGCCAAGCTGTGGAACACCTTTGTCAAGAGACGCCTTATCCCAACCTCCCATAACAGTACGGTGGATCGGAGAAGATTGGTGCTCATCCAATCAATCATCAACAAAAGGAGCATCAACGTTGGAGAAATTATCCTACACGAAATTTACGAATGCGGTAAGAAGGATAGAGGACCATTATATTTCTCTTCTTTAATTACTGGTATTTGCAATGCTGCAAGTGTCCCTACGGCCGAGACAGATGAATATACAACCTATAGGAGAGGGTGGACAAGAGAATTCTGCCACAAAATCATGCAGATCACTCAGGCAGAACCAGTCCAGGAAACGCCCCAACAGTTCACTGCTGATACTGCTGTCGGGGCCCAATACACGACAGACATGCCAGACACTGCCCACACCACTACCGCAGTAGACCCGTACCAGGAGATACTGTAAAGGATGGTAGCGATGGATCTTAGGCAATAGAGATACATGGAGTATCAAAGAGACTTTAACGGCACACTTGCCCAAATGATGCTCCATGCATTTCCAGACCAAGGGGTGCAGTTTCTAGAATTTCCAAGCAACATGTTTGTCACAGCTGCACCCTATACAGAGACTACACCCTATACAAATACTACACCAGCTCCAGGAGGACCACGACCATTCTTCCACACTGGCCATCAGTAACAATTTCATGCTGCTGGCCCATCTAGGGCAGCAAACTCTGCCGCAGCATCATCTGCCAGTAGAAGACCATCAAAGAGGATGGCAGTATTCAGCACTCCACCACGATCCCCCATTATCATGGGTAGTCTGTCAGCAGAGATAGATTCCTATATTCACCAAAGCTCACCCGTTGCCGAACCTAGTACAACCATACCGAGGCAGCTGCAGCAAATAAAGGTGGAACGAACATCATGATCACCGAGGAGATTGCCGACGAGGAAGAAGGTGAAGAAGTGGATGCTCCAATGCAACGGACACCACCAACAAGAGTCCAACCGCCACGGCAAGCAAAAACTCATCCATCGCCCTCACCCAAAACGAAGCAATCAGCAGCACGACCCCGAAGAAAAATTGTTACAAGCAGCTCTTCGGAGTCCCTTTAAATTTTTTATATTCAATATTATTTGTTGTTTGTTTCCTTATATGCTGCTTCTTTCCTTTCATATTATTGTTGCCCACTATTTCCTTCTAATATAAAGCATTGAGGACAATGCTTGGTTCGAGTTTGGGGGTGTAGAGCCACTGCCGAGGCAATCTACTGTCGAGGCCTTGCCAAGAAAAAGGAGTATGTAAGTGAATTTTTTTTTAATTTTTTTTATGCTCACCGCCTTACTTGAATCAATTGTCCATACTTTTGCACTGCCCATCATCAGTATTGCCTTAGTTTATTCTTTAAGGCTATATAAATCTTTCTTCTTACCATGGTTAAGTCCTGTTAAGAAGGTTTAACCTTAGGATACTCAAGGATGAAAACTTAGAAACTTACTATAAGATAAATTTTAAACACTTTTGGGAGATGTTGGATTATAGGAATTCTTTTAATGAACTTAGGTGATAAAGACTTAGATTTTTTGGGGCAAGTGACTAGAGGTGCCTATCACCGGCTCTAGGAATTACTCTTCTTCATGCTAGAGGTGTGATAAGTGCTCAACTCACTATCACTTTTTACACCTTTTATGGGAATTAATCACTGAATTTACACCCACTCGGACCAAAGCATGTACTTAATGTGATATATTTAGAAGTTATGAGTATAAAGATGATAATTATAGAAAAGGCAAGTTTTACTGCATTTTTATATCTGTGCAGGAGAAACAAGTGCCGCGGCAGCAACACGGCCGAGGCAGGACCTGATGCCGAGGCAGCAGCTGAGAGCCAGAAAGCAATACTGTAGGCGATCGGAAGAGAAAAATCCAAGGGACGTTTATGGACATGAAGCACATGGATCGGAGCTGGCTAGCATGAGGAAAAGCCCAAGACAAGGCCACGCGGGAAAACCTCTTAGTTGAATTAAACTTGGAAATATTTTATTTATGCACATGACTTGTTCCCTACTCCAAGTTATATTCTACTTAGGAAAGGTTTGCCCTAGGCCAAGCCTATATAAGACCTAGCCGTCCAATGTATAGGGATATACCTAGAGAGCCGATTCATAGAGAGTTTACCCTAAGACTCAATGTTTTCTTTCTCTCAAATTATATTGTAAGCTTTCTTAGGGTTTAGGTGAAGGTTGTTAAGTATTTGTGAGAGGAGATAGTACTTTGTTCTTTGTTTCAATGTAATAAAATTATCAAGGTTTGCTTATCCTTTGCCATTCTTTGTTCTTGCATTCAAGCTCGGGAGAGAAGTTTGTAAGTAATCCATTTATCTAGACTCGGGAGAGTTAGATTCACGAAAGGGGTAAGTACGGTGTTTCAATCGCGAAATACTAACTTGGCCTAGGGATAGGTTAAGAGTTTCAGCGGCTAAAAGAAGTGTGAGATTGGTTGGTGAGAATAATTGGTTCACGCCGGGAGGTATCATCAAGGACTAGTCATCAACAGTACTTCGACTTAGGGATAAGCGGAGTCATCCAAGGACACTTTGCCGAACTTTGGTAAAGTCCAACCACGAGCAAGGGATTGCCGCGGCGGACAGTATCGTCGCTACCAAGGCAGTAATCTGTAGTGCTGCCGAGGCAGTGATATACAATTGCATTGGACAGAGACAAGTCAATCAAATCCACAATACAACGCAACTTGATCTTGACCTCTCTCTCTATTAATCAGATTTCATCTTTATTCTTAGTTTGTTTTATTTCAATTTAATTAGTTTCATCCAAACCCAAATTACTTGTGTTTTTATTTTATTTCTTTTTATAGAACAAGAAGACGAAGAAGACATATTAAGTATACCAATCCCTGTGGAGACGATACACGATAATACTTATCACTTTATTACTTGTGATGTGTCCACTTGCACCGATCGTGCACTTTTGACACGCGACAAGTTTTTGGTGCCGTTGCCGGGAATTGGCAACTAAATTTTGTTTTCTTTATTTTCTTGTTTCTTTTTTTTTATTTTACTTTGTTTTTTCTTGGTGTATGACCAGTGCCAACCCAACCAACCCTTTGTACGAGTTAGACCCAGAGATCGAACGTACACGACAAAGGTTGAGGAGACAAATCCAAGAAGCTATGGCAAATCATACGGCAGGACAAAACTTACCTGCCGGCAATGGAGGTCTTCCGCCGCTACCAGGGCCGCGGCAGCTCACTATCAGAGACTTCCTGGAAGAGGATTTAAATGGATTAAACCGAGGAGTCGTTACACCGGAGATAGAAGCAGCCCACTTTGAACTCAAACCTGTCATGTTCAATATGCTTAACACTATTGGACAGTTTGGTGGGTCTGTAACTGAAGATGCAAGGCCACACCTCAAGTCCTTCATGGAGATATGCAATTCTTTTAAAATCCAAGGAGTTCATGAAGATGTCTTGAGATTGAAGCTATTCCCCTATTCACTGAGGGATAGGGCAAAAGCCTGGTTAAATAGTATTCCAGCAGGATCTATTGGATCTTGGACTGAACTCTGTCATGATTTTATTACACGCTTTAATCCTACAAATTTATATGATAGAATTCGTAATGAAATCACTTCTTTTCGACAGGAAGACGACGAACCTATGTACGAGGCATGGGAGCGCTACAGAGAGTTATTACACAAGTGTCCTTTGCATGGATTTCCCCTATAGACACAAGTGACCATGTTCTATAATGCCACGAATGCCCCGATAATGATGATGTTAGATGCCTCGGCAAACGGAACACTCCTTGACAAAGCACCTGAGGAAGCTATTGAGATATTAAACAAACTCACAAAGGACGATTTTCAATTCCCTACATATAGGCGAGGAGGAGTAAGACACCAAGCCACAGTGAATGAGTTAGACACATCAAATTCAGTGGCAGCACAATTGGCCTCTCTTACCAAGATGGTGCAAAATTTGCAACTACAACAAAATACCCGTGAGGTTAAGGTGATTGATTCTTTTTGTGATTTATGTGGAGGTAACCACAATTCATCTGATTGTATGAACCAAGAAACCGTTATGTATGTTGGAAATTACAACCGAACCAATATGATGTCCAACACAATCCCTCATGGAAGAGGCATCCGAACCTATCATGGAGCAGTCCTAACAATGCCTTAAACCTAACCACCCAACCCTCAGGATTCCAACAACCAATGCAAAATCTGCTACCGCCGCAGGTCCAGCAGCCAATGTCGTAGCAGCAGATGCAGCAACAATCGATAAGTTCGTTGGAGAACGCTCTCAAAGCCTTTATGATGAAAATAGAATCATACATGGAAGAGAACAACAATTTCATCAAAAGGACAGATGCTTTCATGGACTATTTTAATGTTTCTTGATATCTAGAGTGGACTACTTTTAATGAATAATTTGTGATATCTCATATCAACGTATTCAAGCATGGCCATGCATTTCTAGTCTCACTCAATCAAGTGGCCTTTGATATATTTTCCTATTATGTAGGAAGGACAAATCCTATCTTGATCATTCACATCTCACTACATACATTGTAATATGTCCAATGTCAGTTTTTATAGTGTAACTAATTACGCAACACATTTAACTGCATCATAGTGGCGGCAGAAGACCTCCTTTGCCGGCAGGTAAGTTTTGTCCTACCGGATGATCTGCCATAGCTCCTTGGATTTGTCTCCTCAACCTTTTCCGTGTACGTTCGATCTCTGGATCTAGTTCGTACAAAGGGTTGGCTGGGTTGACCCTGGTCATACACCAAGAAAAACCAAAGTGAAATAAAAAATAAAAAGCAAGAAAATAAAGAAAACAAAATTTAGTTGTCAATCCCCTGCAACGACGCCAAAAACTTGATGCATGTCAATTATGCGCAATTTGTGCAAGTAAACACGTCGCAAGTAATAAAGTGATAAGTATATCAGATATCGTCTCCACATGGACTGGTCTACTTAATATGCCCTCTTCGTCTTCTTGCTCTGTAAAAAGAAAACTCTAAAAGATGAAGTCGGCTAGGTCTAAGCTCTTTGTGTCCATAGAGGAAATCCATGCAAAGGACATTTGTGCAATAGCTCCCTGTAGTGTTCCCATGCCTCGTACATTGGTTCGTCTTCTGCCTGTCGAAAAAAAGTGATTTCATTACGAATTCTATCATATAAGTTTGTAGGGTTAAAGCGAGTAATAAAATCACGGCAGAGTTCACTCTAAGATCCAATAGATCCTGCTGGAATACTATTCAACCAAGCTTTCACCCTATCCCTCAGTGAATAGGGGAATAGCGTCAATCGCAAGACATCTTCATGGACTCCTTGGATTTTGAAAGAGTTGCAAATTTCCATGAAAGACTTAAGATGTTGCCTTGCGTCTTCAGTTGTAGACCCACCAAATTGTCCAATAGTGTTAAGCATATTGAACATAACAGGTTTAAGTTCAAAGTGGGCTACTTCTATCTCCGGTGTAACAACTCCTGGGTTTAATCCATTTAAGTCCTCTTCCAGGAAGTCTCTGACAGTGAGCTGCCGCGGCCCAGGTGGCGGCGGAAGACCTCCATTACCGGCAGGTAAATTTTGTCCTGCCGGGTGATCTGCCATGGCTTCTTGGATTTGTCTCCTCAACCTTTGCCTTGTTCTTTCGATCTCTGGATCTAACTCGTACAAGGGGTTGGTTGGATTGACCCTGGTCATACACCACGAAAAACAAAAGTAAAAGAAAAAGAAAAAGAGACAAGAAAATAAAGAAAACAAAATTTAGTTCTCAGTCCCCGGCAACGACGCCAAAAACTTGTCGCGTGTCAAAAGTGCGCGTTTAGTGCAAGTGGACACATCGAAAGTAATAAGTGATAAGTAATTATCGGATTATCGTCTCCACAAGGACTGGTAGACTTAATATGTCTTCTTCACCTTCTTGTTCTGTAGAAAAGTAAAAACACAAGTGATTTGAGTTGGTTTATCTAAACTAAAATAGCTAAACAAAAATAAAGAGATTTAATAATAGAGAAAGATGGGTTAGGATCCAGTTGCGTTGTATTGTGGATTTGATTGACTTGTCTCTGCTCAATGCAATCGTATATCACTGCCTCGGCAGTACTGCAGTTTAATGCCTTGGCAGCGACGATACTGTCTACCGCGGCAATCCCTTGCTTGTGGGTAGACTTTACCAAAGTTCGGCAAAGTGTCCTTGAATGACTCCGCTTATTCCTAAGTCAGAGTGTTGTTGATGACTAGTCCTTGATGATACCTCCCGGCGTGAACCAATTATACTCACCAACCAATCTCACACTTCTTTTAGCCGTTGAAACTCTTAACCTATCCCTAGGCCGAGTTAGTATTTCGCGATTGAAACACCGTACTTACCCCTTTCGTGAATCTAACTCTCCCGAGCTTAGATAAATGGATTACTCACAAACTTCCCTCCCGGGATTGAATGCGAGAACAAGGAATAATAAAGGATAAGCAAACCTTGATAATTTTATTGCATTGAAACAAAGACAAAATACAATCTCCTCTCACATAAACTCGACAACCTTCACCTAATCCCTAAGAAGGTTTAGAACATAATGGAGAGAAAGAAGACAAGTATAGAATTTGGCTCTCTCTCCCTAGGTATTCCGTATCTAGTACATTGGGTGTCTAGGTCCTTATATAGGCTAGACCTAGGGCAAACCTTTCCTAAGTAGAATACAACTTGGAGTAGGGAACAAGTCATGTACATAATAAAAATATTTCCAAGTTTAATTCGGCTAAGGGGCTTTCCCGCGTGGCCTTGCCTTGGGCTTTTCCTCATGCTAGCCAGCTCCGATCCTTGGGCTTTTAGTCCAGACACGTTCCTTGGATTTTTATCTTTCCATCGCCTATAGTCTTTCTTCCTGTCTTTCTGCTGCTGCCTCATCATCAGGTCCTGCCTCAGCCTTGTAGATGTCGCGACAATGGTTCTCCTGCACAAATATGAAAATGCAGTAAATCGTGCTTTTTCTGTAAATATTATATCTATGAGATTAACTTCTAAATATATCACATTAAGCACATGCATTGGTCTGAGTGGGTGTATATTTGGTGATTAATGCCCATAAAAGGTGTAAAAAGTGATAGTGAGTTGAGCATTTATCAGTGGCGTCCTTTGCAGTGGGGCGTTGACTTATTCTCCTTCCTCCTCGTCCCCAATTTCCTCGGTGGCCATTATTTTTGTCCCTCCCGCATCTTCAGCTTCTACGTCATCTGCTTGGGCGGGTTGAGTGCTGGGCCCGGTAGTGAAGTGAGGTTGCTGCATGAAAGAATCCATCTCCGTCGAGAAGCTTCTAATGATTACCGGAGAGCCTGTTGCTCTCCTCTTGGATGGCCTTCTTCTGGAAGATGATGCCGTGTGTCGCGTGTCAAAAGTGCGCGTTCAGTGCAAGCGAACACATCGCAAGTAATAAGTGATAAGTATGTTATCAAGTTATCGTCCCCTCAGGGACTGGTATACTTAATATGCTTCCTTCATCTTCTTGCTCTGTAGAAAGATAAAAACACAAGTGAGTTGATGTGATTTATTTAAACTAAAATAATTGAATAAAAATAAAGAGTCGAAATATTAGAGAGAGAGATGGGCCAGGATCCAGTTGTATTGTATTGTGGACTTGATTGACTTGTCTTTATCCAATGCAATCGTATATCTCTGCCTCGGCAGCACTGCAGTTTACTGCCCGGGCAGCGATAACGTTGTCTGCCGCGGCAATCCCTTTCCTAAGTAGAATACAACTTGGAGTAGGGAACAAGTCAAGTACATAATAATATTATATTTCCAAGTTTGAATTCGGCTAAGGAGGCTTTCCCGCGTGGTCTTCCTTTGGGCTTTTCCTTGTGCTAGCCAGCTCCGATTCTTGGGCTTCAAGTCCAAACACGTTCCTTATATTTTTGTCTTTCCATCGCCTATCACTTTGCTTCCTGTCTTCCTGCTGCTGCCTCGGCATCAGGTCCTGCCTCGGCCTTGTCGCTACCGCGGCAATGGTTTTCCTGCACAGATATGAAAACGCTGTAAAACGTGCCTTTTTCTATAAATATTATCTATTTAAGTATAACTTCTAAATATATCACATTAAGCACATGCATTGGTTCAAGTGGGTGAATATTTGGTGATAAATGCCGATAAAAGGAGTAAAAAGTGATAGTGTGTTGGGCACTTATCACACCCCCAAACTCGAACTATTGCTTGTCCTCAAGCAATGCAAACCATCAATTTGCCGAACTCTACTCTCTCTTGGTCTTACATGTCCATCTATTCTCCCCACCATAGCTAGGCCTATCTTTAAGCCTTAACCATTCGGCTACCTAAGAATTTACCTAGAAACAAACTATAGGATTTGTGAGTGTGTGCGTTTTTGTGGACAAGTTGATTAAAGGCTTTCTTAGATAAACTCTAAGTTCAAGACAAATAGACATTGGTTTAAGTGTTCTCTTCTTTTTCAAACCCCAAATCTTGAGCCGGTTTCGGGCACCTCAAAGACTTGTGTTTTTCTTTTCACTAAAAACCTTTTTGTCTTTTCTTTTTAATATTCCTTAATACATACTAAAGCCAATTTCGAGCACCTCTATCATGAAGAAGAGATTTTCTAGAGCCGGTCGTAGGCACCTCTAGTTACTTTTCCAAAAGTCTAAGTCTTTATCACCTAAGTTCATTAAAAGAATTCCTATAATCCAACTAGTCCCAAAAGTGTTTAAAGTTCTTCCTATAGTAAGCTTCTAAGTTTTCATCCTTAAGCATCCTAAGGTTAAGCCCTCTTGACAGAACCTAAACATGGTAAGGACAAAGATTTCTATAGCCTTAAAGAATAAACTAAGGCAATACTGATGATGAGCAGTGCAAGAGTGTAGGCAGTTAATTCAAGTAAGGCAGGGAGCATAAAAATTAAAGAAATCACTAGACTACTCCCTTTTTTGCAAGGCCGCGGCAGTAGATTGCTGCCTTGGCAGTAAATCTGCACCCTCAAACTCAAACCAAGCAGTCTCCTCAATGCTTAATATTTGGAAGGAATAAACGGCAAAACAGAATATGAATTATATGCAGCAAGGAAAAATAGTAAAAGCAATGAATATTGAATAAAGGACAAAGAATTTTAGAGCGACTCCGAAGAGCTGCTCGTAACAATTTTCCTCCGTGGCCTTGATGCCAAGTGCTTTGTCCTTGGGGAGGGCGATGGTTGCGCCTTTGCTTGCCTCGGCGGCTAGACTCGAGTGGGTGGGGTCCTATGCATCGGGGCCTCTACTTCTTCTCCTTCTCCTACTAAAAACAAAAGAAAACAACCAGTAGATATTAAATGTCCTAAACTAAAATTATTCCTATAAATTGCAGAAAATAAAAGATCGAAAGTTGCGGCATTAATTCGTTAAAGGAGGGCGTGCTAGGGCATCTTCCAAAGTGATGGTCTCCATGGTTTTTATGTCCTGTGGTCCAGAATAATGCTTCAAGCGTTGGCCATTTACTTTGAATTCATGGTCATCTGTTAGTGATTTGATCGTTACAGCTCCATGGGGAAAAACTCGAACAACTTTAAATGGTCCTGACCATCTAGATTTGAGTTTTCCTGGAGTTGAAAAGGAGAACGTGCTACCCCGGTAGGAACTGCCTCGGCAGTAACCTTCTGTCATGCCATTTCTTTATTTTCTCTTTGTAGATTTTGGCATTCTCATAGGCTGTTGTCCGAAACTCTTCTATCTCATTGAGATCTAGTAGTCTTTTCTGTCCGGCTTTTTCCCAATCCATATTTAAATTTTTGACTGCCCAGTATGCTTTGTGCTCGATTTCGAAAGGCAAATGACAGGCTTTCCCAAACACAAGCTTATATGGTGATGTTCCTAATGGAGTTTTGAATGCTGTCCTGTAAGCCCATAAAGCATCATCGAGATGATAGGACCAATCCTTTCTAGATGGATTTACCACCTTCTCAAGGATCTGTTTTAGTTCCTTATTGGATATCTCGGCTTGCCCATTTGTCTGTGGATGATATGTCGTCGCGAGCTTGTGGGTGATGCCTAGTTTCTTTAAGGCCGCGGCAATCAGTCTGTTATCGAAGTGTTTCCCTTCGTCACTTATGATTGCTCTAGGGATTCCAAACCTTGTAAAAATGTTTTTCTTGAGAAATCTTTGAACTGTTTTAGAATCATTGTGCGGTGTGGCGATTGCTTCGACCCACTTTGATACGTAATCCACGGCCACTAAGATATAAAGGTTTCCTTGAGAAGATGGGAAAGGTCCCATGAAATCTATTCCCCAAACATCGAACAGTTCTACTTCCAGTATGGGTTGTAAAGGCATCTCATGTCGTCTTGAAATGTTGCCTGTGCGTTGGCAGCGATCACAGTTCTTGTAGTAGTCATGGGCATCTTTATAAAGTGTGGGCCAGTATAGGCCGGATTGCAGTACCTTTGCTGCTGTCCTATTTCCTCCAAAATGCCCACCGCAAGGTGAGTCATGGCAGTGCTGGAGTACTGCTTTTTGTTCTTCTTCTGGCACACATCTTCTTATAACCTGATCTGCACAATGCTTGAACAGAAGAGGGTCGTCCCAGTAATAATGTTTTGCATTATGCTGAAATCTCTTCTTTTCGTTATGATTGAGGTTATAAGGAATAATACCACTAACAAGATAATTAACAATATAAGCATACCAGGGGGTGGATGTTACTGCGGCAAGGTCTTCTGTTAATGTTGCAGATATGTATTCAGTCAATACCGCGGCAGCGTGGTTGTATACTGCGATGGCCTCTGTCTCGGCAGTATCTTTTACAGTAGTAACAATTTGCAGTATTTGTTCATCTGGAAATTCATCTTGTATATCTTTAAGTGAGTGAGTATTGTCTTTGTTCTCTAATCTAGAAAGATGATCGGCCACTTGGTTTTCTGTACCCTTGTGATCTTTGATTTCAACGTCGAATTCTTGTAAAAGAAGGATCCATTTAATCAGTCTGGGCTTGGCATCCTACTTTGAGAAAAGGTACTTAATTGCTGAATGATCCGTGTGTCAGTGACCCTTGTTCCGATGAGATATGATCGAAACTTATCAAAGGCAAACACTACTGCCAGTAATTCTTTTTCAGTTGTGGTGTAGTTAATCTGGGCATCATTGAGCGTTTTGCTGGCATAGTAGATCACATGAAACAGATTATTCTTCCTCTGCCCGAGTGCTGCCCCGACAGCATGATCACTAGCATCACACATTAATTCAAATGGCAACGACCAATCCGGTGGGATAACTATTGGTGCAGTGATTAGCTTCTCCTTGAGAGTCTCGAATGCGTCAGTGCATTCTTTATTGAACTCGAATTTCCTATCTTGTTCAAGCAAGTTGCAAAGAGGTTTAGAAATTTTGGAAAAATTAGAAATAAACCGTCTATAGAACCCTGCATGTCCCAAGAAGCTTCGAACTCCTTTTACAGAATTTGGTGGAGGTAAATTCTTTATCACGTCTATCTTGGCCTTATCCACTTCTATTCCTTTTGATGATATTTTGTGACCTAACACGATGCCTTCATTCACCATAAAATGGCATTTTTCCCAGTTTAAGACTAGGTTGGATTCCTCACATCTTTGCAGCACTTTTTCCAGATTGCCGAGGCAGTGATCAAAGTTGTCTCCAAAGACTGAAAAATCATCCATAAATATCTCCAAAAAGTCCTCGATCATGTCAGAAAAAATTGTCATCATACATCTCTGAAATGTTGTCGGGGCATTGCAAAGACCGAACGACATCCTTCGAAATGCATAAGTGTCGTATGGACAAGTGAACGTAGTTTTTGCCTGATCTTCTGGATCAATGGCAATCTGATTATATCCTGAATACCCATCAAGAAAACAGTAATAAGGTTTACCAGCAAGTCTATCCAGCTTTTCATCAATGAAAGGTAAGGGGAAGTGATCCTTCTTTGTTGCTTTATTCAACTTGCGATAATCCATACAAACTCTCCAACCGGTCACAGTCCTGGTTGGTATTAGTTCGTTGTTCTCGTTGGTTATAACAGTCATACCACCTTTCTTAGGTACACATTGCACCGGGCTTACCCATGCACTGTCAGAGATGGGATAAATAATTCCTGCATCAAGCCATTTGATAATTTCCTTACGTACTACCTCCTTCATGGCCTGGTTAAGTCTCCTTTGAGCTTCTACAGTGGGCTTATGGTCTTCTTCCAGGAGGATTTTGTGCATGCACACTGCTGGACTTATTCCCTTCAAATCATCAATTGACCATCCGATTGCCTTTTTGTGCTGCCGCAACATTGCTATTAAGGTCTGTTCCTGTTCTGGCAACAACTTAGAAGAAATGATTACCGGCATCGTATGGTTATCTCCAGATAAGCATATTTTAGTTTTTCTGGTAAGGGTTTTAGTTCTGGGACAAATGGTTCTTTATTACCATATTGTTCATTTTTCTCTTTATACTCTAATGGTTCAAAGTATTTACCTAGAAGATGTGCTGTCCAGTTTGCTTCCTCCTTCTCAGTTGTCTCAGCACTGTTTAAAGAATGGCTGTAACAATCATCCAATTACTGCCGAGGCAACCCTGGGGTATGTCATGAAGATCACTGCCGAGGCAATTGTTACCCAGACAAGGGATTGTGTAATTATCATCTGGGTCTTTCAGTAGTTGACATTCTTCCTCTAATTTGTCGTGTCTTTTCATCAGTTGACACACATTTAATTTGATTTCCTGATCATTGATTCTCATGGTTAATTCTCCCTTTTCCACGTCAATTAACGTGCGTCCAGTTGCTAGGAAGGGTCTCCCAAGGATGATTGGTGCGTTGTCATCTGCTTCACAATCAAGGACAAGGAAGTCGTCAGGAAAAATAAACTTGTCAACTCTTACCAGTATGTCCTCGATTTTGCCTTCAGGTTGCACATAGGATCTATCCGCGAGTTGGATCATTACTGTTGTAAGCTTTGGCCTTCCAATTCCAAGCTTTTGGAAGAATGATTTAGGCATGAGGTTTATACTTGCTCCAAGGTCGCATAGGGCCTTTCCTTCATAACTCTTTCCTATCGCACAAGGTATAGTGAAGCAACCAGGACCTTTTAACTTTGGTGGCATGAGGTTATGCAGCATTGCCATGCATCCCTCGGTGGCAGCCACTGTCTCAAACTCACCTATTCGTTTTCTCTTTGATACCATACCTTTTAAGAACTTGGCATAGTTGGGCATTTGTTGAATGGCCTCAACGAATGGTATGTTGATGTGGACTTGCTTCAAGATATCGAGGAACTTCTTGAACTGTTAATCCTGTTTTTGTTTTTTCAACCTTTGCGGGAAACGTGGTGGTGGTCTCATCTCTTCTAGGGTTTCTTTAGTTTGGAATCGTATACCTGGCACCACTGGAATTTTTGCTGCCTCGGCAGACTGCTCAGGCGCTGCAGTGCTTGCTGCCGGGGCAGTGTTGTCAGTCTCGGTTTGCTCAGCCTCTTCTCTTGGTTGATCCGTCGGTTGGGTTCGGTTCTCTGGGATCTTCTCTTTCAACTGTAGACCACTCCTGGTAGTGATTGCCTTATACTGTTCATGGCTTAGTACCTTAGCAACCTCAATATTGCTAGGTAGGCCTCCTTGTGGTCTAGTGTTTATACATTCAGCAAACTGCCCAACCTGAGTTTCCAGAGTTTTTATGGCCGCTTCTTGATTTTGTAGCCTCATCTCAGTCCTATTCATGAAGGCGTCGGTCCTCTTGATGAAATTACTATTTTCCGCCATGTATGACTCGGTTTTCATCATGAAGGCCTTTAGCGTGTTTTCCAATGAATTGACCGGTTGTTGCTGCATCTTCTGCTGCGGCATCGGTTGTTGGACTTGCTGCTGCGGCATCGGTTGTTGGACTTGCTGCTGCGGCATTGGCTGCTGAAATCCCGGTGGTTGGGTGATTGGGTTTAAGGCATTATTTGGGTTGCTCCATGATAAGTTTGGATGCCTCTTCCATGAGGGGTTGTACGTGTTGGACATCACATTGTTACGGTTGTAGTTCTCAACATACATACCGGTTTCTTGATTCATGCAATCAACAGAACTGTGGTTACCTCCACATAAATCACAACATGAATCAATTACCTTGACCTCACAGGTATTGTTTTGTAATTGTAGGTTTTGCACCATCTTGGTAAGAAAGGCCAATTGTGCTGCCACTGAACTTGATGAATCTAATTCGTTTACCGTGGCTTGGCGTCTTACTCCTCCTCGTCTAGATGTGGGAAACTGGAAGTCATTCCTTGCGAGTTTATTCAAAATTTCAATAGCTTCCTCGGGTGCCTTGTCCAGGAGTGTGCCGTTTGCCAAGGACACTTGTGTCCATAAGGGAAATCCATGCAGCGGACACTTGTGCAATAGCTCTCTGAAGTGTTCTCATGCCTTGTACATTGGTTCGTCTTCAGCCTGTCGGAAAGAAGTAATTTCATTACGAATTCTATCATAAAGATTAGTAGGATTAAAGCGAGTAATGAAATCACGGCAAAGTTCACTCCAAGATCCAATAGATCCCGCTTGAATGCTATTCAACCAAGCTTTCGCCTTATCCCTCAGTGAATAGGGGAATAGTTTTAACCGCAAGACATCTTCATGGACTCCTTGGATTTTGAAAGAGTTGCAGATTTCCATGAAAGATTTGAGATGCTGCCTTGCGTCTTCAGTTGCAGACCCACCAAATTGTCCAATTGTATTTAACATGTTGAACATAACAGGTTTAAGTTCAAAATGGGCTGCTTCAATCTCGGGTGTAACGACTCCTGGGTTTAGTCCATTTAAGTCCTCCTCCAAGAAATCTCTGACAGTCAGCTGCCGCAGCCCAGGTGGCGGCGGAAGACCTTCATTGCCGACAGGTATGTTTTGTCCTGCCTGAACCTCTGCCATGACTCCTCGGATTTGTCTCCTCAACCTTAACCCTATTCTTTCAATCTCAGGATCTAACTTGTATAAGAGGTTGGTTGGATTGACCCTGGTCATACACCAAAAAAAACAAAAGTAAAATAAAAATAAAAAGAAACAAGAAACAAGAAAACAAGGAAAACAAAATTTAGTTGTCAGTCCCCAGCAATGGCGCCAAAAGCTTGTCGCGTGTCAAAAGTGCGCGTTCAGTGCAAGCGGACACATCGCAAGTAATAAGTGATAAGTATGTTATCGAGTTATCGTCTCCTCAGGGACTGATATACTTAATATGCTTCCTTCATCTTCTTGCTCTGTAGAAAGATAAAAACACAAGTGAGTTGATGTGATTTATTTAAACTAAAATAATTGAATAAAAATAAAGAGTCGAAATATTAGAGAGAGATGGGCCAGGATCCAGTTGTATTGTATTGTGGACTTGATTGACTTGTCTTTATCCAATGCAATCGTATATCTCTGCCTCGGCAGCACTGCAGTTTACTGCCTGGGCAGCGATAACGTTGTCTACCGCGGCAATCCCTTGCTCGTGGGCAGACTTTACCAAAGTTCGGCAAAGTTTCCTTGAATGACTCCGCTTATCCCTAAGTCAGAGTGTTGTTGATGACTAGTCCTTGATGATACCTCCCGGCGTGAACCAATTATACTCACCAACCAATCTCACACTTCTTTTAGCCGCTGAAACTCTTAACCTATCCCTAGGCCGAGTTAGTATTTCGCGATTGAAACACCGTACTTACCCCTTTCGTGAATCTAACTCTCCCGAGCTTAGATAAATGGATTACTCACAAACTTCCCTCCCGGGCTTGAATGCGAGAACAAGGAATAACAAAGGATAAGCAAACCTTGATAATCTTTATTGTATTGAATAAAAGACAAATTACAATCTCCTCTCACAAATACTCCACAACCTTCACCTAAACCCTATGAAGGTTTTAGAACATGATGGAGAGGAAGGAAACAAGAGTAGAAGTCGGCTCTCCCTAGGTATTTCGATATATCATACATTGGGTGGCTAGGTCTTTATATAGGCTAGACCTAGGGCAAACCTTTCCTAAGTAGAATACAACTTGGAGTAGGGAACAAGTCAAGTACATAATAATATTATATTTCCAAGTTTGAATTCGGCTAAGGAGGCTTTCTCGCGTGGTCTTCCTTTGGGCTTTTCCTTGTGCTAGCCAGCTCCGATTCTTGGGCTTCAAGTCCAAACACGTTCCTTATATTTTTTTCTTTCCATCGCCTATCACTTTGCTTCCTGTCTTCCTGCTGCTGCCTCGGCATCAGGTCCTGCCTCGGCCTTGTCGCTGCCGCGGCAATGGTTTTCCTGCACAGATATGAAAACGCTGTAAAACGTGCCTTTTTCTATAAATATTATCTATTTAAGTATAACTTCTAAATATATCACATTAAGCACATGCATTGGTTCAAGTGGGTGAATATTTGGTGATAAATGCCGATAAAAGGAGTAAAAAGTGATAGTGTGTTGGGCACTTATCACACCCCCAAACTCGAACTATTGCTTGTCCTCAAGCAATGCAAACCATCAATTTGCCGAACTCTACTCTCTCTTGGTCTTACATGTCCATCTATTCTCCCCACCATAGCTAGGCCTATCTTTAAGCCTTAACCATTCGGCTACCTAAGAATTTACCTAGAAACAAACTATAGGATTTGTGAGTGTGTGCGTTTTTGTGGACAAGTTGATTAAAGGCTTTCTTAGATAAACTCTAAGTTCAAGACAAATAGACATTGGTTTAAGTGTTCTCTTCTTTTTCAAACCCCAAATCTTGAGCCAGTTTCGGGCACCTCAAAGACTTGTGTTTTTCTTTTCACTAAAAACCTTTTTGTCTTTTCTTTTTAATATTCCTTAATACATACTAAAGCCAATTTCGAGCACCTCTAGCATGAAGAAGAGATTTTCTAGAGCCGGTCGTAGGCACCTCTAGTTACTTTTCCAAAAGTCTAAGTCTTTATCACCTAAGTTCATTAAAAGAATTCCTATAATCCAACTAGTCCCAAAAGTGTTTAAAGTTCTTCCTATAGTAAGCTTCTAAGTTTTCATCCTTAAGCATCCTAAGGTTAAGCCCTCTTGACAGAACCTAAACATGGTAAGGAGAAAGATTTCTATAGCCTTAAAGAATAAACTAAGGCAATACTGATGATGAGCAGTGCAAGAGTGTAGGCAGTTAATTCAAGTAAGGCGGAGAGCATAAAAATTAAAGAAATCACTAGAATACTCCCTTTTTGGCAAGGCCGCGGCAGCAGATTGCTGCCTTGGCAGTAAATCTGCACTCCCAAACTCAAACCAAGCAGTGTCCTCAATGCTTAATATTTGGAAGGAATAAACGGCAAAACAGAATATGAATTATATGCAGCAAGGAAAAATAGTAAAAGCAATGAATATTGAATAAAGGACAAAGAATTTTAGAGCGACTCCGAAGAGCTGCTCGTAACAATTTTCCTCCGTGGCCTTGATGCCAAGTGCTTTGTCCTTGGGGAGGGCGATGGTTGCGCCTTTGCTTGCCTCGGCGGCTAGACTCGAGTGGGTGGGGTCCTATGCATCGGGGCCTCTACTTCTTCTCCTTCTCCTACTAAAAACAAAAGAAAACAACAAGTAGATATTAAATGTCCTAAACTAAAATTATTCCTATAAATTGCAGAAAATAAAAGATCGAAAGTTGCGACATTAATTCGTTAAAGGAGGGCGTGCTAGGGCATCTTCCAAAGTGATGGTCTCCATGGTTTTTATGTCCTGTGGTCCAGAATAATGCTTCAAGCGTTGGCCATTTACTTTGAATTCATGGTCATCTGTTAGTGATTTGATCGTTACAGCTCCATGGGGAAAAAATCAAACAACTTCAAATGGTCCTGACCATCTAGATTTGAGTTTTCCTGGAAACAGTTTAAGTCTAGAGTTGAAAAGGAGAACGTGCTGCCCCGGCAGGAACTGCCTCGGCAGTAACCTTTTGTCATGCCATTTCTTTATTTTCTCTTTGTAGATTTTGGCATTCTCATAGGTGATTAAACATGGAAAGTACAACGACCCTCTTTCCTTCCTACCACATTCATAGATTTCTTGTAGGATCAACTCTCCCACATTGATACTCCTTTTGTTGATGATGGATTGGATGAGAACCAATCTCCTCTTATCTATCGTGCTGTTATGGGATGTTGAAATGAGGTGTTGTTTTTCGAACGTGTTCCATAACTTTGCCTCGGGCCTTAGATTTTGTCTTGCCACAGAGCCTTTGTGTGATCCGGTTTCCCACTGTGTGTTATCATAGCAAAGATCATCTTTGATGAGTTCATAGTCCTCGTTGCTGATGTCCTCTAGAAACGCTGCATGGTCATCACGAGCAGGTTGGAGGCCAAAGAACAAATTGATGGTGTTGGCATCAAGCTAAATTGGTCTACCCCGGCAGTGGACATAGAGAGAATCTTCGCTTGGCCCATGCGCGTAAAACTCTCTCACAATCGTGGCGTTGGCCTAGGGGGTTGTAAGCAAAAGATTTGTCATTCTTGGTATGCTATTTTATCGAACAAGTAATGCTCGATTCTATAGTTCTCCGCATCTGAATGCTGGAATCCCTGTTCTTCCCACAATTGCCTTGCAACGAAAGATCTGTTGAAGCGTTCTTCAACGGCGACGGGTGCGAATCTTTTGTAATGTAACCCCCTTAGCCCGGCCTAGACGGAACCGTCTCTAATGGGTCACACGGGGAATACCGAACCAAACCCGTGAAGGCTCAATTCGACAAACGACCCTGAAAACCGTTATATATATTTTTTCCTTTATCTCATCTAAAGGCATAATTATGTTCCTATGTGTTTCGATTTCATGCAAAACAAGAACGGTAGCAATTCGATCACAATTGAGCACTCAATTTACACATGAGCAACTTAAGGACTAAAACGTGAATATTTTAAATTCTTTTGACAAGTTAGAAATTCATTCCACCAAAGTTCAATTAAACATGCAAAGAACTCTCATGATAGATTTCAGACCAAACGGAGCATTCTAACATCATCAATTACATGCTTCACTAACTAGGGACCAAAATGTAAAATTTTTAATTTCTAGGGACTACCTCCAATTTAAATTAGCCAACTTGAAATTAAGTCAACTTTATGCATCAAGGTGAAATTTCAACTCAAAATAACATTCTTAGCTACAATAATTAAATATAGAAAGATATCCGGGACTAAAATACAACTCTGACAACAATCAACTAATAACCAATCAAATGTTTCGAAACCTTCATTAAAGGTTTTGAAACTTTATGGAAAAGGTTTCAAAACTTTTCCTTGAAAGTTTCGAAACTTTCATTCCAGAAAGGTTTTAATATCCAACTAGCCCGCAAGGTTTCGAAACCTTCCTGGAAGTTTCGAAACTATTTGATAAAGGTTTCAAAACTTTCCCTAAATCATGAATGCAAAAACTACTTTAAGAGCATGTCTAAAATATGGCAATTATGAAACGATATGGGAACCGTTAAGAGAGCGAAACCATTTAACTTACCTCCGAGTGTGGGGAGGTATTCCACACCATTCCTACACTCCCAAACCTTTGATAAAACAAGTAAAACCTTGCCGATACGGCAATCCACTCACCACTTGTCCAAAACTAGCTTGCCGAAGCCAACCGACATTCTCGCCTTTTCCGAAACACCTTCAACACTTAGCTCAACAGTTTGACCTGTTTTTAACATATTAAAACAGAGGTATTAATGCATATTAATGCATTCAATCAACCTCCCACACTTTCCAAACAAGCAGCCCCAAAAACTACACTTAAGAAAACCGAAAAAACAACCGAAACTTATCCGAATGACTTCCAACCCTTAGCCAACGAAAACCAAAACTTATCAACATCAAAACACAACCAAGAACCATGATATAACCATCCTAAACCTGCAGCAAACATTCAGCCACCCAAAGAAGTCATAAACCGAAGATCTAAGCCAATTAACACCACCAAAACCTAAGATCCGGGTTTATCCATCCATGAACCATTAATTCCATGTTAAAACACACCAAAATTAATTGATTTACCCATTGAAAACCATCAGGTATCACCTTATTACGGGATTGCATCAATTCAATCAAAATTAACCGATAAAAACCGAAAATCATCAATTAAAACCATAAAACAAATCAAGAACTCAATGCAATGGGTCAAACACTTGGGAATTTCAATAAAGAACTCAAAGTTCAGAGGTTTGAATGGTTTCTTACCTCCAAACAAGATCCAACCTCTTCCAATTGAAAAACCCATGAAAAACAAGTTGTAAAATGTAATGAAATTAAAGAGAAATAAAGTGAAAATAATATGAATGAAATTGAATCAAAAAGATGTGATTTAGCTTGATAAAATTGAAGAGAATTTTGATTGGAAACCAAGAAAATTAGGAGAAGTTGAGAGAAAATGGGTAGTTATGTGAAATGATGATTTTGGTGAAAAATGGGAAATATATCTTAATAAAAATCTTTAAGATAATTAAAATGAGTTTATAAAGAGATTTTTGGAAGGTTAGATCTGATGAGAAAGATTGGATAAATAGCCCCTTAAAGATTCTAAGTTTTGACCCATTTACATTTTAGTCACTAAAATTTTCATTTTTACAAAATAGTCACTATTTTTCAAAATGTCAAGGTTCATATTGTAATTTTACAAAATTGAGTTTACCAAAATCAAATAGAGTCGAAATAATAATTTTAGAGTATTTTTCCATATTTTATTTCCTTTGAAAACCATTTATAAAAATTAATTCCTAGATTTAGGCTAATTGGCTTAACCAGTTCAACCGAACCCTTGATCCGACCTTGATAATACCTAGGCCCATTTTTGGGATGTTACAACTCTCCACCACTTAAGAAATTTCGTCCTCAAAATTTAAATAGCGAGAAGAGGTAAGGAACTACTCACTTCCAAACTTCTTTCACTTTTACACAACTTTTTCAGCACCCTGCTACCACCAAAAGTGTTTTAAACCACACGACAAACTTGCCACCCAAACCTTGATCTTATAAAATAAGATCTTAACAAACCTTTCACCCACTAAGATAATACAAGATTCCAACCAAATATTTACCCTCCTTGGACAACAACAGATCCGTCCCTCATACCAAAGCAACAACATATAAACCACCACCCCATCTCAACTCTCACAAAAAGAACATAACTCAAAGAGAAACCATTTTTCTTATTTAAGATCAGTAACCAACTCCTGAAAACCATAACGATTTTCATATTACAACTGTCGAACTAACCCTTTTCTTCAACATCCTCCAACATACCAGGTAACCATATAAGCCTCTCATCAACCTTCGGTCCACACAACGACGTTCAAACAACAAGCCTCGAACAAACTTAATACAAAATTGCTAAACATAGTCTTAAGCAAACTCCATCAATGACAACACCTTCACTAAGAGACATGGTAACCATAACTTAATATCTCAACATACCATCCCTCCACCTATGGATGATAAAACCCAACACTCAAACGGAAACCAACGTCGGCCTCAAAAACCTCGAATCTTAACATATTATAGATACACCACTCACCCATCTTTCCAATGGGACCTATAAACCCAAGAAAAATCGTACTCAAACAAACGATTGATCCACCAAAACTCATAGGAAAACTCAATACCATCCCCAGAACTTTACCACCAAACTCGTGATGATTCTTTCCGAATTTACCTTGGCACCTTGACTGATACCAAAACCCAAAGAAAAATGATACTCCAACTTAACTTATCGGCAGGACAACATCCACCCATAATTCAACCATATCCAAAACAATCCCACTCAAAAACACCTAGTCCCAAACTTCTACCAAAACACCGTACCACCAAACACATAGAAAAGATTACCATATGCTCCGATTAAAATACCACTCCAACTCGGCACCCTTCGAAACAACCATGCAGCTCATATAATATAAAAGCTTCTCAATACAAAACTAAACCTTGCCAAACACATTCTCAACTAGACCCTCAACAAACATTTGACAACGACTTACCTCTGATCAACTTAACCAAGGTAGAGTCTCATCCATAGCTCCACCATTTTACCAGGACTCTACATAGCTTTAACTGAACAACTTACCTCGTAACTCCACAACAACCCTAGCTCACCCACAAAACAAACACCCATCACAGGCATCCTTACGCAAGCCAAGTCATCCTCGATAGCTAACATTCCACAAAACATACCATACAAGGAACTTACCAACTTTGTGCCAATACCCAACATTATACTCATCTCAACTACAATACCTCCAACTAACTCAACACCATATTTCAAACTTTAAGATCCACATATCGTTAAGTGCCTTGACACTTAACTCAAAACTCCTTCCCAAAATCTACTCATCGATAAACCAACTCTTATCCCACCTATACCACAACAAAATCCAAGCTTGTAAAACTATTCCTTCCACTCGCTCCAAAATCTTTTTTTTTACAACCTTGCCAAAAGCAATATCCATATTGATGAAACATCCACAAACATGAACCTACTAAACACAGACTCTCACAACACTTCTCGATAAAAGCAAGCCCACAAGATCGAACAACTGATACAAACCATAAACTGTCCAACGGTCCTCGATACACCACTTCAAACATTACCACAACCTAACTTTAACCGAGGTAAACCCAACTTAACTCCTTATAAACACAACATGTGCAATTTTCACCTTTACAGCAAAACTAAACCTCTCAGGGTCACAACAAACCATGAGTCAAACCCATGATACCACAACTACCATACTAATATATCTTCTACTTTATTTTCAAAACTCCACCCAATACTCCTGACAGAAAAAACACTAGATCGGTCACAACCCCCGATCTAACCGCACACTAAACCATACCACAAAGGATTCCCCGTTCTTTTTTTTTTTTTCCATCAAACATGACGATTAAACAACACACCCTTTTTTTTCCCAAAACAAAACCACACTACACTGAAAAACACCAAACCGCCTTACATTACATAACATACTACAACCTTCTTACAACCTCCAAACCCCAACTAGTGAGAATTCGCAAAACTCAACCTTACATCTCTTAATAACCAACTCAAAACTAACCATAACTCAGGGTATTCCCCTCGGGTTCAAACACTCACAACTCCGCCTAACTAACCAATCTTTATTCTGGATTATACCCTAACCAAAAGAGTAATTCGCTCATAGCACATCAAGCTCAAGACCAATAATGAGGCTCTTTCAATACAACCATTTTTTTTACTCCCAACCATCAACCATGCACCACTTCCATCTTCAAAAAAGATACTCGTAAGTGTGAACAAATGTATGCATGATTTCCTTTATGCCCTCATAAATTCCTGTGCAAGTGCATGTAAATGCAATTTCTAATGTCATGCTCGGGAATGCATGCATGTCCTATTATATCTATATCTATATCTATATCTATATCTATATCTATATCTATATCTATATCTATATCTATATCTATATCTATATCTATATCTATATCTATATCTATATCTATATCTATATCTATACCTATATCTATATATGTGTGTGTGCTCTTATACTATGTATGATTATTGTTCACACTCACAAATAACATCCTCAACTCTAACAATCCAACTAATAACTTGCAAACCTCTCCCACACAACACATAAAACCTTCGAAGCCTGGTACTCATAGAGACGTAGCCACCTGCTACACACAACCACATTAGGTTCCCAGACTGAGCTGATCCAAAACCCCTTTCACACTCAAACACGATTGAGGACTCAATCGACTCAAAATCTGTCATCTCAACACCATATCATAACATGAACTCGTCGTTCCTCCACAATTCCTCTATTAACAAATCTCAACTCTCTTATCAATCCCATATCAGAAAAATTCATAATTTTATAATGAATAACAACATTCTTTTACAAAATAATTAGGCCAGCAAAAAGCAAGTTCCAAGTAGCTCAAGTATAATATAAAGCACTTTTTTTCTAGTAGTAGTTAGAGCAATGGGTCTCCCGGAATAATCCCCCAATAAAACAAATTCAACCATTACATGACACAACAACCATATACGATGATATCAAAACCATCTCATCAAAGCATAATACAATCACCATGCTTATCCACACAATAGTCATACAATGCTCAAACCATTCTTTTATCAGCAAAAGATCATGTTTACTTTCATTTATCAACCCATGACATATTAATGCAACAAGATAAAATTATACTTGCATACACCATATTGTTAAACAAGACAATTTCTAGCATACCACAACATAGATCAAACATTTAGCATTAATACTTAGCAACATGCTTGCATTTAAACATTAATCAATCACCGTGCATAGCAGAACAACAGTCCATGTTATACAACAAACGAGATACATCACCATCTTAATCATCGACTCCCCAAAAGTTCTAAACCTGGCTCTGATACCACCAAATGTAACCCCTTTAGCCCGGCCTAGATGGAACCGACTCTAATGGGTCACACGGGGAATACCGAACCAAACCCATGAAGGCTCGATTCGATAAACGACCCTGAAAATTGTTATATATTTTTTTCCTTTATCTTATCTAAAGGCATAATTATGTTCCTATGTGTTTCAATTTCATGCAAAACAAGAACGGTAGCAATTCGATCACAATTGAGCACTCAATTTACACATGAGCAACTTAAGGACTAAAACGTGAATATTTTAAATTTTTTTGACAAGGTATAAATTCATTCCATCAAAGTTCAATTAAACATGCAAAGAACTCTCATGATAGATTTCAGACCAAACGGAGCATTCTAACATCATCAATTACATGCTTCACTAACTAGGGACCAAAATGTAAAACTTTTAATTTCTAGGGACTACCTCCAATTTAAATTAGCCAACTTGAAATTAAGTCAACTTTATGCATCAAGGTGAAATTTCAACTCAAAATAACATTCATAGCTACCATAATTAAATATGGAAAGATATCCGGGACTAAAATGCAACTCCGACAACAATCAACTAATAACCAATCAAAGGTTTCGAAACCTTCATTAAAGGTTTCGAAACTTTATGGAAAAGGTTTCAAAACTTTTCCTTGAAAGTTTCGAAACTTTCATTCCAGTAAGGTTCTAATATCCAACTAGCCCGCAAGGTTTCGAAACCTTCTTGGAAGTTTCGAAACTATTTGATAAAGGTTTCGAAACTTTATGCCCAGAAACATAAAATCAGCCCCTTTTAAATAGATTTAACTCATTCAAAACACCACCAATAATCACCATTAACTATATGCATAATTCCTAGGCACCAAGAGCAACTTAAATATCCAATACATACTCAAGTTCAAATAATCAAAGAAACGTTTGCAAATCAAAAGCCAATTCTTACAACAATGTAACCATACCCCATTGCTCTCTTACTACTACTACGTTTTAAAACACATACTTGAGCTATTCATCGACATACACTTGGAACCTTGCTTTCCTTGGCCGCCTTGATTAGTGTCTCTGCATTGTAAGGTAAAAGTTAGGGTAAGCATAAGCTTAGTGAGGGGTAAACTATAAAGAAAACACCTTTACAATACAACACATAAGTCCATCAATAAACTCTTTAAATCATGCCATATCATGCTCACTAAAAGTATCTCAAACATGGTTTGCAAAATCGAAATAACTTCTTTATCAAGTAACATTCATTTCATGTATTACAAAGCTAAAACTCTCAATGCTTTCATGCTTTTAAAACAACCATTAAACTTATGGCCCTTTTTAATACATATGCATCTTTATGCACCATCACAAGTCCTATATGCTATTGACCTAGCAAAGCTTATATCAAGTACTCAATAATGTGCAAGGTACAAGTCTTACATGCTAAACATATAGCAATGCTCAAGCTACTCTCTCATGCTCATATCCTTGTACAAAGTTTAATCAAGAACACATGCTTGTGAAACTTATGATTTTAAAACATTACATTCTAATAATTCTATATCAATACGTGTCACAATCTCATGCATTTCAATACACAAAAATCTCAATCATAAGTCATGCATATTGGCTTTCTAGTGACCATCTGTTGTGAACCATAAGCTCACCGAATACGTGGATCCATTATTTTAGAGACCCTTAGTCTCGACATGACACAAAGTCACCCTTTGGAGACCCTTAGTCTCGACATGACACGAAGTCATCCTTGACATGACACGAAGTCACCCTCATCAAGCTCTACCACGCACGGTTGGACACAAAGTCACCCTTGTTACGTGTAGGCGGCTCTACCACGCACGGTTGGACACAAACTCACCCTTGCTACGTGTAGGCATTATCTTTATTTTCATAATCTTTATAGTGCACTCAATCCTAATGACATGTCATTTGTATTCGCATCTAAAGTTAGTGTCACTAGGCCAATATCATACTCATTATGCATGGTAGCTTGCTATTTTACAATGCACTAAATATATGTTCAACAAAATGAACCAAATCATGCTCAACGGCTTTATTCGGGGAAAGAGAAATAACCATACTTTAATCCAAATCATTCTCATGCTTTAAAAGACATGGAAACCATCATTAACCATTCATATACAACAGCTAACACATGCATGCATAACTTTCGAATTCAATTCTTGCATTGGAAAACCATTCCTTCACATGCATCTTTTATAAAATCAATGCAACATTATCAATCATTGGATTTGTTACCAAAAACATAGATATTACTAGAACTCATGAAATGATTGATTGCCAAAATATAAGCAATACCAATGGACAATAATGAAAACATCTTTTAGCCAAAGCACTTATCAATTCTCATGCATAAATCATGAATACAAAAACTACTTTAAGAGCATGTCTAAAATATGGCAATTGTGGAAAGATATGGGAACCGTTAAGAGAGCGAAACCATTTAAATTACTTCCGAGTGTGGGGAGTTTTTTCACACCATCCCTACACTCCCAAACATTTGATAAAACAAGTAAAACCTTGTCGATACAACAACCCACTCACCACTTGTCCGAAACTAGCTTGCCGAAGCCAACCGACATTCTCCCCTTTTCCGAAACACCTTCAACACTTAGATCAACACCTTCAACTATTTTTAACATATCAAAATAGAGGTATTAATGCATATTAATGCATTCAATCAACCTCCCATACTTTCCAAACAAGCAGCCCCAAAAACTACACTTAAGAAAACCGAAAACACATCCGAAACTTATCCGAACGACCTCCAGCCCTTAGCCAACGAAAACCAAAACTTATCAACATCAAAACACAACCAAGAACCATGATATAACCATCCTAAACCAGCAACAAACATTCAACCACCCAAACAAGCCATAAACCGAAGATCTAAGCCAATTAACACCACCAAAACCTAAGATCCGGGTTTACCCATCCATGAACCATTAATTCCATGTTAAAACAAACCAAAATTAATTGATTTACCCATTGAAAACCATCAGGTATCACCTTATTACGGGATTGCATCAATTCAATCAAAATTAACCGATAAAAACCGAAAATATCAATTAAAACCATAAAACAAATCAAGAACTCAATGAAATGGATCAAACACTTGGAAATTTCAATAAAGAACTCAAATTTCAGAGGTTTGAATTGTTTCTTACCTCCAAACAAGATCCAACCTTTTCCAATTGAAAAACCCATGAAAAACAAGTTGTAAAATGTAATGAAATTGAAGAGAAATAAAGTGAAAATAATATGAACGAAATTGAATCAAAAAGATGTGATTTAACTTGATAAAATTGAAGAGAATTCTGATTGGAAACCAAAAAAATTAGGAGAAGTTGAGAGAAAATTGGTAGTTATGTGAAATGGTGATTTTGGTGAAAATGGGAAATATATCTTAATAAAAATCTTTATGATAATTAAAATGAGTTTATAAAAAAATTTTTGGAAGGTTAGATCTGATGAGATAGATTGGATAAATAGCCCCTTAAAGATTCTAAGTTTTGACCCATTTACATTTTAGTCACTGAAATTTTCATTTTTACAAAATAGTCACTATTTTCCAAAATGTCAAGGTTCATAGTGTAATTTTACAAAATTGAGTTTACCAAACTCAATAGAGTCCAAATAAAAATTTTAGAGTATTTTTCCATATTTTATTTCCTTTGAAAACCATTTATAAAAATTAATTCCCGGATTTAGGCTAATTGGCTTGACCGGTTCAATCGAACCCTTGATCCGACCTTGATAATACCTAGGTCTATTTTTGGGATGTTACATGTAGGCTGCCATGGGTAGAGATAAGCAAAGAAGTTTGTGAAAGTTGTTAAGAAATTTGAGAGAGATAAGCAAAGAATTCTAAGAAATCAAGAATGAAAAATGAATAGTTCAATGTGAGAATGTGTTTATATAGGCCTTGGCCTTGTACTACCGTGTTTAATCCAACTAGCCGTTGGCATTGACTGCCACGGCTAAAATTTCGCCAAACTAGCCGTCATACACTTCCTCCCGTTGTAACTGTTGCGCCCCTGACACTGTTTACTACTGCGATAGTGGATCTTCTTTTGAATGTCTTCACCTTCAATCTTGATTCTTGTCTAAAATAAACACCAATAATAAAAATTAAAAATAAAACAAAAATAGAAAGAAAATGCTAAACTAATTCTAATCCTAAAAATGTAATAAAATAAAGATAAGATAATGAAATTAAGTCACGATAAGAGTGCATACAAGTGTATCTCCTAAGGTGGTTGTCTCAATAATCCTCATATCATGTAGGTCAGAATAGTGCTTCAAGAGTTGGCCATTCAATTTGAACTCATGCTCGTCCCTTTTTGATTTGATCAATACTGCACCATGTGGAAAGGCCTGAACAACTTCGAATGGGTCTGACCATCTGGACTTGAGTTTTCCTGGGAACAATTTGAGCCTGGAATTAAAAAGGAGGACTTGCTGCCCCGGTAGGAACTGCCTCGGCAGTAGCTTATGGTCATGCCATCTTTTAGTGTTTTCTTTGTAGACCTTGGCATTTTCATAGGCTGCTACTCTGAATTCCTCTATTTCATTGAGGTCTAGCAGTCTTTCTGGCCAGCTTTCTCCCATTCCATGTTCAAATTTTTCACTGCCCAATAAGCTTTGTGCTCAATTTCCACGGGAAAATGGCATGCTTTTCCAAATATAAGCCTGTATGGAGAGGTTCCCAATGGGGTCTTGTATGTTGTCCTATATGCCCATTTGTCCGTGGGTGGTAGGCCGTAGCAATTTTGTGCGTGACGCCTAATTTCTTCAGGGCTGCGACAATGAGTCTATTGTCGAAGTGTTTACCTTCATCACTAATTATCGCTCTAGGTACTCCAAATCTGGTGAATATATTTTTCTTGAGAAATCTCTGAACTGTCTTGGAATCATTGTGTGGTGTGCCAATAGCTTCGACCCATTTTAATACATAATCCACTGCTACTAGGATGTAGAGATTCCCTTGAGATGATGGGAATGGTCCCATAAAGTCTATGCCCCAAACATCAAATAGTTCTACTTCCAATATGGGCTGCAATGGCATCTTATTGCGTCTAGAGATATTGCCCGTGCGTTGGCATCGATCACAGTGCTTGTAGTAAAGTTGTGCATCTTTGAAGAGTGTTGGCCAATAAAAGCCTGATTGAAGCACTTTGGTTGTTGTTCTGTCTCCTCCAAAATGTCCACCACATGGTGAATCATGGCATCGCCGGAGCACTTCTTTTTGCTCGTCCTCTGGTACACATCTTCTTATAACCTGATCTGCACATTGATTGAACAAAAGAGGGTCGTCCCAGAAGTACTGCTTCGCATTATGCAGGAACCTCTTTTTTTCATTATGGTTAAGGTTATAAGGCAGAACACCACTAGCTAAGTAATTGACAATATCAGCATACCATGGAGTAGTGGTGACTGCGGAAATGTCTTCTATCAAGGTTGCCGAAATATACTTAGTTACTGTCATGGCAGCGCAGTTGTATACTGCCACAGTCTCTACCTCGGTAGATTCTTTTGTCGAGATTTGCAAGATGTGTTCGTCTGGGAATGTGTCCTGTATTTCATCTAGTGTGTCAGTTTTCTCCCCTGCTTCTAATCTGGAAAGATGATCGGCTACCTGATTTTCCGTACTTTTTCTATCCTTGATATCTATGTCAAATTCTTGTAAAAGAAGGATCCATCTAATCAGTCTAGGCTTGGCATCCTTCTTGGAAAACAGGTACTTGATTGCCGAATGGTCGATGTAGAAAGTCACTTTTGTTCCAATAAGGTAGGATCAGAACTTATCAAAGGCAAAGACCACTGCTAGTAATTCCTTCTCTGTGGTGGTGCAATTGATCTAGGCATCATTGAGGGTTTTACTAGCATAGTAAATAACATGAAATAGGTTATTCTTTCTCTGCCCAAGTGCTGCCCCGACAGCATGATCACTGACATCACACATTATTTCAAAAGGTAGGGCCCAATCTGGTGGGACTACAATTGGTGCGGTGATCAGCTTCTCTTTGAGGGCTTCAAATGCTTCAGTGCATTCCTTGCTAAACTCAAATTTCCTGTCCTGTTCAAGCAAATTACATAAGGGTTTAGAAATTTTGGAAAAGTTAGCAATAAACCTCATGTAGAAACCTGCATGACCCAAGAAACTTCTAACTCCTTTGACTAAAATCGATGGGGGCAATTTCTTTATCACATCTATCTTAACCTTGTCAACTTCGATTCCTTGTGATGAGATTTTGTGACGCAAAACTATGCCTTCATTCACCATAAAGTGGCATTTTCCCCAGTTTAGAACTAAAAATCATCCATGAATATCTCTAGGAAGTCTTCGACCATGTCGTGAAAAATTACCATCATGCATCTCTGAAACGTTGCCGGGGCATTGCAAAGGCCGAACGACATTCTTCTAAATGCATATGTCCCATATGGGCAAGTGAAGGTGGTTTTTGCCTGGTCTTTAGGGTCTATGGCAATTTGATTATAGCCTTAATGACCATCAAGAAAACAGTAAAAGGGCTTACCAGCAAGTCTATAAGGCATTTCATCAATGAAAGGCAATGGAAAATGATCCTTCTTTATTGCCTTATTTAATTTGTGGTAATCCATACAAACCCTCTAACCGGTCATAGTCCTGGTTGGGATCAACTCATTTTTTTCATTGGTTATTACCGTCATGCCACCTTTCTTGGGTACACATTGTACCGGGCTTACCCATGCACTGTCACAGATAGGATAAATGATTCCAGCATCAAGCCATTTGATTATTTCCTTACGTACTACCTCTTTCATGGCATGGTTAAGTCTCCTCTGGGCCTCAATAGTGGGCTTGTGATCTTCCTCTAAAAGGATTTTATGCATGCAAACGGCTGGGCTTATCCCCTTCAAGTCACCAATTCTTATAGTTTGTTTCTAGGTAAACACTTGGGTAGCCGAAAGGTTAAGTCTAAAGAATAGGCATAGTTACGGTGGGGAGAATAGATGGAAACGTAAGACCAAGAGAGAGTAGAGTTTGGAAAATTGATGGTTTGCATTGCTTGAGGACAAGCAATAGTTCGAGTTTGGGGGTGTGATAAGTGCTCAACTCACTATCACTTTTTACACCTTTTATGGGCATTAATCACCGAATTTACACCCACTCGGACCAATGCATGTACATAATGTGATATATTAGAAGTTATGCTTATGAAGACAATATTTACAAAAAAGGCAAGTTTTACTGCATTTTTATATCTGTGCAGGAGAAACAAGTGCCGCGACAGCAACATGGTCGAGGCAGTACCTGATGTCGAGGCAGCAGCTGAGAGTCAAAGAGCAATACTATAGGCGATTGGAAGAGAAAAATCCAAGGGACGTTTCTGGACATAAAGCATATGGATCGGAGCTGGCTAGCATGAGGAAAAGCCCAAGACAAGGCCACGCGGGAAAGCCTCTTAGTTGAATTAAACTTGGAAATATTTTATTTATGTACATGACTTGTTCCCTACTCCAAGTTGTATTCTACTTAGGAAAGGTTTGCCCTAGGTCAAGCCTATATAAGACCTAGCCATCCAATGTATAGGGATATACCGAGAGAGAGAGAGACGATTCATAGAGTTTACCGTAAGACACTTTGTTTTCTTTCTCTCAAATTATGTTCTAAGCTTTCTTAGGGTTTAGATGAAGGTTGTTTAGTATTTGTGAGAGGAGATTGTACTTTTTCTTTGTTTCAATGCAATAAAACTATCAAGGTTTGCTTTCCTTTGTTATTCTTTGTTCTTACATTCAAGCTCGGGAGAGAAGTTCGTGAGTAATCCATTTATCTAGACTCGGGAGAGTTAGATTCAGGAAAGGGGTAAGTACGGTGTTTCAATCGCGAAATACTAACTCGGCCTAGGGATAAGTTAAGAGTTTCAGCGGCTAAAAGAAGTGTGAGATTGGTTGGTGAGTATAATTGATTCACCCCGGGAGGTATTATCAAGGACTGGTCATCAACAGTACTTCGACTTAGGGATAAGCGGAGTCATCCAAGGACACTTTGCCGAACTTTGGTAAAGTCCACCCACGAGCAAGGGATTGCCGCGGCGGACAGTATCGTCGCTGCCAAGGCAGTAATCTGTAGTGCTGCAAAGGCAGTGATATACGATTGCATTGGGCAGAGACAAGTCAATCAAATCCACAATACAACGCAACTGGATCTTGACCTCTCTCTCTATTAATCAACTCTTATTCTTTTACTTAGTTGTTTTATTTCAATTTATTTAGTTTCATCCGAACCCAAATCACTTGTGTTTTATTTTATTTCTTTTTACAGAACAAGAAGACAAAGAAGTCATATTAAGTATACCAATCCTTGTGGAGACGATTGATAAGTGCTCAACACACTATCACTTTATACTCCTTTATGGGTATTAAATCACCAAATATACACCCACTTAGACCAATGCATGTGCTTATTGTGATATATTTAGAAGTTATGCTCATATAAATAACATTTTCAGAAAAAGGCATGTTTTACTGCAGTTTCATATCTGTGCAGGAAAACCAGTGTCGCGGCAGTGACAAGGCCGAGGCAGGACCTGATGTCGAGGCAGCAACAGAAAGACAGGAAGCAAGACTGTAGGCGGTGGAGAGATAAAAATACAAGGAACGTGTCTGGACTCAAAGCCCATAGATCGGAGCTGGCTAGCACAAGGAAAAGCCCAAGGCAAGACCACGCAGGAAAGCCCCTTAGCCAAATTAAACTTGGAAATATTTTTATTATTATGTACTTGACTTGTTCCCTACTCCAAGTTGTATTCTACTTACGAAAGGTTTTCCCTAGGTCTAGCCTATATAAAGACCTAGCCACCCAATGTATGAAACACGGAATACCTAGGGAGAGAGCCGATTTCTATTCTTGTTTTCTTCTTCTCCATTATGTTCTAAACCTTATTAGGGATTAGGTGAAGGTTGTCGAGTATTTGTGAGAGGATATTGTACTTTATCTTTGATTCAATGCAATAAAGTTATTAAGGTTTGCTTATCCTTTGTTATTCCTTGTTTTGAAAATTGAGCTCGGGAGAGGATGTTGTGAATCATCCATTTATCTAAGCTCGGGAGAGTTAGATTCACGAAAGGGGTAAGTACGGTGTTTCAATCGCGAAATACTAACTCGTCCTAGGGATAGGTTAAGAGTTTTAGCGGCTAAAAGAAGTGTGAGATTGGTTGGTGAGTATAATTGGTTTACACCGAGAGGTATCATCAAGGACTAGTCATCAACAGCACTCTGACTTAGGGATAAGTGGATTCATCCAAGGACACTTTGCCGAACTTTGGTAAAGTCTACCCACGAGCAAGGGATTGTCGCGGCAGACAGTATTGTCGCTGCCAAGGCAGTAAACTACAGTGCTGCCGAGGCAGTGATATACGATTGCATTGGACAGAGACAAGTCAATCAAATCCACAATACGACACAACTGGATCCTAGCCCATCTCTCTCTATTATTTCAACTCTTTATTTTTATTTAGTTATTTTAGTTTAGATAAATCAACTCCAATCACTTGTGTTTTTACTTTTCTACAGAACAAGAAGGTGAAGAAAGCATATTAAGTATACCGGTCCCTGAGGAGACGATAACTCGATAAAATACTTATCACTTATTACTTTTGATGTGTCCACTTGCACTAAACGCGCACTTTTGACACGCGACAAGTTTTTGACGTCGTTGCCGGGGACTGGCAACTAAATTTTGTTTTCTTTATTTTCTTGTTTCTTTTTCTTTTTCTTTTACTCTTGCTTGTTTTGGTGTATGACCAGGGCCAATCCAACCAACCCCTTGTACGAGTTAGATCCAGAGATCGAAAGAACAAGGCAAAGGTTGAGGAGACAGATCCAAGGAGCCATGGCAGATCACCCGGTAGGACAAAACTTACCTGCCAGCAATGGAGGACTTCCGCCGCCACCTGGGCCGCGACAGCTCACTGTTAGAGACTTCCTGGAGGAGGACTAAAATGGATTAAACCCAGGAGTCGTTACACCGGAGATTGAAGCAGCCCATTTTGAACTAAAACCCGTTATGTTCAATATGCTTAACACAATTGGACAATTTGGTGGGTCTGCAACTGAAGACGCAAGGCAACACCTCAAGTTCTTCATGGAAATCTGCAACTCTTTCAAAAATCCAAGGAGTCCATGAAGATGTCTTGCGATTAAAGCTATTCCCCTATTCACTGAGGGATAGGGCGAAAGCGTGGTTAAATAGCATTCCAGCAGGATCTATTAGTTCCTGGAGTGAACTTTGTCGTGATTTCATTACTCGTTTTAATCCCACTAATTTATATGATAGAATCCGTAATGAAATTACTTCTTTTCGACAGGCAGAAGACGAACCAATGTACGAGGCATGGGAACGCTACAGGGAGCTATTGCACAAGTGTCCTTTGCATGGATTTCCCCTATGGACACAAGTGACAATGTTTTACAATGCCACGAATACCCCGACAAGGATGATGTTAGATGCCTCGGCAAACGGAACACTCCTGGATAAAGCACCTGAGGAAGCTATTGAAATATTGAATAAACTCGCAAAGAATGACTTCCAGTTTCCTACATCTAGGCGAGGAGGAGTAAGACGCCAAGCCACGGTAAATGAATTAGACACATCAAGTTCAGTGGCAGCACAATTGGCCTCTCTTACCAAGATGGTGCAAAACCTACAGTTACAACAGAATACCCGTGAGGTTAAGGTAATTAATTCATATTGTGACTTATGTGGAGGTAACCACAGTTCCTCTGATTGCATGAATCAAGAAACCGGTATGTATGTTGGGAACTACAACTGCAACAATGTGATGTCCAACACATACAACCCCTCATGGAAGAGGCATCCAAACCTATCATGGAGCAACCCTAACAATGCCTTAAACCCAATCACCCAACCTTCAGGATTTCAGCAACCGATGCAACAACTGCCAAGACCAACAGTAAATGCCGCAGCAGCAGATGCCGCAGCAGCCGGTAAGTTCGTTGGAGAACACGCTAAAGGCCTTTATGATGAAAACTGAGTTATACATGGCAGAGAACAGTAATTTCATCAAAAGGATAGACGCTTTTATGAATAGAACTGAGATGAGGTTGCAAAATCAAGAGGCGGCCATTAAAACGCTGGAAACCTAGGTTGGGCAGTTTGCTCAAACCATTAACACTAGACCACAAGGAGGACTACCTAGCAATACTGAAGTTGCTAAGGTAATGGGCCATGAACAGTGTAAAGCCATCACTACTAGGAGTGGTCTACAACTGAAGGAGAAGATCCCAGAGAGCCAAATTCAATCAGCGGATCAAGCAAAACAAGAGGCTGAGCAAACTAAAGCTGACAACATTGCCCCGATAGAAAGCACTGCAGCTCCTGAGCAGCCTGCCGAGGCAGCAACAACTCCAGTGGTGCCAGGTATTAAATTTCAAACTAAACAAACCCTGGATGAGATGAGACCATCACCACCTTTCCCACAAAGGTTAAAAAAGAAAAAATAGGACCAGCAATTCAAGAAGTTCCTCGACATCTTGAAGCAAGTCCACATCAACATACCGTTCGTTGAAGCTATTGAACAAATGCCCAACTATGCCAAGTTCCTAAAGGACATGGTGTCAAAGAGGAAACGAATAGGTGAGTTTGAGACAGTGGCTGCTACCGAGGGATGCATGGCAATGCTGCATAACCGCATGCCACCAAAGTTAAAAGATCCTGGTTGCTTTACTATACCTTGCGCGATAGGTAAGGATTATGAAGGTAAGGCCCTATGCGACCTTGGAGCAATCATAAATCTCATGCCCAAATCAGTCTTTCAAAAGCTTGGAATTGGAAGGGCGAAACCTACAACAGTGATGCTCCAACTAGAGGATCGATCCTATGTGCAACCCGAAGGAAAAATCGAGGACATACTAGTAAGAGTAGAAAAGTTTATTTTTCTTGCTGACTTCCTTGTCCTTGATTGTAAAGCAGATGACAATGCACCGATCATCCTTGGGAGACCTTTCCTTACAGCTGGACGTACTCTAATTGACGTGGAAAAAGGAGAGTTGACAATGCGGGTCAATGACCAACAAGTCAAACTCAACGCATTCCACAACTTAAAAAAATATGATGATCTAGAGGAGTGCAAGGCCATCCACACAGTAGACACTAAAATATCCTGCCTGGGTAGCTTTCTCGGCAGGATATTCGGCAAAAAGATTAAGCCCAATGTGGATTAACATACAGCAAAAAGGAGTGGCCCATAACCGATTCACAATTTGGGCCTAAGGGAGAGAATAATTTTGGGAGACGCATTTGCATGCTCTCCACCAGTAACATGATCTACTCCCTTTTTTTTATTAATATATTAGGACTAGTTAGTTTATTTTTATGTTCATTTTTTTCTAATAATTTTTGCTTTAAGTACTTTTTTTTGTGTGTTTTATTTAGGAATAATAAGCTAGAATAAAGGAGAAATAGTTCACAGCAGGAACTCTGCCGAGGAAATAAAACAGTGTCAGGGCCGCAGCAGTCCCAACGGGCAGAACAGTGTAACGGCTAGTCTGCCGAGATTCCTGCCGCGACAGAAAAGGAAACGGTTACAAAACGGCTAGTGGCTTCAACGGTCACAAGGCCGAGGCCTATATAAGAAACCCCTTCCTCTTGAACTATTCACTCTTGCTTTCTTGTTTTCTTTAGTATTCATAACAATCTCCCTCTCAAATTACTCTCTGCCTACTAATCTTCGCTAAATTCCAGATTCTTTTCAAGAAAACCTCCAAGAACTCACATCTCTCACTTCTTGATGGCAACATACAAGCGATTCGCCCCAGCCAACGTTGAAGATCGCTTCAACCGATCTTTCATCGCTCGGCAACTTTGGTAAGAACAAGGTTTCCAGCATGCGGACGATGAAAACTACGGCATTGAGCACTACCTCTTCGACAAAATTAAGTACCAAAACTGGGAAATTTTCTGTCTCCAACCTGCCCAGGCGAATGCTACGATCTTGCGGGAGTTCTATGCGCACGGGCCCAGCAAAGACTCCCTCTTCGTTCACTGCCGCGGCAGGCCGATCCAGTTAGATGCCGAGACAATCAACAATTTCTATGGCCTCAACCCTGATAGTGATATCCACGCTGAATTCTTGGAAGACATCAATGCCGAGGACTACGAGCTCATCAAAGACGATCTTTGTTACGTGAACACCCCATGGGAAACCGGTACCCATAGAGGATCCGTAACAAGACAAAGCATAAAGCCCGAGGCCAAGATGTGGAACACCTTTATCAAGCGACGTCTTATCCCCACGTCACACAATAGCACGGTGGATCGCAAAAGATTGGTGCTGATCCAATCCATCATCAACAAGAGGACCATCAACGTTGGCGAGATCATACTCTGGGAAATTCACGAGTGCGGTAAGAAAGATAGGGGACCATTGTATTTCCCTTGTTTGATCACGGGTTTATGTGTTGCCGCAGGCGTGCCCATTGAATAGACGGACGAATACACGCCCCCACGACGAGGATGGACCAGGGACTTCTGCCACAAAGTCATGCAATTCACGCAAGCAGAGCCTGTCCAAGCAACGCCGCAGCAGTTCACTGCCGATACTGCTGCCGGGGCCCAGTACACGGCAGACATGCCTGGTACTGCCCACACCTCTGTCGCGGCAGACCCATACCAGGAGATCTTGCAACGGATGGCAGCAATGGACCTTAGACAACAACGGTACATGGAGTACCAAAGGGATTTCAATGGCACCTTAGCCCAAATGATGTTGCACGCCTTCCCGGACCAAGGAGTACAATTTCCGGAGTTTCCCAGCAATATGTTCGTCACAGCCGCCCCTTACACCAAGACTACACCAGCCCCAGGAGGACCAAGGCCGTTCTTCCATGCAGACCCTCAGCCCCAAAACCAGGCTGCCGGCCCATCCAGGGCAGCAGATTCTACCGCGGCCTCGTCTGTTAGCAGAAGGCCATACAAGCGAAGGGCCGTTTTCAGCACCCCACCCCGATAACCAATTATCATGGGCAGTCTATCAGCCAAGATAGATGCCTATGTGCACCAAAGCTCCACCGCCGCCGGACCAAGTATACACCACACCGGGGGAGCAACAACAATGGGAGGAGGAACGGACGTAATGCTCACCGAAGAGATGGTTGATGTAGAAGAAGGAGAAGAGGTGGAGGCCCTAATACAACGGACACCACCCACTCGAGTCCAACCGCCCCGGCAAGCAAAGGCACAACCATCGCCTTCACCAAGGACAAAGCATTCGGCATCAAGGCCGAGGAGAAAAATTGTTACAAGCAGCTCTTCGGAGTCGCTTTAAAATTCTTTGTCCTTAATTCAATATTAATTGCTTTTATTGTTTTTATTTGCTGCTTCTTATATTCATATTTTGTTTTGCCGCTTACTTCTTCAAATATAAAGCATTGAGGACAATGCTTGGTTTGAGTTTGGGGGTGCAGATTCACTGCCAAGGCAGCAATCTACTGTCGCGGCCTTGCCAAAAAGGGAGTTTTCCAGTGATTTTTTTTTAAATTTTTATGCTCCCTGCCTTACTTGAATTAACTGCCTACACTTTTGCACTACTTATCATCAGTATTGCCTTAGTTTATTCTTTAAGGCTATAGAAATCTTTCTCCTTACCATGTTTAGGTTTTGTTAAGAGGGCTTAACCTTAGGATACTTAAGGTAGAAAACTTAGAAGCTTACTATAGGAAGAACTTTAAACACTTTTGGGACTTGTTGGATTATAGGAGTTCTTTTAATGAACTTAGGTGATAAAGACTTAGATTTTTGGAAAGTAATTAGAGGTGCCCGCCACCGGCTCTAGAAAGTCTCTTCTTCATGCTAGAGGTGCCCAAAATTGGCTCTAGTATGTTTTAAGGAATATTAAAAAGAAAGAAAGAATTTAGTGAAAAGAAAAACACAAGTCTTTGAGGTGCCCGAAATTGGCTCAAGAATTGGTGTTTGATAAGAAGAGAACACTTAACCAAATTCTACTTGTCTTGAACTTAGAGTTTATCTAAGAAAGCCTTTAATCAACTTGTCTAGAAAAACGCACACACTCACAATTCTTATAGTTTGTTTCTAGGTAAACCCTTGGGTAACCGAATGGTTAAGGCTTAAGAATAGGCCTAGTTATGGTGGGGAGAATAGATGGACATGTAAGACCAAGAGAGAGTAGAGTTCGGCAAATTGATGGTTTGCATTGCTTGAGGACAGACAATAGTTCGAGTTTGTGGGTGTGATAAGTTCTCAACACACTATCACTTTTTACTCATTTTATGGGTATTAAATCACCAAATATACACCCACTCGGACCAATGCATGTGCTTATTGTGATATATTTAGAAGTTATGCTCATATAAATAACATTTTCAGAAAAAGGCATGTTTTACTACATTTTCATATCTGTGCAGGAAAACCAATGCCGTGGCAGTGATAAGGCCGAGGCAGGACTTGATGCCGAGGCAGCAACAGAAAGACAGGAAGCAAGACTGTAGGCGATGGAGAGATAAAAATCCAAGGAACGTGTCTGGACTCAAAGCCCAAAGATCGGAGCTGGCTAGCACAAGGAAAAGCCCAAGGCAACCACGCGGGAAAGCCCCTTAGCCGAATTAAACTTGGAAATTTTTTTATTATTATGTACTTGACTTGTTCCCTACTCCAAGTTGTATTCTGCTTAGGAAAGGTTTTCCCTAGGTCTAGCCTATATAAAGACCTAGCCACCCAATGTATGAAACACGGAATACCTAGGGAGAGAGCCGATTTCTATTCTTGTTTTCTTCTTCTCCATTATGTTCTAAACCTTCTTAGGGATTAGGTGAAGGTTGTCGAGTATTTGTGAGAGGAGATTGTACTTTGTCTTTGATTCAATGCAATAAAGTTATCAAGGTTTGCTTATCCTTTGTTCTTCCTTGTTTTCACAATTGAGCTCCGGAGAGAATATTGTGAATCATCCATTTATCTAAGTTCGGGAGAGTTAGATTCACGAAAGGGGTAAGTATGGTGTTTCAATCGCGAAATACTAACTCGGCCTAGGGATAAGTTAAGAGTTTCAGCGGCTAAAAGAAGTGTGAGATTGGTTGGTGAGTATAATTGGTTTACGCCGGGAGGTATCATCAAGGACTAGTCATCAACAGCACTCTGACTTAGGGATAAGCGGAGTCATCCAAGGACACTTTGCCGAACTTTGGTAAAGTCTACCCACGAGCAAGGGATTACCACGGCAGACAGTATTGTCGCTGCCAAGGCAGTAAACTGTAGTGCTGCCGAGGCAGTGATATACAATTGCATTGGACAGAGACAAGTCAATCTAATCCACAATACGACGCAACTGGATCCTAGCCCATCTCTCTCTGTTATTTCAACTCTTTATTTTTATTTAGTTATTTTAGTTTAGATAAATCAACTCCAATCAATTGTGTTTTTACTTTTCTACAGAACAAGAAGGTGAAGAAAGCATATTAAGTATAGCGGTCCCTGAGGAGACGATAACTCGATAAAATACTTATCACTTATTACTTTCGATGTGTCCACTTGCACTAAACGCTCACTTTTGACACGCGACAAGTTTTTGGCGCCGTTGCCGGGGATTGACAACTAAATTTTGTTCTCTTTATTTTTTTGTTTCTTCTTTTTATTTTTATTTTACCTATGTTTTTCTTGGTGTATGACTGGGGTCAATCCAACCAACCCTTTGTTCGAGTTAGACCCAGAGATCGAACAAACAAGGCAAAGGTTGAGGAGACAACTCCAAGAAGCTATGGCAGATCACCCGGCAGGAAAAAACTTACCTGCCGGCAATGGAGGTCTTCCGCCGCCACCAGTGCCGCGACAGCTCACTGTCAGAGACTTCCTGGAAGCGGATTTAAATGGATTAAACCAGGAGTCGTTACACGAGAGATAGAAGCAGCCCACTTTGAACTGAAACCTGTCATGTTCAATATGCTTAACACTATTGATCAGTTTTGTGGGTCTGTAACTGAAGATGCAAGGCATCACCTCAAGTCCTTCATGGAGATATGCAATTCCTTTAAAATCCAAGGAGTCCATGAAGATGTCTTGAGATTGAAGCTATTCCCCTATTCATTGAGGGATAGGGAAAAAGCCTGGCTAAATAGCATTCCAGCAGTATCTATTGGATCTTGGAGTGAACTCTGCCGTGATTTTATTACACGTTTTAATCCTACAAATTTATATGATAGAATTCGTAATAAAATCACTTCTTTTCAACACGCAAATGACGAACCTATGTACGAGGCATGGGAGCGCTACAGGGAGTTATTGCACAAGTGTCCTTTGCATGGATTTCCCCTATCGACACAAGTGACCATGTTCTATAATGCCATGAATGCCCCGACAAGGATGATGTTAGATGCCTCAGCAAACGGAACACTCCTTGATAAAGCACCTGAGAAAGCTATTGAGATACTGAACAAACTCGCAAAGAACAATTTTCTATTTCCTACATCTAGGCGAGGAGGAGTAAGACGCCAAGCCACAGTGAATGAGTTAGACACATCAAATTCAGTGGCAACACAATTGGCCTCTCTTACAAAGATGGTGCAAAATTTGCAACTACAAAAAAATACCAGTGAGGTTAAGGTAATTGATTCTTTTTATGATTTATGTGGAGGTAACCACAGTTCCTCTAAGTGTATGAATCAAGAAACCGGTATGTATGTTGGAAATTACAACCGAACCAATATGATGTCCAACACATAAAATCCCTCATGGAAGAGGCATTCGAACCTGTCATGGAGCAATCCTAAAAATGCCTTAAACCCAACCCAACCTTCAGGATTCCAGCAACCAATGCAACTTCTGCCGCCGCTGCAGGTCCAGCAGCCAATGCCGCAGCAATCGGTAAGTTCGTTGGAGAACACTCTCAAAGCCTTTATGATGAAAACAGAATCATACATGGAAGAGAACAGTAATTTCATCAAATGGACAGATGCTTCCATGAATAGGACTGAGATGAGGTTGCAGAATCAAGAAGCAACTATTAAAACGCTAGAAACCCATGTTGGGTAGTTTTCTCAAAACATAAACACTAGTCCACAAGGAGGAATCGGCCATGAAAAGTGTAAAGCAATCACTACCAGGAGTGGTCTACAGCTGAAGGAAAAGATTCCAGCAAGCCAAAATCCATCAGCAGACCCAGCGAAAGAGGAGGCTGAGCAAACTGATCCTGATAACACTGCCCCGGCAGAAAGCGCTGTAGCTCCTAAATAGTCTACCGAGACAGCAACAACCCCAGTGGTGCCAGGTATTAAATTCCAAACTAAAGAAACCCTAGAAGAGATGAGACCACCACCACCTTTCCCACAAAGATTGAAAAAGCAAAAACAAGACCAGCAATTCAAGAAATTCCTTGATATTTTAAAACAAGTCCACATTAACATACCATTCGTAGAGGCAATTGAACAAATGCATAATTATGCCAAGTTCTTAAAAGACATTGTGTCTAAGAGAAAATGAATAGGTGAGTTTGAAACAATGGCTGCTACCGAGGGATGCATGGCAATGCTACACAATCGCATGCCACCAAAATTGAAGAATCTTGGATGCTTTATCATACCTTGTGCGATAGGTAACAATTATAAAGGTAAGGCCCTATGCGACCTTGGAGCAAGCATCAATCTAATGCCCAAATCTGTCTTCCAAAAGCTTGGAATAAGAAGGGAAAAACCTAAAACAGTTATGGTCCAACTAGCAGATCGATCATATGTGCAACCCAAAGGCAAAATCGAGGACAAACTGGTAAGAGTTGATAAATTTATTTTTCCTGCTGATTTTCTTGTCCTTGATTATGAAGCAGATGATAATGCACCGATCATCTTGGGGAGACCTTTCCTTGCAACTGGACGCATCTTAATTGATGTGGAAAAAGGAGAATTGAGAATGAGGGTTAATGACCAACAAGTCAAACTCAATGCATTCCACAACTTAAAAAAATATGATGATCCAGAAGAGTGCAAGGCCATCCACATAACAGACACCAAAATATCCTGCCTTGGCAGCATGCTCGGCAGGCTATTTGGCAAAAAGATCAAGCTCAAAGTGGATGGAAACACAGCAAAAGGGAGTGGCCAACATCTGATTTATAATTCTGGCCAACAAGAGAGAATCATCTTGGGAGATGCATTTGCATACACTCCACCAGTAACATGATCTCTTCCCTTTTCTTTTTATATTATTATTATATTAGGATTAATTTAGTTTATTTTTTTATTTTTCTAATTCGTTTTTGCTTTAAGTACTTTTCTTGTTTGTGTTTAATTTTTATTTAAGATAATAAGCAAGAATAAAGGAGAAATAGTTCACAGTAGGAACTCTGCCGAGGCAGAAAACAGTTTCAGAGCCGCAGCAGTTTCAACGGGCAAAACAGTGTAACGGCTAGGCTGCCGAGATTCCTGCCGTGGCAGAAAAGGAAACGACAGTAAAGAGTAACGGCTACAAAACGGCTAGTGGATTCAAACGGTCACAAGGCCGAGGCCTATATAAGCAACCCCTCCCTCTTGAACTATTCACTCATGCATTCTTGTTTTGTTTAGAATTCTTAACAATCTTGCTCTCACAATACGCTCTGCCTACTCACAACTCTTCGTGAAATTCCCAGATTCCTTCCAAGAAAATCTCCAAGAAATCAATCTCTCACAATCTTTATGGCCACTTACAAGCGCTTTGCCCCAACCAATGTTGAAGACCGCTTCAACAGGTCCTTCATTGCCCAGCAATTGTGGGAAGAACAAGGATTCCCACACTCGGATGATGAAAACTACGGCATCGAGCATTATCTCTTCGACAGAATCAAGTACCAAGATTGAGAAATCTTTTGTCTTCAACCTGCCCAGGCGAACGCTACCATCGTGCGGGAATTCTATGCGCACGGGCCCAACAAAGATTCCCTCTTTGTCTACTGTCGAGGTAGGCCTGTCCAGCTAGATGCGGAGACCATCAACGAATTCTACGGCCTTACTCCGGACCATGATGTTCACACTGAATTCATGGAGGGTATCACTGTCGAGGATTACGAGTTGATCAAAGAAGACCTTTGCTACACGAATACTCCATGGGAAACCGGTGCCCATAGAGGATCTCTAGCAAGGCAGAGCTTAAAGCCCGAGGCAAAGCTTTGGAGCACCTTCGTCAAGAGACGCCTCATTCCCACATCCCACAACAGCACAGTGGACCGAAAGCGATTGGTGCTCATCCAATCGATTATCAACAAAAAGAGCATCAACGTTGGAGAGATCATCTTACGCGAAATTTACGAATGCGGTAAGAAGGATAGAGGACCATTATATTTCCCACGTTTGATCACTGGTTTGTGTGTTGCCACAGGTGTACCAATAGAAGACACGAACGAATACACTCCCCAAAGGCGTGGATGGACCAGAGATTTTTGCCACAAAATTATGTAGATCACGCAAGCGGAACCAGTTCAAGTTACGCCCCAGCAGTTCACTGCTGATACTGCTGCCGGGGTCGAATACACGGCAAACATGCCAGACACTGCCCACACCTCTGCCGCAGTAGACCCGTACCAGGAGATACTGAACAGGATGGCAGCGATGGATCTTAGGCAACAAAGATACATGGAGTATCAAAGAGACTTTAACGGCACATTAGCCCAAATGATGTTCCATGCCTTTCCAGACCAAGGGGCGCAGTTTCCAGAATTTCCAAGCAATATGTTTGTCACAGCCGCCCCTTATACCGAGACTACACCAGCTCCTGGAGGACCAAGGCCGTTTTTCCACGCGGGCCCTCAACCACAGTTTCATGCTGCCGGCTCATCCAGGGCAGCAGACTCTGTCGCAGCATCATCTGCCAGCAGAAGACCATCAAAGCGGAGGACAGTCTTCAACACTCCACCACGATCCCCAATCAGCATGGGCAGTTTATCAGCTGAGATGGATGCCTATGTGCACCAAAGCTCAACCGTTGCCGGACCAAGTACACACCATACCGGGGCAGCCACAACAATGGAAGGTGGAACGGACATCATGATCACCGAGGAGATGGCCGACGTGGAAGAAGGAGAAGAAGTGGAAGCTCTGATGCAACGGACACCACCCACAAGAGTCCAACCGCCCCGGCAAGCAAAAGCTCAACCATCGCCTTCACCAAGAACGAAGCAATCAACAGCAAGACCAAGGAGAAAATTGTTGCAAGCAGCTCTTCGGAGTCTCTTTAATTTTTTTCATATAATTCAATATTATTTGCTGCTGGTTTCTTTATATGCTTCTTATTTTTCTTTTGTTGCCCGCAATTTTCTCTAATTTAAAGCATTGAGGACAATGCTTGGTTCGAGTTTGGGGGTGTAGATCCACTGCCAAGGTAGCAGTCTACTGCCGAGGCCTTGCCAAGAAAAGGGAGTATTTAAGTGAATTTTTTTACGCTCCTCGCCTTACTTGAATCAACTGCCTATACTTTTGCACTGCCTATCATCAGTATTGCCTTAGTTTATTCTTTAAGGCTATAAAAATCTTTCTCCTTACCATGATTAGGTCCTGTTAAGAAGGTTTAACCTTAGAATACTTAAGGATGAAAACTTAGAAGTTTACTATAAGATGAATTTCTCAAACACTTTTGGGACTTGTTGGATTATAGGAATTCTTTTAATGAACTTAGGTGATAAAGACTTAGATTTTTGGGAAAGTAACTAGAGGTGCCTATCACCGGCTCTAGGAAGTACTCTTCTTCATGCTAGAGGTGCCCGAAATTGGCTCTAGTGTGTTATAAGGAATATCAAAAAGAAAGAAGGAATTAGCAAAGAGAAAAACACAATCCTTGAGGTGCCCGAAATTGGCTCAAGAATTGGTTGTTTAGAAAAGAAGAGAACACTTAACCCAATTCTACTTGTCTTGAACTTAGAGTTTATCTAAGAAAGCCTTTAATCAAACTTGTCCACAAAAACGCACACACTCACCAATTCTTATAGTTTGTTTCTAGGTAAACCCTTGGGTAGCCTAAAGGTTAAGTCTAAAGAATAGGCATAGTTATGGTGGGGAGAATAGATGGAAACGTAAGACCAAGAGAGAGTAGAGTTCGGCAAATTGATGGTTTGCACTGCTTGAGGACAAGCAATAGTACGAGTTTGGGTGTGTGATAAGTGCTCAACTCATTATCACTTTTTACACCTTTTATGGGCATTAATCACCGAATTTACACCCACTCGGACCAATGCATGAACTTAATGTGATATATTTAGAAGTTAAGCTTATGAAGACAATATTTACAAAAAAGGCAAGTTTTACTGCATTTTTATATCTGTGTAGGAGAAACAAGTGCCGCGGCAGCAACATGGCCGAGGCAGGACCTAATGCCGAGGCAGCGGCTGAGAGTCAGAGAGCAATACTATAGGCGATTGGAAGAGAAAAATCCAAGGGACGTTTCTGGACATAAAGCATATGGATCGGAGCTGGCTAGCATGAGGAAAAGCCCAAGACAAGGCCACGCGGGAAAGCCTCTTAGTTGAATTAAACTTGGAAATATTTTATTTATGTACATGACTTGTTCCCTACTCCAAGTTGTATTCTACTTAGGAAAGGTTTGCCCTAGTTCAAGCCTATATAAGACCTAGCCGTCCAATGTATAGGGATATACCGAGAGAGAGAGCCGATTCATAGAGTTTACCCTAAGACACTTTGTTTTCTTTCTCTCAAATTATGTTCTATGCTTTCTTAGGGTTTAGGTGAAGGTTGTTTAGTATTTGTGAGAGGAGATTGTACTTTGTCTTTGTTTCAATGCAATAAAACTATCAAGGTTTGCTTATCCTTTGCTATTCTTTGTTCTTGCATTCAAGCTCGGGAGAGAAGTTTGTGAGTAATCCATTTATCTAGAATCGGGAGAGTTAGATTCACGAAAGGGGTAAGTACGGTATTTCAATCGCGAAATACTAACTCGGCCTAGGGATAGGTTAAGAGTTTCAGCGGCTAAAAGAAGTGTGAGATTGGCTGGTGAGTATAATTGATTCACGCCGGGAGGTATCATCAAGGACTGGTCATCAATAGTACTTCGACTTAGGGATAAGCGGAGTCATCCAAGGACACTTTTACTTAGCTGTTTTATTTCAGTTTATTTAGTTTCATCCAAACCCAAATCACTTGTGTTTTATTTTATTTCTTTTTACAGAACAAGAAGACAAAGAAGACATATTAAGTATACCAATCCCTGTGGAGACGATAATCCGATAAATACTTATCACTTATTACTTGCGATGTGTCCACTTGCACTAAACGCGCACTTTTGACACGCGACACGTCACGCGTGGGAGAACCGAGCGGGTGCGCGTGACATGCGTGAGGAGCCTGGAACCTTCTCTTGGTGTGATCGTGACCGTTGGATCGAGATCTGATCCAACGGTCGATAGAGGGCTGCGCAGAAGAATAAGAGGCAGTTAGGGTTTTCTCATATATCCGGTTATGGGCTAAGTGATTGGGCTTATGTAATGAAATCTGGGATTGTATTATTTATTAATGTATTTGGGTTGTAAAATTAATAATTATTTCAGGCTTGAACTATTGTATGGGACTTGTAATATGGACTGTTAACATTATTTAATAATATTGGGCTATTTATTTATTATATTGTTTATTATTTGATTATGCTTTTCATATATAAATATAATAATAATAATAATAATAGTAAATAAATAAATAAATAACTGAAATAAAATAATGACAAAAATAATAACATTTAAAACTATAATGTTTTTGGGTTTTCTTTAAACTTAAATACATAATAATAATTATGATAATGAAAATCGTAATTAAGAGAAGAGAAATAGAAATTTGTATATACATAAAGTGAAATTGAGAGTGAAATAAAATATAATATTAGTAATATATTTTTTGACCTTTTGATTTAATAATAAATAAGTAGTATATATATATATAAAGGATGACAATAAAGTATAATATTTTTGGCTTTAGAATATAAAATATATGTGTACATATAATATATATATTTTGGATTTTTTTAATATAAAAAGTGTGATAATAATAAATAGTAATAATTAAATTAAAACCAAAAGTTAAGTAAAAACATAAATAATAGACAAAGTGACATACTATAATAATATTTAACGTAACTAATAATATGTAATAAGTAGAAAAAGAATTAGAAAGGGATTAACAGGGTGAAATAGATAATAAACAAATTATAATATATTTTATGGAATTTTAAATTCAATATATATTTATAATCTTTTTGATTTTTAATATTTTTTATAAATAAACAAAACTAAATGAAAATTTGAAAAATAGCCCATTATTATATTTTTTTGATTTTTTGTCATAAATAATAAAATTAACCAAAGCCCATTATTTAAGATAATAATAAAAAAAATAAAAATAAAAACAGGTTTACCCCGGATAAAATTAGTGATTATAGTTGTCCCTCTTTGCTTATCGTTGTAAAACAATGATAAAGCAAAGACGATAACACTAATTTTATCCGACTTCCCTATTTGGAGATGCTCTAATTTCTGATCATTACAGCATCTAACAGTCCCTTGCTTTGAGCGTATACCATGACGGACGACCCCTCTCTTTGAGCGTATGTCGCGATGAATGACCCCTCTCTTCGAGCGTATGTCATGGTGAACGGCCCCTCTCTTCGAGCATATACCGTGGTGAACGACCCCTCTCTTCGAGCGTATGTCATGATGGATGACCGCTCTCTTTGAGTGCATGTCATGGTGTACGGTCCCTCTCTTCGAGCATATACCGTGATGGACAACCCCTCTCTTTGAGCGTATGTTGCGATGAATGACCCCTCTCTTCGAGCGTATGTCATGGTGAACGGCCCCTCTCTTCGAGCATATACCGTGGTGAACGACCCCTCTCTTCGAGTGTATGTCATGATGGATGACCCCTCTCTTCGAGTGCATGTCATGGTGTACGGTCCCTCTCTTCGAGCATATACCATGATGGACAACCCTCTCTTCGAGCGTATGTCGCAATGTATGACCCCTCTCTTCGAGCTTATTTCATAATGAACGGTCCCTCTCTTTGAGCGTATACCGTGGTGGGCGACCCCTCTCTTTGAGCGTATGTCGCTAAATATGACCCATCTCTTCGAGCGTAGGCCATGGTGAATGGTCTCTCTCTTCGAGCATATACCGCGATGGGCGATCCTCCTCTTTGAGCATATTTCTCTAAATATGACCCCTTTCTTCGAGCGTAGGCCATAGTGAACGGTCTCTCTCTTCAAGCATATACCGTGGTGGGCGACCCCTCTCTTTGAGCGTATGTCGCTAAGGTTTTTTTTTTTGAAGTTGTTTCTTATCTTCTTTCCTGTAAAAATGCACATGATGCAAAATGATGTGGAGTAGCATGCCCCTATTCTATATGATGCATGCTTGGAGTAATAAGAACGAATTTCGCGTGAATATCTCTCGTCTTGTCTCTTTAATTCCAGCCTTCCTTTGTGGACCATCCCTTAGTTAGGACTCAAGCTACCGATGCTAATGTGATTATCTCGAAGGTTTCTTCTTTCCAACGATGCCCCTGGAGATGCTTCATTCAAAGTGCCTTTTGCAGGTTTTCACTTTGACAATATATATATTTGTGTTATTTGTTTTTCTTCTTTCCCTTTTCATTATTATTCTTTTTCTCTTCCTTTTTGTTTCTTCTCTTTTTTTCTTTATTTCTTTTTTTCATTTTTTCTTTTTTCTTTTTTCTTCTTTTTTTTTCTTTTTCCTTCTTCCTTTTTCTTTTTAACTCAGGTGCCCCTTTGTGTTTTTACCTTTGAAAAGTTCAATTCTTTGCTATTTCCGCTCTCTTTTTTGTAAGCTTGGTTGGGTTTCGCTTCTCACTAGCCTATAGCTGATAAGTGCTCAACACACTATCACTTTTTACTCCTTTTATCGGCATTTATCACCAAATATTCACCCACTTGAACCAATGCATATGCTTAATATGATATATTTAGAAGTTATACTTAAATAGATACTATTTATAGAAAAAGGCACGTTTTACTGCATTTTCATATCTGTGCAGGAGAACCAGTGCCGCAGCAGAGACATGGCCGAGGCAGGACCTGATGCCGAGGCAGCAGCAGGAAGACAAGAAGCAAAGTGATAGGCGATGGAAGGACAAAAATCCAAGGAACGTGTCTGGACTTGAAGCCCATGATTCGGAGCTGGCTAGCACAAGGAAAAGCCCAAAGGAAGACCACGCGGAAAAACCCCCTTAGCCGAATTCAAACTTGGAAATATAATATTATTATGTACTTGACTTGTTCCCTACTCCAAGTTGTATTCTACTTAGGAAAGGTTTGCCCTAGGTCTAGCCTATATAAAGACCTAGCCACCCAATGTAATAGGATCGGAAAATACCTAGGGAGAGACGACTTCTACTCTTGTTTCTTTCCTCTCCATCATGTTCTAAAACCTTCATAGGGTTTAGGTGAAGGTTGTGGAGTATTTGTGAGAGGAGATTGTACCTTATCTTTCATTCAATGCAATAAAGATTATCAAGGTTTGCTTATCCTTTGTTATTCGTTGTTCTTGTATTCAAGCCCGGGAGGGAAGTTTGTAAGTGATCCATTTATCTAAGCTCGGGAGAGCTAGATTCACGAAAGGGGTAAGTACGGTGTTTCAATCGCAAAATACTATCTCGGCCTAGGGATAGGTTAAGAGTTTCAGCGGCTAAAAGAAGTGTGAGATTGGTTGGTGAGTATAATTGGTTCACGTCGGGAGGTATCATCAAGGACTAGTCATCAACAGCACTCTGACATAGGGATAAGCGGAGTCATTCAAGGACACTTTGCCGAACTTTGGTAAAGTCTGCCCACGAGCAAGGGATTGCCGCAGCGGACAGTGTTATCGCTGCCCAGGCAGTAAACTGCAGTGCTGCCGAGGCAGAGATATGCGATTGCATTGGATAAAGACAAGTCAATCAAGTCCACAATACAATACAACTGGATCCTGGCCCATCTTTCTCTTTGATATTTCGACCCTTTTATTTTTATTCAATTATTTTAGTTTAATAAATCACACTCTTTCACTTGTGTTTTTATTTTTTTACAGAGCAAGAAGATAAAGAAAGCATATTAAGTACACCGGTCCCTGAGGAGACGATAACTCGATAAAATACTTATCACTTATTACTTGCGATGTGTCCACTTGCACTGAACGCGCACTTTTGACATGCGACAAGTTTTTGGCGTCGTTGCCGGGGACTGACAACTAAATTTTGTTTTCCTTATTTTCTTGTTTCTTTTTCTTTTTCTTTTTCTTTTACTTTTGTTTTTCTTGGTGTATGACCAGGGCCAATCCAACCAACCCCTTATACGAGTTAGATCCTGAGATTGAAAGAACAGGGTTAAGGTTGAGAAGACAAATCCGAGGAGTCATGGCAGAGGTTCAGGTAGGAAAAAACATACCTGCCGGCAATGAAGGTCTTCCGCCGCCACCTGGGCTGCGGCAGCTGACTGTCAGAGATTTCTTGGAGGAGGACTTAAATGGACTAAACCTAGGAGTCGTTACACCCGAGATTGAAGCAGCCCATTTTGAACTTAAACTTGTTATGTTCAACATGTTAAATACAATTGGACAATTTGGTGGGTCTGCAACTGAAGACACAAGGCATCATCCCAAATCTTTCATGGAAATCTGCAACTCTTTCAAAATCCAAGGAGTCCATGAAGATGTCTTGCGGTTAAAGCTATTCCCCTATTCACTAAGGGATAGGGCGAAAGCTTGGTTGAATAGCATTCCAGCGGGATCTATTGGATCCTGGAGTGAACTATGCCGTGATTTCATTACTCGTTTTAATCCTATTAATCTATATGATAGAATTCGTAATGAAATTACTTCTTTCCGACAGGCTGAAGATGAACCAATGTACGAGGCATGGGAACGCTACAGAGAGCTATTGCACAAGTGTCCACTGCATGGATTTCCCTTATGGACACAAGTGACAATGTTTTACAACGCCACAAATGCCCCGACAAGGATGATGTTGGATGCCTCGGCAAACGGCACACTCCTGGACAAGGCACCCGAGGAAGCTATCGAAATTTTGAATAAACTCACAAGGAATGACTTCCAGTTTCCCACATCTAGGCGAGGAGGAGTAAGACGCCAAGCCACGGTAAACGAATTAGATTCATCAAGTTCAGTGGCAGCACAATTGGCCTCTCTTACCAAGATGGTGCAAAACCTACAATTACAAAACAATACCCGTGAGGTCAAGGTAATTGATTTATGTTGTGAATTATGTGGAGGTAACCACAGTCCGTTGATTGCATGAATCAAGAAACCGGTATGTATGTTGGGAACTACAACCATAATAATGTGATGTCCAACACGTACAACCCCTCATGGAAGAGGCATCCAAACTTATCCTGGAGTAAGCCAAATAATGCCTTAAACCCAATCACCCAACCACCGGGATTTCAGCAGTCAATCCCGCAGCAGATGCAGCAGCAACCGGTCAATTCATTGTAAAACACGTTAAAGGCCTTCATGATGAAAACCGAGTCATACATGGCAGAAAATAGTAATTTCATCAAGAGGATCGACGCCTTCATGAATAGGACTGAGATGAGGCTACAAAATCAAGAAACGACCATAAAAACTCTGGAAACTCAGGTTGGGCAGTTTGCTCAATGTATAAATACTAAACCACAAGGAGGCCTACCTATCAATACTGAGGTTGCTAAGGTACTAAGCCATGAACAGTGCAAGGCAATCACTACCAGGAGTGGTCTACAGTTGAAAGAAAAGATCCCAGAGAACCGAACCCAACCGGCGGATCAACCAAGAGAAGAGGCTGAGCAAACCGAGACTGACAACATTACCCCGGCAGCAAGCACTGCAGCACTTGAGCAGTCTGCCGAGGCAGCAAAAATTCCAGTGGTGCCAGGTATACGATTCCAAACTAAGGAAACACTGGATGAGATGAGACCACCACCACCTTTCCCGCAAAGGTTAAAGAAACAAAAACAGGATCAACAGTTCAAGAAGTTCCTCGATTTTTTGAAGTAAGTCCACATCAACATACCATTCGTTGAGGCCATTGAACAAATGCCCAACCATGACAAGTTCTTAAAGGATATGGTATCAAAGAGAAAATGAATAGGTGAGTTTGAGACAGTGGCTGCCACGGAGGGATGCATGGCAATGCTACATAACCGCATGCCACAAAAGTTAAAAGATCCTGGTTGCTTCACTATACCTTGTGCGATAGGAAAGAGTTATGAAGGAAAGGCCCTATGCGACCTTGGAGCAAGTATAAACCTCATGCCTAAATCAGTCTTCCAAAAGCTTGGAGTTGGAAGGCCGAAGCGTACAACAGTGATGCTCCAACTCGCGGATAGATCCTATGTGCAACCTGAAGGAAAAATCGAGGACATACTGGTAAGAGTTGACAAGTTTATTTTTCCTGCTGACTTCCTTGTCCTTGATTGTGAAGCAGATGACAACGCACCGATCATCCTTGGGAGACCTTTCCTAGCAACTGGACGTACATTGATTGACGTGGAAAAAGGAGAGCTGACTATGCGTGTCAACGACCAACAAGTCAAACTCAACGCATTCCACAACTTAAAGAGGTATAACGATCCAGAGGAATGCAAAGCCATCCGCACAGTAGACAATAAGATATCCTGCCTGGGCAGTTTGCTCGGCAGGATATTCGGCAAAAAAATCAAGCCCAAGTCGGATGGACAGACAGCACCAAGGAGCGGCCCACAACCGATACAAAATTTGGGCCTAAGGGAGAAAATAAATTTGGGAGATGCATTCACATGCTCTCCACCAGTAACCTAGTCTCTCCCTTTTTCTTTTCTATATTATATTAGGGTTACTAGTTCTTTTTATTTTTCTAATTATTTTTTCGCTTTCAGTATTTTTTTTTTATGTGTTTAATTTTTATTCAGAAATAAAAAGCAAAGATAAGGGAAAAATAGTTCACAGCAGGAACTCTGCCGAGGCAATATAACAGTGTCAGAGCCGCAACAGTCCCAACGGGCAGAAAAGTGTAACGGCTTGTCTGCCGAGATCCCTGCCGCGGAAGAAAAGGAAACGGCAGAAGAAGGAAACGGTTACAACGGCTAGTGATCTCAACGGTCACAAGGCCGAGGCCTATATAAGAAACTCTTTCCTCTTGAACTATTCACTCTTACTTTCTTGCTTTCTTTAGTATTCTTAACAATCCCTCTCTCAATTACTCTCTGCATACTAATCCCTTCTGATTTTCCAGTTTCTCTTCAAGAAAACCTCCAAGAACTCAATTGTCTCTTTCTTGATGGCAACTTACAAAAGATTCGCCCCAGCCAACGTTGAAGAGCGATGGATCTTCGACAACAACGGTACATGGAGTACCAACGGGACTTCAATGGAAGGCTCGCCCAAATGATGATGCACGCATTTCCGGACCAAGGCGTACAATTCCCGGAGTTCCCTAACAATATGTTCGTTACTGTCGCACCCTACACCGAGACTACACCAGCCCAGGAGGACCGCGACCGTTCTTCCATCCGGACCCTCAGCCCCAATTAATATAACGCGGAGTTCGTCGAAACGGACTTTCCTCGTTTGTTACGGATCTAGGAGTGTTGTAGGCACGTTTCTGCAATAAAAACTATAAGGAAATAACAAAAGTTATACGACATAATTATATTATGTAGGAAATTAAAAGATAAAAAAATAAAATAAATATATTAATTTAGCGTTTTTGTGAGGACTTCAACGACGTTGTTGATGAAGACTTCAAAAACGGCCGGTGATGGAAAACGCTAAACTCGAAAGAACTCGAACAATATGTTGAACGAACCCGAATCGAATCTGTTTAACACCGTAGGACTTGGACCCGCTAAATATCAATTTAGGAACCCGAAGTATCAAAAGACAATCAACGAATTGAGTGTCGAATAGTTCTAAAAAAAGAACCGAAAAGAGAAAGATCTCTCAAATAAAATATTATTCAAAGTGTGTAACCATGTTACATTGTTTTAGTACATATATATAGGTAATCAGGGAAAGTTGGCCGGTTAACAATTGTAGCTAGAAATCAACAAATTCAAAAATCAAATTTGAACCTATAACTATCCAATTCGGTCTCAAGAATTCTTATCCATGGAATGGCCGGTTGATCACATTTACCATGTGATGGAATTGGACACCGCAAACTTATCTCCATCCATGCATCACGTGGTCCAAGTATTGAAATTGAACTTATCCATTTCGGTTGACAATTGGAGACATGCATGCTTCTCCACGTACTCGGCAACACCCATGCAAGACTAATATGTATACACAAACGTATACATTATATATATTAAACAATATATATAATTTAAACATTATACATAATATATATATATATTATATATATATATATATACACACACTTAAACACACCTAATAAACAGTCTAATCTAATATGTCACATTGTAACATGTAACACATTAAAAGTCTTATCTCCTAAGGCACAAATATTATCAAATGAATTAGACATGTTGGTACAAGTAAGGAAAAGTGCTTCCCTGAAATATTTTGCCTTAGATCGAGTAATTGGTCCTAAAGGCAAGACTCCCGGATCAACATCAAGTGCTGGCGAAGATGCGCTCACATCAGCCCCCCCTTCTTGAAAAGGATTTGTCCTCAAATCTGTAGAATTGTCATAAGGGGTTAAATCGGAAACATTAAATGTGGCACTTACATTGTATTCACCCGGTAGATCCAACTTGTAGGCATTGTCATTCACTTTCTCCAACACCTGAAAAGGACCATCTCCTCGTGGTAACAACTTGGATCGTCGTTGGACTGGAAAACGTTCCTTTCGGAAATGAACCCAAACCCAATCACCAACATCGAAGATGACTCACTTTCTTCCTTTGTTTGCTTGCTTCTCGTATTGCTGAGTTCTTCGTTCTAAGTTATCCTTTACCTGTTGATGTAATTTCTTCACATTTTCTGCTTTCGCTTTACCGTCTTTGTTCGTCACTTGTTCCTGTGGCAAAGGTAACATATCTAGAGGAGTAACAGGATTAAAACCATAAACAACCTCAAATGGTGACATCTTAGTAGCAGAATGTACAACATGATTATATGCAAATTCAACATGTGGCAAACAATCTTCCCAAGTCTTAATATTCTTTTTAATGATGGAACGAAGTAAAGTAGATAAGACTCTATTAACAACCTCAGTTTGTCCATCAGTCTGGGGATGGCAAGTAGTAGAAAACATAAGTTTCGTACCTAGTTTGCTCCAAAGAGTCCTCCAAAAGTGACTCAAGAATTTTACATCCCTGTCAGAAACAATCGACCTTGGAATACCATGTAAACGTACAATATCTCTAAAGAACAAGTTAGCCACATTAACAGCATCATCAGTCTTATGGCATGCAATAAAATGTGTCATCTTAGAGAACCTATCAACCACAACAAAAATACTATCTGCACCTGTCCTAGATTTAGGTAATCCCAATACAAAATCCATAGAAATATCAGTCCAAGGGGAATCAGGAATAGGTAAAAGTAAGTACATACCATGTGGTGAAATCTTCGATTTTGCTTTCTTACAAGTCACACAACGTTCACAATACCTTTCAACGTCTCTGCGCATCTTAGGCCAAAATAGATGCTCCTTCAATGTTTGTAACGTCTTGGTGACTCCAAAATGTCCCATCAATCCACCTTCGTGCGCCTCACGAATCAAAATATCACGCATAGAACCCTGTGGAATGCATATCCTGTTTTCCTTGATAAGATAACCATCGTGCCTAAAAAACTTTCCAACAACACCTTTCTCACATGCATTATAATTATCTCGAAAATCAGGATCATCATAGTACAACTCACGAATATATGCAAATCCATATTCTGTTTACTATCTTTATTTCAATATTCAATTGCTTTTACTATCTTTCCTTGCTGCATATAATTCATATTCTGTTTTGTCGTCTATCCCTTCCAAATATAAAGCATTGAGGACAATGCTTGGTTTGAGTTTGGGGGTGTAGATTCACTGCCAAGGCAGCAATCTACTGCCGCGGCCGTGCCAAAAAAGGGAGTATTCCAGTGAATTTTTTTTTAATTTTTATGCTCCCCGCCTTACTTGAATTAACTGTCTACACTCTTGCACTGCCCATCATCAGTATTACCTTAGTTTATTCTTTAAGGCTATAGAAATCTTTCTCCTTACCATGTTTAGGTTCTGTTAAGAGGGCTTAACCTTAGGATGCTTAAGGATGAAAACATAGAAGCTTACTATAGGAAGAACCTTAAACACTTTTGGGACTTGTGGATTATAGGAATTCTTTTAATGAACTTAGGTGATAAAGACTTAGATTTTTGGAAAAGTAACTAGAGGTGCCTACCACCGGCTCTAGAAAATCTCTTCTTCATGCTAGAGGTGCCCGAAATTGGCTCTAGTATGTGTTAAGGAATATCAAAAAGAAAAGACAAAAAGATTTTTAGTGAAAAGAAAAACACAAGTCTTTGAGGTGCCCGAAACCGGCTTAAGATTTGGGGTTTGGAAAAGAAGAGAAGACTTAACCAATGTCTATTTGTCTTGAACTTAGAGTTTATCTAAGAAAACCTTTAATCAACTTGTCCATAAAAACGCACACACTCACAAACCCTATAGTTTGTTTCTAGGTAAATTCTTAGGTAGCCGAATGGTTGAGGCTTAAAGATAAGCCTAGCTATGGTGGGGAGAATAGATGGACATGTAAGACCAAGAGAGAGTAGAGTTCGGCAAATTGATGGTTTGCATTGCTTGAGGACAAGCAATAGTTCGAGTTTGGGGTGTGTGATAAGTGCTCAACACACTATCACTTTCTACTCCTTTTATCGGCATTTATCACCATATATTCACCCACTTGAACCAATGCATATGCTTAATGTGATATATTTAGATGTTATACTTAAATAGATACTATTTATAGAAAAAGGCACGTTTTACTGCATTTTCATATCTGTGCAGGAGAACCAGTGCCGCGGCAGAGACATGGCCGAGGCAGGACCTGATGCCGAGGCAGCAGCAGGAAGACAAGAAGCAAAGTGATAGGTGATGGAAAGACAAAAATCCAAGGAACGTGTCTGGACTTGAAGCCCATGATTCGGAGCTGGCTAGCACAAGGAAAAGCCCAAAGGAAGACCACGCGGAAAAACCCCCTTAGCCGAATTCAAACTTGGAAATATAATATTATTATGTACTTGACTTGTTCCCTACTCCAAGTTGTATTCTACTTAGGAAAGGTTTGTCCTAGGTCTAGCCTATATAAAGACCTAGCCACCCAATGTAATAGGATCGGAAAATACCTAGGGAGAGCCGACTTCTACTCTTGTTTCTTTCCTCTCCATCATGTTCTAAAACCTTCATAGGGTTTAGGTGAAGGTTGTGGAGTATTTGTGAGAGGAGATTGTACCTTATCTTTCATTCAATGCAATAAAGATTATCAAGGTTTGCTTATCCTTTGTTATTCGTTGTTCTTGCATTCAAGCCCGAGAGGGAAGTTTGTAAGTGATCCATTTATCTAAGCTCGGGAGAGCTAGATTCACGAAAGGGGTAAGTACGGTGTTTCAATCGCGAAATACTAACTCGGCCTAGGGATAGGTTAAGAGTTTTAGCGGCTAAAAGAAGTGTGAGATTGGTTGGTGAGTATAATTGGTTCACGCCGGGAGGTATCATCAAGGACTAGTCATCAACAACACTCTGACTTAGGGATAAGTGGAGTCATTCAAGGAAACTTTGCCAAACTTTGGTAAAGTCTGCCCACGAGCAAGGGATTACCGCGGCGGACAGCGTTATCGCTGCCCAGGCAGTAAACTGCAGTGCTGCCGAGGCAGAGATATGCGATTGTATTGGATAAAGACAAGTCAATCAAGTCCACAATACAATACAACTGGATCCTGGCCCATCTTTCTCTCTAATATTTCGACCCTTTTATTTTTATTCAATAATTTTAGTTTAATAAATCATACCCTTTCACTTGTGTTTTTATTTTTTTACAGAGCAAGAAGATAAAGAAAGCATATTAAGTATACCGGTCCCTGAGGAGACGATAACTCGATAAATACTTATCACTTATTACTTGCGATGTGTCCACTTGCACTGAACGCGCACTTTTGACACGCGATAATAGCCAATAGGAAGAGTCATGGCAGTGTCTGAAAATTATTTTTTTATTAATGTTCTTTGTTAATTCACTTATGAATATGCAAGAAAGAGGAAGATATAATGTACCAAGAATATTTAATATAGCTATGTTCGTTAAAAAGTCATGGCAAACATGAAACATGTAAGAAGAAAGATTAAACTCGAGACAGAATTTACAATATCCAGGGTATGAATGATACTTGAACTCATCGAAAGCAGAGAAGATCTTGTTACTCATCTTGACTTAGTAGCCTCTAAAAAGTGTCGACGGGGTGCCAAGCTTTGCAAACATTTGAGCCGCCCTTTCAGGTTTTCAACTCAAAATCTCCTTTGTTTCTAAGGTGCCCTTTTCGGGTTTTCACCTTAAACCCTCCTTTGGTTCTATGGCGCCCTTTTTGGGTTTTCACCTCGAACCCTCCTTTTTGTTCTTCTTTCTTTATTTTTATCTTTTTCTTTATATATTTCTTTCCTCTTCTTTTTTTATTTCTTTTTCTTCTTCTTTTCCCCTGGATTCAAGCGTAACATTTCTTGATGGAGTCGGAGTGCACAGGGTTGCTTATCTCATTCTCGTCCATTTCTGTTAGGATGACAACTCCTCCTGATAACACCTTTTTCACAACATACGGTCCTTCCCAGTTAGGCATCCACTTTCCTCGAAAATCTTTTTGAATAGGGAGAATCTTTCTAAGCACCATATCTCCCGCTTGAAATTCTCGGGGCTTGACCTTTTTATTATAGGCTCGCATCATTCTTTTATGATACATTTGTCCATGAAAAATGGCACTCATTCTCTTTTCTTCTATCAAATTCAATTGATCGAACCTAGTTTGAACCCATTCAGCGTCTTCCAACTTTGATTCGCTCAGAATTCAGAGAGAATGTATTTCAACTTTGAGAGGTAAAACCGCTTCCATGCCATAAACCAATGTGTATGGGGTTGCCCCGGTCGAGGTCCTTACTGATGTTCGGTAAGCAAATAATGCAAAAGGTAACTTCTCATGCCAGTCTTTAAAGGTGTTTGTAGTCTTGGATATCATCTTTTCGATGTTCTTATTAGTAGCATCTACTGCCCCATTCATCTTGGGACGATATGCAGTGGAATTATGGTGTATAATCTTGAGCTGCTCGCACACTTCTGAAATTATCTTGTTGTTCAGATTTGTGGCATTATCAGTGATGATCCTCTCTCGTAGACCATAACGGAAAATAAATTCCCTCTTCCTAAACTTGCAGATTGTAGTTTGCGTAATGTTGGCGTAGGAGGCAGCTTCTACCCATTTGGTAAAATAGTCAATTGCCACTAGAATGAAACGGTGTCCGTTAGATGCTTTCGGGTGAATTTGACCGATGACATCTATCCCCCAAGCAGTAAAAGGCCAAGGTGAGTTCACGGTATGCAGTGGTAATGGTGGTGAGTGTATCTTATCAGCATAGATATGACATTTGTGACATTTCTTAGCATGATTAATACAATCTCCCTCCATGGTGGACCAGTAATAGTCACGTCTCATAATTTTCCTAGCCATTGCAAAACCATTGGCATGAGTTCCACATAGACCATCATGTATTTATGTTAGTATTGCTCGGGCCTCTTTGGTGTCGACACATCTCAATAACACCTGGTCACTTCCCCTTTTGTAAAGTATATCGCCATCTAACACATATCTTGATGCCATTCTTCTGATAGTCCTTTTATCGATATCAATAGCCCCATCGGGATAAGTCTGAGATTTAATATACCGAAGAATATCGTAATACCAAGGGTTCCCGTCTTTATCCTCTTCTACATCATAACAGTGAGCTAGCAACTTGGTGCTTTGCATGTCTATTGATCTCATTTCAGCCATGGTGCTTGCTTTAAAAGTGGCAGCCAAAGTGGCCAAGGCATCTGCCATTTGATTATCTTCTCTTGGTAGGTATTCGAAACTGATCTCCTCAAAATCTTGAATCAATTCCTGAACCAGATTGTAGTACTTGACCAACTTGGGGTCCTTGGTTTCCCATTCCTGCCGTAACTGATAAATAACCAGCGAGGAATCCCTAAATACTTGGAGGGCACGAACTTTCCGTTCGATGGCTGTGCGAAGATCCATCACACAAGCTTCATATTCGGCCATGTTATTGGTGCAAAAGAAGTTCAATATGCTTGTGAGGGGATAATGGACCTCCTCGGGAGAGATTAGTAATGCCCCTATGCCATGGCCTAAGGCATTAGAGGCCCCGTCAAAGTATAACTTCCATGGCATCACGACTTCTGTTGTTTTTCCCTCGACTGATGTAGATACCAGTTCTTCATTTGGAAAATCAAAATTCAAAGGCTCATAATTCTCCGCAACCTGACTTGCTAAGAAATTGGCCACCGTGCTGCCTTTCACTAACTTTTGATTTACATAGACAATATCAAATTCTGACAGTAGCATTTGCCAATGGGCCATCTTCCCTATCAATGCAGGTGCTTCCATCAAGGCCTTTAAGGGATCAAACTGTGATATCAGAAAAGTGGTGTGGTACAGCATGTACTGTCTCAATCTTTTAGTAGCCCAAACCAAAGCGCAGCACAACTTTTGGGTTTGTGGGTATCGTGTTTCGCATTCAGTGAACTTTTTGCTCAAATAATAGATCGCTCTTTCCTTCTTTCCTGACTCGTCTTGTTGACCTAATACGCAGCCCATCGAATTCTCAAAAATTGTTAGGTATAAGATCAAGGGCCGGTCAGGCGCTGGAGCCACTAAGACTGGGAACTTGGTCAGATATTCTTTAACTTTTTCAAATGCAGCCTGACAATTTTCATCCCAAGTTCCCGGATTATTCTTCCGAAGAAGCTTGAATATGAGATCACACTTATCTATTAACTGGGATATGAAGCGGGAGATATAGTTTAATCTCCCTAATAAGCCCCGTACTTCTTTCTGAGTTTGAGGTGGCGGAAGATCTCGTATAGCTTTTACTTTATCCGGGTCAATTTCTATCCCCCTTCGACTGACTATGAACCCAAGAAGTTTCCCGAATGTCACTGCAAAAGTACATTTAGCCGGGTTAAGTTTTAGTTGATACCTTCTCAACCTTAGAAAGAGCTTTCATAGATTTTGGATATGTTCACATTCCGTCCTAGATTTGGCGATCAAGTCATCTACGTACACTTCAATCTCCTTATGCATCATGTCATGGAATAGAGTTACCATTGCTCTCTGATATGTTGCCCCTGCGTTTTTCAATCCAAAGGGAATGACCTTATAACAAAACGTTCCCCACAAGGTTACAAAGGTTGTTTTTTCCATATCTTCGGGACACATCTTGATCTGATTATAACCCGAAAATCCATCCATAAAGGAGAACCATGAATGCCCCACAGTATTGTCAACTAGGGTATTGATATGTGGAAGAGGAAAGTTATCTTTAGGACTGGCCTTATTGAGATCTCGATAGTCCACACACATGCACATTTTCCCATCTTTTTTTGGTACCGGCACAATATTGGCTACCCATTCTGGGTACTCTGCCACTTTCGAAAATCCGGCTTCGAATTGCTTTCTCACTTCTTCCCTGATTTTTAGCAACATATACGTTCTCAATCTCCGAAGCTTTTTCTGAACTAGCTTACATTCGGATCGTGTGGGCAATTTGTGCACTACAATATCGGTGTTTAACTCAGGCATGTCTTGGTATGTCCAAGCAAACAAATCTTTGAATTCGGAGAGCAAATCTATCAATTTCTTTCTCGTATCTGATGTCAAGGTAGTGCTGATTTTTACTTCCCCCTTTTCTTCATTTGATCCTAAGTTTAAAGTTTCTAACTCCTCTTGATGTGGTAGGATCTGTTTTTCCTCATTGGCCATCAACCTTATTAATTCATAGGGAATTTCAAAATCATCTTCCTCTTCTTTGGTTTCTGTGACAAGTATGGGTCGCTCGAAATCCGCTACGGGATTAAGTTTGGTATCATTCATACAGTTGATATTATTAGACCTGCAGGAATTTAAATTTTATAGGTTGGGAATAGAATACATACTTTACAAATAAATAACAAAAGAATGAAAGGAATAAAGGTATGAAATAATATGTTTGCCATTTGAGAAAGAGAACATTAAGCTCCTTGTTTTCATTGAATGCAAGTGAAATTAACATAGAAGCCCTTTACAAAGAAATCCCATTGCTTTCGGGAAAAAGTGAATGGGGATGTTTTTAGACATTACTTTGATTTAGTCCTAGAAACTATAGGAAGATCGATATTGGTCCAATTGTTGAGCTTCTCATTTGGGAGACACGGACAGATAGCAGACAGAGCAGATAGGGCAGACTTCCCTCTGACATTCTGAGAGACCATGTTCACATCCATCATCTCGAAAATCTCACTAAGCAGCTCTTCTTTATAGAACTTACTTCCCTCCAAATTAGCTTGCAGTACTTTTTCCTCAGAATTCTCAACCCCTCCATAGGTGAAGACATTCCTCAAATCAGTAATCACTATCGGTCTCCAAGGGACATCCTTGCCTTTGAGTCGAGCCCTTCTTTGCTTCTCTCTCTTCTTCCTATCTTGTTTCCTTTGCAGATAAGTGGGACGGAAACCCAATCCAAATCTATCTATCCTATCAATGATACTCCTAGCTTTCAAGCATCCTTGCAGATCTTTCCCGGGACCTTTTCCTTTTTTAGCTCCCTTTCCCACAGTCTCGATCACTACCATCTTGGTGCAATTGGAATATCTTGGGGTTGGAATACGATTCCCTTTTGCCAAAAAGGTAGCGTTAATAAATTCCAAAGCTCGGAATGAACATTTGAGAGCATCTTCATTAGGAGGAACATATGGGGACTTCAAAAGTCACAGCAGCAATGATGTCTTGCTCCGCATTGACAGTCACGAGCTTACCATCCATCTCATACTTCAGTTTTTGATGGAGAGACGACGGGACAGCCCCGGCTGAATGGATCCATGGCCTTCCCAACAAACAATTATATGAAGGTCGGATATCCATCACCACGAACTCCACATTATATTCAACCGGTCCCACGAGCAACGGTTTCTCAATTTTCCCGAGTATATCCCGCTAAGTCCCATCGAATGCTCGTACTGTATTTTGATAGAATTTCATATGCAAGTTGTCAACAGGGAGTCACTGTAGCATGGCCATAGGCATGACATTTAAGGCTGACACGTTATCAATGAGCACCCCAGGTAACACATATCCCTTGCAGTGGGTAGTGATATTTAAGGCCTTGGTTGTACCCATCCCTCCTTCCGGGATCTTATCATCACTGAATGTAATGTAGTTATCGGTAACAATGTAATTCACTATTTGATCAAGCTTCTTGACAGTGATGTCGCGTTCAACAAATGTCTGGTTCAAGACTTTCAACAAAGCCTCGCGGTGCTTCTCTGAATTTAGCAACAGGTCAAGCAATGTGATCCGGGCTGGTTGCTTTCGGAGTTGGTCGACTATGTTGTACTCACTGTGTTTCAGAAATTTCAAAAATTCCTGAGCTTGGGCTTCGGTCACTGGCTCGTGAATTTTAGCTGGTGGATCATCTCCAAACACTTTTTCTGGCCCTAACTCGACTATCTTGCCTTTATCCTTCGGTTCATCGATGACTTTTTCCTCTTTAGGGGAATAACACCTTCCACTCCTTGTGAAATGACCTACTTCATTTATGTTCTCTGGATCTTGTCCCGGTGTCTGGTTCTCTTGGATCGGTTTCTCTCCTACTGATATAACTACTTCTTTTGTACTTGAACTCTTGGGTAAAAAGATGTTGGCAGCGTAACTCCATGGCACCATTTGCATGCTCTTGAAGGGAAAGGTCGTTGGGGGAGAAATTATGATTTTGGGAGTACTTTGATAGGATGGTCCGCTTTCATCCACCCTACGGCTGATGATATAAGGTTTCTGAGTAGTGTACTTGCCGCTTGGAGCATCGGTCGTGTAGACCTCAGACTCTTTCTCTTCACTTTTCGTAAAGAAATCAATTTCCTTGTTATCCATTCGCATCTGAACCTTATGTCGGAATTCTACACAACTCTAAATCTCATGCTTTTCCGTCTGGTGGTATTCACAATATTGGCCGCATTCCTTGTCTACAATCACCATTCCCCGGTCAATCAAACGAGCCATGCATAGCTGTTGGAATACCCACCTCATAGGAGATTGCACTTCAGAAACTTTAGTTATGGTTCTCTTATGGAACTCCTCCTCGATGTTGTTCACACCTTGGTTTCCATGATTGGGGAGAGGGTTGTTGGTAGTACTCGGCTCTCCTAAATGTAGAACTCCCGTGTTCAACAGATTCTGAACAAGTTTCTTAAATGCAATGCAATTCTCAATGTTGTGACCGGGGACACCGACGTGATATTCACAGTGAGCATTAGGGTCATACCACGCTGGATATGGTGGGTTGAAAGGGGTCACATGGAAAGGTCGCACTAAGTCAGCTTTGTGAAGCTGAGCATACAGTTCTTTGTAAGGGATAGGTAGTGGAGTGAAGGTCTTCTTTTCGAATTCCTTTTTTGGCTTCCTATCATCCTTTCTATTGTTACCCTGAACACTACTAGCAGCAGATTGTGGCTGCGATATCGTCAAATTCTGACATAATTCAAAAGCATTTACTTCGTGCTCCTTCTTTTTAAACTACTTTCGAGTAGACTCGCCTCCGTCAATTCTGCCACTCTTGATAGCGGCCTCGATACGTTCCCCTGTCATGACCATATCGGCGAAGCTGCTTACTGGATTACTGATTAACCGGTCGTACAACACCCCTTTTAGAGTGTCCACAAACATGGGGGCAATCTCATTTTCTCGGAGCAATGGTTGGACCTGAGCAGCCAAATCACACCATCGTTGGGCATATTCGCGAAGGCTTTCACTTTTCTTTTGCTTCAAACTTTGTAGCATGAGCCTGTTGGATACCATGTCGGTGACGTGTTTGTACTGATCAATGAATGCTTTTGCCAAATCTTTCCATGACTTGATCTGGGCTCGAGTATGTTGGTTATACCATCTTGTGGCTGACCCTACTAGACTGTCCTGAAAGCAATGAATAAGCAGTTTTTCATTGCTAGTGAATCCCGCCATCTTCCTACAGAACATAGTTATGTGGGCTGTTGGACATGTCGTCCCATCGAATTTCTCGAATTCTGGCGTTTTGAACTTTGGGGGGATTTCCAGATCAGGGACTATGCTAAGCTCGCTTGCATTCAAACCATGGGAATCTTCCCCCATTTCCTTCACTCGGAGTTTCTCTTCGAGGTCTTTTCTGGTCTCCTCGAGTTGTTTAGAGAATTCCGCCTTTACTTTGCTCAACTTCTCAAGTTCATCCAAATCGGGTACGCTATCGCCCACATTCTCTTCGTTCTCAATTACCCCATACAATGGGTTTTGGATTCAAGTACCGGCTTGAAAACTGAAAGTTGCTGCCTTAGGGGGGACAGGGGCGGAGCCAATAACAATGGGTTAGTATGTTGGGTTTGGGCCCGTTTGGGGTGGATTCTCAATTGTTCCCTTTCCTTTAATGCTATCTGGTTGCTTGAGTCCTAACATTTGGGATATCTGGCCCAACATGTCTTGCTGAGCCTTGAGCATGGACTCCTTCAGATCTGACTGTGATTTCTCCAACTGACTTCTCAAATCCGCTTCTAACTTAGCAAAGTTTTCCTCCATTTTCCTTGCTTGGGAGCGAGTACAATACCGATGCAGAATGATTGCAAAAATCTCTATTTTAAAACATTTTCAAGTATTAATTTTATTTGTATACATAATTGATGCATGTAAGATGTATGCATGTAAATGGTAAGACACTTCAAATAAATGCAAACAAAGGTTTTGATTCATTTAGTGATCGTCCTTGAACCAACTTTCATTGAATTTAAAAAGTCTTCATTACAAAGTAGAAGAAAATAACAACTAAAGATAAGCATTTGCCCTAATTCCTAATTCCTAGATGGCTTGGAGTAGCTGAGTGAATCTGATCGCTTCCTTCATGTCTTGTGCCACAAACGGTGCTAAGGCTTCGGCTTCCGCGGCTAGATTCTTCACATACTGGGCGACCTCTTGGACCTGAACCATTAGAGTGGTATTGTAGTCATCTCGGTCTTGAATCATTCGGGTGGCATCACGAAGACGACGCAACCAATAGTTATCTCCTCCCACAATGGCCTCTTTCAAGAACTACGAGGCGCCCCATATAGTCTTGTACTGTAGCTTCCAACTCCTCTATTCTTGCTCGGAGCGAAACATTTTCTTGTTGGCTAGCTTGGAGCTCCAAGAATCCGTTCCTAGCCACATATACTTCCAAAGTATAATTCAACTCCTCAACCTTCCCTTCTAGTTGAGAATTTTGAAATTGACTTTGTTCCAACATTTCAGAATTTGACACATACAAGCTTTGCATCTCAAAGAAACAATTCTTGCTTTCTTGGGCTCTTCTTTTCCATGCATTTGTGTTCTCCCTTTCCCATATCACGGCTTGCTTTCCCTTTTCCTTCTCCTCTCGGTACTTTTCTTTCTCTCGGTTGATCATACTCTTAACATTCCTTCTCTCTTTTTCAAACTCAACCCTTAGAGCTTCCATTTCCTTTTCCATAGCTTGCTTATTTCTTTCCCTTTCCTCCTTTAATATACGAATCCTATTCATTCTCTCTCTTTTGACGGCAAAAAACTTTTTTCGGTTAGCAGCTTGCACCTGAGTGTGAAGCTTGACGGTATCCTTCCGATACAAAGCATTCTTGTCGTCCAAATCAACATTAAGTTTCTTCAATTGTTTGATGACCCCTTCCTTTGCATCAATGTCCAAACTAAATTTAAAGAAATCTTCCGCATGTTGAGTTCTCATGTCATCCATCTGTTTCTTGACTTCTTCCAATTCACTCCTCAAAATGTCGGCTTCGGAGGGAACTATACGCATGTGCTCCTTTAATGTCATAGTGGGATCGTGGTCGGATATCGGAATTTTATCATTGATCCTAACACGCCTCCAAAAATCATAATCTGCTGTAGTAATGCTTTTCGCACTCCTTTCTACCTGAATGCGATAACAGTAGTCCCATCCTCTCTTTATGGTCTAGACCTTAGCCCTATATTCATTCTTGAAAGGAAATTCGGCACCGGTTAATCTTGTTGTGAAAGGAATAAATTGTCGAGACCCAAACTGCCTTGATACTAGTAGATGTGCGCAGGCGATTCCTCCGTATAAACCGATCATCATAATCCAATCATAGTCGCCAATTCTATAGAGAAAACAAAACACATGACTCATCCATGGAACTCTCCACACGATATCATCATCTCGTAAGTTTCTGAAGATTTTTGTCCACTTCCTTTTATCTAGATCCTCCCGCCTTTCTCTAGCTAAATATTCTCGTACCAGGGATAAACTGCCTTGAAAAATACCCGGTAGAACCAAGGTCGTCTCCTTCCAAAAGTGGCTCTGAATCCAAACCTAAAGAAGTTATGCACATCCCCTGAAGCATCCCTCCTCGTGTTTCCGGCAAGCATTTAAGGAAATGAAGGTTTCGGTTAATATGGCCATCACTGGGTTGGTTTTCTTCTTCAGACAGTCAAACAGATCAAGAATAGCCACATCTATATTACCCAACACTCGGGGAAAAATAACCAATCCATATATGCCTATGGAGAATAAATCCATTTTCAACTCTTCATCCGGATGGGTCAGTATTATATCCCGAATGTTTTCCCATGAAAATGGAACACTTTCTCCTCGGATTTGGATTAGACCTCGAGCCCAAGCATCACCCCTTCCGGCTAAAGAGCTCAACTTTGACTGATAATTCTGAGACTTGGGAGGCTTTGCATAGATCCAATCTTTGTTAACATTTCTACGGTTAATCAAAGCGGTCTACTCTTCTATTGTGGGCATCAAATCATTTCCATTAAAGGTCAAACAGCAGAAAGCAGGATTCCAAAACTGAAAAGCGGCACGAAGCAAAGGCTGATTGATCCTGACATACATTAACTGAGCTATGTCTCCGTAATTGTCACGGAATAGGTCTTGTACTCGTTGATCCCAACTCTCCCATATTTCTTTTAGCTCATACAAATCATTTTGTTGCAGACTGACATAAGTATAACCCGGTACTATTTGCTTGCTTGGCAAACTATCTCCAAAAGTCTTTTGATTAAGTTCTGACCAATGACGTACTGCTGAGTTAACGTCTTGTGCGTGAAGAAGCCTCCTATCCATGATGGAAGCTCTCAATATGGGCAAACCACTTGAATCAACCCCTTTATGTAGAAAAAATGCACAAATAAATGCAAGAATATGAGAAAAGGAATAAATGATGATGATAAAAATGAGTTAGTACGGATAGCATAAACAGAAAAATATAAATAGCATAAAGAAGTAAACCTATATACCATAGCTAATTCACCTTGGTTATCCACATGGCTCTAATGGGGTGGGTTAACTATGTTCTCTATATGCAGTTTTGGTACTAAAATGGTACCCGAATTGTCTTTGTTGTCCTCTTCTAAGAGTAGCAAGGACCTCGATCGTCACCCATTATAGGCTCATCTCGACCGAGTTCAATTCGAGAGGAACCTTTTGCTATGCTCATACGGAGAAACAATATTCCCACGAAGACATAGGGTAATCGAGCCCCGAAGGTACTTTGCTAGGCCCGTACGAAGGAACGATATCCTTACGAGAGCGCTTGAGCATTTTCCCCCCACTTAAAAGAACAGGTTTAAATGTTGGTTTTATGCACGTTAAAATAGACTCACTTTTATAAGTAAATAATGATTTAATAACCACTTCACCTCATAATTTCCAAAATTAATTGAGCGATATTTTAAAAATAAGGCTTGACTCTCTAAAAAATAGGTCCCCAGCGGAGTCGCCAACTGTAACGACCCTTTTCTTTGGTATGTGAAAAGTCGTTAATTTGAAAAGATGGCAAAAATTAATTTAAAGAGTCCCAAGATTTAGAAATGTTTTTTTAATAGAAACTTTAGGGTTTGCAATTAAAAGAAGTGGAAATTTACTTAAAAGTTTGAGATCGAAAAATTTAGGGTAAAAAAAATTAGGGTTTCGATTTAAAATTTGGATATTTTGATTAAAGGAGGGAAAATAAAAAATTAGGTAAGGTATTTAAAAACAGAATTTTAGAAAATTTAGAAATTAGAGATTATTGGGGAAAAACTTAAAGGGTTGGAAAATAATTTTGAAGACTAGTAAAAAAATGGAAAATAATTTTAAAAATCAATTGAGAATTGTTTCGGAACAACGGGAGTCGCCACCGGTCACTTTTTGGTAGACCGGACACCGATAAAACCAGAGATTTAACAAGACAAGGGTTCGGGAGTCGGTTACAGTTAAAACGGGGATGACATTTCGAACCGCCCTAAATTGGTACCTTAAACAAAAATTGTCGCTCGATTAATTTAGGAATTTCCGATTTGAAGTGGAATTTAATTGATTATTTATTTAAAAATTCGGGTGTATTTTAACGTCTCTTGACTCGAAGATAGACGTATACATCGCCACCACTCCGTTTGGTGTCGGGCTCGCTACGACCGAGTAAAGTATTAATTAATTCATTAATTAGAAAATGTTGATTGTAAATTCGATTCGTAATAATATGCATAAAAGTAAATACAACACAATACATAAAGTAAAATAAACAATATAGAAATTAAGTGAACAATATAAAACATATAAGTAAATTGAGTAACTAAAATGCATGCTAAATTAAAATAATACTCAAAAAAGCTGTTGAAAAGGAGTAAATTGAAGCAAGAACAAATTTCTAGGCCTAAAACAGAAATGAAGATAGGTCAAGGGCTTAAAATAAGGGACTAAAATAGGAAACTACAAAAATAGGGGACCGAAATCGAGAGAATTTTGAAAAACAGGGGGTTAAACTGGAGATAAACAGGAATTAATCTCAACCTGTGACTAAATTGCAATAATCTCAAAACCACCAGACCCTTCCACCTTTATTTTGAAACGGGGAAGGACTCTGGACATAAGCTTTGGAAGGCGAAAGGACCCTCAGAGTAATTTGTCCCCTATTAAATGGTGATAACAATCTAAAATGTGACCAAAATTAAAGATGCTTCAAAGTTTCGGGAACCTGGGGTGCAAAAGAAACGACACAGAGGGTTTTAAAATGCTATTATCCCGTTCTTAAACGAATGACTTCAGTATAAAAGACAAAAAAAAACAAATGATGAGCTCTCTTCCTCATTTTTCTCAGATTAAAACCCGAGGAGAGACTACAAATCCTCTCCTTTGTTCATACTTAAACCCAAGAACACCGATCGAACCCAAATTTAGGTCGTATCGGCTGCCGCTTGCGGTGACCGGCGAAGTGAAAGCTAAGCTTTCCCTCTCTTTACAGAACCTTTATCTGGCTTCGAACCCTTACGCTAAAAGCCATACCAAAAAAATAAACAAAAACGAAGAACTCTTCTTCGTGAAGAAAACTAAAACAAAAGGGAAACATTCGATCCCTTCTCAAAGCGGAAAAGGAGAGGAAAAGAGGCGGAGGCCCTTCGCATCTCGGTTCACCCTTAACAGCGCGATGGCTGTGGGATTATCACCGGAGAAAAGAAAAAAGGGCGACCTATCCTCCGAGAGGTAAAAGAACCATCCCTATACTCTTTTCTTAATGCATGCTTTAGGAAACAAGAAAAACGAAAAGGAATACCTTTTCTCTCTATTCCAGAAGTCTGATATTTTTCGAATGAATTACAAAGTGCTAGGGATCACTTTTTATATCCCTTTGATTACATGAATAAAAATCAGAACTTTTTGATCCTGGGGGTCGTTTTTTGGCTGTATTCATGTGAGCCTCTGATGTTGTTCCCTAGTCTGCTATGAGTCACTATAGTCTCTGAATTTTTCCATTTTTAGTTCGTCCTTCATTCCAATAGGTATTGTAATTCTGTGTTTGATGTTTGGCCTATTTTTGCATGCCTGAACGGTGACCGGAGGAAAATTCTGATGGCTTAGATGAATAGAGAATCGTTAGATTCGTCAATGGTGATGGCGTGATCATCGGAAAAGTGACCGGCGAACGGCAGGAATCGAATAATCGTCCGGGGCAGTGAAAGGGCATGCGTTTATTGCATGCGGGGATCGAACGGTCCTTGTAGAACCGAGGCGTCGCGCGTGGGAGAACCGAGTGGGTGCGCATTACATGCGTGAGGAGCCTGGAACCTTCTCTTGGCGTGATCGTGAACGTTGGATCGAGATCTGATCCAACGGTCGATAGAGGGCTGCGTAGAAAAATAAGAGGCAGTTAGGGTTTTCTCATACAACCGGTTATGGGCTAAGAGATTGGGCTTATGTAATGAAATCTTGGATTGTATTATTTATTAATGTATTTGGGTTGTAAAATTAATAATTATTTCGGGCTTGAACTATTGTATGGGACTTGTAATATGGACTATTAACATTATTTAATAATATTGGGCTATTTATTTATTATATTGTTTATTATTTGATTATGCTTTTCATATATAAATATAATAATAATAATAGTAAATAAATAAATAACCGAAATAAAATAATGACAAAAATAATAACATTTAAAACTATAATGTTTTTGGGTTTTCTTTAAACTTAAATACATAATAATAATTATGATAATGAAAAACGTAATAAAGAGAAGAGAAATAGAAATTTGTATATACATAAAGAGAAATTGAGAGTGAAATAAAATATAATATTAGTAATATATTTTTTACCTTTTGATTTAATAATAAATAAGTAGTATATATATATATATATATATATATATAAAGGATGACAATAAAGTATAATATTTTTGGGCTTTTAGAATATAAAATATATGTGTACATATAATATATATTTTTTGATTTTTTTTAATATAAAAAGTGTGATAATAATAAATAGTAATAATTAAATTAAAACCAAAAGTTAAGTAAAAACATAAATAAAAGACAAAGTGACATACTATAATAATATTTAACGTAACTAATAATATGTAATAAGTAGAAAAAGAATTAGAAAGGGATTAACAGGGTGAAATAGATAATAAACAAATTATAATATATTTCATGGAATTTTAAATTCAATATATATTTATAATCTTTTTGATTTTTAATATTTTTTTATAAATAAACAAAACTAAATGAAAATTTGAAAAATAGCCCATTATTATATTTTTTGATTTTTTGTCATAAATACTAAAATTAACCAAAGCCCATTATTTAAGTTAATAATAAAAAAATAAAAATAAAAACGGGTTTACCCCGGATAAAATTAGTGATTACAGGTGTTGCTTGGCATCTTCAGTTACTAACCCACCAAATTGTCCAATGGTATTGAGCATATTGAACATGACAGGTTTTATCTCAAAGTGGGTTGCTTCAATCTCTGGTGTAACAACTCCTGGATTTAACCCGTTCAAATCCTCTACTAGAAAATCCCGAACTGTAAGCTGTTGCGGCAGTGGAGGCGGCGGAAGTCCTCCATTGCCAGCGGTAAGTTCTGCTCTATTGGAATATTTGCCATAACTGCTCGGATTTGTCTTCTCAACCTTTGTTGTGTGCGTTCAATCTCTGGATCTAGCTCGTACACTGGATGGCTTGGGTTGGCCCTGGTCATACACCTGTAAAAAACGAAGTTAAATAAAACTGACTTAAGACGCGAGAAAAATAAAGATAACAAAATTTAGTTGTCAATCCCCGGCAACGGCGCCAAAAACTTGTTGCGTGTAAAAAGGGTTGCGCAATTTGTGCAAGTGAACACGCCGCAAGTAATAAAGTGATAAATATCGACTATCGTCTGTACTGCAGTTCTACCGCCTCGACAGTGAAGGGTGCTTCCGCCGCGGCAATCCCTTGCTCTTGGGTGGACTTGATTAAGGTTCGGCAAAGTGTCCTTTGATGACTCCGCTTATCCCTAAGTCGAAATACTGTTGATGACTAGTCCTTGATGATACCTCCCAGCGTGAATCAATTATAACCACCAACCAATCTCACACTTCTTTTAGCCGCTGAAACTCTAACCTATCCCTAGGCCAAGTTAGTATTTTCCAACTAGAAAAATACCGTACTTATTCTTTTCGTGAATCTAACTCTCCCGATATTAGATAAATAGATCTCTCACAAACTTCTCTCCCGAGCTTGAATACAAGAACAATGAATGGCAAAGAATAAGCAAACCTTAATATTTTATTGCATGAAACAAGAAAACAAAATCAATATCCTTTCACAAATACTCGACAACTTTCACCTAAACCCTAAGAGAATTTAGAACATAATGAAAAACAAGGAAAATGCTAAAGTCTATTGTCAACTTTCCTCCCTCTTCTCTTAGACGACACATCCTTTATATAGGCTAAAACTAGGGCAACATTAGCCTTGGAGAAGAAGTTTAGTAAATTTGGACGTTTCCTTCCTTAAAAAGGTAAATCTATTAATTTGTTCTTTCCATCTTTACACCGTCTTCTCGAACTCCAATTGCTCTGCAAAGTGTCTAGAAAAATCCAGCTTTTTATGCTCTTCAAATCGATCACCACTTTGACTTTTGGTCTTTAGAAATTCCCCGCCTCGGCAGGATGCATCTGTTTCCCCGGCAGAGGTCTGGCTTTGAATCTACTTAGCTTCCATCAGTAAAAGCTTCCATCTGTGGCTGGTTCGATCAGGGTCCAAATTTACCGGAAAATGCACAAAGATGCATTAAAGCTTATATTTTCTATAAATATCATCCTTATATGTCATGAAGGCAACGTATGCAAATATCACACATTAGGCTCATGCATTAGTCCAAATAGGTGTAGATTAAGTAATTATTGTCCATCAAAGGTATAAAAGTGATAGTCTTTTGAGAACTTATCACCAACCTATACTAAACATAAACAATATTTGCCAACATCTAAATGCATTATTCCCTAATCATAACAAGCAATTAAAACACACAATTACCATCATCTAAGACTCCAAAATACCTATAGGCATGCTCACTATCATAGATTCAAAACCAAGGACCATTCATGATTAAACATGTTCAACACCAATCAACATAGTAAGTCTCAAAGAGCACGCATCATTCACCAAATGCTATGCCTAAGCCTAACCATTTAGCATCCAAGCTAGATGCATCACAACCTAATTCTAACATAAGATTCAAAGCATTCGACATACCTTCTCTAGATGCTTCTACTTACAAGACAATCACATTGTTACATTCAATACATTCTCAAGTTCAAATAATCAAAGCAACGTTTACCAATCAAAATCCAATTCTTACAACAATGTAACTATACCCCATTGCTCTCTTACTACTACTACTACATTTTAGAACACATACTTGAGCTATTCATCGACATAAACTTGGAACCTTGCTTTCCTTGGCCGTCTCGATTAATGTCTCTGCATTGTAAGGTAAAAGAGAGAGTAAGCATAAGCTTAGTGAGGGGTAAAACATAAAGAAAACACCTTTACAATGCAGCCCATAAGTCCATTAATAAACTCTTTAAATCATGCCATATCATGCTCACTAAAAGTATCTCAAACATGGTTTGCAAAATCGAAATAACTTCTTTATCAAGTAACATTCATTTCATGTATTACAAAGCTAAAACTCTCAGTGCTTTCATGCTTTAAAAGCAACCGTTAAACTTATGGCCCTTTTTAATACATATGCATCTCTATGCACCATCACAAGTCTTATATGCTATTCACCTAGCAAAGCTTATATCAAGTACTCAATAATGTGCAAAGTACAAGTCTTACATGCTAAACATATAGCAACGCTTAAGCTATTCTCTCATGCTCATATCCTTGCACAAAGTTTAATCAAGAACACATGCTTGTGAAACTTATGATTTTAAAACATTACATTCTAATAATTCTATATCAATATGTGTCACAATCTCATGTATTTCAATACAAAAAAATCTCAATCATAAGTCATGCATATTGACTTTCTAGCGATCACTTGTTGTGAACCTTAAGCTCACCGAATACGCGGATCCATTGTTCTGTTTTGGAGACCCTTAATCTCATCATGACACAAAGTCACCCTTGACATGAAACAAAGTCACCCTCATCAAGCTCTACCACGCACGGTTACACACAAAGTCACCCTTGTTACGTGTAGGCGGCTCTACCACGCACGGTTGGACACAAAATGTAACCCCCTTAGCCAGGCCTGGACAGAACCGGCACTAACGGGTCACACGGGGAATATCGAACTAAACCCGTTAAGGTCCAATTCGATAAACAACCCTGAAAACCGATATATTTTTTTTCTTCTTAACTAGATGCATAATTAAGTTCCTATGTGTGTCGAGGTCATGCGTAACGAAAATGAAAACATTCGATTCACAATTGATCATTCAATTCTCACACCGGTATATAAGGACCAAAACGCAAATAAATTCTTAATTTCAACAATAAACCAGTAATGCGATCTACCATAGTTCAATTAAACATGCATAGCATACTCATAACAAAGTTCAGATCAAACGGTCCATTATTGCATCGTCAATTTCATGTTTCATGCAATAGGGACCTAATTGTAAAGCTCACAATATCATAGGGACTAAATCTATCATTAATTTACCCATGCGAATTCAAGTTAACATCATGCTTCCTGGTGATAGTACAACACCCAATAACATTCATTGCATCTATATTCGATCATGGAAAGACATCCGACCCTAAACATATTTTTTTCCACACTTAAAATGTCATTTTTGGGTCTCGGTATCGATACCTAAGGTCTCGGTATCCATACCCTATCGTGGAGCTAGCCTCCTTGCACTTCGAAGGCTATTGGTATCGATACCCCCATAGGTGGTATCGATACTCCAGCGTCCAGTGGAGTAATTGCATCGAACCATGATTCAAACCACCCCAGATTAAGCCTTATGGTATCGATACTGGTATCGATACCCCCTGTGCACTTTGACAAATTTGAACATTCTAAGTTAATTCCACCTATTCAAACATAACCATTAATCACCCTTAACTATATGCATAATTTCCTAAGCATAAAGAACGATTTAAAGCATACATTTATCACATCAAAGACCCCAAACAATCTATAGGCATGCTTCCTAAAATATGATTTAAAAATCAACAATGTTCATTCATGTACATGTCTCAATAATCCAAACAACACCATAGTCCATCAATCAACAATCCAAAACATTATAGGTCTTATTACAACTTTAACCAAAGCAAAAATCACACACTTCACATGGGTTTGATTTACACATTGCCAAGCCCAAATTATTTGCCAAAACATACCAAAAATCGAGACAACTCTTCCCCTTGGTTCCCTTGCTCCGAACGTAGCCTCGAATATCACTATTTCTCTGCAAGTATGAAAAGAAGGAGCTTAAGCACAACATGCTTAGTGAGGAAGATCTAACAAGTTCAAAATCATTTATAAAGTCATACTTGCATTCTTCTTGCATATTTGAAATATGTAAAACCAAAACATACTTATCAACAATGTCAAAACATTTCGTGTATCATGCACAAATAAATCATTCCATTTCATATATGCATATTGGCTTTCTAGTGATCACTTAATATGAACTTATAGTTCACCGAATACACGGATTCCATTTTCCATAATAGGAGACACTTGGTCTCAACATACATCGGTCGGACACATAGTCACCCTTGTATACATGTTACCCCCACTACGCACGGTCGGACACAAAGTCACCCTTGTTTACGCATGGGTCAACTATATGCACGGTCGGACACAAAGTCACCCTTGTTTACGTGTAGGCAAACACTACATGCACGGTCGGACACAAAGTCACCCTTGTTTACGTATAGGCATCATCATTATTCTCATTATTTTTATAGTGCACTCAATCCTAATGACATGTCATTTGTATTTGAATCTAAGGTTAGTGTCACTAAGACAATATCAATTCCAATCATGCATGTTAACTTGCTGCTAATAATGCACTCATTAAATGTTCATCATGTGAACTAAAAATCATGCTCAACGGCTTTATCAACATAGGGCAAATAACCTCATCATATTCCAAATTCTTTTTCATGCTTACATAAACCATGAATACCTTAATAAACCATGCATTTTCAGCAATTAACATATGCATGCATCATTTCAAAATCAAATATATGCAATTCCAAAATCATATTAAATCATTGTTCACATATATGTCATTACCGAAAATAACCGAAAATCGAGGTAATGCATCAACATCATTTAAAACACTTACTCTTGAACTATGGAAAGTTTTCACACTATTCCATAGTCCCCAAAACAGAACCGAACCAATGCGATTCACTTTAAATTCAAAACCACTCACCGACAACCGAAACGAGCCCTCGCCGATGCTCCGATGGCAACGCCAACGCACCAGCCACTTATGCACCTTCTTGCACTACCTCTACAACATTAAAAGTAGAGCAAATTCACATCACAACATGCTCAAAACAGCAGCCACATTTAACCCTCACAAAACTATCGAAAACCTTGCCGAAAAGACCGAAAACTAAGCCGAAACGCATCCGAAACATCATCAGCCCAAAACCTAATGAATCTAACATCTAATCCACTTCAATTATGAACAAAAAACAATTCCAAACCATCCTTATACCTCCAGCAACATTAGAAAACCTAAAACAACCCCTAAAACAACTGAAAACCACCTTAAAACACTATCGATTACATTATTTCGGGATTAAATTAATGTGCCATCAATTCAACACTTAATTAATCATTTAATTGACATAATATCATAATTAAATCAACCTAATTACAACATTAATTGGGATCTAAAAAGATTTCACAAAAACCTCCATAAAATCCATAGATCTAGAATTAAAAACACAAAATTAAGTTTTCATTGTTGATTAGCAAGCCAATACTTGGGAATTTCAATAAAGAACCTTAGAAAAAGATTAGAAATCAGCAAAGTTACCTTAAAGATTTGCTCCACCAAAAAGATGAGAAATCCTCCCTTGATTTCTTGAAAATGGATGTTGATTTTGCAAAATTGATGAGTAGGTTTTGTAGAGAATGAAAGGATGAATAAAATGAAGTAAATCTTGTTGAAAAATGATGAAGAAATCAGCAAGAAATTGAAGAAATTTAGAGAGAAAATGAGAGAAAATCTTGAGAGAAAAGATGAGAAAATGAGAAGTTACAAAAGAAAATGGAATTATCATTTAAATAAAATAATTTAAAAATAATTTTGGTGGATAAATCATTAATTAAAAATAAATTGGGTTTATGGCCCTCTAAGGATTCTAAGTATGGCTTACTTTCCAATTTAGTCACTAAAAATCCTTATTGTCGAAAATTACTAATTAAATCCCCAAAACTTTCTTAAAATTACAATCTAGTCACTAGCACAAAATTAAGCCCAATTAAAAATCAAATTAAAGTTCAAATAATATTCCTTTAACTTTAAAACATCATTTTAATATTTTTAGAACCATTTCACAAAATTATTACTTATCCGATTAAAATATTATTATTTTAATTTTTCCCGGAATAACGAACCCTAGGAATCCGATTCGACCCGGATCGAATTTCCCCAACTAACACTCAAACTAATAACCCCCAAACCGGGATGTTACACAAAGTCACCCTTGTTACATGTAGGCATTATCTTTATTTTCATAATTTTTATATTACACTCAATCCTAATGACATGTCATTGTATTCGCATCCAAAGTTAGTGTCACTAAGCCAATATCATACTCATTATGCATGGTAGCTTATTGTTTTACAATGCACTAAATATATGTTCAAGAAAATGAACCAAATCATGCTCAACGACTTTATTCGGGGAAAAGGAAATAACCATACTTTCATCCAAATCATTCTCATGCTTTAAAAGACATGGAAACCATCATTAACCATGCATATACAACAGCTAACACATGCATGCATCACTTTCAAATTCAATTCATGCATTGTTAAACCATTCCTTCACATGCAACATTATCAATCATTGGATTTGTTACCAAAAACATAGATATTACTAAAACTCATGAAATGATTGATTGCCAAAACATAACCAATACCAATGGAAAATAATAAAAACATCTTTTAGCCAAAGCATTTATCAATTCTCATGCATAAATCATGAATGCAAAAACTACTTTAAGAGCATGTTTAAAATATGTCAATTATGGAACGATATGGGAACCGTTAAGAAAGCGAAACCATTTAACTTACTTCCGAGTGTGGGAAGGTTTTTCACACCATCCCTACACTCCCAAACCTTTGATAAAAAAATTAAAACCTTGCCTATACGGCATCCCACTCACCACTTGTCCGAAACTAGCTTGCCGAAGCCAACCGATATTCTCGCCTTTTCCGAAACACCTTCAACACTTAGCTCAACACCTTGAACTATTTTTAACATATCAAAACAGAGGTATTAATGCATATTAATGCATTCAATCAACCTCCCACACTTTCCAAACAAACAACCCCAAAAACTACACTTAAGAAAACCGAAAACACATCCGAAACTTATCTGAAACTTATCCGAACGACCTCCAACCCTTAGCCAACGAAAACCACAACTTATCAACATCAAAACACAACCAAGAACCATGATATAACCATCCTAAACCAGCAGCAAAAATTCTGTTGGGACCGTCGGCACACCCCATGGCGTAGCGGAACAAAATTACGATGGTCTTTCCAGTGATCCATTTACGTTTAATCCGAAATCGGGAGAAAGAGATGCGATAACTTACATTGGGTTCCTTGATAAACAGCAAAGACAGCAACGGGATCTGCTGCAGTTACGATCGTTCAACAATCGAATCTTTAGCCTCCACGAATATTGTCTCGGTCTCTACTCAGTTCACCCGGTTGAGAGGGCAAGTCTCGAAAAATGTTTTTCGTGATTCTAGAGTTTAGAATTCGGAATTCTATGTTATTGCTGCTAGACCAAAGATCCTTTATATAGGTGTAACCCTAGGTATAAGAGTTTGATTCCGAATTTGTTTATTGGAAATAATTACTTTAATTATTTCCTTAAATTTCAGAATCTATATATTTAATTTGAATTTAAAAGGGATATAATTACTTTAATTATATGCTTTATTAAAATTCGGGATTAAATATATTCTTCTTATACTTATATATATTTTTGCTTCTTTTCAACCATTGGGTGTGACCTTGTAGGCTCATTGTAACGTTAGTAGTAATATTAGAACAATTCTAATATTACCAACAATGAGTTACATCTAGGAATATATCATTTTCATCTAAGTTACAAGAGATCATGATTCGATATATCATGTATGTGACCAACTATCTTAATGTATTATATCCTTTTGTCCTTTTATATCTTTAATAGGCACAAGTCTTGGAATAGTCACACTTGTATAGCCTATTTTAATGTTTCTTGATATCTAGAGTGGACTACTTTTAATGAATAATTTGTGATATCTCATATCAACGTATTCAAGCATGGCCATGCATTTCTAGTCTCACTCAATCAAGTGGCCTTTGATATATTTTCCTATAATGTAGGAAGGACAAATCCTATCATGATCATTCACATCTCACTACATACATTGTAATATGTCCAATGTCAGTTTTTATAGTATAACTAATTACGCGACACGTTTAACTGCATCAAAACATAAAACAACATATGTTGAGATAGTAATAATCTCAAGTCTAAGGACCATACATATAGTTGTCACTACGAACAATATCGTGACCGTCACATAATAATCCAAGATATATGCTCATAGTGTGTCAATCCAATATATTATTCTCTATTAATATTTTCATGTATTAATTCTGACATCTCTATGTCAATGACAACTCATTGTCATCAATTAATCACATGTTAGTCTTAAACGTATTATTATTGTCCATACTCATAATAATACTTGACTAAGGATCTTTTAATAATAATACATATATTATTATATGGACCTTATTGTTTCTCAGTTTATGTTATACATTGACACATATATCTGAAAACAACAATGGCAATACCTTTATTCAATAAAATTGGTAAATAAAAGTATCCTTACAATCATCATATGATTGGTCTTTGGGCATACTCTAACACATTCAGCCACCCAAACAAGCCATAAACCGAAGATCTAAGCCAATTAACACCACCAAAACTTAAGATCCGGGTTTACCCATCCAAGAACCATTAATTCCATATTAAAACAAAACAAAATTCATTGATTTACCCATTGAAAACCATTAGGTATCACCTTATTACGGGATTGCATCAATTCAATCAAAATTAACCGATAAAAACCGAAAATCATCAATTAAAACCATAAAACAAATCAAGAACTCAATGACATGGATCAAACACTTTGTAATTTCAATAAAGAACTCAAAGTTCAGAGGTTTGAATGATTTCTTACCTCCAAATAAGATCCAACCTCCTTCCAATTGAAAAACCCATGAAAACAAGTTGTAAAATATAAGGAAATTGAAGAGAAATAAGGAGAAAATAATATGAACGAAATAAAATAAAAAAGATGTGATTTACCTTGATAGAATTGAAGGGAATTCTGATTGGAAACCAAGAAAAATAGGAGAAGTTGAGAGAAAATGAGTAGTTATGTGAAATTGTGATTTTGGTGAAAAATAAGAAATATATCTTAATAAAAATCTTTATGATAATTAAAATGAGTTTATAAAGAGATTTTTGGAAGGTTAGATCTGATGAAAAAGATTGGATAAATAGCCCCTTAAAGATTCTAAGTTTTGACCCATTTACATTTTAGTCACTAAAATTGTCATTTTTACAAAATAGTCACTATTTTCCAAAATGTCAAGGTTCATAGTGTAATTTTACAAAATTGAGTTTACCAAACTCAAATAGAGTCCAAATAAGAATTTTAGAATATTTTTCCATATTTTATTTCCTTTGAAAACCATTTATAAAAAATTAATTCCCGGATTTAGGCTAATTTGTTTGACCGGTTCAACCGAACCCTTGATCCGACCTTGATAATACCTAGGCCCATTTTTGGATGTTACATTTGAGATTTAGAACTGCCTGGGCTTTACCAAGGCCTTGGCAGTTCCAACACATTTGTTTCATTTGGATTAGCGGGGTTAAGCCGTGTCAACCTCCACTGTAGAGTTTTTTCCGCTGCTCATCCTAGCTTTTTCCGTAGGTGTGTGCTTTGGTTTCTTTTGGTTTTGTCTTTCGTGCATTGGAGGAGAGTGTTTCTTTCCAGCACTGTTACCTTGTGGATTTACTTTGAGGCAAACTTCAAAGTCGTCAAGTTCAACAGTGTTGAGTTCTTTGTCTAGTGCAAAAATGCTTCTAGCAGTTAGGCTGAGGGATGGATCATCTATATCAAGTAGAGATGGCTTTGACAGACCAGGAAGAGGGACAATTTTGACATGAATGGCAACGTTGGATTTTTGAGGAATTTCTTTTCGAACTTGCTCTTTCCTTACTTCTTTGTGTTTGAGCTATGGATATGAAGTGTGTGATGTAGAAGGTTGTGCTATCACTTTTGGAGATCGTGTTGGTGGAGTTTTCGTTCGTGGGACTGGTATCTCTTGTGGTGGAATAATAATTGAAGTGGTATCGTTTCTATTGGTGTTATTATTAGAGGAGTTGGGATCTGTTGCATAGTATGTAATTAGATAGATTAAGATGATATGGTAAGAGTAGTGAAAAGAGTTTGATATATTACCAGAGTTGGTTGGGGTTGTTTTTTTGGGCTCATCAACATAGCGGATTCGTCCTTTTGGTTTAGGACCATTTTCTTGTGGCTTTTGTGGCACAAAACGGATCCATTCATCATAAGGAAGTTGTGCCAGTTTAGGAAATGAACAATTATCCAAATTGTGGCCCACCATACCGCAGGCATAACAAATTATGAGCAAACGTTCATACTGTAGTGGAAAGAAGCGAGGCTTTGCACCATCTCTAATGGTGACACAACGCCGGATTGGCTTGCTGATATCCATAATAGTACCAACAAGGAGGTAGTCGACCATGTTGACATCGATTTTCCGTCTATCGGTTTTCATAACTTTTTCGATCATTGCACCTAAAACGTTGTCGGTGTCATGTTCTATGGCGTCATTTTCCATAAGAATTGATTGTATTTTGTAAACTCAAACCCATATATTCATGTTTTAGAAGGAGTGCTCTTCTATGCTCAAATATGTATCATACTGGGCTAGGGCGAGCCATTCGTTCTTGAAGGTCTAGGGGCCGCGAGAAAGAATTTCATCTTTGATTGTCTCTGTCTTAAATTTAATTTGGAAGACACTGGGTTTGAGGATAGAGACGGAATCAACTCTGGCTTTGGTCCAGATGTCGGTGAAAGCTTTGATTATAGCTTGGTCGTCTATTTGTTTGGAAGAGATCAATCTTCCTAGAAGGTTTACTTTTGCATATTGAAGAGAAAAGTCCCATTGAATGGACGGTGTGAAAACCAATGCTTGTTCTTCTTCGATGAAGGATAAATTTTCGATTTGGTTGAGGAAGGAGTCCATTGCGAAAAATATGATGCAGAAAGCTAGAGATATTGAGAGAATATTGTGAATGGTAGTTGTGGTATGAGAGGTGAAGTGTACTCTTAGTTTTATAGGCTTACGGGTTTGCATTAAAGGTAAGAAATAAAGGGATTTGTGAAAAAAGAAAGAAAAGATATGAATACTTTTAAATATTTTAAGTAATGGAGAAAAAGAATTATGGATAGAAAAATTATGGTGGATAAAGAGAAAAAAATTAGATATGGTTAGTAATAATAGAGTATGATTGTAAAAGTAAGTAATAATCTTGGTAAAAGTTTTATAAAAAGATAAATTGTAATTAAAGTAAGTGGAGGAAAGGGTTGAAAAAATAGAATATGGAAAAAGAATTTCGAAATTAATTTTTATAAGTAAGAAAGATATATGGTAAAAAAAGATATGGTTTTTATTTAGGAAATAAGGAAAAAGTGAATGGTAAAAAAGGTGCGAAGACATATGGAAAAAATTAAGTAAGTAATATTTTTTAGATATTTTTAGAAATATATTGAAAATTTAGGAATCTAGATCTATATAGATTAATGATTTTGTAAAAAGATAAGCTTGAGATATTAATTTTTGGAAAGCAGTTGGTAATTTTATATAATAATATGTGGAGATATGTACTTTTAGATTGTTAAAGAGTTTGTCGTACTGTTTTGATATAATTTTAGTTTTGGAATTAGAGAGTGAGAGTAAATTATAAGGTAATGTTTTTAGAGGAAGTAGCCATGGAGTGGTAGTTTTGTTGGTAGGCTATATTGATCTAATGATATAAAATATTTTAAAAGGGTTATTTATGTGAGGAAAAATTTATGTATGCAATCGTTGGTTTTTCATGTAATTGGAAAATAATAGTGTTATTTATGTGTTCTAATATTGCAATCTTTCTTATGGTTGGATTTATGAAATTAGTGAAAGGGACCCAAGAATGGGTTGGCCTTGAGAAATTTAGATTGTATAAAGTACCATTAACTGGTTGGATCAATGTGAGTACCCAATAATGGGTTGATATAAAAAGATTATGTATGAAGGAGGTTATGTTAAAATTGAGAGCCATACTAGAGGCCCTATAAGAGTTGGATATGATAAAAAAGTAAATGACAAAAAAAGAATAAAAATATTGAATATTTGAAGTTGGGTTTAGAGCTTGATGCAAAAATAGAGTTTTCCAAATAAAACCGAAGAAGAAAATTATAAAGAATTAACCAAAATAATTTTTATTGAAAAGATTGATGTTTACCTTTTAAAATATGATGGAATGACTGCCAAGAAGATGAAAAGTCGGAATTTAAAAATAGGTTTAGGTTTATGACATAAAAATAGTTTTTTTGGATTAAAATTAAGTTATTTGGGCTATTAATTAAAATTATGGGTTATGGATTATTAAAATAGATCCTTGGAAGGCTTAGATCATCTAGGATTAGGATTGGATCAAAGCCCCTTAAATAGTCAAAGTTTTGGCTTAATTTATGAAATTGGCCTCAGGTTTTCAATTATTACAAAATAGTCATTATTTTCAAAATAGTAGGGATTCAAGGGTCAATTTTAAAATTTATTTGAACTAAGTCAAATATATACTAAATAATGATTTTAGGATATTTTCTATAGTTTATTTTGATTAAAAAATCAAATTTTAAGTATTTAATCCCGAACTAGGCTAAACCGACAAAACCGGTTCACAAAACTTCTAGGCCCAATTTTGGGGCGTTACAACTCTCCCCCACTTAAAAAATTTCGTCCTCGAAATTTTCATCGTAAAAAGATTTAAGGAAACTGCTCCTTTACAACTTCCTTTCACTCCAACGTAACTTTCCAAATACCATTACGCCACTAAATACTTTGATCAACACAAGGATCTTATCACAAAGGACCTTTGCTACCAAAACCAAGATCCCAACATACATCTCATAACAATAAGATTCGGTCTCATCCTAACACCACCCGTCATCACAATTTGAAATGCTACACAAAACAACGGTACACTAAAAACACCATGGTCCTTCTCAACATTCATTGCATCATTACGATAAAAGCAAAACCTTTTTTTTTCGAAGGCCTAACCTCTCCCTATTCAATGTTGGTAACCGAATTTCGGCAAACTACCACAACTTCCAATTGCCACTAAAAAGCTTAGATTCCTCAAGCGTATTCTAACACACAAGACAAAAACCAAAATTTTCCATCGAGTGTCGCTCGACAAAGCAACACATAACAACTTTCACCACCAAAAACCTTAAAGATTAATGTCACAATACCTTAACATACCCTTCCAAACTTAGATAACTCACTCATACCGGTTACATGTCTATTAACGAGAGAATACCCATAAACTCAATTGAAAAACCATCTATTTCGAAACCTTATCACATTAAATCATACCGCTCAATAGCTCCAACTGTTCTCAAAGAAAACACTCTATTTTAACTACCAAGAAACCACGCCACAAAATTGACGGAGATTTGTTCACACACCTCTATTCTAATACTTATGACAACAATAACATTCTCAAAGAATACTGGCCCTCGAGCTCAATTTACCAACAAAAAAAGCATTCACTTTCAATTTATCCACATCCAAGACAAGTCCATCAAACAACAATTTCTTACAAACTCCTTTCATAACTCCTTACTTCCAGATGCATAGCAAAAGACTACCACAAACTTTGATTAAGAAACCATTCTAATTTATAGCACCATACAACACAACCACGTGCCCCATATACAAGAAAGACAACCATCACACAACTAAATACCCATAAATACCACCTCAAGTATGCCCTACACACACGGCTCCACCAAACATCCAAAAGCAACTTACCTCAGAACATCTTAACTGCGGAAAGTCTCAGCTACAACTCTGCACTAGACTAACACTCTTCGATAAACTTTTCCCAAATAAAAACTCATTAACGGAACCATCATACTACCCGATACTGTGATCAAATAACTCTTGTTTCACTTAGATTTTTTCCCAAGCACAACTTCTGCCTCTTTAGCCTTTCTAACTTAATGCCACTCATCCGTCCACTCACCTTAACATCCTTCTTAACGTTAAGCAATAACAACATCCGTCCACTCATCGTAAATGGAAAACTCAATAAACACAGACCCTCGCAACACCTCCTGACGATAAAACAAGTCTATAGGATTGTTTGACCAATAATGGATACAAACTACCCAATGTTCCTTATTACACAACTTCTCCATGCAGAGATATCCAAGGATTACATCCGAAACCTCCTTAATAACTTGACCATACCCAAGCAAAACCTAACAAAACTCCTTATGAACACAACATGCAAAAGCTAAGCCAAACGACATAACCACCACGTTTCAAGGTCCACACAAGTCCGTTATGCATCCTTCATCACCTTAAATCGTTTTCAAAAATTTTCATTTCTTTTCTAAAAACCAAACTAGTACTTTCTAAAACAAACACTAGATCAGTTACACACTTGATCTAACCACCTCCTGAACCATACCGAACAGAAAATGCCAAGTAGTACTTTTACCAATCATGATGATAACAAAACTCCTCCTACATAAATCGAACCTTCATCAAAGGAACCTTGCAAAACTCAACCTTCCGCTTCACTAACAGCCAAGTCCTATCAAACTCAAGGCACTTATCCTCGGTTTAACCATCCATAACTCTAACCCATCTAACCAATCCTTAACAAGAATTACTTCCCAACCAGAGCAGTAAAACAACTCATTGCACAACAGGCTCAACTCCAACAAGAGCATCTTTTAGACACCTGTTTAAACCTACACCTTTTCTCTATAGGATTGATCACAACATAACTTTCATTTTCAAGAAGGAAACGTTTGTAGATATAGACAATGTATGCATGAGTCCTATATGTCTCCCTAGATGCCTATGCAAGTGCATGCAAATGTAATCTAATGTCTTGCTCAAGAATGCATGCATGTCCTAAGATGTTTAATGTATATGCATGTAGGTGCTCCTACACTATGCATGATTATTTTCCATACTCACAAACAACATCCTCCACTCCGGAACTTCAATTTTCTATCTCTTCAACGTCTAGAACCATAGAAACTTAACACTCAAGAGTAAACAACCACACTATAACCCGAACGTTTCCAACACATTCAATTCACCTTGCACACAAGAAATTTGAAACTCCTAAAGGCACTCTCAGTGATGTAGTCACCTACTAGTCACCAACACAATTGATTCTCAAACTAGACTGATTCAAAACCACTTTACACTCAAACACGATCGAGGACCCTGTCAACTCAAGATCATATATCAGAATGCCAAAACACAAATCTATTTATACTTTTTGATTTCCACAACTCCTCTATTACCAAGTTTTAGCTTTCTTTTTGTCCCATATCAAGAAAAATTAAATAGAAAAATAATTTTAACATGCAAAAACATTTTGCAAAACTTGTGAGGCCAGCGCGAAGCAAGTTTCAAGTAGCTCAAGTACAATATAAAATAATTTTCTAGTAGTAGTTAGAGCAATGGGTACCCTAAAATAAACCCAAAAATATATACTGAATCTTCACATAGAACAATAATCAATTATGATTAGTATAATGAATATATAACTATCAAGTGTATTTTCCACAATAGCATTAAACATCATATAAAATCATCATAAAATCTCATGCATTAAACAATGCAAATTCAAACTAGCTTCTCATACTATATGACATATCAAAAACCAAAAATCTCATTAGATGTTTAACTTAGAAATAATTTTTAAAACCAACTGACCACAATGTATGCAATATTTAAAATTCTAAACACTTTTCACTTTTATAAATTTCACATTCAAGTCAAATAGTAGTCTATGTCACATAATATTCAATTCACTTAGGAAAGAAACTCAAGGACATGTTCACATTTACATATAACTAACGTCATAACAAAGGGACAAAATTCCATCATGCTTACAAATAATCACTTATATGTAGTAGAATATCTACCTATCAAAATTTAATCATGCTTGCAAACACCGTGCTTGAAAAACAAAGCCTTAAGTTACTATGTCACAACACAAGTTAATCACATATAGCAAACACCGTGCATTTTATACAATAACATAAAATTTTCAAACAATCATCGTGCATAAGTAACATTTAAAACAAATTTAACTCTACAACATACCAAACAAAAATTCCCAAAAGGTTTCGTAACCTAAGCTTTGATACCAAAAAATGTAACCTTCTCAATCTGGTCTAGACGCCACCCGACTTGAACGAGTTACACAGGGAATACCAAGGCTAATCCAGAGACTAACCCCGATCAAATACCCTATTTTTTATCTTATCTAGATACTTTAGTTAGATCCTACGTGTTCATGCCTTAGATGAAAAATAAAGGTTCTCTAGATGCATATAAGACCCTATAGGCATAAACCACCCTTCAAACATCATCTCTAGATGCATAATCACCTAATTCCATACGCAAAATGCATAATTGATAAGCATACGTGAGTGTCGCGTGTCAAAAGTGCGCGTTTAGTGCAAGTGGACACATCGCAAGTAATAAGTGATAAGTATTTATCGGATTATCGTCTCCACAGGGATTGGTATACTCAATATGTCTTCTTCGTCTTCTTGTTCTGTAGAAAGAAATAAAATAAGACACAAGTAATTTGGGTTGGATAAACTGAAATAAAACAACTAAATAAAAGAAAGAGATTTGATAAATAGAAAGAGAGGTCAGGATCCAATTGCGTTGTATTGTGGATTTGATTGACTTGTCTCTTCCCAATGCAATCGTATATCACTGCCTCGACAGCACTGCAGATTACTGCCTTGGCAGCGACAATACTGTCCGCCGCGGTAATCCCTTGCTCGTGGGTGGACTTTACCAAAGTTCGGCAAAGTGTCCTTGGATGACTCCGCTTATCCCTAAGTCGAAGTACTGTTGATGACTAGTCCTTGATGATACCTCCCGGCGTGAATCAATTATACTCACCAACCAATATCACACTTCTTTTAGCCGCTGAAACTCTTAACCTATCCCTAGGCCGAGTTAGTATTTTGCGATTGAAACACCATACTTACACCTTTCGTGAATCTAACTCTCCCGAGTCTAGATAAATAGATTACTCACAAACTTCTCTCCCGAGCTTGAATGCAAGAACAAAGAATAGCAAAGGATAAGCAAACCTTGATAGTTTTATTGCATTGAAACAAAGACAAAGTACAATCTCCTCTCACAAATACTAAACAACCTTCACTTAAACCCTAAGAAATCTTATAACATAGTTTGAGAGAAAGAAAACATTGAATCTATGAATAGGCTCTCTCTCTAGGTATATCCCTATACATTGGACGGTTAGGTCTTATATAGGCTTGACGTAGGGCAAAACTTTCCTAAGTAGAATACAACTTGGAGTAGGGAACAAGTCAAGTACATAAATAAAATATTTTCAAGTTTAATTCAACTAAGAGGCTTTCCCGCGTGGCCTTGTCTTGGGCTTTTCCTCATGCTAGCCTGCTCCGATCCATGTGCTATATGTCCAGACACGTCCCTTGGATTTTTCTCTTCCAATCGCCTACAGACTTTCTTCCTGGCTCTCAGTTGTTGCCTCGACATCAGGTCCTGCCTCGGCTATATTGCTTCCGCGGCACTTGTTCTCTTGCACAGATATAAAAATGCAGTAAAATTTGCATTTTCTGCAAATATTATCTTTATAAGCTTAACTTCTAAATATATCACATTAAGTACATGCATTGGTCCGAGTGGGTGTAAATTTGGTGATTAATGCCCATAAAAGGTGTAAAAAGTGATAGTGAGTTGAGCGCTTATCACACCCCCAAACTCGAACTATTGCTTGTCCTCAAGCAATGCAAACCATTAATTTGCCGAACTCTACTCTCTCTTGGTCTTATGTTTCCATCTATTCTCCCCACTATAACTATGCCTATTCTTTAGACTTAACCTTTCGGCTACCCAAGGGTTTACCTAGAAACAAACTATAAGAATTGGTGAGTGTGTGTGTTTTTGTGGACAAGTTTGATTAAAGGCTTTCTTAGATAAACTCTAAGTTCAAGACAAGTAGAATTGGGTTAAGTGTTCCCTTCTTTTCTAAACAACCAATTCTTGAGCCAATTTCGGGCACCTCAAGGATTGTGTTTTTCCCTTCACTAGTTCCTTCTTTCTTGTAAATATTCCGTAAAGCATACTAGAGCTAATTTCAGGAACCTCTAGCATGAAGAAGAGTACTTCCTAGAGCCGGTGATACTCACCTCTAGTTACTTTCCCAAAAATCTAAGTCTTTATCACCTAAGTTCATTAAAAGAATTCTTATAATCCAACAAGTCCCAAAAGTGTTTGAAAAATTCATCTTATAGTAAACTTCTAAGTTTTCATCCTTAAGTATCCTAAGGTTAAACCTTCTTAACAGGACCTAATCATGGTAAGGAGAAAGATTTCTATAGCCTTAAAGAATAAACTAAGGCAATACTGATGAGAGACAGTGCAAAAGTATAGGCATTTGATTCAAGTAAGGCGGGGAGCATAAAAATTTTAAAAAAATTCACTTGAATACTCCCTTTTCTTGGCAAGGCCTCGGCAGTAGATTGCTGCCTTGGCAGTGGATCCACACCCCCAAACTCGAACCAAGCATTGTCCTCAATGCTTTAAATTAGAAGAAAATAGCGGCAACAAAAATAAGCAGCATATAAAGAAACCAACAGCAAATAATATTGAATTATATGAAAAAAATAAAGAGACTCAGAAGAGCTGCTTGTAACAATTTTTCTCCTCGGTCTTGCTACTGATTGCTTTGTTCTAGGTGAGGGCGATGGTTGAGCTTTTGCTTGCCGGGGCGGTTGGACTCTTGTGGGTGGTGTCCGTTGCATCGGAACTTCCACTTCTTCTCCTTCTTCCACGTCGGCCATCTCCTCGGTGTTCATGATGTTCGTTCCACCTTCCATTGTTGTGGCTGCCCCGGTATGGTGTGTACTTGGTCCGACAAAGGTTGAGCTTTGGTGCACATAGTCATCTATCTCAGCTGATAGACTGCCCATGATGATTGGGGATCGTGGTGGAGTGCTAAAGACTGCCCTGCGCTTTGAAGGTCTTCTGCTAGCAGATGATGCTGCGGTAGAGTTTGCTACCCTGGATGGGCCGGCAGCATGGTACTGTGGTTGAGGGTCCGCGTGGAAGAACGTCCTTGGTCCTCCCGGAGCTGGTGTAGTCTCGGTATAAGGGGCGGCTGTGACAAACATATTGCTAGGAAATTCTGGAAATTACGCCCCTTGGTCTGGAAAAGCATGGAGCATCATTTGGGCTAATGTGCCGTTAAAGTCTCTTTGATATTCCATGTATCTCTGTTGCCTAAGATCCAACGCTGCCATCCTTTGCAATATCTCCTGATATGGGTCTGCTGCGGCAAAGGTGTGGGCAGTGTCTGGCATGTCTGCCGTGTACTGGGCCCCGACAGCAGTATTAGCAGTGAACTACTGGGGCCTTGCTTGGACTGGTTCCGCCTGCGTGATCTGCATAACTTTGTGGCAAAAGTCTTTGGTCCATCCGCGCCTTTGGGGAGTGTATTCGTCCGTGTCTTCAATTGGTACACCTGCAGCAACACACAAACCAGTGATCAAACAAGGGAAATATAATGGTCCTCTATCCTTCTTACCGTATTCGTGAATTTCACGTAAGATGATCTCTCCAATGTTTATTCTCCTTTTGTTAATGATCGATTGGATGAACACCAATCGCTTTAGGTCCACCGTGCTGTTGTGGGATGTGGGAATGAGGCGTCTCCTAACGAAGGTGTTCCAAAGCTTTGCCTCGGGCTTTAAGCTCTGCCTTGCTACAGAACCTCAATGGGCACCGGTTTCCCATGGAGTATTCGTGTAGCAAAGGTCGTCTCTGATCAACTCGTAATCCTCGGCAGTGATATCCTCCATGAATTCAGCGTGAACATCATGGCCCGGAGTGACGCCGTAGAATTCGTTGATCGTCTCGGCATCTAGCTGGACAGGCCTGCCTCGGCAGTGGAGAAAGAGGGAATCTTTGTTGGGCCCGTGCGCATAGAATTCCCGCACGATGGTGGCGTTCGCCTGGGCAGGTTGAAGACAAAAGATTTCCCAATCTTGGTACTTGATTCTGTCAAAGAGATAATGCTCGATGCCGTAATTTTCGTCATCCGAGTGTTGGAAACCTTGTTTTTCCCACAATTGCCGGGAAATGAAAGACCTGTTGAAGCGGTCTTCAACATTGGCTGGGGCAAATCTCTTTTAAGTGGCCATAAAGATTGTGAGAGATTGATTTCTTGGAGATTTTCTTAGAAGGAATCTGGGAATTTCACGAAGAGTTGTGAGTAGGTAGAGAGTATTATGAGAGCAAGATTGTTAAAAATTATAAAGAAAACAAGAAAGCAAGAGTGAATAGTTCAAGAGGAGAGGGTTGCTTATATAGTCCTCGGCCTTGTGACCGTTTGAATCCACTAGTCGTTTTGTAGCCGTTACTCTTTACTGCCGTTTTCTTTTCTGCCGCGGCAGGAATCTCGGCAAACTAGCCGTTACACTGTTCTGCCTCGGCAGAATTCCTGCTGTGAACCATTTCTCTTTTATTCTTGCTTATTATCCTAAATAAAAATTAAACATAAACAAGAAAAATTCTTAAAGCAGAAATAAATTAGAAAAAATAAAAATAAACTAAACTAATCCTAATATAATAATAATAATAAGGAAAAGGGAGGAGATCATGTTACTGGTGGAGTGCATGCAAATGCATCTCCCAAGATTATTCTCTCTTGTTGGCCAGAATTATAAATCAGTTGTTGGCCACTCCCTTTTGCTGTGTGTCCATCCACCTCGAGCTTGATCTTTTTTTCAAATAACCTGTCGAGTTTGCTGCCAAGGCAGGATATTTTGGTTTCTATTGTGTGAATGGCTTTGCACTCTTCTGGATCATCATATAAATTATGGAATGCATTGAGTTTGACTTGTTGGTCATTAACCCTCATTGTCAACTCTCCTTTTTCTACGTCAATTAAGGTGCGTCCAGTTACAAGGAAAGGTCTCTTCAAGATGATTGGTGCATTATCATCTGCTTCACAATCAAGGACAAGAAAATCAGCAGGAAAAATAAATTTATCGACTCTTACCAGTATGTCCTCGATTTTGCCTTCGGTTTGCATATATGATCGATCCGCTAGTTGGAGCATAACTGTTGTAGGTTTTGCCTTTCCTATTCCAAGCTTTTGAAAGACAGATTTGGGAATTAGATTGATGCTTGCTCCAAGGTCGCATAGGGCCTTACCTTCTTGTTTTTACCTATCGCACAAGGTATGATAAAGCAACCAGGATCCTTCAATTTTGGTGGCATGCGATTGTGTAGCATTGCCATGCATCCCTCGGTAGCAGTCACTGTTTTGAACTCACCTATTCGTTTTCTCTTAGACACCATGTCTTTTAAGAACTTGGCATAATTAGGAATTTGTTCAATTGCCTCTAAGAATGGTATGTTAATGTGGACTTGCTTTAAATTGTCAAGGAATTTCTTGAATTGCTGGTCCTGTTTTTGCTTTTTCAATCTTTGTGGGAAATGTGGTGGTGGTCTCATCTTGTCCAGGGTTTCTTTAGTTTGGAATTTAATACCTGGCAGCACTGGGGTTGTTGCTGTCTTGGCAGACTATTCAGGAGCTGCAACGCTTTCTGCCGGGGCAGTGTTATCAGGATCAGTTTGCTCAGCCTCTTCTTTTGCTGGGTCTGCTGATGGATTTTGGCATGCTGGAATCTTTTCCTTCAACTGTAGACCACTCATGGTAGTGATTTCTTTACACTGTTCATGGCCTATTACCTTAGCAACTTCAGTATTGCTAGGTAGTCCTCCTTGTGGTCTAGTGTTTATGTTTTGAGCAAACTGCCCAACCTGAGTTTCTAACGTTTTAATTGGTGCTTCTTGATTCTGCAACCTCTTCTCAGTCCTATTCATGAAAGCATCTGTCCTTTTGATGAAATTACTGTTCTCTGCCATGTATGATTCTATTTTCATCATAAAGGCTTTGAGAGTGTTCTCCAACGAACTTACCGATTGATGTTGCATCTGCTGCTGCGGTAGATGTTGCATTGGTTGCTGGAATCCTGAAGGTTGGGTCGTTGGGTTTAAGGCATTGTTAGGATTGCTCCATGACAGGTTTGGATGCCTCTTCCATGAGGGATTGTATGTGTTGGACATCATATTGGTTCGGTTGTAATTTCCAACATACATACCGGTTTCTTGATTCATACACTCAGAGGAACTATGGTTACCTCCACATAAATCACAAAAAGAATCAATTACCTTAACCTCACGGGTATTTTGTTGTAGTTTCAAATTTTGCACCATCTTTGTGAGAGAGGTCAATTGTGTTGCCACTGAATTTGATGTGTCTAGCTCATTCACCGTGGCTTGGCGTCTTACTCCTCCTCGCCTAGATGTAGGAAATTGAAAATCGTTCTTTGCGAGTTTGTTTAATATCTCAATAGCTTCCTCAGGTGCCTTGTCCAAGAGTGTTCCGTCGCCGAGGCATCTAACATCATCCTTGTCGGGGCATTCGTGGCATTATAGAACATGGTCACTTGTGTCCATAGGGGAAATCCATGCAAAGGACACTTGTGCAGTAACTCCCTGTAGCGCTCCCATGCCTCGTACATCGGTTCGTCATCTGCCTGTCGAAAAGAAGTGATTTCATTATGAATTCTATCATATAAATTTGTAGGATTAAAACGTGTAATAAAATCATGGTAGAGTTCACTCCAAGATCCAATAGATCCTGCTGGAATTCTATTTGACCAAGCTTTTGCCCTATCCCTCAGTGAATAGGGGAATAGCTTTAATCTCAAGACATCTTCATGGACTCCTTGGATTTTGAAGGAATTGCATATCTCCATGAAGGACTTGAGGTGCTGCCTTGCATCTTCAGTTACAGACCCACCAAACTGTCCAATAGTGTTAAGCATATTGAACATGACATGTTTTAGTTGAAAGTGGGTTGCTTCTATTTCCGGTGTAACGACTCCTTGGTTTAATCCATTTAAATCCTCTTCCAGGAAGTCCTTGACAGTGAGCTGCCGCGGCCCTGGTGGCGGCGGAAGACCTCCATTGCCGGAAGGTAAGTTTTGTCCTGCCGGGTGATCTGCCATAGCTTATTGGATTTGTCTCCTCAACCTTTGCCTTGTTCGTTCGATCTCTGGGTCTAACTCGTACAAAGGGTAGATTGGGTTGGCCCCGGTCATACACCAAGAAAAATCAAAGTAAAATAAAAATAAAAAGAAGAAAAAAGAAATAAATAAAACAAAATTTAGTTGCCAATCCCCGGCAACGGCGCCAAAAACTTGTCGCATGTCAAAAGTGCGCGTTTAGTGCAAGTGGACACATCGCAAGTAATAAGTGATAAGTATTTATCGGATTATCGTCTCCACAGGGATTAGTATACTCAGTATGTCTTCTTCGTCTTCTTGTTCTGTAGAAAGAAATAAAATAAGACACAAGTAATTTGGGTTGGATAAACTGAAATAAAACAACTAAACAAAAGAAAGAGATTTGATAAATAGAGACAAAGGTCATGATCTAGTTGCGTTGTATTGTGGATTTGATTGACTTGTTTTTGCCCAATGCAATCGTATATCACTGCCTCGGCAGCACTGCAGATTACTGCCTTGGCAGCGACGATACTGTCTGCCGCGGCAATCCCTTGCTCGTGGGTGGACTTTACCAAAGTTCGGCAAAGTGTCCTTGGATGACTCCGCTTATCCCTAAGTCGAAGTACTGTTGATGACTAGTCCTTGATGATACCTCCCGGTGTGAATTAGTTATACTCACCAACCAATCTCACACTTCTTTTAGCCGCTGAAACTCTTAACCTATCCCTAGGCCGAGTTAGTATTTCGCGATTGAAACACCGTACTTACCCCTTTCGTGAATCTAACTCTCCCGAGTCTAGATAAATGGATTACTCACAAACTTTCTCCCGAGCTTGAATGCAAGAACAAAGAATAGAAAAGGATAAGCAAACCTTGGTAGTTTTATTGCATTGAAACGAAGACAAAGTACAATCTCCTCTCACAAATACTAAACAACCTTCACCTAAACCCTAAGAGAGCTTAGAACATAGTTTGAGAGAAAGAAAATTTTTAATCTATGAATCGGCTCTCTCTCTAGGTATATCCCTATACATTGGACGGCTAGGTCTTATATAGGCTTGACCTAGGGCAAACCTTTCCTAAGTAGAATACAACTTGGAGTAGGGAACAAGTCAAGTACATAAATAAAATATTTCCAAGTTTAATCCAACTAAGAGGCTTTCCCGTGTGGCCTTGTCTTGGGCTTTTCCTCATGCTAGCCAGCTCCGATCCATGTGCTTTATGTCCAGACACGTCCCTTGGATTTTTCTCTTCCAATCGCCTACAGTCTTGCTTCCTGGCTCTCAGCTGCTGCCTCGGCATCAGGTCCTGCCTCGGCTATATTGCTTCCGCGGCACTTGTTCTCTTGCACAGATATAAAAATGCAGTAAAATTTGCATTTTCTGCAAATATTATCTTTATAAGCTTAACTTCTAAATATATCACATTAAGTACATGCATTGGTCCGAGTGGGTGTAAATTTGGTGATTAATTCCCATAAAAGGTGTAAAAAGTGATAGTGAGTTGAGCACTTATCAGTGAGCATTAACGAGCATGGTATATCATACTTTAAAATTAACATAAAAGTACATCAAATATAATATTCAAGCCAAAATATCCAAAAACACATAGGTTCACTAAGCTATCTTTTAAGCATTAGCGACGTTGATAAACATCAAATATGTATAAGCATACGACTATAAAAAGTCTCACCATCATAACAATAATCTTAACATGGTAACCCATCCCCATTGCTCTCTCACTACTACTAATATTACAAAAGACATACTTGAGCTCTTACTTGTAGATTACATGGAATCTTTGCTTGCCCTTGCTGCCTCAACATGTTTATCCTGCATTGCAAGGTAAAAGAGAGGGTTAAGCATAACGCTTAGTGAGGGAATAAAACACATTTAAAACACATTTGAAAACACCTTGCAATGCAGCCCATAATAAATCGATTTCATCAATTTAAAAAACATGTCATGCTCTTTATGAAACAAAAATGTTCATGGCTAAAAACTCCACTTTTAAAACTTAGTAAGTGTCATTGAACCATGACTAACGATGCCATTATTAAATCAAGTAAAAATACCTCTTTAAAATCACATGCTTTAAAAGATAAAAAACAAGTCTTACATGCTACTCACATAGCAATGCTTACACATGCATCTCAATGCATAAGTCTCAAGTCTTACATGCTAACAACATAGCAATGCTTAAATCACATGCATACCAATGTCCTAAACGGTATTAAAAAAACATGCATAATCCCATATGCAAACAAGTAATTTTCATAGAACCTTGAAATCTAAGTACCGACATAAAATTCCGATGTAAAAATCTTTATTCGATGATCCACTAAAGTCGAGTCAAAGCGAGAGCCTAAGGCTAGTTTTATTTTATTGAATCACTTTCTTTATTTCATCTTCAATTACTTAGTTTTATTTTATTCAACAACCCTCTTTTTATTTAAACATGTTGCGTGTTTTAAGTGCTTGGTAATTACGTGCATGTGTACAAGTTTCAAGTTATAGTATAGAAAGTTATCGTCTCCACAGGGATTGGTGCTTCTTTCAGAATCTAACTTCTTGCACAGAAAATAAGACACAAATTGGTTTATAGAATTGATTTAATTCAAATAAATTATAAAATAAAGAAGTAAAACAAACTAGAATAATCAATGAGATGGATTAGGCTGGGTTATCCTGAATTATGGAATGATGGTTGAGTGAATTTTTCCTCCTAAGTGGGTGCTCGCACCACTCAATTGTTCCGATAATTGGGCTTAGATAGATTGCCTAGTCAAATCATCTAAATGCTTGGGCAATTGCAACTAAGGGAATTGCTCAGGAAAGTTGAGTGACTATCCTCAAGGTTCGGCAAAGCGTTCTTCAGTGGTCCCTGTTATCCCTAACCTAAGACGTTGTTAATTGCACAACTTTTGATGATGCATCCCTGCGTTAATCAAAAGTGAACAACAACTTTCTTGCTGTCGCGTGTCAAAAGTGCGCGTTTAGTGCAAGTGGACACATCGAAAGTAATAAGTGATAAGTATTTTATCGAGTTATCGTCTCCTCAGGGACCGGTATACTTAATATGCTTTCTTCACCTTCTTATTCCGTAGAAAAGTAAAAACACAAGTGATTGGAGTTGATTTATCTAAACTAAAATAACTAAATAAAAATAAAGAGTTGAAATAATAGAGAGAGATGGGCTAGGATCCAGTTGCGTCGTATTGTGGATTTCATTGACTTGTCTCTGTCCAATGTAATCATATATCACTGCCTCGGCAGCACTGCAGTTTACTGCCTTGGCAGCGACAATACTGTCTGTCGCGGCAATCCCTTGCTCGTGGGTAGACTTTACCAAAGTTCGGCAAAGTGTCCTTGGATGACTCCGCTTATCCCTAAGTCAGAGTGCTGTTGATGACTAGTCCTTGATGATACCTCCCAGAGTAAACCAATTATACTCACCAACTAATCTCACACTTCTTTTAGCTGCTGAAACTCTTAACCTATCCCTAGGCCGAGTTAGTATTTCGCGATTGAAACACCGTACTTACCCCTTTCGTGAATCTAACTTTCCCGAGCTTAGATAAATGGATGATTCACAATATCCTCTCCCGAGCTCAATTGTGAAAACAAGGAATAACAAAGGATAAGCAAACCTTGATAACTTTATTGCATTGAATCAAAGATAAAGTACAATCTCCTCTCACAAATACTCGACAACCTTCACCTAATCCCTAAGAAGGTTTAGAACATAATGGAGAAGAAGAAAACAAGAATAGAAATCGGCTCTCTCCCTAGGTATTCCGTGTTTAATACATTGGGTGGCTAGGTCTTTATATAGGCTAGACCTAGGGCAAACCTTTCCTAAGTAGAATACAACTTGGAGTAGGGAACAAGTCAAGTACATAAAAATATTTCCAAGTTTAATTCGGCTAAGGAGCTTTCCCGCGTGGTCTTGCCTTGGGCTTTTCCTTGTGCTAGCCAGCTCCAATCCATGGGCTTTGAGTCCAGACATGTTTTTTTGATTTTTATCTTTCCATCGCCTACAGTCTTGCTTCCTTCCTTTCTTTCTGCTGCTGCCTCGGCATCGGGTCCTGCCTCGGCCTTGTCACTGCCGCAGCACTGGTTTTCCTGCACAGATATGAAAATGCAGTAAAACATGCCTTTTTCTAAAAATGTTATGTATATGAGCATAACTTCTAAATATATCAAAATAAGCACATGCATTGGTCCGAGTGGGTGTATATTTGGTGATTTAATACCCATAAAAGGAGTAAAAAGTGATAGTGTGTTGAACACTTATCACTTGCTCTTCTATTAGCCGTTGAAATCCTGCACTTATCCCTAAGCCGGATTAGTTCTCACCCACTTGGATTGAACCATGCCTATTCGTTTCATGAATCTAATTCTCTCGAATCTAGATAAATGAATCGTTTATCGAGGTCCTTTCCCAATTCTCTCACAAACCAAATTAACAACAAGAATAGGCAAACCTTAATTAAGAACACACCATAAACTTAGATAGAATTTAAACTAGATCAATCCATAAAAAAAATAACCCAAGCCAACTTTAAATTAGTTCATGGCTGGGCAAAAGTATACAACAAATAATCCTCTCATCACTCGAATAAAAAAAAGAAAAAACAAAGATGAAAAAGACGATAGTTCCTTGCTCCCTTTCTCTCAATCACTCGATCCAGCCTTTCCCCCTACTTTGGACGGCATCTTCCTTTTTTATAAGATCTTGCTTGTTCAAATTATGTGATGAGAATTAATTTGATAAAGAGATAATTATCTCTTTAGAAATTTCAAATTAATTTAAATCTTTAATTCCCTTATCAGATCCAATTTCCTAAAATCTTTCCATGTCTTTTGAAGTCAACTTTATCTCCTTGTGATTCCTTCAAATTGACATCCATTGAATCAAATCCTACAAATAAGGAAGCACACAACCACAATATCCTTTTCCATGCAATTTAATAGAAATATAAATTAAATATAATAATTAAAGAAATTATGTAAATATGCATGAATGACTAATTATGCAATTAGCATTATGCTTAATTCTAACAATAATAAGAGTAAAAAGGTTAATAAAAATAGTACTTTTGGGCACTCAACACACCCCCAAACGCGAACTATTGCTTATCCTCAAGCAATGCAAATCTAACAATTAATTGCCAAGGCATCCAATCTTCATAGACATGCTTCGAAATTTAACTTCCAACATCAGAATCGGGGCATAAAGTATGATCACCTTTAAATTTTTCAAAAAGCAAAGAAATTTTACAGAATCAAACTATAATGCTCGTGAAAAAGTGTGTATAGTTGTGCACAAGTTAACTTTCAAGATTCTATGTGAAAAAAAAGGTTTTTGTAACCCCGTTAGCCCGGCCTAGACGGAACCGGCTCTAATGGGTCACACGGGGAATACCGAACCAAACCCGTGAAGGCTCGATTCGATAAACGACCCTAAAAACCGTTATATATTTTCTTTTCTTTATCTTATCTAAAGGCATAATTATGTTCCTATGTGTTTCGATTTCATGCAAAACAAGAACGGTAGCAATTCGATCACAAATGAGCACTCAATTAACACATGAGCAACTTAAGGACTAAAACGTGAATATTTTAAATTCTTTTGAAAAGGTAGAAATTCATTCCATCAAATTTCAATTAAATAAGTAAAGAACTCTCATGATAAATTTTAGACCAAACGGAGCATTCTAACATCATCAATTACATGCTTCGCTAACTAGGGACCAAAATGTAAAACTTTTAATTTCTAGGGAATACATCCGATTTAAGTTAGCCAACTTGAAATTAAGTCAACTTTATGCATCAAGGTGAAATTTCAACTCAAAATAACATTTGTAGCTACCATAATTAAACATAGAAAGATATTCGGGACTAAAATACAAATCCAACAACTATCAACTAATAACCAAACAAAGGTTTCGAAACCTTCATTAAAGGTTTCGAAACTTTATGGAAAAGGTTTCGAAACTTTCATTCCAGTAAGGTTCTAATATCCAACTAGCCCACAAGGTTTCGAAACCTTCCTGGAAGTTTCGAAACTATTTGATAAAGGTTTCGAAACTTTCCCTAAGGTTTCAAAACTTTATGCTCAAAAACATAAAATCAATCCTTTTTAAGTAGATCTAACTCATTCAAAACACCACCAATGATCACCATTAACTATATGCATAAAGCTACACAACGTGCGAAGGATCCGAATGGTAACGCCTCAACATATAAACGTGGAATACATCGTGGATACGTGCTAACTCTGGAGGTAAAGTTAATGGTAACGCATCAACATATAAATGTGGAACAATGGAGGAGGAAGGGAAGGAAGACAAGATGATCTCACCCAAGACAACTTTCTACAGAGAAATCAATTCTCTTTCCCCTCTTTCTCATCAATTAGAGGATTACTAATTTGCCTTCACTAAACAAGGCCCAACATATAACCCAACTCAACCACTAAAGCACAAGGCCTAAAACTGGCCCAAAACTCAAACCCGGGGCTAAACATCGGAGCCTAACTCTTTGGGTTATCCCAAAAATCGGATGCAAATCCGGGTCGTGACAACTCTCCCCTCCTTAAAGAAAATTTCGTCCTCGAAATTTACCTATCAGTAAGACGTGTGGATATTGAGCTCTCATGTCCTCAACTTATCATGTTGCTTCCTCGACGCCATGATTCCTCCATAACACTTTTACCAAAGTTATGAACTTTTTTCGAACCCCCTTCACCCCTTCTGTCAAGGATTTCGATTGACCTCTCCTCGTAAGTCAAATCCATATTGACTTTGATTTCCTCAAGCTACACAACGTGAAAAGGATCCGAATGGTAACTCTTGCGTGTCAAAAGTGCGCAATTAGTGCAAGTGGACATATCGCAAGTAATAAAGTGATCAGTATAATCGTGTATCGTCTCCACAGGGATTGGTCTACTTAATATGCCTCTTTCGTCTTCTTTCTCTGTAAAAAGAAATAAAATAAAGACACAGGTAAATTTGGTTTTGATGAAACTAAATAAATTAAAATAAAGAAAACTAAGAATAAAGAAGATGAGATCTGATTAAGAGAGAGGGCATGATCCAGTTGCGTTGTATTATGGATTTGATTGACTTGTCTCTGTCCAATGCAATTGTATATCACTGCCTTGGCAATGACGATATTTATCCGCCGCGACAATCCCTTGCTCTTGGGTGGACTTTATCAAAGTTCGGCAAAGTGTCTTTGGATGAATCCGCTTATCTCTAAGTCGAAGTACTGTTGATGACTAGTCCTTGATGATACCTCCCGGCGTGAATCAATTATACCCACCAACCAATCTCACACTTCTTTTAGCCGTTGAAACTCTTAACCTATCCCTATGCCGAGTTAGTATTTCGCGATTGAAACACCGTACTTATCCCTTTCGTGAATCTAACTCTCCCGAGTCTAGATAAATAGATTACTCACAAACTTCTCTCTCGAGCATGAATGCAAGAACAAAGAATGGCAAAGGATAAGCAAACCTTGATAGTTTTATTGCATTGACACAAAGAACAAAGTACAATCTCCTCTCACAAGTACTCGACAACCTTCACCTAAACCCTAAGAAAACTTAGAACATAATTTGAGAGAAAGAAAACAATGAGTCTTAGGGTGAACTCTCTAAGAATCGGCTCTCCTATTCCCTTAGACGGCTAGGTCTTATATAGGCTTGGCCTAGGGCAAACCTTTCCTAAGTAGAATATAACTTGGAGTAGGGAACAAGTCATGTACATAAATAAGCAAACCTTGATAGTTTTATTGCATCAGGTCCTGCCTCGGCCATATTGCTGCCGCGACACTTGTTCTCTTGCACAGATATAAAAATGCAGTAAAACTTGCCTTTTTTGTAAATATCATCTTTATAAGCATAACTTGTAAATATATCAAATTAAGTATATGCATTGGTCCGAGTGGGTGTAAATTTAGTGATTAATGCCCATAAAAGGTGTAAAAAGTGATAGTAAGTTGAGCACTTATCACACCCCCAAACTCGAACTATTGTTTGTCCTCAAGCAATGCAAACCATCAATTTGCCAAACTCTATTCTCTCTTGCTCTTTTGTTTCCATCTGTTCTCTCCACCATAACTATGCCTATTCTTTAGACTTATCCTTTCGGCTACCCAAGGGTTTACCTAGAAACAAACTATAAGATTTGGTGAGTGTGTGCGTTTTGTGGACAAGTTTGATTAAAGGCTTTCTTAGATAAACTCTAAGTTCAAGACAAGTAGAATTGGATTTAAGGGTTCTCTTCTTTTCTAAACAACCAATTCTTGAGCCAATTTCGGGCACCTCAAGGATTGTGTTTTTCTCATCACTAATTCCTTCTTTCTTTTTGATATTTCTCATAGTATACTAGAGCCAATTTCGGGCACCTCTAGCATGAAGAAGAGTATTTCCTAGAGCCGGTGATAGGCACCTCTAGTTACATTCCCAAACATCTAAGTCTTTATCCCCTAAGTTCATTAAAAGAATTCCTATAATCCAACAAGTCTCAAAAGTGTTTAAAAATTCATCTTATAGTAAGCTTCTAAGTTTTCATCCTTAAGTATCCTAAGGTTAAACCTTCTTAACAGGACCTAATCATGGTAAGGAGAAAGATTTCTATAGCCCTAAAGAATAAACTAAGGCAATACTGATGATAAGCAGTGCAAAAGTATTTGCAATTGATTCAAGTAAGGCAGGGAGCATGAAAAAAATTAAAAAAAAATCACTTAAATACTCCCTTTTCTTGGAATGGCCTCGGCAGTCGATTGTTGTCTTGGCAGTGTCTCTGCACCCCCAAAATCGAACCAAGCATTATCCTCAATGCTTTATATTAGAAGAGAATAGTGGGCAACAAAAATATGAAAGAAATAAGCAGCATATCAAGAAACAAACAGCAAATAAAATTGAATATATGAAAAATTTAAAGAGACTCCGAAGAGCTGCTTGTAACAATTTTTCTACGGGGTCGTGTTGCTGATTGCTTCGTTCTTGGTGAGGGCGATGGTTGAGCTTTTGCTTGCCGGGGCGGTTGGACTCTTGTGGGTGGTGTCCATTGTATTGGAGCATCCACTTCTTCTCCTTCTTCCACGTCGGCAATCTCTTTGGTGATCATGATGTCCGTTCCAGCTTCATTTGCTGCGGCTGCCCCGGTATGGTGTGTACTCGGTCCGGCAGCGGTTGAGCTTTGGTGTACATAGGCATCTATCTCTGCTGATAGACTGCCCACGGTGATGGGGGATCGTGGTGGAGTGCTGAAGACTGCCCTCCTTTTTTATGGTCTTTTGTTGGCAGATGATGCTGCGGCAGAGTGTGCTGCCCTAGATGGGCCGGCAGCATGCAACTGTGGTTGAGGGCCGGCGTGTAAGAACGGTCTCGGTCCTCCTGGAGCTGGTGTAGTCTCTGTATAGGGTGCAGCCGTGACAAACATGTTGCTTGGAAATTCTGGAAACTGCGCCCCTTGGTCTGGAAAGGCATGGAGCATCATTTGGGCTAGTGTGCTATTGAAGTCCCTCTGATACTCCATGTATCTTTGCTGCCTAAGATCCATTGTTGCCATCCTCTAAAGTATGTCTTGGTACGGGTCTGCTGCGGCAGTGGTATGGGCAGTGTCTAGCATATCTGTCGTGTACTGGGCCCTGGCAGCAGTATCAGCAGTGAACTGCTGGGGAGTTGCTTGGACTGCTTCCGCCTGCTTGAACTGCATAATTTTGAGGCAAAAGTCTCTGGTCCATCAACGCCTTTGGGGAGTGTATTCATCCGTGTCTTCTATTGTTACACCTGCAACAACACACAAACCAGTGATCAAACAAGGGAAATATAATGGTCCTCTATCCTTCTTACCGCATTCGTAAATTTCGCGTAAGATGATCTCTCCAACATTGATGCTCCTTTTGTTGATGATTGATTGGATGAGCACCAATCGCTTTCGGTCCATCGTGCTATTTTGGGATATGGGAATAAGGTGTCTCTTGACAAAGGTGTTCCAAAGCTTGGCCTCGGGCTTTAGAGTCCGCCTTGCTACAAATCCTCTATGGGCACCGGTTTCCCATGGAATATTCGTGTAGAAAAGGTCATCTTTAATCAACTCATAATCCTCGACAGTGATATCCTCCATGAATTCAGCATGTACATCATGGTTAGGTGTGAGGCCGTAGAATTGGTTGGTGGTCTCGGCATCAAGCTGGACAGGTCTTCCTCGGCAGTGGAAAAAGAGGGAGTCTTTGCTTGGCTCGTGCACATAGAATTCACGCACGATGGTCGCATTTGCCTGGGCACGTTGGAGGCAAAAGATTTTCCAATCTTGGTACTTGATCCTGTCGAACAGATAGTGCTCGATTCCATAATTTTCGTCATCCGAGTGTTGGAACCCTTGTTCCTCCCACAACTTCCGGGCAATGAAAGAACTGTTGAAGCGGTCTTCAACATTGGCTGGGGCAAAACGCTTGTAGGTGGCCATAAAGATTTTGAGAGATTGAGTTCTTGGATATTTTCTTGGAAGAATTCTGAGAATTTTAACAAGGTTAGGCATAGAGTATTGTGAGAGCAAGATTGTTGAGTATTCAAAAGAAAACAAGAAAGCAAGAGTGAATAGTTCAAGAGGAGGGGGTTGCTTATATAGGCCTCGGCCTTGTGACCGTTTGAACCACTAGCCGTTTTGTAGTCGTTAGTCTTTAATGTCGTTTCCTTTTTTGCCGCGGCAAAAATCTCGGCAGACTAGCCGTTACACTGTTCTGTCCGTTGAAACTACTGCGGCTCTGACACTGTGCGCTGCCATGGATGCAGACTTCCTGCTGTGAACTACTTCTCTGTTATTCCTGCTTTATTATCCTAAATAAAAAATTAAACAAAAGCAAGAAAAATACTTAAAGCATAAGATTGATATGGAAAATAAATATAAACTAAACCTAATATAATAATATAAAAAGAGAAGGGAAGAGATTAAGTCACTGGAGGAGTGCATGCAAATGCATCTCCTAAGGTGTTTATCTCTTGCTGGCCAGAATTAGAATTCAGATGTTGGCCACTCCCTTTTGTTTTACGTCCATCCTTATGTGCTGCTTCCACTTTGAGCTTGATCTTTTTGCCAAATAGCCTGCTGCGCATGCTGCCACGGTAGGATGTTTTGGTGTCTGTTGTGTGGATGGCCTTGCATTCTTCTGGATCATCATATTCTTTTAAGTTGTGGAATGCATTGAGTTTGACTTGTTGGTCGTTAACCCTCATTGTCAACTCTCCTTTTTCCACATCAATTAAGGTGCGTCCAGTTGCAAGGAAAGGTCTCCCCAAGATGATCGGTGCATTATCATCTGCTTCACAATCAAGGACAAGAAAATCAGTGGGAAAAATAAATTTATCCAATCTTACCAGTATGTCCTCGATTTTGCCTTCGGGTTGCACATATGATCGATCGGCAAGTTGGAGCATAACTCTGTTAGAGTATGCCCAAAGATCAATCATATGATGATTGTAAGGATACTTTTATTTACCAATTTTATTGAATAAAGGCATTGCCATTATTGTTTTCAGATATATGTGACAATGTATAACATAAACTGAGGAACAATAAGGTCCATATAATAATATATGTATTATTATTAAAAGCCCTTTAGTCAAGTATTATTATGGGTATGGACAATAATAATACGCTTAAGACTAACATGTGATTAATTGATGACAATGAGTTGTCATTGACATAGAGATGTCAGAATTAATACATGAATATATTAATAGAGAATAATATATTGGATTGACCCACTATGAGCATATATCTTGGATTATTATGTGACGGTCACGATATTGCTCATAGTGACAACTATATGTATGGTCCTTAGACTTGAGATTATTACTATCTCAACATATGTTGTTTTATGTTTTGATGCAGTTAAACGTGTCGCGTAATTAGTTACACTATAAAAACTGACATTGGACATATTACAATGTATATAGTGAGATGTGAATGATCAAGATAGGATTTGTCCTTCCTATATAATAGGAAAATATATCAAAGGACACTTGATTGAGTGAGACTAGAAATGCATGACCATGCTTGAATACGTTGATATGAGATATCACAAATTATTCATTAAAAGTAGTCCACTCTAGATATCAAGAAACATTAAAATACGCTATACAAGTGTGACTATTCCAAGACTTGTGCCTATTAAAGATATAAAAGGACAAAAGGATATATCGAATCATGATCTGTTGTAACTTAGATGACAATAATATATTGCTAGATGTCACTCATTGTTTGTAATATTAGAATTGTTCTAATATTACTACTAACGTTACAATGAGCCTACAGGGTCACACCCTATGGTTAAAAAGGAGCAAAAATATATATAAGTATAAGAAGAATATATTTAATCCCGAATTTTAATAAAGGATATAATTAAAGTAATTATATCTCTTTTAAATTCGAATTAAATAATTAAAGTAATTATTTCCTATAAACAAATTCGGAATCAAACTCTTATACCTAGGGTTACACCTATATAAAGGATCTTTGGTCTAGTAGCCATAACATAGAACTCCGAATTCCAAACCCTAGAATCACAAAAAACAGTTTTTCGAGATTTGCTCTCTCAACCGGGTGAACTGAGTAGAGGCCAAGACGATATTCGTGGAGGCTAAAGATTCGATTGTTGAACGATCGTAACTGCAGCAGATCCCGTGCTGTCTTTGCTGTTTATCAAGGAACCCAATGTAAGTTATCGCATCTCTTCCTTCCAATTTCGGATTAAACATACATGGATCACTGGAAAGACCGTCGTAATTTTGTTCCGCTGCGCCATGGAGTGTGCCGGCGGTCCCAACAGTGGTATCAGAGCCACTTTTACGATCCGTAATCGGGTTAAATACTTAGGTGATGCGATATGTATGAGATGCATGATTTGTTTTACTATATCGACGATATAAATATTGATATTGATAGTCGATTAGAGATACGATTTATATGTTAATTTGTTAATTACAGTCTCCCCTTGACTCCTTCGTAGGCAACATAGATTGTAGGCCCATATTGGTAATATTAACGATTTCGTGATAGCATATATATGATATGTTTGCTTTGCAAGGTGTTTGACATGCATGGTTATAGCCCTTGCTTTTACAATAGTTGTAAATTTTAAATACGGCCTCCGTGCCGTGCCTTTCTCTATTACTGTTGTACTTCTCATCTTACTCCCTCGTATGTAAAACGAGTTTCTATAATTGTAATATTATTCCAAGAAGCAATCGATACATTTGGAGCACATGCGAGAAGATGCTTGAGAAGCAGTTTTAGTGTAGAATTAGGGTTTTAAGGTTCTCCCATTGGCTTGGGATGGGCCACCTTAATTCTTTATTTTGGGCTATAACCATTGCAATCTTATTGTTTTATATCTATCATATATGTGATGCAATGTATGATATATATCTTCTACTCGTATATATTGATGAGATCAATAAGGACCAAATTAAAAGAAATAACGATGAGATAGTTAAAGTTTTCCCTTAAATTAATCTAAGTAAAATTTAGTCGTCCAATATTTGCCCTCGTTAAGACCTTGATCGATCTTATGTGGGTTTTGCCAAAGCATTGACACGTAAGTCCATCTTGGTTAAACGCGAAGAATAAGCAAGTGATATTCGTCGGTCGAAATATTGGTAATAACTTAGTTAGGTTATTCTAATAGGATTAGAAACCTAAAGGCTAAGTATTTGGTTAAGTCATGAGATGACTGAACAAGAGTTGTTCACCAAATGGAGGAGTTACATGAGATGTAATTAGTAAAGGGTTACTTACCTAAATAACCTATATCCTAAAAGAAAAAGCCAAAGCTGATTTAGGAAATTGGTGAATTATGGATCCTCGCTCACTAGAAAAATTTTCGTCGAATTTTTCCGAAATTAAAAACGAGAGGGGTTTTTAATTTTGAACAAAATAGTGGGAGTATTTTATAAACAAAGACCTATTTATAGTATTTCAAATTGGTAAATTTATATTATGTATTTCCATTGTTGTAGATCTAAATGGCAAACAACACTATATCACTACGATCACTCCTTGAGAAGGAGAAACTCAACGGCATAAACTTCCTTGATTGATTACGCAATTTCAGAATTGTTCTCAAACAGGAAAGAAAGGAATATGTCATTGAAGAACCTGTTCCTGATGAACCGACAACTAATGCTTCTAGAGCTGACAAAGACAAGTTTAAGAAACATATGGATGACATGTTAGATGTCGGATGTCTTATGCTTGCTACCATGACTCCTGATCTTCAGAAGCAACATGAGGACATGGTTGCATATGAGATGATTCAAAACCTCAAAGAAATATACGAGGAGCAAGCACGTCAAGAGAGGTATGAGACCTCTAAAGCTCTATTTCAGTGCAAAATGGTAGAGGGATCTCCTGTAGGAGCTCATATCATTAAGATGATAGGCTATATCCAAACGTTGGAAAAGCTAGGTTTTCCTCTCAAGGATGAATGGGCTACTGATGTTATTCTGCAATCGTTGCCGAATAGCTTCAACCAATTTGTCCTTAATTTCAACATGAATGAAATTAACAAAACTTTGCCACAATTACTTGGCATGTTACGAACTGCTGAGAAAAATATGTCTAAGGGTGGACCTAAGCCCATTCTGATGGTCCGCAAGGACAAAGGAAAGGGAAAGGCAGTGGCAAAGTACAAGGGTAAAGGTAAGCCTATACCCAAAGGACATGATGCACTGAAACCCAAAGGGGGAGTTAGCAAGGAAGGAAAATGTTTCCACTGCAATAAGACCGGACACTGGAAAAGAAATTGCCCCATTTACCTTGAAGAGGTCAAGAAGGCAAAAGCAGATGGTGCATCTGCTTCAGGTATTTATGTTTTCGATGTGAATCTGTCAACATCTTCTTCTTGGGTATTAGATACCGGTTGTGGTTCTCACATTTGTACTTCTGTACAGGGAATGCAAAAGAGAAGGAATCTAGCTAAGGGAGACGTAGACCTACGAGTTGGAAATGGAGCAAGAGTTGCTGCATTAGCTATAGGAACATACGTTTTATCTTTACCTAGTGGACTTGATTTAGATTTAGAAGATTTTTATTTTGTTCCTAGTTTGACTAAAAACGTTATTTCTATTTCTTGTTTGGACAAGATTGGCTTTGAGATTATTATTAAGAATAATTGTTGTTCTTTTTATCTCGATAATGTTTTTATGGTTCGGCACAATTGGTTAATGGCTTATGCATTTTAAATCTAGAAAATGCTATTTATAACATAAATACCAAAAGATCAAAAACAAATGACTCAAATCAAACTTATCTCTAGCATTGTCGTTTAGGCCATATAAGTGAGAAACGCATATCAAAACTCCATAAAGATGGATTCTTAAATTCATTTGTTTTCGAACAACTGGATGTATGTGAATCTTGCTTATTAGGAAAGATGACTAAGGCTCCTTTTAATGGTAAAAGTGAGCGAGCAAGTGATTTATTGGGATTCATACATAGTGATGTATGTGGACCAATGAACACACAAGCTAGAGGTGGATTTCAGTACTTCATCACTTTCACTGATGACTTCAGTCGATATGGTTACATATACCTTATGCGCCATAAATCTGAGGCTATCGAAAAGTTTAAAGTATTCAAGAATGAAGTACAAAATCAACTAGGCAAGAGTATTAAAGCACTTCGATCAGATCGAGGTGGAGAATACTTAAGCATAGAATTTGATGAACTCCTTAAAGAATGTGGGATTGTCTCACAGCTTACTCCACCAGGTACACCACAGTGGAATGGAGTTTCTGAGAGGAGAAATCGAACTTTGTTAGACATGGTTCGATCAATGATGAGTCATACTGATCTTCCGACTTCTTTCTGGGGACATGCACTAGAAACAGCTGTTTTCACTTAAAATCGTGTTTCGTCTAAATCTGTTCAAAAGACACCATATGAGATATGGACAGGAAAACGTCCTAGTATGTCTTTTATGAAGATTTGGGGTTGCGAAGCATATGTCAAACATCAGATGTCTACAAAGCTCGAACCCAAATCTCATAAGTGTAATTTTGTTGGATATCCCGAAGAAACTAAGGGATATTATTTCTTTAACCCTAAAGAGAACAAAGTGTTTGTTGCTCGAACAGGAGTTTTTCTCGAAAGAGAATTTCTCAATAAGAAAGGAAAGGGTAGAGACATTTAACTTGGAGAAGTTCAAGAACAACAATTCACTGAGCCTGAAATTGAACATGTTCCACAAATTGTTGAGGAACAGTCAACAGATTTAGAAACACAATCACTTCGCAGGTCCACAAAAGAATGTCATGCACCTGAGAGATATGGATTTCTCATTACCACACATGGAGATGTTCTTATTATGGATCAAGATGAGCCAAGAACTTATCAAGAGGCAGTATTGAGCCCAGACTCTGAGAAATGGCTTGAGGCCATGAAATCTGAGATGGAATCCATGTCAGTCAACCAAGTATGAACTTTGGTTGAATCACCTAAAGGGGTAAAACCTATAGGGTGTAAATGGGTTTTCAAGAAGAAAATCGACATGGATGGAAACGTACAAACATACAAGGGGCGACTAGTCGCTAAAGGTTTTCGACAAGTTCATGGTATTGACTATGACGAAACTTTCTCCCCTGTAGCTATGTTTAAATCCATCCGGATCTTGCTTGCTATAGCTGCATTCCATGATTATGAAATTTGGCAAATGGACGTCAAAACCGCTTTCCTTAATGGAAAACTTGAAGAGGATGTGTATATGACACAACCAGAAGGTTTTGTCTCTCCAGGAAATGCTGGAAAGGTTTGTAAGCTACAAAGGTCCATTTATGGACTGAAGCAAGCTTCTCGAAGCTGGAATCTTCGTTTCAATGATGCGATCAAAGAGTTTGGTTTTATCAAGAACGAAGATGAGCCTTGTGTTTACAAGAAGACTAGTGGGAGCATTGTTTGTTTCCTAATCTTGTATGTAGATTACATACTTATCATAGGAAATGACATACCTACCTTACAGTCGGTTAAGACTTGGTTAAGTAGTTGTTTCTCTATGAAAGATTTAAGTGAGGCAGCATATATCTTAGGGGTTAAGATCTATAGAGATAGATCTAGACGACTTTTAGGTCTGAGTCAAAGTACATATATAGAAAAAGTTCTGAAAAGATTCAGTATGGAAGAATCCAAGAAAGGATTCTCACCTATGAGACATGGTATATCTCTTTCGAAGGAAATGTGTCTGATAAGTGCTCAACACACTATCACTTTGTACTCCTTTTATCGACATTTATCACCAAATATTCACCCACTTGAACCAATGCATGTGCTTAATGTGATATATTTAGAAGTTAAACTCATATAGATAATATATACAGAAAAAGACACGTTTTACTGCGTTTTCATATCTGTGCAGGAGAACCAGTGCCGCGGCAGGGACAAGGCCGAGGCAGGACCTGATGCCGAGGCAGCAGCAGACAGACAGGAAGCAAGACTATAGGCGATGGAAAGATAAAAATCCAAGGAACGTGTCTGGACTTGAAGCCCATTGATCGGAGCTGGCTAGCACAAGGAAAAGCCCAAAGGAAGACCACGCGGGAAAGCCCCTTAGCCAAATATAAACTTGGAAATATATTTAATTATGTACTTGACTTGTTCCCTACTCCAAGTTGTATTCTACTTAGGAAAGGTTTGCCCTAGGTCTAGCCTATATAAGGACCTAGCCACCCAATGTACAATATACGAAATACCTAGGGAGAGAGCCGACTTCTACTCTTGTTTCTTCCCTCTCCATTATGTTCTAAACCTTCTTAGGGATTAGGTGATGGTTGTCGAGTATTTGTGAGAGGAGATTGTACTTTGTCTTTGATTCAATGCAATAAAGTTATCAAGGTTTGCTTATCCTTTGTTATTCCTTGTTTTCACAATTGAGCTCGGGAGAGGATATTGTGAATCATCCATTTATCTAAGCTCGGGAGAGTTAGATTCACGAAAGGGGTAAGTACGGTGTTTCAATCGCGAAATACTAACTCGGCCTAGGGATAGGTTAAGAGTTTCAGCGGCTAAAAGAAGTGTGAGATTGGTTGGTGAGTATAATTGGTTCACGCTGGGAGGTATCATCAAGGACTAGTCATCAACAACACTCTGACTTAGGGATAAGGGGAGTCATCCAAGGACACTTTGCCGAACTTTGGTAAAGTCTGCCCACGAGAAAGGGATTGCCGCGGCAGAGAGTATTGTCGCTGCCAAGGTAGTAAACTACAGTGCTGCCGAGGCAGTGATACACGATTGCATTGGACAGAGACAAGTCAATCAATTCCACAATACGACACAACTGGATCTTAGCCCATCTCTCTCTACTATTTCAATCCTTTATTTTTATTTAGTTATTTTAGTTTAAATAAATCAAATCAACTCACTTGTGTTTTTATCTTTCTACAGAACAAGAAGGTGAAGAAAGCATATTAAGTATACCGGTCCCTGAGGAGACGATAACTCGATAAAATACTTATCACTTATTACTTGCGATGTGTCCACTTGCATTAAACGCGTACTTTTGACACGCGACAGTGTCCTTCAACTCCACAAGAAAGAGAACGAATGAGTAAGATTCCATATGCTTCGGCTATTGGTTTTATCATGTATGCCATGATATGTACTCGACCAGATGTATCGTATGCCTTAAGCATGACAAGTCGATATCAGGTAAACCCTGGTGAAAGTCACTGGGTAGCAGTCAAAAGCATCCTTAAGTACTTGAGAAGAACTATGGATACATTTCTTGTCTATGGAGGCAAAGAAGAGCTAAGTATAAAAGGTTATACTGACGCTAGTTTCCAAACAGACAATGATGACTCAAGATCGCAATCTGGATTTGTGTTTTACCTTAATGGAGGTGCTGTAAGCTGGAAAAGTTCTAAGCAAGACACAGTAGCTGATGCTACGATAGAGGCTGAGTATATTACAGCTAGTGAAGCAGCAAAGGAAACTGTTTGGATCAAAAAGTTCATATCCGAACTAGCGGTTGTTCCAAGCATATCAGATGCTATAGAACTCCGTTGTGACAACAATGGAGCTATTGCACAAGCAAAGGAACCTAGATCTCATCAACAATCCAAACATATTCTTAGACGCTTCCATCTCATTCGAAAGATCTGATAAGTGCTCAACACACTATCACTTTGTACTCCTTTTATCGGCATTTGTCACCAAATATTCACCCACTTGAACCAATGCATGTGCTTAATGTGATAGATTTAGAAGTTATACTTAAATAGATAATATTTATAGAAAAAGGCTCGCTTTACTGCGTTTTCATATCTGTGCAGGAGAACCAGTGCCGCGGCAGCGACAAGGCCGAGGCAGGACCTGATGCCGAGGCAGCAACAAGAAGACAGGAAGCAAAGTGATAGGCGATGGAAAGACAAAAATCCAAGGAACGTGTCTGGACTTGAAACCCATGATTTGGAGCTGGCTAGCACAAGGAAAAGCTCAAAGGAAGACCACGCGAGAAAGCCCCCTTAGCCGAATTCAAACTTGGAAATATAATATTATTATGTACTTGACTTGTTCCCTACTCCAAGTTGTATTCTACTTAGGAAAAGTTTTCCCTAGGTCTAGCCTATATAAAGACCTAGCCACTCAATGTATCATAGATCGAAATACCTAGGGAGAGCCGACTTCTACTCTTTTTTACTTCCTCTCCATCATGTTCTAAAACCTTCATAGGGTTTAGGTGAAGGTTGTGGAGTATTTGTGAGAGGAGATTGTAATTTGTCTTTTATTCAATGCAATAAAGATTATCAAGGTTTGCTTATCCTTTGTTATTCCTTGTTCTTGCATTCAAGCCCGGGAGGGAAGTTTGTGAGTAATCCATTTATCTAAGCTCGGGAGAGTTAGATTCACGAAAGGGGTAAGTACGGTGTTTCAATCGCGAAATACTAACTCGACCTAGGGATAGGTTAAGAGTTTCAGCGGCTAAAAGAAGTGTGAGATTGGTTGGTGAGTATAATTGGTTCACGCCGGGAGGTATCATCAAGGACTAGTCATCAACAACACTCTGACTTAGGGATAAGCGGAGTCATTCAAGGACACTTTGCCAAACTTTGGTAAGGTTTGCCCACGAGCAAGGGATTGCCGCGGCAGACAACGTTATCGCTGCCCAGGCAGTAAACTGCAGTGCTGCCGAGGCAGAGATATACGATTGCATTGGATAAAGACAAGTCAATCAAGTCCACAGTACAATACAATTGGATCTTGGCCCATCCTTCTCCCTATTATTTCGACCCTTTTATTTTTATTCAGTTACCTTAGTTTAATAAATCACACCCATTCACTTGTGTTTTTATTTTTCTACAGAGCAAGAAGATAAAGAAGACATATTAAGTATACCAATCCCTGAGGAGACGATAACTCGATAATATACTTATCACTTATTACTTGCGATGTGTCCGCTTGCACTGAACGCGCACTTTTGACACGGGACAAGATCATAGATCGAGGAGATGTGGAGATATGTAAAGTACACACGGATGATAACATTGCTGATCCCTTGACGAAGCCTCTAACGCAACAGAAGCATGATCGTCACACTGAGTCACTCGGTATTAGATATGTGAGTGATTGTTCTTAGTGCTAGTGGGAGATTGATAGAGTATGCCCAAAGACCAATCATATGATGATTGTAAGGATACTTTTATTTACCAATTTTATTGAATAAAGGCATTGCCATTGTTGTTTTTAGATATATGTGTCAATGTATAACATAAACTGAGAAACAATAAGGTCCATATAATAATATATGTATTATTATTAAAAGATCCTTAGTCAAGTATTATTATGGGTATGGCCAATAATACGCTTAAGACTAACATGTGATTAATTGATGACAATGAGTTATCATTGACATAGAGATGTCAGAACTAATACATGAATATATTAATAGAGAATAATATATTGGATTGACCCACTATGAGCATATATCTTGTGTAACCCCCTTAGCACGGCCTGGATGGAATCGGCACTAACGGGTCACACGGGGAATATCGAACTAAACCCGTTAAGGTCCAATTCGATAAACAACCCTGAAAATCGATATGTTTTTTTTTCTAGATGCATAATTAAGTTCCTATGTATGTCGAGGTCATGCGTAACGAAAACGGAAACATTCGATTCACGATTGATCTATTCAATTCGCATATCAGTACATAAGGAGCAAAACGCAAATAATTCTTAATTCCAACAATAAACCGGTAATGCAATCCACCATAGTTCAATTATACATGCATAGCATACTCATAACAAAGTTCAGATCAACGAACCATTATTGCATCGTCAATTTCATGTTTCATACAATAGCGACCTAATTGTAAAGCTCAAGATGTTATAGGGACTAAAACTAACATTGATTTACCAATGCGAATTCAAGTTAACATCATGCATCTTGGTGATATTACAACTCTCAATATCATTTATTGCATCTATATTTGATCGTGGAAAGACATCCGACCCTAAACATGATTTTCCACACTTAAAATGTCATTTTTGGGTCTCGGTATCGATACCTAGGGTCTCGGTATCGGTACCCTATCGTGGAGCTAGCCTCCTTGCACTTCGAAGGCTATTGGTATCGATACCCCCATAGGTGGTATCGATACTCCAGCGTCCAGTGGAGTAATTGCATCGAACCATGGTTCGAACCACCCCAATTTAAGCCTTAGGGTATCGGTACTGGTATCGATACCCCCTGTGCACTTTGACAAGTTTGAACATTCTAAGTTAATTCCACCCATTCAAACATGTCCATTAATCACCCTTAACTATATGCATAATTTTCTAAGCATAAAGAACGATTTAAAGAATACATTTATCACATCAAAGACCCCAAACAATCTATAGGCATGCTTCCTAACATATGATTTAAAATCAACAATGTTCATTCATGTACATGTCTCAATAATCCAAACAACACCATAATCCATCAATCAACAATCCAAAACATTATAGGTCTTATTACAACATTAACCAAAGCAAAAATCACACACTTCACAAGGGTTTGATTTACACATTGCCAAGCCCCAAGTTATTTGCCAAAACATACCAAAAATTGATATAACCTTCCCCTTGGTTTCCTTGCTCCGAACGTAGCCTCGAATGTCGCTATTTCTCTGCAAAGATGAGAGGAGAGCTTAAGCAAAACATGCTTAGTGAGGAAGCTCTAAACATGATCATCAATGCATCAATTTAAAACCATATTTAAAACCATAACTTGTAATGCGTTTCTAAAACCAAACATGCTTAACAATCATGTTCATGTTCAATACTAAAAACCTTTCCTTGAGCATGCATGACATTATCAATTCATTTCACAAATGATGCGCAATGTTCCAAAAATGTTCATGTTTGTATATTGGCTTCCTAGTGATCACTTAATGTGAACCTTAAGTTCACCGAATACGCGGATCCATTGATTAGAGACCTTTAGTCTCGTCATGACACAAAGTGACCATTGACATGACACGAAGTGACCATTGACATGACCCGAGGTCACCATTGACATGACACGAAGTCACCATTATCAAGCTCTACCACGCACGGTTGGACACAAAGTCACCCTTGTTACGTGTAGGCATTTTTCCTTTATTTCCATAATGTTTATAGTGCACTCAATCCTAATGACATGTCATTTGTATTCGAATCTAAAGTTAGTGTCACTAAGCCAATATCAAGTCCAAGTATGCATGCAAATTTGTTGCTCATAATGCATCCATAATGTGTTCAACAAATGAACTAAAAGTCATGCCCAATGGCACCATCATATGTAAGGCAAATAACCATATCATATTCCACTTCATTTTTCATGTTTTCATAAACCATGGATGTCTTTATAAACTATGCATTTCCAGCAATTAACAGATGCACGCAGCATTTCAAAATCAAATATATGCAATTCCAAAATCATATTGAATCATTGTTCACATATATGCCATTACCGAGAATAACCGAAAATCGAGGTAATGCATCAACATCATTTAAAACACTTACTCTTGAACTATGGAAAGTTTTCACACTGTTCCATAGCCCCCAAAATAGAACCGAATCTTTGCAAAACACTTTAAAACCCGAAATCACTCACCGACAAGCGAAACGAGCCCTCGTCGATGCTCCGATGGCAACGCCAACGCACCAGCAACTTATGCACCTTCTTGCACTACCTCTACAACATTAAAAACAGAGCATATTCACATCACAACATGCTCAAAACAGCAGCCATATTTAACCCTCACAAAACTATCGAAAACCTTGCCGAAAAGACCGAAAACTAAGCCGAAACGCATCCGAAACACATCCGCCCAAAACCTAATGAATCTAACATCTAATCCATCTCAATTATGAACCAAAAACACTTACAAACCATCCTTATACCTCCAGCAACATTAGAACACCTAAAACAACCCCTAAAACAACCGAAAACCACCATAAAACACCACCGATTACATTATTCCGGGATTAATTTATTGTTAACTCATTTCAAGACTCAATCAACCATTTAATTGACCTAATATCATAATTAAATCAACCTAAATCCAGCATTAATTGAGATCTAAAAAGATTTCACAAAATCAATCATAAAACTCATAGATCTTGAATTAAATACACAAAAAAATAGCAATAGTTGATGAACAAGCCAATACTTGAGAATTTCAATAAGGAACCTTAGAAAAAGATTAAAAAATTAGAATATTACCTTTGAGATTAAATCCACCAAAAGGATGAGAAAAGCTTCCTTGATTTCCTTGAAAAAGATGTTGATTTTTGTAAAATTGATGAGTAGGTTTTGTAAAGAATGAAAGGATGAATAAAATGAAGTAAATCTTGTAGAAAATGATGAAGAAATCAGCAAGTAATTGGAGAAATTTGGAGAACAAGATGGAGAGAAAATGAGAGAAAATCTTGAGAGAAAAGATGGGAAAATGGGAAGTTACAAAAGAAAATGGAATTATTAACTAAAATAAAACAATTTAAAAACAATTTTGGTGGATAAATCATTAATTAAAAATAAATTGGGTTTATGGCCCTCTAAGGATTCTAAGTATGACTTCCTTTCCAATTTAGTCACCAAAAATTCTAATTGCCAAAAATTACTAATTAAATCCCCAAAATTTTCCCAAAAATTACAATTTAGTCACTAGTACAAAATTAGCCTAATTAAAAATCAAATTAAAGTTCAAATAATATTCCTTTAACTTTAAAACACCATTTTAATATTTTTAGAACCATTTCACAAAATTATTACTTATCCGATTAAAATATTATTATTTTAATTTTTCCCGGAATAACGAACCTTAGGAATCCGATTCAACCCGAATCGAATTTCCCCAACTTACACTTAAACTACTAACCCCAAAACCGGGATGTTACAACTGTCCCCCTCTTAAGAAAATTTCGTCCTCGAAATTCTTACCTGAAGCAAACAAGTGAGGAAACTGCTCCTCCATACTTTTCCTTGTCTCCCAAGTTGCCTCTTCAACACCTTGGTGTCTCCACAGCACTTTAACCAAATCTATGGTCTTCCCTCGAAGAACCTTTGTATCCACATCTAAAATCTTCACCGGTTCTTCCTCATAACTCATATCCGCTCTTAACTCAATCTCCTCAACCGGAACAACATGAGAGGGATCTGATCTATACCTACGAAGCATCGATTCATGAAAAACATTATGCATCCTACTCAACTCTTCCGACAACCTCAACCGATAAGCAACAGGACCAACACGCTCCAACACCTCATACGGCCCAATGAAACGAGGACTCAACTTACCCTTACGTCCAAACCTCATCTTTTTTTTCCATGGCGAAACTTTTAGAAACACTTTGTCCCTGACATCATACTCTATCTCTCTACGCTTCAAATCGGCATAAGACTTCTGTCTATCTGAAGCCTCCTTCAGCTTAGCACAAAAGCTTAACCTTCTAATCCGTATCTTTCAACACTTGTGGTAAAGAAACATACTTCTGTCCAACTTCCTTCCAACACAAAGGTGTACGACACCTACGCCCATATAAAGCCTCAAACGGTGCCATCTGTATACTTGCCTGATAACTATTATTGTAAGCAAACTCCACCAAAGGCAACTGCTTCTACCAAGAACCTTGAAACTCAATGATGCAACATCTCAACATAACCTCCAAAGTTGTACTAAAGCTAAGCCTCATACCCAAAGCAACTTGCAAACCTCTCCAAAACATAGAAGTAAAACGCGGATCTCTATTCGATATGATCGACTTAGGCACACCATGCAACTTCACCACCTCAGAAACATACAACCCCGATAACTTATCCATAGAATACGTCGTATGCACGGCGAGAAAATGTGCACACTTCGTAAACCTATCAACAATCACCCATATAGAATCCTTTTTGGACGACGCTAATGGCAACCCTGTCACAAAACCATAGTCACTCTCTCCCACTTCCATTCCGGCACTTGAACCGGTTGCAACAACCCTGTAGGAAACTGATGTTCAGCTTTCACCCGCTGAAACACCATACACCATGACACAAACTCCGTCACATCCTTCTTCAAACCAACCCAAAAATATACACTTTTGAGATTCCTGTATATCCTCACACTACCCGGATGCACAACAAACGAACTAGTATGAGCTCCTACCAAGATAGCTTGTCTCAGCTTAACACCATCTGGCACCACAATCCGACCTTTAAAACACAAAACCTCATCATCATCAAAATGATATTTGGTCGGTCTACCTTCAGCGACATCTTCCACAAAAGGCACCAAAGCCTCATCCTCTAACTGTTTCACCTTTATCATCTCTACCAAAACAGGTTTTACCTATGACTCCGTCACAAAACCATTTTCCTTTGAAATATTCCAGTTAGCAAACATAGCCCTCAACTCCACCGTTGTCTTACGGCTCAAAGCATCAGTTACCACATTAGCTTTTCCTGGATGATACTCACTAGACAATCAAACATTTACCCTCTTCGAACACACAACAAATTCGTCCCTCACACTGAAGCAACAACACACAAACCACAACAATACTTCAGCTTTCACAGAAAACATAACTCAAAAGAGAACTCTCTTTCTTTTTTTTTTTGATCGATAATCAACTCTTAGCAACCACAATAGTTTCCATACCACCACCGTCGAACTAACCCTCTTTTCAACATCCTCAAACATACAAGGTAACCATATAAACCTTCCATCAACCTACGGTCCACACAAAGATGCTCAACAAACAAGCCTCATATCGGCTTAACATAAAACAGTTAAACATGGTCTCAACCAAACTCCATCGATGGCAACACCTTCATTAAGAGATATAGTCCCAGTATACCATCCTTCCACCTATGGATTACAAAACCTAATACTCAAACGGAAGCCAATGTTGTTCCCAAAACCTCGAATCTAAACATGCTAGAACATACCACATATCCAAACCAACCAATGGAACTTAGGACTCCAAAAGAACCGTACTCTAATAAACGATTGTTCCAGCCACACACCTAGAAAACTTCATCTCACCCTCAAAATTTTACTACAAAAATCATGATGATTCTTCCCAACTTACCAGTAGGACAAACAACCACCCATAAATCAACCATATCCAAAACAAGCCCACTCAAAAACACTTGCACCTAACTTCTATTACAACACCGTACCACCAAACGCATAAAAAAGATTACCACATGTCCTTATCAAGACACCACTCCAACTCGGCAACCTTCGAAACAACCATGTGGCTCAGATAACCTAAAAGGTTCTTGACACAAAAACTTAACCTTGCCAAACACACCCTCAACTACACCCTTACCAAACATCTAATCACGTCTTACCTCTGATAAACTTAACTAAGTCTGAGTCCCACTCATAGCTCCACTATTTTACCAGGACTCTCGCATAGATTTAACCCAAACAACTTTTCTCGTAACTCCACAACAATTCTGGTCCATCCCACAAAACAAACACCTTTCACAGACATCCCTACACAAGACAAGCCACCCACGATAGCTAACATTGAACAACACATGCAACACCAGGAACCTACCACCTTTGTGTCGACATCCAACATCGTACTCATCTCAAAGTTAGTACTTCCAATTCAAGTTTAAGCCACCACAACACACACAACAACACAACTCAAACTTCGAGGTCCACGTGTCGCTAACTACCTCGACACCCAACACAAAACTCTTTCCCAACCTCAACTCACTGATAAAATCAACTCTTATCCCACCTATACCATAACAAAGTCCAAACTTGTCGAACTCTTCCTTCCACTCACCCCAACACCTCTTATTTTATAACCTTACCAAGGTTGTAACCACACTGATGAATCATCCACTAACATGAACCCAATGGACATAACTCTCACTACACTTTCAATAAAAGGAAGCCCAAAAGACCAAGTAACGAATATAGGTTATAATTGTCCAGCGGTCCCCGTCACACAACTCAAACACCATTACAATCTAACTTTAGCCGAGGTAAACCCAACTTAACCCCTTATACACACAATATGTGCACTTTCCACCTTTACGGCACAACTAAAACCTCGCAAGGTCACACCAAAACCATGATTCAAACCCATGATACCACAACTCCCACACTAATATGTATGTTATTGTATTCTTTCATCAAGACTTGACCCCATACTCCTCAAGGCAAAACACCCGATCGGTCACAACCCTTAACCTAACCACACGTTAGACCATACAATAGAGGACTCCATGTAGTTTTTTTTCCACTAACCAAGACGATAAACATCTCCTTTTTCTTTTTAAAACAAATCTACACTCTTTAAGAAAACAAAACACCAAACCGTCTTACATGACACAACATGCCACAACCTTCTCACAACCTTCAAACTCTAACTGGAGAGAATTTGCAAAACTCAGCCTTCCATTTCTCAATGACCAACTCAAAACTAACCATAACTCAGGGTATCCCCCTCGGTTTAAAATATTCACAACTCTGAGCCCAAAAGACTCGTTCCTCATCTAAGACTATTCCCTATCCAAAAGGGTAACTTGCCCACAACACAACAAGCTCAAGACCAAAAAGAAGCCTTTTCAACAACCTTTTTTTTAACAAACCTACACCTAAAAAGAACCAACCCAGCACCACTTCCATCTTCAAAGGAGATACTCGCAAGTGTGAACAAATGTATGTATGATTCCCTATATGCCCTCATCAATGCCTGTGCAAGTGCATGTAAATGCAATTTCTAATGTCATGCTCGAGAATGTATGCATGCCCTACAATATCTATAGATATTTACATATATGTTCTCTTACACTATGCATGATTATTTGTTCACACTCACAAATAACATCCTTGATTCCAACAATTTCAACTACTAACTTGCTAACTATTTCCAAGTCAGGTTAGCAACAGCCACTCCTCTTCAGCAGACTAAAATACACCTGTCAAAGCCTGAATGCACAGTGCAAATTCAATTTCTAAACTGACATCCCCGTATAACCGGACGCAGCAACTACGAGTGAAGGGGAAGGGAAATCTCTCTTCCCTAGCAGTCGTTTTACCCTCAAACTGACCATTAGTGATTATACTAGCACTAGCTCAAGTCTCACGTCTCAGCGGTATATTCCAAAACTTTAAACACAAATTTAAACGTATAATCAAAACATAATATCAAAATATATTAGACTTACATTCGGGCAAGATCCAAATACAACCATCATGCATAAATATATTCAACAAGTTAACAACATAACAAGTTCAGTCACACACTTAGTAACCCTAACCACACACTTTAGTTAACCTGGCTCTGATACCACCAAATGTAACCCCCTTATCCCCCGGCCTGGATGGAACCGGCACTAACGGGTCACACGGGGAATATCGAACTAAACCCGTTAAGGTCCAATTCGATAAACAACCCTGAAAATCGATATGTTTTTTTTCTAGATGCATAATTAAGTTCCTATGTATGTCGAGGTCATGCGTAACGAAAACGGAAACATTCGATTCACGATTGATCTATTCAATTCGCATATCAGTACATAAGGATCAAAACGCAAATAATTCTTAATTCCAACAATAAACCGGTAACGCAATCCACCATAGTTCAATTATACATGCATAGCATACTCATAAAAAAGTTCAGATCAACGAACCATTATTGCATCGTCAATTTCATGTTTCATACAATAGGGACCTAATTGTAAAGCTCAAGATGTTATAGGGACTAAAACTAACATTAATTTACCAATGCGAATTCTAGTTAACATCATGCATCTTGGTGATGTTACAACTCTCAATATCATTTATTGCATTTATATTCGATCGTGGAAAGACATCTGACCCTAAACATGATTTTCCACTCTTAAAATGTCATTTTTGGGTCTCGGTATCGATATCTAGGGTCTCGATATCGATACCCTATCGTGGAGCTAGCCTCCTTGCACTTCGAAGGCTATTGGTATCGATACCCCCATAGGTGGTATCGATACTCCAGCGTCCAGAGGAGTAATTGCATCAAACCATGGTTCGAACCACCCCAATTTAAGCCTTAGGGTATCGGTACTAGTATCGATACCCCCTGTGCACTTTGACAAGTTTGAACATTCTAAGTTAATTTCACCCATTCAAACATGTCCATTAATCATCCTTAACTATATGCATAATTTCCTAAGCATAAAGAACGATTTAAAGCATACATTTATCACATCAAAGACCCCAAACAATCTATAGGCATGCTTCCTAACATATGATTTAAAATCAATAATGTTCATTCATGTACATGTCTCAATAATCCAAACAACACCATAATCCATCAATCAACAATCCAAAACATTATAGGTCTTATTACAACATTATAGGTCTTAATACAACATTAACCAAAGCAAAAATCACACACTTCACAAGGGTTTGATTTACACATTGCCAAGCCCCAAGTTATTAGCCAAAACATACCAAAAATTGAGATAACCTTCCCCTTGGTTTCCTTGCTCCGAACGTAGCCTCGAATGTCGCTATTTCTCTGCAAAGATGAGAGGAGAGCTTAAGCAAAACATGCTTAGTGAGGAAGCTCTAAACATGATCATCAATGCATCAATTTAAAACCATATTTAAAACCATAACTTGTAATGCCTTTCTAAAACCAAACATGCTTAACAATCATGTTCATGTTCAATACTAAAAACCTTTCCTTGAGTATGCATGACATTATCAATTCATTTCACAAATGATGCGCAATGTTCCAAAAATGTTCATGTTTGTATATTGGCTTCCTAGTGATCACTTAATGTGAACCTTAAGTTCACCGAATACGCGGATCCATTGATTAGAGACCTTTAGTCTCGTCATGACACAAAGTGACCATTGACATGACACGAAGTGACCATTGACATGACCCGAGGTCACCATTGACATGACACGAAGTCACCATTGACATGACACAAAGTCACCATTGACATGACCCGAGGTCACCATTGACATGACACAAAGTCACCATTAACATGACACGAAGTCACCATTGACATGACACGAAGTCACCATTATCAAGCTCTACCACGCACGGTTGGACACAAAGTCACCCTTGTTACGTGTAGGCATTTTTCCTTTATTTCCATAATGTTTATAGTGCACTCAATCCTAATGACATGTCAATTGTATTCGAATCTAAAGTTAGTGTCACTAAGCCAATATCAAGTCCAAGTATGCATGCAAATTTGCTGCTCATAATGCATCCATAATGTGTTCAACAAATGAACTAAAAGTCATGCCCAATGGCACCATCATATGTAAGGCAAATAACCATATCATATTCCACTTCATTTTTCATGTTTTCATAAACCATGGATGTCTTTATAAACTCTGCATTTCCAGCAATTAACAGATGCACGCAGCATTTCAAAATCAAATATATGCAATTCCAAAATCATATTGAATCATTGTTCACATATATGCCATTACCGAAAATAACCGAAAATCGAGGTAATGCATCGACATCATTTAAAACACTTACTCTTGAACTATGGAAAGTTTACACACTATTCCATAGCCCCCAAAATAGAACCGAATCTTTGCGAAACACTTTAAAACCCGAAATCACTCACCGACAAGCGAAACGAGCCCTCGCCAATGCTCCGATGGCAACGCCAACGCACCAGCAACTTATGCACCTTCTTGCACTACCTCTACAACATTAAAAACAGAGCATATTCACATCACAACATGCTCAAAACAACAACCATATTTAACCCTCACAAAACTATCGAAAACCTTACCGAAAAGACCGAAAACTAAGCCGAAACGCATCCGAAACACATCAGCCCAAAACCTAATGAATCTAACATCTAATCCATCTCAATTATGAACCAAAAACACTTACAAACCATCCTTATACCTCCAGCAACATTAGAACACCTAAAACAGCCCCTAAAACAACCGAAAACCACCATAAAACACCACCGATTACATTATTCCGAGATTAATTTATTGTTAACTCATTTCAAGACTCAATCAACCATTTAATTGACCTAATATCATAATTAAATCAACCTAAATCCAGCATTAATTGAGATCTAAAAAGATTTCACAAAATCAATCATAAAACTCATAGATCTTGAATTAAAAACACAAAATAAAATAGCAATAGTTGATGAACAAGCCAATACTTGGGAATTTCAATAAAGAACCTTAGAAAAAGATTAAAAAATCAGAATATTACCTTTGAGATTAAATCCACCAAAAGGATGAGAAAAACTTCCTTGATTTTCTTGAAAAAGATGTTGATTTTTGCAAAATTGATGAGTAGGTTTTGTAAAGAATGAAAGGATGAATAAAATGAAGTAAATCTTGTAGAAAATGATGAAGAAATCAGCAAGTAATTGGAGAAATTTGGAGAACAAGATGGAGAGAAAATGAGAGAAAATCTTGAGAGAAAAGATGGGAAAATGGGAAGTTACAAAAGAAAATGGAATTATTAACTAAAATAAAACAATTTAAAAACAATTTTGGTGGATAAATTATTAATTAAAAATAAATTGGGTTTATGGCTCTCTAAGGATTCTAAGTATGGCTTGCTTTCTAATTTAGTCACCAAAAATTCTAATTGCCAAAAATTACTAATTAAATCCCCAAAATTTTCCCAAAAATATACAATTTAGTCACTAGTACAAAATTAGCCTAATTAAAAATCAAATTAAAATTCAAATAATATTCCTTTAACTTTAAAACACTATTTTAATATTTTTAGAACCATTTCACAAAATTATTACTTATCCGATTAAAATATTATTATTTTAATTTTTTCCGGAATAACGAACCCTTGGAATCCGATTCGACCCGAATCGAATTTCCCCAACTTACACTTAAACTACTAACCCCAAAACCGGGATGTTACATCTTGGATTATTATGTGACGGTCACGATATTGCTCATAGTGACAACTATATGTATGGTCCTTAGACTTGAGATTATTACTATCTCAACATATATTGTTTTATGTTTTGATGCAGTTAAACGTGTCGCGTAATTATTTACACTATAAAAACTGACATTGGACATATTACAATGTATGTAGTGAGATGTGAATGATCAAGATAGGATTTGTCCTTCCTACATAATAGGAAAATATATCAAAGGCCACTTGATTGAGTGAAACTAGAAATGCATGGTCATGCTTGAATGCGTTGATATGAGATATCACAAATTATTCATTAAAAGTAGTCCACTCTAGATATCAAGAAACATTAAAATAGGCTATACAAGTGTGACTATTCCAAGACTTGTGCCTATTAAAGATATAAAATGACAAAAGGATATAATACATTAAGATAGTTGGTCACGGACATGATATATCGAATCATGATCTCTTGTAACTTAGATAAAAATGATATGTTGCTAGATGTCACTCATTGTTTGTAATATTAGAATTGTTCTAATATTACTACTAACGTTACAATGAGCCTGTAGGGTCACACCCAATGGTTGAAAAGGAGCAAAAATATATATAAGTATAAGAAGAATATATTTAATCCCGAATTTTAATAAAGGATATAATTAAAGTAATTATATCCCTTTTAAATTCGAATTAAATATATAGATTCCGAAATTTAAGGAAATAATTAAAGTAATTATTTCCTATAAACAAATTCGGAATCAAACTCTTATACCTAGGGTTACACCTATATAAAGGATCTTTGATCTAGCAGCCATAAAAAAAAAGAATTCCGAATTCCAAACCCTAGAATCACGAAAAACAGTTTTTCGTGATTTGCTCTCTCAACCGGGTGAACTGAGTAAAGGCCAAGACGATATTCGTGGGGGCTAAAGATTCGATTGTTGAAAGATCGTAACTGCAGCAGATCCCGTTGTTGTCTTTGCTGTTTATCAAGGAACCCAATGTAAGTTATCGCATCTCTTCCTCCTGATTTCGGATTAAACGTACATGGATCACTGGAAAGACCGTCGTAATTTTGTTCTGCTGCGCCATGGGGTGTGCCGGCGGTCCCAACACATTCGTCCTTCCACCTTTATCAGATTGTAGAATTTAAGATATCGAACCCACGAGGATTGGCTTTACTTACGCAATTTATTCTTCCTGCACAATAGAAAAGTAAAAACACAGATAATTAAGTTGGATTATAACTGAGGAAACTAATTAAAGCAATAAAGATAAATGATCAAGAAGAAATCAAGGATGGAAAAGTGGGGTAGGTTAGAGTGCTTCGTAGTGTGGGTTTAATTGACTTGTCTCTGTCCAATGCAATTGTACACCACTGCCTCGGCAGTACAGCAGATTACTGCCTTGGCAGCAACGATACTTTTCCTCCGCGACAATCCCTTGCTCTTGGGTGGACTTTATCAACGTTCGGCAAAGTTTCCTTTGATGACTCCGCTTATCCCTAAGTCGAAGTACTGTTGGTGATCAATCCTTGATGATACCCCCCGGCGTGAATCAATTATAATCATCAACCAATCTCACACTTCTTTTAGCCGCTGAAACTCTTAACCTATCCCTAGGCCGAGTTAGTATTTCGTGATTGAAATACCGTACTTATCCCTTTCGTGAATCTAACTCTCCCGAGTCTAGATAAATAGATTACTTACAAACTTCTCTAACGAGCTTGAATGCAAGAACAAAGAATGGCAAAGGATAAGCAAACCTTGATATTTTATTGCATTGAAACAAGAAAGCAAAGTACAATTTTCTTCCACAACTACTCCACAATCTAACCTAAACCCCAAGGGGACGATGGAGGAGTTTAGGGTTTTTCTGTGAAACTTGATTTCGTGATATCCTCCTCTCTACATAGGCTATGGTTTATATAGGCTTGGCCTAGGGAAAACCTTTCCAAAGTAGGAATACAACTTGGAGTAAAACACAAGTTAAGTACATAAATAAAAGATATTTATTTTATTTCCTAGTTTATTCCTATAAGGATTCTTTTCCCGTGTGGCCTTTGACCTTGACTTTCCGTGTGTTCCTCAACTCCGATTTCTATGTTGCTTGTCTTAAAACGTCCACCTTAATTTTCTCTTCAGATCGTATATCATATCAATATTTATGTTCCAGGTGCTGTCGTGGCCTCCAAGTGCTGCCGAGGCCTTCAGGTGCTGCCGAGGGGTACTAATCTGCAATCCAACTTTGGTTTTCAGCATCCATCATACTATCTGGCATTACCTATGTGGTAGTTTCATGTCTAAGAGAATAAACCATTAACCGTACCTGTTTTATGCCAAATAATAGATAGATTCATGAATTATGTATTGGGATGCTGAAATATGGAAATATGCAGAATTATCCAATATTGCCATTAAATATGTCCTTTATTAGCAATAATCGAGTGGGAAATTGGTATAAAGAATAGGAATTTTTGGCACTCGTCAGTATTTCCTGGTATGGGTCTGCTACGGTAGTGGTGTGGGCAGTGTCAGGCATGCCTGCCGTGTATTAGGCCCCGACAGCAGTATTAGCAGTGAACTGTTGGGGAGTTGTCTGGACTGGTTCTGCCTGTGTGATCTGCATGATTTTGTGGCAGAATTCTCTTGTCCACCCTCTCCTATAAGCTGTGAATTCATCTGTTTCGTCCGTAGGTACACCTGCAGCATTACAAATACTAGTAATTAAATAAGGGAAATATAGTGGTCCTCTATCCTTCTTACCGCATTCGTATATTTCTCGTAAAATAATTTCTCCAACGTTGATGCTCCGTTTGTTGATGATTGATTGGATGAGCACCAATCTTCTCTGGTCCACCGTACTATTGTGGGAGGTTGGGATAAGGCGTCTCTTGAAAAAGGTGTTCCAAAGCTTGGCCTCGGGTTTCAGACTTTGCCTTATTATTGATCCTCTATGGGAACCGGTTTCCCAATGAGTATTCTCGTAGCAAAGGTCGTCTTTTATCAGCTCATAATCTTCAGCGGTGACATCCTCCATGAATTCGGCATGGACATAATGTATAGGTATGAGGCCATAGAATTGGTTGATTGTCTCGACATCAAGCTTGACAGGCCTGCCTCGTCAGTGGACAAAAAGAGAGTCCTTGCTTGGTCCGTGCGCATAGAATTCTCGCACGATGGTGGCATTGGCCTGAGTTGGATGTAGGCAGAAGATCTCCCAGTATTGATATTTTATCTTATTGAACAAGTAGTGCTCAATGCCGAAATTTTCTTCATCGGAATGTTGGAACCCTTGTTCCTCCCATAGCTGCCGAGCAATAAAAGACATGTTGAAACGGTCTTCAACAATGGCTGGGGCAAAACGTTTGAAGGTGGCCATGAGTAAGTATTTTGAGATTTGAGGTTCATGGAGATTTTCTTGAAGAAGTTCTGAAAATTGCAAGAAGGCTTGTGAATAGGCATAGAGTATTGTGAGAGCAAGATTAGCAAATATTCTAAAGAAAACAAGAATGCAAGAGTGAATAGTTCAAGAGGGAGAGATTGCTTATATAGGCCTCGGCCTTGTAGCCGTTTACACCACTAGCCGTTTTGTAGCCGTTAAACTTTTACTGCCGTTTGCATTTACTGTCGCGGTGAGAATCTCGCAGACTAGCCGTTACACTATTCTGCCCGGTGGGACTGCAGCGGCTCTAACACTATTTTCTGCCTCGGCAGAATTCTTGCTGTGAACTATTTCTCCTTTATTCTTGCTTATTATCCTAAAAAAAATTAAACATAAACAAGAAATATAGTTAAAGATAAAAAAATTTAACTCTAAACTAAATTAATCATAATAATATAAATAAAAATTATAGGAAAGAGATTATGTCACTGGGGGAGTGCATGCAAATGCATCTCCTAAGGTGATTATCTCTTGTTGGCCATAATGATTTTTCAGATATTGGCCATTCTTTTTGGATTCATGTTCATCCTTTTCCGTTTTGATCTTCACTGCACCCTGTATGTCTGGACAATCTGAATTTTAAGTGCCTGGACACTGTGTTTCCCTATTTGCTGCCTCCACCTTTTGCTTAATCTTCTTGCCAAATATTCTACCGAGCATGCTGCCGAGGCAGGATGTCTTGGTGCCTGCATCTGTGGTGTGAAGGACTTTGCACTCTTTTGTATCGTCATGCCTTTTCAAATTGTGGAAGACATTGAGTTTGACTTGTTGGTCATTGACCCTCATTGTCAACTCTCCTTTTTCCACATCAATTATTGTGTGTCCAGTGGCAAGGAAAGGTCTTCCGAGAATGATTGGTGCATTATCATCTGCTTCACAATCAAGGACAAGAAAGTCAGCGGGAAAAATAAATTTGTCAACTCTTACCAGTATGTCCTCGATTTTTCCGTCGGGTTGTATATATGATCGATCCGCAAGTTGGAGCATCACTGTTGTAGGTTTTGCCCTTCCTATTCCAAGCTTTTGAAAGACAGATTTGGGCATTAGATTGATGCTTGCTCCAAGGTCGCATAGGGCCTTTCCTTTATAGTTATTACCTATCGCACAAGGTATGGTAAAGCATCCAAGATCCTTCAATTTTGGTGGCATGCGATTGTGTAGCATTCCCATGCATCCTTCGGTAGCAGCCACTGTTTCGAACTCACCTAATCTTTTTCTCTTAGACACAATGTCTTTCAAGAATTTAGCATAATTAGGCATTTGTTCAATTGCCTCTACGAAAGGTAAGTTGATGTGGACTTGCTTTAAAATATCAAGAAATTTCTTAAATTGATGGTCCTGTTTTTGTTTTTTCAACCTTTGTGGGAAAGGTGGTGGTGGTCTCATCTCATCCAGGGTTTCTTTAGTTTGGAATTTAATACTTGGAACCACTATGTCTGTTGATGTCTCAGCAGGTCATTCAGGTATTGCCGAGTGCTCTGCTGGGGCAGTGTTATCTGTTAGAACATGATCAGTTTGTTCAGCATCCAAATCCTTTTTTACTGGTTTTGTTGGTGGGACTTGGCCTGCTGGAATTCCTATCTTTTCCTTTATCTGTAGACCACTCCTAGTAGTTATTACCTTACACTGTTCATGGCCTATTACCTTAGCAACTTCAGTATTGCTAGGTAGTCCTCCTTGTGGTCTAGTGTTTATGTTTTGAGTAAACTGCCCAACCTGAGTTTCCAGTGCCTTAATTGCTGCCTCTTGGTTCTGCAACCTCATCTCAGTTCTATTTATGATTGCATCTGTTCTTTTGATGAAGTTGTTATTCTCTGCCATGTATGATTCAGTTTTCATCATGAATGCTTTCAGAGAATTTTCCAAGGAACTTATAGGCTACTGCTGCATCTGTTGCTGCGGCATTGGCTGCTAGACCTACTATTGCAGCAGATGCTGCATTGGTTGCTGGAATCCTGGGGGTTGAGTGGTTGGATTTAAGGCATTGTTAGGATTACTCCATGAAAAGTTTGGATGCCTCTTCCATTAGGGGTTGTATGTGTTGGACATCATATTGTTTTGGTTATAGTTTCCAATATACAGGCTGGATTCTTGAGTCTGCATACATTCAGAAGCATTGTGGTTACCTCCGCATAAATTGTAAAAAGAATCAATGGCCTTAACCTCATGGGTATTTTGCTGTAGCTGCATGTTCTGCACCATCTTGGTAAGAGAGGCCACTTGTGCTGCCACTGAATTTGATGTTTCTAACTCATTCACTGTGGCTTGGCGCCTTACTCCTCCTCTCCTAGATGTAGGGAATTCAAAATCATTCTTTGCGAGTTTGTTTAGTATCTCAATAGCTTCCTCAGGTGCTTTATCAAGGAGTGTTCCATTTGCCGAGGCATTTAACATCATCCTTGTCAGGGCATTCGTGGCATTATAGAACATGGTCACTTGTGTCCATAGGGGAAATCCATGCAACAGACACTTGTGCAGTAATTCTCTATAGCGCTCCCATGCCTCGTACATAGGTTCATCATCTGCCTGTCGAAAAGAAGTGATTTCATTACGAATTCGATCATATAGATTTGTAGGATTAAAGCGTGTAATGAAATCTCGACATAATTCACTCTAAGATCCTATTGATCCTGCTGGAATGCTATTTAACCAGGTTTTTGCCCTATCCCTCAGTGAATAGGGAAATAATTTCAATCTCAAGACATCTTCATGGACTCATTGGATTTTGAATGAATTGCATATCTCCACGAATGACTTGAGGTGTTGCCTGACATCTTCAGTCATAGACCCACCAAACTGTCCAATAGTGTTGAGCATATTGAACATGATAGGTTTTAGCTCAAAGTGGGCTGCTTCGATCTCCGGTGTAACGACTCCTGGATTTAACCCATTCAAATCCTCTTCCAAGAAGTCTCGAACAGTAAGCTACCGCGGCCCTGGTGGCGGCAGAAGACCTCCATTCCCGGCAGGTAAGTTTTTTCCTACCGGATGATCTGCCATAGCTCCTTGGATTTGTCTCCTCAACCTTTTCCGTGTACGTTCGATATCTGGATCTAGTTTGTACAAAGGGTTGGTTGGGTTGGCCCTGGTCATACACCAAGAAAAACAAATTGAAATAAAAAATAAAAAGCAAGAAAATAAAGAAAACAAAATTTAGTTGTCAATCCCCTGCAACGGCGCCAACAACTTGATGCGTGTCAATTATGCGCAATTTGTGCAAGTAAACACGTCGCAAGTAATAAAGTGATAAGTATATTAGATATCGTCTCCACAGGGATTGGTCTACTTAATATGCCCTCTTCGTCTTCTTGCTCTGTAAAAAGAAATAAAATAAAGACACAAGTAAATTGGGGTTTGATGAAACTAAATAAAGAGAACTAAATAAAAAGAGAAAATCAGATATCGTCTCCAATGCAATCGCACAACACTGCCTCGGCAGTACTGCAGTTTACTGCCTCGACAACGATGATTCTTGTCTTCCGCGGCAATCTCTTGCTCTTGGGTAGACTTTGTCAAAGTTCGGTAAAGTGTCCTTTAATGCTTCCTCTTATCTCTAAGTTGAAGTACTGTTGATGACCAGTCCTTGATGATACCTCTCGGCATGAATCAATTATAATCACCAACCAATCCCACACTTCTTTTAGCCGCTGAAACTCTTAACCTATCTCTAGGCCGAGTTAGTGTTTCCCGATTGAAACACCGTACTTATTCCTTTAGTGAATCTAACTCTCTCGATATTAGATAAATGGATTACTCACAACCTTCTCTCTCGAGCTTGAATGCAAGAACAAAGAATGACAAAGAATAAGCAAACTTCGATACTTTATTGCATTGAAACAAGAAACAAGTTTCAATCTCCTCACAATAATACGCTACAACCTTCACCTAAGCCTAGAGAAAATTAGAACATAATGTAAAGAAAACAAAACTCTAAAAGATGAAGTCGGCTAGGTCTAAGCTCTTTGTGCCGAAAACTCTCCTCTCTCTCCTTTTGGACGGCTAGGGATTATATAGGCTTGGTCTAGGGAAAACCTTTCCTAAGTAGAATACAAATTGGAGTAGGGAACAAGTCATGTACATAAATAAAATATTTCCAAGTTTATTCCAAATAGGAGGCTTTCCCGCTTGGCCTTGTCTTGGGCTTTCCTCGTGCTATCCAGCTCCGATCCTTAGGCTTCTTGTCCAGCAACGTTCTCCTCATTTTTCTCCTCAGCTTGCCCAAAATATCGTCACTTGTCTTCTGCTGCCTCGGCATCAGTTTGCTGCCACGACAATACTTCTTCCTGCACAGATTTAAAAATGTAGTAAAACTTGCCTTTTCTGTAAATATCATCTTTATAAGCATAACCTCTAAATATATCATATTAAATATATGCATTGGTCCAAGTAGGTGTAGGTTTGATGATTAATGCCCATAAAAGGTGTAAAAAGTGATAGTGAGTTGAGCACTTATCATTGTTATATATAAATTAGAAATTTTGCATCTTAGACTTTATTCTTTGAAGCATCTAATTGATGCTGTTGAAATGCTCTGCATGACTTGAATTGTTTTGACATGTGTTTTATGCATGATCGACTAGACCTCGATGAAATTAAAAGTATTCTCATTCCGTCCTTAATTTTAGCATATGTGCTTATTGTATGCTCAAGTGTGGTTTGATTTCTTCCGATTTTATCTTGAATGAAACCGACACATGTAGAAATTTAATTACGCATCTAGAAAAAATATATATATATAACGGTTTCCATGGTTGTTTATCGAATCGGGCCTTCACAGGTTTGGTTCGATATTCCCCGTGTGACCCATTAGAGACAGTTTTGTCTAGGCCGGGATAAGGGGGTTACATCAAAAAAATAATTACTCATAGTAAGCATATATCTTGGATTATTATGTGACAGTCACGATATTGCTCATAGTGACAACTATATGTATGATCCTTAGACTTGAGTTATTACTATCTCAACATATGTTATTTTATGTGTTGATGCAGTTAAACGTGTCTCATAATTAGTTACACTATAAAAACTAACATTATGTAACATCCCGGTTTTGGGGTTAGTAGTTTGAGTATTGGTTTGGGGATTCGGTTCGAGTCGAATTGGATTCTTTGGTTCATTAATTCTGGGAAAATTAAAATAATAATTTAATCGGACAAGTAATAATTTTTCGGAAAGGTTTAAAAATATTAAAATGGTGTTTTAAAGTTATAGGAATATTATTGAGCCTTAATTTGATTTTTAATTAGGCTTAATTTTGTACTAGTGACTAAATTGTAATTTTTGGAAAGGTTTAGGGATCTAATTGGTGATTTTCGGAAATTAAGATTTTTAGTGATTAAATTGGAAAGTAAGCTATACTTAGAATCCTTAGAGGGTCATTAACCCAATTTATTTTTAATTAAAGATTATCCACCAAAATTGTTTTAATTAATTTTAATAAAAAGCTTATTTCCATTTTCTTTTGTAACTTCTCATTTTCTCATCTTTTCTCTCAAAATTTTCTCTCCATTTTCTCTCCATCTTCTTTTTCAAATTTCTTCAATTACTTGCTGATTTCTTCTTCATTTTCAACAAGATTTATTTCATTTTACTCATCTTTTTATTCTCTACAAAACCTAATCATCAATTTTGCAAAATCAACATCCATTTTCAAGGAAATCAAGAGAGGATTTCTCATCTTTTTGGTGGAGTTAATCTCAAAGGTAAAATTCTGGTTTCTAATCTTTTTCTAAGGTTCTTTATTGAAATTCCCAAGTATTGGCTTGCTCATTAACAATTGATATTTAATTTTTGTGTTTCTAATTCAAGATCTATGAGTTTTATGATAATTTTTGTGAAATCTTTTTAGATATCAATTGATACTGGAATTAGGATGATTTAATTATGATATTAGGTCAATTAAATGATTTATTGAGTCTTGAAATGAGTTAACAACAAATTAATCCCGGAATAATGCAATCGGTGGTGCTTTAAGGTGGTTTTCGGTTATTTTAGGGGTTGTTTTATTTGTTCTGCTTTTGCTGGAGGTATAAGGATGGTTTGGAAGTGTTTTTAGTTCATAATTTAGGTTGATTAGATGTTAGATTCATAAGGTTAAGGGCTGATGTTGTTTCGGATAAGTTTCGGCTTAGTTTTCGGTCTTTTCGACAAGGTTTTCGATAGTTTTGTGAAGGTTTAATGTGGCTGCTGTTTTGAGCATGTTATGATCTGAATATGCTCTATTTTTAATGTTGTAGAGGAAGTGCAAGAAGGTCCGTAAGTGGATGGTGTGTTGGTGTTGCCTTCGGAGCGTCGGCGAGGGCTTGTTTCGCTTGTCAATGAGTGATTTCGGATTAAAACTATTTCGCAATGGTTCGGTTCTGTTTTTGGGACTATGGAATAGTGTGAAAACTTTCCATAGTTCAAGAGTAGGTAAAGTAAATGGTTTTGATGCATTACTGTGAGTTTCGGCTATTTTCGGTAACGACATTTATGATGATTGTAACCCCCTTAGCGCGGCCTGGACGGAACCGGCACTAACGGGTCACACGGGGAATATTGAACTAAACCCGTTAAGGTCCAATTCGATAAACAACCCTGAAACCGATATGTTTTTTTTCTAGATGCATAATTAAGTTCCTATGTGTGTCGTGGTCATGCGTAACGAAAAACGGAAACATTCGATTCACGATTAATCTATTTAATTCGCATATCAGTACACAAGGATCAAAACGCAAATAATTCTTAATTCCAATAATAAACCGGTAATGCAATCTACCATAGTTCAATTATACATGCATAGCATACTCATAACAAAGTTCAGATCAAACGGACCATTATTGCATCGTCAATTTCATGTTTCATACAATAGGGACCTAATTGTAAAGCTCACAATATTATAGGGACTAAAACCAACATTAATTTACCAATGCGAATTCAAGTTAACATCATGCATCTTGGTGATATTACAACTCTCAATATTATTCATTGCATCTATATTTGATCGTGGAAAGACATCCGACTCTAAACGTAATTTTCCGCGCTTAAAATGTCATTTTTGGGTCAGGGGTATCGATACCCTAAGTCTTGGTATCGATACCCTATCGTGAGACTTAGTCTAATTGCACTTCGAAGGCTCTTGGTATCGATACCCCCATGGGTGGTATCGATGCCCAAACGTCCAGTAGGGTAATTGCACCGAACCATGATTCGAACCACCCCAAATTAAGCCTTGGGTATCGATACCCTTACCAGAGGTATCGATACCCCCTGTGCAATTCAACAAATTATAACATTCTAAGTTAATTCCACCCATTCAAACATATCCATTAATCACCCCTAACTATATGCATAATTTCCTAAGCACAAAGAACAATTTAAAGCACAAATTTGTCACATCAAAGATCCTAAACAATCTATAGGCATGCTTCCTAAAATATGATTTAAAATAAAGAATGTTCAAACATGCTCATGCCTCAACAAACCAAACAACACTATAATCCATCAGTTAACAATCCAAAACATTATAGGTCTTATTATAACATTAACCAAAGCAAAAATCACACACTTCACATGGGTTTGATTTACACATTGCCAAACACCAAGTTATTTGCCAAAACATACCAAAAATTGAGATAACCTTCCCCTTGATTTCCTTGCTCCGAACGTAGCCTCGAATGTCGCTATTTCTCTGCAAAGATGAGAGGAGAGCTTAAGCAAAACATGCTTAGTGAGGAAGCTCTAAACATGATCATCAATGCATCAATTTAAAACCATATTTAAAACCATAACTTGTAAACCCTTTCTAAAACCAAGCATGCTTAACAATCATGTTCATATTCAATACCAAAAACCTTTCCTTGAGTATGCATGGCATTATCAATTCATTTCACAAATAATGCACAATGTTCCAAATATGTTCATGTTTGTATATTGGCTTTCTAGTGATCACTTAATGTGAACCTTAAGTTCACCGAATACGCAGATCCATTGATTAGAGACCTTTAGTCTCGTCATGACACAAAGTGACCATTGACATGACCCGAAGTCACCATTGACATGACACGAAGTCACCATTAACAAGCTCTACCACGCACGGTTGGACACAAAGTCACCCTTGTTACGTGTAGGCATTTTTCCTTTATTTCCATAATGTTTATAGTGCACTCAATCCTAACGACATGTCATTTGTATTCGAGTGTAAAGTAGTGTCACTAAGCCAATATCAAGTCCAAGTATGCATGCTAATTTGCTGCTCATAATGCATCCATAATGTGTTCAACAAATGAACCAATAGTCATGCCCAATGGCACCATCATATGTAAGGCAAATAACCATATCATATTCCACTTCATTTTTCATGTTTTCATAAACCATGGATGTCTTTATAAACCATGCATTTCCAGCAACTAACACATGCATGCATCATTTCAAAATCAAATATATGCAATTCCAAAATCATATTGAATCATTGTTCACATATATGCCATTACCGAAAATAACCGAAAATCGAGGTAATGCATCAACATCATTTAAAACACTTACTCTTGAACAATGGAAAGTTTTCACACTATTCCATAGCCCCCAAAACAGAACCGAATCTTTGCGAAACACTTTAAAACCTGAAATCACTCACCGACAAGCGAAACGAGCCCTCGCCGATGCTCCGATGGTAACGCCTATGCACCAGCCACTTTTATGCACCTTCTTGCACTACCTATACAACATTAAAAGCAGAGCATATTCACATTACAACATGCTAAAAACAGCAGCCACATTTAACCCTCACAAAACTATCGAAAACCTTACCGAAAAGACCGAAAACTAAGCCGAAACGCATCCGAAACACATCAGCCCAAAACCTAATGAATCTACCATCTAATACACCTCAACTATGAACAAAAAACACTTACAAACCATCCTTATACCTCCAGCAACATTACAACACTTAAAACAGCCCCTAAAACAACCGAAAACCACCTTAAAACAACACCGATTGCATTATTCCGGGATTAAATTAATGTGTCATCAATTCAACACTTAATTAATCATTTAATTGACCTAATATCATAATTAAATCAACCTAATTACAACATTAATTGGGATCTAAAAAGATTTCACAAAAACCTTCACAAAACTCGTAAATCTTGAATTAGAAACACAAAATTAAATATCAATTGTTAATGGGCAAGCCAATACTTGGGAATTTCAATAAAGAACCTTAGAAAAAAGAGTAGAAATCATAATTTTACCTTATAGATTTTCTCCACCAAAACGATGAGAAAACCTTCCTTGATTTCCTTGAAAATGATGTTGATTTTGCAAAAATTGATGAGTAGGTTTTGTAGAGAATGAAAGGATGAGTAAAATGAAATAAATCTTGTAGAAAATGATGAAGAAATCAACAAGTAATTGAAGAAATTTGGAGAAGAAGATGGAGAGAAAATGAGAGAAAATCTTGAGAGAAGAGATGGGAAAATGGGAAGTTACAAAAGAAAATAAAGTTGTCATCTAAAATAAAACAATTTAAAAACAATTTTGGTGGATAAATCATTAATTAAAAATAAATTGGGTTTATGGCCCTCTAAGGATTCTAAGTATGGCTTGCTTTCCAATTTAGTCATCAAAAATCCTAATTGCCAAAAATTACTAATTAAATCCCCAAAACTTTCCCAAAAATTACAATTTAGTCACTTGAACAAAAATTAGCCTAATTAAAAATCAAATTAAAATTCAAATAATATTCCCTTAACTTTAAAACACCTTTTTAATATTTTTAGAACCATTTCACAAAATTATTACTTATCCAATTAAAATATTATTATTTTAATTTTTCCCGGAATAACGAACCCTAGGAATCCGATTCGACCCGAATCGAATTTCCCCAACTTACACTTCAACTACTAACCCCAAAACCGGGATGTTTCGCTTGTCAGTAAGTGATTTCGGATTAAAACTGTTTCGCAACGGTTCGGTTCTGTTTTTGGGACTATGGAATAGTGTGAAAACTTTCCATAGTTCAAGAGTAGGTAAAGTAAACGGTTTTGATGCATTACTGTGAGTTTCAGCTATTTTCGGTAACGACATTTATGATGATGATTTAGAGAGATTTTGGAAATGCATAAGTATGATTTTGAAATGATGCATGCATGTGTTAATTGCTGAAAATGCATGGTTTATAAAGACATCCATTGTTTATGAAAACATGAAAAAAAGAACTGGAATATGATGTGGTTATTTGCCTTACATATGATGGTGCCATTGAGCATGACTTTTGGTTCATTTGTTGAACACATTATGGATGCTTTATGAGCAGCAAATTAGCATGCATACTTGAACTTGATATTGGCTTAGTGACACTAACTTTAGATTCGAATATAAATGACATGTCATTAGGATTGAGTGCATTATAAATATTATGGAAATAAAGGAAAAACGCCTACACGTAACAAGGGTGACTTTGTGTCCAATCGTGCGTGGTAGAGCCGCCTACACGTAACAAGGGTGACTATGTGTCCAACTGTACGTGGTAGAGCTAATAATGGTGACTTCGTGTCATATCAATGGTGACTTCGTGTCATGTCAATTGTGACTTTGTGTCATGACGAGACTAAAGGTCTATAAACAATGTATCCGTGTATTCGGTGAACTTAAGATTCACATTAATTGATCACTAGAAAGCCAATATACATACATAGAATAATTTGGAACATTGTGCATTATTTATGGAATGAATTGATAATGCCATGCATACTCAAGGAAAGTTTTTTGGTATTATGAACATGAACATGATTTGTTAAGCATGCTTGGTTTTAGAAAGGCATTACAAGTTATGGTTTTTCAATATGGTTTTAATTTGATGCATTGATGGTTTTTTTTAAAGCTTCCTCACTAAGCATGTTTTGCTTAAGCTCTCCTTTCATCTTTGCAGAAAAATAGAGACATTTGGGGCTGCATTTGGTGTTAGAGTATGCCCAAAGACCAATCATATGATGATTGCAAGGATACTTTTATTTACCAATTTTATTGAATAAAGGCATTGCCATTGTTGTTTTCAGATATATGTGTCAATGTATAACATAAACTGAGAAACAATAAGATCCATATAATAATATATGTATTATTATTAAAAGATCCTTAGTCAAGTATTATTATGGGTATGGACAATAATAATACGCTTAAGACTAACATGTGATTAATTGATGACAATGAGTTGTCATTGACATAGAGATGTCAGAATTAATACATGAATATATTAATAGAGAATAATATATTGAATTGACCCACTATCAGCATATATCTTGGATTATTATGTGACGGTCACGATATTGCTCATAGTGACAACTATATGTATGGTCCTTAGACTTGAGATTATTACTATCTCAACATATGTTGTTTTATGTTTTGATGCAGTTAAACGTGTCGCGTAATTAGTTACACTATAAAAACTGACATTGGACATATTACAATGTATGTAGTGAGATGTGAATGATCAAGATAGGATTTGTCCTTCCTACATAATAAGAAAATATATCAAAGGCCACTTGATTGAGTGAGACTAGAAATGCATAGCCATGCTTGAATACGTTGATATGAGATATCACAAATTATTCATTAAAAGTAGTCCACTCTAGATATCAAGAAACATTAAAATAGGCTATACAAGTGTGACTATTCCAAGACTTGTGCCTATTAAAGATATAAAAGGACAAAAGGATATAATACATTAAGATAGTTGGTCACGGACATGATATATCGAATCATGATCTCTTATAACTTAGATGACAATGATATATTGCTAGATGTCACTAATTGTTTGTAATATTAGAATTGTTATAATATTACTACTAACGTTACAATGAGCCTACAGGGTCACACGCAATGGTTGAAAAGGAGCAAAAATATATATAAGTATAAGAAGAATATATTTAATCCTGAATTTTAATAAAGGATATAATTAAAGTAATTATATCCCTTTTAAATTCGAATTAAATATATAGATTCCGAAATTTAAGGAAATAATTAAAGTAATTATTTCCTATAAACAAATTCGGAATCAAACTCTTATACCTAGGGTTACACCTATATAAAGGATCTTTAGTCTAGCAGCCATCATATAGAATTCTGAATTCTAAACCCTAGAATCACGAAAAACAGTTTTTCGTGATTTGCTCTCTCAACTGAGTGAACTGAGTAGAGGCCAAGACGATATTCGTGGAGGCTAAAGATTCGATTATTGAACGATCGTAACTGCAACAGATCCCGTTGTTGTCTTTGCTGTTTATCAAGGAACCCAATGTAAGTTATCGCATCTCTTCCTCCCGATTTCGGATTAAATCTACATGGATCACTAGAAAGACCGTCGTAATTTTGTTCCGCTGCGCCATTGGGTATGTCGGCGGTCCCAATAGTGGTATCAGAGCCACTTGTACGATCCGTAATCGGGTTAAATACTTGGGTGATGCGATATGTATGAGATGCATGATTTGCTTTACTATATCGGCGATATAAATATTGATATTCATAGTCGATTAGGGATACGATTAATATGTTAATCTGTTAATTATAGTCGCCATGTTGCTAGAAGGGTTTTACGATAATCATATGTCAATGGTTGACATAGTGATCGGCAGAATTGCGATAGCAGATCGCATCAAGGAATAAGGAATAATTGTTATTCTGATATGGAAAAATCTAAGGGATTTAAAAATCTCGAAAACGCGATTATGTTGATAAATCTTATCAAATCGTGATGTTTTTCCATAGAAAAATAGTCGCCCCTTGACCCCTTCGTAGGCAACATAGATTGTAGGCCCATATTGGTAATATTAACGATTTCGTGATAGCATATATATGATATGTTTGCTTTGCACGGTGTTTGACATGCATGGTTATAACCCTTGCTTTTACAATAGTTGTAAATTTTAAATACGGCCTGCGTGCCGTGCCTTTCTCTATCTCTGTTGTATTTCTCTTCTCATCTTACTCCCTCGTATGTAAAACGAGTTTCTATAATTGTAATATTATTTCAAGAAGCAATCGATACATTTGGAGCAAAGGCAAGAAGATGCTTGAGAAGCAGTTTTAGTGTAGAATTAGGGTTTTAAGGTTCTCCCACTGGCTTGGGATGGGCCACCTTAATTCTTTATTTTGGGCTATAACCATTGCAATCTTATTGTTTTATATCTATCATGTATGTGATGCAATGTATGATATATATCTTCTACTCGTATATATTGATGAGATCAATAAGGGCCAAATTAAAAGAAATAACGATGAGATAGTTAAAATTTTCCCTAAAATTAATCTAAGTTAAATTTAGTCGTCCAATATTTGCCCTCGTTAAGGCCTTGATCGATCTTATGTCGGTTTTGCCAAAGCATTGACACATAAGTCCATCTTGGTTAAATGCAATGAATAAGCAAATGATATTCGTCGGTCGAAATATTGGTAATAACTTAGTTAGGTTGTTCTAATAGGATTAGAAACCTAAAGGCTAAGTATTTGGTTAAGTCATGAGATGACTGAACAAGAGTTGTTCACCAAATGGAGGAGTTACATGAGATGTAATTAGTAAAGGGTTACTTACCTAAATAACCTATATCCTAAAAGAAAAAGCCAAAGCTGAATTAGGAAATTGGTGAATTATGGATCCTCGCTCACTAGAAAAAATTTCGTCGAATTTTTCCGAAATTAAAAACGAGAGGGATTTTTAATTTTGAACAAAATAGTGGGATTATTTTATAAACAAAGACATTTATAATATTTCAAATTGGTAAATTTATATTATGTATTTCCATTGTTGTAGATCTAAATGGCAAACAACACTATATCACTGTGATCACTCCTTGAGAAGGAGAAACTCAACGACATAAACTTCCTTGATTGATTCCGTAATTTGAGAATTGTTCTCAAACAGGAAAGAAAAGAATATGTCATTGAAGAACCTGTTCCTGATGAACCAGCAACTAATGCTTCTAGAGCTGACAAAGATAAGTTTAAGAAACATATGGATGACATGTTAGATGTCGGATGTCTTATGCTTGCTACCATGACTCCTGATCTTCAGAAGCAACATGAGAACATGGTTGCATATGAGATGATTCAAAACTTCAAAGAAATATATGAGGAGTAAGCACGTCGAGAGAGATATGAGACCTCTAAATCTCTATTTCAGTGCAAAATGGTAGATGGATCTCCTATAAGAGCTCATGTCATTAAGATGATAGGCTATATCCAAACATTGGAAAATCTAGGTTTTCCTCTCAATGATGAATTGGCTACTGATGTTATTCTGCAATCGTTGTTGAATATATTTAACCAATTTGTCCTTAATTTCAACATGAATGAAATTAACAAAACTTTGCCACAGTTACTTGGCATGTTACAAACTGTTGAGAGAAATATGTCTAAGGGTGGACCTAAGCCCATTCTGATGGTCCACAAGGACAAAGGAAAGGGAAAGGCAGTGGCAAAGTACAAGGGTAAAGGTAAGCCTATACCCAAAGGACATGATGCACTGAAACCCAAAGGGGGAGTTAGCAAAGAAGGAAAATGTTTCCACTGCAATAAGACCGGACACTAGAAAAGAAATTGCCCCATTTACCTTGAAGAGGTCAAGAAGGCAAAAGCAGATGGTGCATCTACTTCAGGTATTTATGTTATCGATGTGAATCTATCAACATCTTCTTCTTGGGTATTAGATACCGGTTGTGGTTCTCACATTTGTACTTCTGTACAGGGACTGCAAAAGAGAAGGAATCTAGCTAAGGGAGACGTAGACCTACGAGTGGGAAATGGAGCAAGAGTTGCTGCATTAGCTGTAGGAACATACGTTTTATCTTTACCTAGTGGACTTGATTTACATTTAGAAGATTGTTATTTTGTGCCTAGTTTGACTAAAAACATTATTTCTATTTCTTGTTTGGACAAGATTAGCTTTGGGAATATTATTAAGAATAATTGTTGTTCTTTTTATCTCGATAATGTTTTTTATAGTTCGGCACAATTGGTTAATGGTTATATATTTTAAATCTAGAAAATGTCATTTATAAAATAAATACCAAAAAATCAAAAATAAATGAATCAAATCAAACTTATCTCTGGAATTGTCGTTTAGGCCATATAAGTGAGAAACGCATATCAAAACTCCATAAAGATGGATTCTTAGATTCATTTGTTTTCGAACAACTAGATGTATGTGAATCTTGCTTATTAGGAAAGATGACTAAGGCTCCTTTTAATGGTAAAAGTGAGCGAGCAAGTGATTTATTGGGATTAATACATAGTGATGTATGTGGACCAATGAACACACAAGCTAGAGGTGGATTTCAGTACTTCATCACTTTCACTGATGACTTCAGTCGATATGGTTACATATACCTTATGCGCCATAAATCTGAGGCTATCGAAAAGTTTAAAGTATTCAAGAATGAAGTACAAAATCAACTAGGCAAGAGTATTAAAGCACTTCGATCAGATCGAGGTGGAGAATACTTAAGCATAGAATTTGATGAACTCCTTAAAGAATGTGGGATTGTCTCACAGCTTACTCCACCAGGTACACCACAGTGGAATGGAGTTTCTGAGAGGAGAAATCGAACTTTGTTAGACATGGTTCGATCAATGATGAGTCATAGTGATCTTCCGACTTCTTTCTGGGGACATGCACTAGAAACAGTTGCTTTCACTTTAAATCGTGTTCCGTCTAAATCTGTTCAAAAGACACCATATGAGATATGGACAACAAAACGTCCTAGTATGTCTTTTATGAAGATTTGGGGTTGCGAAGCATATGTCAAACATCATATGTCTACAAAGCTCGAACCCAAATCTCATAAGTGTAATTTTGTTGGATATCCTAAAGAAACTAAGGGATATTATTTCTTTAACCCTAAAGAGAACAAAGTGTTTGTTGCTCGAACAGGTGTTTTTCTCGAAAGAGAATTTCTCAATAAGAAAGGAAAGGGTAGAGACATTGAACTTGGAGAAGTTCAAGAACAACATTTCACTGAGCCTGAAATTGAACATGTTCCACAAATTGTTGAGGAACAGTCAACAGATTTAGAAACACAATCACTTCGCAGGTCCACAAAAGAACGCCATGCACCTGAGAGATATGGATTTCTCATTACCACACATGGAGATGTTCTTATTATGGATCAAGATGAGCCAAGAACTTATCAAGAGGCAGTATTGAGCCCAGACTCTGAGAAATGGCTTGAGGCCATGAAATCTGAGATGGAATCCATGTCAATCAACCAAGTATGAACTTTGGTTGAATCACCTAAAGGGGTAAAACCTATAAGGTGTAAATGGGTTTTCAAGAAGAAAACCGACATGGATGGAAACGTACAAACATACAAGGGGCGACTAGTCGCTAAAGGTTTTCGATAAGTTCATGGTATTGACTATGACGAAACTTTCTCCCCTATAGCTATGTTTAAATCCATCCGGATCTTGCTTGCTATAGTTGCATTCCATGATTATGAAATTTGGCAAATGGACGTCAAAACCGCTTTCCTTAATGGAAAACTTGAAGAGGATGTGCATATGACACAACCAGAAGGTTTTGTCACTCTAGGAAATGCTGGAAAGTTTTGTAAGCTACAAAGGTCCATTTATGGACTGAAGCAAGCTTCTCGAAGCTGGAATCTTCATTTCAATGATGCGATCAAAGAGTTTGGTTTTATCAAGAATGAAGATGAGCCTTGTGTTTACAAGAAGACTAGTGAGAGCATTGTTTCTTTCCTAATCGTGTATGTAGATGACATACTTATCATAGGAAATGACATACCTACCTTACAGTCGGTTAAGACTTGGTTAAGTAGTTGTTTCTCTATGAAAGATTTGGGTGAGACAGCATATATCTTAGGGGTTAAGATCTATAGAGATAGATTTAGACGACTTCTAGGTTTGAGTCAAAGTACATATACAGACAAAGTTTCGAAAAGATTCAGTATGGAAGAATCCAAGAAAGGATTCTTACCTATGAGACATGGTATATCTCTTTCGAAGGAAATGTGTCCTTCAACTCCACAAGAAAGAGAACGAATGAGTAAGATTCCATATGCTTCTTCTATTGGTTCTATCATGTATACCATGATATGTAATTGACCAGATGTATCGTATGCCTTAAGCATGACAAATCGATATCAGGTAAACCCTGGTGAAAGTCACTGGGTAGCAGTCAAAAACATCCTTAAGTACTTGAGAAGAACTAAGGATACATTTCTTGTCTATGGAGGAAAGAAGAGCTAAGTATAAAAGGTTATACTATGCTAGTTTCCAAACAGACAAGGATGACTCAAGATGGCAATCTGGATTTGTGTTTTGCCTTAATGGAGGTGCTGTAAGCTGGAAAAGTTCTAAGAAAGACACAGTAGCTGATTCTACGACAGAGGCTGAGTATATTGCAGACAGTGAAGTAGCAAAGGAAGCTGTTTGGATCAAAAAGTTCATATCCGAACTAGGGGTTGTTCCAAGTATATCAGATGCTATAGAACTCCGTTGTGACAACAATGGAGCCATTGCACAAGCAAAGGAACCTAGATCTTATCAACGATCCAAACATATTCTTAAACGCTTCCATCTCATTCGAGAGATCATAGATCGAGGAGACGTGGAGATATGTAAAGTACACACGGATGATAACATTGCTGATCCCTTGACGAAGCCTCTGACGCAACAGAAGCATGATCGTCACATTGAGTCACTCGGTATTAGATATGTGAGTGATTGGTCTTAGTGCTAGTGGGAGATTGTTAGAGTATGCCCAAAGACCAATCATATGATGATTGTAAGGATACTTTTATTTACCAATTTTATTGAATAAAGGCATTGCCATTGTTGTTTTTAGATATATGTGTCAATGTATAACATAAACTGAGAAACAATAAGGTCCATATAATAATATATGTATTATTATTAAAAGATCCTTAGTCAAGTATTATTATTGGTATGGACAATAATAATACGCTTAAGACTAACATGTGATTAATTGATGACAATGAGTTGTCATTGACATAGAGATGTCAGAATTAGTACATGAATATATTAATAGAGAATAATATATTGGATTGACCCACTATGAGCATATATATTGGATTATCATGTGACGGTCACGATATTGCTCATAGTGACAACTATATGTATGGTCCTTAGACTTGAGATTATTATTATCTCAACATATGTTGTTTTATGTTTTGATGCAGTTAAACGTGTCGCGTAATTAGTTACACTATAAAAACTGACATTGGACATAATTAAAGTAATTATTTCCTATAAATAAATTCGGAATCAAACTCTTATACCTAGGGTTACACCTATATAAAGGATCTTTGGTCTAGCAGCCATCATATAGAATTCCGAATTCCAAACCCTAGAATCACGAAAAACTGTTTTTTGAGATTTGCTCTCTCAACCGAGTGAACTGAGTAGAGGCCGAGACGATATTCGTGGAGTCTAAAGATTCGATTGTTGAACGATTGTAACTGCAACAGATCCCGTTGTTGTCTATCAAGGAACCCAATGTAAGTTATCGCATCTCTTCCTCCCGATTTTGGATTAAACGTACATGGATCACTGGAAAGACCGTCGTAATTTTGTTCCGCTATGCCATGGGGTGTGCCGGCGGTCCCAACATTTGGTGCAAGAGGACCAAGGGGAAAGGACCTCACATTTTTTGTATGATTTGGCAAATAAATAGGGGCTCGAAAATGTGTAAAAATATCCCTTATGAGAGTGTGTTTTGCTTTGGTTAATGACTTGTAATAAGACCTTATTTTGCTTTGGTTGTGGATTGATGAATTGTGATATTGTTTTGAATTGGTTGGAGCATGTACTTGCATGAATGTTCTTGTTTTTAATCATAACATAAGAAGCATGCCTATAGATTACTTCGGGGTCATTGATGTGGGTAATTGTATGCTTAAGGGTGTTTAATGTGCTTAGGGAGTATATATATAGTTGGGGGTGATAAATGGATGTGTTTAGATGGGGTTTGAACCAACCAAATTGCTTAATTAGTGTTTCTGGACAGGGGGTATCGAAACACCCTCTGGTGGTATCGATACCCCGAGGAAATTTTGGGGCGGCATCGAACCATGGTTCAATGCCGTTACCTCACTGGACACCAAGGTATCGATACCACCCAAGGAGGTATCGATACCCTTGGCTTTCGAAGGCTTAATTAGCCACAGTTATGCCATGGTATCGATACCATGCTTGATGGTATCGATACCCATGACCAAAAAGGAAGAATTATAAGTGTCGGAAGCTTGTGTTAGGTCGAATAAACTCCCGCAATCGAATATGGATGCTATGAATAACATTTTGAGTTGTAATATCACCTTGATGCATGATGTTCACTTAAATTCGTATTGGTAAATTAATGTTGGTTTTAGTCCCTATGATTTTTGAGCTTTACAATTAGGTCCCTATTTAATGAAACATGAAATTGATGATGCTATAATGATCTGATTGATCTGAATTTTAATGTGCGTGTTCTGTGCATTGTCGCGTGTCAAAAGTGCGCGTTTAGTGCAAGTGGACACATCGCAAGTAATAAGTGATAAGTATTTATCGGATTATCGTCTCCATAGGGATTGGTATACTCAATATGTCTTATTCGTCTTCTTGTTCTGTAGAAAGAAAGAAAATAATACACAAATAATTTGGGTTGGATAAACTGAAATAAAACAACTAAATAAAAGAAAGAGATTTGATAAATAGAGAGAGAGGTCAGGATCCAATTGCGTTGTATTGTGGATTTGATTGACTTGTCTCTGCCCAATGCAATTGTATATCACTGCCTCGACAGTACTGCAGATTACTGCCTTGGCAGCGACGATACTGTCCGCCGCGGCAATCCCTTGCTCGTGGGTGGACTTTACCAAAGTTCGGCAAAGTGTCCTTGGATGACTCTGCTTATCCCTAAGTTGAAGTACTGTTGATGACTAGTCATTGATGATACCTCCCGGCGTGAATCAATTATGTTCACCAACCAATCTCACACTTCTTTTAGCCGTTGAAACTCTTAACCTATCCCTAGGCCGAGTTAGTATTTCGCGATTGAAATACCGTACTTACCCCTTTCGTGAATCTAACTCTCCCGAGTCTAGATAAATGGATTACTCACAAACTTCTCTCCCGAGCTTGAATGCAAGAACAAAGAATAGCAAAGGATAAGCAAACCTTGATAGTTTTATTGCATTGAAACAAAGACAAAGTACAATCTCCTCTCACAAATACTAAACAACCTTCACCTAAACCCTAAGAAAGCTTAGAACATAGTTTGAGAGAAAGAAAACATTGAATCTATGAATCGGCTCTCTCTCTAGGTATATCCCTATACATTGGACGGCTAGGTCTTATATAGGCTTGGCCTAGGGCAAACCTTTCCTAAGTAGAATACAACTTGGAGTAGGGAACAAGTCATGTACATAAATAAAATATTTCCAAGTTTAATTCAACTAAGAGGCTTTCCCGCGTGGCCTTGTCTTGGGCTTTTCCTCATGCTAACCAGCTCCGATCCATGTGCTTTATGTCCAAACATGTCCCTTGGATTTTTCTCTTCCAATCGCCTACAGTCTTGCTTCCTGGCTCTCAGTTGCTGCCTCGGCATCAGGTCCTGCCTCGGCCATATTGCTGCCGCGGCACTTGCTCTATTGCACAGATATAAAAATGCAGTAAAACTTGGCTTTTCTGCAAATATTATGTTTATAAGCTTAACTTCTAAATGTATCACATTAAGTACATGCATTGGTCCGAGTGGGTGTAAATTCGGTGATTAATGCCCATAAAAGGTGTAAAAAGTGATAGTGAGTTGAGCACTTATCATGCATGTTTAATTGAACCCTGGGTAGATTGAATTTCTGGTTTATTATAGGAATTAAAGTTATTTGCGTTTTGGTCCTTATGTTTTATATGCGAGTTGAATGATCAATTGTGAATCGAATGTTCCCATTTTCGTTATGCATGACCTCGACACACATAGGAACTTAATTATGCATCTAGTTAAGAAAAAAAAACATATCGGTTTTCAGGGTTGTTTACCGAATTGGACCTTCGCGGGTTTGGTTCGATATTCCCCGTGTAACCCGTTAGTGTCGGTTCTGTCCAGGCCGGGCTAAGGGGGTTACACATTAGACATATCACAATGTATGTAGTGAGATGTGAAAAATCAAGATAGGATTTTTCCTTCCTACATAATAGAAAAATATATCGAAGGCCACTTGATTGAGTGAGACTAGAAATGCATGGCCATGCTTGAATACGTTGATATGAGATATCAAAAATTATTCATTAAAAGTAGTCCACTATAGATATCAAGAAACATTAAAATAGGCTATACAAGTGTGACTATTCCAAGACTTGTGCCTATTAAAGATATAAAAGGACAAAAGGATATAATACATTAAGAGAGTTGGTCACGGACATGATATATCGAATCATGATCTCTTGTAACTTAGATGACAATGATATATTGCTAGATGTCACTCATTGTTTGTAATATTAGAATTATTCTAATATTACTAGTAACGTTACAATGAGCCTACAGGGTCACACACAATGGTTGAAAAGGAGCAAAAATATATAAGTATAAGAAGAATATATTTAATACCGAATTTTAATAAAGGATATAATTAAAGTAATTATATCCCTTTTAAATTCTAATTAAATATATAGATTCAAAAGTTTAAGGCCGAGACGATATTCGTGGAGGCTAAATATTCAAATTGTCGAACAATCTTAATTGTAGCAAATCCATTTTTTTTTGCGGCTTGTCAAGGAACCCAATGTAAGTCATCGCATCTCTTCCTCCCAATTTCGGATTAAACGTACATGGGTCACTGGAAAGCCCGTCGTAATTTTGTTCTCCTGTTCCATGGGGTGTGCCGATGGTCACAACAGTGGTATTTGAGCCACTTTTACGATCCGTAATCGGGTTAAATACTTGGGTGATGCGATATGTATGAGATGCATGCTTTATTTGACTGTGTCGACGATATATATATATATTGATATTGGTAGTCGATTAAGGATACTATTAATCTGTTAATTACAATTGCCCCTTGACCCCTTCATAGGCAATATAGATTGTAGGCCCATATTGGTAATATTAACGATTTCGTGATAGCACATATATGATATTTTTGCTTTGCACGGTGTTTGACATGCATGGTTATAGACCTTGCTTTTACAATAGTTGTAAATTTTAAATACGGCCTGCGTGTCGTCCATTTCTCTATATCTTTTGTACTTCTCTTCTCATCTTACTTCCTCGTATGTAAAACGAGTTTCTATAATTATAATATTATTCCAAGAAACAATCGAGACGTTTGGACCAAAGGCGAGAAGATGCTTGAGAAGCAGTTTTAGTGTTGAATTAGGATTTTAATGTTCTCCCATTGGCTTGGGATGGGCCACCTTAGTTCTTTATTTTGGTCTATAATCATTGCAATCTTATTGTTTTATATCTATCATGTATGTGATGCAATGTATGATATATATCTTCTACTCGTATATATTGATGAGATCAATAAGGGACAAATTTAGTCATCCAATATTTGCCCTCGTTAAGGCCTTGATCGATCTTATGTGGGTTTTGCCAAAGCATTGACACATAAGTCCATCTTGGTTAAACGCGAAGAATAAGCAAGTGATATTCGTCGGTTGAAATATTGGTAATAACTTATTTAGGTTGTTCTAATAGGATTAGAAACCTAAAGGCTAAGTATTTGGTTAAGTCATGAGATGACTAAACAAGAGTTGTTCACCAAATGGAGGAGCTACATGAGATGTAATTAATAAAGGTTTACTTACCTAAATAACATCTATCCTAAAAGAAAAGCTAAAGCTAATTTAGGAAATTGGTGAATAATGGATCCACACTCACTAGAAAAATTTTCGTCGATTTTTTCCGAAATTAAAAACGAGAGGGATTTTAAATTTTGAAAAAAATAGTGGGAGTATTTTTATAAAAAAAGACATATTTATAATATTTCAAATTGGTAAATTTATATTATATATTTTTATTTTTGTAGATCTAAATGGCAAACAACACTATATCACTGCGATCACTCCTTGAGAAGGAGAAACTCAATGGCATAAACTTCCTTGATTGGTTCCGCAATTTGAGAATTGTTCTCAAACAGGAAAGAAAGGAATATGTCATTGAAGAACCTGTTCCAGATGAACCGGAAGCTAATGCTTCTAGAGCTGACAAAGAAAAGTCTAAGAAACATATGGATGGCTTGTTAGATGTCGGATGTCTTATGCTTGCTACCATGACTCCTGATCTTCAAAAGCAACATGAGGACATGGATGCGTATGATATGATTCAAAACCTTAAGGAAATATATGAGAGGCAAGCACGACAAGAGAGGTATGAGACCTCTAAAGCTCTATTTCAGTGCAAAATGGTAGAGGGATCTCCTGTAGGAGCTCATGTCATCAAGATGATGGGATATATCCAAACGTTGGAAAAGCTAGGATTTCCTTGTCGCGTGTTAAAAGTGCGCGTTTAGTGCAAGTGCACACATCGAAAGTAATAAGTGATAAGTATTTATCGGATTATCATCTCCACAAGGATTGGTATACTCAATATGTCTTATCCGTCTTCTTGTTTTGTAGAAAGAAATAAAAAACACAAGTAGTTGGGTTGTGATGGAACTAAAATAAAACAACTAAGTAAAATAAAAAGATTGAATATTCGAGAGAGATAGGTCAGGATCCAGTTGCGTTGTATTGTGGATTTGATTGACTTGTCTCTACCCAATGCAATCGTATATCACTGCCTCGACAGTACTGCAGATTACTGCCTTGGCAGCGACGATACTGTCCGCCGCGGCAATCCCTTGCTCGTGGGTGGACTTTACCAAAGTTCGGCAAAGTGTCCTTGAATGACTCCGCTTATCCCTAAGTCGAAGTACTGTTGATGACTAGTCCTTGATGATACCTCCCGGCGTGAACCAATTATACTCACCAACCAATCTCACACTTCTTTTAGCCGCTGAAACTCTTAACCTATCCCTAGGCCGAGTTAGTATTTCTCGATTGAAACACCGTACACCCCTTTCGTGAATCTAACTCTCCCGAGTCTAGATAAATGGATTACTCACAAACTTCTCTCCCGAGTGATGGAGGCTATAAAGTCCTGCTTTTATGATGAAGCATTCGTTCTTGCACCTTTTGTCAGATTGTAGTATTTAAGATGTCGAACCCACAAGGATTGACTTTACTTACGCAATTTATTCTTCCTGCACAATGGAAAAGTAAAGACATAAACAATTGAGTTGGATTATAACTAAGGAAACTAATTAAAGCAATAAAGATAAATGATCAAGAAATCAAGGATGGAAAAGTGGGGTAGGTTAGAGTGCTTCGTAGTGTGGGTTCAATTGACTTGTTTCTGTCTCATGCAATTGTACATCACTGCCTCGGCTGTACTGCAGATTACTGCCTTGGCAGCAACGATATTTGTCCGCCGCGGCAATCCCTTGCTCTTGGGTGGACTTTATCAACGTTCGGCAAAGTGTCCTTTGATGAATCCGCTTATCCCTAAGTCGAAGTACTGTTGGTGATCAATCCTTGATGATACCTCCCAGCGTGAATCAATTATAATCATTAACCAATCCCACACTTCTTTTACCCGCTGAAACTCTTAACCTATCCCTAGGCCGAGTTAGTATTTCGCGATTAAAATACTATACTTATCCCTTTCGTGTATCTAACTCTCACGAGTCTAGATAAATAGATTACTTAGAAACTTCTCTCCCGAGCTTGAATGCAAGAACTAAGAATGGCAAAGGATAAGCAAACCTTGATATTTTATTGCATGAAACAAGAAGACAAAGTACAATTTTCTTCCACAACTACTCCACAATCTAACCTAAACCCCAAGGGGACGATGGAGGAGTTTAGGGTTTTTCTATGAAACTTGATTTCGAGATATCCTCCTCTCTACATAGGCTATGGTTTATATAGGCTTGGCCTAGGGAAAACCTTTCCAAAGTAGGAATACAACTTGGAGTAAAACACAAGTTAAGTACATAAATAAAAGATATTTATTTTATTTCCTAGTTTATTCCTATATGGATTGTTTTCCCCCGTGGCCTTTGACATTGACTTTCCGTGTGTTTCCCAGCTTTGATTTCTATGCCTCTTGTCTTAAAACGTCCACCTTATTTTTCTCTTCAGATCGCCTATCATATCAACATTTATGTTCCAGGTGCTGTCGCGGCCTCCATGTGCTGCCGAGGCCTTCAAGTGTTGTCGAGGCGGGTACTAATCTGCATTCCAGTTTTGGTTTCCAGCATCCATCAGGCTATTTGGCATTACCTATGTGGTAGTTTCCTGTCTAAGAGAAAAAACCATTAACCGTATTTGTTTTATACCAAATAATAGATAAATTCATGAATTAAGTATTAGGATGCTGAAATATGGAAATAAGCAGAATTATCCAATATTGTCATTAAATTCGTCCTTTATTAACAATAATCGAGTGGGAAATTGGTATAAAGAATAGGACTTTTAGGCACTCATCACCGAGCTTGAATGCAAGAACAAGGAATAACAAAGGATAAGCAAACCTTGATAATTTTATAGCATTGAAACAAAGACAAAGTACAATCTCCTCTCACGAATACTAACAACCTTCACGTAAACCCTAAGGAAGCTTAGAACATAATTGAGAGAATGAAAACAAGTTTATGAATCGGCTCTCTTTCTCTAGGTATCCGTGTATCATACATTGGACGGCTAGCTCTTTATATAGGCTAGACCTAGGGCAAACCTTTCCTAAGTAGAATACAACTTGGAGTAGGAAACAAGTCATGTACATAATTAAAATATTTCCAAGTTTAATTCGACTAAGGGCTTTCCCGCGTGCTCTTGTGTTGGGCTTTTCCTCATGCTAGCCAGCTCCGATCCATGTGCTTTAAGTCCAGAAACGTCCCTTGGATTTATATCTTCCAATCACCTACAGTCTTGCTTCCTGGCTATCAGCTGCTGCCTGGGCATCAGGTCCTGCCTCGGCCTTGTCGCTGCCGCGGCAATGGTTCTCCTGCACAGAAAAAAATGCAGTAAAACGTGCCTTTTCTGTAAATATGAGTTCTATGAGCTTAACTTCTAAATATATTACATTAAGTACATGCATTGGTCCAAGTGGGTGTAAATTCGGTAATTAATGCCCACAAAAGGTGTAAAAAGTGATTGTAAGTTGAGCACTTATCACCCCCAAACTCGAACTATTGCTTGTCCTCAAGCAATGCAAACCATCAATTTGCCGAACTCTACTCTCTCTTGGTCTTTTGTTTCCATCTATTCTCCCCACCATAACTATGCCTATTCTTAAGCCTTAACCTTTTGGCTACCCAAGGGTTTACCTAGAAACAAACTATAAGAATTGTGAGTGTGTGCGTTTTTGTGGACAAGTTTGATTAAAGGCTTTCTTAGATAAACTCTAAGTTCAAGACAAGTAGAATTTGGTTAAGTGTTCTCTCCTTTTCTAAGCCACCAATTCTTGATCCAATTCCGGGCACCTCAAGGATTGTGTTTTTCCCTTCACTAATTCCTTCTTTCTTTTTGATATTCCTTAAAACATACTAGAGCCAATTTCGGGCACCTCTAGCATGAAGAAGAGTACTTTCTAGAGCCGGTGATAGGCACCTCTAGTTACCTTCCCAAAAATCTAAGTCTTTATCACCTAAGTTCATTAAAAGAACTCCTATAATCCAACAAGTCCCAAAAGTGTTTAAAATTCTTCTTATAGTAAGCTTCTAAGTTTTCATCCTTAGGTATCCTAAGGTTAAACCTTCTTAACAGGACCTAATCATGGTAAGGAGAAAGATTTCTATAGCCTTAAAGAATAAACTAAGGCAATACTGATGATAAGCAATGCAAAAGTGTAGGCAGTTAATTTAAGTAAGGCGGGGAGCATGAAAATTTTAAAAAAAATCACTAGAATACTCCCTTTTCGGCAAGGCCTCGGCAGTAGATTGCTGCCTTGGCAGTAAATCTGCACCCCCAAACTCAAACCAAGCATTGTCCTCAATGCTTTATATTTGAAGATTATAGCGGGTCCCAAAAATATGAAAGGAATAAGCAACATAGAAAGCAAACAGCAATTGATATTGAATTATATGAACAAAATTGCAACATCCCGGTTTTGGGGTTAGTAGTTTAAGTGTAAGTTGGGGAAATTCGATTCGGGTCGAATCGGATTCCTAGGGTTCGTTATTCCGGGAAAAATTAAAATAATAATATTTTAATCGGATCAGTAATAATTTTGTGAAATGGTTCTAAAAATATTAAAATGGTGTTTTAAAGTTAAAGGAATATTATTTGAACTTTAATTTGATTTTTAATTGGGCTTAATTTTGTGCTAGTGACTAAATTGTAATTTTTGGAAAAGTTTTGGGGATTTAATTAGTAATTTTTGGCAATTAGGATTTTTGGTGACTAAATTGGAAAGCAAGCCATACTTAGAAGCCTTAGAGGGCCATAAACCCAATTTATTTTTAATTAATGATTTATCCACCAAAATTGTTTTTAAATTGTTTTATTTTAGTTAATAATTCCATTTTCTTTTGTAACTTCCCATTTTCCCATCTTTTCTCTCAAGATTTTCTCTCATTTTCTCTCCATCTTCTTCTCCAAATTTCTCCAATTACTTGATGATTTCTTCCTCATTTTCTACAAGATTTACTTCATTTTATTCATCCTTTCATTCTTTACAAAACCTACTCATCAATTTTTGCAAAATCAACATCATTTTCAAGGAAATCAAGGAAGCTTTTCTCATCTCTTTGGTGGATTTAATCTCAAAGGTAATATTCTGATTTTTAATCTTTTTCTAAGGTTCTTTATTGAAATTCCCAAGTATTGGCTTGCTCATCAACTGTTGCTATCTTATTTTGTGTTTTTAATTCAAGATTTATGAGTTTTATGATGGATTTTGTGAAATCTTTTGAGATCTAAATTAATGTTGTGATTTGGTTGATTTAATTATGATATTAGGTCAATTAAATGATTAATTAAGTGTTGAATTGATGGCACATTAATTTAATCCCGGAATAATGTAATCGGTGGTGTTTTAAGGTGGTTTTCAGTTATTTTAGGAGCTGTTTTAAGTGTTCTAATGTTGCTGGAGGTATAAGGATGGTTTGTCAGTGTTTTTGGTTCATAATTGAGGTGGATTAGATGTTAGATTCATTAGGTTTTGGGCTGATGTGTTTCGGATGCGTTTCGGCTTAGTTTTCGGTCTTTTCGGCAAGGTTTTCGATAGTTTTGTGAGGGTTAAATGTGGTTGTTGTTTTGATCATGTTGTAATGTAAATATGATCTGCTTTTAATGTTGTAGAGGTAGTGCAAGAAGGTGCATAAGTGGCTGGTGCGTTGGCGTTGCCATCGGAGCATCGGCGAGGGCTCGTTTCGCTTGTCGGTGAGTGATTTCGGGTTTTAAAGTGTTTCGCAAAGATTCGGTTCTGTTTTGGGGGCTATGGAATAGTGTGAAAACTTTCCATAGTTCAAGAGTAAGTTTTTTAAATGATTTTGATGCATTACCTCGATTTTCGGTTATTTTCGGTAATGGCATATGTGTGAACAATGATTCAATATGATCTTGTAATTGCATATATTTGATTTTGAAATGATGCATGCATGTGTTAATTGCTGGAAATGCATGGTTTATAAAGACATCCATGGTTTATGAAAACATGAAAAATGAAGTGGAATATGATATGGTTATTTGCCTTACATATGATGGTGCCATTGGGCATGACTTTTAGTTCATTTGTTGAACACATTATGGATGCATTATGAGCAGCAAATTTGCATGCATACTTGGACTTGATATTGGCTTAGTGACACTACTTTAGATTCGAATACAAATGACATGTCATTAGGATTGAGTGCACTATAAATATTATGAAAATAAAGGAAAAATGCCTACACGTAACAAGGGTGACTATGTGTCTAACTGTGCGTGGTAGAGCTTGATAATGGTGACTTCGTGTCATGTCAATGGTGACTTCGTGTCATGTCAATGGTGACTTTGTGTCATGACGAGACTAAAGGTCTCTAATCAATGGATCCGTGTATTCGGTGAACTTAAGGTTCACATTAAGTGATCATTAGGAAGCCAATATACAAACATGAAAATATTTGGAACATTGCGCATCATTTGTGAAATGAATTGATAATGCCATGCATACTCAAGGAAAGGTTTTTAGTATTGAACATGAACATGATTGTTAAGCATGTTTGGTTTTAGAAAGGCATTACAAGTTATGGTTTTAAATATGGTTTTAAATTGATTCATTGATGATCATGTTAGAGCTTCCTCACTAAGCATGTTTTGCTTAAGCTCTCCTCTCATCTTTGCAGACAAATAGTGACATTCGAGGCTACGTTCGGAGCAAGGGAACCAAGGGCAAGGTTATCTCAATTTTTGGTATGTTTTGACAAATAATTTGGGCTTGGCAATGTGTAAATCGAACCCATGTGAAGTGAGTGACTTTTTCTTTGGTTAATGTTGTAATAAGACCTATAATGTTTTGGATTATTAATTGATGGACTATGGTGTTGCTTCGATTGTTGAAGAATGTACATGCATGAACATTTTTTACTTTAAATCATATTTTAGGAAGCATGCCTATAGATTGTTTGGGGTCTTTGATATGAGAAATGTATGCTTTAAATTGTTCTTAATGCTTAGGAAATTATGCATATAGTTAAGGGTGATTAATGGTTACGTTTGAATGGGTGGAAATAACTTAGAATGTTCAAACTTGTCAAAGTGCACAGGGGGTATCGATACCAGTATCGATACCCTAAGGCTTAATTTGGGGTGGTTCGAACCATGGTTCGATGCAATTACTCCACTGGACGCTGGAGTATCGATACCACCTATGGGGGTATCGATACCAATAGCCTTCGAAGTGCAAGGAGGCTAGCTCCACGATACGGTACCGATACCGAGACCCTAGGTATCGATACCGAGACCCAAAAATGACATTTTAAGTGTGGAAAATCATGTTTAGGGTCGGATATCTTTCAACGATCGAATATAGATGCAATGAATAATATTGAGAGTTGTAATATCACCAAGATGCATGATGTTAACTTGAATTCGCATTGGTAAATTAATGTTGGTTTTAGTCCCTATAATATTGTGAGCTTTACAATTAGGTCCCTATTGTATGAAACATGAAATTGACGATGCAATAATGGTCTGTTTGATCTGAACTTTGTTATGAGTATGCTATGCATGTATAATTGAACTATGGTAGATTGCATTACCGGTTTATTGTTGGAATTAAGAATTATTTGCGTTTTGATCCTTATGTACTGATATGCGAATTGAATAGATCAATCGTGAATCAAATGTTCTCGTTTTTGTTGCGCATGACCTCGACACACATAGGAACCAAATTATGCATCTAGTTAAGAAAAAAAATGTATATTAGTTTTCAGGGTTGTTTATCGAATTGGACCTTAACGGGTTTAGTTCGATATTCCCCGTGTGACCCGTTAGTGCCGGTTCCGTCCAGGTCGGGCTAAGGGTGTTACATTTGGTGGTATCAGAGCCAGGTTAACTAAAGTGTGTGGTTAGGGTTACTATGTGTGTGACTGAACTTGTTATGTTGTTAACTTGTTGAATATATTTATGCATGATGATTGTATTTGAGTGATGATGGTTTAAAAGGGATAACGGTTACACATTGTCAATGCCAATATATTTTCAAATGCTTGTCAGGTTTCCCTTAGATCTTGCCCGAATGTAAGTCTAATATATTTTGATATTATGTTTTGATTATACGTTTAAATTTGTGTTTAAAGTTTTGGAATATGCCTCTGAGACGTGAGACTTTAGCTAGTGCTAGTATAATCACTGATGGTCAGTTTGAGGGTGAAACGACTGCTAGGGAAGAGCGATTTCCCTTCCCCTTCACTCGTAGTTGCTGCGTCCGTTTATAAGGAGAGGTCAGTTTAGAAATTGAGTTTGCACCGTGCATTCAGGCTTTGACAGGTGTATTTCAGTCTGCTGAAGAGGAGTGGCTACTGCTAACCTGACTTGGAAATAGTTAGCAAGTTAGTAGTTGAAATTGTTGGAATCAAGGATGTTATTTGTGAGTGTGAACAAATAATCACGCATAGTGTAAGAGCACATATCTGTAAATATCTATAGATATTGTAGGACATGCATGCATTCTCGAGCATGACATTAGAAATTGCATTTACATGCACTTGCACAGGCATTGATGAGGGCATATAGGGAATCATACATACATTTGTTCACACTTGCGAGTATCTCCTTTGAAGATGGAAGTGGTGCTGGGTTGGTTCTTTTTAGGTGTAGGTTTGTTAAAAAAAATTGTTGAAAAGGCTTTCTTTTGGTCATGAGCTTGTTGTGTTGTGGGCAAGTTACCCTTTTGGATAGGGAATAGTCTTGGATGAGGAATGGGTCCTTTGGGCTCAGAGTTGTGAATATTTGAAACCGAGGGGGATACCCTGAGTTATGGTTAGTTTTGAGTTGGTCATTAAGAAATGGAAGGCTGAGTTTTGCAAATTCTCTCCAGTTAGAGTTTGAGGGTTGTGAGAAGGTTGTGGCATGTTGTGTGATGTGAGACGGTTTGGTGTTTTGTTTTCTTAAAGAGTGTAGATTTTTTTTAAAAGAAAAGGGATATGTTTATCGTCATGGTTAGTGATAAAAAAAACTACATGGAGTCCTCTGTTGTATGGTTTAACGTGTGGTTAGGTTAAGGGTTATGACCGATCGGGTGTTTTGCCTTGAGGAGTATTGGGTCAAGTCTTGATAAAAGAATACAATAACATACATATTAGTATGGGAGTTGTGGTATCATGGGTTTGAACCATGGTTTTGTTGTGACCTTGCGAGGTTTTAGTTGTGCCTTAAAGGTGGAAAGTGCACATATTGTGTGTATAAGGAGTTAAGTTGGGTTTACCTCGGCTAAAGTTAGATGGTAATGGTGTGTGAGTTGTGTGACGGGGACCGCTGGACAGTTATAACCTATATTCGTTACTTGGTCTTTTGGGCTTCCTTTTATTTAAAGTGTAGTGAGAGTTATGTCCAGTGGGTTCATGTTAGTGGATGATTCATCAGTGTGGTTACAACCTTGGTAAGGTTATAAAATAAGAGGTGTTGGGATGAGCGGAAGGAAGAGTTCCACAAGTTTGGATTTTGTTATGGTATAGGTGGGATAAGAGTTGATTTTATCAGTGAGTTGAGGTTGGGAAAGAGTTTTGTGTTGGGTGTCGAGGTAGTTAGCGACACGTGGACCTCGAAGTTTGAGTTGTGTTGTTGTGTGTGTTGTGGTGGCTTAAAATTGAATTGGAGGTACTAACTTTGAGATGAGTATGATGTTGGGTGTCGACATGAAGGTGGTAGGTTCCTGGTGTTGCACGTTTTGTTCAATGTTAGCTATCATGGTTGGCTTGGCTTGTGTAAGGATGTCTGTGAAGGGTGGTTGTTTTGTGGAATGGACCAGGGTTGTTATGGAGTTACGAGAAAAGTTGTTTGTGTTAAATCTATGTGGGAGTCCTGGTAAATAGTAGAGTTGTGAGTAGGGCTCTAACTTAGTTAAGTTGATCGGAGGTAAGACGTGATCAGATGTTTTGTAAGGGTATAGTTGAGGATGTGTTTGGAAAGGTTAAGTTTTTGTGTCAAGAACCTTTTAGGTTATCTGAGCCACATGGTTGTTTCAAAGGTTGCCGAGTTGGAGTGGTGTCTTGATAAGGACATGTGGTAATTTTTTCTATGCATTTGGTGGTACGGTGTTGTAATAGAAGTTAGGTGCAGGTGCTTTGAGTGGGCTTGTTTTGGATATGGTTGATTTATGGGTGGTTGTTTGTCCTACTGGTAAGTTGGGAAGAATCATCATGAGTTTGGTAGTAAAATTTTGAGAGTGAGATGAGGTATTCTAGGTGTGTGGCTGGAATGATCGTTTATTTGAGTACGGTTCTTTTGGAGTCCTAAGTTCCATTGGTTGATTTGGATATGTGGTATGTCCTAGCATGTTTAGATTCGAGGTCTTGGGAACAACATTGGTTTCCGTTTGAGTATTGGGTTTTGTAATCCATAGGTGGAAGGATGGTATACTGGGACTATATCTCTTAATGAAGGTGTTGCCATCGATGGAGTTTGTTTGAGACCATGTTTAACTGTTTTATGTTAAGCCGATATGAGGCTTGTTGGTTGAGCATCGTTGTGTGGACCGTAGGTTGATGGAAGGGTTATATGGTTACCTTGTATGTTTGAGGATGTTGAAAAGAGGGTTAGTTCGACGGTGGTGGTATGGAAACTGTTGTGGTTGCTAAGAGTTGATTATCAATAAAGAAAAAAGAAAAAAGTTCTCTTTTGAGTTATGTTTTCTGTGAAAGATGAAGTAGTGTGGTGGTTTGTGCGTTCTTGCTTCAGTGTGAGGGACGAATTTGTTGTTTGTCCGAAGAGGGTAAATGTTTGATTGTCTATTGAGTATCATCCGGGAAAAGCTAACATGGTAACTGATGCTTTGAGTCGTTAGACAACGGTGGAGTTAAGGGCTATGTTTGCTAAGTGGAATATTTCAACGAAGAAAAAAAATGGTTTTGTGACAGAGTCGTAGGTAAAATCTGTTTTTTTGATAGAAATGATAAAGGTGAAACAATTGAAGGATGAGGCATTGGTGCCTATTGTGGAAGATGTCGCTGAAGGTAGACCAGTCGAATATCATTTTGATGATGATGAGGTTTTGTGTTTTAAAGGTCGGATTGTGGTGCCAGATGGTGTTGAGCTGAGACAAGCTATCTTGGTAGAAGCTCATACTAGTCCGTTTGCTATGCATCCGGGTAGTGTGAAGATATACAGGAATCTCAAAAGTGTATATTTTTGGGTTGGTTGAAAGAGGATGTGACGGAGTTTGTGTCACGGAGTATGGTGTGTCAGCGGGTGAAAACTGAACATCAGTTTCCTACAGGGTTGTTGCAACCGGTTCAAGTGCCGGAATGGAAGTGGGAGAGAGTGACTATGGTTTTGTGACAGGGTTGCCATTGGCGTCGTCCAAAAAGGATTCTATATGGGTGATTGTTGATAGGTTTACGAAGTCTGCACATTTTCTTGCCGTGTATACGACGTATTTTATGGATAAGTTAGCGGGGTTGTATGTTTCTGAGGTGGTGAAGTTGCATTGTGTGCCTAAGTCGATCATATCGGATAGAGATCCGCGTTTTACTTCTAAGTTTTGGAAGGGTTTGCAAGTTGCTTTGGGTACGAGGCTTAGCTTTAGTACAGCTTATCATCCACAGACGGATGGTCAGTCTGAACGTGTTATCCAGACTTTGGAGGATATGTTGAGATGTTGCATCATTGAGTTTCAAGGTTCTTGGGAGAAGCAGTTGCCTTTGGTGGAGTTTGCTTACAATAATAGTTATCAGGCAAGTATACAGATGGCACCGTTTGAGGCATTATATGGGCGTAGGTGTCGTACACCTTTGTGTTGGAAGGAAGTTAGACAAAAGTATGTTTCTTTACCACAAGTGTTGAAAGATACGGATGAGAAGGTTAATCTTATTTGTGCTAAGCTCAAGGAGGCTTCAGAAAGACAGAAGTCTTATGCCGATTTGAAGCATAGAGAGATAAAGTATGATGTCGGGGACAAAGTGTTTCTAAAAGTTTCGCCATGGAAGAAAGTGATGAGATTTGGACGTAAGGGTAAGTTGAGTCCTCGTTTCATTGGGCCGTATGAGGTGTTGGAGCGTGTTGGTCCTGTTGCTTATCGGTTGAGGTTGCCGGAAGAGTTGAGTAGGATGCATGGTGTTTTTCATGCATCGATGCTTCGTAAGTATAGATCGGATCCCTCTCATGTTGTTCCGGTTGAGGAGATCGAGTTAAGAGAGGATATGAGTTATGAGGAAGAACCGGTGAAGATTTTAGATGTGGATACAAAGGTTCTTCGAGGGAAGACCATAGATTTGGTTAAAGTGCTGTGGAGACACTGAGGTGTTGAAGAGGCAACTTGGGAGACAAGGAAAAGTATGGAGGAGCAGTTTCCTCACTTGTTTGCTTCAGGTAAGAATTTCGAGGACGAAATTTTCTTAAGAGGGGGAGAGTTGTAACATCCCGGTTTTGGGGTTAGTAGTTTAAGTGTAAGTTGGGGAAATTCGATTCGGGTCGAATCGGATTCCTAGGGTTCGTTATTCCGGGAAAAATTAAAATAATAATATTTTAATCGGATAAGTAATAATTTTGTGAAATGGTTCTAAAAATATTAAAATAGTGTTTTAAAGTTAAAGGAATATTATTTGAACTTTAATTTGATTTTTAATTGGGCTTAATTTTGTGCTAGTGACTAAATTGTAATTTTTGGAAGAGTTTTGGGGATTTAATTAGTAATTTTTGGCAATTAGGATTTTTGGTGACTAAATTGGAAAGCAAGCCATACTTAGAAGCCTTAGAGGGCCATAAACCCAATTTATTTTTAATTAATGATTTATCCACCAAAATTGTTTTTAAATTATTTTATTTTAGTTAATAATTCCATTTTCTTTTGTAACTTCCCATTTTCCCATCTTTTCTCTCAAGATTTTCTCTCATTTTCTCTCCATCTTCTTCTCCAAATTTTTCCAATTACTTGCTGATTTCTTCATCATTTTCTACAAGATTTACTTCATTTTATTCATCCTTTCATTCTTTACAAAACCTACTCATCAATTTTTGCAAAATCAACATAATTTTCAAGGAAATCAAGGAAGCTTTTCTCACCTCTTTGGTGGATTTAATCTCAAAGGTAATACTCTGATTTTTAATCTTTTTCTAAGGTTCTTTATTGAAATTCCCAAGTATTGACTTGCTCATCAACTGTTGCTATCTTAATTTGTGTTTTTAATTCAAGATTTATGAGTTTTATGATGGATTTTGTGAAATCTTTTGAGATCTAAATTAATGTTGTGATTTGGCTGATTTAATTGTGATATTAGGTCAATTAAATGATTAATTAAGTGTTGAATTGATGGCACATTAATTTAATCCCGGAATAATGTAATCGGTGGTGTTTTAAGGTGGTTTTAGGTTGTTTTAGGAGCTGTTTTAAGTGTTCTAATGTTCCTGGAGGTATAAGGATGGTTTGTCAGTGTTTTTGGTTCATAATTGAGGTGGATTAGATGTTAGATTCATTAGGTTTTGGGCTGATGTGTTTCGGATGCGTTTCGGCTTAGTTTTTGGTCTTTTCGGCAAGGTTTTCGATAGTTTTGTGAGGGTTAAATGTGGTTGTTGTTTTGATCATGTTGTAATGTAAATATGCTCTGCTTTTAATGTTGTAGAGGTAGTGCAAGAAGGTGCATAAGTGGCTTGTGCGTTGGCGTTGCCATCGGAGCATCGGCGAGGGCTCGTTTCGCTTGTCGGTGAGTGATTTCGAGTTTTAAAGTGTTTCGCAAAGATTCGGTTCTGTTTTGGGGACTATGGAATAGTGTGAAAACTTTCCATAGTTCAAGAGTAAGTGTTTTAAATGATGTTGATGCATTACCTTGATTTTCGGTTATTTTCGGTAATGGCATATGTGTGAACAATGATTCAATATGATCTTGTAATTGCATATATTTGATTTTGAAGTGATGCATGCATGTGTTAATTGCTGGAAATGCATGGTTTATAAAGACATCCATGGTTTATGAAAACATGAAAAATGAAGTGGAATATGATATGGTTATTTGCCTTACATATGATGGTGCCATTGGGCATGACTTTTAGTTCATTTGTTGAACACATTATGGATGCATTATGAGCAGCAAATTTGCATGCATACTTGGACTTGATATTGGCTTAGTGACACTACTTTAGATTCGAATACAAATGACATGTCATTAGGATTGAGTGCACTATAAATATTATGAAAATAAAGGAAAAATGCCTACACGTAACAAGGGTGACTATGTGTCCAACTGTGCGTGGTAGAGCTTGATAATGATGACTTTGTGTCATGTCAATGGTGACTTCGTGTCATGTCAATGGTGACTTTGTGCCATGACGAGACTAAAGGTCTCTAATCAATGGATCCGTGTATTCGGTGAACTTAAGGTTCACATTAAGTGATCACTAGGAAGCCAATATACAAACATGAAAATATTTGGAACATTGCGCATCATTTGTGAAATGAATTGATAATGCCATGCATACTCAAGGAAAGGTTTTTAGTATTGAACATGAACATGATTGTTAAGCATGTTTGGTTTTAGAAAGGCATTACAAGTTATGGTTTTAAATTGATTCATTGATGATCATGTTAGAGCTTCCTCACTAAGCATGTTTTGCTTAAGCTCTCCTCTCATTTTTGCAGACAAATAATGATATTCGAGGCTACGTTCGGAGCAAGGGAACCAAGGTCAAGGTTATCTCAATTTTTGGTATGTTTTGGCAAATAATTTGGGCTTGGCAATGTGTAAATCGAACCCATGTGAAGTGAGTGACTTTTTCTTTGGTTAATGTTGTAATAAGACCTATAATGTTTTGGATTATTAATTGATGGACTATGGTGTTGCTTGGATTGTTGAAGAATGTACATACATGAACATTTTTTACTTTAAATCATATTTTAGGAAGCATGCCTATAGATTGTTTGGGGTCTTTGATATGAGAAATGTATGCTTTAAATTGTTCTTAATGCTTAGGAAATTATGCATATAGTTAAGGGTGATTAATGGTTACGTTTGAATGGGTGGAAATAACTTAGAATGTTCAAACTTGTCAAAGTGCACAGGGGGTGTCGATACCAGTATCGATACCCTAAGGCTTAATTTGGGGTGGTTCGAACCATGGTTCGATGCAATTACTCCACTGGACGCTGGAGTATCGATACCACCTATGGGGGTATCGATACCAATAGCCTTCGAAGTGCAAGGAGGCTAGCTCCACGATACGGTACCGATACCGAGACCCTAGGTATCGATACCGAGACCCAAAAATGACATTTTAAGTGTGGAAAATCATGTTTAGGGTCGGATGTCTTTCAACGATCGAATATAGATGCAATGAATAATATTGAGAGTTGTAATATCACCAAGATGCATGATGTTAACTTGAATTCGCATTGGTAAATTAATGTTGGTTTTAGTCCCTATAGTATTGTGAGCTTTACAATTAGGTCCCTATTGTATGAAACATGAAATTGACGATGCAATAATGGTCTGTTTGATCTGAACTTTGTTATGAGTATGCTATGCATGTATAATTGAACTATGGTAGATTGCATTACCGGTTTATTGTTGGAATTAAGAATTATTTGCGTTTTGATCCTTATGTACTGATATACGAATTGAATAGATCAATCGTGAATCAAATGTTCTCGTTTTTGTTGCGCATGACCTCGACACACATAGGAACCAAATTATGCATCTAGTTAAGAAAAAAATGTATATCAGTTTTCAGGGTTGTTTATCGAATTGGACCTTAACGGGTTTAGTTCGATATTCCCCGTGTGACCCGTTAGTTCCGGTTCCGTCCAGGTCGGGTTAAGGGGGTTACAAAAATAATTAAAGAGACTCCGAAGAGCTGCTTGTAACAATTTTTCTCCTAGGCCGTGCTGCCGATTGCTTTGTTCTTGGTGGGAGCGATGGTTGAGCTTTTGCTTGCCGGGGCGATTGGACTCTTGTGGGTGGTGTCCATTGCATTGGGGCCTTCACCTCTTCTCCTTCTTCCACATCGGCCATGTCTTCAGTTAGCATTATGTCCGTTCCACCCTCCATTGTTGTGGCTCCCCCAGTGTGGTGTGTACTCGGTCCGGCGGCGGTGGAGCTTTGGTGCACATAGGCATCTATCTCAGGTGATAGATTGCCCATGATGATTGGGGATCGTGGTGGAGTGCTGAAGACTACCCTCCATTTGGATGGTCTTCTGCTGGCAGATGATGCCGCGACAGAGTCTGCTGCCCTGGATGGGCCAACAGCATGGTACTGTGGTGGAGGGCCCGCATGGAAGAATGGCCTTGGTCCTCCCAGAGCTGGTGTAGTCTCGGTGTAAGGGGTGGCTGTGACAAACATATTGCTGGGAAATTCTGGAAATTGCGCCCCTTGGTCTGGAAAAGTGTGGAGCATCATTTGGGCTAATGTGCCGTTGAAATCTCTTTGATACTCCATGTACCTCTGTTGCCTGAGGTCCATTTCAGCCATCCTTTGCAAAATCTCCTGGTACGGGTTTGCTGCGGCAGAGGTGTAGGCAGTATCAGGTATGTCTGCAGTGTGTACTGGGCCCCGACAGTAGTATCAGCAGTGAACTGCTAGGGCGTTGCTTGGACTGGCTCCGCCTGCATGATCTGTATGACTTTGTGACAAAAGTCTCTGGTCCATCCTCGCCTTTGGGGAGTGTATTCGTCCGTATCTTCTATTGGCACACTTGCGGCAACACACAAACCCGTGATCAATCATGGGAAATATAATGGTCGCCTATCTTTCTTACCGCATTCGTGAATTTCACGTAATATGATCTCTCCAACATTGATGGTCCTTTTGTTGATGATCGATTGGATGAGCACCAATCGCTTTTCGTCCACCGTGTTGTTGTGGGATGTGGGGATGAGGCATCGCTTTACAAAGGTATTCCACAGCTTGGCCTCGAGCTTTAGGCTCTGCCTTGTTAAGGATCCTCTATGGGTACTGGTTTCCCATGGAGTATTCACGTAACAAAGGTCGTCTTTGATTAACTCGTAGTCCTCGGCAGTGATGTCCTCCATGAATTCAGCGTGCACATCACTGTTCGGAGTGAGGCCGTAAAAGTCGTTGATGATCTCGGCATCTAACTGGACCGGCTTGCCACGGCAGTGAACAAAGAGGGAATCTTTGCTGGGCCCGTGCGCATAAAATTCCCGCACGATTGTAGCGTTCGCCTGGGCAGGTTGAAGGCAGAAAATTTCTCAATCTTGGTACTTGATTTTGTCAAAGAGATAATTGTCGATGCCGTAGTTTTCATCATCTGAATGTTGAAAACCTTGTTCTTCCCACAATTGCCGGGCAATGAAAGATCGGTTGAAACGATCTTCAACATTGGCTGGAGCAAATCGCTTGTAAGTGGCCATCAAGATTGTGAGAGATTTGAATTCTTGGAGATTTTCTTGGAAAGAATCTGGGAAAATTGTGAATAGGCAGAAAGTATTGTGAGAGCAAGATTGTTAAGAATTCTAAAGCAAACAAGAAAGCAAGAGTGAATAGTTCAAGAGGAAGGGGTTTCTTATATAGGCCTCGGCCTTGTGACCGTTTGGATCCACTAGCCGTTTTGTAGCCGTTACTCTTTACTGTCGTTTCCTTTTCTGCCGCGGCAGGAATCTCGGCAGACTAGCCGTTACACTGTTCTGCTACGGTTCTGACACTATTTTCTGCCTCGGCAGAATTCCTGCTGTGAGCTATTTCTCCTTAATTCTTGCTTATTATCCTAAATAAAAAAAATTAAACACACAAAAAGAAAAGTACTTAAAGCAAAAACAAATTGGAAAAATAAAAATAAAAATAAACTAATCCTAATATATTAATAAGGAAAAAAAGGGAGGAGATCATGTTACTGGTGGAGTGCATGCAAATGCATCTCCCAAGATAATTCTCTCTTGTTGGCCAGAATTATAAATCGGTTGTGGGTCACTCCTTTTTGCTGTGTGTCCATCCATCTTGAACTTGATCTTTTTGCCAAATAACCTGCCAAGCAGACTGTCAAGGCAGGATATTTTGGTGTCTACTGTGTGGATGGCCTTGCACTCTTCTGGATCATCATATTTTTTAAGTTGTGGAATGCATTGAGTTTGACTTGTTGGTCATTGACCCGCATTGTCAACTCTCATTTTTCCACGTCAATTAAGGTGCGTCCAGTTGCAAGGAAAGGTCTCCCCAGGATGATCGGTGCATTATCATCTGCTTCGCAATCAAGGACAAGAAAGTCAGCAGGAAAAATAAACTTATCGACTCTTGTCGCGTGTAAAAAGTGCGCGTTCAGTGCAGTGGACACATCGCAAGTAATAAGTGATAAGTATATTATCGAGTTATTGTCTCCTCAGGGACCGGTATACTTAATATGCTTTCTTCACCTCCTTGTTCTGTAGAAAGATAAAAACACAAATAAGTTGATTTGATTTATCTAAACTAAAATAACTAAAATAAAAGTAAAGGATTGAAATAGTAGAGAGAGATGGGCTAGGATCCAGTTGCGTCGTATTGTGGAATTGATTGACTTGTCTCTGTCCAATGCAATCGTATATCACTGCCTCGGCAGCACTGCAGTTTACTGCATAGGCAACGATAACACTATCTGCCGCGGCAATCCCTTGCTCGTGGGCAGACTTTACCAAAGTTCGGCAAAGTGTCCTTGAATGACTCCGCTTATCCCTAAGTCAGAGTGTTGTTGATGACTAGTCCTTGATGATACCTCCCGGCGTGAACCAATTATACTCGCCAACCAATCTCACACTTCTTTTAGCCGCTGAAACTCTTAACCTATCCCTAGGCCGAGTTAGTATTTCGTGATTGAAACACCGTACTTATCCCTTTCGTGAATCTAACTCTCCCGAGCTTAGATAAATGGATGATTCACAATATCCTCTCCCGAGCTCAATTGTGAAAACAAAGAATAAGAAAACCTTGATAACTTTATTGTATTGAATGAAAGACAAAGTACAATCTCCTCTCACAAATACTCTACAACCTTCACGTAATCCCTAAGAAGGTTTAGAACATGATGAAGAGGAAAGAAACAAGAGTAGAAGTCAGCTCTCTCCCTAGGTATTTCGTATATTGTACATTGGGTGGCTAGGTCTTTATATAGGCTAGACCTAGGGCAAACCTTTCCTAAGTAGAATACAACTTGGAGTAGGGAACAAGTCAAGTACATAATAATAATATATTTCCAAGTTTATATTCGGCTAAGGGGCTTTCCCGCGTGGTCTTCCTTTGGGCTTTTCCTTGTGCTAGCCAGCTCCGATTCATGGGCTTCAAGTCCAGACACGTTCCTTGGATTTTTGTCTTTCCATCGTCTATAATCTTGCCTCCTGTCTTTCTACTGCTGCCTCGGCATCAGGTCCTGCCTCGGCCTTGTCTCTGCCGCGGCACTGGTTCTCCTACACAGATATGAAAACGTAGTAAAACGTGCATTTTTTTGTAAATATTATCTATATGAGTATAACTTCTAAATATATCACATTGAGTGCATGCATTGGTCCGAGTGGGTGTATATTTGGTAATCAATGCCCATAAAAGGAGTAAAAAGTGATAGTGTGTTGAGCACTTATCACACCCCCAAACTCGAACCATTGCTTGTCCTCAAGCAATGCAAACCATCAATTTGCCGAACTTTACTCTCCATTGGTCTTACATGTCCATCTATTCTCCCCACCATAACTAGGCCTATTCTTAAGTCTTAACCATTCGGTTACCCAAGGGTTTACCTAGGAACAAACTATAGGAATTGTGAGTGTGTGCGTTTTTGTGGACAAGTTGATTAATGGCTTTCTTAGATAAACTCTAAGTTCAAGACAAATAGACATTGGTTAAGTGTTCTCTCCTTTTTCAAACCCCAAGTCTTGAGCCGGTTTCGGGCACCTCAAAGACTTGTGTTTTTCTTTTCACTAAAATCCTTCTTTCTTTTTAATATTCCTTAACACATACTAGAGCCAATTTCGAGCACCTCTAGCATGAAGAAGAGACTTTCTAGAGCCGGTGGTAGGCACCTCTAGTTACTTTCCAAAAATCTAAGTCTTTATCACCTAAGTTCATTAAAAGAATTCCTATAATCCAACAAGTCCCAAAAGTTTTTGAAGTTTAAAGTTCTTCCTATAGTAAGCTTCTAAGTTTTCATCCTTAAGCATCCTAAGGTTAAGACCTCTTAACAGAACCTAAACATGGTAAGGAGAAAGATTTCTATAGCCTTAAGGAATAAACTAAGGCAATACTGATGATGAGCAGTGCAAGAGTGTAGGTAGTGAATTCAAGTAAGGCGGGGAGCATAAAAATTAAAAAAATATCACTGGAATACTCCTTTTTTTTTGGCAAGGCCGCGGCAGTAGATTGCTGCCTTGGCAGTGAATCTGCACCCCCAAACTCAAACCAAGCATTGTCCTCAATGCTTTATATTTGGAAGGAATAAACGGCAAAACAGAATATGAATTATGCGCAACAAGTAAAAACAGTAAAAGCAATTAATATTGAATTAATGGACAAAGAAATTTAAAGCGACTCCGAAGAGCTGCTTGTAACAATTTTCCTCCGTGGCCTTGATGCCAAATGCTTTGTCCTTGGGGAGGGTGATGGTTGCGCCTTTGCTTGCCTCGGCGGCTGGACTCGAGTGGGTGGCACTGGGGCTTCTACTTCTTCTCCTTCTTCGACATCCGCCATCTCTTCGGTTATCATCACGTCCGTTCCTCCTCCCATTGCAGTAGCTACTCCGGTGTGGTGTGTGCTTGGGTCGGCGGCAGTGGAACTTTGGTGCACATATGCATCTATCTCGGCGGATAAACTGCCCATGATAATTGGCAATCTAGGTGGAGTGCTGAAAACGGCCCTCCGCTTGGATGGCCTTCTGCTAACAAACGAGGCCGCGGCAGAATCTGCCGCCCTAGATGGGCCGGTAGCCTGGTATTGGGGCTGAGGGTCCGGATAGAAGAATGGTCGTGGTCCTCCCAGGGCTGGTGTTGTCTCGGTGTAGGGTGCGGCAGTGATAAACATGTTGCTTGGGAACTCCGGGAATTGTACGCCTTGGTCCGGGAAGGCGTGCAACATCATCTGGGCTAGAGTGCCATTGAAGTCTCGTTGGTACTCCATGTACCGTTGTTGTCGAAGATCCATTGCGGCCATTCGCTGCAAGATTTCTTGGTATGGGTCTGCTGCGGCAGAGGTGTGGGCACTACCAGGCATGTCTGCCGTGTACTGGGCCCTGGCAGCAGTATCGGCAGTGAACTGCTGCGGCGTTGCCTGGACAGGTTCTGCTTGTGTGATCTGCATGACTTTGTGGCAGAAGTCCCTGGTCCATCCCCGTCGTGGGGGCGTGTATTCGTCCGTTTCTTCAATGGGTACACCTACAGAAACAAATAAACCTGTAATCAAGCAAGGGAAATACAATGGTCCTCTATCTTTCTTACCGCACTCATGAATTTCCCGTAGGATGATTTCTCCAACGTTGATGGTTTTCTTGTTGATGATGGATTGGATAAGCACCAATCTCTTGCGATCCACCGTGCTATTGTGTGATGTTGGGATGAGGCGTCGTTTGACGAAGGTGTTCCACATCTTGGCCTCCGGCTTCAAGCTTTGTCTTGTTATAGATCCTCGATGGGTACCGATTTCCCATGGAGTGTTCCCGTAACAAAGATCGTCTTTGATGAGTTCATAGTCCTCGGCAGTGATATCTTCCAAGAATTCGACATGGATATCACTGTCTGGGGTACGGCCGTAGAAGTTGTTGATCGTCTCGGCATCGAGCTGGACTGGCCTACCGCGGCAGTGAATAAATAGGGAGTCTTTGCTGGGCCCATAAGCGTAGAACTCCCGCACGATCGTGGCGTTCGCCTGGGCGAGATGCAAACAGAAAATTTCCCAATTCTGGTACTTAATTCTGTCGTAGAGGTAGTGTTCAATGCCGTAGTTTTCTTCATCCGCATGTTGGAAACCTTGCTCTTCCCAAAGTTGCCTAGCGATGAAAGATCGGTTGAATCGATCTTCAACGTTGGCTGGGGCGAATCTTTTGTATGTAGCCATCAACATAGAGAGATGCACGTTCTTGGAAGTTTTTCTTGAAGAGAATCTGGAGATTGTAGAAGGCAGAGAGTAATTGAGAGAGAGATTGTTATGAATACTAAAGAAAACAAGAAAGTAAGAGTGAATAGTTCAAGAGGAAGGAGTTTCTTATATAGGCCTCGGCCTTGTGACCGTTGAGACCACTAGCCGTTGTAACCGTTTCCTTCTCTGCCGTTTCCTTTTTTGCCGCGGCAGGAATCTTGGCAGACTAGCCGTTACACTGTTTTGCCCGTTGGGACTGCTGCGGCCCTGACACTGTTTTATTGCCTCGGCAGAGTTCCTACTGTGAACTATTTTTCCCTTATTCTTACTTTTTATTTCTAAATAAAACACACAAAAGAAAAATACTGGAAGCGAAAATAATTAGAAAAATAAAAATAAACTATTAATCCTAATATACTATTTAAAGAAAAGGGGAAAGGTTAGGTTACTGGTGGAGAACATGCAAATGCATTTTCCAAAATTATTTTCTCCCTTAGGCCCAATTTATGTATCGGTTGTGGGCCATTCCTTTTTGTTGTCTGTCCATCCATCTTGGGCTTGATTTTTTTGCCGAATATTCTGCCGAGCAAACTGCCCAGGCAGGATATCTTATTGTCCACTGTGTGGATGGCCTTGCATTCCTCTGGATCATCATATTTCTTTAAGTTGTGGAATGCATTGAGTTTGACTTGTTGGTCATTGACCCGCATAGTCAACTCTCCTTTTTCCACGTCAATTAATGTGCGTCCAGTTGCTAGAAAGGGTCTCCCAAGGATGATCGGTGCATTGTCATCTGCTTCACAATCAAGGACAAGGAAGTCGGCAGGAAAAATAAACTTGTCAACTCTTACCAGTATGTCCTCAATTTTGCCTTCAGGTTGCACATAAGATCGATCCGCGAGTTGGAGCATTATTGTTGTAGGCTTCGGCCTTCCAATTCCAAGCTTTTGGAAGACTGACCTAGGCATGAGGTTTATGTTGGCTCCAAGGTCGCATAGGGCATGTCCTTCATAACTCTTTCCTATCGCACAAGGTATAGTGAAGCAATCAGGATCTTTTAACTTTGGTGGCATGCGGTTATGCAGCATTGCCATGCATCCCTCGGTAGCAGCCACTGTTTCAAACTCACCTATTCGTTTTCTCTTTGACACCATGTCCTTTAGGAACTTGGCATAGTTGGGAATTTGTTCAATAGCTTCAACGAACGGTATGTTGATGTGGACTTGCTTCAAGATGTCGAGGAACTTCTTGAATTGCTGATCCTGTTTTTGCTTTTTCAACCTTTGCGGGAAAGGTGGTGGTGGTCTCATTTCATCCAGGGTTTCTTTAGTTTGAAGTCTTATACCTGGCACCACTGGAATTGTTACTGCCTCGGCAGGCTACTCATGTGCTGCAGTGCTTGCTGCCGGGGCAGTGTTATCAGCTTCAGTTTGCTCAGCTTCTTCTCTTGCTTGATCTGCTGATTGAGTTTGGCTCTCTGGGATCTTCTCCTTCAGCTGTAGACCACTCCTAGTAGTGATTGCCTTACACTGTTCATGGCTTATTACCTTAGCAACTTCAGTATTGCTAGGTAGGCCTCCTTGTGGTCTAGTGTTTATGCATTGAGCAAACTGCCCAACCTGAGTTTCCAACGTTTTTATGGCTGCTTCTTGATTTTGCAGCCGCATCTCAGTCCTATTCATGAAGCCATCTGTCCTCTTGATGAAATTACTATTTTCCTCCATGTATGACTCAGTTTTCATCATAAAGGCCTTTAGCGTGTTTTCCAATGAACTTATCGGTTGCTACTGCATCTGCTGCTGCGGCATCGGTTGTTGGACTTGCTGCTACGGCATCGGCTGCTGAAATCCCGATGGTTGGGTGATTGGGTTTAAGGCATTGTTTTGGTTGCTCCATGATAGGTTCGGATGCCTCTTCCATGAGGGGTTGTATGTGTTGGACATCACATTGTTGCGGTTGTAGTTCCCAACATACATACCAGTTTCTTGATTCATGCAGTCAGTGGAACTGTGGTTTCCTCCACATAAGTCACAGTATGAATCAATTACCTTGACCTCACGGGTATTGTGTTGTAACTGTAGGTTTTGCACCATTTTAGTAAGAGAGGCCAATTGTGCTGCCACTGAACTTGATGAATCTAATTCATGTACCGTGGCTTGGCGTCTTACTCCTCCTCGCCTAGATGTAGGAAACTGAAAGTCATTCTTTGCGAGTTTGTTTAATATTTCAATAGCTTCCTCAGGTGCTTTGTCCAGGAGTGTTCCGTTTGCCGATGCATCTAACATCATCCTTGTCGGGGCATTCGTGGCATTGTAAAACATTGTCACTTGTGTCCATAAGGGAAATCCATGCAGCGGACACTTGTGCAATAGCTCTCTGTAGCGTTCCCATGCCTCGTACATTGGTTCGTCTTCAACCTGTCGAAAAGAAGTAATTTCATTACGGATTCTATCATATAGATTAGTAGGATTAAAGCGAGTAATGAAATCACGACAAAGTTCACTCCAGGATCCAATAGATCCTGCTGGAATGCTATTTAACCAAGCCTTCGCCCTATCCCTCAGTGAATAGGGGAATAGCTTTAATCGCAAGAAATCTTCATGGACTCCTTGGATTTTAAAAGAGTTGCAGATTTCCATGAAGGATTTGAGGTGCTGCCTTGCGTCTTCAGTTGCAGACCCACCAAATTGTCCAATTGTATTTAACATATTGAACATAATGGGTTTGAGTTCAAAATGGGCAGCTTCAATCTCTGGTGTAACGACTTCTGGGTTTAATCCGTTTAAGTCCTCTTCCAGGAAGTCCCTGACAGTGAGCTGCCACGACCCAAGTGGCGGCGGAAGTACTGCATTGCCGGTAGGTAAGTGTTGTCCTGCCGGGTGTTCTGCCATGGCTCCTTGGATTTGTCTCCTCAACCTTTGCCTTGTTCGTTCGATCTCTGGATCTAATTCGTACAAGGGGTTGGTTGGATTGGCTCTGGTCATACACCAAGAAAAACAAAAGTAAAATAAAAATAAAAATAAACAAGAAAATAAAGAAAACAAAATTTAGTTGTTAGTCCCCGGCAACGGCGCCAAAAACTTGTCGCGTGTCAAAAGTGCGCGTTCAGTGCAAGTGGACACATCGCAAGTAATAAGTGATAAGTATATTATCGAGTTATCGTCTCCTCAGGGACCGGTATACTTAATATGCTTTCTTCACCTCCTTGTTTTGTAGAAAGATAAAAATACAAATAAATTGATTTGATTTATCTAAACTAAAATAACTAAAATAAAAGTAAAGGATTGAAATAGTAGAAAGAGATGGGCTAGGATTCAGTTGCGTCGTATTGTGGAATTGATTGACTTGTCTCTGTCCAATGCAATCGTATATCACTGCCTCGGCAGCACTACAGTTTACTGCCTGGGCAGCGATAACACTGTCTGCCACGGCAATCCCTTGCTCGTGGGCAGACTTTACAAAAGTTCGGCAAAGTGTCCTTGAATGATTCCGCTTATCCCTAAGTCAGAGTGCTGTTGATGACTAGTCCTTGATGATACCTCCCGGCGTGAACCAATTATACTCACCAACCAATCTCACACTTCTTTTAGCCGCTGAAACTCTTAACCTATCCCTAGGCCGAGTTAGTATTTCGCGATTGAAACACCGTACTTATCCCTTTCGTGAATCTAACTCTCCCGAGCTTAGATAAATGGATGATTCACAATATCCTCTCCCGAGCTCAATTGTGAAAACAAAGAATAATAAAGAATAAGCAAACCTTGATAACTTTATTGCATTGAATGAAAGACAAAGTACAATATCCTCTCACAAATACTCTACAACCTTCACCTAATCCCTAAGAAGGTTTAGAACATGATGGAGAGGAAAGAAACAAGAGTAGAAGTCGGCTCTCTCCCTAGGTATTTCGTATATTGTACATTGGGTGGCTAGGTCTTTATATAGGCTAGACCTAGGGCAAACCTTTCCTAAGTAGAATACAACTTGGAGTAAGGAACAAGTCAAGTACATAATAATAATATATTTCCAAGTTTATATTCGGCTAAGGGGCTTTCCCGCGTGGTCTTCCTTTGGGCTTTTCCTTGTACTAGCCAGCTCTGATTCATGGGATTCAAGTCCAGACACGTTCCTTGGATTTTTGTCTTTCCATCGCCTATAATCTTGCCTCTTGTCTTTCTGTTGCTTCCGCGGCATCAGGTCCTGCCTCGGCGTTGTCTCTGCCGCGGCACTGGTTCTCCTGCACAGATATGAAAACGCAGTAAAACGTGCCTTTTTCTATAAATATTATCTATATGAGTATAACTTCTAAATATATCACATTGAGTGCATGCATTGGTCCGAGTGGGTGTATATTTCGTAATCAATGCCCATAAAAGGAGTAAAAAGTGATAGTGTGTTGAGCACTTATCAACTCTTACCAGTATGTCCTTGATTTTGGAAGACACATTTGGGCATTAGATTGATGCTTGCTCCAAGGTTGCATAGGGCCTTACCTTTATAATTTTTACCTATCGCACAAGGTATGATAAAGCAACCAGGATCCTTCAATTTCGGTGGCATGCAATTGTGTAGCATTGCCATGCATCCCTCGGTAGCAGCCACTGTCTCGAACTCACCTATTCGTTTCCTCTTGGACACCATGTCTTTTAAGAACTTAGCATAATTAGGCATTTGTTCAATTGCCTCTACGAATGGTATGTTAATGTGGACTTGCTTTAAGATGTCAAGGAATTTTTTGAATTGTTGGTCCTGTTTTTGCTTTTTCAACCTTTGTGGGAAAGGTGGTGGTGGTCTCATCTCATCCAGGGTTTCTTTAGTTTGAAATTTAATACCTGGCACCACTAGGGTTGTTGCTGTCTCGGCAGGCTGTTCGGGAGCTACTATGCTCTCTGCCGGGGTAGTGTTTTCAAAATCAGTTTGCTCATCCTCTTCTTTTGCTGGATCTGCTGATGGGTTTTGGCTTGCTGGAATTTTTTCCTTCAGCTGTAGACCACTCCTAGTAGTGATTGCTTTACACTGTTCATGGCCCATTACCTTAGCAACTTCAGTATTGCTAGGTAGTCCTCCTTGTGGTCTAGTGTTTATGTTTTGAGCAAACTACCCAACCTGAGTATCGAGCGTTTTAATGGTCGCTTCTTGATTTTGCAACCTCATCTTAGTTCTATTCATAAAAGCATCTGTCCTTTTGATGAAATTACTGTTCTCTGCCATGTATGACTCTGTTTTCATCATAAAGGCTTTAAGCGTGTTTTCCAACGAACTTACCAGTTGCTGCTGCATCTGCGGCGGCGGTATTAGATGCTGGACCTGCGGCGGCGGCAAATGTTGCATCAGCTGCTGAAATCCTGAAGGTTTGGTGGTTGGGTTTAAGTCATTGTTAGGGTTGCTCCATGATAGATTTGGATGCCTCTTCCATGAGGGGTTGTATGTGTTGGACATCATATTGGTTCGGTTGTAATTTCCAACATACATACTGGTTTCTTGATTCATAAAATCAGAGGAACTGTGGTTACCTCCACATAAGTCACAATAAGAATCAATTACCTTGACCTCACGGGTATTTTGCTGTAATTGTAAGTTTTGCACCATCTTTGTAAGAGAGGCCAATTGTGCTGCCACTGAATTTGATGTATCTAATTCATTCACTGTGGCTTGGTGTCTTACTCCTCCTCGCCTAGATGTAGGGAATTGAAAATCGTTCTTCGCGAGTTTGTTTAGTATCTCAATAGCTTCCTCAGGTGCTTTATCAAGGAGTGTTCCGTTCGCCGAGGCATCTAACATCATCCTTGTCGGGGCATTCGTGACATTATAAAACATGGTCACTTGTGTCCATAGGGGAAATCCATGCAAAGGAAACTTGTGTAGTAACTCCCTGTATCGCTCTCATGCCTCGTAAATAGGTTCGTCATCTGCCTATCGAAAAGAAGTGATTTCATTACGCATTCTATCATATAAGTTTGTAGGATTAAAACGAGTAATAAAATCACGACAGAGTTCACTCCAAGATCCAATAGATCCTGTTGGAATGCTATTTAACCAAGCTTTCGCCCTATCCCTCAGTGAATAGGCGAATAGCTTCAATCGTAAGACATCTTCATGGACTCCTTGGATTTTGAAGGAATTGCATATCTCCATGAAGGACTTGAGGTGCTGCCTTGCATCTTCAGTTACAGACCCACCAAACTGTCCAATAGTGTTAAGCATATTGAATATGACAGGTTTCAGTTCAAAGTGGGCTGCTTCTATCTCTGGTGTAACGACTCCTGGGTTTAATCCATCTAAGTCCTTTTCCAGGAAGTCTCTGACAGTGAGCTGTCGCGGCCCAGGTGGCGGCGGAAGACCTCCATTGCCGGCAGGTAAGTTTTGTCCTGCCGGGTGATCTGCCATAGCCTCTTGGATTTGTCTCCTCAACCTTAGCCTTGTTCGTTCGATCTCTGGATATAATTCGTATAAGGGGTTGGTTGGGTTGGCCCTGGTCATACACCAAGAAAAACAAAAGTAAAATAAAAATAAAAAGAGACAAGAAAATAAAGAAAACAAAATTTAGTTGCCAATCCCCGACAACGGCGCCAAAAACTTGTCGCATGTCAAAAGTGCGCGTTTAGTGCAAGTGGACACATCGAAAGTAATAAGTGATAAGTATTTATCGGATTATCGTCTCCACAGTGATTGGTATACTCAATATGTCTTCTTCGTCTTCTTGTTCTGTAGAAAGAAATAAAAAACACAAGTAGTTGTGTTGTGATGGAACTAAAATAAAACAACTAAGTAAAATAAAGAGATTGAATATTAGAGAGAGATAGGTCATGATCCAGTTGCGTTGTATTATGGATTTGATTGACTTGTCTCTACCCAATGCAATCGTATATCTCTGCCTCGGCAGCACTGCAGATTACTGCCTTGGCAGCGACGATACTGTCCGCCGCGGCAATCCCTTGCTCGTGGGTGGACTTTACCAAAGTTCGGCAAAGTGTCCGTGAATGACTCCGCTTATCCCTAAGTCGAAGTACTGTTGATGACTAGTCCTTGATGATTCCTCCCGGCGTGAACCAATTATACTCACCAACCAATCTCACACTTCTTTTAGCCGCTGAAACTCTTAACCTATCCCTAGGCCGAGTTAGTATTTCGCGATTGAAACACCGTACTGACCCCTTTCGTGAATCTAACTCTCCCGAGTCTAGATAAATGGATTACTCACAAACTTCTCTCCCGAGCTTGAATGCAAGAACAAGGAATAACAAAGGATAAGCAAACCTTGATAATTTTATTGCATTGAAACAAAGACAAAGTACAATCTCCTCTCACGAATACTAACAACCTTCACCTAAACCCTAAGGAAGCTTAGAACATAATTGAGAGAAAGAAAACAAGTTTATGAATCGTCTCTCTCTCTAGGTATCCGTGTATCATACATTGGACGGCTAGGTCTTTATATAGTCTAGACCTAGGGCAAACCTTTCCTAAGTAGAATACAACTTGGAGTAGGAAATAAGTCATGTACATAATTAAAATATTTCCAAGTTTAATTCGACTAAGGGCTTTCCTGCGTGGTCTTGTGTTGGGCTTTTCCTCATGCTAGACAGCTCCAATCCATGTGCTTTAAGTCCAGAAACGTCCCTTGGATTTTTATCTTCCAATCGCCTACAATCTTGTTTCCTGGCTCTCAGCTGCTGCCTCGACATCAGGTCCTGCCTCGGCCTTGTCGTTGCCGCGGCACTGGTTTTCCTACATAGATAAAAATGCAGTAAAACGTGCCTTTTCTGTAAATATGAGTTCTATGAGCTTAACTTCTAAATATATTACATTAAGTACATGCATTGGTCCAAGTGGGTGTAAATTCGGTGATTAATGCCCATAAAAGGTGTAAAAAGTGATAGTGAGTTGAGCACTTATCATTCCTCTCAAAGATGAATTGGCTACTGATGTTATTCTACAATTGTTGCCGAATAGCTTCAATCAATTTGTCCTTAATTTCAACATGAATGAAATTAACAAAACTTTATCACAGTTACTTGGCATGTTACGAACTAAGTTTGGACCTAAGCCCATTCTGATGGTCCGCAAGGACAAAGGAAAGAGAAAAGCAGTGGCAAAGTACAAGGGTAAAGGTAAGCCTATGCCCAAAGAACATGATGCACTGAAACCCAAAGGGGGAGTTAGCAAGGATGGAAAATGTTTCCACTACGATAAGACTGGACACTGGAAAAGAAACTGCCCCATCTACCTTGAAGAGGTTAAGAAGGCAAAAGTAGATGGTGCATCTACTTCAGGTATTTATGTTATTGATGTGAATCTGTCAACATCTTCTTCTTGGGTATTAGATACCGGTTGTGGTTCTCATATTTGTACTTCTGTACAGGGACTGCAAAAGAGAAGGAATCTAGCTAAAAGAGACGTAGACCTACGAGTGGGAAATGGAGCAAGAGTTGTTGCATTAGCTATAGGAACATACGTTTTATCTTTACCTAGTGGACTTGATTTACATTTATAAGATTGTTATTTTGTGCCTAGTTTGACTAAAAACACTATTTCTATTTCTTGTTTGGACAAGATTAGCTTTGGGAATATTATTAAGAATAATTTTTGTTCTTTTTATCTCGATAATGTTTTTTATAGTTCGGCACAATTGGTTAATGGTTATATAATTTAAATCTAGAAAATGTCATTTATAACATAAATACCAAAAGATCAAAAACAAATGAATCAAATCAAACTTATCTTTGGCATTGTCGTTTAGGCCATATAAGTGAGAAACACATATCAAAACTCCATAAAGATGGATTCTTAGATTCATTTGTTTTCGAACAACTGGATGTATGTGAATCTTGCTTATTAGGAAAAATGAATAAGGCTCCTTTTAATGGTAAAAGTGAGCGAGCAAGTGATTTATTGGGATTAATACATAGTGATGTATGTGGACCAATGAACACACAAGCTAGAAGTGGATTTCATTACTTCATCACTTTCACTGATGACTTCAGTCGTTATGGTTACATTTACATTATGTACCATAAATCAGAGGCTATCGAAAAGTTTAAAGTATTCAAGAATGAAGTATAAAATCAACTAGACAAGAGTATTAAAGCACTTCGATATGATCGAGGTGGAGAATACTTAAGCATAGAATTTGATGAACTCCTTAAAGAATATAGGTGATAAGTGCTCAACTCATTATCACTTTTTACACCTTTTGTTGTCATTAATCACCGAATTTACACCTACTTGGACCAATGCATGTACTTAATGTGATATATTTAGAAGTTATGCCTATAGAGATAATATTTATAGAAAAGGCACATTTTACCGCATTTTCATATCTGCGCAGGAGAAACAGTGCTGCGGCAGCGACAAGGCCGAGGTAGGACCTGATGCCGAGGCAGCAGCTGAAAGCCAGAAAGCAAGACTGTAGGCGATTGGAAGACAAAAATCCAAGGGACGTTTCTAGACTTGAAGCCCATGGATCAGAGCTGGCTAGCATGAGGAAAAGCCCAAGACAAGGCCACACGGGAAAGCCCCCTTAGCCGAATTAAACTTGGAAATATTTTTTATTATGTACATGACTTGTTCCCTACTCCAAGTTGTATTCTACTTAGGAAAGGTTTGCCCTAGGTCTAGCCTATATAAAGACCTAGCCATCCAATGTAACATATACGGAATACCTAGGGAGAAAGAGCCGAATCATAACTTGTCTTCTTTCTCTCAACCATGTTCTAAGCTCTCTTAGGGTTTAGGTGAAGGTTGTTTAGTATATGTGAGAGAAGATTGTACTTTGTCTTTGTTTCAATGCAATAAAATTATCAAGGTTTGCTTATCCTTTGTTATTCCTTGTGTTGGGACCGACGACACACCCCATGGCGCAGCGGAACAAAATTACGACGGTCTTTCCAGTGATCCATGTACGTTTAATCCGAAATCGGGAGGAAGAGATGCGATAACTTACATTGGGTTCCTTGATAAACAACAAAGACAACAACGGGATCTACTGTAGTTACGATCGTTCAACAATCGAATCTTTAGCCTCCACGAATATCGTCTTGGCCTCTACTCAGTTCACCCGGTTGAGAGAGCAAATCTCGAAAAACTGTTTTTCGTGATTCTAGGGTTTGGAATTCGGAATTCTATGTTATGGCTGCTAGACCAAAGATCCTTTATATAGGTGTAACCCTAGGTATAAGAGTTTGATTCCGAATTTGTTTATAGGAAATAATTACTTTAATTATTTCCTTAAATTTCGGAATCTATATATTTAATTCGAATTTAAAAGGGATATAATTACTTTAATTATATCCTTTATTAAAATTCGAGATTAAATATATTCTTCTTATACTTATATATATTTTTGCTCCTTTTCAACCATTGGGTGTGACCCTGTAGGCTCATTGTAATGTTAGTAGTAATATTAGAACAATTCTAATATTACAAACAATGAGTGACATCTATCAATCTATCAATATATCTAATACCGAGTGACTAAGTGTGACGATCATGCTTCTGTTACGTCAGAGGCTTCGTCAAGGGATCAACAATGTTATTATCCGTGTGTACTTTACATATCTCCACATCCCCTTGATCTATGATCTCTCGAATGAGATGGAAGCGTCTAAGAATAGGTTTGGATCGTTGATGAGATCTAGGTTCCTTTGCTTGTGCAATAGCTCCATTGTTGTCACAACGAGTTCTATAGCATCTAATATGCTTGGAACAACCCCTAGTTCGGATATGAACTTTTTGATCCAAACAACTTCCTTTGCTGCTTCACTGGCTGCAATATACTCAGCCTCTGTCGTAGAATCAGCTACTGTGTCTTGCTTAGAACTTTTCCAGCTTACAGCACCTCCATTAAGGCAAAACACAAATCCAGATTGCGATCTTGAGTCATCCTTGTCTGTTTGGAAACTAGCATCAGTATAACCTTTTATACTTAGCTTTTCTTTGCCTCCATAGACAAGAAATGTATCCTTAGTTCTTCTCAAGTACTTAAGGATGTTTTTGACTGCTACCCAGTGACTTTCACCAGGGTTTACCTGATATCGACTTGTCATGCTTAAGGCATACGATACATCTGGTCGAGTACATATCATGGCATACATGATAGAACTAATAGCCGAAGCATATGGAATCTTACTCATTCGTTCTCTTTCTTGTGGAGTTGAAGGACACATTTCCTTCGAAAGAGATATACCATGTCTCATAGGTAAGAATCCTTTCTTGGATTCTTCCATACTGAATCTTTTCAGAACTTTTTCTATATATGTACTTTGACTCAGACCTAGAAGTCGTCTAGATCTATCTCTATAGATCTTAACCCCTAAGATATATGCTGCCTCACCTAAATCTTTCATAGAGAAACAACTACTTAACCAAGTCTTAACCGACTGTAAGGTAGGTATGTCATTTCCTATGATAAGTATGTCATCTACATACAAGATTAGGCAAGAAACAATGCTCCCACTAGTCTTCTTGTAAACACAAGGCTCATATTCGTTCTTGATAAAACCAAACTCTTTGATCGCATCATTGAAACAAAGATTCCAGCTTCGAGAAGCTTGCTTCAGTCCATAAATGGACCTTTGTAGCTTACAAACCTTTCTAGCATTTCTTGGAGCGACAAAACCTTCTGGTTGTGTCATATACACATCCTCTTCAAGTTTTACATTAAGGAAAGCGGTTTTGACGTCCATTTGCCAAATTTCATAATCATGGAATGCAGCTATAGCAAGCAAGATCCGGATGGATTTAAACATAGCTACAGGGGAGAAAGTTTCGTCATAGTCAATACCATGAACTTGTCGAAAACTTTTAGCAACTAGTTGCCCCTTGTATGTTTGTACGTTTCCATCCATGTCGGTTTTCTTCTTGAAAACCCATTTACACCCTATAGGTTTTACCCCTGTAGGTGATTCAACCAAAGTCCATACTTGGTTGACTGACATGGATTCCATCTCCGATTTCATGGCCTCAAGCCATTTCTCAGATTCTGGGCTCAATACTGCCTCTTGATAAGTTCTTGGATCATCTTGATCCATAATAAGAACATCTCCATGCGTGGTAATGAGAAATCCATATCTCTCAGGTGCATGGCGTTCTCTTGTGGACCTGCGCAGTGATTGTGTTTCTAAATCTGTTGACTGTTCCTCAACAATTTGTGGAACATGTTCAATTTTAGGCTCAGTGAATTGTTGTTCTTGAATTTCTCCAAGTTCAATGTCTCTACCCTTTCCTTTCTTATTGAGAAATTCTCTTTTGAGAAAAACTCCTGTTCGAGCAACAAACACTTTGTTCTCTTTAGGGTTAAAGAAATAATATCCTTTAGTTTCTTTGGGATATCCAACAAAATTACACTTATGAGATTTGGGTTCGAGCTTTGTAGACATCTGATGTTTAACATATGCTTCGCAACCCCAAATCTTCATAAAAGACATACTAGGATGTTTTCCTGTCCATATCTCATATGGTGTCTTTTGAACAGATTTAGACGGAACACGATTTAAAGTGAAAGCAGCTGTTTCTAGTGCATGTCCCCAGAAAGAAGTCAGAAGATCACTATAACTCATCATTGATCAAACCATGTCTAACAAAGCTCGATTTCTCCTCTCAGAAACTCCATTCCACTGTGGTGTACCTGGTGGAGTAAGCTGTGAGACAATCCCACATTCTTTAAGGAGTTCATCAAATTCTATGCTTAAAAGTATTCTCCACCTCGATCTGATCGAAGTGCTTTAATACTCTTGCCTAGTTGATTTTGTACTTCATTCTTGAATACTTTAAACTTTTCTATAGCCTCAGATTTATGGCGCATAAGGTATATGTAACCATATCGACTGAAGTCATCAGTGAAAGTGATGAAGTACTGAAATCCACCTCTAGTTTGTGTGTTCATTGGTCCACATACATCACTATGTATTAATCCCAATAAATCACTTGCTCGCTCACTTTTACCATTAAAAGGAGCCTTATTCATTTTTCCTAATAAGCAAGATTCACATACATCCAGTTGTTCGAAAACAAATGAATCTAAGAATCCATCTTTACGGAGTTTTGATATGTGTTTCTCACTTATATGGCCTAAACGACAATGCCAGAGATAAGTTTGATTTGAGTCATTTGTTTTTGATCTTTTGGTATTTATGTTATAAATGGCATTTTCTAGATTTAAAATGTATAAGCCATTAACCAATTGTGCCGAACCATAAAAAACATTATCGAGATAAAAAGAACAACAATTATTCTTAATAATAATCTCAAAGCCAATCTTGTCCAAACAAGAAATAGAAATAATGTTTTTAGTCAAACTAGGCACAAAATAACAATCTTCTAAATGTAAATCAAGTCCACTAGGTAAAGATAAAACGTATGTTCCTATAGCTAATGCAACAACTCTTGCTCCATTTCCCACTCGTAGGTCTACGTCTCCCTTAGCTAGATTCCTTCTCTTTTGCAATCCCTCTACAGAAGTACAAATGTGAGAACCACAACCGGTATCTAATACCCAAGAAGAAGACGTTGACAGATTCACATTGATAACATAAATACCTGAAGTAGATGCACCATCTGCTTTTGCCTTCTTGACCTCTTCAAGGTAAATGGGGCAATTTCTTTTCTAGTGTCCGGTCTTATTGCAGTGGAAACATTTTACTTCCTTGCTAACTCTCCCTTTGGGTTTCAGTGCATCATGTCCTTTGGGTATAGGCTTACCTTTACCCTTATACTTTGCCACTGCCTTTCCCTTTCCTTTGTCCTTGCGGACCATCGGAATGGGCTTAGGTCCACCCTTAGACATATTTTTCTCAGCAGTTCGTAACATGCCAAGTAACTGTGGCAAAGTTTTCTTAATTTCAATCATGTTGAAATTAAGGACAAATTGGTTGAAGGTATTCGACAACGATTGCAGAATAACATCAGTAGCCAATTCATCCTTGAGAGGAAAACCTAGCTTTTCCAACGTTTGGATATAGCCTATCATCTTAATGACATGAGATCCTACAGGAGATCCCTCTACCATTTTGCACTGAAATAGAGATTTAGAGGTCTCATACCTCTCTTGACGTGCTTGCTCCTCATATATTTCTTTGAGGTTTTGAATCATCTCATATGCAACCATGTCCTCATGTTGCTTCTGAAGATCAGGAGTCATGGTAGCAAGCATAAGACATCCGACATCTAACATGTCATCCATATGTTTCTTAAACTTGTCTTTGTTAGCTCTAGAAGCATTAGTTGCCGGTTCATCAGGAACAGGTTCTTCAATGACATATTCCTTTCTTTCCTGTTTGAAAACAATTCTCAAATTGCGGAACCAATCAAGGAAGTTTATGCCGTTGAGTTTCTCCTTCTCAAGGAGTGACCGTAGTGATATAGTGTTGTTTGCCATTTAGATCTACAACAATGGAAATACATAATATAAATTTACCAATTTGAAATATTATAAATAGGTCTTTGTTTATAAAATACTCCCACTATTTTGTTCAAAATTAAAAAACCCTCTCGTTTTTAATTTCGGAAAAATTCGACGAAAATTTTTTTAGTGAGCGAGGATCCATAATTCACCAATTTCCTAAATCAGCTTTGGCTTTTTCTTTTAGGATATAGGTTATTTAGGTAAGTAACCCTTTACTAATTATATCTCATGTAACTCCTCCATTTGGTGAACAACTCTTGTTCAGTCATCTCATGACTTAACCAAATACTTAGCCTTTAGGTTTCTAATCCTATTAGAATTACCTAACTAAGTTATTACCAATATTTCGACCAATGAATATCACTTGCTTATTCTTCGCGTTTAACCAAGATGGACTTATGTGCCAATGCTTTGGCAAAACCCACATAAGATCGATCAAGGCCTTAACGAGGGCAAATATTGGACGACTAAATTTAACTTAGATTAATTTGAGGGAAAACTTTACCAATATTACGACGGTCTTTCCAGTGATCTATGTACGTTTAATCCGAAATCGGGAGGAAGAGATGTGATAACTTACATTGGGTTCCTTGATAAACAACAAAGACAGTAACGGGATCTGCTGTAGTTACGATCGTTCAACAATCGAATCTTTAGCCTCCACGAATATTGTCTTGGCCTTTACTCAGTTCACCCGGTTGAGAGAGCAAATCTCAAAAAACTGTTTTTCGTGATTCTAGGGTTTGGAATTCAGAATTCTATGTTATGGCTGCTAGACCAAAGGTCTTTTATATAGGTGTAACCCTAGGTATAAGAGTTTGATTCCGAATTTGTTTATAGGAAATAATTACTTTAATTATTTCCTTAAATTTCGGAATCTATATATTTAATTCGAATTTAAAAGGGATATAATTACTTTAATTATATCCTTTATTAAAATTCGAGATTAAATATATTATTCTTATACTTATATATATTTTTGCTCCTTTTCAACCATTGGGTGTGACCCTGTAGGCTCATTCTAACGTTAGTAGTAATATTAGAACAATTCTAATATTACAAACAATGAGTGACATCTAGCAATATATCATTGTCATCTAAGTTACAAGAGATCATGATTCGATATATCATGTCCGTGACCAACTATCTTAATGTATTATATCCTTTTGTCCTTTTATATCTTTAATAGGCACAAGTCTTGGAATAGTCACACTTGTATAGCCTATTTTAATGTTTCTTGATATCTAGAGTGGACTACTTTTAATGAATAATTTGTGATATCTCATATCAACGTATTCAAGCATGGTCATGCATTTCTAGTCTCACTCAATCAAGTGGTCTTTGATATATTTTCCTATTATGTAGGAAGGACAAATCCTATCTTGATCATTCACATCTCACTACATACATTGTAATATGTCCAATGTCAGTTTTTATAGTGTAACGAATTACGCGACACGTTTAACTGCATCAAAACATAAAACAACACATGTTGAGATAGTAATAATCTCAAGTCTAAGGATCATACATATAGTTGTCACTATGAGCATTATCGTGATCGTCACATAATAATCCAAGATATATGCTCATAGTGGGTCAATCCAATATATTATTCTTTATTAATATATTCATGTATTAATTCTGACATCTCTATGTCAATGACAACTCATTGTCATCAATTAATCACATGTTAGTCTTAAGCGTATTATTATTGTCCATACCCATAATAATACTTGACTAAGGATCTTTTAATAATAATACATATATTATTATATGGACCTTATGTTTCTTAGTTTATGGTATACATTGACACATATATCTAAAAACAACAATGGCAATGCCTTTATTCAATAAAATTGGTAAATAAAAGTATCCTTACAATCATCATATGATTGGTCTTTGGGCATACTCTAACACCTTGTTCTCGCATTCAAGCCCGGGAGGGAAGTTTGTGAGTAATCCATTTATCTAAGCCCGGGAGAGTTAGATTCACGAAAGGGGTAAGTACGATGTTTCAATCGCGAAATACTAACTCAGCCTAAGGATAGGTTAAGAGTTTCAGCGGCTAAAAGAAGTGTGAGATTGGTTGGTGAGTATAATTGGTTCACGCCGGGAGGTATCATCAAGGACTAGTCATCAACAGCACTCTGACTTAGGGATAAGCGAAGTCATTCAAGGACACTTTGCCGAACTTTGGTAAAGTCTACCCACGAGCAAGGGATTGCCGCGGCGGACAGTATCGTCGCTGCCAAGGCAGTAATCTACAATGCTGCCGAGGCAGTGATATACAATTGCATTGGGTAGAGACAAGTCAATCAATTCCACAATACAACGCAACTGGATCCTGACCCATCTCTCTCTAAAATTCAATCTCTTTACCTTGCTTAGTTATTTTAGTTTAGTTAAACCAAACTCAATCACTTGTGTTTTATTTTACTTCTTTCTACAGAACAAGAAGACGAAGAAGACATATTAAGTCTACCAGTCCCTGTGGAGACGATAATCCGATAAGTACTTATCACTTATTACTTTCGATGTGTCCACTTGCACTAAACGCACACTTTTGACAAGCGACAAGTTTTTGGCGCCGTTGCCGGGGACTGCAGCTAAATTTTGTTTTCTTTATTTTCTTGTTTCTTTTATTTTTATTTTACTCTTGTTTTTCTTGGTGTATGACCAGGGCCAACCCAACCAACCCTTTGTACGAGTTAGATCCAGAGATCGAACGAACAAGGCAAAGGTTGAGGATACAAATCCAAGAAGCCATGACAGATCACCCGACAGGACAAAACTTACCTGCCGGTAATGGAGGTCTTCCGCCGCCACCTGAGACGCGACAGCTCACTGTCAGAGACTTCCTGGAAGAGGACTTAAATGGATTAAACCCAGGAGTTGTTACACCTGAGATAGAAGTAGCCCACTTTGAACTGAAACCTGTTATGTTCAATATGCTTAACACTATTGGAAAATTTGCCGAGACCATCAACGATTTCTACGGCCTCACTCCAAACAGTGATGTTCACGCCGAATTCTTAGAAGACATCACTGCCGAGGATTACGAGTTAATCAAAGACGATCTTTGTTACGCGAATACCCCATGGGAAACCGGTACCCATAGAGGATCCGTAACAAGGCAAAGCCTAAAGCCCGAGGACAAGATGTGGAATACCTTTGTCAAGCGACACCTCATCCCCACGTCACACAATAGCATGGTGGACCGGAGGCGATTGGTGCTCATCCAATCGATCATCAACAAAAGGACCATCAATGTTGGAGAGATCATCCTACATGAAATTCACGAATACGGTAAGAAAGATAGGGGACCATTATATTTCCCATGTTTGATCACAGGTTTGTGTGTTGCCGCAGGTGTGCCAATCGAAGATACGGACGAGTACACTCCCCAAAGGCGAGGATGGACCAGGGACTTTTGTCACAAAGTCATGCTGATCACGTAGGCGGAGCCCGTCCAAGCAACGCCCCAGCAGTTCACGGCTGATACTGCTGCCGGGGCCCAGTACACGACAGACATGCCTGATACTGCCCACACCTCTGCCGCAGCAGACCCATACCGGGAGATTTTGCAAAGGATGACAGCGATGGACCTCAGGCAATAGAGGTACATGGAGTACCAAAGAGATTTCAACGGCACACTCGCCCAGATGATGATCCACGCTTTTCCAGACCAAGGGACGCAATTGTCAGAGTTTCCCAGCAATATGTTTGTCACAGCCGCCCCTTACACCGAGACTACACCAGCTCCGAGAGGACCAAGGCCTTTCTTCCATGCGGGCCCTCCACCACAATACCATGCTGCCGGCCCATCCAGGGCAGCGGATTCTGCCGCGGCATCATCTGCTAGCAGAAGACCATCCAAGCAAAGGGCAGTTTTCAGCACTCCACCCCGATCCCCAAATATCATGGGCAGTCTATCAGCTAAGATAGATACCTATGTGCACCAAAGCTCCATCGCCGCCGGACCAAGTACACACCACACCGGAGGAGCCACAACAATGGGAGGTGGAACGAACATAATGATAACCGAAGAGATGGCTGATGTGGAAGGAGAAGAGGTGGAGGCCCCAATGCAACGAACACCACCCACAAGAGTCCAACCGCCCCGGCAAGCAAAAGCTCAACCATCGCCCTCACCAAGAACAAAGCAATCGGCAGCAAGGCCAAGGAGAAAAATTGTTACAAGCAGCTCTTCGGAGTCGCTTTAAATCTTTGTTCTTAATTCAATATTAATTGTTTTTGCTGTCTTTACATGCTGCTTATTTCATACTTGTGTTGCTTGCTTATTTCTTCAAATATAAAGCATTGAGGACAATGCTTGGTTTGAGTTTGGGGGTGCAGATTCACTGCCCAGGCAGCAATCTACTGCCGAGGCCTTGCCAAAAAGGGAGTATTCTAGTGATTTTTTTTTTAATTTTCATGCTCCCCGCCTTACTTGAATTAACTGCCTACACTTTTGCACTACTTCTCATCAGTATTGCCTTAGTTTATTCTTTAAGGCTATAGAAATCTTTCTCCTTACCATGATTAGGTCCTGTTAAGAAGGTTTAACCTTAGGATACTTAAGGATGAAAACTTAGAAGCTTACTATAGGAAGAACTCTAAACACTTTTGGGACTTGTTGGATTAGAGGAATTCTTTTAATGAACTTAGGTAATAAAGACTTAGATCTTTGGGAAAGTAACTAGAGGTGCCTATCACCGGCTCTAGAAAGTACTCTTCTTCATGCTAGAGGTGCCCGAAATTGGCTCTGGTATGTTTTAAGGAATATCAAAAAGAAAGAAGAAATTAGTAAAGGGAAAAACACAATCCTTGAGGTGCCCGAAATTGGATCAAGAATTGGTTGTTTAGAAAAGAAGAGAACACTTAACCCAATTCTACTTGTCTTAAACTTAGAGTTTATCTAAGAAAGCCTTTAATCAAACTTGTCCACAAAAACGCACACACTCACAATTCTTATAGTTTGTTTCTAGGTAAACCCTTGGGTAGCCAGAAGGTTAAGGCGTAAGAATAGGCCTAGTTATGGTGGGGAGAATAGATGGACATGTAAGATCAAGAGAGAGTAGAGTTCGGCAAATTGATAGTTTGCATTACTTGAGGACAAGCAATAGTTCGAGTTTGGGGGTGTGATAAGTGCTCAACTCACTATCACTTTTTACACCTTTTGTTGGCATTAATCACCGAATTTACACCTACTTGGACCAATGCATGTACTTAATGTGATATATTTAGAAGTTATGCCTATAGAGATAATATTTACAGAAAAGGCACGTTTTGCCGCATTTTCATATCTGCGCAGGAGAAACAGTGCCGCGGCAGCGACAAGGCCGAGGCAGGACCTGATGCCGTGGCAGCAGTTGAAAGCCAAGAAGCAAGACTATAGGCGATTGGATGACAAAAATCCAAGGGACGTTTCTGGACTTGAAGCCCATGCATCGGAGCTGGCTAGCATGAGGAAAAGCCCAAGGCAAGGCCATGCGGGAAAGCCCCTTTAGCCGAATTAAACTTGGAAATATTTTTTATTATGTACATGACTTGTTCCCTACTCCAAGTTGTATTCTACTTAGGAAAGGTTTTTCCTAGTTCTAGCCTATATAAAGACCTAGCCATCCAATGTAACATATACGGAATACCTAGGGAGAAAGAGTCGAATCATAACTTGTCTTCTTTCTCTCAATCATGTTCTAAGCTCTCTTAGGGTTTAGGTGAAGGTTGTTTAGTATATGTGAGAGGAGATTGTACTTTGTCTTTGTTTCAATGCAATAAAATTATCAAGGTTTGCTTATCCTTTGTTATTCCTTGTTCTCGCATTCAAGCCCGGGAGGGAAGTTTGTGAGTAATCCATTTATCTAAGCTCGGGAGAGTTAGATTCACGAAAGGGGTAAGTACGGTGTTTCAATCGCGAAATACTAACTCGACCTAGGGATAGGTTAAGAGTTTCAACGGCTAAAAGAAGTGTGAGATTGGTTGGTGAGTCTAATTGGTTCACGCCGAGAGGTATCATCAAGGACTAATCATCAACATCACTCTGACTTAGGGATAAGCGGAGTCATTCAAGGACACTTTGCCGAACTTTGGTAAAGTCTGCGCACGAGCAAGGGATTGCCACGGCAGACAACGTTATCGCTGCCCAGGCAGTAAACTGCAGTGCTGTCGAGGCAGAGATATACGATTGCATTGGATAAAGACAAGTCAATCAAGTCCACAATACAATACAACTGGATCCTGGCCCATCTCTCTCTCTGATAGTTCAACCCTTTTATTTTTATTCAATTATTTTAGTTTAATAAATCACACCCTTTCACTTGTGTTTTTATTTTTCTACAGAGCAAGAAGATAAAGAAAGCATATTAAGTATACCGGTCCCTGAGGAGACGATAACTCGATAAATACTTATCACTTATCACTTATTACTTGCGATGTGTCCACTTGCACTGAACGCGCACTTTTGACACGCGACAGTGAGGGAGTATATATCTTAGGGGTTAAGATCTATAGAGATAGATCTAGACGACTTCTAGGTCTGAGTCAAAGTACATATATAGACAAAGTTCTGAAAAGATTCAGTATGGAAGAATCCAAGAAATGATTCTTACCTCTGAGACATGGTATATCTCTTTCGAAGGAAATGTGTCCTTCAACTCCACAAGAGAGAGAACGAATGAGTAAGATTCCATATGCTTTGGCTATTGGTTCTATCATGTATGCCATGATATGTACTTGACCAGATGTATCGTATGCCTTAAGCATGACAAGTCGATATCAGGTAAACCCTGGTGAAAGTCACTGGGTAGCAGTCAAAAACATCCTTAAGTACTTGAGAAGAACTAAGGATACATTTCTTGTCTATGGAGGCACAAGAGAGCTCAATATAAAAGGTTATATTGATGCTAGTTTCCAAACAGACAAGGATGACTCAAGATCGCAATCTGGATTTGTGTTTTGCCTTAACGGAGGTGCTGTAAGCTGGAAAATTTCTAAGCAAGACAAAGTACCTGATTCTACGACAAAGACAGAGTATATTGCAGCCAGTGAAGCAGCAAAGAAAGTTGTTTGGATCAAAAATTTCATATCCAAACTAGGGGTTGTTCCAAGCATATCAGATGCTATAGAACTCCGCTGTGACAACAATGGAGCCATTGCACAAGTAAAGGAACCCAAATCTCATCAACGATCCAAACATATTCTTAGAAACTTCCATCACATTCGAGAGATCATAGATCGAGGAGATGTGGAAATATGCAGAGTACACACAGATGATAACATTGTTGATTTGTAACCCCCTTAGCCCGGCCTGGATGGAACCGACACTAGCGGGTCACACGGGGAATATCGAACTAAACCCATTAAGGTCCAATTCGATAAACAACCCTGAAAACAGATATGTTTTTTTTCTTCTTAACTAGATGCATAATTAAGTTCCTATGTGTGTCGATGTCATGCGCAACAAAAACGGAAACATTCGATTCACGATTGATCAATTCAATTCGCATATCAGTACATAAGGACCAAAACGCAAATAATTCTTAATTCCAAAAGAATAAACCGGTAATTCGATCTACCATAGTTCAATTCAACATGCATAGCATACTCATAACAAAGTTCGGATCAAACGGACCATTATTGCATCGTCAATTTTATGTTTCATACAATAGGGACCTAATTGTAAAGCTCACAATATCATAGGGACTAAATCTATCATTAATTTACCAATGCGAATTCAAGTTAACATCATGCATCCTGGTGATAGTACAACACTCAATATCATTCATTACCTCTATATTCGATCATGGAAAGTCATCCGACCCTAAACGTATTTCTTTTCCACACTTAAAATGTCATTTTTGGGTCTCAGTATCGATACCTAAGGTCTCGGTATCGGTACCCTATCGTGGAGCTAGCCTCCTTGCACTTCGAAGGCTATTGGTATCGATACCCCCTTAGGTGGTATCGATACTCCAGCGTCCAGTGGAGTAATTGCATCGAACCATGGTTCGAACCACCCCAAACTAAGCCTTAGGGTATCGATACTGGTATCGATACCCCCTGTGCACTTTGACAAGTTTGAACATTCTAAGTTAATTCCATCCATTCAAACATAACCATTAATCACCCTTAACTATATGCATAATTTCCTAAGCATAAAGAACGTTTTAAAGCATACATTTATCACATCAAAGACCCCAAACAATCTATAGGCATGCTTCCTAAAATATGATTAAAAAATCAACAATGTTCATTCATGTACATGTCTCAATAATCCAAACAACACCATGGTCCATCAATCAACAATCCAAAACATTATAGGTATTATTACAACATTAACCAAAGCAAAAATCATTCACTTCACATGGGTTCGATTTGCACATTGCCAAGCCCAAGTTATTTGCCAAAACATACCAAAAATTGAGACAACTCTTCCCCTTGGTTCCCTTGCTCCGAACGTAGCCTCGAATATCACTATTTCTCTGCAAGTATGAAAAGAGAGAGCTTAAGCACAACATGCTTAGTGAGGAAGCTCTAAAACAAGTTTAAAATCATTTATAAAGTCATACTTGCATTCTTCATGCTTATTTGAAATATGTAAAACCAAATCATGCTTTTCAATAATGTCAAATCATTTCATGTATCATGCACAAATAAATCATTCCATTTCTTATATGCATATTGGCTTTCTAGTGATCACTTAATATGAACTTTTAGTTCACCGAATACACGGATTCCTTTTTCCATAATTGGAGACACTTGGTCTCAACATGCATCGGTCGGACACATAGTCACCCTTGTATACATGTTACCCCCACTACGCACGGTCGTACACAAAGTCACTCTTGTTTACGCATGGGTCAACTATATGCACGGTCGGACACAAAGTCACCCTTGTTTATGCATGGGTCAACTATATGCACGGTCGGACACAAAGTCACCCTTGTTTACATATAGGCAAGCTCTACACGCACGGTCGGACACAAAGTCACCCTTGTTTACGTGTAGGCATCATCATTATTCTCATTATTTTTATAGTGCACTCAATCCTAATGACATGTCATTTGTATTCGAATCTAAGGTTAGTGTCACTAAGCCATTATCAATTCCAATCATGCATGTTAACTTGCTGCTCATAATGCACTCATTAAATGTTCATCATGTGAACTAGAAATCATGCTCAATGGCTTTATCAATATAGGCAAATAACCTCATCATAATCCAAATTCTTTTTCATGCTTACATAAACCATGAATACCTTAATAAACCATGCATTTTCAGCAATTAACACAAGCATGCATCATTTCAAAATCAAATATATGCAATTCCAAAATCATATTGAATCATTGTTCACATATATGCCATTATCGAAAATAACCGAAAATCGAGGTAATGCATCAACATCATTTAAAACACTTACTCTTGAACTATGGAAAGTTTTCACACTATTCCATAGTCCCCAAAACAGAACCGAACCAATGCGATTCACTTTAAATCCAAAACCACTCACCGACAAGCGAAACGAACCCTCGCCGATGCTCCGATGGCAACGCCAACGCACCAGCCACTTATGCACCTTCTTGCACTACCTCTACAACATTAAAAGTAGAGCAAATTCACATCACAACATGCTCAAAACAGCAGCCACATTTAACCCTCACAAAACTATCGAAAACCTTGCTGAAAAGACCGAAAACTAAGCCGAAACGCATCCGAAACATCATCAGCCCAAAACCTAATGAATCTAACATCTAATCCACTTCAATTATGAACCAAAAACACTTCCAAACCATCCTTATACCTCCAGCAACATTAGAACACCTAAAACAGCCCCTAAAACAACCGAAAACCACCTTAAAACACCACCGATTGCATTATTCCGTGATTAATTTGATATTAAATCATTACACGACTCAATCAATCATTTAATTGACCTAATATCATAATTAAATCATCCTAAATCCAGCATCAATTGAGATCTCAAAAGATTTCACAAAAACCATCATAAAACTCATAGATCTTGAATTAAAAACACAAAATAAAATCTCAATTGTTGATGAGCAAGCCAATACTTGGGAATTTCAATAAAGAACCTTAGAAAAAGATTAGAAATCAGCAAAGTTACCTTAAAGATTTGTTCCACCAAAAAGATGAGAAATCCTCCCTTGATTTCTTGAAAATGGATGTTGATTTTGCAAAATTGATGAGTAAGTTTTGTAAAGAATGAAAGGATGAATAAAATAAAGTAAATCTTGTAGAAAATGATGAAGAAATCAGCAAGTAATTGAAGAAATTTGGAGAAAAAGATGGAGAGAAAATGAGAGAAAATCTTGAGAGAAAAGATGAGAAAATGGGAAGTTACAAAAGAAAATGGAATTATTATTTAGAATAAAACAATTTAAAAATCATTTTGGTGGATAAATCATTAATAAAAAATAAATTGGGTTTATGGCCCTCTAAGGATTCTAAGTATGGCTTACTTTCCAATTTAGTCACTAAAATCCTAATTGCCGAAATTTACTAATTAAATCCCCAAAACTTTCCCAAAATTACAATTTAGTCACTAGCACAAAATTAAGCCCAATTAAAAATCAAATTAAAGTTCAAATAATATTCCTTTAACTTTAAAACACCATTTTAATATTTTTAGAACCATTTCACAAAATTATTGCTTATCCGATTAAAATACTATTATTTTAATTTTTCCCGGAATAACGAACCCTAGGAATCCGATGCGACCCGGATCGAATTTCCCCAACTAACACTCAAACTACTAACCCCAAAACCGGGATGTTACATGATCCCTTGACGAAGCCTCTGACGCAACAGAAGCATGATCATCACACTGAGTTACTCGATATTAGATATGTGAGTGATTGGTCTTAGTGCTAGTGGGAGATTGATAGAGTAAGCCCAAAGACCAATCATATGATGATTGTAAGGATACTTTTATTTACCAATTTTATTGAATAAAGGCATTACCATTTTTGTTTTCAGATATGTGTCAATTTATAACATAAACTGAGAAACAATAAGGTCCATATAATAATATATGTATTTTATTAAAAGATCCTTAGTAAAGTATTATTATGGGTATGGACAATAATAATACGCTTAAGACTAACATGTGATTAATTGATGACAGTGAGTTGTCATTGACATAGAGATGTCAGAATTAATACATGAATATATTAGTAGAGAATAATATATTGGATTGACCCACTATGAGCATATATCTTGGATTATTATGTGACGGTCACGATATTGCTCATAGTGACAACTATATGTATGATCCTTAGACTTGAGATTATTACTATCTCAACATATGTTGTTTTATATTTTGATGTAGTTAAACGTGTCTCGTAATTAGTTACACTATAAAAACTGACATTGGACATATTACAATGTATGTAGTGAGATGTGAATGATCAAGATAGTATTTGTCCTTCCTACATAATAGAAAATATATTAAAGGCCACTTGATTGAGTAAGACTACAAATGCATGGCCATGCTTGAATACGTTGATATGAGATATCACAAATTATTCATTAAAAGTAGTCCACTCTAGATATCAAGAAACATTAAAATAGGCTATACAAGCGTGACTATTTCAAGACTTGTGCCTATTAAAGATATAAAAGGACAAAAGGATATAATACATTAAGAGAGTTGGTCACGGACATGATACATCGAATCATGATCTCTTGTAACTTAGATGACAATGATATATTGATAGATGTCACTCATTGTTTGTAATATTAGAATTGTTCTAATATTATTACTAACGTTACAATGAGCCTACAAGGTCACACCCAATGGTTGAAAAGGAGCAAAAAATATATATGTATAAGTAGATTATATTTAATCCCGAATTTTAAACAAAGGATATAATTAAAGTAATTATATCCCTTTTCAAATTCGAATTAAATATATATTCCGAAATTTAAGAAAACAATAAAAGTAATTATTTTCTAAACAAATTCGTAATAAAACTCTTATACCTAGGGTTTCACATATATAAACGATCTTTGGGTCTAGCAACCATATTAGAGAATCCCGAATTCCCAAAACCCTAAAATCACGAAAAATAGTTTTTCGAGATTTGCTCTCAACCGGGTGAACTGAGTAGAGGCCGAGACGATATTCGTGGAGGCTAAAGATTCGAATTGTCGAACAATCGTGATTGTAGCAAATCCATTTGTTGTTTTTGCTCCTTTTCAAGGAACCTAATGTAAGTCATCACATCTCTTCCTCCCAATTTCGGATTAAACGTACATGGATCAGTGGAAAGCCCATCGTAAATTTGTTCTGCTGGACCGTGGGGTGTGACGACGGTCCCAACAAATCTATATTCGAATGATTAGATCAATTCATTGGTTCAATTGACTGGATAAATATGTATCCCAATTATACTATAACTTCGCATTTCTAATCCAAATCTGACCACTGTTCTATAATGCTTGATACCTCTCCCATTACCTTTGTTAGAAATCAGAATTTTAAGATAACCTTCCTCTTAGAGGAATGTTGGGCCAACTATGATGAAAGCAAAAACCTTATCAAGGATATTTGGGCCAATACAAATGGGAACACCTTAAACAAAATACAAAAGATTGGCAACCATCTAAATTCATGGCAGAATTCTCAAAGAAAAAAAAAACAAATGAACGCCTTCAATATCTAACTACATACATTAATAATAGTTTAAAACATCCAATACCATCTTCTAAGGAACACCGCCTCATTGAAGCAAAGAAAGAACTACAACCACTTCAACATAACAATGAAATATACTGGCCCAACATTCTAGAACCAATTGGTTACAACATGGAGACAAAAATACTTCTTTCTTCCATGCACGAGCAAATTGATGTCGTAAGAAAAAACAATCCAAGGCCTCTTTGATAATTCCAACACTTAGCACACAGAAGAATCCAACATTCTATCAATTGCTACAAACTAATTCCAAAATCTTTTCTCTACATCAAATTCAACTCCTTCGATTGATATCGTTGATAACATTCCAACCATATTTACACCAAAATTGAATGAAAACTTAAATCGACCCTACACAGTAGACGAAGTTATTAATGCTTTTTGGGATATTGATCCTTGGAAAGCTCTAGGGATCGATGGTTTTCCTAGTGGTTTTTATCGCCAACACTAGGATACACTAGGCAAGGACATAATACGACTATGCCTTGACCTTCTCTCAGGTACTACTAACATGGCTGAGGTTAACCAAACTATTCTTGTCCTAATACCGAAAAAAACCCAACGACAATGAGGCAACTTCATCCAATAAGCCTCTGCACTGTTACAGACAAAATTGTATCTAAAGTCTTAGTCAATCGTCTCAAAACATTCATACCTTTATGTATTAATAACAACCAAGCGACTTTTATCCAAGGTAGAAACATCACGGACAATATACTAATTGCACATGAACTACTCCATACTCTCAATACGGGAGACTCCCATCTATCTAACGGTGCAAGTTTGAAGCTAGACATGGAAAAAGCCTTCAATCGTGTTGAATGGCCATTCTTACATCAAATTATGCAACGTATGGGTTTTAATAACACATGGATTTCTACTATAATGAAATGTATCACTATTGTTTCATACCAAGTCCGTGTAAACGACTCTTTATCTCCATCTTTTAAACCAGAACGAGGACTCCGACAAGGAGACCCACTTTCTCCATTTCTCTTCACTTTTTGCACCCAAGGTTTAATAGCTATACTAATGTTGAACATGATAACGACAACCTCCCTGGACTTAGTGCTAGTCGGCACAACCAAAAAATAAACCACCTCCTCTTCACTGACGATTGTTTGGTCTTCATAAAAAACAACACCACTGAAGCAAATCATCTCAAATATGCTACCTCTTCTGGTCAAGCGATTAACTTTAAAAAATCGACAATCTACTTTTCCCCAAAAACTTATCTATCTCAAAGATCAGCTGATAACAATATTCTCCAAGTCCAAGAGGTTAATGATCCTGTTATTTACCTAGGTGTTCCTGTCTTGATTGGAAAAAACAAAACAACTTCGTTAGGCTTTACTAGAGATAAAGTTAACGTGTGTCTCTCCAAATGGGATAAACATCTACTATCTTTCAGTGGTAGAGAAATATTCATAAAATCCGTTATTCAATCTCTTCCACAATATGTCATGTCCTGCTATCTTCTTCCACATAACATTATCGATGATATGACCACTTCTATTCGCCGATACTGGTGGTCAAGGAAAGGTCACAAAAATGGCTGGCACATGCTTCCTTGGGAAATAGTATGACAACCAAAATCTGTAGGGGGAATGGGCTTCCGTGATATCCACAACTTTAATATTGCTTTATTAGGAAAACAAATTTGGAGACTACTTTGTGATCCATTTAACCTCCTTGGTCAGGTACATCAGGCTAAATACTACCCATCTGGCAACATCCTCGACGCAACTTCCACTAAACAATCTTCTTTTGTTGGGAAGGGACTCTGTACGGCCCTGAAAAAACTTCTTCCTAGTTTTGTTACAAGGCCAGGAATCAATAGCTAGATTAACATTTTCCATGATCAATAGGGAGGCTCCTCTCCGATTCAACTTTTTGGTGAATATGAAATTTCTAGTGAACTTCCAAAACGAGCTCGGGATTTTATGATTCGTGGACAAACAAAATGGGAAGAGCCTAAAATACGTTCCTTTTTCGATAGAGAGGATGCCAATGCTATTTTAAACATCCCTATAATTAATGACCACAAAGATACGACCGTATGGATGCATAAAGATTGTGGACATTATTCAGTCAAATCCGGCTATTTATTCCTACAAAAACCGCGTGGACCTCTAAATAGACCCACACGTATTTGGAAAACTATATCTAAGCTATAAGCCTTACCAAAGGTTAGAACCTTTGGATGGAGACTAGGTCATGATGCCCTTCCTACGGGATCCAAATTACTAAATGCTAATCTAAGTAATGGTATTTGCCCAATTTGTGCAGCTATGATTGAAACTCTGATGCATGCTTTGTGTGACTGTCCTGGTGCCCATGAAACTATTCGATTAGCAGATTTTCCTCCTTTAATCCATTCAGGTACTTTTACATCAACACTTCACTGGCTGGAGAGCGCAGTGACTAAACTTAACAACCAGGTCTTTGCTCTTTTTCTAACGATCCTATGGAATATCTGGAACAGAATAAATGGTTGGACTCATAATAACCATCTTCAGCCATCATGGTTAACCTTAGCAAACGCAAAATCCTTATTGAACAACTATCAAATGTAAATATTACCTCCTCTAATAGCAATCCACATAGACACATTCTTCCAAATCAAACTTGGCAAAAACCAGGCTGTCGCGTGTCAAAAGTGTGCATTTAGTGCAAGTGGACACATCGAAAGTAATAAGTGATAAGTAATTATCGGATTATCGTCTCCACAGGGACTGGTAGACTTAATATGCCTTCTTCACTTTCTTGTTCTGTAGAAAAGTAAAAAACACAAGTGAATTGAGTTCGTTTATCTAAACTAAAATAACTTAACAAAAATAAAGAGTTGGAATAATAGAGAGAGATGGGCTAGGATCCAGTTGCGTTGTATTGTGGATTTGATTGACTTGTCTCTGTCCATTGCAATCGTATATCATTGCCTCGGCAGCACTACAGTTTACTGCCTTGGCAGCGACAATACTTTCTACCGCGACAATCCCTTGCTCGTGGGAAGACCTTACCAAAGTTCGGGAAAGTGTCCTTGAATGACTCCGCTTATCCCTAAGTCAGAGTGTTGTTGATGACTAGTCCTTGATGATACCTCTCGGCGTGAACCAATTATACTCGCCAGCCAATCTCACACTTCTTTTAGCCGTTGAAACTCTTAACCTATCCCTAGGCCGAGTTAGTATTTCGCGATTGAAACACTGTACTTACCCCTTTCGTGAATCTAACTCTCCCGAGCATAAATAAATGGATTACTCACAAACTTCCCTCCCGGGCTTGAATACAAGAACAAGGAATAACAAAGGATAAGCAAACCTTGATAACTTTATTGCATTGAATCAAAGACAAAGTACAATCTCCTCTCACAATTACTCGACAACCTTCACCTAATCCCTAAGAAGGTTTAGAACATGATGGAGAGGAAAGAAACAAGAATAGAAATCGACTCTCTCCCTTGGTATTCCGTCTCTTGTACATTGGGTGGCTAGGTCTTTATATAGGCTAGACCTAGGGCAAACCTTTCTTAAGTAGAATACAACTTGGAGTAGGGAACAAGTCAAGTACATAATAATAAAAATATTTCCAAGTTTGATTCGGCTAAGGGGGCTTTCCTGCGTGGTCTTTCCTTGGGCTTTTCCTTGTGCTAGCCAGCTCCGATCCGTGGGCTTCAAGTCCAGACACGTTCCTTGGATTTTTATCTTTCCATCGCCTATAGTCTTGCTTCCTGTCTTTCTACTGCTGCCTCGGCATCAGGTCCTGCCTCGGTCTTGTCGCTACCGTGGCACTGGTTCTCCTGCACAGATATGAAAACGCTGTAAAACGTGTCTTTTTCTGTAAATATTATTTATATGAGCATAACTTCTAAATATATCACATTAAGCACATGCATTGGTCCGAGTGGGTGTATATTTGGTGATTAATACCCATAAAAGGAGTAAAAAGTGATAGTGTGTTGAGCACTTATCAAAGTGTTCTCTTCTTTTTCTAAACAACTAATTCTTGAGCCAATTTCGGGCACCTCAAGGATTATGTTTTTCTCTTCACTAATTCTTTCTTTCTTTTTTTATATTCCCTATAGCATACTAGAGCCAATTTCGGGTACCTCTAGCATGAAGAAGAGATTTTCTAGAGCCGGTGATAGGCACCTCTAGTTACTTTCCCAAAAATCTAAGTCTTTATCACCTAAGTTCATTAAAAGAATTCCTATAATCCAACAAGTCCCAAAAGTGTTTAAAATTCTTCCTATAGTAAGCTTCTAAGTTTTCATCCTTAAGCATCCTAAGGTTAAACCTTCTTAACAAAACCTAAACATGGTAAGGAGAAAGATTTCTATAGCCTTAAAGAATAAACTAAGGCAATACAGATGATAAGCAGTGCAAAAGTGTAGGCAGTTAATTCAAGTAAGGTGGGGAGCATAAAATTAAAAAAAAAATCATTGGAATACTCCCTTTTTGGCAAGGTCGCGACAGTTGATTGCTGCCTTAGCAGTGAAGCTGCACCCCCAAACTCAAACCAAGCATTGTCCTCAATCCTTTATATTGGAAGAAATACGCGGCAAAACAGAATATGAATATAAGAAGCAGCAAATAAAAATAGTAAAAGAAAGTAATATTGAATTAAGGAAATAGATTTTAAAGCGACTCCGAAGAGCTGCTTGTGACAATTTTTCTCCTCAGCCTTGCTGCCGATTGCTTTGTCCTTGGTGAGGGTGATGGTTACGCTTTTTCTTGCCAGGGCGGTTGGACTCGAGTGGGTGGTGTCCGTTGTATTGGGGCCTCTACCTCTTCTCCTTCTTCTACATCAGCCATCTCTTCGGTTAGCATTACGTCCGTTCCTCCTCCCATTGCTGTTGCTCCTCCGGTGTAGTGTGTACTTAATCCGGCGGTGGTGGAGCTTTAGTGCACATAGGCATCTATTTCGGCTAATAGACTGCCCATGATAATTGGTGATCGGGGTGGAGTGCTGAAAACGACCCTCCGCTTGGATGGCCTTCTGCTGGCAGATGTCGCGTATCAAAAGTGCACATTTAGTGCAAGTGGACACATCGAAAGTAATAAGTGATAAGTATTTTATCGAGTTATCGTCTCCTCAGGGACCGGTATACTTAATATGCTTTCTTCACCTTCTTGTTCTGTAGAAAAAGTAAAGAACACAAGTGAGTTGATTTGATTTATCTAAACTAAAATAACTAAGTAAAAATAAAGAGTTGAAATAGTAGAGCGAGATGGGCTAGGATCCAGTTGCATCATATTGTGGAATTCATTGACTTGTCTCTGTCCAATGCAATCGTATATCACTGCCTCGGCAGCACTGCAGTTTACTGCCCTGGTAGCGACAATGCTGTCTGCCGCGGCAATCCCTTGCTCGTGGGCAGACTTTACCAAAGTTCGGCAAAGTGTCCTTGGATGATTCCGCTTATCCCTAAGTCAAAGAGCTGTTGATGACTAGTCCTTGATTATACCTCCCGGCGTGAACCAATTATACTCACCAACCAATCTCACACTTCTTTTAGCCGCTGAAACTCTTAACCTATCCCTAGGCCGAGTTAGTATTTCGCGATTGAAACACTGTACTTACCCCTTTCGTGAATCTAACTCTCCTGAGCTTAGATAAATGGATGATTCACAATACCCTCTCCCGAGCTCAATTGTGAAAACAAGGAATAACAAAGGATAAGCAAACCTTGATAACTTTATTGCATTGAATCAAAGACAAAGTACAATCCCCTCTCACAATTACTCGACAACCTTCACCTAATCCCTAAGAAGGTTTAGAACATGATGGAGAAGAAAGAAACAATAATAGAAATCGGCTCTCTCCCTTGGTATTTCGTCTCTTGTACATTGGGTGGCTAGGTCTTTATATAGGCTAGACCTAGGGCAAACCTTTCCTAAGTAGAATACAACTTGGAGTAGGGAACAAGTGAAGTACATAATTAAATATATTTCCAAGTTTATATTTGGCTAAGGGGCTTTCCCGCATGGTCTTCCTTTGGGCTTTTCCTTGTGCTAGCTAGCTCCGATTCATAGGCTTCAAGTCCAGACACGTTCCTTCGATTTTTATCTTTCATCGCCTATAGTCTTGCTTTTTGTCTTTCTGCTGTTGCCTCGACATCAGGTCCTGCCTCGGCCTTGTCCCTGTCGCGGCACTGGTTATCCTGCACAGATATGAAAACACAGTAAAACGTGCCTTTTTCTGTAAATATTATCTATATAAGTATAACTTCTAAATATATCACATTAAGCACATGCATTGGTCCGAGTGGGTGTATATTTGTTATTAATGCCCATAAAAGGAGTAAAAAGTGATAGTGTATTGAGCACTTATTACACTCCCAAACTCGAACTATTGCTTGTCCTCAAGCAATGCAAACCATCAATTTGCCGAACTCTACTCTCTCTTGGTCTTACATGTCCATCTATTCTCCCCACCATAACTAGGCCTATTCTTAAGCCTTAACCATTCAGTTACCCAAGGGTTTACCTAGAAACAAACTATAGGAATTGTGAGTGTGTGCGTTTTTGTGGACAAGTTGATTAAAGGCTTTCTTAGATAAACTCTATGTTCAAGACAAATAAACATTGGTTAAGTGTTCTCTTCTTTTTCAAACCCCAAATCTTGAGCCGGTTTCGGGCACCTCAAAGACTTGTGTTTTTCTTTTCACTAAATTCCTTCTTTCTTTTCGATATTCCTTAAAACATACTAGAGCCAATTTCGGGCACCTCTAGCATGAAGAAGAGATTTTCTAGAGCCGGTGGTAGGCAGCTCTAGTTACTTTCTAAAAATCTAAGTCTTTATCACCTAAGTTCATTAAAAGAATTCCTATAATCCAACAAGTCCCAAAAGTGTTTAAAGTTCTTCCTATAGTAAGCTTTTAAGTTTTCCTCCTTAAGCATCCTAAGGTTAAGCCCTCTTAACAGAACCTAAACATGGTAAGGAGAAAGATTTCTATAGCCTTAAAGAGTAAACTAAGGCAATACTGATGATGAGCAGTGCAAGAGTGTAAGCAGCAAATTCAAGTAAGGCGGGGAGCATGAAAAATATAAAAAATTCACTAGAATACTTCCTTTTTGGCAAGGCCGCGGTAGTAGATTACTGCCTTGGCAGTAAATCTGCACCCCCAAACTCAAACCAAGCATTGTCCTCAATGCTTTATATTTGAAGAAATAAACGGCAAAACAGAATATGAATCATAAGCAACAAGTAAAAACAGTAAAAGCAATTTATATTTGAATAAAGGACAAAGAATTTTAAAGCGACTCCGAAGAGCTGCTTGTAACAATTTTCCTCCTCGGCCTAGCTGCCGATTGCTTTGTCCTTGGTGAAGGCGATGGTTGTGCCTTTGCTTGCCAAGGCGGTTGGACTCGAGTGGGTGGTGTCCTTTGCATCGGGGCTTCTACCTCCTCTCCTTCTTCTTCATCAGCCATCTCTTCGGTTAGCATCACGTCTGTTCCTCCTCCTATTGTCGTGGCTCCTCCGGTGTGGTGTGTACTTGGTCCGGCGGCGGTGGAGCTTTGGTGCATATAAGCATCTATCTCGGCCGATAGACTGCCCATGATGATTGGTGATCGGGGTGGAGTGCTGAAAACGACCCTCCGCTTGGATGGCCTTCTGTTGACAGACGAAGCCGCGGTAGAATCTGCCGCCCTAGATGGGCCGACAGCCAGGTATTGGGGCCGAGGATCCGCATGGAAGTACGGCCTTGATCCTCCCGGGGCTAGTGTAGTCTCGGTGTAAGGTGCGGTTGTGACGAACATGTTGCTTGGGAACTCCAGAAATTGTGCTCCTTGGTCCGGGAAAGCATGCAACATCATTTGGGCTAAGGTGCCATTGAAATCACTTGGTAATCCATGTACCGTTGTTGTCTAAGGTCCATTGCTGCCATCCGTTGCAAGATCTCTTGGTACGGGTCTGCTGTGGCAGAGGTGTGGGCAGTACCAGGCGTGTCTGCCGTGTACTGGGCCCCGGCAGCAGTATCGGCAGTGAACTGCTGCGGCGTTGCTTGGACAGGCTCTGCTTGCGTGATTTGCATGACTTTGTGGCAGAAGTCCCTGGTCCATCCTCGTCGTGGGGGGGTGTATTCGTCCGTTTCTTCGATGGGTACACATGTAGAAACACATAAACCCGTAATCAAGCAAGGGAAATACAATGGTCCCTTATCTTTCTTACTGCATTAATGAATTTCCCGTAGGATGATTTCTCCAACGTTGATGGTCCTCTTGTTGATGATGGATTGGATAAGAACCAATCTCTTGTGATCCACTGTGCTATTGTGTGATGTTGGGATGAGGTGTTGTTTGACGAAGGTGTTCCACATCTTGGCCTCCGGCTTTAGGCTTTGTCTTGTTACGGATCCTCTATGGGTACCGGTTTCCCATGGGGTATTCCCGTAACAAAGATCATCTTTGATGAGTTCATAGTCCTCGACAGTGATATCTTCCAAGAATTCGTCGTGGATATCACTGGCAGGGGTGAGGCCGTAAAAATTATTGATCGTCTCGGCATCGAGCTGGACAGGTCTGCCGCGGTAGTGAAGGAATAGGGAGTCTTTGTTGGGCCCATGAGCGTAGAACTCCCACACGATCGTGGCGTTCGCCTTGGCAGGTTGCAGACAAAAAATTTCCTAATTCTGGTACTTAATTTTGTCATATAGGTAGTGCTCAATACCGTAGTTCTCCTCATCTGCATGCTGGAAACCTTTCTCTTCCCATAGTTGCCGAGCGATGAAAGATCGGTTGAATCGATCTTCAACATTGGCTGGGGCGAATCTTTTATATGTTGCCATCAAGATAGAGAGATGTGAGTTCTTGGAGTTTTTTCTTGAAGAGAATCTGGAGATTTTACAACAATTAGTAGGCAGAGAGTAATGTGAGAGGAAGATTGTTATGAATTCTAAAGAAAACAAGAAAGTAAGAGTGAATAGTTCAAGAGAAGGAGTTTCTTATATAGGCCTCGGCCTTGTGACCGTTGAAGCCACTAGCCGTTTTGTAACCTTTCCTTTTTCTGCCGCGGCAGGAATCTCGGCAGACTAGCCGTTACACTGTTCTGCCTGTTGGGACTGCTGCGGCTCTGACACTGTTTTATTGCCTCGGCAGAGTTCCTGTTGTGAACTACTTTTCCCTTATTCTTGCTTATTAACCTAAGAAAAATAAAACATACGGAAAGAGAAAATACTTAAAGCAAAAATAATTAGAAAAATAAAAATAAACTACTAACCCTAATATAATAATAAAGAAATGGAGAGAGGTCATGTTACTGGTGGAGAGCATGCAAATGCATCTCCCAAAATTATTCTCTCCCTTAGGCCCAAATTGTGAATCGGTTGTGGGCCACTCATTTTTGCTGTCTGTCCATCCACCTTGGGCTTAATCTTCTCGCCGAATATTCTGCCGAGTAGACTGCCCAGGTAGGATATCTTATTATCTACTGTGTGGTTGGCCTTGCACTCCTCTGGATCATCATATTTTTTTAAGTTGTGGAATGCGTTGAGTTTGACTTGTTGGTCATTGACCCGCATTGTCAACTCTCCTTTTTCCACGTCAATTAGGGTACGTCCAGTTGCAAGGAAAGGTCTTCCAAGGATGATCGGTGCATTGTCATCTGCTTCACAATCAAGGACAAGGAAGTCGGCAGGAAAAATAAACTTATCAACTCTTACCAGTATGTCCTCAATTTTGCCTTCAGGTTGCACATAGGATCGATCCGCTAGTTGGAGCATCATTGTTGTAGGCTTCGGCCTTCCAATTTCTAGCTTTTGAAAGACGGATTTGGGCATGAGGTTTATGCTTGCTCCAAGGTTGCATAGGGCCTTACCTTCATAATCCTTACCTATCGCACAAGGTATAGTAAAGCAACCAGGACCTTTTAACTTTGGTGGCATGCAGTTATGCAGCATTGCCATGCATCCCTCGGTAGCAGCCACTGTCTCAAACTCACCTATTCGTTTCCTCTTTGATACCATGTCCTTTAGGAACTTGGCATAGTTCGGCATTTGTTCAATAGCTTCAACAAAAGGTATGTTGATGTGGACTTGCTTCAAGATGTCGAGGAACTTCTTGAATTGCTGGTCCTGTTTTTGCTTTTTTAACCTTTGTGGGAAAGGTGGTGGTGGTTTCATTTCATCCAGGGTTTCTTTAGTTTGAAATTTTATACCTGGCACCACTAGAGTTGTTGCTGCCTCGGCAGGCTGCTCAGGAGCTGCAGTGCTCTCTGCCGGGGCAGTGTTGTCAGCTTCAGTTTGCTCGGCCTCTTATTTTGCTTGATCCGCTGATTGAATTTGGCTCTCTGGGATTTTTTCCTTTAGCTGTAGACCACTACTAGTACTGATTGCCTTGCACTATTCATGGCTCATTACCTTAGCAACTTCAGTATTGCTAGGTAGGCCTCCTTGTGGTCTAGTGTTTATGCATTGAGCAAACTGCCCAACCTGAGTTTCCAGCGTTTTTATTGCCGCTTCTTGATTTTGCAGCCTCATCTCAGTTCTATTCATGAAGACATCTGTCCTCTTGATGAAATTACTATTTTATGCCATGTATGACTCAATTTTCATCATGAAGGCCTTTAGCGTGTTCTCCAATGAACTTACCGGTTGCTGCTGCATATGCTGCTGCGGCATTGACTGCTGGGCTTGCTGCTGCGGCAACGGTTGTTGAAATCTTGAAGGTTGAGTGATTGGGTTTAAGGCATTGTTTGTGTTGCTCCATGATAGGTTTGGATGCCTCTTCCATGAGGGGTTGTATGTGTTGGACATCACATTGTTGCGGTTGTAGTTCCCAACATACATATCAGTTTCTTGATTCATGCAATCAGAGGAACTGTGGTTACCTCCACATAAGTCACAGTATGAATCAATTACCTTGACCTCACGGGTATTGTGTTGTAACTGTAGGTTTTGCACCATCTTGGTAAGAGAGGCCAATTTTGTTGCCACTGAGCTTGATGAGTCTAATTTATTTATCGTGGCTTGGCGTCTTACTCCTCCTCGCCTAGATGTAGGAAACTGAAAGTCATTCTTTGCGAGTTTATTCAATATTTCAATAGCTTCCTCAGGTGCTTTATCCAGGAGTGTTCCGTTTGCCGAGGCATCTAACATCATCCTTGTCGGGGCATTCGTGGCATTGTAAAACATTGTCACTTGTGTCCATAGGGGAAGTCCATGCAAAGGACTCTTGTGCAATAGCTCCCTGTAGCGCTCCCATGCCTCGTACATTAGTTCGTCTTCTGCCTGTCGAAAAGAAGTAATTTCATTACGGATTCTATCATATAAATTAGTGGGATTAAAACGAGTAATGAAATCACGGCACAGTTTACTCCAAGATCCAATAGATCCTGCTGGAATGCTATTTAACCATGCTTTCGCCCTATCCCTCAATGAATAGGGAAATAGCTTTAATCGCAAGACATCTTCATGGACTCCTTGGATTTTGAAAGAGTTGCAGATTTCCATGAAGGACTTGAGGTGCTGCCTTGCGTCTTCAGTTGCAGACCCACCAAATTGTCCAATTGTATTTAACATATTGAACATAACGGGTTTGAGTTCAAAATGGGTTGCTTCAATCTCCGGTGTGACGACTCCTGTGTTTAATCCGTTTAAGTCCTCTTCTAGGAAGTCTCTGATAGTGAGTTGCCGCGGCCCAGGTGGCGGAGGAAGTCCTCCATTGCCGGCAGGTAAATTTTGTCCTGCCGGGTGTTCTGCCATGGCTCCTTGGATCTGTCTCCTCAACCTTTGCCTTGTTCTTTCGATCTCTGGATCTAACTCGTACAAGGGGTTGGTTGGATAGGCCCTGGTCATACACCAAAACAAGCAAGAGTAAAATAAAAATAAAAATAAACAAGAAAATAAAGAAAACAAAATTTAGTTGCCAGTCCCCGGCAACGGCGCTAAAAACTTGTCGCGTGTCAAAAGTGCGCATTTAGTGCAAGTGGACACATCGAAAGTAATAAGTGATAAGTATTTTATCGAGTTATCGTCTCCTCAGGGACCGGTATACTTAATATGCTTTCTTAACCTTCTTGTTCTGTAGAAAAAGTAAAGAACAGAAGTGAGTTGATTTGATTTATCTAAACTAAAATAACTAAGTAAAAATAAAGAGTTGAAATAGTAGAGAGAGATGGGCTAGGATCCAGTTGCGTCGTATTGTGGAATTGATTGACTTGTCTCTGTCCAATGCAATCGTATATCACTGCCTCGGCAGCACTGCAGTTTACTGCCTTGGCAGCGACAGTACTATCTGCCGCAGCAATCCCTTGCTCGTGGGTAGACTTTACCAAAGTTTGGCACAGTGTCCTTGGATGACTCCGCTTATCCCTAAGTCAGAGTGCTGTTGATGACTAGTCCTTGATGATACCTCCCGGCGTGAAGCAATTATACTCACCAACCAATCTCACACTTCTTTTAGCCGCTGAAACTCTTAACCTATCCCTAAGCCGAGTTAGTATTTCGAGATTGAAACACCGTACTTACCCCTTTCGTGAATCTAACTCTCCCGAGCTTAGATAAATGGATGATTCACAATATCCTCTCCCGAGCTCAATTGTGAAAAAAAGGTATAACAAAGGATAAGAAAACCTTGATAACTTTATTGCATTGAATCAAAGACAAAGTACAATCTCCTCTCACAATTACTCGACAACCTTCACCTAATCCCTAAGAAGGTTTAGAACATGATGGAGAGGAAAGAAACAAGAATAGAAATCGGCTTTCTCCCTTGGTATTCCGTCTCTTGTACATTGGGTGGCTAGGTCTTTATATAGGCTAGACCTAGGGCAAACCTTTCCTAAGTAGAATACAACTTGGAGTAGGGAACAAGTCAAGTACATAATTAAATATATTTCCAAGTTTATATTCGGCTAAGGGGCTTTCCCGCATGGTCTTCCTTTGGGCTTTTCCTTGTGCTAGCCAGCTCTGATTCATGGGCTTCAAGTCCAGACACGTTCCTTGGATTTTTATCTTTCCATCGCCTATAGTCTTCCTTTCTGTCTTTCAGCTGCTGCCTCGGCATCAGGTCCTGCCTCGGCCTTGTCCCTACCGTGGCACTGGTTCTCCTGCACAGATATGAAAACACAGTAAAATGTGCCTTTTTCTGTAAATATTATCTATATAAGTATAACTTCTAAATATATCACATTAAGCACATGCATTGGTCCGAGTGGGTGTATATTTGATGATTAATGCCCATAAAAGGAGTAAAAAGTGATAGTGTGTTGAGCACTTATCAGCAGACGAGGCCGCGGCAGAATCTGCTGCCTTGGATGGGCTGGAAGCCTGGTATTGGGGCTGAGGGTCCGCATGGAAGAACGACCTTGGTCCTCCCGGGGCTGGTGTAGTCTCGGTGTAAGGGGCGGCTATGACGAACATGTTACTGGGAAGCTCCGGAAATTGTGCTCCTTGGTCTAGGAAAGCGTGCAACATCATCTTGGCTAAGGTGCCACTGAAATCCCTTTGGTACTCCAGGTACCTCTGTTGCCTGAGGTCCATTGTTGCCATCCTCTGTAAGATCTCCTGGTACGGGTCTGCTGCGGCAGAGGTGTGGGCAGTACCAGGCATGTCTGCAGTGTACTGGGCCCCGACAGTAGTATCGGCAGTGAACTGCTGCGGCGTTGCTTGGACAGGCTCCGCTTGTGTGATCTGCATGACTTTGTGACAGAAGTCCCTGGTCCATCCTCGTCGTGGGGGCGTGTATTCGTCCGTCTCTTCGATGGGCACACCTGCGGCAACACATAAACCCGTGATCAAACAAGGGAAATACAATGGTCCCCTATCTTTCTTACCGCACTCGTGAATTTCCCGTAGGATGACCTTTCCAACATTGATGGTCCTCTTGTTAACGATGGATTGGATGAGCACCAATCTCTTGCGGTCCACCGTGCTATTATGTGACGTGGGGATGAGACGTCTTTTGACAAAGGTATTCCACATCTTGGCCTCGGGCTTTACGCTTTGTCTTGTTACGGATCCTCTATGGGTACCGGTTTCCCATGGGGTGTTCACGTAACAAAGATCATTTTTGATGAGTTCGTAGTCCTCGGCAGTGATGTCGTCCATGAATTTGGCGTGGATATCACTGTCAGGGGTGAGGCCGTAGAAATTGTTGATTGTCTCGGCATCTAACTGGACCGGCCTACCGCGGCGATGAACAAAGAGGGAGTCTTTGCTGGGCCCGTGTGCATAGAACTCCCGCACCATCGTAGCATTCGCTTGGGCAGGTTGGAGACAGAAAATTTCCCAATTTTGGTACTTAATTCTGTCGAAAAGGTAATGCTCAATGTCGTAGTTTTCATCGTCCGCATGCTGGAAACCTTGTTCTTCCACAGTTGCCGAGCAATTAAAGATCGGTTGAAGCGATCTTCAACGTTGGCTGGGGTGAATCGCTTGTATGTTGCCATCAAGATTTGAGAGATTTGATTTCTTGGAGTTTTTCTTGAAAAGAATCTGGAATTTAGCGAAGATTAGAGCGTAATGTGAGAGGGAGATTGTTATGAATACTAAAGAAAACAAGAAAGGAAGAGTGAATAGTTCAAGAGGAAAGAGTTTCTTATATAGGCCTCGGCTTTGTAACCGTTTGAAGCCACTAGTCGTTTTGTAGCCGTTACTCTTTATTGCCGTTCCCTTTTTTGCCGCGGCAGGAATCTCGGCAGACTAGCCGTTACACTGTTCTGCCCGTTGAGACTGCTGCAGTCCTGACACTGTTTTATTGCCTCGGCAGAGTTCCTGCTTGAATTACTTCTCCTTTATTCTTGCTTATTAACTTAAAAAAAAAATAAAACACACAAAAAGAAAAAAAAGTACTTAAAATAAAAATAAACTAACTAATCCTAATATATTAATAAAGCAAAGGGAGGAGATCATGTTACTGGTGGAGAGCATGCAAATGCATCTCCCAAAATTATTCTCGCCCTTTGGCCCAAATTGTGAATCGGTTGTGGGCCACTCCTTTTTGCTATATGTTCATCCATATTGGGCTTAATCTTTTTGCCGAATATCCTGCCGAGAAGACTGCCCAGGCAGGATATTTTAGTGTCTATTGTGTGGATGGCCTTGCACTCCTCTGAATCATCATATTTTTTAAGTTGTGGAATGCGTTGAGTTTGACTTGTTTGTCATTGACCCGCATTGTCAACTCTCCTTTTTCCACGTCAATTAGGGTGCGTCTAGTTGCAAGGAAAGGTCTCCCAAGGATGATCGGTGCATTTTCATCTGCTTCACAATCGAGGACAAGAAAATTAGCAGGAAAAATAAATTTGTCTACTCTTACCAGTATGTCCTCGATTTTGCCTTCAGGTTGCACATAGGATCGACCCGCTAGTTGGAGCATAACAGTTGTAGGTTTTTCCCTTCCAATTCCAAGCTTTTGAAAGACTGATTTGGGCATGAGATTTATGCTTGCTCCAAGGTCGCATAGGGCCTTACCTTCATAACTCTTACCTACCGCACAAGGTATGATAAAGCAACCAGGATCTTTTAACTTTGGTTGCATGCGGTTATGAAGCATTGCCATGCATCCCTCGGTAGCAACCACTGTCTCAAACTCACCTATTCGTTTCCTCTTTGACACCATGTCCTTTAGGAACTTGGCATAGTTAGGCATTTGTTCAATAGCTTCAATGAACAGTATGTTGATGTGGACTTGCTTCAAGATGTCGAGAAACTTCTTGAATTACTGGTCCTGTTTTTGCTTTTTCAACCTTTATGGGAAAGGTGGTGGTGGTCTCATCTCATCTAGGGTTTCATTAGTTTGAAATTTAATACCTGGCACCACTGGAGTTGTTGCTGCCTCGGCAGGCTACTCAGGAGCTGCAGTGCTTTCTGCCGGGGCAGTGTTATCAGCTTCAGTTTGCTCAGCCTTTTCTTTCGCTAGATCAGCTGATGATCTGGGATCTTTTCTTTCAGCTGTAGACCACTTCTAGTAGTAATTACCTTACACTGTTCATGGCCCATTACCTTAGCAACTTCAGTATTGCTAGGTAGTCCTCCTTGTGGTCTAGTGTTTGTGCTTTGAGCAAACTGTCCAACCTGAGTTTCAAGCGTTTTAATGGCTGCCTCTTGATTTTGCAACCTCATCTCAGTTCTATTCATGAAGGCATATGTCCTTTTTTATGAAATTACTATTCTCTGCCATGTATGGCTCGGTTTTTATCATAAAGGCTTTTAGCGTGTTTTCCAGTGAACTTACCGGTTGCTGCAGCATCTGCTGCTGCGGCAGTGACTGCTGGGCTTGCTGCGGCGGCAGTTGTTGCTTCGGTTGCTGAAATCCTGAAGGTTGGGTGATTGGGTTTAAGGCATTGTTAGGGTTGCTCCATGATAGGTTTGGATGCCTCTTCCATGAGGGGTTGTATGTGTTGGACATCATATTGTTGCGGTTGTAGTTCCCAACATACATATCGGTTTCTTGATTCATGCAATCAGAGGAACTGTTGTTACCTCCACATAAGTCACAGTAGGAATCAATTACCTTGACCTCACGGGTATTTTGTTGTAACTGTAGGTTTTGCACCATCTTGGTAAGAGAGGCCAATTGAGCTGCCACTGAATTCGATGTGTCTAATTCATTTACCGTGGCTTGGCGTCTTACTCCTCCTCGCCTAGATGTAGGAAATTGAAAATCAATTTTCGCGAGTTTATTCAATATCTCGATAGCTTCCTCAGGTGCTTTATCCAGGAGTGTTCCGTTTGCCGAGGCATCTAACATCATTCTTGTCGGGGCATTCGTGGCATTGTAAAACATTGTCACTTGTGTCCATAGGGGAAATCCATGCAAAGGACACTTGTGCAATAGCTCCCTATAGCGCTCCCATGCCTCGTACATTGGTTGGTCTTCTGCCTGTCGAAAAGAAGTGATTTCATTATGAATTCTATTCACGAGTAATAAAATCAAGGCAAAGTTCACTCTAAGATCCAATAGATCCCGCTGGAATGTTATTCAACCAAGATTTTGCCCTATCCCTCAGTGAATAGGGGAATAGCTTTAATCGCAAGACATCTTCATGGACTCCTTGGATTTTGAAAGAGCTGCAAATCTCCATGAAGGACTTGAGATGCTGCCTTGCGTCTTCAGTTGCAGACCCACCAAATTGTCCAATTGTATTAAGCATATTGAACATAACAGGTTTTAGTTCAAAGTGGGCTGCTTCAATCTCCGGTGTAACGACTCCTGGGTTTAATCCGTTTAAGTCCTCTTCTAGGAAGTCTCTAACAGTGAGCTGCCGCGGCCCAGGTGGCGGCGGAAGACCTCCATTACCAGCAGGTAAATTTTGTCTTGCCGGGTGATCTGCCATGGCTTCTTGGATTTGTCTCCTCAACCTTTGCCTTGTTCTTTCGATCTCTGGATCTAACTCGTACAAGGGGTTGGTTGGATTGGCCCTGGCCATACACCACGAAAAACGAGAGTAAAATAAAAATAAAAATAAACAAGAAAATAAAGAAAACAAAATTTAGTTGCCAGTCCCCGGCAACGGCGCAAAAAACTTGTCGCGTGTCAAAAGTGCACGTTTAGTGCAAGTGGACACATCGAAAGTAATAAGTGATAAGTAATTATCGGATTATCGTCTCCACAGGGACTGGTAGACTTAATATGCCTTCTTCACTTTTTTGTTCTGTAGAAAAGTAAAAAACACAAGTGAATTGAGTTGGTTTATCTAAACTAAAATAACTAAACAAAAATAAAGAGTTGGAATAATAGAGAGAGATGGGCTAGGATCCAGTTGCGTTGTATTGTGGATTTGATTGACTTGTCTCTGTCCAATTCAATCGTATATCACTGCCTCGGCAGCACTGCAGTTTACTGCCTTGGCAGCGACAATACTGTCTGTCGCGGTAATCCCTTGCTCGTGGGCAGACCTTACCAAAGTTCGGCAAAGTGTCCTTGAATGACTCCGCTTATCCCTAAGTCAGAGTGTTGTTGATAACTAGTCCTTGATGATACCTCTCGGTGTGAACCAATTATACTCACCAACCAATCTCACACTTCTTTTAGCCGCTGAAACTCTTAACCTATCCCTAGGCCGAGTTAGTATTTCGCGATTGAAACACCGTACTTACCCCTTTCGTGAATCTAACTCTCCCGAGCTTAGATAAATGGATTACTCACAAACTTCCCTCCCGGGCTTGAATGCAAGAACAAGGAATAACAAAGGATAAGCAAACCTTGATAATCTTATTGCATTGAATCAAAGACAAAGTACAATCTCCTCTCACATATACTCGACAACCTTCGCCTAATCCCTAAGAAGGTTTAGAACATGATGGAGAGGAAACAAACAATAATAGAAATCGGCTCTCTCCCTTGGTATTCCGTCTCTTGTACATTGGGTGGCTAGGTCTTTATATAAGCTAGACCTAGGGCAAACCTTTCCTAAGTAGAATACAACTTGGAGTAGGGAACAAGTCAAGTACATAATTAAATATATTTCCAAGTTTATATTTGGCTAAGGGGCTTTCCCGCATGGTCTTCCTTTGGGCTTTTCCTTGTGCTAGCCAGCTCCAATCCATGGGCTTTGAGTCTAGACACGTTCCTTGGATTTTTATCTTTCCATCGCCTACAGTCTTGCTTCCTGTCTTTCTGTTGCTACCTCGGCATCAGGTCTTGCCTCAGCCTTGTCGCTGCCGCGGCACTGGTTCTCCTACATAGATATGAAAACGCAGTAAAACGTGCCTTTTTCTGTATGACAACCAAATGATTTTGGGAGGAATTTCTCTTCCTCTTGTTGGATGTCCTGATGCTGCTTCGGTTGAACCACAAGCGATCCTAGCTGGACTTCGACTTGCATCTCAGAAAGACTAGACGAATATTACCTTTGAGACAGACTCAACCTCCTTTGTTAATAAAGTCAACCGGGATGGACCACACCTATCATCTTTACAGCCTTTGGTGTCCACAATCCGTACAACTATGAGGAGTTCAGTTAATTGTCGGATCTCTTATGTACCTAGAGGGGATAATAATATTGCTCATACTCTTGCATCTAGGGCCATGCGCATTTTATGTACTCTTTATTTTGATTCTGACATGCCTAATTTTATAAGGGCTTTTATAAACTCTGAGAGATTTAACTCTCCTATTCAATAAATTTCTAGGGGTACTCTTTTCCCCATAGGGGCTTCTAACTCCCCTCAGGGGTTGGAAGTGTTAGGGGTGTTTTAACGAGGCCCTTTTCCGTCAAAAAAATTTGAACGGGTTCATTATAAAGCCCATTTAGACATGAACGTTATAATCCCAATAAAAAGAACGCAAAATGATATTAAATCAAATTTTATTAGTTTCAAATAGTTAATTATGGACTTCTGAACCTAATTATACAACATAATCTCAATTTTCAGCTTTTTACTCAGTTATAATTTGAACGAATTCTCTAAAAAGGCCATTTAGACATGAACGTTTTAATCCAAACAAAATGACAACCAAATGATATTAAAATAAATTTTTAGATTTAAAACAATTTATTATAGGTTTTTGAACAAAATTATAAAGCTTAATCTCAAATTTCTAACTTTTTTACTCGGTTAAAATCGAATAGGTTCAGTATAAAGCCCATTTAGACATGCATGTTTTAATCCCAATAAAAACACCGCAAAATGATATTAAATAATATTTTATTAGTTCAAATAGTTAATTATGCACTTTTGAACATAATTATACAACATAATCACAATTTATTAGCTTTTTACTCGGTAAAAATTTGAACGAATTCTCTAAAAAGCCCATTTAGACATGCACGTTTTAATCCCCAAAAAACAAAAAACAAATGATATTAAAACAAAAAACAAATTATACAACTTAATCTCAAATTTCTAGCTTTTTACTCGGTTAAATTTCGAATGGGTTCACTATAAAGCCTATTTGGACATGCACGTTTTAATCCCAATAAAACAATCGCAAAATGATATTAAATCAAATATTTTGAGTTTAAATAGTTAATTATAGACTTTTAAACATAATTATACAGCATAATCTCACTTTTTCAGCTTTTTAGTCGGTTAAAATTTTAACGAATTTTCTATAAAACCCATTTAGACTTGCACGTTTTAATCCCAAAAAACAAAAACCAAATGATATTAAAACAAATTTTAAGAGTACAAATAGTTTATTAAGGTTTTTTGAACAAAATTATATATCTTAATCTCAAATTTCTAGCTTTTTACTCGGTTAAAATCGAACGGGTTCACTACAAAGCACATTTAGACATGCACGATTTAATCCCAATAAAAAGACCCTAAAATGATATTAAATAATATTTTTTGTATTCAAATATTTAATTATGGACTTTTAAACCTAATTATACAACATAATCTCAATTTTTCACCTTTTTACTTGGTAAAATTTTTTATGAATTCTCTATAAAGCCCATTTAGACATGCGCGTTTTAATCTCAACAAACTGATAACCAAATGATTATAAATCAAATTTTAAGAGTTAAAATAGTTAATTATGGGATTTTGAACAAAATTATACTACTTAATCTCAAATTTCTAGCTTTTTACTCGATTAAAATCAGAACGGGTTCATTATAAAACACATTTAAACATGCATATTCTAATCCCAATAAAATGACCGCAAAATTATATTAAATTAAATTTTATGAGTTCAAATAGTTAATTATGGACTTTTGAACCTAATTATACAACATAATCTCAATTTTTTTTAGCTTTTTACTCGGTTATAATTTTAACAAATTCTCTATAAAGCCCATTTAGACATGGATGTTTTAAGAGTTTAAATTTTAATCTAATTTTAACCTAATTTTCTAGCTTTTTACTCGAGAACCAAATGATATTAAAAAAATTTTAAGAGTTTAAATTTTTTATTATGGGTTTTTTCAACAAAATTATACAGCTTAATCTCAAATTTCTAGCTTTTTACTCGGTTAAAATTCGAACGGGTTCACTACAAAGCCCATTTAGACATGCACGTTTTATTCCCAAATAAACGACAACCAAATGATAGTAAAACAAATTTTAAGTGTTCAAATTGTTTATTATGGGTTTTTCAACAAAATTATACAGCTTAATCTCAAATTACTAGCTTTTTACTCGGTTAAAATTCGAACGGGTTCACTACAAAGCCCATTTAGACATGCACGCTTTAATCCCAATAAATAGACCCCAAAATGATATTAAATAATATTTTTTTTGTGTTCGAATAGTTAATTATAGACTTTTAAACCTAATTATACAACATAATCTCAATTCTTCAGCTTTTTACTCCGTTAAAATTAAAACTGAATCTCTATAAAGCCCATTTAGACAAGCACATTTTAATCCAACAAAACGACAAGAAAATGATTATAAAGTAAATTTTAAGAGTTAAAATTGTTAATAATAGTCTTTTGAACAAAATTATAAAGTTTAATGTCAAATTTGTACCTTTTTAAGCGATTAAAATTTGAACGAGTTTATTATAAACCCATTTAGACATGCACATTCTAATCCCAAAAAAATGACCGTAAAATAATATTAAATCAAATTTTGTGAGTTCAAATAGTTAATTATGGAATTTTGATCCTAATTATACAACATAATCTCAATTTTTTTTAACTTTTTACTCGGTTATAATTTGAACGAATTCTCTATAAAGCCCATTTAGACATGTACATTTTAATCCCAAAAGAACGAAAAACAAATGATATTAAAACAAATTTTAAGAGTTCAAATTGTTTACTATGGGTTTTTCAACAAAATTATACAGCTTAATCTCAAATTTCTAGCTTTTTACTTAGTTAAAATTAGAACGGATTCATTACAAAACCCATTTAGACATGCACGTTTTAATCTATTAAAAAGACCCCAAAATGATATTAAATAATATTTTATGTGTTTAAATAGTTAATTATGGACTTTTAAACCTAATTATACAACATAATCTCAATTTTTTAGCTTGTTACCCCGTTAAAATTCAAACTAAATCTCTATAAAGCCCATTTAAACATGCACGCTTTAATCCCAACAAACCGACAACAAAAAGATTATAAATCAAATTTTAAGATTTCAAATTGTTAATTATGGGCTTTTGAACAAAATTATAAAGCTTAGTCTCAAATTTTTAGCTTTTTACTCGATTAAAATTCGAACGAGTTTATTATAAAGCCCATTTAGACATGCATATTCTAATCCCAATAAAATGACCGTAAAATGATAATGATATTAAATAAAATTTTATGAGTTCAAATAGTTAATTATGGACTTTTAAACCTAATTATACAACATAATCTCAATTTTTCAACTTTTTACTCGGTTATGATTTGAACGAATTCTCTATAAAGCCCATTTATACATGCACATTTTAATCCTAAAAAAGACAAACAAATGATATTAAAGCAAATTTTAAGAGTTCAAATAGTTTATTATGGGTTCTGAACAAAATTATATACAGCTTAATCTCAAATTTTTAACTTTTTACTCAGTTGAAATTCGAACAAGTTCACTATAAAGACCATATAGACATGCACGTTTTAATCCTAATAAAAAGACCGCAAAATGATATTGAATCAAATTTTATGAGTTCAAATAGTTTATTATGGACTTTTGAACCTAATTATACAACATACTCTCAAATTTTCAGCTTTTTACTATGTTAAAATTAGAACGGATTCTCTATAATGCCCCTTAAGACATGCACGTTTTAATCCAAATAAAACGACAAAAAAATTATTTTAAGTCAAATTTTAAGATTTAAAATAGTTAATTATGGGCTTTTGAACAAAATTATACAACTTAATTTCAAATTTCTATCTTTTTACTTGGTTAAAATTAGAACGAGCTCATTATAAATCCCATTTAGACATGCACGTTCTAATAACAATGAAATGATCGCAAAATGATATTAAATCAAATTTTATGAGTTCAAATAGTTAATTATGGACTTTTGAACCTTATTATACTACATATTCACAAATTTTCAACTTTTTACTCGGTTATAATTTTAACGAATTATGTATAAAGCCCAATTAGAAATGCACGTTTTAATCCCAAAAAATGACAACCAAATGATATTAAAACAGATTTTAAGATTTCAAATAGTTTATTATGGGTTTTTAAACAAAATTACACCACTTAATCTCAAATTTCTAGCTTTTTACTCGGTTAAAATTCCAACGGGTTCACTATAAAGCCCATTTAGACTTGTACGTTTAAATGCCAATAAAAAGGCCCCAAAATGATATTAAATAATATTTTAAGTGTTCAAATAGTTAATTATGTACTTTTAAACCTAATTATACAACATAATCTCAATTTTTCAGCTTCTTACTCCGTTAAAATTCAAACTGATTCTCTATAAAGCCCATATAGACATGCACGTTTTAATCCCAAAAAACCGACAACCAAATGATTATAAATCAAATTTTAAGAGTTAAAATTATTAATTATGGGCTTTCGAACAAAATTATACAGCTTAATCTCAAATTTCTAACTTTTTACTCGATTAAAATTCGAACGGGTTCATTATAAAGCTCATTTAGACAAACATGTTCTAATCCCAATAAATGATCGTAAAATGATATTAGATAAAATTTTGTAAGTTCAAATAGTTACTTATGGATTTTGAACCTAATTATACATCATAATCTCAAATTTTCTGTAACACCCTCCACTCGGTGCCACATCGGGCCTCCGGCCCAAAACCTATATTTCAAAATCTCTTTCCAAAAGCCCATAAAGTTGGGTCCAAATCCATATCCATCATAATATAATAAAATCCAAATCCATTTTAAAACATAAATCCGAATAAATTAAGGTAGTGGAGCTCCAAAATATTACAACCGTTTAAAAACATTCGACAATAAATAAAATAGAGTTACAAATTACACATATAGGGTCCTACAAGTACGAATGCACACTATGCATAATAACAATACTCTGACAACAAATTCGATGATGAACCCACCGCGATGATGCTCCTCCGAAATCTTTCTTAACCTACGCACGAAAACACATTTATGATGACATGGGTACTCAACCAACCGGTCCACAACATGCATATCATAAAAATAAGCATAGCAACATGTATGATGACATGGCATGAGTACAATGATGCTACCATAACTGCCTAAACACATGATATCAAGATGGCATATATCAGCACATAGCATATGCAAGACAAGAGAAGACCACACAACATCTCAAGTTCTTAACTCGTATTTATATCTCATATATATATACTTATATATATATATCGGTGTCCATATCACCTCATAGTAGTATAAAAGTAGGGGGACCCATCAGCACTAAGCAAGGCCTGTGGCATGCCACTCCACAATATCCGCTAAGGAACCCATCAGCACTAAGCAAGGTCCTAGCTGGTGTTCCGCATAATATCACCAATAACCCATCAACACTAAGCAACGTAGTGTGTTCTGTGTAGCGCTATAAATGATGTAAGTGAACACACATATATGTGCAAGTATACACAGTCATACAAGTAATAATAGGGTGAGTAAGTATCGTTCCCACGAGGATCTATGTAAAGCATGCAGTCAAATTTGCCAAGACAAAAAGGGTTGTCACAAACTAAAATGGAAAACAAAGGTAAAGATATAAACAATAGAAAATGGTTATGTACGGTGAAGGTGTAAAATGGAAATGCTATGGCAATTCTAGAATGCAAGCAACTAAAATATGCCAAGGCAAAATGGTATGGATGATGATGGCAAGGTGAATGTATGGAGGTGGTGTGTGAGTGAATAGCAGAGAAATCGCTGAGTAACAAGCAAAACAATGAAAGTAAGTTGTAAATGCGGAGGCAAAAACAGAATGCAGGAATACGTTAAACAATATATTGTACTTCTCCTCTATTGATGAACTCTCTCGGGAATGACTGATGGTGGCTTCTATGGTTTCCTACCCCTTACCCCTACCTAACATATATCCACTACGGTGTATACCTACTCGACAGAGGTTTCTAAAGTGTTCCCGCTCTCTCGAGTCATAGGAACCTGATATTCTAAAATGCCAAGGTATTTTCGCCTGTCACGCGAATGACACCTTAGTCTATCGGTAAAGCACACTCCTTTTAGTCGTTGAAGCCTTCACCTACGCCTCTCTCGAGTGCTCTAGGATCCAACTAGGCCCTATTTTCAGTCTAGAACCCATTGCTCACGTAGATCCTCCCTTAGCTCCTCTCGGATGATCTAAGGATCTATAGTTACGCCTCTCTCGAGTGCTCTAACATGTATCTAAACAAGGGACACTCTCGTGCCTCTTACAATGCTTAAATAATTACCAACAATGAGCAAAGCAAATATACAAACACTTAGTAGGCAATATATTAAATAGAAACAAAAGTTAATCATCCATAAAAGCAACCACCGAAACAAAGCTACATGGTGGGGCTAAATGTTAAGATAAATCATCCACTAAATCTTAAACATCTAACAATCATCCTCATGAAAAGATAAACAAAATAAAGCAAGGAAGGAGGACTAGAAGACACCCTCGGTGTGCACTGCCGCAGGCTCTTCAACCACCATGGGACGCCTTGGTGTGCTAGCCCCTCTCGGGTGCTTAGCACACCACTCCCTTCGAGCTCTATCAATGGAGGTCCCCTTGGCCGGAGTTTGGAGGAGAAAGGTGGAAGCTTTTTGCCGCTGCAAAGACCGCCTCAAAGGTCTCTCTTTTCTGGTTGTTTCTCTAAAAAAAGCCTCTCTTTTTGTGTAGGTCACCATGTCTTTTAAAGAGGGTGAAAAACTCTAAAAGATGTGTAAAAGTCTATTTTTGCCCTCATTTTGTCCTGGTATTTCTGCAGGACTGGCAGAGGTGACAGTGGTCCCCTGCCCAGGTGGCTCGCATACAGGCAATATGGCAGTGGTCCCCTACTGAGGTGGTTGTAGCCAGCTCTAGTGGTCCCGAGCGGCTGTGGTAGCACCAGCTGACACTCTTATCAAAATATCTCTTTGTCGTTTAGCTCAGCCTAGGAGTTCTCTAGCTTTGCCATGGCATTTTCCTTTTGCTATCCTTCTGCAAATGTCATGACAAATTGCCTCAACTTCCGTTTCTGCTTCCCTGCACAACACCACTAAAGAGAACTACCTTTCTCGTGAAATAGCACCTATTACCATATGAAAATGTCAAGGCATAACCAAAAGACTATATGCAATGTCATGACCCTAAATGCAACTAAATGATCCTATATGAGCCTAAGGGCACTCAATAACTTAAGTAAAAAGGCCTAAAATATAGCCTTTTTGCAGAGTTATCACACCCCCAAATTTAAGCTATTGCTTGTCCTAAAGCAATGGATAGCAGCTAGCAGAGAAAGAATGTCATGACAAATTCAAAATCTAGGCAAGTAATAGGTCAGAGTGTCAGCCCTCAGAAAATGTCATCATATAAGACTTGAGGAATTTTCAAGAACACTGCCCTAGGACCAGTTCGACTGCGTGTGTGTGTGCATGAGTGAGTGTATCTAATCTATGCTTAGTTAACTTAGAAAAATTCTAAGGACTGTTCACTATTCTAGCAAGGCATGTTTGTTCATTAAAACATATTTTTAATACTCCCCATATTTATATATATACATTTTTTACATGCCAACAAACTGCTACGAGAGGAGCCACCTGTCACACTACCTTCTACTCATACCATAGCTGTCATTTATTTAAACGCAGTATCCAGGCAATGCCATGGCAAGTTAAAAGTGTAGCGTCACCCTGTGCCTCTTTCAGTAACTCATATGCACATGGAAATGCGGAAATGCCATGGCATAGCGGAGTATCCCTCTACAGATATGTCCAGGCATTTATTTTCAACTTCTCATACTAACTATTGGGGGTTCTCTATTAACATCAACATTCATTTAAGCATGCTAAGCTATTCAAGTTTTCACTCTATAAAAATTTTTCTAACTTTCCTAAGCATGGAGAACATACACTCGTGTAACAATAAAATAATCACGACCAATCAAATTCTAAGGCAGGTTCCATTCAAATACCAAGTCATGCATTCAATTCAATACTGGCCATATAAGGAATATCATCATCGGGCATCACTAACTATAACACTAAAAACTTAACCTAAACTTTTACAAATGTCATGGTATTTTTCTACAACTGCAGCTATCATGCACATGAAAAAGAGTTGAGAACGATACCTCCCCCAAACTCGAGGCAAGCATTGTCCTCAATGCACCTAAAAAAATTAAACTATATGCTATGCAATGCAAGTAAATGAAATGCAATGAGATGTACCTTGGCTACTTGGGCGATGTGGTGGAAATTCGACGCGAGGTTCGGCGCTTCAACGGGGGTGGGCTGACTTCAGGGTCAGTCTCTTCATCGGCTCCCCATGAATTTGATTTGCTAGCAGCTGAAGGTGGGGTTGGGAGCTTCCCAGCCGACATTTTGAGTTTGCGCTTCGATTTCTTCCTCTGAGGAGAGGGTATTTGTGATTCAACTGTAGGGGCTGCTGGTTGATGCTCTTCTTGTTGTTGTGCGGGCGGTACGGGCGGGTCTTCGAAAAGTGAAGAAATAAACTCGGCTTCCTTTTCTTTTTCAGCGGTAGGGTCCGGGTGATCTGGAGTCTGGGCTTGCTCCTCTGAAAATGTCGTGACATTTTCAAGAGTTTGTTCTTGTACTGGTAATTGCGCTTCTGGGGCTTGTTCCTCGTTCTCCGGCTCTGTTGGTCGTGCCTCCTCGGACGGCTTAGCTGGGGATGGTACCTGATTTAGATCAGGTGCAGCTCGCTTGGTCGGAGTTGAAGCAGCTGTAAATGCCATGGTATTTTCTTTTGCAGTGGGCAATATTGAGTCCGGGAAAACGGGAAATTCTTGATCGAGAGGAGGAAGCAGCTCTGCAAGGTAAGCTTTGATGACTTCGTCTCTTTGCTTCGTGTAGAGAAAAAATTCTTTAAGATCTTTGGACAAGTCATCCACTTTTGCCAGGGCATTATTGGACAGCTCCAGTGCCTCATCCTTGTAGAATGGAGCTCTTCCTCGAGCAGCAGCAGCGTGAGAAGATTCTGGCTGCTCATCTACGCTTCCCATTAAGGCGGTCACCTTCTCGGGCGAAATCTCTTTCATGCCTTCTAAAATTTCATCGTACGGATCTTCCGGGACATCCTTTTTCCGGCACAAAGCCGTGATCAGATTTGGGAACACAAGGGTGCTCTTGGGTCTCTTCCAACATGCGTGCGTCTCTTACACAATAATCCTCCCTAAATCCATGGGGCAACCAAATAAAATAGAATGCAACAGCATAAGGCGGGACAAACTTACAGTGGTATGATGCAAGGTAGGCATCAACTTGTATCGAACAAAGTGGCTCCACAACCGAGCATTGGGAAGTAGAGACTCTCGGTTCACCGTGCGCCGTGCTGCTTGCTGATCATTCCATACTGTCCCGGGCAAACACAAATCTTCCTTCACTCCCTGATAGGTTTCATAATCAGCCTCTTCTTCTTTCTTGGCGTGGCGGTCCACTCCTTGGGGAATCTTGAAGAATCGGTTGATAGCGGTGTTGGTGAAGTGAATATTTTTGCCCCGGACATAAACGGATTTCTGGTCTGGGCTATGGATATTTGCGTAGAATTCACACACTATTGTTGCGTTGACGGAGCTTGGATGTGCGGCGAACTTCTCCCAATGGTGTTGCGCCACCACATCTTTTACCTCTGGTCCCATCTCATCGGAGAGATTGAAGCCTAGTTCGAACAAAATCCTTCGGTTCTTGAAGCTCTTGAATCTTTCTTCCGCCGCTTGGTCCACAAAAACGGGAGGAGGGGGTGGTGCGGATCCTAAAGTTCTTGTGCGTACCATCTTTGAGTGAAAAGTAAGGACAGAAAGTAAGAAAGCTTGAAACTTTTCTTTAATGGAGGAGGGGGTTTGAAGAAGAAGAAGATGAAGGTTAAAGAAAAAAAAGGTGAAACCTTTATTTGTTTCCTAGTGGGGGGTGTGGGCTAGAGACGTGTGGAGGGGGTTAATTAGTGGGTGGTGATAAAGATGTCAGGTTTTTAATAGGAGAGAGAGAGGGTTGAATTTGAAATTCAAAATAAAATAAAGAAAAGGCTCCTCCTTTTGTCTTCTGCCGTCCAAAGTTTCTAAGTAGGGTTTCCTACTTTTCTCCTTCTTTTTCCTTCAGTCGTCCGCCTCCAAGGGTGTATAATAACCTAATAAAAATAAAAGAACAGATTAAAAAGGATTAAGCAAATAAAAGCAAATAAAAACAAACTCAAAGATTATTTATTTATGAACAGGAGTAAACTGAAAATGCCATGACATTTCAGTATGTCATGCATCTATCAGATATACGGTAGGTTTATCTCGCATCACGTGGGCTCCAGTGTAGATCTTCAGACGCTGCCATTAACTTTGAAAATTGTCCCATTCGTCCGGATTTTTGATGTCTACAGCTCCATGGGGATACACATGGTGAATTTCAAATGGTTTGGACCTCCTCGATTTCAGCTTCCCAGGGAAGAGCTTCAGCCTTGAGTTGAATAGGAGCACCTGTTGTCCCGCATGAAAATGTCGTGGCAAAATCGCTTGATCATGCCATCGCTTGGTTCGTTCCTTGTAGAGTTTAGCATTCTCATAAGCTTGGGTCCTAAATTCCTCCATCTCATTCAACTCTAGAAGTCTTCTCTCACCAGCTAAGTCGGCATCTAAATTGAGTTTCTTGATTGCCCAATAAGCCCTATGTTCTAGTTCGACCGGGAGGTGACATGCTTTGCCATAGACTAGCTTAAATGGAGACATCCCTAGTGGGGTTTTGAAAGCTGTTCGGTACGCCCACAACGCCTCATCAAGCTTTGGTGACCAATCTTTCCTTCTCAGATTCACCACTTTTTCCAAAATTTGCTTAATTTCACGGTTGGAAAACTCGGCTTGCCCATTAGTCTGGGGATGATATGCCGTGGCAATTTTGTGTCGCACCCCATATCTTTGTAATGCCTTGGCAATTAACTTGTTGTCAAAATGGTTACCTTCATCATTGATGATAGCCCTTGGCACACCAAATCTTGTGAAAATGTGCTTATGCAGAAACTTGAGCACTGTCTTTGCATCGTTCCTTGGTGTTGTAATGGCTTCAACCCATTTAGACACATAGTCCACCGCCAAAAGGATGTATAAATCTCCAAATGAGGATGTGAATGGTCCCATAAAGTCTATGCCCCATACGTCAAATAACTCGACCTCCAGTATGTTTTGTTGTGGCATTTCATGCCGTCTGGAAATGTTCCCAGTTCTCTAACATTGGTCGCAGGCTTGGTAAAATGCCTGGGCATCTTTGAATAATGTAGGCCAATAGAAACCTTATTGGAGGAGTTTTGCAGCAGTCCTCATCCCTCCAAAGTGACCTCCACATGGGCCCGTGTGACAGTGATGCAGAATATCACGTTGCTCTTCTTCCGGCACACATCTTCAGATAATTTGATCGGCACAATGATTGAACAGATACGGTTCATCCCAGAAATATGACTGCGCGTCATGTCTGAATTTCTTCCTTCCCTGGCTAGTCATGTCAAAAGGCAAAATACCACTAAAGAGAAAATTAGCAAGGTCAGCGTACCACGGAATTGTCGTGACATAAAGAATTTTCTCATCAGGAAATTCATCATGTATATCAATTTTGTCATGACATTGCAGGTTAACTTCTAGCCTAGAAAGATGATCAACAACTTGGTTCTCGGTTCCCTTCCTATCTACCACTTCTAAATCAAATTCTTGCAACAGCAGTATCCATCTAATGAGCCTAGGTTTGGCATCCTTTTTAGTCACTAAGTACTTAATATCTGAGTGATAGGTGTGAACAATAACCTTAGTGCCTATCAAGTATGACCTAAACTTGTCAAATGCAAATACCACGACAAGTAGCTCTTTCTCGGTGGTAGTATAGTTAAGTTGTGCATCATTTAAAGTACGACTAGCATAATAAACAACATGAAAAATTTTACCTCGACGCTGCCCCAAGACTGCTCCCACGGCGTAGTCGCTCGCGTCGCACATCAGCTCGAACGGTAATGTCCAATCTGGGGGAACAACAATTGGTGCAGTGATCAGGCTTTGCTTTAGCTCTGTGAAAGCGCCATGACATTTTTGATCGAACAAAAAAGGCTGGTTCTACTGCAACAACATGCACAAGGGCTTGGAGATCTTGGAGAAATCCTTAATGAATCTCCGGTAGAATCCCGCATGTCCAAGAAAAATTCTTAAGCCCTTGACATTTTTCGGTGGTGATAGCTTCTCGGTCACCTCGATCTTAGCTCTGTCTACCTCAATGCCTTTGTGTGAGATCTTATGGCCCAACACAATACCTTCCGTCACCATGAAGTGACATTTCTCCCAATTCAGCACAAGGTCAGGCTCTTCACATCGCTTCAGGACCTTTGCTAAATTGCCAAGACATTTCTGGAAACTATCTCCAGAAACAGAAAAATCATCCATAAAAATCTCAAGAGAGTCTTCAACCATATCGGAGAAGATAGCTTGCATACAGCGCTGGAAAGTTGCCGGGGCATTACACAATCCAATGGGCATCCATCGACAAAGCGTAAGTGTCATAAGGACAAGTGAAAGTGGTCTTTTCTTGGTCCTCCGGTGCGATAGCTATTTGATTATAACCCGAATATCCATCCAAGAAACAATAGTAAGCTTTGCCCGCCAAGCGATCTAACATTTGGTCGATGAAGGGTAGAGGAAAGTGTTCCTTCTTCGTAGCTTTGTTGACCTTGCGATAGTACATGCAAATCCTCCATCCGGTCACTACTCGCGTCGGCAATATCTCATTGTCCTCATTGCTCAACACGGTCGTGCTTCCTTTCTTTGGCACACATTGAACCGGGCTTACCCATGAACTGTCCGATATTGGGTAAATTACTCTAGCATCAAGCCATTTAAGAATCTTCTTCATAACAACTTGCTTCATGATCGGGTTTAGTCTACGCTGTGGCTCAACGGATTTGCCATGACATTCTTGCAGAAGTATCTTATGCATACAGATGGTAGGACTAATTCCCTTTAAGTCTGCCATGGTCCATCGTATTGCTCGTTTATGTTGTGACAAAACAGCAAGTAGACTTCTCTCTTGATCAGAATTTAAGTTCGCAGAAATAATAATAGGCAGGGTCTCGTCTTTACCCAGATAAGCATATTTCAAATGATGTGGCAAAATTTTTTGTTCCAGCTTTGGTGCATCGAGTAATGAAGGCTTAGGAGGACTGAATTCCTCGAAATCAAGAGGCTCGAAGCTCAAATTGTTTCTAGCTATCAGTAGACTAGATTGATGCTCCTTTAATGAAGGTTCACTAGCTTCTTCCTCTTCTTCATTCGTGAGCTCTTCATACTCATCAAGTTGCACGAAATTGTTGTGGTAAAATTGATCAGCTTCTGTAGATTGCTCACCTTTGTTATTCCTTGTTCTCGCATTCAAGCCCGGCATGGAAGTTTGTGAGTAATCCATTTATCTAAGCTCAGGAGAGTTACATTCACGAAAGGGGTAAGTACGGTGTTTCAATCGCGAAATACTAACTCGGCCTAGGGATAAGTTAGAGTTTCAGCGGCTAAAAGAAGTGTGAGATTGGTTGGTGAGTATAATTGGTTCACGCCGGTAGGTATCATCAAGGACTAGTCATCAACAACACTCTGGCTTAGGGATAAGCGGAGTCATTCAAGGACACTTTGCCGAACTTTGGTAAAGTCTACCCACGAGCAAGGGATTGCCGCGATGGACAGTATCGTCGCTGCCAAGGCAGTAATCTGCAGTGCTGCCGAGGCAGTGATATACAATTGCATTGGGTAGAGACAAGTCAATCAATCCCACAATACAACGCAACTGGATCCTGACCCATCTCTCTCTATTATTCAATCTCTTTATTTTACTTAGTTATTTTAGTTTAGTTTCATCACACCCAAAACTACTTGTGTTTTTTTTACTACAGAACAAGAAGACAAAAGAAGACATATTAAGTCTACCAGTCCCTGTGGAGACGATAATCCGATAAATTGCTTATCACTTATTACTTTCGATGTGTCCACTTGGACTAAACGTGCACTTTTGACACGCGACAAGTTTTTGGCGCCGTTGCCGGGGACTGGCAACTAAATTTTGTTTTCTTTATTTTCTTGTTTATTTTTATTTTTATATTACTTTTGTTTTTCTTGGTGTATGACCAGGGCCAATCCAACCAACCCTTTGTACGAATTAGATCGAGAGATCGAACGAACAAGGCAAAGGTTGAGGAGACAAATCCAAGAAGCCATGGTAGATCACCCGGCAGGACAAAACTTACCTGCCGGGAATGGAGGTTTACCGCCGCCACCTGGGCCGCGACAGCTCACTGTCAGAGACTTCCTGGAGGAGGACTTAAATGGATTAAACCCAGGAGTTGTTACACCGGAGATAGAAGCAACCCACTTTGAACTTAAACCTGTTATGTTCAATATGCTTAACACTATTGGACAATTTGGTGGCTCTGCAACTGAAGGCGCAAGGCAACATCTTAAGTCTTTCATGGAAATTTGCAACTCTTTCAAAATCCAAGTAGTCCATGAAGATGTCTTGCGATTAAAGCTATTCCCCTATTCATTGAGGGATAGGGCGAAAGCTTGGCTGAATAGCATTCCAGTAGGATCTTTTGGATCTTGGAGTGAACTCTGTCGTGATTTTATTACTCGCTTTAACCCTACAAACTTATATGATAGAATTCGTAATGAAATCACTTCTTTTCAACAGGCAGATGACGAACCAATGTACGAGGCATGGGAGCGCTACAGGGAGTTACTACACAAGTTTCCTTTGCATGGATTTCCTTTATGGACACAAGTGACAATGTTCTATAATGCCACGAATGCCCCGACAAGGATGATGTTAGATGCCTTGGCAAACGGGACACTCCTTGATAAAGCAACTGAGGAAGCTATTGAGATACTGAGCAAACTCGTGAAAAATGACTTTCAATTTCCTACATCTAGGCGAGGAGGAGTAAGACGCCAAGCCACGGTAAATGAATTAGACACGTCAAATTCAGTGGCAGCACAATTGGCCTCTCTTACCAAGATGGTGCAAAACCTACAATTACAGCATAATACCCGTGAGGTTAAGGTAATTGATTCTTATTGTGACTAATGTGGAGGTAACCACAGTTCCTCTGATTGCATGAATCAAGAAACTGGTATGTATGTTGGGAACTACAATCGCAATAATATGATGTCCAACACATACAATCCCTCATGGAAGAGGCATCCAAACCTATCATGGAGCAACCCTAACAATGTCTTAAACCCAACCACCCAACCTTCAAGATTCCAGCAGCCGATGCAACCACTGCCGCAGTAGCAGGCCCAACAGTCAATGCTGCCGCAGCAGCTGCAGCAGCAACCGGTAAGTTCACTAGAGAATACGCTTAAAGTCTTTATGATGAAAACTAGGTCCTACATGGCAGAGAACAGTAATTTCATCAAAAGGACAGACGTTTTTATGAATAGGACTGAGATGAGGTTGCAAAATCAAGAAGCGGCCATTAAAACGCTAGAAACTCAGGTTGGGCAGTTTGCTCAAAACATAAACACTAGACCACAAGGAGGACTACCTAGCAATACTGAAGTTGCAAAGGTAATGGATCATGAACATTGCAAAGCAATCACTACTAGAAGTGGTCTACAGCTGAAGGAAAAGATCCCAGAGAGTCAAATTCAATTAGAGGATCAAGCAAAGGAAAAGGATGAGCAAACTGATGTTGATAATACTGCCCCAGCAGAGAGCACAACAACGCCTGAACAGCCTGCCGAGATAGTAACAAACCCAGTGGTGCCAGGTATTAAATTCCAAACTAAAGAAACCCTGGATGAGATGAGACCACCACCACCTTTTCTACAAAGGTTGAAAAAGCAAAAACAGGACCAACAATTTAAGAAATTCCTCGATATTCTAAAGCAAGTCCACATTAACATACCGTTCGTAGAGGCAATTGAACAAATGCCTAACTATTCTAAGTTCTTAAAGGACATGGTGTCAAAACGGAAACGAATAGGTGAGTTCGAAACAGTGGCTGCTACCGAGGGATGTATGGCAATACTGCACAATCGCATGCCACCGAAATTAAAAGATCCTGGCTGTTTTATCATACCTTGTGCAATAGGTAAAAATTATGAATGTAAGGCCCTATGCGACCATGGAGCGAGCATAAATCTAATGCCCAAATCAGTCTTTCAAAAGCTTGGAATTGGACGGACAAAACCTACAACAGTCATGCTCCAACTAGCGGATCGATCCTATGTGTAACCTGAAGGCAAAATCGAGGACATACTGGTAAGAGTCGATAAATTTATTTTTCCTGCTGATTTTCTTGTCCTTGATTGTGAAGCAGATGATAATGCACCGATCATCCTTGGGAGACCTTTCCTTGCAACTGGACGCACCCTAATTGACGTGGAAAAAGGAGAGTTGACAATGCGGGTCAATGACCAATAAGTCAAACTCATTGCATTCCACAACTTAAAAAAATATGATGATCCAGAGGAATGCAAGGCCATTGACACAGGAGGTACCAAAATTTCCTGCCTAGGCAGACTGCTCGGCAGATTGATTGGCAAAAAGATTAAGCCCAAGGTGGATGGACATACAGCAAAAGGGAGTGGCCCACAACGGATTTACAATTCGGGCCAAAGAGGGAGAATCATCTTGGGAGATGCATTTGCATGCTCTCCACCAGTAATATGATCTCTTCCCTTTTCTTTATTAATATATTAGGATTAGTTTATTTTTATTTTTCCAATTTTTTTCTGCTTTAAGTATTTTTCTTTTTGTGTGTTTAATTTTTATTTAGGTTAATAAGCAAGAATAACGGAGAAATAGTTCACAGCAGGAACTCTGCCGAGGCAAAAAAACATTGTCAGGGCCGCAGCAGTCTCAACGGGCAGAATAGTGTAACGGCTAGTCTGCCGAGATTCCTGCCGCGGCAGAAAAGGAAACGGCAGTAAAGAGTAACAGCTACAAAACGGCTAGTGGCTTCAAACGGTCACAAGGCCGAGGCCTATATAAGAGACTCCTTCCTCTTGAACTATTCACTCTTGATTTCTTGTTTTCTTTAGTATTCATAACAATCTTTCTCTCACATTACTCTCTGCCTACTCACAATTCCTCGTGAAATTCTAGATTTTTTCAAGAAAACTCCAAGAAATCATATCTCTCACAATCTTGATGGCCACCTACAAGCGATTTGCCCCAACAAACGTTGAGGATCGTTTCAATCGATCTTTCATCGCCCGACAATTGTGGGAAGAACAAGGTTTCCAGCATGCGGACGATGAAAACTACGGCATTGAACATTACCTCTTCGACAGAATCAAGTACCAAGGATGGGAAGTTTTCTGTCTTCAACCTGCCCAGGCGAATGCTACGATAGTGCGGGAATTCTATGCGCACGGGCCCAGCAAAGATTCCCTCTTTGTTCATTGCCGCGGCAGACTGGCCCAGTTAGATGCCGAGACCATCAACGATTTCTACGGCCTCACTCCAAACAGTGATGTTCACGCTGAATTCATGGAGGACATCACTGCCGAAGACTACGAGCTAATCAAAGACGACCTCTGTTATGCAAATACTCCATGGGAAACCGGTACCCATAGAGGATCCGTAACAAGGCAAAGCCTAAAGCCCGAGGCCAAGATGTGGAATACCTTTGTCAAGCGACGCCTCATCCCCACGTCCCACAATAGCACGGTGGACCGCAAGCGACTAGTGCTTATCCAATCGATCATCAACAAAAGGACCATCAATGTTGGAGAGATCATCCTACGGGAAATTCACGAGTGCAGTAAGAAAGATAGGGGACCATTGTATTTCCAATGTTTGATCACGGGTTTGTGTGTTGCCGTAGGTGTGCCAATCGAAGATACGGACGAATACACTCCCCAACGGCGAGGATGGACCAGAGACTTTTGTCACAAAGTCATGCAAATCACGCAGGCGGAGCCCGTCCAAGCAACGCCCCAACAGTTCACTGTTGATACTGCTACCGGGGCCTAGTACACGGTAAACATGCCAGACACTGCCCACACCTCTGCCGCAGCAGACCCATACCAGGAGATTTTACAAAGGATGGCAGTAATGGACCTCAGGCAACAAAGGTACATGGAGTACCAAAGAGATTTCAACGGCACATTAGCCTAGAGATGTTGCACGCTTTTTCGGACCAAGGAGCTCAATTTCCAGATTTCCCCAGCAATATGTTCGTCACAGCCGCCCCTTACACCGAGACTACACTAGCTCTAGGAGGACCAAGGCCTTTCTTCCGTGCAGGCCCTCCGCCTCAATACCAGGCTGCCGGCCCATCCAGGGCAGCGGATTCTGCCGCGGCATCGTCTGCCAGCAGAAGACCATCCAAGCGAAGGGCAGTCTTCAGCACTCCACCCCGATCCCCAATCATCATGGGCAGTCTATGAGCTGAGATAGATGCCTATGTGCACCAAAGCTCCACCACCGTCGGACCAAGTACACACCACACCGGAGGAGCCACAGCAATGGGAGGTGGAACAAACATAATGATAACCGAAGAAATGGCTGACGTAGAAGAATGAGAAGAGGTGGAGGCCCCAATGCAACAGACACCACCCACAAGAGTCCAACCGCCCAGGCAAGCAAAAGCTCAACCATCGCCCTCACCAAGAACAAAGCAATCGGCAGCAAGGCCAACGAGAAAAATTGTTACAAGCAGCTCTTCGGAGTCGCTTTAAATCTTTGTTCTTAATTTAATATTAATTGCTTTTGCTGTCTTTACATGCTGCTTATTTCATACTTGTGCTGCTTACTTATCTCTTCAAATATAAAGCATTGAGGACAATGCTTGGTTTGAGTTTGGGGGTGCAGATTCACTGTCAAGGCAGCAATCTACTGCCGAGGCCTTGCCAAAAAGGGAGTATTATAGTGAATTTTTTTTATTTTCATGCTCCCCGCCTTACCTGAATTAACTGCCCACACTTTTGCACTGCTTATCATCAGTATTGCCTTAGTTTATTCTTTAAGGCTATAGAAATCTTTCTCCTTACCATGATTAGGTTCTGTTAAGAAGGTTTAACCTTAGGATACTTAAGGATGAAACTTAGAAGCTTACTATAGGAAGAACTTTAAACACTTTTGGGACTTGTTGGATTAGAGGAATTCTTTTAATGAACTTAGTTGATAAAGACTTAGATTTTTGGGAAAGTAACTAGAGGTGCCTATCACCGGCTCTAGAAAGAACTCTTCTTCATGCTAGTTCCCGGAATTGGCTCTAGTATGCTATAGGGAATATCAAAAAGAAAGAAAGAATTAGTGAAGAGAAAAACACAATCCTTGAGGTGCCCGAAATTGGCTCAAGAATTGGTTGTTTAGAAAAGAAGAGAACACTTAACCCAATTCTACTTGTCTTGAACTTAGAGTTTATCTAAGAAAGCCTTTAATCAAACTTGTCCACAAAAACGCACACACTCACAATTCTTATAGTTTGTTTCTAGGTAAGTCCTTGGGTAGCCGAAAGGTTAAGGAATAAGAATATGCCTAGTTATGGTGGGGAGAATAGATGGACATGTAAGACCAAGAGAGAATAGAGTTCGGCAAATTGATGGTTTGCATTGCTTGAGGACAAGCAATAGTTCGAGTTTGGGGGTGTGATAAGTGCTCAACTCACTATCACTTTTTACACCTTTTGTTGGCATTAATCACCGAATTTACACCTACTTGGACCAATGCATGTACCTAATGTGATATATTTAGAAGTTATGCATATAAAGATAATATTTACAGAAAAGGCACGTTTTACTGCATTTTTATATCTGTGCAGGAGAAACAATGCCGCGGCAGCGACAAGGCCGAGGCAGGACCTGATGCCGAGCCAGCAGCTGAAAGCCAGGAAGCAAGACTGTAGGCGATTGGAAGAAAAAAAATCCAAGGGACGTTTCTGGACTTGAAGCCCATAGATCGGAGCAGGCTAGCATGAGGAAAAGCCCAAGGCAAGGCCACGTGGGAAAGCCCCTTAGCCGAATTAAACTTGGAAATATTTTAATTATGTACATGACTTGTTCCCTACTCCAAGTTGTATTCTACTTAGGAAAGGTTTGCCCTAGGTCTAGCCTATATAAGGACCTAGCCACCCAATGTACTAGAGACGGAATACCGAGGGAGATAACCGAATTCTAAACTTGTTTTCTTTCTCTCCACTATGTTCTAAACTTTCTTAGGGTTTAGGTGAAGGTTGTTGAGTATATGTGAGAGGAGATTGTACTTCGTCTTTGTTTCAATGCAATAAAATTATCAAGGTTTGCTTCCTTTGTTATTCCTTGTTCTCGCATTCAAGCCCGGGAGGGAAGTTTGTGAGTAATCCATTTATCTAAGCTCGGGAGAGTTAGATTCACGAAAGGGGTAAGTACGGTGTTTCAATCGCGAAATACTAACTCGGCCTAGGGATAGATTAAGAGTTTCAACGGCTAAAAGAAGTGTGAGATTGGTTGGTGAGTTTAATTGGTTCACGCCGGGAGGTATCATCAAGGACTACTCATCAACAACACTCTGACTTAGGGATAAGCGGAGTCATTCAAGGATACTTTGTCAAACTTTGGTAAGGTATACCCACGAGCAAGGGATTGCCGCGGCGGACAGTATCGTCGTTGCCAAGGCAGTAATCTGCAGTGCTGCCGAGGCAGTGATATACAATTGCATTGGGCAGAGACAAGTCAATCAATCCCACAATACAACGCAACTGGATCCTGACCCATCTCTCTCTATTATTCAATCTCTTTATTTTACTTAGTTATTTTAGTTTAGTTTCATCACACCCAAAACTACTTGTGCTTTTTATTTTCTACAGAACAAGAAGACAAAAGAAGACATATTAAGTCTACCAGTCCCTGTGGAGACGATAATCCGATAAATTGCTTATCACTTATTACTTTCGATGTGTCCACTTGCACTAAACGCGCACTTTTGACACGCGATATTACCCAAGGGTTTACCTAGAAACAAACTATAAGATTTAGTGAGTGTGTGCGTTTTTGTGGACAAGTTTGATTAAAGGCTTTCTTAGACAAACTCTAAGTTCAAGACAAGTAGACTTGATTTAGTGTTCTCTTCTTAAAACAATAATTTCTTGAGCCAATTTCGGGCACCTCAAGGATTGTGTTTTCTCATCATTAATTCCTTCTTTCTTTTGATATTCTTTTTAGCATACTAGAGCCAATTTCGGGCACCTCTAGCATGAAGAAGAGTAGTTCCTAGAGCCGGTGATAGGCACCTCTAGTCACTTTCTCAAAAATCTAAGTCTTTATCACCTAAGTTCATTAAAAGAATTCCTATAATCCAACAAGTCCCAAAAGTGTTTTTAGGATCCATCTTATAGTAAGCTTCTAAGTTTTCTTTCTTAAGTATCCTAAGGTTAAACCTTCTTAACAGGACCTAACCATGGTAAGGAGAAAGATTTTTATAGCCTTAAAAGAATAAACTAAGGCAATACTGATGAAAAGCAGTGCAAAAGTATAGAAAACAATTCAAGTAAGGTGGTGGACATAATTTTTTTTGAAGAAACACTTAAATACTTCCTTTTATGGTAAGGCCGCGGCAGTAGATTACCTCGACAGTGGATCTACACCCCCAAACTCAAACCAAGCATTGTCCTCAATGTTTATAAATAGCACACAGCAGGATATAAAGAAGAAGACAAGTAAAAATATATATATTAAGGCATCATGAATATGTAAAATTTAAAGAGATTCGGAAGAGCTACCGGGAACAATTATTTTTCGTGGCCTTGCCATTGACTGTTTGACTTTTGATGATGGAGATGGTTGATTTTTGGCTTGTCGTGGTGGTTGGACTCTCGTTGTTGGTGTCCGTTGCGTTGGAGCATCCACTTCTTCTCCTTCTTCCTCGTCGGCGATTTCCTCGGTGACCATGATGTCTGTCCCGCCTTCATTTGTTGCGTCTGCCCCGGCATGGTGAATGCTTGGCCCGACAGCTGTTGAACTTTGATGTACATAGGCATCTATCTCTGCTAATAGACTGCCCATGATAATGGGGGATCTTGGTGGAGTGCTGAAGACTGCCCTCCTCTTTGATGGTCGTCTGCTGGCAGATGATGCCGCGGCAGAGTCTGCTGCCCTAGATGGGCCAGCAACATGAAATTGTTGCTGAGGGCCAGTGGGGAAGAATGGCCTCGGTCCTCCTGGAGCTGGAGTTGTCTCTGTGTAGGGTGCAGCTGTTACGAACATATTGGTAGGGAACTATGGAAACTGCACCCCTTGGCTGGGAAAGTTATGGAGCATCATTTGGGCAAATGTGCTATTGAAGTCCCTCTGATACTCCATGTAACGTTGCTGCCTAAGATCCATAGTTGACATCCTTTGAAGTATCTCCTAGTATGGGTCTACTGCGGCAGTGGTTTGGGCAGTGTTTGGCATGTCTGTCGTGTATTGGGCCCGGACAGCTGTGTCAGCGATGAACTGCTGAGGGGTTGCCTAGACTGGCTCTACTTGTGTGATCCGCATGATTTTGTGGCAGAAGTCTCTAGTCCACCCTCGTCTATGGGCTGTGAATTCATCCATTTCTGCCATTGGTACACCTGCAGTAGTACAAATACCAATAATTAAACAAGGGAAATATAAAGGTCCTTTATCTTTCTTACCGCATTCGTATATCTCCTTTAAAATTATTTCTCCAACATTGATGCTCCGTTTGTTGATGATGGATTGAATGAGCACCAATCTCCTTCGGTCCACCGTGCTATTGTGGGAGGTTGGGATAAGGCGTCTTTTGACGAAGGTGTTCCAAAGCTTGGCCTCGGGCTTAAGATTTTGCCTTGCTACCGATCCTCTATGGGCACCGGTTTCCCAATGAGTATTCTCGTAGCAAAGGTCTTCTTTTATTAGCTCATAATCTTCGTTGGTGTTGTCCGCCATGAATTCAGCATGGACATCACGTTCAGGTGTAAGGCCGTAGAATAGGTTGATTGTCTCGGCATCAAGTTTGACAGGCCTGCCTCGGCAGTGAACATATAAAGAGTCCTTGCTTGGCCCGTGCACATAGAATTCCCATACAACTATGGCATTGGCCTGGCTTGGTTGTAGGCAAAAGATCTGCCAATCTTGATATTTGATCTTGTCGAACAGGTAATGCGCAATGCCGAAATTTTCCTCATCAGAGTGTTGGAATCCTTGCTCTTCCCATAGTTTCCGAGCAATGAAAGATTTGTTGAAACGTTCTTCAACGGCGGTGGGGGTGAATCTGTTGTATGCAGCCATGTATGAGTATTGGAGAATTGAGGATCTTGGAGAGTTTCTTGGAAAGGTTCTGAAAATTCTGAGAAATCTTGTAAATAGACAGAGAGTATTGTGAGAAAGAGATTAGCAAGTAAATCTAAAAAAATCAAGAATGCAAGAGTGAATAGTTCTAGAGGAAGAAAGTGCTTATATAGGCTTCGGCCTTGTAGCCGTTTAAACCACTAGCCGTTTGATAGTCGTTTTAACATTTACTGTTGTTGCTTTTACTGCCGCAGCGGGAATTTTGACAGACTAGCCGTTACACTTTTCTTTCCGTTGGGACTGGTGCGGCTTCTGACACTGTTTTCTGCCCCGGCAACACTTTTCCTGTTGTGAACTATTTCTCCTTTATTCCTGCTTATTTTCCTAAAAATTAAACATAAACAAGAAAAATAATTAAAGATATAATAAAAAATTTAACTCTAAACTAACTAATCCTAATAATATAAAAAAATTAGAGGAAAGAGATTATGTCACTAGGGGAGTGCATGCAAATGCATCTCCTAAGGTGATTATCTCTTGTTTGCCAGAATGATGTTTCAGATGTTGGCCATTCTCTTTGACTTCATGTCCATCCCTTTTCGTTTTAATCTTCACTGCACCCTGTATGTCTGGACAGTGTGCTGTCTTGTTAGTTTCCTCCACTTCTGGCTTAATCTTCTTGTCCAATATTTTGCCGAGCATGCTGCCAAGGCAGTTGCTGCTGAAACAGGATATCTTGGTGCCTGCATCTGTGGTGTAGAGGACTTTGCACTCTTCTGCATCATCATATCTTTTCAAATTGTGGAAGGCATTGAGTTTGACTTGTTGGTCATTAACCCTCATTGTCAACTCTCCTTTTTCCACATCTACGAGTGTGCGTCCAGTGGCAAGGAAAGGTCTCCCCATGATGATCGATGCATTGTCATCTGCTTCAGAATCAAGGACAAGGAAGTCAGCGGGAAAAATAAATTTGTCAACTCTTACTAGTATGTCCTCGATCTTTCCTTCAGGTTGCACATATGATCTATCTGCAAGTTGGAGCATCATTGTTGTGGGTTTTGCCCTTCCTATTCCAAGCTTTTGGAAGAAAGATTTGGGCATTAGGTTTATGCTTGCTCTAAGGTCGCATAAGGCCTTTCCTTCTTAGTTTTTACCTATCGCACAAGGTATGATGAAGCATCCAGGATCCTTCAATTTGGGAGGCATGCGATTGTGTAGCATTGCCATGCATCCTTCAGTAGCAGCCACTGTTTCAAACACACCAAGCCTTTTTATCTTAGACACAATGTCTTTCAAGAATTTAGCATAGTTGGGCATTTTTTCAACTGCCTCTACAAATGGCAAGTTATTGTGGACTTGCTTTAAAATATCTAAGAATTTTTGAATTGATGATCCTATTTTTTCTTTTTCAACCTTTGTGGGAAAGGTGGTGGAGGTCTCATCTCTTCCAGGGTTTCATTAGTTTGGAATTTAATACCTGGCACCACTGGTTTTTATCTGTCTCGGCAGCTTGTCGAGGTGCTGCCGAGTTCCCTGCTGGGGCAGTGCTTTCTGCTGTGACATGACCAGTTTGTTCAGCATCCAAGTCCTCTGTTTCTTGTTCTTTTAGTGGGACTTTGTCTGCTGGGTTTCCTACATTCTCCTTCAGTTGCAGACCACTCCTAGTAGTGATTGCTTTGCACTGTTCATGGTCCATTATCTTAGCAATTTTAGTATTGCTAGGTAGTCCTCCTTGTGGTCTAGTGTTTATGTTCTGGGCAAATTGCCCAACCTGAGTTTCCAGTGCCTTAATTGTTGCCTCTTGGTTCTGCAACCTCATCTCAGTTCTATTTATGAATGCATTTGTTCTTTCGATGAAGTTGTTATTCTCTGCCATGTATGATTCAGTTTTATCATAAAGGCTTTTAGAGAATTTTCTAGTGAATTTACAGGTTGCTGCTGATTTATCTGCTGCTGCGACAATGGTTGTTGTATTTGCTGCTGCGGCAAATTGTGCATTTGTTGCAGGAATCCTGGGGGTTGAGTAGTTGGATTCAAGGCATTGTTAGGATTACTCCATGAAAAATTTGGATGCCCTTCCATGAGGGGTTGTATGTGTTGGACATCATATTGTTTCGGTTATGGTTTTCAACATACATGCTAGATTCTTGATTCTACATACATTTAGAAGAATTTTGGTTACCTCCACATAAATTGCAAAAAGAATCAATGGCCTTAACCTCATGGGTATTGTGTTGTAGTTGAATGTTTTGCACCATCTTAGTAAGAGAGGCCAATTGTGCTGCCACTGATGTTGATGTTTCTAACTCATTCACTATGGCTTGGCGTCTTACTCCTCCTCGCCTTGATGTAGGGAATTAAAAATCGTTCTTGGCGAGTTTGTTCAGGATTTCAATAGCTTCCTCAGGTGCTTTATCAAGGAGTGTTCCATTGGCAGAGGCGTCTAACATCATCCTTGTTGGGGCATTGGTTGCATTTTAAAACATGGTTACTTGTGTCCACAAGGGAAATCTATGTAAAGGACACTTGTATAGTAGCTCCCTATAGCGCTCCCATGCCTCATACATTGGTTCATCATCTGCCTGCCGAAAAAAAGTAATTTTATTACGAATACGATCATATAAATTAGTCGGATTAAAACGTGTAATGAAATCACGACAGAGTTCACTCCAAGATCCTATTGATCCTGCTAGAATGTTGTTTAACCAGGTTTTTGCCCTATCCCTCAGTGAATAGGGGAATAATTTCAATCTCAACACATCTTCATGGACTCCTTGGATTTTGAATGAATTGCATATCTCCATGAATGACTTGAGGTGCTGCTTGGCATCTTCAGTCATAGACCCACCAAACTGTCCAATAGTGTTGAGCATATTGAACATGACATGTTTTAGCTCAAAGTGGGTTCCTTCGATCTCTGGTGTAACGACTCCTGGATTTAACCCATTCAAATCCTCTTCCAAGAAGTCTCGAACAGTAAGCTGCCGTAACCCTGGTGGCGGCGGAAGGCCTCTATTCCGGCAGGTAAGTTCTAATCTCCTTGATTGACTGCCATAGCTCCTTGGATTTGTCTCCTCAACTTTTGTCGTGTATGTTCGATCTCTGGATCTAACTTGTACAAAGGGTTGGTTGGTTTCGCCCTGGTCATACACCAAGAAAAACCACAGTAAAATAAAAATAAAAATTAAAAAGCAAGAAAATAAAGAAAACAAAATTTAGTCGACAATCCCCGGCAACGGCGCCAAAAACTTGTTGCGTGTCAAAAGTGCGCAAATTGTACAAGTGAACACGTCGCAAGTAATAAAGTGATAAGTATATCAGATATTGTCTCCACAGGGATTGGTCTACTTAATATGTCTTCTTTTGTCTTCTTGCTCTGAAAAAGAATAAAATAAAGACATAAGTAAGATTTTGGTTGATGAATACTAAATAAAGAAAACTAAAGAAAGAGAGAATAAACAAATTAAAGAAGTGGCCAGGATCCAGTTGTGTTGTATAGTGGATTCAATTGACTTGTTTCTGTCCAATGCAATCGCACTACAATGCCTCGGCAGTACTATAGATTACTGCCTCGATAGGGATGATGCTTGTTTGCCGCGGCAATCTCTTGCTCTTGGGTAGACTTTATCAAAGTTCGACAAAGTGTCCTTTGATGACTCCTCTTATCTCTAAGTCGAAGTACTGTTGATGACCAATCCTTGATGATACCTCTCGGCGTGAATCAATTATAATCACCAACCAATCCCACACTTCTTTTAGCCGTTGAAACTCTTAACCTATCTTTAGGCCGAGTTAGTGTTTCCCGATTGAAACACCGTACTTATTCCTTTCGTGAATCTAACTCTCTCGATATTAGATAAATGGATTACTCACAAACTTCTCTCTCGAGCTTGGATGCAAGAACAAAGAATGACAAAGAATAAGCAAACCTTGATATTTTATTGCATTAAAACAAGAAACAAAAGTCAATCTCTTCTCACTAATACTCTACAAGCTTCACCTAAGCTTAAAGAAACTTAGAACATAATAAAAAGTAAAAGAGAATTCTAAAATCTAAGATGGAGTTGGCTCTCTATGACACTAAGTGCTTTGTGCCGAAAACTCTATTCCTTCTTCTTGGACGGCTAGGTATTATATAGGCTTGGTCTAGGGAAAATCTTTCCTAAGTAGGAGTATAACTTGGAGTAGGACACAAGTCAAGTCCATAAATAAAATATTTCCAAGTTTATTCCAACTAGGATTCTTTTCCGAGTGGCCTTTGTCTTGGGCTTTCCATGTGCTACCCAACTCCGATTCATGCACTACTTGTCCAGAAACGTCTGTTAACGCTCTAAAAAACGTATATTTTATACCCTTTTACTTAAGGTTTTGTTTGGTTTCAAGCTCATTTGCATTGCATCTCATTGCATTTAGTTGCATTTCATGTGCATTTGCATTTAGATTAGGTTTTTATTTTAATTTCTCTTTTATTTTAAAAGATGCTGCTTTGGAGGGTATTTTCTTGGTTTTGATGTGCAGATGCTGGAGCAAAATGGAATGATCGGAAGAGATGTTGTAGCATATTTCCATGGTGTTGGATCGAACTTCAATGATGCTACAACATTGTGGGCGGACAAAATAGAACGGAAGAAAGGACACACCTACAGCCCACTGTCCTCACGCGTTTTCCAGGCCAGCTGCACCCTGCAGACCTGCAGACTTGCAGACGTTGCACCTCCTCTGCAGACCTGCAATTGTCCCCTACAGACCCTGCATTTCTTCCATCTGCTGCAGAAAATGTCAGAGCATATTCCCTTGGCATCTTTAGGGCACAAAACCCTAAAAGCCTCCTATAAATACAAGGCCAAGCCTCCTTCAGCAAGCATGTTCGGAGGAAGAAAAAGAGAAAAATCAGTAGCTAAGGAGCCATAAAGGAGCGAGCTTTAAGGAAATCATGAGGGTGAAGAAAGAAGAAAGGAGGCCACTTTCGGTCATCTTCCACCTCTAGCCAAGCCACCATTGTTGGAGAGCTTCAAGTAAGGGATTTGCACGACTTCGGGAGGAGCGGCAAGCTAGGAAAAGTGTCACGGCACAAGCGTTTGAGACTTCCTTCCTCTTCACTTTGTTTACCTCTTTTCTAAGTAGTTGAATATGTATTTCAAAGGACGAAAGCTGAATAGTTTTTCTTACCTAGCCATGAACTAAACTAGTATGGCTAAGGCTTGTTTTGGATGATCTTTATTATGTTTTAATGGATGTTTATTGTTTCCAGTGTTTAACTTTGTGCTTTTTTCAAGAATGCTAACACATTTTCACTCTAAACCTTGGTTTGTAAGAGCACCGGGAGATAGCCATAGCTCAAGGGGTTCGAGAAGCTTAGATCTAGGGATAGGCAAAGCTAGACCAACTTGAACAATGGGGTTACCGCGGGAGCGGAATCCTAACTTGCCTTAGGGATAAGGTAGAGTTTCAACGACTAAAAGGGGTAGCACTTTATCAACATTAGGAGTGTTAGGATTGAGACCGGGAGGTAATGCCTTAGCATTTTCGAGTGTTAGGCCTTCTGACTAGGGATAGTGGAGGCATTTTCAGTAAACTCTGTCGAGCACTAGTAAACCAGTGGAACAGTAGCATTCAGGAGAACAGTGAGATCATACCATTACAAGCCTAGCCTGTCTTAAGCTTGAATATCTTCTCTGTGTTGTGTTTGTGCAGCTTTATTTATTTCTCCAATATCTGTTGAATTGCTACTGCATTTTCGTGACAATCTTTGTTTTGCTCCAGCATCACTGGTGACATCTTTATTTTGCTAAAGCATTTTGGTGACATTTGCAGAATTGCTTTAGCATATGATCATACAAAGGATTATTTTATCTTTTGTGTATGTTAACTATTTTTGAATTAACCTACCCAATCCTCGTGGGAACGATCTCACTCACACACTTTATTACTTGTTCGATGTGTATACTTGCACATTATTGCGCGTGAATCACAATCATATTTTAATCACACTCAGCACGCAACAATGTCCAACTCATTTTTCTCTTCAAGTCACCTACAATATCGTTACTTGTCCTTCAGCTGCTGCCTCAGCATCAGGTCCTGCCTCGACCTCAGTCGCTGCCGTGGCAATAGTTTTTCCTGCATAGACACATAAGTATAGTAAAACTCGCCTTTTCTGTAAGTATCATCTTTATATTTTACAGGAGAAGAATATCTAATTATCTCGCATTAAGCCCATGCATTGGTCCAAGTTGGTGTAGATTTAGTGATTATTGTCCATGAAAGGTATAAAAAGTGATAGTGATTTAAGCACTTATTAGCCGAGTTAGTATTTTCCAGCTAGAAAAATACTGTACTTATTCCTTTCGTGAATCTAACTCTCCCGATATTAGATAAATAAATCTCTCACAAACTTCTCTCCAGAGCTTGAATGCAAGAACAATGAATGGCAAAGAATAAGCAAACTTTGATATTTTATTGCATGAAACAAGAAAACAAAGTTCAATATCCTTTCACAAATACTCGACAACTTTCACCTAAACCCTAAGAGAATTTAGAACATAATGAAAAACAAAGAAAAAGCTAAATCTATTGTGAACTCTTCTCCTCTTTTCTCTTGGACAACACATCCTTTATATAGGCCAAAACTAGGGCAACATCAGCCTTGGAGAAGAAGTTTAGTAAGTTTGTACGTTTTCTTCGTTGAAAAGGTAAATCTCTTAATTTGGTTATTTCTATCTTTACACCGTCTTCTCGAACTCCAATTGCTCTGCAAAGTGTCTAGAAAAATCCAGCTTTTTATGCTCTTCAAATCAATCACCACTTTGACTTTTGGTCTTAAGAAATTCCCCACCTCGGCAAGATGCATCTGCTGCCCCAGCGGAGGTCTGGCTTTGAGTCTGCTTAGCTTCCATCAGTAGAAGCTCCCATCTGTGACAGGTTCGATCAGGGTCCAAATTTACCTGCAAATGCACAAAGATGCATTAAAGCTTATATTTTCTATAAATATCATCCTCATGAAGGCAACGTATGCAAATATCACACATTAGGCTCATGCATTAGTCCAAATAGGTGTAGATTAAGTAATTATTATCCACGAAAGGTATAAAAGTGATACTCTTTTGAGGACTTATCACACCCCAAACTCAAACTATTGCTTGTCCCCAAGCAATGCAAACCATCAAATTGCCATAACTTATTCTCTATTTTTCCTCTATTCTCCCTACCATAACTATGCCTATTCTGAGTCTTAACCTTTCGGCTACCCAAGGACTTACCCGGAATCGAGCTATAAGATTTTGTGAGTGTGTGAGTTCTTGTGGACAAGTTTGATTAAAGGCTTTCTTAGACAAACTCTAAGTTCAAGACAAATAGCTTTGGGATTAATGCTCTCTTCTTATAACAACAACTACATGAGCCAATTTCAGGCACCTCAAGGATTGTGTTTGATTATCACGATCTTTTTTTAAGCATACTAGAGCCAATTTCGGGCACCTCTAGCATAAAGAAGAGTGAGTCCTAGAGCCGGTAATAAGCACCTCTAGTCATTGTTCCAAAAATCTAAACCTTTATCACCTAAGTTCATTAAAAGAATTCCTATAATCATATATGTCCCAAAAGTGTTTTCAGAGTCAATCCTATAGCAAGCTTCTAAGTTTTAGTCCTTAAGCATCCTAAGGTTTATCCTTCTAAACAAGACCTAGCCATGGTAAGGAGAAAGATTTTTGTCGCGTGTCAAAAGTGCGCGTTTAGTGCAAGTGGACACATCGCAAGTAATAAGTGATAAGTATTTATCGGATTATCGTCTCCACAGGGATTGGTATACTCAATATCTCTTCTTCGTCTTCTTGTTCTGTAGAAAGAAATAAAATAAGACACAAGTAATTTGGGTTGGATAATCTGAAATAAAACAACTAAATAAAAGAAAGAGATTTGATAAATAGAGAGAGGTCAAGATTCAGCTGCGTTGTATTGTGGATTTGATTGACCTGTCTCTGCCCAATGCAATCGTATATCACTGCCTTGGCAGCGACGATACTGTCCACCGCGGCAATCCCTTGCTCGTGGGTGGACTTTACCAAAGTTCGGCAAAGTGTCCTTAGATGACTCCGCTTATCCCTAAGTTGAAGTACTGTTGATGACTAGTCCTTGATGATACCTCCCGACGTGAATCAATTATACTCACCAACCAATCTCACACTTCTTTTAGCCGCTGAAACTCTTAACCTATCCCTAGGCCGAGTTAGCATTTCGCGATTGAAACACCGTACTTACCCCTTTCGTGAATCTAACTCTCCTGAGTCTAGATAAATGGATTGCTCACAAAATTCCCTCCCGAGCTTGAATGCAAGAACAAAGAATAACAAAGGATAAGCAAACCTTGATAATTAAATTGCATTGAAACAAAGACAAAGTACAATCTTCTCTCAAAAATACTAAACAACCTTCACTTAAACCCTAAGAAAGCTTAGAACATAGTTTGAGAGAAAGAAAACATTGAATCTTTGAATCGACTCTCTCTAAGTATATCCCTATACATTGGACGGCTAGGTCTTATATATGTTTGGCCTAGGGAAAACCTTTCCTAAGTAGAATACAACTTGGAGTAGGGAACAAGTCATGTACATAAATAAAATATTTCTAAGTTTAATTCAACTAAGAGGTTTTCCCGCGTGGCCTTGTCTTGGGCTTTTCCTCATGCTAGCCAGCTCCGATCCATGTGCTTTATGTCCAGACACGTCCCTTGGATTTTTCTCTTCCTATCGCCTACAGTCTTGCTTCCTGGCTCTCAGCTACTGCCTCGGCATCAGGTCCTGCCTCGGCCATGTTGCTGCCGCGGCACTTGTTCTCCTGCACAGATATAAAACTGCAGTAAAACTTGCCTTTTCTACAAATATTATCTTTATAAGCTTAACTTCTAAATATATCACATTAAGTACATGCATTGGTCCGAGTGGGTGTAAATTCGGTGATTAATGCCCATAAAACGTATAAAAAGTGATAGTGAGTTGAGCACTTATCACATCTCCAAACTCGAACTATTGCTTGTCCTCAAGCAATGCAAACCATCAATTTGCCGAACTCTACTCTCTCTTGGTCTTACGTTTCCATCTATTCTCCCCACCATAACTATGCCTATTCTTTAGACTTAACCTTTCGGCTACCCAAGGGTTTACCTAGAAACAAACTATAAGAATTGGTGAGTGTGTGCATTTTTGTGGACAAGTTTGATTAAAGGCTTTCTTAGATAAACTCTAAGTTCAAGACAAGTAGAATTGGGTTAAGTGTTCTCTTCTTTTCTAAACAACAAATTCTTGAGCCAATTTTGGGCACCTCAAGGATTGTGTTTTTCTCTTTGCTAATTCCTTCTTTCTTTTTGATATTCCTTATAACATACTAGAGCCAATTTCAGGCATCTCTAGCATGAAGAAGAGTACTTCCTAGAGCCGCTGATAGGCACCTCTAGTTACTTTCCCAAAAATCTAAGTCTTTATCACCTAAGTTCATTAAAAGAATTCCTATAATCCAACAAGTCCCAAAAGTGTTTGAAAAATTCATCTTATAGTAAACTTCTAAGTTTTCATCCTTAAGTATCCTAAGGTTAAACCTTCTTAATAGGACCTAATCATGGTAAGGAGAAAGATTTCTATAGCCTTAAAGAATAAACTAAGGCAATACTGATGATTTAAATTAGAAGAAAATAGCGGGCAACAAAAATAAGCAGCATATAAAGAAACCAACAGCAAATAATATTGAATTATATGAAAAAAAATTAAAGAGACTCCGAAGAGCTGCTTGTAATAATTTTTCTCCTTGATCTTGCTGTTGATTGCTTCGTTCTTGGTGAAGGCGATGGTTGAGCTTTTGCTTGCCAGGGCGGTTGGACTCTTATGGGTGGTGTTCGTTGCATCGGAGCTTCCACTTCTTCTCCTTCTTCCACGTAGGCCATCTCCTCGGTGTTCATGATGTCCGTTCCACCTTCCATTGCAGTGGATGCCCCGGTATGGTGTGTACTTGGTCCGGCAGCGGTTGAGCTTTGGTGCACATAGGCATCTATCTCAGCTGATAAACTGACCATGATGATTGGGGATCGTGGTGGAGTGCTGAAGACTGCCCTGCGCTTTGAAGGTCTTCTGCTGGTAGATGATGTTGCGGCAGAGTCTGCTACCCTGGATGGGCCGACAGTATGGTACTGTGGTTGAGGTCCTGCGTGGAAAAATGGTCTTGGTCCTCTGGGAGCTGGTGTAGTCTCGATATAAGGGGCGGCTGTGACAAACATATTGCTGGGATATTCTGGAAATTGCGCCCCTTGGTCTGGAAAAGCATGGAGCATCATTTGGGCTAATGTATCGTTAAAGTCTCTTTGATACTCCATGTATCTCTGTTGCCTAAGATCCATCGTTGCCATCCTTTGCAATATCTCCTGATACGGGTCTGCTGCGGCAGAGGTGTGGGTAGTGTTTGGCATGTCTGCCGTGTACTGGGCCCCAACAGCAGTATCAGCAGTGAATTACTGGGGCGTTGCTTGGACTGGTTCCGCCTGCGTGATCTGCATAACTTTGTGACAAAAGTCTCTCGTCCATCCGCGCCTTTGGGGAGTGTATTCGTCCATGTCTTCAATTGGTACACCTGCGGCAACACACAAACCAGTGATCAAACATGGGAAATATAATGGTCCTCTATCCTTCTTACCGCATTCGTGAATTTCACGTAAGATGATCTCTCCAACGTTTGTGCTCCTTTTGTTGATGATCAATTGGATGAGCACCAATCGCTTTCGGTCCACCGTGCTGTTGTGCGATGTGGGAATGAGGCGTCTCTTAACGAAGGTGTTCTAAAGCTTTGCCTCGGGCTTTAAGCTCTGCCTTGCTACAGAACCTCTATGGGCACCGGTTTCCCATGAAGTATTCGTGTAGCAAAGGTCATCTTTGATCAACTCGTAATCCTCGACAGTGATATCCTCCATGAATTCAGCATGAACATCATGGTCCAGAGTGAGACCGTAGAATTCGTTGATGGTCTCGGCATCTAGCTGGACAGGCCTACCTCGGTAGTGGACAAAGAGGGAATCTTTGCTGGGCCCGTGCGCGTAGAATTCCCGCACGATGGTAGCATTCGCCTGGGCAGGTTGAACACAAAAGATTTTCCAATCTTGGTACTTGATTCTATCGAAGAGATAATGCTCGATGCCGTAATTTTCGTCATCCGAATGTTGGAAACCTTGTTCTTCCCACAATTGTCGGGCAATGAAAGACCTGTTGAAGCAGTCTTCAACATTGGCTGGGGCAAATCTCTTGTAAGTGGCCATAAAGGTTGTGAGAGATTAATTTCTTGGAGATTTTCTTGGAAGGAATCTGGGAATTTCACGAAGAGTTGTGAGTAGGCAGAGAGTATTATGAGAGCAAGATTGTTAAGAATTCTAAAGAAAACAAGAAAGCAAGAGTGAATAGTTCAAGAGGAGAGGGTTGCTTATATAGGCCTCGGCCTTGTGACCGTTTGAATCCACTAGTCGTTTTGTAGTCGTTACTCTTTACTACCGTTTCCTTTTCTTTCGCGGCAGGAATCTCGGCAGACTAGCCGTTACACTGTTCTGACCGTTGAAACTGCTGCGGCTCTGCACTGTTTTCTGCCTCGGCAGAGTTCCTACTGTGAACTATTTCTCTTTTATTCTTGCTTATTATCCTAAATAAAAATTAAACATAAACAAGAAAAATACTTAAAGCAGAAACAAATTAGAAAAAATAAAACTAAACTAAACTAATCCTAATATAATAATAATAAGGAAAAGAGAGGAGATCATGTTACTGGTGGAGTGCATGAAAATGCATCTCCCAAGATTATTCTCTCTTGTTGGCCAAAATTATAAATCAGATGTTGGCCACTCCCTTTTGTTGTGTTTCCATCCACTTTGAGCTTGATCTTTTTACCAAATAGCCTGCCGAGCATGCTGCCAAGGCAGGATATTTTGGTGTCTGTTATGTGGATGGCCTTGCACTCTTCTAGATCATCATATTTTTTTAAGTTGTGCAATGCATTATGTTTGACTTGTTGGTTATTAACCCTCATTGTCAATTCTCCTTTTTCCACATCAATTAAGGTGCGTCCAGTTGCAAGGAAAGGTCTCCCTAAGATGATCGGTGCATTATCATCTACTTCACAATCAAGGACAAGAAAATCAGTAGGAAAAATAAATTTATCGACTCTTACCAGTATGTCCTCGATTTTCTCTTTGGGTTGCACATATGATCGATCCGCTAGTTGGAGCATAACTGTTGTAGGTTTTGTCCTTCCTAATCCAAGCTTTTGAAAGACAGATTTAGGCATTAGATTGATGCTTGCTCCAAGGTCGCATAGGGCCTTACCTTCATAGTTTTTACCTATCGCACAAGGTATGATAAAGCAACCAGGATCCTTCAATTTTGGTGGCATGCGATTGTGTAGCATTGCCATGCATCCCTCGGTAGCAGCCACTGTTTCAAACTCACCTATTCGTTTTCTCTTGGAAACCATGTCTTTTAAGAACTTGGCATAATTAGGCATTTGTTCAATTGCCTCTAGGAATGGTATGTTAATGTGGACTTGCTTTAAAATGTCAAGGAATTTCTTGAATTGCTGGTCGTGTTTTTTCTTTTTCAATCTTTGTGGGAAAGGTGGTGGTGGTCTCATCTCGTCCAGGGTTTCTTTAGTTTGGAATTTAATACCTGGCACCACTGGGTTGTTGCTGTCTCGGTAGACTGTTTAGGAGCTGTAGCGCTTTCTGCCGGGGCAGTGTTATCAGGATCAGTTTGCTCAGCCTCCTCTTTCGCTAGGTATGCTGATGGATTTTGCCTTGCTGGAATCTTTTCCTTCAGCTGTAGATCACTCCTGGTAGTGATTGCTTTACACTGTTTATTGCCCATTACCTTAGCAACTTCAGTATTGCTAGGTAGTCCTCCTTGTGGTCTAGTGTTTATGTTTTGAGCAAACTGCCCAACCTGAGTTTCTAAAGTTTTAATAGCCGCTTCTTGATTCTGCAACCTCATATCAGTCCTATTCATGAAAGCATCTGTCGTTTTAATGAAATTACTGTTCTCTGCCGTGTATGATTCTGTTTTCATCATAAAGGCTTTAAGAGTGTTCTCCAATGAACTTACCGATTGCTGCTGCATCTGCTACTGCGGCATTGGCTGTTGGACCTGCTGCTGAGGCAGATGTTGCATTGGTTGCTGGAATACTAAAGGTTGGGTGGTTGGGTTTAAGGCATTGTTAGGATTGCTCCATGACAGGTTCGGATGCCTCTTCCATGATGGGTTGTATGTGTTGGACATCATATTGGTTCGGTTGTAATTCTCAACATACATACTGGTTTCTTGATTCATACACTCAGAGGAACTGTGGTTACCTCCACATAAATCACAAAAGAATCAATTACCTTAACCTCACGGGTATTTTGTTGTAGTTGCAAATTTTGCACCATCTTTGTGAGAGAGGTCAATTATGCTGCCACTGAATTTGATGTGTCTAACTCATTCACCGTGGCTTGGCGTCTCACTCCTCCTCGCCTAGATGTAGGAAATTGAAAATCCTTGTCGGGGCATTCCTGGCATTATAGAACATGGTCACTTGTGTCTATAGGGAAAATCCATGCAAAGGACACTTGTGCAGTAACTCCCTGTAGCGATCCCATGCCTCGTACATCGGTTCGTCATCTGCCTGTTGAAAAGAAGTGATTTCATTACGAATTCTATCATATAAATTTGTAGGATTAAAACGTGTAATAAAATCACGACAGAGTTGGCTCCAAGATCCAATAGATCCTGCTGGAATGCTATTTAACCAAGCTTTTGCCCTATCCCTCAGTGAATAGGGGAATAGCTTTAATCTCAAGACATCTTCATGAACTCCTTGGATTTTGAAGGAATTGCATATCTCCATGAAAGACTTGATATGCTGCCTTGCATCTTCAGTTACAGACCCACCAAACTGTCCAATAATGTTAAGCATATTGAACATGAAAGGTTTCAGTTCAAAGTGGGTTGCTTCTATCTCCGGTGTAACGACTCCTGGGTTTAATCCATTTAAATCCTCTTCCAGAAAGTCTCTGACAGTGAGCTGCCGCGGCCCTGGTGGCGGCAGAAGACCTACATTGCCGGCAGGTAAGTTTTGTCTTGTCGGGTGATCTACCATAGCTTCTTTGATTTGTCTCCTCAACCTTTGCCCTGTTCGTTCGATCTCTGGGTCTAACTCGTACAAAGGGTTGCTTGGGTTGGCCCTAGTCATACACGAAGAAAAATCAAAGTAAAATAAAAATAAAAAGAAGAAACAAGAAAATAAAGAAAACAAAATTTAGTTGCCAATCCCCGGCAGCGGCGCCAAAAACTTGTCGCGTGTCAAAAGTGCGCGTTTAGTGCAAGTGGACACATTGCAAGTAATAAGTGATAAGTATTTATCGGATTATAGTCTCCACAGGGATTGGTGTACTCAATATGTCTTTTTTGTCTTCTTATTCTTGTCGCGTGTCAAAAGTGCGCGTTTAGTGCAAGTGGACACATCGCAAGTAATAAGTGATAAGTATTTATCAAGTTATCGTCTCCTCAGGGACCGGTATACTTAATATGCTTTCTTTATCTTCTTGCTCTGTAGAAAAATAAAAACACAAATGAATATAAAAGAGTCAAAATATTAAAGAGAAAGATGGGCCAGGATCCAGTTGTATTGTATTGTGGACTTGATTGACTTGTCTTTATCCAATGCAATCGCATATCTCTGCCTCGGCAGCACTGCAGTTTACTGCCTGGGCAGCGATAACGCTGTCTGCCGCGGCAATCCCTTGCTCGTGGGCAGACTTTACCAAAGTTCGGCAAAGTGTCCTTGAATGACTCAGCTTATCCCTACGTCAGAGTGTTGTTGATGACTAGTCCTTGATGATACCTCCCGGCGTGAACCAATTATACTCACCAACCAATCTCACACTTCTTTTAGCCGTTGAAACTCTTAACCTATCCCTAGGCCGAGTTAGTATTTCGCGATTGAAACACCGTACTTACCCCTTTCGTGAATCTAACTCTCCCGAGCTTAGATAAATGGATTACTCACAAACTTCCCTCCCGGGCTTGAATGCAAGAACAAGGAATAACAAAGGATAAGCAAACCTTGATAATTCTTATTGCATTGAATGAAAGATAAAGTACAATCTCCTTTCACAAATACTCCACAACCTTCACCTAAACCCTATGAAGGTTTTAGAACATGATGGAGAGGAAAGAAACAAGAGTAGAAGTCGGCTCTCCCTAAGTATTTCGATATTTGATACATTGGGTGGCTAGGTCTTTATATAGGCTAGACTTAGGGCAAACCTTTCCTAAGTAGAATACAACTTGGAGTAGGCAACAAGTCAAGTACATAATAATATTATATTTCCAAGTTTGAATTCGGCTAAGGGGGCTTTCCCGCATGGTCTTCCTTTGGGCTTTTCCTTGCGCTAGCCAGCTCCGAATCATGGGCTTCAAGTCCAGACACGTTCCTTGGATTTTTGTCCTTCCATCGCCTATCACTTTGCTTCCTGTCTTCCTCCTGCTGCCTCGGCATCAGGTCCTGCCTCGGCCTTGTCTCTGCCGCGGCACTGGTTCTCCTGCACAGATATGAAAACGCATTAAAACGCGCCTTTTTCTATAAATATTATCTATTTAAGTATAACTTCTAAATATATCAAATTAAGCACATGCATTGGTTCAAGTGGGTGAATATTTGGTGATAAATGCCGATAAAAGGAGTATAAAGTGATAGTATGTTGAGCACTTATCACACCCCCAAACTCAAACTATTGCTTGTCCTCAAGCAATGCAAACCATCAATTTGCCGAACTCTATTCTCTCTCGGTCTTACATGTCCATCTATTCTCCCCACCATAGCTAGGCCTATCTTTTAAGCCTTAACCATTCGGCTACCTAAGAATTTACCTAGAAACAAACTATAGGATTTGTGAGTGTGTGCATTTTTGTGGACAAGTTGATTAAAGGCTTTCTTAGATAAACTCTAAGTTCAAGACAAGTAGACATTGGTTTAAGTGCTCTCTTCTTTTTCAAACCCCAAATCTTGAGCCGGTTTCGGGCACCTCAAAGACTTGTGTTTTCACTAAAAATCTTTTTGTCTTTTTTTTTATATTCCTTAATACATACTAGAGCCAATTTCGGGCACCTCTAGTATGAAGAAGAGATTTTCTAGAGCCGGTGGTAGGCACCTCTAGTTACTTTTCCAAAAATCTAAGTCTTTATCACCTAAGTTCATTAAAAGAATTCCTATAATCCACAAGTCCCAAAAGTGTTTAAAATTCTTCCTATAGTAAGCTTCTAAATTTTCATCCTTAAGCATCCTAAGGTTAAGCCCTCTTAACAGAACCTAAACATGGTAAGGAGAAAGATTTCTATAGCCTTAAAGAATAAACTAAGGCAATACTGATGATGGACAGTGCAAGAGTGTAGGCAGTTAATTCAAGTAAGGCGGGGAGCATAAAAATAAAAAAAAATCACTGGAATACTCCCTTTTTGGCAAGGCAACGGCAGTAGATTGCTGCCTTGGCAGTGAATCTGCACCCCCAAACTCAAACCAAGCATTGTCCTCAATGCTTTATATTTGGAAGGAATAAACGGCAAAACAGAATATGAATTATATGCAGCAAGGGAAGATAGTAAAAGCAATTGAATATTGAAATAAAGGACAAAGAATTTTAGAGCGAAATGGTTGTAACAATTTTTCTCCATTGCCTAGATGCCATGTGCTTTGTCCTTGGGGAGGAAGATGGTTGCGCCTTTGCTTGCCTCGGTGGCTAGACTCGAGTGGGTGGGGTCCTATGCATTGGGGCTTCTACTTCTTCTCCTTCTTCAACATCCGCCATCTCTTCGGTTATCATCACGTCCGTTCCTCCTCCCATCGCAGTGGCTCCTCCGGTGTGGTGTGTGCTTGGGCCGGCGGCAGTAGAGCCTTGGTGTACATAAGCATCTATCTCGGCGGATAGACTGCCCATGATAATTGGCGATCTTGGTGGAGTGCTGAAAACGGATCTCCACTTGGATGGCCTTCGGCTAACAGATGAGGCCGCGGCAGAATCTGCTGGCCTAGATGGTCTAGCAGCCTGGTATTGGGGCTGAGGGTCCGGATGGAAGAACGGCCGCGGTCCTCCTGGGTTGGTGTAGTCTCGGTGTAGGGTACGGCAGTAACGAACATATTGCTTGGGAACTCCGGGAATTGTACGCCTTGGTCCGGGAAAGCGTGCATCATCATTTGGGCGAGCGTTCGATTGAAGTCCCGTTGTTGTCGAAGATCCATCGCGGCCATGCGCTGCAAGATTTCTTGATACGGGTCTGCTGCGGCAGAGGTGTGGGCAGTACCAGGCATATCTACCGTGTACTGGGCCCCGGCAGCAGTATCGGCAGTGAACTACTGCGGTGTTGCCTAGACAGGTTCTGCTTGTGTGATCTGCATGACTTTGTGGCAGAATTCCCTGGTCCATCCTCTTCTTGGGGGTGTGTATTCATCGGTTTCTTCAATGGGTACACCTGCAGAAACACATAAACCCGTAATCAAGCAAGGGAAATACAATGGTCCTCGATCTTTCTTACCGCACTCGTGAATCTCCCGTAGGATAATTTCTCCAACGTTGATGGTCCTTTTGTTGATGATGGATTGGATGAGCACCAATTTCTTGCGATCCACCGTGCTATTATGTGATGTTGGGATGAGGCGTCGTTTGACGAAGGTGTTCCACATCTTGGCCTCCGGCTTCAAACTTTGTCTTGTTATGGAACCCCGATGGGTACCGGTTTCCCATGGAGTGTTCGCGTAACAAAGATCGTCTTTGATAAGTTCATAGTCTTCGGCAGTGATATCTTCCAAGAAATCAGCATGGAGATCACTGTTTGGGGTGAGGCCGTAGAAGCTGTTGATTATCTCGGCATCGAGTTGCACTGGCTTGCCGCGGCAGTGAACAAAGAGAGAGTCTTTGCTGGGCCCATGAGCGTAGAACTCCCGTACTATTGTGGCGTTTGCCGGGGCAGGTTGCAAACAGAATATTTCCCAATTTTGGTACTTGATTCTGTCGAACAAGTAGTGATCGATACCATAATTCTCTTCCTCCGCGTGCTGGAACCCTTGTTCTTCCCATTGTTGCCTTGCGATGAAAGATCGATTGAATCGTTCTTCAACGTTGGCTGGGGCAAATCTTTTGTAAGTTGCCATCAAGAAAGAGAAAATTGAGTTCTTGGAGGTTTTCTTGAAGAGAAACTGGAGAATTAGAAGGGATTAGTAGGCAGAGAGTAATTTGAGAGAGGGATTGTTAAGAATACTAAAGAAAGCAAGAAAGTAAGAGTGAATAGTTCAAGAGGAAGGAGTGTCTTATATAGGCCTCGGTCTTGTGACCGTTAAGATCACTAGCCGTTGTAACTGTTTCCTTCTTCTGCCGTTTCTTTTTCTGCCACGGCAGGTATCTCGGCAGACTAGCCGTTACACTTTTCTGCCTGTTGGGACTGCTGAGGCTCTGACACTGTTATACTGCCTTGGTAGAGTTCCTGCTGTGAACTATTTTTCCCTTATCTTTTCTTTTTATTCCTGAATAAAAATTTAAACACACAAAAGAAAAATACTAAAAACGAAAATAATTAGAAGAATAAAAATAAACTACTAACCCTAATATAATAAAGAAAAGAAAAAGGGAGAGGTTAGGTTACTGGTGGAGAGCATGCGAATGCATCTCCCAAAATTATTTTCTCCCTTAGGCCCAAATTGTGTATCGGTTGTGGGTCGTTCCTTCTTGCTGTCTGTCCATCCGTCTTGGGCTTGATTTTCTTGCTGAATATCCTGTCGAGCAGACTGCCCAGGAAGGATATCTTATTGTCTACTGTGCGGATGGCCTTGCATTCCTCTGGATCGTCATACATCTTTAAGTTGTGGAATGCGTTGAGTTTGACTTGTTGGTCATTGACCCGCATAGTCAACTCTCATTTTTCCACATCAATCAATGTACGTCCAGTTGCTAGGAAGGGTCTCCAAGGATAATCGGTGCGTTGTCATCTGCTTCACAATCAAGGACAAGGAAGTCAGCAGGAAAAATAAACTTGTCAACTCTTACTAGTATGTCCTCGATTTTTCCTTCAGGTTGCACATAGGATCTATCCGCGAGTTGGAGCATCACTGTTGTAGGCTTCGGCCTTCCAATTCCAAGCTTTGGAAGACTGATTTAGGCATGAGGTTTATACTTGCTCCAAGGTCGCATAGGGCCTTTCCTTCATAACTCTTTCCTATCGCACAAGGTATAGTGAAACAACCAGGATCTTTTAGCTTTGGTGGCAAGCGGTTATGCAGCATTGCCATGCATCCTTCGGTGGCATCCACTGTCTCAAACTCACGTATTCGTTTTCTCTTTGATACCATATCCTTTAAGAACTTGGCATAGTTGGGTATTTGTTCAATGGCCTCAACGAATGGTATGTTGATGCGGACTTGTTTCAGGATATCGAGGAACTTTTTGAACTGTTGATACTGTTTTTGTTTCTTCAACCTTTGCGGGAAAGGTGGTGGTGGTCTCATCTCGTCCAGGGTTTCTTTAGTTTGGAATCGTATACCTAGCACCACTGGAAGTTTTGCTGCCTCGGCAGACTGCTCAGGCGCTGCAGTGCTTGCTGCCGGGGCATTGTTGTTAGTCTCGGTTTGCTCAGCCTCTTCTCTTGATTGGTCCGCCAGTTGGGTTCGATTCTCTAGGATCTTCTCTTTCAACTGTAGACCACTCCTGGTAGTGATTGCCTTACACTGTTCATGTCTTAGTACCTTAGCAACCTCAGTATTGCTAAGTAGGCCTCCTTGTGGTCTAGTGTTTATACATTGAGCAAACTGCCCAACCTGAGTTTCCAGAGTTTTTATGGCCGCTTCTTGATTTTGTAGCCTCATCTCAGTCCTATTCATGAAGGCGTCGGTCCTTTTGATGAAATTACTATTTTCCGCCATGTATGACTCGGTTTTCATCATGAAGGCCTTTAGCGTGTTTTCCAATGAATTGACTGGTTGCTGCTGCATCTGCGGCGGCGGCATCGGTTGATAGACTTGCTGCTGCGGCGTTGGCTGCTGAAATCCCGGTGGTTGGGTGATTGGGTTTAAGGCATTATTTGGGTTACTCCAGGATAAGTTTGGATGCCTTTTCCATGAGCGGTTGTATGTGTTGGACATCACATTGTTACGGTTGTAGTTCCCAACATACATACCGGTTTCTTGATTCATGCAATCAACAGAATTGTGGTTACCTCCACATAAATCACAACATAAATCAATTACCTTGACCTCACGGGTATTGTTTTGTAATTGTAGGTTTTGCACCATCTTGGTAAGAGAGGCCAATTGTGTTGCCACTGAACTTGATGAATCTAATTCGTTTATCGTGGCTTGGCGTCTTACTCCTCCTCGCCTAGATGTGGGAAACTGGAAGTCATTCCTTGCGAGTTTATTCAAAATTTCAATAGCTTCCTCGGGTGCCTTGTCCAGGAGTGTGCCGTTTGCCGAGGCATCCAACATCATCCTTGTCGGGGCATTTGTGGCGTTGTAAAACATTGTCACTTGTGTCCATAAGGGAAATCCATGCAGCAGACACTTGTGCAATAGCTCTCTATCGCGTTCCCATGCCTCGTACATTGGTTCGCCTTCAGCCTGTCGGAAAGAAGTAATTTCATTACGAATTCTATCATATAAATTAGTAGGATTAAAGCGAGTAATGAAATCACGGCAAAGTTCACTCTAGGATCCAATAGATCCCGCTAGAATGCTATTCAACCAAGCTTTCGCCCTATCCCTCAGTGAATAGGGGAATAGCTTTAACCGCAAGACATCTTCATGGACTCCTTGTATTTTGAAAGAGTTGCAGATTTCCATGAAAGATTTGAGATGCTGCCTTGCGTCTTCAATTGCAGACCCACCAAATTGTCCAATTGTATTTAACATGTTGAACATAACAGGTTTAAGTTCAAAATGGGCTGCTTCAATCTCGGGTGTAACGACTCCTGGGTTTAGTCCATTTCAGTCCTCCTCCAAGAAATCTCTGACAGTCAGCTGCCGCGGCCCAGGTGGCGGCGGAAGACCTTCATTGCCGGCAGGTATGTTTTGTACTGCCTGAACCTCTGCCATGACTCCTCGAATTTGTCTCCTCAATCTTAACCCTGTTCTTTCAATCTCAGGATCTAACTCGTATAAGGGGTTGGTTGGATTGGCCCTGGTCATACACCAAGAAAAATAAAAGTAAAATACAAATAAAAAGAAACAAGAAACAAGAAAATAAGGAAAACAAAATTTAGTTGTTAGTCCCCGGCAACGGCGCCAAAAACTTGTCTCGTGTCAAAAGTGCGCGTTTAGTGCAAGTGTACACATCGCAAGTAATAAGTGATAAGTATTTATCGAGTTATCGTCTCCTCAGGGACCGGTATACTTAATATGCTTTCTTTATCTTCTTGCTCTGTAGAAAAATAAAAACACAAATGAATGAGTGTGATTTATTAAACTAAGGTAATTGAATAAAAATAAAAGAGTCGAAATATTAGAGAGAAAGATGGGCCAGGATCCAGTTGTATTGTATTGTGGACTTGATTGACTTGTCTTTATCCAATGCAATCGCATATCTCTGCCTCGGCAGCACTGCAGTTTACTGCCTGGGCAGCGATAACGCTGTCTGCCGCGGCAATCCCTTGCTCGTGGGCAGACTTTACCAAAGTTCGGCAAAGTGCCCTTGAATGACTCCGCTTATCCCTACGTCAGAGTGTTGTTGATGACTAGTCCTTGATGATACCTCCCGGCGTGAACCAATTATACTCACCAACCAATCTCACACTTCTTTTAGCCGCTGAAACTCTTAACCTATCCCTAGGCCGAGTTAGCATTTCGCGATTGAAACACCGTACTTACCCTTTTCGTGAATCTAACTCTCCCGAGCTTAGATAAATGGATTACTCACAAACTTCCCTCCCGGGCTTGAATGCAAGAACAAGGAATAACAAAGGATAAGCAAACCTTGATAATTCTTATTGCATTGAATGAAAGATAAAGTACAATCTCCTCTCACAAATACTCCACAACCTTCACCTAAACCCTATGAAGGTTTTAGAACATGATGGAGAGGAAAGAAACAAGAGTAGAAGTCGACTCTCCCTAGGTATTTCGATATTTGATACATTGGGTGGCTAGGTCTTTATATAGGCTAGACCTAGGGCAAACCTTTCCTAAGTAGAATACAACTTGAAGTAGGGAACAAGTCAAGTACATAATAATATTATATTTCCAAGTTTGAATTCGGCTAAGGGGGCTTTCCTGCGTGGTCTTCCTTTGGGCTTTTCCTTGCGCTAGCCAGCTCCGAATCATGGGCTTCAAGTCCAGACACGTTCCTTGGATTTTTGTCCTTCCATCGCCTATCACTTTGCTTCATGTCTTCTTGCTGCTGCCTCGGCATCAGGTCCTGCCTCGGCCTTGTCTCTGCCGCGGCACTGGTTCTCCTGCACAGATATGAAAACACAGTAAAACGTGCCTTTTTTTGTAAATATTATCTATTTAAGTATAACTTCTGAATATATCACATTAAGCACATGCATTGGTTCAAGTGGGTGAATATTTGGTGATAAATGCCGATAAAAGGAGTATAAAGTGATAGTGTGTTGAGCACTTATCAATTCTGTAGAAAGAAATAAAATAAGACACAAGTAATTTGGGTTGGATAAACTGAAATAAAACAACTAAATAAAATAAAGATATTTCATAAATAGAGAGAGAGAGGTCAGGATCCATTTGCGTTGTATTATGGATTTGATTGACTTGTCTCTGCTCAATGCAATCGTATATCGCTGCCTCGGCAGCACTGCAGATTACTGCCTTGGCAGCGACGATATTGTCCACCGCGGCAATCCCTTGCTCATGGGTGGACTTTACCAAAGTTCGGCAAAGTGTCCTTGGATGACTCCGCTTCTCCCTAAGTCAGAGTGTTGTTGATGACTAGTCCTTGATGATACCTCCCGGCGTGAACCAATTATACTCACCAACCAATCTCACACTTCTTTTAGCCGCTGAAACTCTTAACCTATCCCTAGGCCGAGTTAGTATTTCGCGATTGAAACACCGTACTTACCCCTTTCGTGAATCTAACTCTCCCAAGTCTAGATAAATGGATTACTCACAAACTTCTCTCCCGAGTTTGAACGCAAGAACAAAGAATAGCAAAGGATAAGCAAACCTTAATAGTTTTATTGCATTGAAACAAAGATAAAGTACAATCTTCTCTCAAAAATACTAAACAACCTTCACTTAAACCCTAAGAAAGCTTAGAACATAGTTTGAGAGAAAGAAAACATTGAATCTTTGAATCGACTCTCTCTAGGTATATCCCTATACATTGGACGGCTAGGTCTTATATATGTTTGGCCTAGGGAAAACCTTTCCTAAGTAGAATACAACTTGGAGTAAGGAACAAGTCATGTACATAAATAAAATATTTCTAAGTTTAATTCAACTAAGAGGTTTTCCCGTGTGGCCTTGTCTTGGGCTTTTCCTCATGCTAGCCAACTCCGATCCATGTGCTTTATGTCCAGACACGTCCCTTGGATTTTTCTCTTCCAATCGCCTACAGTCTTGCTTCCTGGATCTCAGCTGCTGCCTCGGCATCAGGTCCTGCCTCGGCCATGTTGCTGTCGCGGCACTTGTTCTCCTGCACAGATATAAAACTGTAGTAAAACATGCCTTTTCTGCAAATATTATATTTATAAGCTTAATGATAAGTGCTCAACTCACTATCACTTTTTACACCTTTTGTTGGCATTAATCACCGAATTTACACCTACTTGGACCAATGCTTGTACTTAATGTGATATATTTAGAAGTTATGCTTATAGAAATAATATTCACAGAAAAAGGCACGTTTTACTATATTTTTATATCTGTGCAGGAAAACCAGTGCCGCGGGTAGCGACAAGGCCGAGGCAGGACCTGATGCCGAGGCAGCAGCTGAGAGCCAGGAAGCAAAACTGTAGGCGATTGGAAGACAAAAATCCAAGGGACGTGTCTGGACTAAAAGCCCAAGGATCAGAGTTGGCTAGCATGAGGAAAAGCCCAAGGCAAGGCTACGCGGGAAAGCCCCTTAGCCGAATTAAACTTGGAAATAATTTTTATTATGTACATGACTTGTTCCCTACTCCAAGTTGTATTCTACTTAGGAAAGGTTTGTCCTAGGTCTAGCCTATATAAGGACCTAGCCACCCAATGTACTAAAAACGGAATACCAAGGGAGAGAGAGCCGAATTCTATACTTGTCTTCTTTCTCTCCATTATGTTCTAAACCTTCTTAGGGATTAGGTGAAGGTTGTTGAGTATATGTAAGAGGAGATTGTACTTTGTATTTGTTTCAATGCAATAAAATTATCAAGGTTTGCTTATCCTTTGTTATTCCTTGTTCTCGCATTCAAGATCGGGAGAGAAGTTTGTGAGTAATCCATTTATCTAAGCTCGGGAGAGTTAGATTCACGAAAGGGTAAGTACGGTGTTTCAATCGCGAAATGCTAACTCGGCCTAGGGATAGGTTAAGAGTTTCAGCGGCTAAAAAAAGTGTGAGAATGGTTGGTGAGTATAATTGGTTCACGCCGGGAGGTATCATTAAGGACTAGTCATCAACAACACTCTGACTTAGGGATAAGCGGAGTCATTCAAGGACACTTTGCCGAACTTTGGTAAAGTCTACCCACGAGCAAGGGATTGCCACGGCAGACAGTATCGCCGCTGCCAAGGCAGTAAACTGCAGTGCTACCGAGGCAGTGATATACGATTGCATTGAGCAGAGACAAGTCAATCAAATCCACAATACAACGCAACTGGATCCTGACCCATCTTTCTCTATTATTAAATCTCTTTATTTTTGTTTAGTTATTTTAGTTTAGATAAACCAACTCAAATCACTTGTGTTTTTATTTTTCTACAGAACAAGAAGGTGAAGAAGACATATTAAGTCTACCAGTCCCTGTGGAGACGATAATCCGATAATACTTATCACTGATTACTTTCGATGTGTCCACTTGCACTAAACGCGCACTTTTGACACGCGACAAGTTTTTGGCGCTGTTGCCGGGGACTGACAACTAAATTTTGTTTTCTTTATTTTCTTGTCTCTTATTCTTTTTATTTTTATTTTACTTTTTTTTCATGGTGTATGACCAAGGCCAATCCAACCAAACCCTTGTACGAATTAGATCCAGAGATGAAAAGAACAAGGCAAAGGTTGAGGAGACAGATCCAAGGAGCCATGGCAGATCACCCGGCAGGACAAAACTTACCTACCGGTAATGGAGGTCTTCCGCCGCCACCTAGGCCGCGACAGCTCACTGTTAGAGACTTCCTGGAGGAGGACATAAATGGATTAAACCCAAGAGTTATTACACCGAAGATTGAAGCACCCACTTTGAACTAAAACCTGTTATGTTCAATATGCTTAATACAATTGGACAATTTGGTGGGTCTGCAACTGAAGACGCAAGGTAGCATCTTAAGTCCTTCATGGAAATTTGCAACTCTTTCAAAATCCAAGGAGTCCATGAAGATGTCTTGCTATTAAAGTTGAATCCCTATTCACTGAGGGATAGGGCGAAAGCTTGGTTAAATAGCATTCCAGCAGGATCTATTGGATCTTGGAGTGAACTCTGTCGTGATTTTATTACTCGCTTTAACCCTACAAACTTATATGATAGAATTCGTAATGAAATCACTTCTTTTCGACAGGCAGATGACGAACCTATGTACGGGGCATGGGAGCGCTACAGGGAGTTACTACACAAGAGTCCTTTGCATGGATTTCCTCTATGGACACAAGTGACCATGTTTTATAATGCCACGAATGCCATGACAAGGATGATGTTAGATGCCTCGGCAAACGGGACACTCCTTGATAAAGCACCTGAGGAAGCTATAGAAATACTAAACAAACTCGCGAAAAATGACTTTCAATTCCCTACATCTAGGCAAGGAGGAGTAAGACGCCAAGCCACGGTAAATGAATTAGACATGCCGAATTCAGTGGCAGCACAATTGGCCTCTCTTACAAAGATGGTGCAAAACCCACAATTACAGCATAATACCCGTGAGGTCAAGGTAATTGATTCTTATTGTGACTTATGTGGAGGTAACCACAGTTCCTCTGATTGTATGAATCAAGAAACCGGTATGTATTTTGGAAACTACAATCGCAACCATATGATGTCCAACACATACAATCCCTCATGGAAGAGGTATCCAAACTTATCATGGAGCAACCCTAACATTGCCTTAAACCCAACCACCCAACCTTTAGGATTTCAGCAACAATGCAACAACTGCCGCAGCAGCAAGCCCAGCAGTCAATGCCGCAGCAACCGGTAAGTTCACTAGAGAATACGCTTAAAGCTTTTATGATGAAAACTGAGTCATACATGGCAGAGAACAGTAATTTCATCAAAAGGACAGACGCTTTTATGAATAGAACGAAGATGAGGTTGCAAAATCAAGAAGCGGCCATTAAAACGCTAGAAACTCAGGTTGGGCAGTTTGCTCAAAACATAAACACTAGACCACAAGGAGGACTACCTAGCAATACTGAAGTTGCTAAGGTAATGGGCAATGAAAAGTGTCGCGTGTCAAAATTGCGCGTTCAGTGCAAGTGGACACATCGCAAGTAATAAGTGATAAGTATATTATCGAGTTATCGTCTCCTCAGGGACCGGTATACTTAATATGCTTTCTTCACCTCCTTGTTCTGTAGAAAGATAAAGACACAAATAATTTGAATTGATTTATATAAACTAAAATAAAAGTAAAAGATTGAAATAGTAGAGGGAGATGGGCTAGGATCCAGTTGCGTTGTATTGTGGAATTGATTGACTTGCCTCCGTCCAATGCAATCTTATATCACTGCCTCGGCAGCATTGCAGTTTTACTGCCTGGGCAGCGATAACACTGTCTGCCGCGGTAATCCCTTGCTCGTGGACAGACTTTACTAAAGTTCGGCAAAGTGTCCTTGGATGACTCCGCTTATCCCTACGTCAGAGTGTTGTTGATGACTAGTCCTTGATGATACCTCCCGGCGTGAACCAATTATACTCACCAACCAATCTCACACTTCTTTTAGCCGCTGAAACTCTTAACCTATCCCTATGCCGAGTTAGTATTTCGCGATTGAAACACCGTACTTACCACTTTCGTGAATCTAACTCTCCCGAGCTTAGATAAATGGATGATCACAATATCCTCTCCCGAGCTCAATTGTGAAACAAGGAATAACAAAGGATAAGCAAACCTTGATAATCTTTATTGCATTGAATGAAAGACAAAGTACAATCTCTTCTCACAAATACTCTACAACCTTCACCTAATCCCTAAGAAGGTTTAGAAAATGATGGAGAGAAAAGGAACAAGAGTAGGAGTCGGCTCTCTCCCTAGGTATTTCGTTGTGTCTTACATTGGGTGGCTAGGTCTTTATATAGGCTACACTTAGGGCAAACCTTTCCTAAGTAAAATATAACTTGGAGTACGGAACAAGTCAAATGCATAATAATAATATATTTCCAAGTTTATATTCGGCTAAGGGGCTTTCCCGCGTGATCTTCCTTTGGGCTTTTCCTTGTGGTAGCCAGCTCCGATTCATGGGCCTCAAGTCCAAACACGTTCCCTGGATTTTTGTCTTTCCATCGCCTATAATCTTGCTTCTTGTATTTCTGCTGCTGCCTCGGCATCAGGTCCTGCCTCGGCCTTGTCTCTGCCGCGGCACTGGTTCTCCTGCACAGATATGAAAACGCAGTAAAACGTGCCTTTTTTCGTAAATATTATCTATATGAGCATACTTCTAAATATATCACATTGAGTGCATGTATTGGTCTAAGTGGGTGTATAATTGGTAATTAATGCCCATAAAAGAAGTAAAAAGTGATAGTGTGTTGAGCACTTATCACACCCCCAAACTCGAACTATTGCTTGTCCTCAAGCAATGCAAACCATCAATTTTCCGAACTTTACTCTCTCTTGGTCTTACATGTCCATCTATTCTCCCCACCATAACTAGGCTTATTCTTTAGCCTTAACCATTCGGTTACTCAAGGATTTACCTAGAAACAAACTATAGGAGTTTTGAGTGTGTGTGTTTTTGTGGACAAGTTGATTAAAGGCTTTCTTAGATAAACTCTAAGTTCAAGACAAATAGACATTGGTTAAGTGTTCTCTTCTTTTTCAAACCCTAAATCTTGAGCCGGTTTCGGGCACCTCAAAGACTTGTGTTTTTCTTTTTATTAAAATCCTTCTTTCTTTTTAATATTCCTTAACACATACTAGAGCCAATTTCGAGCACCTCTAGTATGAAGAAGAGACTTTCTAGAGCCGGTGGTAGGCACCTCTAGTTACTTTCCAAAGATCTAAGTCTTTATCACCTAAGTTCATTAAAAGAATTCTTATAATCCAACAAGTCCCAAAAGTGTTTAAAGTTTAAAGTTCTACCTATAGTAAACCTCTAAGTTTTCATCCTTAAGCATCCTAAGGTTAAGCCTCTTAACAGAACCTAAACATGGTAAGGAGAAAGATTTCTATAGCCTTAAAGAATAAACTAAGGCAATACTGATGATGAGCAATGCAAGAGTGTAGGCAGTGAATTCAAGTAAGGCGGGGAGCATAAAAATTAAAAAAAATCACAGGAATACTCCCTTTTTGGCAAGGCCGCGGCAGTAGATTGCTGCCTTGGCAGAGAATTTGCACCCCCAAACTCAAACCAAGCATTGTCCTCAATGCTTTATATTTTGAAGGAATAAACGGCAAAACAGAATATGAATATGCAGCAAGTAAAAACAGTAAAACAATTTAAATTGAATTAAGGACAAAGAAATTTGAAGCGACTCCGAAGAGCTGCTTGTAACAATTTTCCTCCGTGGCCTTGATGCCAAATGCTTTGTCCTTGGGGAGGGCGATGGTTGCGCCTTTGCTTGCCTCAACGGCTGGACTCGAGTGGGTGGGGTCCTTTGCCTTGGGTCCTCTACTTCTTCTCCTTCTTCAACATCCGCCATCTCTTCGGTTATCATCACGTCCGTTCCTCCTCCCATCGCAGTAGCTCCTCCGGTGTGGTGTGTGCTTGGGCCGGCGGCAGTTGAACTTTGGTGCACGTAGGCATCTATCTCGGCGGATAGACTGCTCATGATAATTGGCGATCTGGGTGGAGTGCTGAAGACGGCCCTTCGCTTGGATGGCCTTCGGCTGACAGATGAGGCCGCAGCAGAATCTACCGCCCTAGATGGGCCGGCAGCCTGGTATTGGGGCTGAGGGTCCGGATGGAAGAATGGTCGTCGTCCTCCCGGGGCTGGTGTAGTCTCGGTGTAGGGTGCGGCGGTGACGAACATGTTGCTTAGGAACTCTGGGAATTGTACGCCTTGGTTCGGAAAGGCGTGCAGCAGCATCTGGGCTAGAGTGACATTGCAGTCCCGTTGGTACTCCATGTATCGTTGTTGTCGAAGATCCATTGTGGCCATTCGCTGCAAGATTTCTTGGTATGGGTCTGCTGTAGCGGAGGTGTGGGCAGTACCAGGCATGTCTGCCGTGTACTAGACCCCGGCAGCAGTATCGACAGTGAACTGCTGCGGCGTTGCCTGGACAGGTTCGGCTTGAGTGATCTGCATGACTTTGTGGCAGAAATCCCTGGTCCATCCTCGTCTTGGGGGCGTGTATTCATCCGTTTCTTAAATGGGTACACCTGCCGAAACACATAAACCCGTAATCAAGCAAGGGAAATACAATGGTCCTCTATCTTTCTTACAGCACTCGTGAATTTCCCGTAGGATGGTTTCTCCAACGTTGATGGTCCTCTTGTTGATGATGGATTGGATAAGCACCAATCTCTTGCGATCCACCGTGCTATTGTGTGATGTTGGGATGAGGCGTCGTTTGACGAAGGTGTTCCACATCTTGGCCTCCGGCTTCAAGCTTTGTCTCGTTACGGATCCTCGATGGGTACCGGTTTCCCATGGAGTGTTACCATAACAAAGATCGTCTTTGATGAGTTCATAGTTCTCGGCAGTGATATCTTCCAAGAATTCGGCATGGATATCACTGTCTGGGGTGAGGCAGTAGAAGTTGTTGATCGTCTCGGCATCAAGCTGGACCGGCCTGCCGCGGCAGTGAACGAATAGGGAGTCTTTGTTGGACCCATGAGCGTAGAACTCCCGCACGATCGTGGCGTTCGCCTGGGCGGGTTGCAGGCAGAAAATTTCCCATTTCTGGTACTTAATTCTGTCGTATAGGTGGTGCTCAATGCCGTAGTTTTCTTCGTCCGCATGTTAGAAGCCTTGTTCTTCCCAAAGTTGCCTAGCGATGAAAGATCGGTTGAATCGATCTTCAACGTTGGCTGGGGCGAATCTTTTGTATGTAGCCATCAAGATAGAGAGATGTGCGTTCTTGGAGGTTTTTCTTGAAGAGAATCTGAAGATTGTAGAAGGCAGAGAGTAATTGAGAGAGAGATTGTTAAGAATACTAAAGAAAGCAAGAAAGTAAGAGTGAATAGTTCAAGAGGAAGGAGTTTCTTATATAGGCCTCGGCCTTGTGACCGTTGAGATCACTAGTCGTTTGTAACCGTTTCCTTTTTCTGACGTTTCCTTTTTCTGCCGCGGCAGGAATCTCGGCAGACTAGCCATTACACTGTTCTGCCCGTTGGGACTGCTGCGGCCCTGACACTGTTTTATTACCTCGGCAGAGTTCCTGCTGTGAACTATTTTTCCCTTATCTTTGCTTTTTATTCCTAAATAAAACACACAAAAGAAAAATACTGAAAACGAAAATAATTAGAAAAATAAAAAATAAACTACTAATCCTAATATACTATTTAAAGAAAAGGGGAGAGGTTAGGTTACTGGTGGAGAGCATGCAAATGCATCTCCCAGAGTTATTTTCACCCTTAGGCCCAATTTATGAATCGGTTGTGGGCCACTCCTTTGTGCTGTCTGTCCATCCATCTTGGGCTTGATTTTCTTGCCGAACATTCTGCCGAGCAGACTGCCCAGGCAGGATATCTTATTATCTACGGTGTGGATGGCCTTGCATTCCTCTTGATCATCATACTTCCTTAAGTTGTGAAATGCGTTGAGTTTGACTTGTTGGTCATTGACCCGCATAGTCAACTATCCTTTTTCCACGTCAATTAATGTGCGTCCAGTTGCTAAAAAGGGTCTCCCAATCTGCTTCACAATCAAGGACAAGGAAGTCGGTAGGAAAAATAAACTTGTCAACTCTTACCAGTATGTCCTCGATTTTGCCTTCAGGTTGCACATAAGATCTATCCGTGAGTTGGAGCATCACTGTTGTAGGCTTTGGCCTTCCAATTCCAAGCTTTTGGAAGACGGATCTAGGCATGAGGTTTATGCTTGCTCCAAGGTCGCATAGGGCCTTTCCTTCATAATTCTTTCCAATCGCACAAGGTATAGTGAAGCAACCAGGATCTTTTAACTTTGGTGGCATGCGGTTACGCAGCATTGCCATGCATCCCTCGGTAGCAGCCACTGTCTCAAACTCACCTATTCGTTTTCTCTTTTACACCATGTCCTTTAGGAACTTGGCATAGTTGGGCATTTGTTTAATAGCTTCAAGGAACGGTATGTTGATGTGAACTTGCTTCAAGATGTCAAGGAACTTCTTGAATTGCTGATCCTGTTTTTGTTTTTTCAAACTTTACGGGAAAGGTGGTGGTGGTCTCATTTCCTCCAGGGTTTCTTTAGTTTGAAGTTTTATACCTGGCACCACTAGAATTGTTGCTGCGTCGGCAGGCTGCTCAGAAGCTGCAGAGCTTGCTGCGAGGGCAGTGTTGTCAGCTTCAGTTTGCTCAGCCTCTTCTCTTGCTTGATTTGCTGATTGAGTTTGGCTCTCTGGGATCTTCTCCTTCAGCTGTAGACCACTCCTAGTATTGATTGCGTTACACTGTTCATGGCTTATTACCTTAGCAACTTCAGTATTGCTAGGTAGGCTTCCTTGTGGTCTAGTGTTTATGCATTGAGCAAACTGCCCAACCTGAGTTTCCAACGTTTTTATGGCTGCTTCTTGATTTTGCAGCCGCATCTCAGTCCTATTCATGAAGGCATCTGTCCTCTTGATGAAATTACTATTTTCCACCATGTATGACTCAGTTTTTATCATAAAGGCCTTTAGCGTGTTTTCCAATGAACTTACCGATTGTTGATGCATCTGCTGCTGCGGCATCGGCTATTGGACTTGCTGCTGCGGCATCGGCTGCTGAAATCCCGATGGTTGGGTGATTGGGTTTAAGGCATTGTTTGGGTTACTCCATGATAAGTTTGGATGCCTCTTCCATGAAGGGTTGTATGTGTTGGACATCACAGTGTTACGGTTGTAGTTCCCAACATACATACCAGTTTCTTGATTCATGCAGTCAGCGGAACTGTGGTTTCCTCCACATAAGTCACAGTATGAATCAATTACCTTGACCTCACGGGTATTGTGCTGTAACTGTACGTTTTGCACCATCTTGGTAAGAGAGGCCAATTGTGCTGCCATTGAACTTGATGAATCTAATTCATTTACCGTGGCCTGGCGTCTTACTCCTCCTCGCCTAAATATAGGAAACTGAAAGTCATTCTTTGCGAGTTTGTTCAGTATTTCAATAGCTTCCTCAGGTGCTTTGTCCAGGAGTGTTCCGTTTGCCGAGGCATCTAACATCATCCTTATCGGGGCATTCGTGGCTTTGTAAAACATTGTCACATGTGTCCATAGGGGAAATCCATGCAGAGGACACTTGTGCAATAGCTCTCTATAGTGTTCCCATGCCTCGTACATTGGTTCGTCTTCAGCCTGTCGAAAAGAAGTAATTTCATTACGGATTCTATCATATAGATTAGTAGGATTAAAGCGAGTAATAAAATCACGGCAAAGTTCACTCAAGGAACCAATAGATCCTGCTGGAATGCTATTTAACCAAGCTTTCGCCCTATCCCTCAGTGAATAGGGAATAGCTTTAATCGCAAGACATCTTCATGGACTCCTTGGATTTTGAAAGAATTGCAGATTTCCATGAAGGATTTGAGGTGCTGCCTTGCGTCTTCAGTTGCAGACCCACCAAATTGTCCAATTGTGTTTAACATATTGAACATAACGAGTTTGAGTTCAAAATGGGCTGCTTCAATTTCTGGTATGACGACTCCTGGGTTTAATCCGTTTAAGTCCTCTTCCAGGAAGTCCCTAACAGTGAGCTGCCGCGGCCCAGGAGGCGGCGGAAGTCCTGCATTGCCGGCAGGTAAGTTTTGTCCTGCCGGGTGATCTGCCATGGCTCCTTGGATCTGTCTCCTCAACCTTTGCCATGGCTCCTGGGTTTAATTCGTACAAGGGGTTGGTTGGATTGGCCCTGGTCATACACCAAGAAAAACAAACGTAAAATAAAAATAAAAATAAACAAGAAAATAAAGAAAACAAAATTTAGTTGCCAGTCCCCGGCAACGGCGCCAAAAACTTGTCGCGTGTTAAAAGTGCGCGTTCAGTGCAAGTGGACACATCGCAAGTAATAAGTGATAAGTATTTATCGAGTTATCGTCTCCTCAGGGACCGGTATACTTAATATGCTTTCTTCACCTCCTTGTTCTGTAGAAAGATAAAGACACAAATAATTTAAATTGATTTATCTAAACTAGAATAAAAGTAAAAGATTGAAATAGTAGAGAGAGATGGGCTAGGATCCAGTTGCATTGTATTGTGGAATTGATTGAATTGTCTCCATCCAATGCAATCGTATATCACTGCCTCGACAGCACTACAATTTTACTGCCTGGGCAGCGATAACACTGTCTGTCGCGGCAATCCCTTGCTCGTGGACAGACTTTACCAAAGTTCGGCAAAGTGTCCTTGGATGACTCCGCTTATCCCTAAGTCAGAGTGTTGTTGATGACTAGTCCTTGATGATACCTCCCGGCGTGAACCAATTATACTCACCAACCAATCTCACACTTCTTTTAGCCGCTGAAACTCTTAACCTATCCCTAGGCCGAGTTAGTATTTCGCGATTGAAACACCGTACTTACCACTTTCGTGAATCTAACTCTCCCGAGCTTAGATAGATGGATGATCACAATATCCTTTCTCGAGCTCAATTGTGAAACAAGGAATAACAAAGGATAAGCAAACCTTTATAATCTTTATTGCATTAAATGAAAGACAAAGTACAATCTCTTCTCACAAATACTCTACAACCTTCACCTAATCCCTAAGAAGGTTTAGAACATGATGGAGAGGAAAGGAACAAGAGTAGGAGTCGGCTCTCTCCCTAGGTATTTCGTTGTGTCTTACATTGGGTGGCTAGGTCTTTATATAGGCTAGACCTAGGGCAAACCTTTCCTAAGTAGAATATAACTTGGAGTAGGGAACAAGTCAAGTACATAATAATAATATATTTCCAAGTTTATATTCGGCTAAGGGGCTTTCCCACGTGATCTTTCTTTGGGCTTTTGCTTGTGCTAGCCAGCTCTGATTCATGGGCCTCAAGTCCAGACACGTTCCCTGGATTTTTGTCTTTCCATCGCCTATAATCTTGCTTCCTGTCTTTCTCCTGCTGCCTCGGCATCAGGTCCTGCCTCGACCTTGTCTCTGCCACGACACTGGTTCTCCTGCACAGATATGAAAACACAGTAAAACGTGCTTTTTTTCGTAAATATTATCTATATGAGAATACTTCTAAATATATCACATTGAGTGCATGTATTGGTCTAAGTGGGTGTATATTTGGTAATTAATGCCCATAAAAGGAGTAAAAAGTGATAGTGTGTTGAGCACTTATCAAAAATTACAAAGCAATTACTACTAGGAGTGGTCTACAGCTGAAGGAAAAGATGCCAGAGAGCCTAAATCTCACAGCAGATCTAGCAAAAGAAGAGGCTGAGCAAATTGATTCTGATAACACTGCCCCGGCAGAAAGTACTGCAGCTCCTGAGCAGCCTGCCGAGGCAGCAACAACTCAGTGGTGCCAGGTATTAAATTTCAATCTAATAAAACCCTGGATAAGATGAGACCACCACCACCTTTCCCACAAAGGTTGAAAAAGCAAAAACAGGACCAACAATTTAAAAAATTCCTCGACATCTTAAAGCAAGTCCACATCAACATACCGTTCGTAGAGGCAATTGAACAAATGCCTAATTATGCCAAATTCTTAAAGGATATGGTGTCAAAGAGGAAACGAATAGGTGAGTTAGAAACAGTGGCTGTTACCGAGGGATGCATGGCAATGTTTCACAACCGCATGCCACCGAAGTTAAAAGATCCTGGCTGCTTTATCATACCTTGTGCGTTAGGTAAAAATTATGAAGGTAAGTGACGAGTGCCTAAAAGTCCTATTCTTTATACCAATTTCCCACTCGATTATTGTTAATAAAGGACAGATTTACTGGCAATACTGGATAATTCTGCTTATTTCCATATTTCAGCATCCCAATACTTAATTCATGAATTTATCTATTATTTGGCATAAAACAGGTACGGTTAATGGTTTCTTCTATTAGACAGGAAACTACCACATAGGTAATGTCAGATAGCATGATGGATGCTGGAAGCTGAAGTTGAAATGCAGATAAGCACCTGCCTCGGCAGCACTTTGATTCCCGACAACAGTTTAATGCCTCAGCAGCATTTTGATGCCCCGGCAGCAGTTTACTGCCTCAGCAGCACTTTAATGCCTCGGCAGCATCTGAGGCCGCAGCAGCACCTGATGTGCAAATGCTGATATGATAGGCGATTTGAAGAGAAATATAAGGTGAAAGTTTTAAGACAAGAGGCATAGAAATTGGAGCTGAGGAACACACGGAAAGTCAAGGTCAAAGGCCACGCGGGAAAATAATCCTTATAGGAATAAACTAGGAAATAAAATAAATATCTTTTATTTATGTACTTAACTTGTGTTTTACTCCAAGTTGTATTCCTACTTTGGAAAGTTTTGCCCTAAGCCAAGCCTATATAAACCATAGCCTATGTAGAGAGGAGGATATCTCGAATTCAAGTGTTCATAGAAAACCCTAAACTCCTCCATCGTCCCCTTGGGGTTTAGGTTAGTTGTGGAGTAGTTGTGGGAGAAAGTTTGTAATTTGTTTAGTTCTTATTAATGCAATTTCAGAATTCATAGTTTATTCTCTCTTGGTATTTACTCTTCTCGCATATGAGCTCGAAAGATAAGTATGTGAAGAAAAACCTATTTGCCTAGCATCGGGAGATGTAGGTTCACGAAACGAGAGAATACGGTCTTTGCTCAAGGGCATTGACTAATCCGGTTGAGAGATCAACCGCCCAGGATTTCAGCAACTAACAAGACGCATGTGTTTGGTTGTTATCCGCCCTTGATTCACGTCAGGATGTATCATCAAGACGTGGGTTTCAACAGTTCTCTTCGCTTAGGGATAAGGAAGAAAACATACAAGGATGCTTTGTCGAACTATGAGTTGTTGAATTATCGACAAGGAATAACCCCGCCGAGGCAGTTACGGCGACCCTTTGTGCGAACCCGTCGAGGCAGCAATTCAACCCCATTGCATTATAAGAACGAGACAATTACATTCTGATTTCACACTACGAAGCACTCTAACCTGCCCCACTTTTCCATCCTTGAATTCTTGATCATTTATCTTTATTGCTTTAATTAGTTTTCCTAGTTATAATCCAACTCAATTATTTGTGTAAGTAAAGCCAATCCCTGTGGGTTCGACATCTTAAATACTTCAATCTGACAAAAGGTGGAAGGACGAATGCTTCATCATAAAAGCAGGACTGTCTAGCTGTCGCGTGTCAGAAGTGCGCGTTTAGTGCAAGTGGACACATCGCAAGTAATAAGTGATAAGTATTTTATCGAGTTATCGTCTCCTCAGGGACCGATATACTTAATATGCTTTCTTCACCTTCTTGTTCTGTAAAAAGATAAAAACACAAATGAGTTGATTTGATTTATCTAAACTAAAATAACTAAATAAAAATAAAGGATTGAAATAGTAGAGAGAGATGGGCTAGGATCCAGTTGCGTCGTATTGTGGAATTGATTGACTTGTCTCTGTCCAATGCAATCGTATATCACTGCCTCGGCAGCACTGCAGTTTACTGCCTGGGCAGCGACAATACAGTCTGCCGCGACAATCCCTTGCTCGTGGGCAGACTTTACCAAAGTTCGGCAAAGTGTCCTTGGATGACTCCGCTTATCCCTAAGTCAGAGTGCTGTTGATGACTAGTCCTTGATGATACCTCCCGGCGTGAACCAATTATACTCACCAACTAATCTCACACTTCTTTTAGCCGCTGAAACTCTTAACCTATCCCTAGGCCGAGTTAGTATTTCGCGATTGAAACACCGTACTTACCCTTTCGTGAATCTAACTCTCCCGATCTTAGATAAATGGATGATTCACAATATCCTCTCCCGAGCTCAATTGTGAAAACAAGGAATAACAAAGGATAAGCAAACCTTGATAACTTTATTGCATTGAATCAAAGACAAAGTACAATCTCCTCTCACAAATACTCGACAACCTTCACCTAATCCCTAAAAAGGTTTAGAACATGATGGAGAGGAAAGAAACAAGAGTAGAAGTCGGCTCTCTCCCTAGGTATTTCGTATCTTGTACATTGGGTTGCTAGGTCCTTATATAGGCTAGACCTAGGGCAAACCTTTCCTAAGTAGAATACAACTTGGAGTAGGGAACAAGTCAAGTACATAATAATAATATATTTCCAAGTTTGCTTCGGCTAAGGAGGCTTTCCTGCGTGGTCTTCCTTTGGGCTTTTCCTTGTGCTAGCCAGCTCCAATTCATGGGCTTCAAGTCTAGACACGTTCCTTGGATTTTTATCTTTCCATCGCCTACAGTCTTGCTTCCTGTCTTTCTGCTGCTGCCTCGGCATTAGGTCCTGCCTCGGTCTTGTCTCTGCCGCGGCACTAGTTCTCCTGCACAGATATGAAAATGCAGTAAAACGTGCCTTTTTTGTAAATATTATCTATATGAATATAACTTCTAAATATATCACATTCAGCACATGCATTGGTTCGAGTGGGTGTATATTTGATGATTAATGCCCATAAAAGGTGTAAAAAGTGATAGTGTGTTGAGCACTTATCACACCCCCAAACTCGAACTATTGCTTGTCCTCAAGCAATGCAAACCTTCAATTTGCCAAACTCTATTCTCTCTTGGTCTTACATGTCCATCTATTCTCCCCACCATAACTAGGCCTATTCTTAAGCCTTAACCATTCGGTTACTCAAGGGTTTACCTAGAAACAAACTATAGGAATTGTGAGTGTGTGCGTTTTTGTGGACAAGTTGATTAAAGGCTTTCTTAGATAAACTCTAAGTTCAAGACAAATAGACATTGGTTAAGTGTTCTCTTCTTTTTCAAACCCCAAATCTTGAGCCGATTTCGGGCACCTCAAAGACTTGTGTTTTTCTTTTCACTAAGTTCTTTTTTTTTCTTTTTAATATTCTTTAACACATATTAGAGCCAATTTCGGGCACCTCTAGCATGAAGAAGAGACTTTCTAGAGCTGGTGGTAGGCACCTCTAGTTACTTTCCAAAAATCTAAGTCCTTATCACCTAAGTTCATTAAAAGAATTCCTATAATCCAACAAGTCCCAAAAGTGTTTAAAGTTTAAAGTTCTTCCTATAGTAAGCTTCTAAGTTTTTATACTTAAGCATCATAAGGTTAAGTCCTCTTAACAGAACCTAAACATGGTAAGTAGAAAGATTTCTATAGCCTTAAAGAATGAACTAAGGCAATACTGATGATGAGCAGTGCAAAAGTGTAAGCAGATAATTCAAGTAAGGTGGGGAGCATAAAAAAAATCACTGGAATACTCCCTTTTTGGCAAGACCGCGACAGTAGATTGCTGCCTTGGCAGTGAATCTGCACCCCCAAACTCAAACCAAGCATTGTCCTCAATGCTTTATATTTGAAGGAATAAACGGAAAAACAGAATATGAATTATACGCAGCAAGGAAAAATAGCAAAAGCAATTAATATTGAATTAAGGACAAAGAAATTTAAAGCGACTCCGAAGAGCTGCTTGTAACAATTTTCCTCCGTGGCCTTGATGCCAAATGCTTTGTCCTTGGTGAGGGCAATGGTTGTGCCTTTGCATCGGGGCTTCTACCTCCTCTCCTTCTTCGGCATCCGTCATCTCTTCGGTTATCATCATGTTCGTTCCTCCTCCCATCGCAGTTGCTCCTCCGGTGTGGTGTGTGCTTGGGCCGGCGGCAGTGGAGCTTTGGTGCACATAGGCATCTATCTCGGCGGATAGACTGCCCATGATAATTGGTGATCTGGGTGGAGTGCTGAAAACGACCCTCTGCTTGGATAGCCTTCTGCTGACAGACGAGGCTGCTGCAGAATCTGCCGCCCTATATGGGCCGGCAGCTTGGTATTGGGGCTGAGGGTCCGTATGGAAGGACGGCCTTGGTCCTCCCGGGGCTGGTGTAGTCTCGGTGTAAGGTTCGGCGGTGACGAACATGTTGCTTGGGAACTCCGGGAATTGTACTCCTTGGTCCGGGAAGGCGTGCAGCATCATCTGGGCTAGAGTTCCATTGAAGTCCCTTTGGTACTCCATGTACCGTTGTTGTCGAAGATCCATTGCTGCCATTCGCTGCAAGATTTCTTGGTATTGGTCTGCTGTGGCAGAGGTGTGGCTAGTACCGGGCATGTCTGCCGTGTACTGGGCCCTGGCAGCAGTATCGGCAGTGAACTGCTGCGGCGTTGCCTGGACAAGTTCTGCTTGCGTGATTTGCATGACTTTGTGGCAGAAGTCCCTGGTCCATCCTCGTCGTGGGGGCGTGTATTAGTTCGTTTCTTCAATGGGTACACCTGCAGAAACACATAAACCCGTAATCAAGCAAGGGAAATACAATGGACCTCTATCTTTCTTACCGCACTCATGAATTTCCCGTAGGATGATTTCTCCAACGTTGATGGTCCTCTTGTTGATGATGGATTGGATAAGCACCAATCTCTTGCGATCCACCGTGCTATTGTGTGATGTTGGGATGAAGCGTCGTTTGACGAAGGTATTCCACATCTTGGCCTCCGTCTTCAGGCTTTGTCTTGTTACGGATCCTCGATGGGTACCAGTTTCCCATGGAGTGTTCCCGTAACAAAGATCGTCTTTGATGAGTTCATAATCCTCGGCAGTGATATCTTCCAAGAATTCGGCATGGATATCACTGTCTAGGGTGAGGCCGTAGAAGTTGTTAATCGTCTCGGGATCGAGCTGGACTGGCCTGCCGCGGCAGTGAACGAATAGGGAGTCTTTGCTGGGCCCATGAGCGTAGAACTCCCGCACGATCGTGGCGTTTGCCTGGGCAGGTTACAGACAAAAAATTTCCCAATTCTGGTACTTAATTCTGTCATAGAGGTAGTGTTCAATGTCGTAGTTCTCTTCGTCTGCATGCTGGAAACCTTGCTCTTCCCAAAGTTGCCTAGCGATGAAAGATCGGTTGAATTGATCTTCAACGTTGGCTGGGTCGAATCTTTTGTATGTTGCCATCAAGATAGAGAGATGTGAGTTCTTGGAGGTTTTTCTTGAAGAGAATCTGGAGATTTTACAAAAATTAGAAGGCAGAGAGTAATTGAGAGAGAGATTGTTATGAATACTAAAGAAAACAAGAAAGTAAGAGTGAATAGTTCAAGAGGAAGGAGTTTCTTATATAGGCTTCGGCCTTGTGACCGTTGAGACCACTAGCCGTTTGTAACCGTTTCCTTTTCTGCCGTTTCCTTTTTCTGTCGCGGTCGAAATCTCGACAGACTAGCCGTTACACTGTTCTGCCCGTTGGGACTGCTGCGGCCCTGACACTGTTTTATTGCCTCGGTAGAGCTCCTGCTGTGAACTATTTTTCCCTTATTCTTGCTTTTTATTCTTAAATAAAACACACAAAAGAAAAATACTGAAAGCGAAAATAATTATAAAAATATAGAAATAAACTACTAATCCTAATATAATAATAAAGAAAAAGGGAGAGGTTAAGTTACTGGTGGAGAGCATGCAAATGCATCTCCCAAAATTATTCTCTCCCTTAGGCCCAAATTATGTATCGGTTGTGGGCCACTCCTTTTTATTGTCTGTCCATCCACCTTGGGCTTAATCTTCTTGCCGAATATTCTGTCGAGCAGACTGCCCAGGCAGGATATCTTATTATCTACGGTGTGGATGGCCTTGCATTCCTCTGGATCATCATAGTTCTTTAAGTTGTGGAATGCGTTGAGTTTGACTTGTTGGTCATTGACCCGCATAGTCAACTCTCCTTTTTCCACGTCAATTAATGTGCGTCCAGTTGCTAGAAAGGGTCTCCCAAGGATGATCGGTGCATTGTCATCTGCTTCACAATCAAGGATAAGGAAGTCGGCAGGAAAAATAAACTTGTCAACACTTACCAGTATGTCCTCGATTTTGCCGTCGGGTTACACATAGGATCGATCCGCGAGTTGGAGCATCACTGTTGTAGGCTTCGGCCTTCCAATTCCAAGCTTTTGGAAGACTGATTTAGGCATGAGGTTTATGCTTGCTCCAAGGTCGCATAGGGCCTTACCTTCATAGCTCTTTCCTATCGCACAAGGTATAGTAAAGCAGCCAGGATCTTTTAACTTTGGTGGCATGCGGTTATGCAGCATTGCCATGCATCCCTCGGTAGCAGCCACTGTCTCAAACTCACCTATTCGTTTTCTCTTTGACACCATGTCCTTTAGGAACTTGGCATAGTTCGGCGTTTGTTCAGTAGCTTCAACGAACGGTATGTTGATGTGGACTTGCTTCAAGATGTCGAGGAATTTCTTGAATTGTTGGTCCTGTTTTTGCTTTCTCAACCTTTGCGGGAAAGGTGGTGGTGGTCTCATCTCCTCCAGGGTTTCTTTAGTTTGAAGTTTTATACCTGGCACCAATGGAATTGTTGCTGCCTCGGCAGGCTGCTCAGGAGCTGTAGTGCTTTCTGCCGGGGCAGTGTTGTCAGCTTCAGTTTGCTCGGCCTCTTCTCTTGCTTGATCTGCTGGTTGAATTTGGCTCTCTGGGATCTTCTCCTTTAGCTGTAGACCACTCCTAGTAGTGATTGCCTTACACTGTTCATGGCTTATTACCTTAGCAACTTCAGTATTGCTAGGTAGGCTTCCTTGTGGTCTAGTGTTTATGCATTGAGCAAACTGCCCAACCTGAGTTTCCAGTGTTTTTATGGCCGCTTCTTGATTTTGCAACCTCATCTCATTCCTATTCATGAAGGCATCTGTCCTCTTGATGAAATTACTATTTTCTACCATGTATGACTCAGTTTTCATCATGAAGGCTTTTGGCGTGTTCTCCAATGAGCTTACCGATTCCTGCTGCATCTGCTGCGGCAGCATCGGCTGCTGGACTTGCTGCTGCGGCATTGGTTGCTGAAATCCCGAAGCTTGGGTGATTGTGTTTAAGGCATTGTTTTGGTTGCTCCATGATAGGTTTGGATGCCTCTTCCATGAGGGGTTGTATGTGTTGGACATCACAGTGTTACGGTTGTAGTTCCCAACATACATACCAGTTTCCTGATTCATGCAGTCAGAGGAACTGTGGTTACCTCCACATAAGTCACAATATGAATCAATTACCTTGACCTCACGGGTATTGTGTTGTAACTGCAGGTTTTGCACCATCTTGGTAAGGGAGGCCAATTGTGCTGCCACTAAACTTGATGAATCTAATTCATTTACCGTGGCTTGGCGTCTTACTCCTCCTCGCCTAGATGTAGGAAACTGAAAGTCATTCTTTGCGAGTTTGTTCAGTATTTCAATAGCTTCCTCAGGTGCTTTATCCAAGAGTGTTCCGTTTGCCGAGGCATCTAACATCATCCTTGTCGGGGCATTCGTGGCATTGTAAAACATTGTCACCTGTGTCCATAGGGGAAATCCATGCAAAGGACACTTGTGCAATAGCTCTCTGTAGCGTTCCCATGCCTCGTACATTGGTTCGTCTTCTGCCTGTCGAAAAGAAGTAATTTCATTACGGATTCTATCATATAGATTAGTAGGATTAAAGCGAGTAATGAAATCACGGCAAAGTTCACTCCAGGATCCAATAGATCCTGCTGGAATGCTATTTAACCAAGCTTTCGCCCTATCCCTCAGTGAATAGGGGAATAGCTTCAATCGCAAGACATCTTCATGGACTCCTTGGATTTTGAAAAAGTTGCAGATTTCCATGAAGGACTTGAGGTGTTGCCTTGCGTCTTCAGATGCAGACCCACCAAATTGTCCAATTGTATTTAACATATTGAACATAACGGGTTTGAGTTCAAAATGGGCGGCTTCAATTTCCGGTGTAACGACTCCTGGGTTTAATCCGTTTAAGTCCTCATCCAGGAAGTCCCTGACAGTGAGCTGCCGCAGCCCAGGTGGCGGCGGAAGTACTCCATTGCCGATAGGTAAGTTTTGTCCTACCGGGTGTTCTGCCATGGCTCCTTGGATCTGTCTCCTCAACCTTTGCCTTGTTCTTTCGATCTCTGGATCTAATTCGTACAAGGGGTTGGTTGGATTGGCCCTGGTCATACACCAAAACAGACAAGAGTAAAATAAAAATAAAAATAAACAAGAAAATAAAGAAAACAAAATTTAGTTGTCAGTCCCCGGCAACGGCGCCAAAAACTTGTCGCGTGTCAAAAGTGCGTGTTTAGTGCAAGTGGACATATCGCAAGTAATAAGTGATAAATATTTTATCGAGTTATCGTCTCCTCATGGACCAGTATACTTAATATGCTTTCTTCACCTTCTTGTTCTGTAAAAAGATAAAAACACAAATGAGTTGATTTGATTTATCTAAACTAAAATAACTAAATAAAAATAAAGGATTGAAATAGTAGAGAGAGATGGGCTAGGATCCAGTTGCGTCGTATTGTGGAATTGATTGACTTGTCTCTGTCCAATGCAATCGTATATCACTGCCTCGGCAGCACTGGAGTTTACTGCCTGGGCAGCGACAATATGGTCTGCCGCGACAATCCCTTGCTCGTGGGCAGATTTTACCAAAGTTCGGCAAAGTGTCCTTGGATGACTCCGCTTATCCCTAAGTCAGAGTGCTGTTGATGACTAGTCCTTGATGATACCTCCCGGCGTGAACCAATTATACTCACCAACCAATCTCACACTTCTTTTAGCCGCTGAAACTCTTAACCTATCCCTAGGCCGAGTTAGTATTTCGCGATTGAAACACCGTACTTACCCCTTTCATGAATCTAACTCTCCTGAGCTTAGATAAATGGATGATTCACAATATCCTCTCCCGAGCTCAATTGTGTAAACAAGGAATAACAAAGGATAAGCAAACCTTGATAACCTTATTGCATTGAATCATAGACAAAGTATAATCTTCTCTCACAAATACTCGACAACCTTCACCTAATCCCTAAGAAGGTTTAGAACATGATGGAGAGGAAAGAAACAAGAGTAGAAGTCGGCTCTCTCCCTAGGTATTTCGTATCTTGTACATTGGGTTGCTAGGTCCTTATATAGGCTAGACTATAGGGCAAACCTTTCCTAAGTAGAATACAACTTGGAGTAGGGAACAAGTCAAGTACATAATAATAATATATTTCCAAGTTTGCTTCGGCTAAGGAGGCTTTCCCGCATGGTCTTCCTTTGGGCTTTTCCTTGTGCTAGCCAGCTCCAATTCATGGGCTTCAAGTCCAGACACGTTCCTTAGATTTTTATCTTTCCATCGCCTACAGTCTTGCTTCCTGTCTTTCTGCTGCTGCCTCGGCATCAGGTCCTGCCTCGGCCTTGTCTCTGCCTCGGCATCAGTAAGGCCCTATGCGACCTTGGAGCGAGCATAAATCTCATGACCAAATCAGTCTTTCAAAAGCTTGGAATAGGAAGGGCAAAACCTACAACAGTTATGCTCCAACTAGCGGATCGATCTTATATGCAACCCGAAGGCAAAATCGAGGACATACTGGTAAGAGTAGATAAGTTTATTTTTCCTGCTGATTTCCTTGTCCTTGATTGTGAAGCAGATGATAATGCACCGATCATCCTTGGGAGACCTTTCCTTGCAACTGGACGCACCCTAATTGACGTGGAAAAAGGAGAGCTGACAATGCGGGTCAATGACCAACAAGTCAAACTCAATGCATTCCACAACTTAAAAAAATAAGATGATCCAGAGGAATGCAAGGCCATTCACACAGGAGGTACCAAAATATCCTGCCTTGGCAGACTGCTCGGCAGATTGATTGGTAAAAAGATTAAGCCCAAGGTGGATGGACACACAGCAAAAGGGAGTGGCCCACAACCGATTCACAATTCGGGCCAACGGGAGAGAATAATCTTGGGAGATTCATTTGCATGCTCTCCACCAGTAACATGATCTTCCCCCCTTTTCTTATTAATATATTAGGATTAGTTTAGTTTATTTTTATTTTTTTTCGAATTTATTTTTACCTTAAGTGTTTTTCGTTTTTTTCTATGTTTGTTTAATTTTTTTTAGGTTAATAAGCAAGAATAACGGAGAAATAGTTCACAGCAGGAACTCTGCCGAGGCAGAAAAACAGTGTCAGGGCCACAGCAGTCTCAACGGGCAGAATAGTGTAACGGCTAGTCTGCCGAGATTCCTGCCGCGACAGAAAAGGAAACGGTAGTAAAGAAATAATGGTTACAAAATGTCTAGTGACTTCAAACGGTCACAAGGCCGAGGCCTATATAAGAAACTCCTTCCTCTTGAACTATTCACTCTTGCTTTCTTGTTTTCTTTAGAACTCATAACAATCTTTCTCTCACATTACTCTCTGTCTACTCACAATTCCTCGTGAAATTTCAGATTCTTTTCAAGAAAAACTCCAAGAAATCAAATCTCTCAAATCTTGATGGCCACATACAAACGATTCGCCCCAGCCAACGTTGAAGATCGTTTCAACTGATCTTTCATCGCTCGGCAACTGTGGGAAGAACATGGTTTCCAGCATGCGGATGATGAAAACTACGGCATCGAGCACTATCTCTTTGATAGAATCAAGTACCAAAATTGAGAAATTTTCTGTCTTCAACCTGCCCAGGCGAATGCTACGATCGTGCGGGAGTTCTATGCGCACGGGCCCAGCAAAGACTCCCTCTTTGTTCACTGTCGCGGCAGGCCAGTCCAATTAGATGCCGAGACAATCAACAATTTCTACGGCCTCACTCCTGATAGTGATATCCACGCCGAATTCATGGAAGACATCACTGCCGAGGACTACGAGCTCATCAAAGATGATCTTTTTTACGTAAATACTCCATGGGAAACTGGTACCCATAGAGGATCTGTAACAAGACAAAGCCTAAAGCCCGAGTGCTTATCCAATCGATCATCAACAAACGGACCATCAATGTTGGAGAGATCATCCTATGGGAAATTCACGAGTGCGGTAAGAAAGATAGGGGACCATTGTATTTCCCATGTTTGATCACGGGTTTATGTGTTGCTGCAGGTGTGCCAATCGAAAATACGGACGAATACACTCCCCAACGACGAGGATGGACCAGGGACTTTTGTCACAAAGTCATGCAGATCACGCAGGCGGAGCTAGTCCAAGCAACGCCCTAGCAGTTCACTGCCGATACTACTGTCGGGGCCCAGTACACGGCAGACATGCCTGATACTGCCCACACCTCTGCCGCAGCAGACCCGTACCAGGAAATTTTGCAACGGATGACAGCAATGGACCTCAGGCAACAGAGGTACATGGAGTACCAAAGATATTTCAACGGCACGTTAGCCCAGATGCTGCTGCAAGCTTTTCCGGACCAAGGAGCACAATTTCCATATTTCCCCAGCAATATGTTCGTCACAGCCGCCCCTTACACCGAGACTACACCAGCTCCGGGAGGACCAAGGTCGTTCTTCCATGCAAGCCCTCCGCCTCAATACCAGGCTGTCGGCCCATCTAGGGCAGCGGATTCTACCGCGGCATCGTCTGCCAGCAGAAGACCATCCAAGCGGAGGGCAGTCTTCAACACTCCACCCCGATCCCCAATCATAATGGGCATTCTATCAGCTGAGATAGATGCCTATGTGCACCAAAGCTCCACCACCGCCGGACCAAGTACACACCACACCGGAGGAGCCACAGCAATGGGAGGTGGAACAGACATAATGATAACCGAAGAAATGGTCGACGTAGAAGAAGGAGAAGAGGTGGAGGCCCCAATGCAACAGACACCACCCACAAGAGTCCAACCGCCCAGGCAAGCAAAAGCTCAACCATCGCCCTCACCAAGAACAAAGCAATCGGCAGCAAGGCCAACGAGAAAAATTGTTACAAGCAGCTCTTCGGAGTCGCTTTAAATCTTTGTTCTTAATTTAATATTAATTGCTTTTGCTGTCTTTACATGCTGCTTATTTCATACTTGTGTTGCTCACTTATCTCTTCAAATATAAAGCATTGAGGACAATGCTTGGTTTGAGTTTGGGGGTGCAGATTCACTGCCAAGGCAGCAATCTACTGCCGAGGCCTTGCCAAAAAGGGAGTATTATAGTGAATTTTTTTTATTTTCATGCTCCCCGCCTTACCTGAATTAACTGCCCACACTTTTGCACTGCTTATCATTAGTATTGCCTTAGTTTATTCTTTAAGGCTATAGAAATGTTTCTCCTTACCATGATTAGGTTCTGTTAAGAAGGTTTAACCTTAGGATACTTAAGGATGAAACTTAGAAGCTTACTATAGGAAGAACTTTAAACACTTTTGGGACTTGTTGGATTAGAGGAATTCTTTTAATGAACTTAGTTGATAAAGACTTAGATTTTTGGGAAAGTAACTAGAGGTGCCTATCACCGGCTCTAGAAAGAACTCTTCTTCATGCTAGAGGTTCCCGGAATTAGCTCTAGTATGCTATAGGGAATATCAAAAAGAAAGAAAGAATTAGTGAAGAGAAAAACACAATCCTTGAGGTGCCCGAAATTGGCTCAAGAATTGGTTGTTTAGAAAAGAAGAGAACACTTAACCCAATTCTACTTGTCTTGAACTTAGAGTTTATCTAAGAAAGCCTTTAATCAAACTTGTCCAAAAAAACGCACACACTCACAATTCTTATAGTTTGTTTCTAGGTAAGTCCTTGGGTAGCCGAAAGGTTAAGGAATAAGAATATGCCTAGTTATGGTGGGGAGAATAGATGGACATGTAAGACCAAGAGAGAATAGAGTTCGGCAAATTGATGGTTTGCATTGCTTGAGGACAAGCAATAGTTCGAGTTTGGGGGTGTGATAAGTGCTTAACTCACTATCACTTTTTACACCTTTTGTTGGCATTAATCACCGAATTTACACCTACTTGGACCAATGCATGCACTTAATGTGATATATTTAGAAGTTATGCTTATAGAAATAATATTCACAGAAAAAGGCACGTTTTATTGTATTTTTATATCTGTGCAGGAAAACCAGTGTCGCGGCAGCGACAAGGCCGAGGCAGGACCTGATGCCGAGGCAGCAACTGAGAGCCAGGAAGCAAAACTGTAGGCGATTGGAAGACAAAAATCCAAGGGACGTGTCTGGACTAAAAGCCCAAGGATCGGAGCTGGCTAGCATGAGGAAAAGCCCAAGGCAAGGCCACGTGGGAAAGCCCCTTAGCCGAATTAAACTTGGAAATAATTTTTATTATGTACATGACTTGTTCCCTACTCCAAGTTGTATTCTACTTAGGAAAGGTTTGCCCTAGGTCTAGCCTATATAAGGACCTAGCCACCCAATGTACTAAAAACGGAATACCAAGGGAGAGAGAGCCGAATTCTATACTTGTCTTTTTTCTCTCCATTATGTTATAAACCATGCATTTTCATTAATTAACACATGCATGCATCATTTCAAAACCAAATATATGCAATTCCAAAATCATATTGAATCATTGTTCACATATATGCCGTTACCGAAAATAACCAAATATATTCCTTGTTTATGGACCGTTGGATCGAGATTACATCCAGCGACCAGATGTTGGCTGCGCATGAATAAAGATGTTAGGGTTTTCTTAGAGTCATCCGGTTTGGGCTCGGGTTAACCCGATTTAGGCTTATCTGGTCTGGGTTTTGTAATTAAAGAAATGTGGGCTAGATTTAAATGTTTCGGGTTTGTTGTTGTTGTTGTTGTTATTGTTATTATTATTATTATTATTATTATTATTATTATTATTATTATTATTATTATTATTATTATGGGGCTATGTAATATTTTTTGGACTTTAATGTATTGGACTCAAATATTAAATAAAGTTTGGACTGATATTTATTAAATGGATTTTAGTTATTTGGGATTATTTATTTACAGATTTATTTATTATAAATATAACAATAATAATAATAAGAGAAAATAATAATAATAATAATAATAATAATAATAATAATATAAAAATATTTAATAAATAATAACAATAACATTTAATAATAATGAAAATAATAAAAGGTAATAATATAAAGTAATCAGAAATTAAAATAAAATTAAATGTATTTTTGGATTTTTTTAGAATATAAGAAATTTTTTAAAAAAAAATATGCATATATATTTGAACAATATAATTTTTCTTTTTCTCTTTTTTTAAAGCATAGTATATAATATACTAATATTTTTTGTATTTTTGTTTATTAATTACAAGCCCAATATTCAAATGAAAAATAAACTCGGGTTTAGATCCCGGATAAAATTAGTGATTACAGCTGCCCCTTTTTTCTTATCGTTGTAAAACAATGATAAAGCAAAGACAATAAGCACTAATTTTATCCGACTTCCCTGTTTGAACCGAAGTTTCACGTGCTAAAGGATCCATTGACTGAAGAATTTGATGTTGATCCGTTCCACCATGCATCGATCGTCTTACTGGTGTCCCGAAGCAAAGAGGTTGAATACTGGATGATCTAGCTTGCCATGCACTGATCGTCTTTCTAACAACTAGATTGAAGATCCGGTTCATCACGCACTGATCTTCTTACTCATATTCCAGAGAGAATAACCCACCATGCACTGATCGTCTTACTGGAGGCTTGGTTCATCACGCACTGATCGCCTTACTGATGTCCCAAAAACAAATACTGAATACTAAAGGATCTAGCTCATCATGCACTGATCGCCTTACTGACAGCTAGATTGAATATCCGGTTCACCACGCACTGATTGTCTTACTGATGTCCCGAAGATAATAACCCACCATGCACTGATCGTCTTACTGGAAGGTTTGGTTCATCACGCATTGATCGCCTTACTGATGTTCCAAAAGTAAAAACTGAATATTGAAGGATCTAGCTCACCATGCACTGATTGCCTTACTGACAGCTAGATTGAAGATCCGGTTCATCACGCACCGATTGTCTTACTGATGCACCGAAGAGAATAACCTACCATGCACCGATCGTCTTACTAGAGGCTTGGTTCATCATGCATTGATCGCCTTACTGATGTCTCAAAAACAAATAGCTTTCCATGCACTGATCGTCTTACTGGAAACCCGGTTCACCATGCACTGATAGTCTTACTGATGTCCCGAAGAGAAAAACCTACCATGCACTGATCGTCTTACTAGAGGCTTGGTTCATCATGCACTGATCGCCTTACTGATGTCCCAAAAGCAAATACTGAATTCCTGTTAAAAGAGATTGAAATAATTTGATGTATGGTTAGTATGCCCCTAACCTAGGAATGTTTGACTAAATGATGTATGCTTGAATGGATGCATGAATTAATGTGCCCCTAAATCTAGAGAATGCCTGAATATGGATAAGGCAGAAATGAATGCAAATATTGATATGTCCCTAATTTCTAGGGAATACTACACTGAATGATGAATGTTTTTTCTTTTTTTTTTTGAGGATTGAGCCCTCAAAATTTGATCACCCTTGGATACTCGGGCTTTCAACTTCATTGAGTCTTCTTCTTGATGGGAGATCGTTGGATTGCATAGGTCAAAATGAGGTCTACTGGATTCACGACCAAGGCTAAAAGGTTTTAATGAGCGCTCTTGAAGCTAGGGTGAGTACTTTCCCCCCAAATTGTAAACATAAAACTCTTGAAATGTCGCATTGCTTGTGAAATCTATCAATTGATTATGCCCCAAACATTGGTGGGTTCTATCTTCTCGAATTGGGTTTGACTTAAATGAAGCCTCTCTTCAAAATATTTGTCTTGGACTAGACTTGGTCAAACTCTGTCTTTGACGGAACTCTTATCGGTAGGCTGAATGGTTGCCTTTATGCCCCAATAAAATTTTGCTCCAAAAATTTTGTTTTCTAACTGTAGTCCTAAAAAGTTGGAGATCTTCATCAATAAGCCCAAGCATACTTCTCGAAGGAGAAAATGACCCATTTCTTCACAGAAAGCCTTGGATCATATAATGTCGCCATTCTTAGTCTTAATCAAAGATGATTAAATGCATCAATAGCCTTGCATTTTGTAAAAAATAAATTTAAGAATATTTTTTAATAGAAGGGATTTTTCTCAAAATGGAGTTTTAATGCACAACGCCTTTATAAATTTTCAAAGATTGAAAATTGATAGTAAAAATAGATGTAAAAGGAATAGAATCCTTGGATATCGAATGCAAAAGTATCTCAGACTCGACACTTGGTAGTTAATGTTTTGCCTTGAATGTTGTGGCGATATTTGAAGTATCAAAATTCTGATTGAACTGCTCGGTTCATTCTCATGATTATCGTACTCGCTTGATCCACTTGAAAACTACTCCTTCTAGTTCTCATATTTGTCTTTGTAACGGTTCAAGAATGCCATGTAACATCCCGGTTTTGGGGTTAGTAGTTTGAGTGTTGGTTTGGGGGATTCGATTCGAGTCGGATCGGATCGGATTCTTCGGTTCATTAATTCCGGGAAAATTAAAATAATAATAATTTAATCGGACAAGTAATAATTTTTTTTGGAAAGGTTTAAAAATATTAAAATGGTGTTTTAAAGTTAAAGGAATATTATTGAGCCTTAATTTGATTTTTAATTAGGCTTAATTTTGTACTAGTGACTAAATTATAATTTTTGGAAAAGTTTAGGGATTTAATTGGTGATTTTCGGAAATTAAGATTTTTTGTGACTAAATTGGAAAGTAAGCCATACTTAGAATCCTTAGAGGGCCATTAACCCAATTTATTTTTTAATTAAAGATTATCCACCAAAATATGTTTTAATTAATTTTAATAAAGAGCTTATTTTCATTTTCTTTTGTAACTTCCCATTTTCTCATCTTTTCTCTCAAAATTTTCTCTCCATCTTCTTCTCCAAATTTCTTCAATTACTTGCTGATTTCTTCTTCATTTTCAACAAGATTTATTTCATTTTACTCATCTTTTCATTCTCTACGAAACCTACTCATCAATTTTGCAAAATCAACATCCATTTTCAAGGAAATCAAGAGAGGATTTCTCATATTTTGGGTGTAGTTAATCTCAAAGGTAAAATTCTGATTTCTAATCTTTTTTCTAAGGTTCTTTATTGAAATTCCCAAGTATTGGCTTGCCCATTAACAATTGATATTTAATTTTGTGTTTCTAATTCAAGATCTATGAGTTTTATGATAGTTTTTGTGAAATCTTTTTAGATATCAATTGATGATGGAATTAGGATGATTTAATTATGATATTAGGTCAATTAAATGATTGATTGAGTCTTGAAATGAGTTAACAACAAATTAATCCCGGAATAATGCAATCGGTGGTGTTTTAAGGTGGTTTTCGGTTATTTTAGGGGCTGTTTTAATTGTTCTGCTCTTGCTGAAGGTATAAGGATGGTTTGGAAGTGTTTTTGGTTCATAATTGAGGTGGATTAAATGTTAGATTCATAAGGTTAAGGGCTGATGTTGTTTCGGATAAGTTTTGGCTTAGTTTTCAGTCTTTTCGGCAAGGTTTTCGATAGTTTTGTGAAGGTTAAATGTGGCTGTTGTTTTGAGCATGTTGTGATGTGAATATGCTCTGCTTTTAATGTTGTAGAGGTAGTGCAAGAAGGTGCATAAATGGATGATGCGTTGGCGTTGCCGTCGGAGCATCGGCGAGGGCTCGTTTCGCTTGTCGGTGAGTGATTTCGGATTAAAAGTGTTTCGCAACGGTTCGGTTCTGTTTTGAGGGCTATGGAATAGTGTGAAAACTTTCCATAGTTCAAGAGTAAGTAAAGTAAATGATTTTGATGAATTATTGTAAGTTTCGGCTATTTTCGGTAATGGCATTTATGATGATTCAATGAGATTTTGGAAATGCATAAGTATGATTTTAAAATGATGCATGCATGTGTTAATTGCTGGAAATGCATGGTTTATAAAGACATCCATGATTTATGGAAACATGAAAAATGAAATGGAATATGGTGTGGTTATTTGCCTTACATATGATGGTGCCATTGGGCATGACTTTTGGTTCATTTGTTGAACACATTATGGATGCATTATGAGCAGCAAATTAGCCTGCATACTTGAACTTGATATTGGCTTAGTGACACTAACTTTAGATTCGAATACAAATGACATGTCATTAGGATTGAGTGTACTATAAATATTATGCAAATAAAGGAAAAATGCCTACACGTAACAAGGGTGACTTTGTGTCCAACCGTGCGTGGTAGAGCCGCCTACACGTAACAAGGGTGACTATGTGTCCAACCGTACGTGGTAGAGCTAATAATGGTGACTTTGTGTCATGACGAGACTAAAGGTCTCTAATCAATGGATCCGTGTATTCGTTGAAATTAAGGTTCACATTAAGTGATCACTAGAAAGTCAATATACATACATGGAATAATTTGGAACATTGTACATTATTTATGAAATGAATTGATAATGCCATGCATACTCAAGGAAATGTTTTTGGTATTATGAACTTGAACATGATTTGTTAAGCATGCTTGGTTTTAGAAAGACATTACAAGTTATGGTTTTAAATATGGTTTTAATTTGATGCATTGATGATCTTGTTTAGAGCTTCCTCACTAAGCATGTTTTGCTTAAGCTCTCTTTTCATCTTTGCAGAACAATAGAGACATTTGGGGCTGCATTTGGAGCAAGAGGACCAAGGGGAAAAGACCTCACCTTTTTTTGATACGATTTGGCAAATAAATAGGAGCTCGGCAATGGGTAAACCTATCCCTTATGAGAGTGTGTTTTGCTTTGGTTAATGACTTGTAATAAGACCTTATTTTGCTTTGGTTGTTGTTGGAAGGATTGTGGTAATGTTTTGGATTGTTTGAAATATGATCATGCATGTATGTTTCTTGTTTTTATTCATAACATAGGGTGCATGCCTATAGATAATTTTGGGGTCTTAGATGTTGGTAAATGTGTGCTTAAAATTGTCCTTTATGCTTAGGGAGCATGCATATAGTTAAGGGTGATCAATGGATGTGTTTAGATGGGGTTTGAACCAACCAAAATTGCCTAATTAGTGATTCTGGACAGGGGGTATCGAAACACCCTCTAGTGGTATCGATACCCCAAGGCAATTTTGGGGCGGCATCGAACCATGGTTCAATGCCATTACCTCACTGGACACCAAGGTATCGATACCACCCAAGGAGGTATCGATACCCTTGGCTTTCGAAGGCTTAATTAGCCACAACCATGCCATGGTATCGATACCATGCTTGATGGTATCGATACCCATGACCAAAAAGGAAGAATCATAAGTATTGGAAGCTTGTGTTAGGTCGAATAAACTCCCGCAATCGAATATGGATGTTATGAATAACATTTTGAGTTGTAATATCACCTTGATGCATGATGTTCACTTAAATTCGTATTGGTAAATTAATGTTGGTTTTAGTCCCTATGTTTTGTGAGCTTTACAATTAGGTCCCCAATCATTGAACCATGAAATTGATGAAGCTATAATGATCCGATTGATTTGGATTTTAATGTGCGTATTCTGTACATGTTTAATTCAACCTTGGTAGATTGAAGTTCCAATTTATTATAGGAATTAAAGTTATTTGCATTTTGGTCCTTATGTTTTATATGCGAGTTGAATGATCAATTGTGAATCGAATGTTTCCATTTTCGTGATGCATGACTTCGACACACATAGGAACTTAATTATGCATCTAGTTTAAAAAAAAGAAAACATATCGGTTTTCAGGGTTGTTTATCGAATCGGACCTTCGCAAGTTTGGTTCGATATTCCCCGTGTAACCCGTTAGTGTCGGTTCTGTCTAGGCCGGGCTAAGGGGGTTACATGCCAAGTGTAAGCATGTGTTTCAATTTGCACTTAATAATTGATATATTAGGGTGTCAGTATCTTCAACGAGTTGTCACTGACGCTAGGGTATAGAATTGGTGGAGATCTGGCTCCTTATTAGATTCGTTCTTCCCCCACTGCTTCATCAGGATGCTCCGAGACTTATTGGATTTCTCGTTCATTTTAGGGTTTCAATTTTTCACCTCTTCTCCTTTTTATTCTTTTTTAATGTTTTTTTTTATTTTTAATGCTTTTTTCCTCTTGGAATTCTCAAAATTGAGTATATTCTTTTTTCACGGGACCTTCTTATCATTGAACATTATCGAAGGAGTAGTCTTGTTTCTCGAGCCTTCCGACCGAAGCGGATTGGAGACAGAACTGTACTTCATCGTGATCATAACATTCAATTAATTGATTGTGTTTTATGTGTCTGAATCGGAGACACAACAAACATTAGATATCCAAGAATCTTTTAAAAGGAAAAGAAAAGGTATATAAAAAGTGCTTCTTTTCATTGAATTAAAAAAAGGTCATCGCTACTTTCGGGCAAAAGATAGCGAGATTGATTGAAATATAAAGTAGAAAAACTAAAAATGCAAGGAGATAAATGCAAACAAACATCTAAGAAAAAAGCAAACTAAATTGAGATGCATTAAGGACTTCTGACAACTCGTGAGACTTCTATATTGACTTCATTCTCAAAACCGTGACCCACATCAACTAGGTGGCTAGCAGATGCTCCGGCAATACGAATGCCTTTCAGAACTGATGTCTTGTGTTGGGGTTTGATGTGCGAAGTGTTGCCCCCTATGTCTTCCATGTTGGACTGCTCATCAGAAACCTTATCCTTTCCATGATCGGACTTTCCAAACAAAGCTGTGAGCTGGGTGATGATGTCATTTTGAGACTTCTCAATCATTGTCTTGATATTGGTCAAACGATCTTCGATATCCTTCTGTGACTTCTCAACGGTGGCTAATCTCTCGTCCATGACTCTTGACTGAGAACGGGTATTATAAGTGTGCGGTATGGTTGCGGCTTGAAAAACTACCACGATGTATCTAAGGTTAATCTCCTTGTCTTATTAATGAATGCAAAATGAATGCTATGAAATGCATGAAATGCGAGAATGAGTGCAAGCGAAGGTGTTGATCACGCTAGTGATCTCCCTTTGAGCAACTTCCATTGATTGAAAAAAAATCTTAATGTTCCTTTGTTTTGTTTTTTCTTTCTATTTTTTCTCTTTTTTTCTTCTTCTTTTTTTTCTTTTTTTTTATCTCTTGATTTTTATTTTTCCTTTTAACTCTCTAATTATAATGAAAGTCTCTAATTGGAAAAACCACTTAGATCAACACCTTCATGTAATGTTGATGCAAAAATAATAAAGCATAAATGTGCAAGCAAAATAGGTGACAAAGCAATCCTATCTCGTCTAAAAGAACCTAGGTTAACCGCATGCTCTAATCGGGTAGGTTTTCTAGATTCTCTAAATGCAATTTTGGTTCTACGAGGTACCCAAATTGTCCTTGTTGTCCTCTTCTAAGAGTAGCAAGGCCCCCGATCGTCACCCATTGTAGGCTCATCTCGATCGAGTTCAATTTAGGGGGACCCTTTAGCATGCCCCTACGAAGGAACAATATCCTTATGATAGCATAGGGTAATCGAGCCCCGAAGGTACTTAATAGGTCCGTACGAAGGAACAATATCCTTACAAAGGCACTAGTGTTTTCCCCCCACTTAAAGAGACGCGTTTGAATGAGTTAAAACAACCGCGAATTAATAAACAAGTATTAATTTAATTGCCACTTTACTTCACAACTTCCAAAATTAGTTAAGCGGTATTTGAAAACAAGGCTTGACTCGTTTGTTTAAAAAACGTCCCTAGTGGAGTTGCCAACTGTAACGACCCTTATAATAATTAAAATAAGGGGTCACTAGTGAAAACTTCGGAAAAATTAAAAATTAGTGTTTTCAAATTGAAAGTTGGGAATTTAGATTTGAAGAAGTGAAATCAAAATTTAGGGTTTAAAAATTAGGGATTTTTCTTAAAAATTGGGGATTCAAAGATCTAGGGTTTTAAAATTAAGAAAAGGGGAACTTGAGAAATCTAGGTAAAAAATTCGAGAATTGGGGTTTTGAAATTTGGAAAATGATTTGAAAATAATTTGGGAAAAAGATTTTAAAAGGAAGGGTTGGACTGCCACCAGTCACTTTGGTAGACTAGACACCGTAAAAACCAGAGATTTAACTTGATGTTCTCACCCACAACAACGACCCTCATAGTCATAAGCGTCACCCCCTTAGACTCAAAGTCCACTATAGTTATATACTTAGTCAACCAATCCATGCCCAAAATGACATCAAACTCATAGAACGACAACTCCATTATATCAACAGCAAAAAGGTGCCCCTAAACCACTAACGGGCACCTCCTATACACGTCTAGCAATTACTGTTTCACCAAAGGAACTAGTAACATGCATGCCTACATCCAAGATCTCAACAGGCATTTCAAGCAACCGTGCATGCTCACTAAGAATGTAGGAATGTGTAGAACCAGAGTCTATCAAAGAAAGTAAAGACAAGGACTACAAGGTGAAAGTACATGTTACCACGTCTGTTTCCTTCCCTTCATCCCGATACGCATACACCCTAGTTTGTCCGCCTACCTTTGGTATCACAGCAATAACATGAGTCGGCTATCATCACCCTAGTTTGTCCGCCTACCTAGTTTGTCTGTCTCTAAAAGTTCCCTCGGCCACACTTATAACTTCTCTACTATTTACCACCTCGGACTGGTGCCTGACGTCCCCCGGACATATCGAGCACACTCCGATGTCTGAACTACTCCTCGTCTATATTGTTCACTCTCAGTGTTACCACCACCACTTCGCCTCTGATCGCGGTGATGACAGTTGTCTCTGAATCTCTTGGACCAGTCGGCTATCATCACTCTCAGCAGCCCTTTTTCTTGAACTAGAATTTTTGGACCTTTGCCCCAAAACAATGCTCTACTCTATGTTTTTGGCCCGGGTGAACAAGACATCAAAATCGGTGTAGTCGGTGGCCAACATTTACATCTTTATTTCTCTTATCAACCCAAATCTAAACCGGTCACACCTAGTTCTCTCGCTAGGTACAAGCTCAGGTGCGTACTGGCTCAATCTCACAAATTGAACCTCATACTCTGACATAGTCATCTTTCCTTACACTAACGCCATGAACTCGTGCTAGTTCTGAAGAACTCTTATGTAACATCCCCGATCCTCATGCTATGAGTAGTGGTAGTTCACCATGTATACGCATCTCCAAGCAACAATGAAACAATATTGTAACCATCTAGACTTGTCTATTCGAAGCACATAAATCTAAAAGGTCACATTCGGGTAACAAAATTTACCCATTATAGAAACCCAATTAAAATACTTTTATAACCACATATATATATATATAGTTTAAAAAAAATATCTCTAAAATATCATATGCATATAAAAAATTCATATGAAAAATTATAGACTCAAATAAAAATATGCTATGACATACACATGCCTCCTATAATATATATATTGTACTCCATAAGTAATCGAGGGAACTTCCAACACTGATGTCCAACGCCGAAACATGATCAAGATTCTTTATAACCTTCGATCATAAAATCAATGTGAGCTTGAGGAGGCTCATTAGTATAGAACTACCATATAATATTATATGTTACAAGAAACACTATAACAAAATAGGCTTTTTGGTGCACTTTTAGCGGCGTTTGTCAAATAAATGCCGCAAAATTTGTACATTTAGTGGCATTTTTAGGGAAATGCCATAAATGCCACAAATAACATAAGTTTGAGAAAAAAATTAAGATTGGAGGGGTTTGAACCCGTGTCACATAACTAAATAAAACCATATCTTAACCATCTAAGCTAAGCTAAAGTAACTTAAAAGATTAAATCACCCTAATATTTTAAAATGAAAGAAAACCTATTGTATTTTAGATCTGAACAATAGATATTAAAAACAATTAACTCACCCCCTTTTAACATATATATTTTTCAATCTGGATTTTTCCCAATCCTTCAACTCGTTCCTTTCACGAGTTTCTCAAATATGTTTCTCTCTTCCTTCCATACCCATAAGAAAACAGATTCAACCTTTTCCCTTCAATTCCTATAGCCATTAACAAAGGCGATTAGATCTTTTTTTCCCCTTTTGCTCTTCTTCTACTCTTCCCTAAATCCCTTCATGGACTGACGAGTTAACAACTACTGTTTTTTCTATTCACGGTATTTGTTATATCTTGTACAATATCATGCTTTCTTATTCTTAGCTATCCTGCTTTACTTCTTACAGCGGCGTCCAGGTACTTCTTGTCTTTCACTTTTGCAGTTACATTACATTCTTTACTCTTGTGGTTGAATAAGATCTAGGGTTCTTTCTTGGTATAGAATTATTTTTTGTCGGTGTTTAATTTCTAAGGTTTTACTTGTACAATGAAGTCACATTGAATAATTGATGCCGAATTTAAACAAGATTTTTCGTTCTTGTTGTTGCATTCGTGTATTGCTGTATAATGTAGATAAAAATTATGAAAGAAAATAGTTTTTTTAAATCTTTGTTTTGATTAAAAGGAGTAGTTTCTAGTTACATTCATGTATTGTTTTTTACTTTATTTTTATGATTCCAAGACCTGTTTTTTCCCACTTGTTCTTTTTATTTAAACTATGATAATAGTTTGGTTTGGCTTATGTTTGTGGATAGAGGTGTTCGGAAATGGATGTTGGTGCTTATGCGTGGCTATTTTGACAACGGTTCAGAGAGTTCAGAACCAGAGGAAATAACTAGAAAGGGTACATAATATTTTCTTGAACTTCCTTGAATTGTTCCAAAAGAATTCAGTGGCATATGCATTATAGATTTGAAGTATCAGATGGATGTACCTTGTCATTAGGGAAACGGGAAACCACAGATCAGAATAAATTAATGCATAAGCAGGATCTTATCGATACAACTGAAGCAAATGGGCTCTCATTGGCGCCCATTGTGTGTGTTGATTTTTTCATTTAATTATAATTTTGCTTTTCAATACTTTTAGTGATTTTGGAGCTTGATTGGTTGTTTAAAAACTGGGTTATGAATTATTAGGTCAGAGAAAGAAAAATGGAACCTAGCCAATTTGAAAATTCTCCAAGGGACTGGTATAGGGATGGAGCTGCATGTCTAAGCTGATATAAAACGAATTTGTTGTGAAATCAAGTTGTTTGAAAAAATATGAATTTTTTCGTTTCTTTTATTCTCTTTGAAGGATACATAAGACTTTTCCTATAACATATTATGAACATTATTTGGTTGGCTGAAAAGGTTAATTTCCAACGGAACAAATCCATTATCTTGTGTAACTTGAGTAATAGGATTCAATTAATGTGCTAGTTTTCCTTATTCAGAATAGAGTGGAATATCTTATGTCAACTAAATTTGTAGTTGGTGGCTTTATATTTAATTTAGATTTGATTCCTTCATTTAGTGTTCTGTTTGGCTTTAGGCTTGGTATTAAGATTATATCACCATGCAATCACGTGGGTCTAAACATGATGGTTGATTGATTATATATGATATAATATTATTTTTATTTGATTTTTTAAAAAAAATGGTGTTACTAGCGGCGTTTTTGTTTACAAACATCACAAGAGATCATGACCTTTAGCGGCGTTTTTGTCTACAAACGCCACTGAAGGAGAGGTCTTTAGTGGCATTTGTAAACAAAAACGCCACAAGAGATCATGACTTTTAGCGGCGTTTTTGTCTACAAATGCCACTGAAGGAGAGGTCTTTAGTGGCGCTTTTGTTTATAAATGCCAATAAAGAAGAGGTATCTAGTGGCGTTTGAAAATCCAAACGCCGCTAATACTCTATTCTTTAGCGGTGTTTGTAAACAAAAATGCCACAAAAGATCATGATCTTTTGTGGCGTTTTAGAAAGAAGAAAAAAACGCCGCAAACTATTGCGACGCTGGTTTTAGTGGAACTTCTTGCGGCGCTTTTTTAAGCGCCGAAAATGTTTTTAGCGGCGCTATAAAACGCCAATATAGGACTAAAAAAAAAGGTCACTATAAACCTCTTTTGCTATAGTGAAAGCATAACCTTAATCAAAATTTATGTAATAAGCTAGTATCTAATTATCTCAGACATGAGATAAAATTCACATCATTGTAAGACCTGAAAGTAATGTATTGTTATTGATTTAATCAATCGAAAACCAGATAATATACCTATTTAGATGATCAGGAGAGACGTGACATATGTAGATTACGAGAATTGAGTAAGGGAGTTTAATGTGTTCTAACAAATTTTAGATCAAGAGTGATAGACATAAATTTTCAAGCAATTACAAAATTTTAACATAGACAAGAGTCGGTAATAAAAAAAATTAAAACCAACATAATCATCATGTGTTGGCATGAACCAAAAAATACAAGATCACCCTAACCGAAACATAAGGACCGAATACAGGCAAGATTACCCTAGCCGAAGCATAGGAACCGAATACAAGAAGGATTATCCTAGCCGAAGCATAGGAACTGAATACAGGCGAAATTACCCTAACCGAAGCATAGAAACCGAATACAGTTGAAATTACCCTAGCCGAAACATATGAACCGAATACAGGCGAGATTAGTTTAGCCGAAGCATAGAAATCGAATATAGGAGGAATTACCCTAACCGATGCATAGGAACCGAATACAGGTAGGATTAGCCTAATCGAAGCATAGGAATCGAATACAGGCGAGATTAGTCTAGCCGAAGCATATGAATCGAATACAGGAGGAATTACCCTAACCGAAGCATAAGAATTAAATACAGGCGGGATTACCTTAGCTAAAGCATAGGAACCGAATACAGGCATAATTACCCTAGCCGAAGCATAGGAACCAAATACATTATAAAAGAAATTACCAATACTGAACCTGTAGGGACTTCAGATCATAACCCCAAAGTGTCCCAAATCAGATAATTTTATGATAACATTAAAAATGAAAACAAAATATTGATTATATATATTTAGAATATCAAACATCATAAAGTATTTTTTTCAGGTTAAACAAAAAAAAATATATTTAGATAGATAACATTTATCATTTAGATCATAGAAAATTGTTTACTTTCAATTTAGAGAATATATATGTTAGGTCCATATTGAGTGGTTTATTTAATGCTCAGAGATTCTTGATAAACTGTAGATAGAAAATGATATACTTAGTCCAATTTGATTAATATCAGACATTTTTGGCATACATGAAAGAAACTGATTATGTCGAGATAGTTTCAAAATTTGGAGTAGATCTTGATTAACTAAGATTGCAAGTATATTAAATTATTTAAAATCTTAAATTTACTCAGAAAGTATCAACAATCTACTCATAGTCTTTTAGGTTATTTAACTCCCTAAGGGCAAATTGATAATTTGGCCCAAAAGATAAAACTGAACCACACAAATATAGGTGATTCAAACTCGGCTAACCAAACCATCAAAACCATTTGCTTCCACCATAAGCCATAAACATAAGGGTAAATTAATCATTTCGAAGCTCGACCAAGATGACAATATTCCAATTGTTTGGATACGATAGAACTAATCCTATCACATGGCATTAACACTACCCCTAATGCATCTCGAGGAATAACACACATAAAAATTTTGTATATAGTGCACTCACACCCTATTGATTGATCAATATATCCGAGATCTCTAGACACATCCCTTAGCTAATATACAAGTCTTAAATCACTTTTCAATTGTTTTCGTAAAACATGCATCATATAAAATCATCCTAAAATCTCATGCATTTACTGATGCAAGTTCTCAATGCAACATAGGCGTTTAAATCAATAATCTCTTAGGATATTCATCTCATAAATCTTATTTTAACATCATTTGACAACAATGAATGTACAATTTATAAACATGAGCTTGATAATGCATTAAAACCATGGATCTTGTTCACACACTTTGAATGGAAATTATTATAATGAGAATTTTCTCTTATTTCAGTTCTTTTTAGAACTTTCTTTGACATTTCAGACTCGTTTTTTTGTGTCAATTTTACTGTGATACTTAAAGTTCTTAGATTGCTATCTAGAGGGTTCAAGTCCGTTTGATGTTAAACGCATTCATTTTCCGTTTTCTTTAAATCTATCTAGAAATTCAAGCAACTTCTTTTCTTGTTTCTTTTTCTTAATTTCATATAATTCTAAGCCTAAAATAGCCTCTTTGTTTTGTTTAGTTGTAAGGAAAATGCTTGCTACAATTCTAGATCCAAAAAACACTCAAGCATCGTTGTTTTACCAAGCAACGCCTTATCATAGATGTATAGACAAATAGATTATATTATATTAAGTTTAGTTAACAACTATTTTATTTTAAAGATTTAAAGTTATAAATATTTTTCTTTGAACTCGGATATAGATTGAACTCTAGTACGAAGTTGAATTGGATTTGGATTAGATTATGATAATATTTATATTTGATTTATTAATATCGATAATATTTAGATTAAATAGCACTAAATTTTAAATTTAATATCGATTATACACCAAATTAAAAATAGATATTATTTTAACGCTTTAACTTAAGCTTCAGTTATACTATTAAATTGCACGAACCATATAACCTCATCGGTTAAAGGAACGGTTGTTCTTAGAGGTCACGAGTTCGTGCACCAATGCTGCTAGCACAATAATTGAGCGATCAATTGGTAGGACATTAATAGATGTTAACGATTTTATAAAGAAACTCTAACTCTCCAATAATAAACTAAAATTTAATATTAAATAATATTAATTTTTAATTTAATAATATACTCTATACTATTTTTTTTTGAAAAATCTATACTGAAATTAAAGTTCGAGGATATGGTATAAATTTATATTAGATTATATTTGGATGAAAGTAAACACTCCCTGAAACAATTTTGACCACATGGAAGCGGACAGGGAGACCCGGCAATAAGCAGACAGAGCGAGCATCTTTGCGCACAACACGACACTCAACTCACTCCCTGCACCAGTCAAGGACCAACTCAACTCAACGGCCCTCTCTTTATTGTAATCTTTTTTCACCACAGCTGACAATTTTGAGGGGAAAAAAAATTAAAACAAAATCACCCCCACCGAACTAAGCTGATTCATTTCCCACCGTAAAAAACCCCTAAAACTTGTTTCTTCCATAAATTCGCTTTCCTGTCGCACCTAATTTGAACTTATCTTCACTCGATCGAGTTTTTGCTATCGTCCAACCTGTCTTCCTAGTACCTCAAACAAGGTATGCCAATATTTTTTTCTCTCTCTCTTTGTCTTCGGTGAAGTCTCTGTTTGGTTGTTTGGATTTCTTCTTTTTTGAAAATTTCAATTTGAACAAGAACTGAACTTTTTTTTTTTGAAGTTTTTGCTGTTGCAGTCAGGCTCTCTTGGTAATCTGTTGATCCTGGATTTTAGATTTTCATCCGAGTTACTTGAAAAAATATACAAATTTTGTTCATTCTTTCTTAATGTTAGTTTTAATTAATTATAGGTTATTTAAATCAAAGAGACTATATAATTGAAGGCCATTTAGAGAAGGCTGTGCAACTTCCTTATTATATGTGTCACGCTCCTTCAGTCTCTTTATCTCTTCTAGTTTCCTTTAATGATGTAGGTGATGTAGGTACCTCGATGAATACAGTTAATTATGTCTTTTGTGTAGTTGGTTACCCTATTCATGACTCATTTATGTTAATCTGGGTGAGGTACTGAAGTTTTGTGAACATGAAATCTCTTTGCTTTTGAAGCACTTGTTGCATCTTTTCATTTCTCCTGTTATCCAATGCTTAAAGTAGGAGTCGATTTGATAACTCCAGGCTGAAGGATTAGGGCTCACATTTGCAAAGCTATTCTGTTCTCCTTTCATCTCAGCTGTTATTATTATTATTTGCTTATGAACTCCTTTTCAGATTTTGAAATCAAAATAGAAATTGTTGAATGCTGGAGCAAGCTGCGAAACTGTCTTTTGAAGCTTTCATTCATGTTAGTTTGAACTATCATTCTTAATTGTATTGGGTTATGTTCGTTAATGCTGTTAGATAAGTTTGAATTAATAGTTGTGATGCTATTTTCTTTATCTTGGTTTAGGAAGAAAGAACATATTATGTAAGTTAAATATAAAATCATATTCAATATTGAATAATAACCCCACTTAAGTTTTATTTAGGTTGAATACTTTTCTTTTGTGTATTGATGTTAATTGACAACATAGTTAAAGTTTTCCTGTAGAGACCGTAGATGGGTTTATGCTCTAGGTGTTCCCTATTTGCCGTAAGATGTTGAACTTTCTCAACATTTAGCATTCACCTCATTTTTCTTTGTAGAAATGAATCATCTAAGAATGCATGATACGAAAAGAATATTATTACATCCACAGTGTTCCCAAAGTTGCTGTATACATATAGACTATAATTGGGTTATTTGTAAAATAATATAGAGCACGTGATCACTTCTAATATTTTTGCCAACTTAATATAACACAACAAAAATGCAACAGGATCTTGGGTCAAAATATGTGGGCAAAGCATAGCTCCAACTATTTCTGATTGCTTTGATATCTTAGTTGATGATAATCTTGGATTTTTATAAATAAAAAAAAAAAGTGCAAAAGGAGATGAAATCAATGTTCTGGAGAATTGAGTTTGGTATCCCGGGAAAACCAACAAAATAAAATACATTTGCGAATTTGTGATGAAAATTTATCTCTTTAAAAAAAAGGCAAAAGGGAAGGAAATTCAAACTTGGTCATTTTGTATGAAATTTTATAGTAGTGCACTTCTTAATAATTTTCTGTTCGATTAAGTTTGCTGCACCATTTTTTCCTTTTTTTTATTAAGACTTGGATTAAACATAAATTTAAATACTTTTCATGCATAATTTCCCTTTATTTTTGTCTAGTTAACAAAATGAGTTTTAACATCCTTTTCAGATTGAAATAAAGTGGTAGCAGAGAAGGGTATTCTGCAGTCTGCACTATCTGCAACTGTTCCGTAGTTAATTTATTTGCAATCTTAGAAAAATGTGCTCACCTATGGACGATGAATGATGAGCCAGCAATGAGATGCATGTGAGGCACTTGGTTACTTTCCAAAAGCTTTGATCTCTCTGTTTATCTTTGTCTCCCTTTGTCAGGTTAACTCTCTTTTTAACCTAACATTCTAAATCTTAATGGGAAATTGGCAATATGAGTACCAATAAAAGCTATGGCTATTAAGTATGAAGGCAATTTTGATGCTTGGAATGTATTTTAATTTTTATGGAACATAGGACTCTGAGATGGGTTCTTGCTGCTCATCCGCAGCCAATGGAAAATATGGCAACAATAGTGATGGCCTAGTGACAGATGCCACGGCTATAACATGTGCTTCACCAAAGAAGCAGAAGCAAAGGCAGGGGTCAGGGAGGTGGAGGAAGAAACCAAGTGGATTAGTGCCAAAGGATGAAGCAGAGATCCATCTCATTCCAGGGAGAATGTTTCTGAATGGTGCCAGTAGTGTTGCATGCTTGTATACCCAACAGGGGAAGAAAGGGACCAATCAGGATGCAATGCTTGTTTGGGAGGTTAGTCGTAGCGCTTATTCTTCTTCTAAGTAGTGTTTTCTTGCTGTGGTATTTCCTTTAACATAACTTATCTATCATTGTCACTTTAATCAGTTTGTTATATATTCATATTCTTTCTTTAGGTGAAAATTTTATTTATTTCCTTTTTTTCCTCTATGGCATCAATATGTGAAGACTTGGTTTCAATGTTTCTATATTAGAATTTCAGTTCGAGAAGTGATACGATATTCTGTGGTGTATTTGACGGTCATGGTCCTTATGGTCATATGGTTGCCAAGAAAGTACGAGATTCTCTTCCTGTTATATTATGTACCCAATGGAAAGCTAGTCTTCTTCTTGATCAGAGTAGTCTCAATAAGAGTGAAAATGCTCCCGAAAGCACTATGCCTGATGATGATGCATCTTTGAGCATGGATGATGACTGCTGCGAATCATTGGAGATTGAAGAAAATGAACAGTTCCCGGAGATGTATTTACCTCTTAAACAGTCCATGATAAAGGCTTCCAAGTTAATGGATAAAGAGTTAAAGTTGCATCCAGAGATGGATTGTTTCTGTAGTGGGTCAACTGCTGTTACTTTGGTGAAGCAGGTATAGTCATGAGTGAACTAAAATTCAAAATTAGTCATCACTTGGATCTGTTAATCATCAGATGCATTACCCAGCTTAATATTTTAACAATTGGATAGGTAATGAACTTTTCTTATTTTTCTAAATAAAAATAGCCAAGTATTTCTAAAATTTGTTGCAGAAGCTCATGTATCACAAATGGATAAAGTGTTATTTCACATTATCTAACCATTCGATGACAAATATGGTTTTCTAGGGCCATGATCTTGTAATTGGAAATGTTGGCGACTCAAGAGCAGTGCTGGCAATGAGAGACAAAGATAATTCTCTGATTGCCATCCAATTGACTGTTGACCTGAAGCCTGATTTGCCAAGTCCTCTCTCTCTCTCTCACGCGCACAAATACAGACTTTCCTTGTATTTCTGTCTGAATAATAACTTGTGCCTTTGAGTTTGAATATCTACAAAATTAATAAGTTCTTGCAACATGATGTTTATAGGGGAAGCTGCTAGAATTCAGCAATGCAAAGGACGGGTTTTTGCCTTGCAAGATGAGCCTGAGGTTTCACGTGTATGGTTGCCTAATAATGACTCACCTGGTTTGGCAATGGCTAGAGCTTTTGGGGACTTCTGTCTAAAGGATTTTGGTTTGATTTCTGTGCCAGATGTTTTCTATCGCCGCCTTACTGAAAGAGACGAATTTATTATTCTTGCTACTGATGGGGTATCTTCATCTTCGTAGTTCATCATTTTAGTTTGAAATTTTTGTGGACTCTGAAACATGACTGCGAGGGACCCTTTATAAGCTGGCTAGAGCTTTTCTTTCATTGTAGCTTACACAGAAGTCCATTTATAAGCCCTTTCCTTCTGCCTTGCATATTAGCAATTGGCAAATTTTTTTGTGTTAGATAAGGTTTAAAAATACCAGTCATTGTAAGGGAAAATATAGATCCATATTTTTCTTTTAACTTTTCCCTTGAAGTTCATATAAATTCTCCGAGAACTCAGTTTCAATTTTGGTGCAGATTTGGGATGTCCTTTCAAACAAGGAAGCCATCGATATTGTGGCGTCAGCCCCTAGTCGCTCAACAGCTGCTAGAGCACTTGTAGATTGTGCAACACGAGCATGGAGGCTTAAGTACACTACTTCTAAGAATGATGATTGTGCTGTTGTATGCCTCTTTCTGGAATATTTGCCTGCAAGTAATGGAACTGCAGAAGAAAGCGACATAACAAGGAGTTCTAAGGAAACGATGGTGGCTATTGCTGATAATAAAGGAGATTCTCCTACTTTAAGCCTCGGTCAATCGGACACATTTCATGGTTCCACTGAAATCATTCATGTAACTGAAGAGTCAGAAGAAAGGTTGTCTTCGAAGTTGCCAGGTCAGTCTAGGAGTCTTGCTGAGTGCATTTCAGTTGGGGACGATGAAGAGTGGTCAGCCTTAGAAGGTGTTACAAGAGTTAATAGCTTATTAAGCCTTCCGAGGTTTCTATCGGGTGATGAAAGATCAACTAGTTTAAGAAAGAAATGGTTATGAGAGGTTACACGGAAGTCGATTAGCAGAATAGACATGTTTTGACGATCTTACATTCATGAATTATGAATCATAAACTATATTTGTTGTTTCGTGATTTTTAAAGCTTCTTCTTGTTGCTGTTATATATAGCATGCTTCTTTCTGTTCTCTAGAATTCCTAAATGGATGCAGCTCTCCGTGCTCGGTTTGTCGTCTCCGTTCAGGAGTGATTTTGGAACGGGATTTTAAGTGATTTGGGGAAAAGTTCAAATTTTCAGCGATTCCAAATTGACATGAACTCTAACAACCCCCACTTCCTCCTGATTAATAATTGTATCAAAAAGAATCGTTCAACACTATGCTTCCTGGGATCATTATCCTTTCTTTTTCGCATCTCTTAAGCGTGTGTCGCTTGACGTGTGAAATCCATTGATATTTTTTATAAGAGATTATTAATATCTCTCGTCTTTTAAACATGACAAATAATAGAGGTAGAACAACATAAAAGAATGTGAATATAAGAAGGATTTTTTTTTTTTGAAATGTATGAAAAGAAATATCAAAGAGAAATAAGAAAAGTTGTGTGAGAACATGGTTTTATTGAATGTGAAATGCTTATTTATAGAGTTGTTTCTAACTAAAGATAACAAAAAAAATATGATTTGAAATCTAAAATCTATTTTAACAAATTAAAATTTAAACTTTTAAAAAAAGATTTTTCTCTGTTTACATATCTTTGATTTGATATTTGACATTTTAAGTCATATTTTCAACATTTCTCATTGACTTAAAAGATGTAGCCTGCAATCGTTTTTATCGGAACTTAATCTTTTTCTTGGGAAGAACCTCAACTTGCTCATCCTTTATTATATCTAAGGCAAAACTTTTATCTTTTATTTTTATATTGAATGTCGTTGTACCTTCTGCATTTTTAATCCAGTATTACTTGTCTTCAAATAGGATTTTAAATCTTTTTTAATCAGTTGTCCAACACTTAACAAATTTTGATAATGTCAGGCATAAATAAAACATCATAAATATGCTTTGAGCCTGTTTGGCTTTGTAGAACTAATTCTCCTTTGCTTCTTACTGAGATATATTGATCATTTCCAATTTTAACTTTAAAAATAATTGTGATATCAAGTTTCACAAAGAGATATTGATAATATATCATGTGATTTGTGCAAACACTATTGACAAGCTAATTCTCATAAATATATTTATTTTCAAATCAAGTTGCAATAAAAGAGTTCATCCTCCTCGTATTGTTTGATTGCAACATTGGTCACATCTTGCTGCAACTGAGTTCTACATATCTTTTCCACGTGTCCTTTCCTACCACATTTGTTACAATTCACATTTTGTCTCTACCAACATTTCTACTGAGGATGATTAATTTTTTGCAGTAAGAACATGGTGGATATGATCTATTTATTTGCTTGTTGTTGCTTGGAATCTTCTTGTATCTATTGGCTTAAAATGCTCCTTCTATGAAATTCTCTTGCCTCATGTGTTTTTTGGTTTCTGAAGCATGTTAAAAGTTCTTCCAAGATAATATTTGAAAGATCTTTAGTATTCTCCAATGAAGATATTATATGTTTAAACATTTTAGAAGTGTAACCAAAATCTTTTCAATAATTTTTTATCAGAGAATTTTTTACCTAATTTCTCATATTGTCTGAAATTTTAACGAGTTCTTCAGCATAATCTTTTACTAACTCGGATTTCTTCATTTTCTTCATTTTAAATTCACGAAGTACATTCATTACCTTCATGTTATTCATTCTTTCATTCTCTTTATATTGTTCTTTAAGATACTCCCAAATTTCTGCAGCAGAATCGAAGTACATTATTTTCATGAAAAATTAATGGTGAAACCGCAAAAAAAGGTATGACTTGGCTTTAACGTTTTTTGTCTTTATTTTCATAATCGAAGTGCATTATTTTCATAATCTTGCATGTGAACACTCATTTTAATAGACCAAATTTGATAATTTTTTTCTGTTGAAGACTGTGGTTCTATTGTAAATTTTGTCTCTTCTATTTTTGATAGATCCCTCAAGATAAAGAGCTTTATAATACCAATTGTTGATTTTTGAAGTGTATGAAAAGAAATAACAAAGAGAAACAAGAAAGGTTGTATGGGAGCATGATTTTATTAAATGTGAAGTGCTTAATTTATAGAGCTATTTTTAACAAAAAATAATGAAAACATGATTTGAAATCTAAATTTTATCTTCACAAATTAAAATTTAAAGTTTAAAAAGATTCTTTATATTTAATAGATTCTAAGTTATATTTCTAACAGAAATGCATATCTAAAATTCATGGCATTTTGTATTGAGATAATGGAGAATAAAGCCTTAACTACTTGAAGAATGCTTCCTAATCCTACTAAGGTATTACCTAGACAATATATATTTACTGAATTATTTTAAAGTTTTTCTTTTAATTGAAGGAATGGAATTAACCTTAGGAGACCTCTTCCCAAATTTCAAAGTATGTTATGATAATGGTGCTAGTGAATGACCAAATATTACTGCTGAAGGATTGGAACTTGGTTTTTTTGGTTAGTTTCTATCCTTTAACCTGTGTTTACCATTGTATATAAATCAATGTCTTTACATTGAGAATCTATCACTTATCGTATGTATAGAATCAACAAATGAAAAATACGAAGTTGAAACATAGTGGAATATGTTAGAATTATAGATTCATCTTTATTTGGAACAAGCTGGATAGATTGTTTCTCTGTCTTGTACAGACTGTAAAAAATATTTATTTTTTATTCCTCATAAGCTCAACAAGAATTAATTTAGTATATGTGGAGTGTGTATAAAATATAGAATGAGTTTTCCATTTTTCAAATGAACCTTCAACTCATATAAAAAATTTTAGTATTGAGTATAAGGATGTTAAGTTGTTCATACTCAAGTCATATAGTGAAGATAATGTTCTCAAGAGTGTCAAATATGATGTGGCTTCTCATTCGTTATATCACACATCGAGTATTGATGAGATTTTAAATAGTGTTGAGTCTAATAAATAGGAAGCAGGGTGCAGCATTACAAAATACATAACTAGACGGGGTCAATGAGTGATCATGAAGGCTAATGGCCTAGGGAAGTGATCTTCATTACACTGCAGAGAGGTGTCTGTAATGACTCGGTTTCTCCCAAGTCAACGTTGGGGGATTGACCTGAGTCTTTTACCGTTAAGTTGGGTTTGATGTTTGAGTTGTGTGTCATATTGGGCTTCAGTTTTAGGTATTGATGGACTTTTCTTGCAATGAACTTGAATTTTGGGCTTATGAGTGGATGAGAGAGAATAATGACGGCAAATGGGTAATTATTTGGCTTAGATCTCTTTTATTTCCTGCACTTTAGCAAAAGGATGAATTCATCCATATTTTCATCTTTCCATAGCATTTTCTTTTCAAAATACCATCAAACCCAAAGGAAAAAAAAGAAACTTCAGTTTTGTTGTAAAGAATCTAAGATTCTTCATCAAGGGAAATTTAAACAAGAGATGATCTATCTTCCAATGTATGGATCCCCAAAGTTGGCTGAAGTTGGACTTGAAGCTTAGAACAAGGAAAAAAGTAAAAATAGCTTAGTGTGTGTTTCATTTCTAGTCCTAAAGCTTGAAGTCAGTATATTTCTGACTCCTACATTTTATAAGCCTCATAAAATAATTGTCTTGCTTGATTGTATGGTTATAGAATGATAGTTGGGTATATGAATAACTTAGAGCCCTAAAAATGGTAAATTCGGATTAAGGGTTGAAATGTCATAAAATTGGTAGAAAACCACTTATTATACTTCAAATAACTTGTAGGAACTTTTTCGAACTTAACCATATATGTTAAGTAAGATTTCTAGGAGAAATCCGAACTAGACCTTCACTTCTAGGCGAACGTACCAATACGGTTAGGGAGCGTATCAGTTCGTTAGGGTATTTTAGGAAGTTTTTTTCTAAGGGGAGTATCAATACACAGGGTAGCGTACCAATACCATTGGTGAGTTTTAAATTCTAGAATCATTTAGGTCCATCAGTATTCTTGGACATGTACCGATACCATTGTTTCATTGGTTAAAAAAAGACCTCAAGTATCATACACAACTAGAGGTGTATCGGTATGGGTAGAGAATCGGTACAGGGCTTTCGCATATTAGAACTAGGTACTGATACGGGAGTTTGACGTATCGATACGAGTAAACATTTTAAGTTGTTTAAACTTAGTTGGCGTGTCGATACAAAAAGGGGGTGTACCGATACAGAGGGTTGCAATGATACCCTAATGGGGCATATCGATACGAGTAAAGCAATCTACCCAAGATTTACGACTTAGCGTTCAGAGGTTTTATAATTCGAGGTAAAAGGTCCAATGGGTTTCTAAAGGCATAAAATGAATAGTAAAACTGATAAATCGATTTTAATAACTCAATATGTGGAATAATGGCTAATAACTTGGTAGGTGATGCGTGGCTTACTCTTGTTATACTTCCTTAAAGATCCTTGGGCATTTGTGGTGATACCATTAGATGCTTCTTATCTCTTGGCATGATGTATGGACTGCTCGGGGGAGCATGTGTCGCTTATATGTTGTAGAAAAGGAATTTGAATATCCTAGAGTCAGTGCCTAGGGACTTAATTAAGGGGATATATACTTTAGGCTGTGTGAGCGAGTACGTCAGACGTATCCACTGGCTATATGATCTGGATGCAGTTAAAACTTATTCGTGGCTATGATGATCGGATAGGGAACCACAATTTGATGGGCTGTGAGAGCGTTAAGCAACTCTATGAGCTATGTGACCTCGAGTAACATGGTGGTAGGCTATGTGACCTCGAGTAACATGGTGGTAGGCTATGTGACCTCAAGAACAAACTTCTTGTGGCTATGATGATCCAAGTATGTCCTGAACGTATTTGTGGCTATGTTGATCTAGATATGATCCAATTCGACGGCTATGTAATCACGGGAAAATCCGATGGCTATATGACCATAGGTAAAGTAGGGCTTCGTAGGCCGATAGGTATGGATATCGTATATATGTATGTATGTTGTATGATTTGGAAATTTATGACTTTTACACCCTAAGGTTGTGTGATTGTGGTACGATACTCATAACTCGGTGAGCTATGTGAACTCGAGTAACTCGATGGGTTGTGTGATATCGAGTAGGTAAGCCTGATATAACACTTGATATTCTTATATAATGTTGTCTTGGGATAAAATATTTGAGAACTCTAACTAAGGTAGACAAGGATATGAACCTTAGTTTTGAAGTCTTTATGTGCACTCTTGTCTATACTTATCATGCATGCTTATTTATGAAATTCAAGAATTGCGGTAGAGTAGAAATGTACCACTGAGCTTTTTTATCTCAACATGAGGAATGGTGGTGTTTTCCGTATGTAGGTTGACAAGTATCTTTTGGAGGAGCACATCATGGAGGACTTCCCAGCATCATGGTTGTAAAAGAGTATAATACTTGATATTCTAGTTAGGACTTATTATATTCACAAGTCTTACCAAAAATCGAGCATGTATATTTATTTTTGATCTATTGATGTATTTTGAAATGAAGCTCACTTTTTTTTAAACCCTTTTATTTTATTTTTATCTATGTGGATTTATTAAATATGAGATGTTTGAGATTTTGACATGTGTTTTGAAAAAAATTTTGATGGGTCGATTTTGGATAATCCGAATGTGATACTTTAGATCTAGATCGAGATTGAGATGTTATACTACCCCTATCATTTCTAGCAAAAAGTTCTCTTATTTAAATATGTTGTTGACAGTCAGTTCATAATGGCATCCTAGCATGGCTTAGATGGGAGAAAGAAGACAATACTGAGCAGAGAGCTTATATTTGATTAAAACTGCAGAGAAAATCATAGAATTCGAGTACTTTGAATTATGGTAACAATATATCATATTTTTGATACTTTTTAGATCCATAAAAAAATCTAGATTATAATTTATGTAAAGTAATCTTGTTAAATTTGTAAATGTGTTCCTCAAATACTTAGATATAAGAGATCATTGGATTGTTCCATGTTTAGGCTTTTGATTCCCTTCAATTCTCCTAAATCATGTGTGTGATTTAGTTTTGCAGTGGGATTGACATGAAACAATCCGGGATTTGCAAGGTAGTGGAGCCTGCAATAATGTATATGTAATACCCGAAATTTGTTCGAATTTATATTCGCGTATAAATAAAAGTTGAATAATGAATAATAGATAAATAAGTAATATAGTAAAAAATATTCCAAATTTCCATTTACATGCCCAAAACATATTTTATAGTCTAAAAACCCGTTTGCAAGCTCAAGTTTTCTTTTGTATCAATTTTTCGCCCAAATCTAATTTTTTTAGATATGCCATCTCAATAAGCACATACATATTTTTTTCCCGCCAAAATCGTCATGTGTCAATACCTCAATGGCCCATTCAAGCTTCACATGGATTCTGATCTCACTGATATCAACAATGGTCAAACTATAAATACTACAAGAGATAGAATCAACCCATAATTATTAGCCATTAATTGGTAATCATAATATTAATAATAGATATAATAATGAAGAGAGAAGGAAGTTACCTCGAGTAACTAAATCGTTATAATCGGAAGACGAATGGATGTTAGAAAATCATTGGAGAACATAACCGATCATTGGTGGATTGTCAAAATCATAGAATACCACCATGAAGAGATAATTTTTAATCTATTTTTCTTATTTTTTTTTGTAAAACAAATATTTATTAGATTGAATAAAAAAATAATAAATAAACTAAATAAAAACAATAATTAAGATCTAAAATTGAAGGTTTGAAAGATTATTTATTTGGTGATGGTCGAAGTATGAGAGTTGATCGGATGGAATTAAAAATAAGCGATTGGGGTTCGGGTAGATAACACTTAAGTTGGAAAGATGAGTTAGATTCAGATGAATCTGAAATTAATTTTAGGTTTAGCGTTAAAAATGAGAGATTTTGGCTACTTTAGATTTTTGGTCGTCGCATCGTGGTGATCAGCGACAAAAGGGGCTAGTGGCTAAGGTTATGAAAATGGTTGACGAACAATATTTGGTGATCGAAGAAAAACTGATGAAGATCATGCGGCAGAGTAGAGGGAGTTTGGTAGTCGATTTCTAGGTTGTTCTTTGTGTTCTTTATAAAACACGATAAACACTCATGGAATAAGGGTTATTTAATCTGCTTGGATCTTTGATTTTGGGGAATAAGGTGTTTATTAGAAAGAGGAGTAAGGAAGTGAGATTACAGAGAGAGATGAGTGAGAATGAGAAAAAAAAGAGATTTTTCAGGGTTAAAGGAGGTTTATATAGCCTGACTGAAACGACACCGTTTTGGTGTCGGGTTTGATCAGCCTACTAAGCTAATTTGATCAGGGTCAGGTATAGGTTATAAGATCTATGAAGTTTTATTAAATTTGGGGAGATTGGGCTTAGATCCTTACGAGTTTAATGTGTAATGCAATTGGTCCCGAATTATATTAAATTTGACTTAGAACCTTGTGTTTTTCGTAATTTAGTCCCCAAACTCCTTAATTGTGTCCTCTAACTTAGATTTTCTTGCAATTTGGTCATTAAGGCCTTTCAAATTGGGTATTATATTTCAAAATTCCTTCAATCTAGTCCTCAATATCACTTAATCAAACCCTCAAATTTGAACTTTATGCAATTCAACCACCATACTTCTAGATTGACCCTTAGGTTTTGAATTTCTTTCAATTGGGTCTTTTGGGCTTTTTAATTGGACTATGGGTTTTGTAATTAGTTTAATTAGATCCTTAGTTTTATAATTGGGCTATTATAATCTTTTCAATTTGGTCACAAAAACAATAAAAATTATTTTTTTTGTTGTAATATTTTATTTTAGTCGTTAATTTAATTATTTTATTATTATTTTGTGATTGCTTGATTATTTTTTTCATATTAGGTGCATATTAGATAATTAAGTATGCATATACTAATTAATTAGACTCAAGCCTTTTAGATTAATTTCTTAATTAAGATTTAAAAATAAATTAAGTTAGATAATTTTGGTAATTTAATGAGTATTGAATGAGAAATTTAGAAGTTCATATTCGAATAGTGTCATAATATAACTGTATGTTATTTGACGGTATTTTAAAACTAATATTCAATACACATTATCACATTAGAAAAATAAATAATCTAGATAAATAATTAGAGTCTAATTAGGATTAAAATTTAAATAATTAGATTAAATTATATAATTGAATATTATATTCAAGATCCAAAAATGAATGGTGCCCCAATATAACCGAGTATTGTCACATGAATTTTCAATTAAATAACATTTGAATAATAAATATAAACCGTTAGAGTCTATTAGTTTAGAGATTTAAAATATACAAGACCATACTTAACCATCTATAATTCTTTTTGTATAGACAATATTCTTTTGGAATATAAGAATACCGTAATGGAACTGTTTTTTTATTATTTTATATTCGAATCAAAATAATATTTTCTATATGGAAAGAATATTTCCATTTTAATTATAAGCTTGATTAATAAATAACTATAAAATTATATTTGATTGGTTATTAATAAAATTCCCAAATATATCTCACACGAAATACGAGGTACCGATAACGGGCACTCATGGGGGTTGTTAATCCTTCCTCACGTGTAATCGACTCCTGAAACTAAATTTTTAAAAATAAATCTCTAGTTTGTTTTAATGGTATCCGACCTACCAAAGTGGGTGGTGACGACCTTAAAATGTTTTCAAATCGAATAAAATGGATACAATTTATTTTTCTTAATTAATTAATATAGATTTGAAATAAATATTAATTTTCATAATTAACTAATGAAAAACTATGTTAACCCAAAACCCTAATTTCAAGATTAATGATTAAAAATAACAAATCTTCAATTTTTAAAGAATTAATCGTTAGGATATTTCACACTTGACCACAGTATCCAAGGAAATCAAGTAAAATACAGATTAGATGAAACCTTTTTTGAATGATCAAAACAAAAACACTTATTCGTCGTACTTGAGATATAGCATCTTCGTGGTTAACAAATGTGATAATCCAACCTTCATCTTCTTCAACACAACCTTGTTTAAGGACAAAGGCAGTTCAACTGCGGTAAGTGTTCTTGTCAAACATGTGATATTCTACTTTGATTGATCCTTCTACTAATTTGTTCTTGGTCCCACGCCAGTTTCACATTTTAAGTTTGGGATATTGAATTTACTAATGAGTAGTAACATACGATTGAACTTTGAAGATAATGGAAATGATGTATGTCTACATAATTTTTGGTCCGAATCGAAATTGGTTGAATCTTTAAAATCTCGTCAAAAATTGGAGTCGTCATTAATCATTTTGAGTAAGTACGACTGAAAACCTATGAAACTGATCTGTGTTTGAATCAGAGTTGTAATCGGCTTCGGGAATCGGTTACGTGTGGAGAAGGTTATAGCAACCCCACAACGCCTAAAATTGATACCTAAAAAGGGTTATATTGTCTATCAAGCTTCAAAGGTGGGTTAATAGCAATACCAAAAATAAATCAAATGTAAAATTAAATTAAAATAAATCATAGAAATCAAAATACTTAAATAAAAAAATTATATATAATCTAATTTTTTTACTTTATTATCCCAATAAAATATAATTAAAATTCCATTCATAAATTAATTAATTTAATAAAACCAACTAATTATTAAATTAAATCTAAACAAATTTATTGGTTCAATAATTAAATAATTTCATGAATAAGAATCTAATTAAGATAAATTGTAATATAAAGGATTAATATAAAATAAAACCAAAAATAAAGAGCATGAATTTAAGCACCTAAATCTAGGAGGACATATGAAGTGATTTTTCCAGAATTCTTTGTCAACTCACCGAGTAGCAACTACCAATTTCAATTTCAAATTGAAATTGGATTTCCATCTACCGACACACGCAAAACTTTTCTTTCATATCCAATTTTCAACGCTTAAATTTTTTATAATATTACTAATTGAAATTAACAAAAAAATAATCATCAGATATTTTAGGTTCCCAAAACATTTTTTATTTTTACTTCTCACTTTATTTTTTCATACAAATAAAAGAACCATAACAATTGAAGCAAAGAAAAAATAAAGAGAGATTCGACTTTTTTTTACCTCTTTCAAACTCGTAAATCCGTCTTTGAATTAAATTACCCCTGAGAAATATTAAATCCGATTTCTTTTCGAACCCTTCCACTGCTTCAATCTCGTGAATGTCTCTTCGTTCGACGAAACTCGAATAGTGATCACTCGAACCCTTTTTTTGCTTCGATTTTCGTAATCTTTTTTTCTTGTATTTTTCTTCTATTTTTGCTTGTGTTTTTCATAAAGGGTTTGGGGTATTTATAGTTATAAATTAGGGTTTTAGGAGGACTTAAACTCCAAAAAATTAGGAATTTGTTAGGATTTTTACTTGGAGAAGAAGAACTTGATTTTTTTAAAAATATTTTTGGATTTTTTTTAATTTTTAAATTTATTTTCAGATTTTTTAAGATTATTCTAGATTTATTTTTATTTTTTTTAATTTTTGGATTTTTTTAATTTTTAAAATTTATTTTTTAGATTTTTTAAGATTATTCATTCTAGATTTATTTTATTTTTTTGATTTTTTTATATTTTTTGATTTTTTTAATTTTTATATATTTATTTTAACATTTTTTTTTAAAATTTGGATCATTCTAGATTTATTTTAATTTAATTTGATTTTTTATATTTTTCAATTTTTCAATATTTATTTTTTTCAGATTTTTTTAGATTTGGTTTAATTTCAAATTTTGTTTCATATAGTTGCCCCTCTTTGCTCATTACTCAAATGGAGGAAGAGACCAAAGACTAGAAACAACAAATTTTTCCATTGAGAAACAATCTAGTAGTGATGTCACTTTATTTTAGAGATAGATGGTGAGGTAAATGATGTTATTCCTCATTAGAATCTTTAATGATGACACTCCATCTTGGAGGTAGTTGATGGCATTCTTTTTTTGAAGCTTAATGATGACACTCCATCTCGGAGGTAATTGATGGCATTCCTTCATGGAAGCTTAGTGATAACACTCCATCTCGGAAGTGATTGATGACATTCCTTCTTGGAAGCTTAGTGATAACATTCCATCTCGGAGGTGATTGATGGCATTCCTTCTTGAAACTTAGTGATAACACTCCATCTCGGAGATAATTGATGGCATTCCTTCTTGGAAGCTTAGTGATAACACTCCATCTCGGAGGTATTTAATGATACTTATTCTTGAAAATAAATAGTGATACTTCATCCTAAAGGCACATTCTCTCAGAGGAAAATCCTGTCAAAAAAATGCACATGTTTCTAATGCACTTGTCTTATTGTAAGATGTTCAAATGCATGAATATTAGATTTTATTTTGAATTTGGTTGTCTTTATTCAGATCACGGTCAAGGTACTTCATCTTCTTTACTCCATGTCGTGCCTCTTAAGTTCAAAAAGCTTTCTACTCAGCTTCATTTTGTTTTAAACCATTTATTCAAGTAATGCATCGAATATAAAAACATATTGTAGACCCCCTTTTAGTAAAGCAACAAATTCATCGAAGAAATGCATAGATGTTTGAGACAATATCGAATAAAAAGAAAATAAAAAATCCTAAGATATCAATTATAAGGACTCCGCTACTATCTCGCTCAAGAACCTTTTTTGCATGTGACTTCTGCTTAGTAGAGTTTGAGTTATTGACCAACGTCTGAAGATATATGAACTTTCTTTTTGGACCATTCTCGAACTCATAACTTGAATCTCCCCATGATTTCAAGGCGCCCTTTGCGAGTTTTCACCTTGAATTCCTTTTTTATTTTTCATTTTTTTACCAGTAGGACCCTTTCGGGTTTTCATCTACTAGTGGTTCTTTTTCTTTTTTTACCAATAGGGTCTTTTAGGGTTTTCAACTATTGGTGTTGTCATGCATTCAAGCATAATATTTTTTCACAGAATCTGAGTTCACCGGATTTGATAACTCATTTCCGTCCATCTCGGTTAAGATTAATAATCCACCCGAGAAAGCTTTTTTCACAATAAATGGTCCTTCCCAATTTGGCATCCATTTTCCTTGAAAATCCTTTTGAAAAGGCAAAACCTTTTTCAAAACCAAATATCCTTCATGAAATGATCTTGGTCGAACTTTTTTATCGTGATCCTGAATCATTCGTTTTTGATACATCTGCCCATGACAAATCGCTTTCAATCTCTTTTCTTCTATAAAATTTAATTGATCATATATGACTTGAGCTCACTCAGCTTCATCTAATTTAAGTTTCATTAAGACACGGAGTGATAGAATCTCAACTTCAATTGGTAATACAACTTTCGTTCCATATACTAAAGAATAGGGAGTTACTCCTGTAGATGTTCGTACAGATGTACGATATGCCAATAATGCAAAAAGTAGTTTCTCATGCCAATTTTTATATGTTATCGCCATCTTCTCAACAATCCTCTTGATATTTTTATTAGCTGTATCGACGGTCCCATTCATTTTTGGACGATAGGGTGCTGACTTGTGATGTTTTATCTTAAACTGTTCACAAATTTCTGTCATCATTTGGTTATTCAAATTTAAAGCATTATCAAAGATATTCCTTTCTAGTAGACCATATCGACAAATTATTTCTCTTTTGAAGAATGTGCATACTGTCGATCTAGTTACATTTGCATACGAAGCAACTTCTACCCATTAGGTAAAATAATCAATCATTACAAAGATGAAGCGATGTCCATTTGATGTCTTTGGTGTAATCGGTCCTATTACATCTATGCCCCATGTTGCGAACAAACACAGAGTTGTTATAATATGAAAGGGTGATGAGGCTATATGGATTTTATCTACATAAATCTAACATTTATGACATCTCTGAGAAAAATTGATGCAATCTTCTATCTTAGGTGTCCAGAAATAACCCAACCTCATAATCTGCCATGCCATATTGAGACCATTCGCGTGAATTCCACAAATCCCTTCATGAACCTCCTCAATTATCTTTTTTGCCTCATGACTTTTTATGCATCTAAGTAACGTTTGGTCACTCCCTCTTTTATATAGGATTTCTCCGTCAAGAACGTATCCTTTAGCCATTCTCTGAATAGTTCTTTTATTAACATCAGTTGCTCCCTTGGGATACTTTTGATACTTAAGATATTATAAAATATCATAATACCAGGGGTGATCATATACCTCTTCTTTGATGACAAAGCAACTAGCAGGTGATTTAAAGATACTCATTTGTATAGGTAATATTTTAGTTTCTCTATTTGCTTTAAACATGGAAGCCAAAGTTGCCAGTGCATCGGCCAATTGATTATCTTCTCGTGGGAGATAATAGAAAGATATCTTCTTAAAACTTTTCATTAATTCAAGAATGAGCTTGCAATATTCAACCAATTTAGCATCTTTTGTTTTCCACTCTCCACGAAGTTGATAAATCACCAATGACGATCACCGTATACTTTGAGGTATTCAATTTTCCGCTGAATTGCAGCACGGATTCCAATTATACATGCTTCATATTCTGCCATATTATTGGTACATTCAAAATTTACTCGCCCGGTAAAAGGATAATAATTTCCTTTGGGAGATATTAAAATTGCTCTGATTCCACACCCAAGTGCATTAGAAGCCCCATCAAAATTCATTTTTCAATTTGTTTCACTAGTTGTTTCATCTTCACTACTAGTTAAACATATAAGGTCCTCATCAGGAAAGTCAAAACTCAAAGGTTCGTATTCGGGTAAAGCATGACTTGCTAAAAGGTCTCCGATAGCGCTACCTTTGATGGCTTTTCGGTTTACATACTCGATATCATACTCAGAAAGTAGGATTTGACATCAAGCCATTCTTCCAGATAAGCCTGGTGATTCCATCATGAATTTTATTGGATCTAGCTTTGCAATTAACCATGTTGTATGGTATAACATGTATTGAAAAACCCTACGGGCGGTCCAGATCAAAGCGCAACACAACTTTTCGATAGAAGAATACCTTAATTCACAATCAGTAAACTTTTTACTAAGATAATAAATAGCGTGTTCCTTTGTTTTAGTTGCATCTTGTTGACCTAACACACATCCTATGAAATTTTTAAATACCACTAGATACAAGATCAAAGGTTTTCCTAGCACAGGCAACACTAATATAGGAGGATTTGACAAGTATTGTTTAATTTTGTCAAAAGCTTCTTGGCATGATAAATCCCAACTATCCGTATTATTCTTCCTTAAAAGGCGAAAAATGGGATCTCATTTTTCAGTTAGTTGAGAGATAAACCGAGAAATGTAGTTTAATCTCCCGAAAAAACCTCGAACTTCTTTTTGAGTACAAGGAGGGGGAAATTCTTGAATAGCTTTAATTTTATCAGGATCCACCTCAATTCCTCGTTTGCTGATAACAAACTCCAATAATTTTCCTGAAGAAACTCCAAAAGTGCATTTTGCTGGATTAATTTTAGAAGTAGTTTTCATCAGACTTATGTTCTCCTAAGCATACAGTCTGCTTAAAATCGACTTTTGAGCTCAAAGTAATTTTATTCATATAATTGATATCTAAAGACCTGCAAATAAACAAGAAGATATTTATATACAAGGCTGATGAAAGAAATGATAGAAGAGAGAGAAAAAAAATGACACCCAATAGGAAAGGAAAATGTGCTTATTTATTGAATTGATAAACTGATGCCTAAATGGGGGCCCTTACAATAAATTCTCACTACTTTAGGGCTCAAGTAATTAGTTAAGTTTCGAACATTACTATGATAAATATTTAAAAACAATTGGGAGTTCAATAGCGGTCCAATTATTCAAGACACAGCTTGGAGGACATGGGCCGATCTCTGATCGATTCTTTTCAATTTCACCTTCTTCTTTTGTTGCATTTATGCTCAGCTCTTTAAACTTCTCTAGTGGTGATGGTAAGATCTCTCTTTCCTTCCCAGAATGAATTTGTCCCCAAACACGAAGGTTTCAGTAATACGAGGAAGCACTATCACTTTTCTCTCATCGATTAGTCCAGCTTTTTTTTGTGTTCTCTTTCTTAACACATGTTTTATCTTCCTTTGTAGGTTAGGCTTGAATCCCACACCACCTTGATCATATTTCAAAAATGGTTGTATCGCCATGTGCATTCCTTGCAAGAACTTTCCAAGTCCTTTTCCTGATTTAGCTCCCTTCCCAACATTGAGCCTTATTCTCATCATAGTATTTTTGGAGAGTTTGGGTCTTGGAATCTTTTTTCCTTCAGCAAAAAAAGTTGCATTCACAAATTCAAGTGATCTAAATGTACATCAATTTCATTTTCATCTACGTCTATGTACGGAGCATCAGTTGATGCAGATGCAATAATATCATCTTTAGCGCCAACACTTGTAAGGCATCCATCAATCACAAATTTAACCTTTTGATGAAGTGTTGATGGTACTGCTCCAGCAGCATGAATCCAGGGACGTCCCAATAAACAATTATAAGTCGATGTAATGTCCATAACAATAAATTCTATGTTATACATAGCTTGACCAATAAAAAATGGGACATCAATTTTCCCTACAACATCCCTTCTAGTTCCATCAAATGCCCTTACGGTTGTATGACAAGGTTTCATGTGGGTCTTATCCACCGGAAGTCTATTTAGTGTTGTCCTGGGCATGACATTCAAGGCAGATCCATTGTCAACTAAAATATGGGGTAATATATACCCATTACAGTGGGTAGTTATATGCAATGCTTTGACGGATCCCATGACATCAGGAGGAATTTCATCTTCATTAAAAGAGATAAAATTATCATCTTGTAAGTTGTTCACCAATATATCCAGCTTGTATACTGAAACGTCATCTGAGACAAATGTTTGGTTTAACACTTTTAGCAAGGCATTCTTGTGAGTCTCTGAACTTAGCAACAAAGATAATATGGAAATATGAGTTGGTTGTTTGTGCAGTTGCTCAGCCACACTATACTCGTTGTATTTGATAAATTGAAAGAATTCTCGTGCTTCCTCCTCATTTACAGGTTCGTTAATTTCTGATTTTTCTCCACTTAATAAAAACTTGTCTTTTGGCTCAGTGCCTCCTGTTTCCATTGGTTTTGAGATGTCAGGGGATAACATCTTCCACTTCGAGTGAAGTTCCCAACTCCACTAATCCCTGCAAACATGATTTTAGAATCATCTTTCCCTATAATAGCCATGTTACAACCATACATCAATGGCACTTGTCGGTTACTCTTGTATGGGAAGGGAATAGGAGTCTCGATTACTAATCGTGGTGGAGGCTTTTGTAATCCTTCATCATACATCTGTGTCCAGTTAATCAAAAAAGTTCAACTACCTTCACCACCATTTTTGGAAAACTGTTCATCTATTGTAAAAACTTCATTAACTTCTTAAGTTCACTCAAAGAACTCGATTTCTTTCATCAGATACTGGAAAACGTTTCTAAACTCGTCACAATATTAGATTTCATGGCCAACTTCCCCTTGAAATTCACAAAATCTCCTTCTATTGCTGATAATAACACTATGGTTAGGACTCAATATTCCTCTTTCCACCATTTTCTTCCATACCCATTTTAGCGGTGATTGCACTTCAAATATGTTTATTTTAACTTTAATATCATCATTATTCATCACAACATTAACCCTGTATTCTTCTTGTGTTAGAAAAGGATTGTTAGAAACATTGGGTCCCTCTGATGTGTTGAATTGAAGAATATTTTGATTAATTAAACTTTGAACCCTTGTTTTGAGAGCTATACAATTTTCTATTGTATATCCAGGGATTCCGACATGGAATTCGCAATGTGCAGAATGGTCATATCATTTTGGGTAGGGTAGTTGTAGTGGATAGAGGAAAACGGGAGATTCCAACCTCTCCTCTAAAAATTTAGCATACAACTCCTTATAGAGAATTGGAATAGGAGTGAAAGATTATCTTTCTGTGTTAGTCCTCGACGGTCTGGGTCCACCATGTGGTTGTTTTTCTTGGTTTGAAGAGGTTGTATTAAGTTTCGAATATCCTGTTAGATACACGAATTGTGGTGGATATTGATATTTGGGATATTTGTGTCCATCATTTCCCGCAACATTAACTTCATTTTCTTTCTTTTTGGCATATGACATTTTGGAAGCCTCGAGACTGTTAAGTTTCCCGCTTTTAAGGGCATGCTCAATTGCTTCACCTGCTGTCACTAGATCAACGAAGTCTCTAGTGGTACTACCAACAAGCTTCTCATAGTATATGTATTCCAAGGAATTGATGAAAAGAGTAGTTGTTTCTTTCTCGAGTAGTGGCGGTTGAACTTGTGCAGCCATGTCTCTCCACCGTTGGGTATATTGTCGAAAAGTTTCATTATGACTTTTTTCCATATTTTGGAGTGTTAAATGATCAGGAACCATGTCTAGTACATGCTTGTATTATTCCTTGAAAGCCCTTGCTAAGTCCTCCACGTGCTTATTTGGACTCTATTCAACTGATTGTACCATCGTATGCCACACCCAGCCAAACTATCTTGAAAACAATGGATTAACAACTTGTCGTCGTTTCCATACCCTGTCATTTTGCGACAAAACATGTTAAGGTGGGCATTGGGGCAGCTTGTGCCATCAAATTTCTCAAATTCTGGTATTTTAAATTTTGGAGGCAAAATTAGATCAAGGACTAATCTTAGCTTCATAATGTCAGTTCCACTAAAGGCATCAGTACCTTCCACAGCTTTGATTCTTTCTTCTAAGAATTTGAACTTATCGTCATTTGTCTCAAAAGATTTGGGTTGAGATTTCTTCAATTTTTCTAACTTAATCGGGTCATTAAAATTTAGGACTTCTGGTTTAAATGATCCAGCCCACATATTTGAAGCAGAAGCACCATGAGCATTTGCTTGTTTGTGGATATTAGATTGTAACCCACTAGCAGAGAACACAAATTGAGGATGTGTTTCTTTTGTTCCAAAATGTAAAGATGGAGAATCATCTTCATGGGTTTTATGAGCTTTTCCTTTCTTTACACTTGTTGACTTAGATAATAGTTGTAATAATTTATCCTCTAATTTGCTTAGAATATTCTCTTGATTGTTCGCTATGTCCTCTCTTAAGCCTTTGATATCTTGAGTAATTTACTCTTGAGACTTTTCTAACTTTTGAAGTCTTTCTTCCATCATTCTAGCCTTGAATCGCGTGTTGTGAGGATGATTGATATGATCGCCTTTTGTTTCTAGTATCATTGATATCAAACTCCCATGAATTATTTTCTTTTTTAGTGTCAATGCTCATGAGATGTATGCACTGTAAATGCAAAATGATGAAATGTTGAATGCAAAAACGAATGCAACTAGGTGTTGGTTAGAAAATTAAGAAGATAAAATAATATTCGCATAAACCAAAAGCAAAATATTATTAAATAAACTTGAAAGAAATCATCTATAAACCTAATCATCCTAAAAATACTTAAATGGAAAAACAATATTCCTAAAAAAACCATCATCAACGTTTTTAACAAACACAAAAACAACTAACACCACACTCGGCGATATAGTTTAGCTTCATTCCCAAGTCTTTTAACTATTTCCAGGAACTTGATCCATTCATCAACAAAGTGTGTAGAGGGGTTGATCCACAATCTCAAACCTTAAGTTTCTTTCTCTAAATTGGTGATATGCTCTGCTATTTTCCGGATTTGAATAAGGGCTTCATTTATCAAGTTATTTCTGACTTTAATGTCTCCTTATGCAAATTAATGTCGTTGGTCCCACTGATTCTCTCTGAGCTTGAAATCTCTTTGATTTCAGTATCATTTATCAACTTCCTGATCGTTTAACACTCTAAAATATGGAAAAAAGCCATAATGAAACTTTCCGACAATATGCCCAACGGTGGAGAGATATGGCTGCACAGGTTCAACCGCCACTACTCGAGAAAGAAACAATGTAACACCCCAAAAATTATTCCTAATTTTAAAAACCTAATTTTGAAATTCCTAAATTAAAACCCTAGTTTTTAGAATCCCAATTTTTGAAACCCTAATTTTTTAAGGTTTTGAAATTGATTTTCTAAATTCAAGGGATTTTTTTTGATAAGATTATAATGTTTTGAAAGTTTTAAATGTGAATTTAAAGTTAAAATGATGTTTTGAATTTTGAGAACTCTTGAATATCTTGTTTGTTTTAAATTAAATTCTGATTTTACTAAAATTAGTTATTTTCATTAAAAATATTATTTTATTTTAATTATTGTTTTATTAAAACTCTTTATTTATTATAAAGAGTTTCATTATGCTTTTTTTTTCCATATTTTGGAGTGTTAAACGATCAGGAACTTGATAAATGATACTGGAAAAGAAACTATTAAAAAAAGAAACTAATTCATGGGAGTTCGATATCAATGATACTAGAAACAAAAGGCGATCATATCAATCATCCTCACAACACGCAATTCAAGGCTAGAAGGATGGAAGAAAGACTTCAGAAGTTAGAAAAGTCTCAAGAGCAAATTACTCAAGATATCAAAGGCTTAAGAGAGGACATAGAGAACAATCAAGAGAATCTTCTAAGCATATTATAGGATAAATTGTTACAACTATTATCTAAGTCAATAAGTGTTGAGAAAGGAAAAGCTCATAAAACCCATGAAGATGATTCTACATCTTTACATTTTGGAACAAAAGAAACACATCCTCAATTTGTGTTCTCTGCTAGTGGGTTACAATCTAATATCCACAAACAAGCAAATCCTCATGGTGCTTCTGCTTCGAATATGTGGGCTGGATCATTTAAACCAGAAGTCCTAAATTTTAATGACCCGATTAAGTTGGAAAAATTAAAGAAATCTCAACTCAAATCTTCTGAGACAAGTGATAATAAGTTTAAATTCTTAGAAGAAAGAATCAAAGCTATGGAAGGTACTGATGCCTTCAGTGGAACTGATGTTATGGAGCTAAGTTTAGTCCCTGATCTAATTTTGCCTCCAAAATTTAATGTACCGGAATTTGAGAAATTTGATGGCACATGCTGCCCCAATGCCCACCTTACCATGTTTTGCCACAAAATGACAAGGTATGGAAACGATGATAAGTTGTTAATCCATTGCTTTCAAGATGGTTTGATAGGTCTGCCATACGGTGGTACAATCAGCTGAATAGAGCCCAAATAAGCATATGGAGAGACTTAGCAAGGGCTTTCAAAGAACAATACAAGCATGTCCTAGATATGGTTCCTGATTGTTTAACACTCCAAAATATGGAAAAAAGGCATAATGAAACTTTCCGACAATATGCCCAACGGTGGAGAGACATGGCTGCACAGGTTCAACCGCCACTACTCGAGAAAGAAACAATGTAACACCCCAAAAATTATTTCTAATTTTAAAAACCTAATTTTGAAATTCCTAAATTAAAACCCTAGTTTTTAGATTCCCAATTTTTGAAACCATGATTTTTTTTAAGGTTTTGAAATTGATTTTCTAAATTCAAGGGATTTTTTTTGATAAGATTATAAAGTTTTGAAAGTTTTAAATGTGAATTTAAAGTTAAAGTGATGTTTTGAATTTTGAGAACTCTTAAATATCTTGTTTGTTTTTAAATTAAATTCTGATTTTACTAAAATTAGTTATTTTTATTAAAAATATTACTTTATTTTAATTATTGTTTTATCAAAACTCTTTATTTATAATATATTATTTATATATTATATAAAGTTTCTTATAAGGAAAGAAAATCTTTTTAAAATTTTATAACCTTTTTTATTATTATTTTATTAACTTTTTATGGTTTAATAAAATTCTAATTCAAGTTGGAATAAGTTATTTTTCTCTATAAATACATATTATGGTCTAAGAGAAAACCCTACATTATTTTCTTCATCAAGATTCTCTAAAGCCTATGTATTATTTGTTTATTTCTGTTCGAGTTCAAAACCACGTTATTCAATAGATTGAGTCGTTTGGCTAATGTGTGTTCTCTTACTGGTGCTATATATGTTTTTCCGAAAAATATATTTTTTTTGTTTGACATGCTTAATATTTTGTGTTTTGAAAAATACTCGTGTTTTGTTAGCATGTCTAATTTTGTATTGTGACTTTGATTGTGCACTTGTGTTATCATGCATATATGTCATTGTGATTTGAGAAATATTAAAATTTTCAGATTTGAGATTTCACACTTTTGAGAGTAAATATGATTTTTATATCCTCTGAATTTGTGTTTTCGAACAAATTGAGATTTCGGATAAATTGTGATTTCGGATTGAATTGTAATTGTTTTTGGATTTTGAAATCATGTTATATCATATTGTGTACATGGGATGGGATTGTGTACGGAGGAAGTCATGGAAGCTTTCCGGAAGCCTAAGACCACTCTCGGATTTCGGTGACGTTGTAGGTGAGGATTCTGGGGAACTCCTCCATTCGGACTGGTGACGCTGTAGTTGGGATTTGTGTTGTGCGTATGGTATCATTCATACATCATGATTTGCATTTTTTTCAAAACTTTACTATTGACAAAATTATTTATGTGAACCGTATTTCATTTTTTTTGGAATATTATTTTGAAAAATAATTTTATAAACCGTGTTTTTGTTTTTATCTGTAACTTAGAGACACACTAAGCTCTTTAGCTTACCCCCTCTTAGATTCTCTCTTACAGATCTTTGAACTTTAGGCGATGTGATACTTGGAGGATCTCAGATTTTATTTAGTTATTTCATTATCAAAACGAAACTATTTTTAGATATTCAGGTTATTTTTATTTTTTTATTTTGGAACTTTGAGATATTTGGGATATTTATGTTATCATTATGGTTTTATTTTAAATTAAAGTATAATTTTTAAAATAGGTTTCTTGAGGGTAAAGTTTTCAAACGTGACTTCCTAGATTCAATCTATTTCTTTTTGGTCGGGTTTAGGGGGTTACATTTATTGGTATCAAAGCTATGTTCAACCCTCGAACTGTGGGTCTCACAACAATTGTTTTTAAAATATTTTTGTTTTCTATCTACATTTAAAATATTTTGGGATTAATTTTTCAAAAAAAATGTTTACTTTATTATTTTTTTAATGTGTTTTATATCCGAGACTTCAGTACCAAATCTTATTCTTAGTTACTACCATTTGTTGATAGATTATTATATCACCTCATAGGATCTCTAAATTAGCAATCTATCGTGATCATACTCATTCCTATGAATTTTAAAATCAAAGCCTCTTTAAGAACCCTTCGTTGTAATTTGTTACCTGTGTTCTTTTAAAATTTCTCTCTAGGCATCTGTGCTTTTTAAAATTTACCGTTAAGTTTATAAAATTTTGAGGACGAAATTTCTTTTAAGGGTGGGAGAGTTGTAACACCCCAAAAGTTATTCCTAATTTTAAAACCCTAATTTTGAAATTCCTAAATTAAAACCCTAGTTTTTAGATTCCCAATTTTTGAAACCCTAATTTTTTTTAAGGTTTTTAAATTGAAGTGGAAGATGTTATCCCCCTAACATCTCAAAACCAATGGAAATAGGAGGCACTGAGACAAAAGACAAGTTTTCATTAAGTGGAGAAAAATCAGAAATTAACGAACCTATAAATGAGGAGGAAGCATGAGAATTTTTGAAATTTATCAAACAAAACGAGTATAGTGTGGTTGAGCAACTGCACAACCAACCAACTCGTATTTCTATATTATCTCTGTTGCTAAGTTTAGAGACTCACAGGAATGCCTTGCTAAAAGTGTTAAACCAAACATTTGTCCCAAATGACGTTTCAGTAGACAAATTTGATAGATTGGTGAACAACTTACATGCTAATAATTTTATCTCTTTTAGTGAAGATGAAATTCCTCCTGATGGCATAGGATCCGTCAAGGCATTGCATATAACTACCCACTGTAATGGGTATATATTACCCCATGCTTTAGTTGACAATGAATCTGCCTTGAATGTCATGCCCATGACAACACTGAATAGACTTTTGGTGGATAAGACCCACATGAAACCTTGTCATACAACCGTAAGGGCATTTGATGAAACTAGAAGAGATGTCGTAGGGAAAATTGATGTCCCGCTTTTGATTGGTCCTGCTACGTATAGCGTAGAATTTATTGTTATGGACATTACACATTTCGATCACTTGAATTTGTGAATGCAACTTTTTTTGCTGAAGGAAAAATGATTCCAAGACCGAAACTCTCCAAAAATACTATAATGAGAATAAGGCTCAATGTTGGGAAGGGAGCTAAATCAGGAAAAAGGACTGGGAAAGTTCTTGCAAGGAATGTACACGGTGATACAACCATTCTTGAAATATGATCGAGGTGGTGTGCGATTCAAGCCTAACCTACAAAGGAAGATAAAACACGTGTTGAGAAAGAGAAGAAAAAAAAAGTTAGACTAATCAATGAGAGGAAAGTGACAATGCTTCCTTGTATTACTAAAACCTTCGTGTTTGGGGGACAAATTCATTCTAGGAAGGAAAGAGAGATCTTACCATCACCACTAGAGAAGTTTAAAGAGTTGAGCATAAATGCAACAGAAGAAGATGGTGAAATTGAAAAGAATCGATTAGAGATCGGCCCATGTCCTCCAAGTTGTGTCTTGAATAATTAGACCGTTATTGAACTCCCAATTGTTTTTAAATCTTTATCAGAGTAATGCTTGAAACTTAACTCATTACTTTAGCCCTAAAGTAGTGAGAATTTATTGTAAGGGCCCCCATTTAGGCATTAGTTTATCAATTCAATAAATGAGCACATTTTTCTTTCCCATTTGGTTTCATTTTTTTTCTCTCTTATTTCATTTCTTTCATCAAGACTTGTATATATATCTCTTCGTGTTTATTTGTAGGACTTTAAATATCAATTACATGAATGACATTGCTTCGAGTTCAAAAGTCGATTTTGAGCAGACTGTATGCTTAGGAGAACATGAGTCTGATGTAAACTACGAAGAATGTGAATTATCTTCTGACCTACTTAGACTAATAGAACTTGAGAATAAGAAAATCCTCCCTCACCAAGAACCGATAGATATAGTGAATCTAGGAAACGAAGATGATAAAAGAGAAGTACAAATTGGTACTTTCATATCTCCAAAGACAAGAGACAAACTCATTTCTCTACTTCGAGAGTTTAAGGATGTATTTGCTTGGACTTATCAAGATATGCCTGGATTGAACACAGACATTGTGATGCATGAACTTCCGCTAAAGCCAGAATGTAAGCATGTACAACAGAAGCTTAGAAGAATAAGGCCAGAAATGTTGCTTCAAATACGAGAGAAATAAAAAAGCAGTACGGTGCCAATTTTTTAGAAGTGGCCAAGTATCCAGAATGGGTGGCAAATGTTGTTCGGATACTAAAGAAAAATGGAAAAGTGCGAATATGCGTTGACTATCGTGACCTTTATCTTGCTAGTCCTAAAGATAACTTCCCTCTACCACATATATATACGTTAGTGGATAATACAGCTAAGCATTATTTGTTCTCATTCATTGATGGTTTCTCAGGCTAAAATCAAATCAAAATGTGTCCAAAAGATATGGAAAAACCACTCTTGTGACAATGTGGGGCACATTTTGTTATAAAGTGATGCCATTCTGTTTAAAAATGCTAGGGAAACATATCAAAGGGCAATGGTAACGTTATTCCATGAAATGATGCATAAAGAAATTGAGGTTTATGTAGATGACATGATTGCTAAGTTTTGGTCAGAGGAGGAACATATCACTAACCTCAGAAAACTTTTTGAACGTTTGAAAAAATTCCAATTGAAACTGTATCCAGCAAAATGCACTTTTGGAGTTTCTTCATGAAAATTATTGGGGTTTGTTATCAGCAAACGAGGAATTGAGGTGGATCCTGATAAAATTAAATTTATTCAAGAACTTCCCCCTCCTTGTACTCAAAAAGAAGTTCGAGGTTTCTTAGGGAGATTAAACTATATTTCTCGGTTCATCTCTCAACTAATTGACAAATGTGATCCCATTTTTCGCCTTTTAAGGAAGAATAATACGGATAGTTGGGATTTATCATGCCAAGAAGCTTTTGAAAAAATTAAACCATACTTGTCAAATCCTCCTGTATTAGTGTCGCCTGTGTCAGGAAAAACTTTGATCTTGTATCTAGTGGTATTTAAAAATTCCATGGGATGTGTATTAGGTCAACAAGACGCAACTGGAAGAAAGGAACACACTATTTATTAACATAGTAAAAAGTTTACTGATTGTGAATTAAGGTTTTCTTCTAACGAAAAGTTGTGATGCGCTTTGATCTGGACCGCCCGTAGGCTTCGTCAATACATGTTATACCATACAACATGGTTAATTGCAAAGCTAGATTCAATAAAATACATGATGGAATCACCAGGCTTATAAGGAAGAATGGATCGATGGCAAATCCTACTTTCTGAGTATGATATCGAGTATGTAAATCGAACAGTCATCAAAGGTAGCGCTATCGCATACCTTTTAGCAAGTCGTGCTTTACCCGAATACGAACCTTTGAGTTTTGAATTTCCTGATGAGGACCTTATGTGTTTAACTAGTAGTGAAGATGAAACAACTAGCGAAACAAATTGGAAAATGAATTTTGACGGGGCTTCTAATGCACTTGGGTGTGGAATCGGAGCAATTTTAATATCTCCCAAAGGAAATTATTACTCTTTTACCGGGCGACTAAATTTTGAATGTACCAATAATATGGAAGAATATGAAGAATGTATAATGGGACTTCGTGCTGCAATTCAACGGAAAATCGAATACCTCAAAGTATATGGTGATTCGTCATTGGTGATTTATCAACTTCGTTGAGAGTGGGAAACAAAAGATGCTAAATTGTTTGAATATCGCAAGCTCATTCTTGAATTAATGAAAAGTTTTAAGAAGATATCTTTCTATTATCTCCCACGAGAAGATAATCAATTGGCTGATGCACTGGTAACTTTGGCTTCCAAGTTTAAAGCAAATAGAGAAACTGAAATTATGCCCATACAAATGATTATCTTTAATTCACCCGCTAATTACTATGTCATCGAAGAAGAGGTAGATGATCACCCCTGGTATTATGATATTTTGCAATATCTTAAGTACCAAAAGTATCCCGAGGGAGCAACTGATGTTAATAAAAGAACTATTCGGAGAATGGCTACAAGATACGTTCTTGACGGAGATAATTGATGTTAATACAAGATACAAGAGGGAGTGACCAAATGTTACTTAGATGCATAAAAAGTCATGAGGCAAAAAAAGATAATTGAGGAGGTTCATGAAGTGATTTGCGGAATTCATGCAAATGGTCTCAATATGTCAAGGCAGATTATGAGGTTGGGTTATTTCTGGACACCTATGATAGAAGATTACATCAATTTTGCTCAAAGATGTCACAAATGCCAGATTTATGGAGATAAAATTCATACACCTCATCACCCCTTCATGTTATAACAACTCTGTGGCCGTTCGCAACATGGGGCATGGATGTAATATGACCGATTACACCAAAGGCATCATATGGACATCGCTTCATCTTTGTAATGATTGATTATTTTACCAAATGGGTAGAAGCTACTTCGTATCCAAATTCCTCAAAAGAGAAATAATTTGTCGATATGATCTACCAGAAAGGATTATTTCTGATAATGCTTTAAATTTGAATAACCGAATGATAACAGAAATTTTTGAATAGTTTAGGATAAAACATCACAAGTCAGCATCCTATCGCCCAAAAATGAATGGGGCCGCCGAAGCAGCAAATAAAAATATCAAGAGGATTGTTGAGAAGATGGCGATAACATATAAAGATTGGCATGAGAAACTATCTTTTGCATTATTGGCATATCGTACATCTGTACGAACATCTACAGGAGCAACTCCCTATTCTTTAGTATATAGAATGGAATTTGTATTACCAATTGAAGTTGAGATTCCATCACTCTGTGTCATAATGGAACTTAAATTAGATGAAGTTGAGTGGGCTCAAGTCAGATATGATCAATTAAATTTGATAGAAGAAAAGAGATTGAAAGCGATTTGTCATGGGCAGATGTACCAGAAACGAATGATTCGGGCTCACGATAAGAAAATTCGACCAAGATCATTTCGTGAAGGAGATTTGGTTTTGAAAAAGGTTTTGCTTATGCAAAAGGAATTTTGAGGAAATTGAATGCCAAATTGGGAAAGACCATTTATTGTGAAAAAAGCTTTCTCGGGTGGAGCATTAATCTTAACCAAGATGGACGGAAATGAGTTATCAAATCCGGTGAACTCAGATTCTGTGAAAAAAATATTATGCTTGAATGCATGACAACACCAATAGATGAAAACCCGAAAGGGCCCTATTGGTAACAAAAAAAAGAAAAAGAAAAAAAGAACCATCAGTAGCTGAAAACCCGAAAGGGCCCTATTGGTAAAAAAAAGAAAAAGAAAAAAAGAACCATCAGTAGCTGAAAACCCGAAAGGGCCTTACTGGTAAAAAATTAAAAATAAAGAAAGGAATTCAAGGTGAAAACTCGCAAAGGGCGCCTTGAAATCATGGGGAGATTCAAGTTATGAGTTTGAGAATGGTCCAAGAAGAAAGTTCATATGTCTTCAGACGTTGGTCAATAACTCAAGCTCTACTAAGCAGAAGTCACATGCAAAAAAGGTTCTTGAGCGAGATAGCAGCGCAGTCCTTGTAATTGATATCTTAGTCTTTTTTTTATTTTCTTTTTGTTCGATATTGTCTCATACATTCGATTATCACTTCTCAAGGCCTATGCCGTTTTTATTCATTAAAGAAAAAATTCAATAATCTCGTTACCTTGTGTTTCGTTATCATTTGAACATTTGTGCATTTCTTCGATGAATTTGTTGTTTTACTAAAAGGGGGTCTACAATATGTTTTTATATTCGATGCATTACTTGAATAAATGGTTTAAAACAAAATTATGCTCAGTAGAAAGTTTTTTGAGCTTAAGAGGCACGACATGAAGTAAAGAAGATAAAGTACCTTGATCGTGATCTAAATAAAGACAAAAAATTCAAAACAAAATCTAATATTCATGCATTTAAAGCATTTGAACATCTTACATATAAGACACGTGCATTAGAAACATGTGCATTTTTTTATAGGATTTCCCTCTGAGAGATGCCTTTAGGATGAAGTATCACTATTTATTTTCAAGAATAAGTATCATTAAATACCTCCGAGATAGAGTGTTATCACTAAGCTTCCAATAAGGATTGCCATCAATTACCTCTGAGATGGAGTGTTATCACTAAGTTTCCAAGAAGGAATGTCATTAATCACCTCCGAGATGGAGTGTTATCACTAAGCTTCCAAGAAGGAATGCCATCAATTACTTCTGAGATGGATTGTTATCACTAAGCTTCCACGAAGAAATGTCATCAATCACCTCCGAGATAGAGTGTTATCACTAAGCTTCCATGAAGGAATGCCATAATTATCTCCGAGATGGTGGAGTGTCATCATTAAACATTCCAATAAGGAATAACATCATTTACCTCACCACCTGCCTCTAAAATAAAGTGTCATCACTACTAGGTTGTTTCTTATTGGAAAAATTTGTTGCTTCTAGTGTTTGCTCATTTCCTCCGTTTGAGTAATGAGCAAAGAGGGGAAGCTATATGCAACAAAATTTGAAATTAAACTAAATCTAAAAAAATCTGAAAAAATAAATATTTAAAAATTAAAAAATTTAAAAAAAATTAAAAAAATAAAATAAATCTAGAATGATCCAAATCTAAAAAAAATCTTAAAATAAATATATAAAAATTAAAAAAATCCAAAAATATAAAAAAAATTAAAATAAATCTAGAATGAATAATCATAAAAAAATTAAAAAAATTAAAAATTAAAAAAATCTAAAAATTAAAAAAAAATAAAATAAATCTAGAATAATCTTAAAAAATATGAAAATAAATTAAATAATTAAAAAAATCCAAAAATATTTTTAAAAAATCAAGTTCTTCTTCTCCAAGTAAAAATCCTAACAAATTCCTAATTTTTTTGGAGTTCAAGCCCTCCTAGAACCCTAATTTCTATACTATAAATACCCCCAAACCCTCTAGGAAAATCACAAGCAAAAATAGAAGAAAAATACAAGAAAAAAAGCTTACGAAAATCGAAGCAAAAAAAAGGGTTCGAGTGATCACTATTCGAGTTTCGTCGAACGAAGAGACATTCACGAGATTGAAACAGTGGAAGGGTTCGAAAAGCGATCAGATTTAATATCTCCCAGGGGTAATTTAATCCACAGACGGATTTACGAGTTTGAAAGAGGTAAAAACTAGTCGAATCTCTCTTTATTTTTCTTTGCTTCAATTGTTCTGGTTCTTTTATTTGTATGAAAAATAAAGTGAGAAGTAAAAATAAAAAATATTTTGGGAACCTAAAATATCTGATGATTTTTTTATTAATTTCAATTAGTAATATTATAAAAGTTTTAGACGTAAATCGGATATGAAAGAAAAGTTTAGCGTGTATTAGTATATGAAAATCCAATTTCAATTTCATATTGAAATTGGCTGTTGCTGCACGGTAAATTGGTGTTGTGGGATTTTTTTTCCAGAATTCTAGGAGGACCTAAATCTAGGAGGACCTATGAAGTGATTTTTCTAGAATTCTTTGCCAATTTACCGTGCAGCAACAACCAATTTCAATTTGAAATTGAAATTGGATTTCCATATACTGACACACGCAAAACTTTTCTTTCATATCCGATTTCAAACGCTTAAAATTTTTATAATATTACTAATTGAAATTAATAAAAAATAATCATTGGATATTTTAGGTTCCCAAAACGTTTTTTATTTTTACTTCTCACTTTATTTGACTTGTTTTTACCTCTTTCAAACTCGTAAATCCGTCGTTGGATTAAATTACCCCTGAAAGATATTAAATCCGATCGCTTTTCGAACCCTTCCACTGCTTCAATCTCGTGAATGTCTCTTCGTTCAACGAAACTCGAATAGTGATCACTTGAACCTCTTTTTTTGCTTCGATTTTCGTAAGCTTTTTTTCTTGTATTTTTCTTGTGTTTTTCCTAGAGGGTTTGAGGGTATTTATAGTGTAGAAATTAGGGTTTTAGGAGGGCTTGAACTCCAAAAAAATTAGGAATTGGTTAGGATTTTTACTTGGAGATGAAGAACTTGATTTTTTTAAATATTTTTGGATTTTTTTAATTTTTAAATTTATTTTCAGATTTTTTAAGATTATTCTAGATTTATTTTGATTTTTTTTAATTTTCGGATTTTTTTATTTTTTAAAATTTATTTTTTTTCCAGATTTTTTAAGATTATTCATTCTAGATTAATTTTAATTTTTTTATATTTTTAGTTTTTTTAATTTTTAAATATTTATTTTTTCAGATTTCTTTTTGATTTGGTTTAATTTCAAATTTTGTTGCATATAATTTATAATGAAAATGATATAACACCCTAAACTTAGATATTGTATTTGGGTCTTAAGCCCACTATATTATTATAAAATATCTCTAATTTGGTTTAGTTTAAATAAAATCTTTCTCAAACACATTTGAAGTCAATAATTAAAAAAATAGATAAGTAATCAAAATGTCATGAAGAAACTCTAACTTAATTTAAAACAATAGAACATTCAATTCGATTAATATAATTTTCAAAATAAGAATTAAAAACTTCAACATGTAAGGTTCTAAAAATACACACCCAACTAAACACAATTATCGTATTTCGTAAATCACCACATGCTAGAATCTTGTAATAATAGTGATTTCAAACCCACAATCTGACGATCAACCTACGCACAAAAATAAATATTTTGTATGTTAAGCTTACGAAGCTTAGTGATACACAACTACCTATTCTACTCCATGCTAATCATAAGCATAAGCATAAGCATACAAGTTAGTACGAGCAATAAGGAGAGATAAATAAGCACATGACGTTACTTTTAGTTATCTAAACACATACTCTCATCATTAAAAAAATCAATCATGGCACACAAGGTCCAACCATACTCGATATCTTACTAGATCATCCGAGCAAAAACATAAAAGTTAACCATAAACCTAGAGTAAGGTTCGAAGTCACATAAATTTAGGAAAATACACTATCTCTAGGTAAGACCCGAAGTTAGACAGTTTTGGGAACATACACCCATATTTAATTTCTATCTTCAAGTATCATCGAATGAGGCTCGATGTCACAGCCTCAAGAGCGTATATTCAACATATCTAACCATGGGGTTATGACACTCTCTTTTTGAGTATCCATATCCTATCAATTAAAGGTGATTCAACCAAGTGTCCAAACAACAAATATCATTGACACGATTACTATACAACACATAACATTGACAGAATTACCATAGCTCTATAATTTTTTATCAATTATCGAGTCACCCATTGAAGTTTACCAAGTTGTTAATATATTATGAAAGTATACATTAATCATCCTTATCAATTATCTCATTAATCATCATTTTCTTGTTAATTAAGACATAAAACAATTCATTAATATTCCACGTCGATTTGCATCTTTAACTTTTATTATAGATCATTTAGTCTAGTGTACATTGATACTAGAATATGAATATTATTAGAAATCTTAATTTTTCGTAAGTATCCCGTACTGATACTACCCCCAATGGAATACCAATATGATTGAAGCCCGTATCTATACGACATTCATATGGTCGTACCATTTTCTAAAGTTATGCTATTACAACGCTTTTTACTCGATTTCTAATGCTTATGAAAGTTATTAGGATTTATCTACTAACGTATTCGGTCAATTAATATTAACTATTGACTTCATATTATTTATTCGAGTGTTTATCTCTTAAGCATAATTCTTATTTAATCATGTCAATCTATTCGTACAAACATACAAAGTATGACAATTTTATCAAGCAATCAAACAATCATCAAATAATTATATGAGCATGTCAAACGACACTACACAATCGCTAGTCTCTATGAGTCTCATCATATTTATATCATCATCATACATCTCATAGATATCGAGTCTTATTAATAATTACTGATTTTGCAGATACTAACACTTAAAACAATTATAGTTATCATGCTCATGAAGCATTAACAACTCAACAACCCCAAACTTTCTCTCTCTCATCCCTCTGAAGACTAATCCAATGATGGTACCGTTAGTATCTATGAACTCATCTCGACGAGATAAATAGAATAATGGAGAAGGTATTAACAATGTACGATCGAATCTCGATAGATCGAAGTTAAAAAATTGAAGAAAAACGAGATAGGAAAAAAGGGTGAAAGGGGAGAGAAAATGGAATTAAAAATATGATTTTTCTTACACTCTTTCCCACCTTTTAATTAACGACATCCCATCAAAAACATAATAGTATATTCACACCAAAAATCCTCAAAGTTGAAGGTTTTTATTTATTCTAAATTACTCCCTCCGTCCCATAAATATTGTCTCTTATTGATTTTTTTTTTGTTCAAACTTTTTCAACTCTGACTCTTGATTATTTAAAATTTATTATTGATAAAAATATGAAAAAAATATATTTTAAAAACTTCTAATCAAGTAGATTTCAGATATATAATTTATAAAATTTAATTATTTAAAATATTTAATATAATTATAGTCAAAGTTTAAAAAATTTGACTTTCAAAAAGACAATAAAAGACATTATTTTTGGGATGGAGGGAGTAGTAGTTATTAATCTAAAATATAATGTAGGTAAATTTTACCTATAAAAAATTGAAGTATTAAGTGTATTTTATTAATTTAAGTGGGAAGAATTTTTGAATTTTCTAAAAGGCTCTAACTATGACATTTAAGTACCTAATCTTAAGGCTTTTATTTAAACTAATAAAAGATAACATATGTTACAACGGATAATAAGAAATAAAAACAAAATATAAATAAATAATTCAAAAACAATTATTTAAAGAAAATGTATCCTTCCCAGATCGGGTCAACACTTATATTTGAGTCAGATTTATAAATTAAAAAATATAATAAAGGTAAAAAAGATGAAGACTAAGATTTAAATTTTTTTTATTTCTTTATATCTTTATTTTTAAAAAAAAATGGTTAATTAAAATAAAAAACTTGACCAAGTTTAAAAAAGATTATTAAAAATATTTATTAGTGGTCATATAAAAAATAGGATTAAAGGTTAAAATTTTTAAAAGGTGGTCATGTTAGCAAAAAATATTATAAAAGTTTAATAAAAGTGATTGGGCCATTTTAAAATACATAGGTATAAAACTCAATTTTAAACAACTCAAAACTTTTATTTCAAAAAAATCAAAAACACCACATCAAAAAATCAAATGTTCTTAGTGTTCTTCAAGAATGAAGAACACCGGGAATGAACCACTGTGTCGGCCGTCTATCATCGGCTTCGGCCGCCATTACCGACGGTGATAATTAAAAAATATTTTCGTTTTAAAATTTTAATTACAAACATCACTTTAAATCGAATAAATCCGAAAAAATTCACTACAAAATCCGACAATAAAGATGGTATTTAAAACCTTGAACAAGATAAATTTTATTATTTTTCACAATATATATCCAATATATACAAATAAAAAGCAAACCCAAAATATAAATAAATAAATAAATAAATAAAAGATACCTCAAAAAAAGCTATCAAGTTCTTATTCCAACACAAATCCAAGTACAAATCAGAGTATTCTCTAGCGAATTTTCGTGTGAAATCTCTTGTTCAAGTGTTGTGTATTTGTTGTGGTGTTTGTGTGTAGGGGGAAGGGTTTATATAGTGGTATTGAACCCACAAATATATGAAAAAAAAATCAAAATTAATATTCTAAAATTGGGTGAAATATTTCTTTAAAATCTTTGATTTGATTCATTTTTTTTTCTTCTTCAAATTTGACCAAATCTGGTAATATTATTTCCTCCTATCTTGAGTTAAATCTCCCCTAATTGCTTTCCTTTCCCTTTCTCTTCAAATCGGCTCAAATTGTTTTCCTTCTTCGTTTTGATTTTGATCAGCTTTTCTTTTTTTTTCTGATTTGAGCTAAAAATCAGTGACAATAATTTCGTAAAAGAAAATTAATATAATTTCATAACAAAATCCCTACTGTATTATCTTAAAAAAATCGGATATCACTTTTTTGTAGAATAATCTCAATCAATATCATTTTTTTATCAATTATAGTGGTACAAGTAGTATCTATTCTAGAATATATTCTCAACCATTGAACAATAATTGTTAATCACTATCTTATAAATACTAATGTTCGAATCAATGACCAATAGAAACAACAATTGTTCTCTTAACCACCGAAACAAAATAGTTCGTGCCTAATACCAATTACTTGACAAGAAAACATTTTTCTTCGTTTAAAAATCGTAGCCACCTCAGTTTTAAAAAAATAAAATTTATTTAATTATAGTTAACTTTTTGAAATGATTCTAATATTAGGAGATATTTTGCAAATAAAAACCAGTTAGAAATAAAATGTTGAAAAAGGTTTGTGCCCATATTTTAAAAATATATAAATTTTAGAGAATATTTGTGCAATTTAGGTTATTTAAAAAAAATCTTTTAAAAGTAATGTTTCGAAAATAATAAAATTTAGGAGTCATTATTGACCACTTAGGTAAGTCAAATACCATAAAAATAAAGATTCAAATAAAAACAAGTTTGAGAGTTCATTACAAATAGAGAAGATTTTAGTACCAACACTATCCAAAATTGACACCTTTAAAAATTATTGTTTTTTTAATATTTGAATTTCTAAATTAAAGGAAGAATTAAATTAAATTTTGATTATACAAGTAAATAAATTTTAAAGATCTCATTATTCTAGAGTAAGCCAATAAATCATCACTATAATTGATGCTAGCCACGTTTATTCTCAAATAAAAGAACACCACATTAAGTGTTTAATATTTCCGATACAAGTCAAAAATAAACAACTATTGCATAGAAAATATATATGTACATATAATACATCGAAAAAAATTAATAAACAATGAAATAAAATAATAGAAAACACAACATTTTTTAAAATAGTAATATATATTAATACTTCTTATATCAGGTATAGAACACATAAAGCAAAATAAATAACATGACATGTATAAAATTATAAGCTATGCCAATCATATAAAATATACAAAACACAACATAAATATATTCTCAAATATACATAAAAAGCACATACACATTAGTTTTTACATAAATGAACCTATAAATAATCAAATAAACATGAAAGTTACTTAAACAAGAAATAATAAAAAATAAAGCCTAAAAGTTAAAATGAATATAGGACTAAAATAAATAACAGGGACATTTTGCCATTGGATTTGGAACAATTTAAACAAATTGAATTTTAAATGGGGTATTAACCTCATTGAGAATTTAGTTAATTTAAAAGACGACAAAATTATAAAGAACTACAAAATCTCATAAATGACGGAGCGAATTTACAAACACGGGATAGCTTAAAAGGAATTTTCTAAATACGAAAGATTTAACGAAGAATAAAATCATTTAAATTTTTTTTAGCATAAATCAGGGACAAAATTATAGACTCTTGAAAAGTTTGAAAGACCAAGGGAGGAGTTTGCATGTGCAAAATGACAAAGCGCGAGATTGTGAAAACTCGTAAGAATTTATAAATTAAAAAACCTAGTTTTTTTTTTAAATTGCTATATAACTAATCCTTTGAAAATAAATTACTCTTTTGAATATTTTTAAAAATCACTTTTGAAACCAAATTCTCAAATGTGATTTTCAAATTAAAACCAAGACAACATCATGTTCTTTCATTTTTCTAGAAAATGAAGAACATGATCACTCTATCATGAATTTCAATAAAAAAATTACATCAATCCTCGCTAATCGGTGTTGATGACCTAAAAGACTATCATTTTAACTCTCTTTCGCTATTAACTACAAAACGAATATGTAAAAATAACCTGGCAAGTAAATTTTGAAAAATCGAGTTTTATTGCTTTTAATTGTTAATTATGAAAATCGAGGTTGTGTTAAAAACGTTTAATTTTAAAATAACTTTGAATCGCCACCGGCCACTTAGGTAGGCCAGACACCATAAAACAAACCAAAGATTCTTTTTAAAACATTTGGGTTCGGGAGTCGGTTACGTGTAAGGAAGACCCTTAGAAACGTCCAAGATGGTACCTTATTAATTACACGTGGCATTTTGGCATTTCGAATAATAATATAAATTTAATTCGTTATTATCAAATGAATATCGTTCGAATATGGATATCTTTTTGGATAAGAAAGTACATTTATTTTAAATACGAGCTTGAATAAGACGTCCTATAATAGGAAACCTTAACTCATATTTAAAGAAATATAAATTCTGCCCCAAAATGTTTGAATGCATGACAGGTTATTATCCTGTCCATTTTAAGTTCTAACTTATAAGGCTCCATTAATTAAATATTTAAAACCCTATTAAATTATTAATTTACCAAGCATATTAGGGTAACATCCAAACGGTTAGACACTACCATCTTGACACCGAATAAATTAATAATTACTATTGGTGCTTCTAGTTATTTACCTAATTGATTTTATTTAACTGTAACCCTAAATTATTTGTCATTTTCTATGTTTCGATGACACGTCGAATGTGATACCAAAGTACACTCTTGGCCTACATAATGTTAGTTAAAACACTGACCACTTAGTGTATCTGAGATAAATGATTAAAATGCCATCGTTACTATAATTATCTCCCTATTAAGATTAATTATTTAATTAAAGTGACTAACCCTAAAATGACTCTAATTTAATTAACTAGGTGTGAATTAGGTGTTGCCTAAACAAATATTCTATATGAATTTTAAAACATGCATACAAATAAATTAAGCAATTAATTGAAATAATTAGAGACATAGGAGCTCAATTACAAAGTAAAAGGTGGCCAAAATTTAAATAATTAAAAGTTATAAGGTTCATACCTTTTACCGCATACAAGTTCTCCATGCTTCCATTTTCCATGCTCAGATAGCCTCCTCGTGTTGACCTTCAATGTATATCTTGAACAAGATATATGGTTGTTGGGAGCCAGGTTTACAACACCAACAATGCTGAAGTCATTAACAAAATCAACAAGAACAAAACCAGTCTTGTTATCCTGAGAAAGAAACAAATATTTGTGTTTGCTTCCCCACATTCTGTTAAAGTTTTTGAAGGTCAATTCTGCCCCGTGAAATCTAGAACTTCCGAGTTTTGAAACTGTCCGTGAAACCATGCATGGAGAAGTCCCTTTTTGCCGTTTTCCATGCCCATCATTGCATCATAACCATCATGGCCGTTTTAATCATTGCCTCATCATCATAACCATCATGGCCACCATCATCACTTCAATCATTGCCTCATCATCACAACATCATGACCACCATCATCACTTCAATCATTGCCTCCATAATGGCTAAACCATTTCCCCCTCCCCCAAGTATGTGCATTGTTTTTTTTTTTTTGGATTTTCTCCTAACCCAGTCGAACCCCCATTTTTTGTCTGCCCTCCATTTGTTGCCCATTTCTCTCAAAGCAACGCAACTCCATGCTATATCCTGCTCTTGATGCGCACATCACATGAATATACGTAACACACCTGCAACACCGAGTGCAAGAACCATGAGTTTGTTTATCAATTACACAACTCTTGAAAAAAAATGAAGTTGATGGAATCCTCAGGATCTCCCCTTATTTTTCATGAGCAGCCGATCCAGACCAAGCCATCCGTCCATTGTCGTCTACCCAACCCCCATGATCAAAACTGATATTAACCCCCCACAATTTGATAACTCCCCTCAACCGAAAATTCTCCTTTTTATCATTATTTTATTTATTTTTTATTTTTTAAGTTTCATTTATTTATTTATTTATTATATTTATATTTACTTGTGATCTTATTTTATATTCGAACCCGGACGAAATTCGGGTATTACATTTGCCCCTATTTGCTCAATGTTGTGGAATAGGAGAAGAGCAAAGACTGAAAAGACACGGATTTCGTCTAGACTTCTCGGCCACTTTTTATGCTAACGAAGCTTGAAGCTGTTCTTCTCAATATGAATTTCTTCAAGCAAATTACATGTCATGGAACCCGAGTTTGTTCTTCTCATTATGAAATTTCTCGTATTCCATGAAATCTGGAGTTGTTCTTCTCATTATGAAATACTCCAGGGTCTGAAGCTGTTCTTCTCGTTATGAATTTCTTCAGATAAAAAGTGATGGAACCTGAGGTTGTTCTTCTCATTATGAAATTCCTCGTATCCCATAGAATTTGGAGCTCTTCTTCTTATTATGAAATTCTCCAAAATTTGAAGTTGTTCTTCTCATTATGAATTTCTTCAAACTTATCAAGTGACGGAACCCGAGGCTATTCTTCTCATTATGAAATTCCTCATCTCTGGGAAATCTGGAGCTATTCTTCTCATTATGAAATTCTCCAAGGTTTGAAGTTGTTCTTCTCATTATGAATTTCTTCAGACAAAAAAATGATGGAACCCGAGATTGTTCTCATTATGAATTTCCTTATATTCCACCAAATCTTTCAGGACTCACGTCGGAATGGCTGCCAATTTCTGTTTGAATCGGGACTCACGCCGAGAAGGCTTTCAATCTCTGTTTGAATTCTTTTTCATTGACTCTTGAATCCTTTATCTGCAAAAAAACAAACCATCAATTAATACAAGTTCAATATGAATTAAATTGAAAGACTTTATCTTTTCATTTGTCATCATTATCGCTTCTCTGCTCAAGCTTGAACATTTTCGTCTGAACCCGTTGATGGTTTAATTTGATTGATCCTGCCCAAGATTGATTTTCTTTTTCTCATCATTTTCAAAGTCTCTAATCTTCTTCTTGGAATATTCTTATTGCAAATCTCGGGTCCTGTTAACAAAAATCATCTTGCTCTGTTAAGATGATCCTAATGCGAATATTTCTATCACGATGAATGAATGTTAATTGAAGACCACTTGGGTAAACTTTCAGCTTTAGGGAAAGTGCTAATAATTTCTTGCTTTATCTCCCAATATATCTTCTTTGACTGATATGGGAATTCATTTTAAACTCAGGTTCAATTTTCAAGATCTTTGTTGTTGTTGTTTTTCTAAAACGCCTTTTCAGGTTTTCACTTTAGATTTTTCTTTTTTCTTCTTTTCTTTTTTTTTCAACAAATGAAGTCTGTCACGTTCTCAATGATGCTTGTTCTTGCTTTCAACAAATTCTTCTCTTGAATTTTCAACCCTTGCACACCAGGAAAAATCTATTCTAGGGGAGATTTATTCTCTGCTCTGAAGGAATTCACCATTTTCATTGCTTCGACTTTCGAAATTCTCATCATAATATATTCTTCTGACACTCTTTTGTAGAATTGCCCCACGCGAATTTGAGCAAAGTTATCTTGTTTACTCATTCTGACATTCACCCTATAAAGCTTACTTTTCTTGTGGTGTCTCAATAGTAACAATTTCCACACTTGATGAATTGATCCTGTTATATTTTGTCCCAAATAATGGTTAGTGTTCTCTCTTTGCCCCAAGTTTAATTGTATCATTTTTGTTGCTCATGCTCAGATATTTTGACATTCAGAGCTTTATCTATTCCTCGTCATACTATTCATCACAATCAAATACTGAGGTCACCTTTTGTTGTACCTGCACTTAAAGGATTAGTACATCATAGTAATTCCCATGAAATCTTTTGCTTTTCTTGTATCTAATCAATTTATCTATAAGATGCTTGTTAAAACAATAAGCGAAAGTCTCATGATATTATTTTATTAATTTTGAGAAAATTGAAAATAATAATAATAATAATTATAATAATAATAATAGTAATAAATTGATTGTCATGACAAACAAGAAAACATAAAATTAGGCCTTTGAATACAAGGTGCAACAAAGCCTTCGAACCAATTTGTAAAGATCAACTCCGATGCGACTATTTTTCAATTTATTAAACTTTCGGGAGAAACATTCTCATTTTCCTAATTTTACCCTGTTTAGGTTGCGCTCTTTGCCTCACTAACTCACCATACCCAATTCATCTCTCCTTTTCATCTTGATCAATCATTAGAAGAATGAAAATCCTTGAAGGAAGGTTAACCCTATTAGGCAGGATGTATTCTGAAGACTAACTCCTCTTGCTCCAATACCCGTATATGGTCAAAATGGACTTTTGTGGCTTGTAATATGGTCTATGACTCATGGTTATCAAAGAAAGGATATATAAGATCGAATAATTATTTAAAGGTGATAAAACCAAGGATCATTGTCACACTGATCTGAATATGCTATAATGAAATACTTTTCTCTTTTTTTTCTTTGCGGATCACTCTAGACTGCCTTTTTTTTGTTTTCACCCTAGAGGTTATTTCCTTTTCACCACTTCTTTTGATAGTGGTTCATCTCATCAAAATATCTTATAGAACTTTCTGTTCATTTTTCTTTTGTCGATTGCTTCAACTTTCATGTCAATAATTTGAACTTGACTCCGTAGAAACAAAGTTTTACTCTTCACTTTTATCTCGTGCCCTTGATTCTCAAGGCATCCCAACCAAACATATTTCACTTTTGAACACATTTTTATCCTCTTTTGCCCCCTGTGTAGGGGTGATCCTTGGTTTGGGTTGAATCGAAAGAAAAATAACATCAGATTCAAAGGAGATAACAAATAATATTTTTCTTATTTTTCTTCTTTGAGAAGGAAAATCAAGGAATGTGAAATATCATCTCATACTTGGACACCTTTGAAGAAAAGCAGCCTTCAGTTGTATGATGTTTTAGGTTATCACTTCATTCAAAGATCTTAGTCAACAATGCTTGAGAGGGAATTCACTCAAAATTTGTATCTGGGATTTTTCCGTAGTTCTTGGACACTCATTATTATTTTCCCTTTGGCCTAAATAAAGTAGAAACGTGTCACATTAGTAAAGTTGATCTCCGAATTTGATTTAAGGTCAATCCTGCAATTAGTATTTAAGACTTGAAAGAAAAAAGTTAGTGATGATATATACATATATGCATGGGTGATAAAAAATTAACCCATAATAAAGAATCAAAGGATTAAAGAATCAAAGAAACAAAGAAAAAATAAAAAAGTTAAAGAAAAAAAAGAATATGAAATGTTTTCCACTTGAGAAAAATATATATGAAACAAGCATCATAAACAAATAAATTGAAATAGTCTCCCTTTCAAAGGATCGCCAATGCTCGCGGGCAAAAGCAATTAGGATGATTCAGGGTATTACTCTGCAACGGTCCTAAAGATGCAACCAGATCCCCTGTGATTCGATCGTTTACCATTTACCAAAAAATGGAGTGAGTTTCAGCTACCCCACTCCTACTATCAATTTTGCTCTTTCTTGCTTTTTGTTTCAATTTTGAATTTTTGGTTTTTGAAGCATCAATGTAACTTATCCTTTTGTTTCCCTCTGTTTGGTCTGAACTTCTTGGTTTTTATCTTCAGAAGGACGCTAATAATTCTATGATTCGACAAAACTTACCACTTTTCATCATTTAGGGTGATCAAATGTCCCAAGTCTTTAAACTTTTTGTAGTCCCTGAATTTTCCAATTTTGAACTTTCATCTGCTTCATTTTCAACCCAAAACTATGTGGTAGAAACTTGAGTAAACTTTAGTCTTCAACTTGGTTTCAGGTATTCACCATTTCAGGGGATATTCTGTCACTACTCGGCTTTGTTAAGATCGGCATGCCTGCTGACCCTATGTCTTCTTAATTTATCGGCATCATAGTTGAACACATTATTGTTGCTTCCGTAACTCCAAATTTGATCTTCTGGAATTTTTGTAAATGCCCCAACTGCTTTGAATTAAACTTGATCATCTTTTCTTTTTGACTTCTTTTTGCATTTTTCTTTTTTCTTTTTACTGTTTCTTTTGTGTTTTTTTAGAAAACCTTTCAAATTGAACCCTTGTGTGAGATATGACTTTCTTTCTCAATCTCCTTGACTCCAAGAATATAAAAACCGGTGTCATGGTTCTGAGACTGTCTCATCTTTTCCATATTACTCAAGCAGCCTTCAATAACTTTCTAAAATTTCTTAATCTTAACATATTTATTCTTGTCAAAATGCAATGTCAGTAAAAACAATATTTAAAACAAGATGCAACGTCTTTTTTATTTTATATTCTCCTAAAAATGCAATATTTAAATGATGCAATGCATGAATGCAAGAGATATCGACTTTAAGAGCTAGTCATTAGACAACACTCATCTAACCAAAAGATTGAATACAAGGAAAAGTCAATTTGTTTTATAGGAAACAGCTAGCTCGAGCTTCTTAGTTAATCACCTCGTTTAGTCTGGTTCGGCATCTATCCTGGTATGTCGATGAAAATCTGTTGACAAGTCTGAAACTTTATCAGACAAAATCCATATATATCTGACAGTTTTTGTACTTGGTTCTGAAGTTGATCACTAACTCCATTCTGCATAACCTTGGTGACTGACTCGGTCCGACTTTCCACATGTTATCCTTCATTTGAAATGCTGGTTCAAAACTCGCAAACTGATTTTCTGCATGTCGTGTAGTACTTCTCATGTTCTTTTCTATTAGTAACTCCCGTCATTCGTGAAAGTTGAACATCGATCGTATGCTCACAATTCCCTTTTCTTCTTTGAGTCTTTATTCGTCAACATTAACCTTGGGATGCCCCTAATTTATCCGCCAAATATCCACTTTTTGACTATCTACACCTACCCCGATATTTAATTTGAAGCTCGAACGAATGATAAACCCAATATAAATCTAATTCTTTTCACCTACTGGAACGATGTAGCAAAACCTCATAATTGTTGATGTTGTAACCATCCTCCTGACAACAACTAAGAAACTTTATCAAAAATAACTCTTCGTGTTAACATCTAAGAATTCCCAAATTACCCTTATTTTTAGCAGACATGTGCTATGCTTGAGGTCTTCTGAAACACCTTCACATTATTGATGCTTGGTCTCCTCGAATATTAACTCTAATCTCGAATTGAGTCTTCTCGAACATCAAATCTAATCGCATACTAAGTCTTCTCGAATATGATTCATCTTGGTATATTGTCTTCCACTTGTCTATCAGACCCTTAGTTTATGACTACTTTCTATACAACTAGCTCTCAAATCGATACCTCTAATGCATGCTTATGAACTCACACACACCACAAAAAAAGTGTTAGTATGATTAATTAATAATCTAAACAAAAATAAATTGACAAAAAAAATAATTTAAATTGCTAAAAATAACTAGAGAACAATTTATGTTACATAAAAAATAACTAGAGAGCATATTATGTTGCACAAAAATAACCAGAGAGCAGTTAAACAAAGAAATCCTAATTTGGCGGTATTTCGGCAACATACCACCTTATCTTATGGTCCTTGTCTGGCTCTATTAAGGGTAGGTTTCTACTCTACACATGTGAGTTCAGATCTAGACTCTGGTTCCCGAACTATCGTTATCATCTATTACGACGATAAGACATCGATTCGGTAGTATAGGTCCCTTACAACGGAGGTGAAGACCGCACAACGCGTCAGGTTAGTATACCGGAAGTAAACATAAATCCAAAACTCGGAGCTGAAGAGTATCATGTCGAATTATATCTAACTCCCACTCAAGGGTAAAAGTCTAGGTCGAGAGCTTATGCATGAATGACAGATATATCACACAAAAGAAAAAAAAACTACCCTCATCCGTCGAAAAATTCATTCAACAATCTATTGAAGAAAATTAATATTATTATTCAAAATGTCAAAATGTCACGTGTAATAAATTATTAGGCCTGACTCACAAAAAAAATATGTCCCCAGCGGAGTCACCAAGCTGTAACAACCATTTTAAAACCGAATGTGTAAAAATAGCCTGGCGAGTAAATTTTGAAAAATCAAATTTTATTGCTTTTATTTGCTAATTATGAAAATCGGGATATTATTTAAAAACATATATTTGAATTTAAAATGAATTGGAGTCACTACCGACCACTTTGGTAGGTCGAACATCATAAAACAAACCAGAGATTCTTTTTAAAACATTTTGGGTTCGGGAATCGATTATGTGTAAGGACAACCCTTACGAGCGCCCGAAATCGGTACCTTATTAATTACACGTGACATTTTGACATTTCGAATAATAATATAAATTTAATTCATCATTATCAAATGAATATCGTTCCAATAAGGATATCCTTTTGGATAAAAAAATACATTTCTTTTAAATATGAGCTTAAATAAGACGTCCTATAATAGGAAACCTTAACTTGTATTTAAAGAAATATAAACTCCGCTCCAAAATGTTTGAATGCATGACGAGTTATTATCTTGTCAATTTTAAGTTCTAACCTATAAGGCTTCATTTATTAAATATTTAAAACCTATTAAATTATTAATTTACCAAGTGTATTATGATAACATCCGAATGATAGGGCACTGTCATCTAAACACTTAATAAAATTAATAATACTATTGGTGTTTCTAATCATTTACCTAATTAATTTTTATTTAATTCTAACCTTAAATTATTTATCATTTTCTAGGTTTCGATAGGAAGTCGAATGCGATACCAAAGTACACTCTCTTGGTCAACATAATGTTACGTCAAAACACTGACCACTTAGTGTATCCGAGGTATATGATTAAAATAACATCGCTACTATAATTATCTCCCTATTTAAAATTAAATATTTAATTAAAGTGATTAACCCTAAAAAGGCTCTAATTTAATTATCTAAATGTGAATTAGATGTCACCCTAAACAAATATACTATATGATTTTAAAATTTATACAAACATATAAAATTTAATTAAAAACATACAAATTAAATAAAATAAAAGCAATAAGATAAATAGATCAAATTGAATTTATTTAGAGATATAAGAGCTTAACCTGGTCTAGCTACAAGTGCTTGCAAGAGGATCATCCATTGAATTCCCTGAGCAATCTGGAAATCAACAATGTAAATGTGATCTTCAATTCTCCAAGCTTCAGCGATGACACCATTGGATGCCAAGTGTCGGAGAAAGGCCAAGTGGTTCTTTGCTTTTGGAATTGTGCTTTGGATGCCTTCCACAGAAGGTATGCGTCACTTGAGAAATCAAACCCCAACTTTGAGATTCCATGACAAGAAACAATCTGAAGCCAGCCGAAGCGATTGCACTGAGACTGGAAGCTCGATTTAAATAGAGAAACCGTCTCCAACACAACCACCCATGAAATCAGGTTATCTCTTGATGAACCCCGAGTTGATTGAATCTGCCGATCCAACTGAAGCCCTTGTCCACTCGTTATTCTTCACTTTCATGAAAAAAGGGTTAATTTCACTCGAACCAATTTTAGGAGTTTACGTTTTCCCCTATCGTGTGCAGAAAGCATCCATTCTTTTTCCCATAGCCCTGACGTACGTGACCCTCGCCCTCTTTGAATCTCTTCGGTTTTGGTGATGAGTAATCTCTGTGTCTCAAGATTAGGACAAGAAAATGAAATACAGGCCAACATTGTTGCATCCACGTCATTTCTTACTGGACATGATGTGTAGGAAGTTGGAACATGATGCGTGGCATTGCAAGGCCCGTACGTCTGACTCGGATATGAAAGAGAAACTGTCTTGCTACTCTTCATCATAAGTCCTTTGCTGTGTAATTGAGAAATCAATCAATATGAACTGTGACCATGGCAGCGAAATGAAGACAAGGAGAGTGGTTGGTGTAGCCGCATCTTTCTTTCTTTTTTATTTGATGGGGAAAAATGATCTTCAAACTATCCCTGAAAAAAAAAATCCCCAAATCAAGAACTTTCCGGCTTAAAAAATCTCCCCCCTCCCCCACGATTCTCCATAATTCAAGTCATATAACCTACACCAAAAACCGATCCCTTGCCAACTTCCCCATCATTTTTGTTTTAATAACCAACCCCAATCATTATCCATTTTTATTATTTTTATTTTTTATTATTTTTTTAAATTTTATTTATTTATTTATTTCCATTTAATATTTACTTGTGGTTTTATTTTATATTCGAACCCGGACGAAATTCGGGTATTACAACGAGCATCAATTTAAAAAAATAAAATCAAAACCTTCGTTTTTTAGAAACATAAAACCCAAATCTTTTTTTGGTTTGAAACCCTAAACACTTATCTCTTTCTCAATTCACCATTGTTAGCCTTCAAGGCAAAAAATTTATCACCGAGATAAGTAAGACGAGCAACTGATAACCCAGATTGAAGGTGAAATAAGAAATTCTGTTCTCAATTCTTTAATATTTTTTGCTACATGCAACTTAAAAATCTTCAAAGGTTCTTACTCTTTAGCTAATTGTTTAACCGGGATTTTAGAAATAAATTCTAATTTACTACTTTGAGCCCGAAAAGTAATAAGGACATTTTGTAAGGGCATGCGTTTAAAAATTATGGTTTTCTCATCAATAAGTAAGACGAGCAATTGATAATTGATAACCATTTGAAGGTAAAATATGAAACTCTATTCTCAACTCTTTAATATTTTTGCTACATGCAACTTGAAAATAGAGAGAGTAAAATACTTTAAATATTTTTTGGTGGGGGTTCTTACTCTTTAGCTAAGTGTTTAACCGAGTTTTTAGAAATGAATTCCAATTTACTACTTTGAGTCCGAAAAGTGATAAGGACATTTTGTAAGGACATGCGTTTAAAAATTATGTTTTTCTCAACAAATGGTTTTGCATTCTTTAAATTCTTTGAATATTAATTTATTTTTAGGAGTTGACTCTACTTTCTTATGTACACATAACAAATATTTTTTAACATACAGATGTACATACCATTACACATCAGTCTCTAAAATTTTAAATGTGATAGCATATCTAACTCAAACTCAAAGACTGACTCTCAGGTTTTGTATATTCAGAGGAAGCCAAATGTTGAAGGGATATTGAAAATGCGAGTATCTATTGGTCTACTTAGGCCAACAAAGGAACAAAATAAGTGAATAGATAATGGACAGCTCCCATTTTTAGAAAATATCTTCTCAGGCACTTGTTCAAGATTCTTGAATCAAGAGTCGACTTTAAATTTCTACCACCTAAAGATATTCTCGGACTTCCCCGAATTAGATGACGAATGACATTCTCTGTAATGAGACGAGATCAAACTAATTAAGTATGAGGATTAGAAAATCACTAAAAGAGACATACATAAACTAGGAGTGTGGATCCTAGTAATAAGTATATCCGAATAAGAGTGTGGCAATCCTGGGACACTCCGCTCAAGCCTTAGCTTTGAGTGATGGTAATATTTTCAAATCATGACTATACCGAGTAATTTGATATATTGTTGTTTGCCCCATCAGTGTTCTCGAGACAAAGGACTATGATGAGTTGATTTCCCTAGAAAAAAAAAGAGAGAGAAAATGGGTACATATAATTACAATTATATTAACCGGGAGCTGAATACTTAAATCTAAGACCATTCTGATTGTTCAGAAATGTCTATGTTAAATGAGATAGACTTATAGCATATTCCGCCTGAAGGTTGACCTTGATTTAAGGAATGTTAAACTTTGAAGTGCCTGATCGACACCCAAATGAGGGAAGGATGGGCAGGATGATACAACGAGATAATGAGAACCACATAAAAAAGGGGTAGCCTTTAAGCAAAGGGATTGTTATTTTTGAAAGCTCCATGGTCCAAAAGAGACTATGCATTTGCTTATGTCCCTGCAGTGGTCGATGGTCTTTTATATATACTTTTCATTATAGTTGTTCATTGCCAGATTAGAGCAAATATGCTATTGAATTTGACATTCAAGAGGACAAACCTTTCTTAAATTGTTTTGAACACCCTCAAAAGTGTCATACATTTTAAAAAAATTTTTGCATATTAAAATACATGCAAATAAAATCATTTTTTTTCAAGAATTAAAGAAGACTAAGAGTCAGACTCCATTGAGGTACCTTGACTAGAACAAAAATAAAGTCAGGACACAAAGGCATCTGCTCAATCGTCACACTGATCCAGATGAGAATACAAAGAATATGATCGGGTCATCATTGTCTGCGAAATGACAAGATCAGATCTTAGATCAAAATTAACAAGATATGTCATTATAACCAAAAGAGTTTGGTCAACGAATCTTACCTAGTCAACCGAATAAGTACCGGGGCATCAAATTTTTGAAATAGGATTAATAGAGTGTCATGTATCATTGTATATTTACAGATAGGTTGCATCTATGCATACCGAACATACATCATGAATACATGCAAAATGAAATGCTCATGCATCATCTTTTGATAAACAGTTTTACAGAAAAGACATATGGCGGTCGAAAAGATAACTCCAACGATGACGTTGTGCACCTATATGCTATCCCATAAGACGCTCACTTGATCACCATCTTTCAACGGAAAGAAGGAAAAGAAGAAAAGAATGGATTAAAGTGGTTAACGTTTTAGACTTTTAGGCCATCACTTTTAATGGGCCCTTTTGATGGTTAGACAGACAGAACCAGGTCATCACCCCAAAAAGGAGAGAAGAAGAAGAAAACAAAAAAAATACAAAAAAAGAAAAAAAATAGAGCAAGTATCTCAAACGAAACTCGGCAAGTAATGTTGAACCCAGTAGTTAGTATTGTCACCAAAACGAAAGATGAAAAGAAGACTGAGAGCTAAGACTAGTAGGTTACAAAAATCGAGGTACTAGGGTAATCTAGATACCCAAACATTTTCAGATTCAGAAGAAAAGACATTGACATCCCTCTCGGTGTGAGTCTCAAAGTAAATGATTTTTGACAGCTACTTGGCGTGAGTCTCGAAAGACTCGAAGGTGAAGGTTCCATATAATAGGTTGTAATCACTATTTTTGTTCGGGTCTAACTTATTACTTTTATGTTTAGAATAAAGGGCTTTATCATTTAGGTTTTAATTAACATATAGTCTAAAATATGTTATAATGTTGCATATATTACTTAAATAGATTATGTGTAACCATATTGCATCAAATGTTGATGTGTGAAGGGGTTATGTGTTTATATGTATGTGAAAGTTACATGTGTTTGTTATGCTTGCTTACATGCATAGGTGTATTAATATATGTGATTTATATATACAAATTATATTGTGTTTGCATGTATATTTATTATCATATGTTTGCATTATTATCATGTGCCTATTTAATGTGAATAATTATTATTATTATTATTATTATTATTATTATTATTATTATTATCACACGTAATATGACCTAAAGTTAAATAAGAAACTTGAAAACCTAATAAAATATTAGAACATAATGAGCCCAACATATATAATAATAGTAAATCCAAATATTAAAATTAGAAATTCCAGTCCATATCTTTATTTTATAAACCCATTAAACAACAAATTATAAGTCCAGTTCAAGAGGCCCAACTGACTAAATATTAAAAATAAGACCTTATTATACAAAACCCTAACATATTATGTTTTTGTGCAGCCAAATTTGGATCGTCCGATCATATCAAGATTTGATGGTCCAGATCAAAGCTGACCAAAGCTATTCGATTCCCCAAGGCGCACGTACCAAGCACGCTCCCGTCATTTCAGCTGCTCCGCGTCGTTTCAGATCCCCACGCGCCCAACAAAGTCACCGTTGACTTCCCGATGTGATCACCAAAAATCCCTCTGCCACCGAGTATTACGCCGAGCATATAGCCGTCGGCACCAGTGTCCATCACCAGCCTCACACGAAATAACCAAAAAAGAATACATTTGTCAGTCTTGTAAACCCAAAAAATCTGGGATGAACAAGAATGAAAAAATAGACAGTAGATGTTATAATGCATATTTCATCAACGGATTGTAAGAGGGGTTTAAAAAGAAAATCCCCAGTACAAATTATTCGGAATAAAAAGAAGAAATAACGAGAAAAAAAAAAGAAAACCCTCACTTTCCAAAGGTATAAAAATTTTCTTTAGCTCTCGTTTTGCATGCATCTTCATATTCATAGAAAACATATAGCAAAACAAAGTGAAAGATTTTACCTTTCAATAATCGATAGGCCGCCGTTGCATGACCGAGGTGGATGCTTCCGATGACAAGCATCATTAGAATCTTCTAATCTTTTCTCTTCGTTTTTCTTCACGAATTCCAAGCTTGTTTTTAAACGAAATCCAACATTATTTTTATGAGAAAGAGATGGTTTTGTCCTGGATTTAAAATAGAATTCTATTATCAATGATTCTCACACGAAGATAAAGAGGATCCTTCGTTTCTTGATAATAGAATTGGTTGTTTTATATTTTATTATTTCCTTTTTATTTATAACGTTAAATGTCTTTTTTATTTTGTATTTAGTTAATACGCGTTTTGAGGTTTCAAGATTTGTATTTGTCTCCATGGTTTAATTAGGCATGTATTAATTTTTATACCATATTAAATGTCTCTCATAAAACCCATTTATTCTTAATTGATATTCACTAAAAGTTGTCATTTACTTTCCCTTTTATTTTATATTATTCCTTTTCTTGTTTTTTTATATGGTATCGTTTTCTACTATTTGAATTGAGTTATGTTATCCATATGTTACCATATATTTTATGCGTCATTTATTTTAAGTAATTTTCATGTATATAATATGTGGTTAGATGTTTGCCTTATATCATATGTTGTAATCTATGTTTTATGCATTAAGATTATATTTTGCTACATTTTAATAGTCACGTGCGTTAAATAAAATAAAAGTTTCGTATTTCCTTATTTGTGTATATATCCTAACGTTCACATTATGCTTATGCATTATGCGCGAAATAGTATTATTCTATGTACAGTGGTCTTAGTTACTTGAATCTTCATTTATTTACACTACAACAAAACTAACTTTTTGTGGCACTTTTAACGGTGTTTCTTAATCAAACGCCACGAATTGTGTACTTTTTATAGAGTTTTTGTGAAAATACCGCTATATATGTACTTAGTGGCGTTTTTGGGTAAACGCACTAAAAATCATGTCTTTAGTGGCGTTTTTAAAACCAAACGCCACTAAAGACATGATTTTTAGTGGCATTTTTCTAAAACGCCGTCAATGACATGGTTTTTAGTGGCGTTTTCTATCAAACGCCGCTAAAGAAATGGTTTCTAGTGGCGTTTTTGGGTATACGCCACTAAAAATCATGTCTTTAGCGATGTTTTTAAAACCAAACGCCATTAAAGACATGATTTTTAGTGGCATTTTTCTAAAACGCCGCCAATGACATGGTTTTTAGTGGCATTTTCTATCAAACGCCGCTAAAGAAATGGTTTCTTGTGGCGTTTGTTCTTACAAACGTCGTAAATGTGAAACTCACTGTTTTGATTTGAGTATTTTAACTCACACTAACTGTGCTCCTTACCTCAATCCCCGAATCCCTAAATCATCTTCTCTCACTCTAGTGCCCCGTAAATGTGAAACGCCGGTGCTCTCCCTCGCCAATGGTTTTCGTCATCTTTGTTCATCTACGTCGCTATGCTCAAACAAATCCGCTAAAATCAAAGAAACACAATCTGAGAAAATAGAGGAAGAAGAGTAGGCATTGATGACAGAGGAGAAAAGGGAGAAGAACACTACGATTCTAGAGATTCAATGAGTTTGCTCTGGTCGATGAAGTTAATATCATCAAGGACAAGTGTAACGACCCGGATTTGGATCCGAGTGTCGGGTTAACCCGAGAGGTTTGGGCTTTGGTTTTGGGCCCCGGGTTTGAGTAGTTTGGGCCTTGTGGGCCTTAGGTTGTTGGGTTTTATGTTGGGCTTGGTTTGGAGGGACATTTTGGTAAATGTCTAATGGGAAAACAAGAGAGGTTGAGGGGTGTTATTTTCTCTGCAGAGGGTGACCTCATTTCCTCTTTTTCTTTCATCCTCCCTTCACCATCTTTGTGAGAAGAGAAGTGTTAAAGGTGAGATCTTTGAGAGTTTGTTTAGAAAACTCGTTTTAGAGGAAGAAGGAAGGTTTTTAGGCTTAAGGAGATCTACAAAACAAGGTAAGTAAGTGTTTGGTTGGTGAAGAAAAGGGTTTTAGTGGAGGTTTAAGGGTGAATTCGGGAATGAGTTTTTTAGGGAGTTAATCTTGGTTTTTCTAGTGTTTTAGACCCTAAGAATCTTCTCCTTAGTGTCTAATTCACTGCTCATCTTTCACCTTGTAGAGAAACAAGTGGGAGAGCCATCATCAAGCTTTGGAGGAAGAAAAACTTGAAGAGGTTTGGAGCTCGGGTTGTGGCTTTGTTGCTGTTTTTGCTTAAGGTTGGTACTCCCAACTTGTCCTTACATTATGCATGCCATGGTAGATTGCATAGCATGTAGAATCCATGTATGTATGCTTGTTTTGGCTTGGGTTGCTTAATGAGGTCTTTAATGGTAAAATCCGGATTTATATGTTTAATGGCTTGAAAATGATGTTCAATTATCTTAAACACTCTTAATAATGTGTAGGAACACTTTAGAACTGATTTGATCAAGTTCGGAATGAATCCTAAAAATTTTCTAAGTGCAGACCTACATTTCGTGTAGGGGGTATCGATACTCGGGCTACCGGTATCGATACCCATGAGTGAAATTTGGCTCTATGGACAGGGGTATCGAAACATGATTCGATACCGGGACCTCCAGTGGCATAATGGCATCGATGCTGGAGGGTCTCCATTTGTTGACTTTGAAATTGGTCAAAGGGTATCGATACTGGTATCGATACCCATGGTTCGATGCCTTCTTTGGGTGGGTATCGAGGCAGGGTGGTTCGATACCCTACATAAGGGTATCGATACCCCTGCAAGAACTTGACAAGATAAGCTTCGTTTGAGGTCCGATAAGTGAATTAAAGGGTATATTGAATCTTATAAATAATGAAATGAATTGTTAACATGAATTTGATGATTATAACCCCGAAAGACTAAGTTAGGTTAAGTCTTGATATGTTTGGTTGTGAGGATCCTAGGTGGATCGTTTGTGTTGTCTGAGTCATTGGTTGATGGAAATCCGGATATCCATAAGTGTTGCAACACGTTGAAGGCCATCCGATGTAACATGCCGGATGATGTTTGAAGACTTTTATTCCGAGTGTTGGGCGGCCTCACTCGAAGATGTTCGATGTAACATTCCGAGCATGGGGTTGGTTGGGCGGCCTCCACCCCTTTCCGAACGTTGGGCGGCCTCGTTCGAAGATGTCCGATGTAACATTCCGGGCATAGGATTTGAGGGCGGCCTCAATCCTGAGTGTAGGATCCCGATGTTGTGTGGATGCGGGCCTCACTCTTGTGTGTTATTTGTGATGTGACATGTATATGCTGTGTGCGATAGTATACATTGTTTATGCCATGTGGTAGGCAAGCATGCTAGATCATCATACCATGCACGATATTTTATATGTTATGTTTTACTGCTTATGATATGCATGATGTTGGCCGAGTTCGGCGTATCCGCTGAGCTTTCGTAGCTCAGCGTTCGAAATATGTTTTCGTGCATAGGTTAGGTGAAGCCGGTTCGTGGAGCACCATCAAGGTTCGGATTTCAGCATCGACCGTGTTGTCAAAGTACATGAATTAGATTTAGTGGGCTTGTACTATGTCGAACCTTATGTAATGTAACTCTGTTTATTTTAATTTGGGTCGAATGTTTTAACGGTTTGTAATATGTTGGAGATCCGGTTTCTTTAACTTATTTTGGGCTTTCGTTTTAATTTAATGGATTTTATGAAATCGTCTTTGGACTTGTAATTTGATTTTATTTGATGGGCTTTGAAAAGAAATTTTGGAATACAGGTTTGGGCCGGAGGCCCAATGTGACATCCGGGTCGGGTGTTACAACAAGGTTACTCGCGCCTCTAGAGGTTCAAATTTCGTTTCCTTGTTATATCAAATTTATTGTTTAATTTCAAATCTCTTGTATTTTTCTTTTTCTTTTTTGACGGTTTTTTTAGTGATTTGATTTATTCGTTTGATTTGGAGTGAGATTTGTGGTTTTTTTATTGTTATATGTTGCTTAAGGATGTTGCTTTGTTATATACCCGACGATGCTGTGAAAGAATTGTTTCATTTTCATCGACGTCACATTGTTGTTCTGAATCGATATTTGCGATATTTCCTTTCAATTTTCAGACTAAGTTTTGGCTCATGAATCAATATCCTGAGAAAATTCAAGCATTATTTCATCAGCTTTGGATCAGATTCCAGAAACTGGCTTGCGATGAGGCGCCTAATTCAGTGTGTTTGCGTTAGCTGGAGGTAGAAGATATGATTTTGACTCTGTCAAAATCTGTAAAATTGATTAGAGAACATTTGTGAGTTTTTTCTACTCACTACTTAGGTGGCCCACACATTGCACAGGTCATTGTTTTATTTATTTATTTTTGTGCAGTTCATTTCTTAACAAATATATTAAAACTGAGCTTTTTCTCTTTTGATAACTTTTTGGACTGCTAAGTTACTAGAATTTAGTCTAAATAGAAAATGGAAGTTATATTAGTATCTACATTGAATTTAGATTCTGTATATTAATTCAAATTATATGAACTATAATACTATAATTAATTATAACTAGTTTTATATGAAAACTCAAAACTCGACTGATAAAATATGATATGTCTACTCAACTAACTCAAAATTTTTTGATTCGACTTATCGAATGTCCAACCCTAAATGTAACACCCAAGATTTAGAGTGATTGATAACCTTATGACTTGAATCTTTATGACTTGAATACAACTGGCATATTCGTGGTCTAAGATTTAGTTAACAATTTTTTGACTTGAAACTCATTTTGTTGTGGTGGTGTAAGATGTGCATTTTTATACATGGCATATTGGTGGATTTTAATATGGAATCATTGTTGTAGGAAGTTCTCAACATTACTATTGTTTATTTGATTGATGTCTTCTTTGTTTGTAGGTTGGATCTATTACAACTACTTATTTCACCTGCTTCCTCATTAGGAGGTGTTTTGTAGTAAAACTTTCTTTCTTGATATGTTTCTTGTATGTTAACTCATACAACAGTTTCTCTGTTCTCAACAGATGACGGTCCATCTGATTTTAACAGTCTCTTGCTAAGGACCCATTTGGAAAAGTCATCAATGTACTCGAGTAGCACATTAGGGTGGTCTTGAGCCATATTAGTGCATTACCATTTATAGTTTGTCCTCATTTCTTGTACTATAGTGTTTTCTTAGGATATTTTGATCTTAATAGTCTTTTATGTATGTAGTGATGCATATGGATGCTTGAAAATAAATTGAATTATGGTCTTGAGAGAGTTTGGTCAGTTGGAAGTATAAAAGGTTCTTGAATATTTTTGACCGATTATATATAATTTTTTTATTTTATTTTTTTAAGAATAATGTTACTAGCGGCGTTTGTCAAGCAAAACGCTGCTAAAATTAGGTTATTTGAGGCGTTTGCAAAAACAAACGCCACTAAAGAACATATTATCTGTGGCATTTGTAAACACAAACGCCACTAAAGAACATATTATCTGCGACGTTTGAGAATTACAAACGCCACTAAATAACTGGTTTTCTGCAACATTTGAAACCACAAATGCCGCTATAGATCTTAACTTTTTGCGACATTTTTTATTAAAAAAACGACGCAAACAATTACCGCGTTGGTTTCATCGGTACTTTTCTAAGCGCTAGAAAAAATTTTAGCGGCACCGTTATATAACTAAAAGAACTCTGTTAAAAATCTACAGAGTTTTTGGCTGCTGGCATGACTATGTTCGATGGTAAGATCGGTAGAGACCCAGCTAATGTAGAGTATTGGCTAAAGAAGCTTCAGCGTTTGTTTGTAGAGATGGAGTACCCTTCTGAAAAGAAATTGAGGGCGACCATATCTTTGCTCCAAGGTGAGGCCCTTAATTGGTGGGAGGATAAAGAGGGAATGACTGCTTCAAATCATATCAGTTGGGAGTTTTTTAGGTAGGCTTTTGAGGACCGATATGTGGGGCCCGAGTATCTGGCAAAGTACCGTGATGATTTTCTAAACCTGCAGTAGAATGACATGTCAGTTAACGATTATGAGATAGAGTTTATGCGTTTGTTACAGTATGCTCCTAGGCTTGTTACGACCGAGAAACAAAAGTGTGAGTATTTTCTGAAAGGACTTCGGGTGCCAATCAAGATAGCAGTGGCCACTCACCATGATACCGAGTATAATATAATCACTCAGCGAGCTAGGAAATCCGAGTGTAATGAGCTTTTGAGGGTTCAACAGGAATCCCAGGGTCAAGACAGAGCTACACGTCAGCCTGTGGCACCAGTGCAGCACAGTTAGGGTTATGAGTCCCGAAAGAGGGGCCAAGATGAGTTTGAGCCGCAGATTTCTTCACGACCTAGGCCAGCAGTGTTAATTGTTCTAGCGGCTAGTAGAGCTGGGTCCACTAGTACGCGTGCTTTGCCACAGTGTTTCTTCTGTAAAAAGTGGCATTTGGGAGAGTGTCGTATGCGGAGTGGAGCTTGTTTCTGTTGTTGTTCTTATGATCACCGTCTTAGGGACTGTCTAGTGTCATCACAGTCAAGTTATGCTCTAGGGCAGTCTCAGGCTTCAGTTCAGACCCCTGCTAGGGGAAGAGGTCAGGGTAGACCTACCGCATCTGGTACCGGTAGTAGAGGCAGACCTAGACAGTTCAAAGGATCAACCGGATTAGGGGGATCTCAGCCCGGGTTGGTTTATGCTATGAGGAGACATGAGGACCGAGATGAGCCAGATGTTATTGCTGATACTTTTTCTATACATGCTATTTCCTTTTTCGCACTGTTAGATAATGGGCCGACACATTCATATGTCTCTAGCTCTGTATCTGGATATTTGGAAATTCTCATAGAGGATACCAGTAGTTCAGTTCAGTTTACAGTCCGGTAGGTAACCCTGTTGAGGTTATCAAAGTGTATAAAGATTGTCCACTTGAGGTTCAAGGGGAAATCTTTCCTGCTAATCTGATGGAGCTATCGTTTGGGGAGTTTGATCTGATACTTGGGATGGATTGGCTGTCAGCACACCGTGTTACATTGGATTGTGAGCGTAAAAGGGCCACTTTGAGGACTTTTGATGATCGTAAGGTAACCCTTATCGGTAAACATAGAGGGTATCTGTCTAACATTGTTTTTGCTTTGAAAGCTTAAAAGATGATCAAAAAGGGGTCTGTGGCACATATTGCTTATATCCTTGATCCAAGACAGTCTGATTTTAGGATGGATAAGATTTGCATTGTGTGTAAGTTTCTAGACGTATTTCCGGAAGAGTTACCGGGAGTATCCCCTAAGCGGGAGGAGGAGGAGTTCAGTATTGAGTTGCATCCGGGGATGAAATCAGTATCTATGGCACCATACCGGATGGCTCCGAAAGAGCTTAAGGAGCTTAAGGTTCAGTTGCAAGAACTGTTGGATAGAGGATTTATACGACCCAGTGTATCTCCGTGGGGAGCTTCGGTTCTGTTTGTTAAAAAGAAAGATGGGTTGCTTTGTCTCTGCATTGACTACCGGAAGTTGAACAACTTGACCATCAAGAATAAGTACCCTCTTCCCCATATCGATGATCTGTTTGACCAGTTCCGAGGAGCTTCTGTTTTCTCTAATATAGACCTGAGATCTGGTTATTACCAAATCAAGGTTAAGGATTCTGATGTATTCAAAACAGCTTTCCGGACTCGGTATGGTCACTACAAGTTTCTAGTAATTCCCTTCAATCTGACCAATGCTCTTGCAGAATTCATGGATATGATGAATAGGGTATTTCGAACCTATCTGGATTAGTTTGTGGTGGTCTTCATAGATGATATTCTGGTCTACTCTAAGTCTGAGGATGAGCATGAGCAACATCTACGTATTGTTTTACAGACTCTAAGAGAGAAACAACTCTATGCAAAGTTTAGCAAATGTGAGTTATGGCTATCTGAGGTTGTGTTTCTGAGTCATGTTGTATCAGCTAAGGGTATTCAGGTTGACCCGAAGAAATTTGAAGCGATCATAGAATGGAAGCAGCCTAAAAATGTGGCAGAGATCCGTAGTTTTCTAGGTCTGGCTGGTTATTATTGGAGATTTGTGGAGGGTTTTTCCTCTATCGATGCTCCTTTGACTAAACTTCTGAGGAAAGATGTTCTATTTACTTGGTCTAAGGCTCAACCGGAGAGTTTTGAGAAACTCAAGTCTGTTTTGATGCAAGCACCAATTCTAACACAACTAGAGTCGGGGAAACCTTATACGGTTTACAGCGATGCTTCATACACTAGTTTGGGTTGTGTTCTGATGCAGGATGAGAAGGTAGTGGCTTATGCTTCCCGACAGTTGAAACCACATGAGTGTAATTATCCTACCCATGATCTGGAATTAGCAACAATGATCTTTGCTTTAAAAATATGGAGACAATATCTCTATGGAGAGAAGTGTTATATCTTCACAGATCATAAGAGTCTAAAAATACCATCTCACTTAGAAAGAGCTTAATCTGAGGCAGCTTCGTTGGTTAGTGCTTCTGAAAGATTATGACTGTGAGATTGATTATCATCCTGGTAAGGCTAATGTTGTTGCGGATGCTTTGAGTCGCAGTGCCATTTAAGATTTGAGAGCTCTGTTTGCTCGGATTAGTTTGTTTGAGGATGGTAGTCTGTTGGTAGAACTTCGTGTGGTTCCTACTCTGGTAGCAGATATTCGGGCTGAACAGCCCAATGATCCTTTCTTGGCCCATCTTATTGCTAAGGTCAATGAGGGAACATCTTAGGACTTTTCTATTGATCAGGATGGAGTTTTGTGTTTCTAGGGTCGATATTGTGTTCCTAGGAACTCTGAGTTGAAACAGGTTATTCTTCGGGAAGCTCATGATAGTCCGTATTCTATACATCCTGGTGGTGATAAAATGTATAAGAATCTCTGGGAGAAATATTGGTGGAAAGGTTTTAAGCGAGACGTTGTCAGTTTTGTGTCTAAGTGCTTAACTTTTTAGAAAGTCAAAGCAGAGCATCAATGTCCGTCTGGGCGTCTTCAGCATATTGATATCCTTCAATGGAAATGAGAACGTGTGACCATGGACTTTGTCAGTGGTTTACCTTTGACTCCGTCAAAGAAGGATTCTGTCTGGGTTATCGTTGATCGGTTGACTAAGTCCGCACACTTCATTCCAATTCGGACAACTTATCCTCTGTGTAAGTTAGCCCGATTGTATATTTCTAAGATTGTTTGGTTGCATGAGGTGCCTCTGTTTATTATATCTGATAGGGATCCGAGGTTTACGTTTAAGTTCTGGGGTTCTCTGCATTCTACTATGGGTACTCGATTGAAATTCAGTATTGAATATCATCCACAGACCGATGGTCAGTCTGAGCGGGTGATTCAAATCCTTTAGGATATGTTGAGATGGCACCTTGCAGAGTTTTCATATAATAACAGTTATCAACCCAGTATTAAGATGACACCTTATGAGGCTCTCTACGGTCATAAGTTTCACACCCTTATTGGATGGACTGAGCTTAATGAGCACCGATTATTGGGACCAGATCTTGTGCATGAGGCTGAGCAGACTGTTAGACTGATTCGGGATTGGCTTATGGCCGTTTTTGATAGACAGAAATCATATGCTGATCTGAAACGTAAGGACCTTGAGTTTGAGTTCAGAGATGAGGTTTTCCTAAAAGTATCTCCGTGGAGGAGGGTACTCCATTTTGGTCGGAAAGGCAAACTTAGTCCCCGTTATATTGGACCTTATCGTATTGTCAGACGAGTTGGACCAATAACATATAATCTTTAGTTACCACCAAAGCTTAAACGTATCCATGATGTGTTCCATGTTTCTGTACTGAGACGTTATCAAGCTGATCCATCTCATGTTCTATCAGTTGAGGATTTTGAGATCCGTCCAGATTTGTGTTATGAGGAGGAACCCGTTGAGATCATTGCTCAGGACCAGAAAGTCCTTCGGAGGAAAACGATTAAGATGGTTAAGGTTTTTTGGAGTAACCGAGGTTATGATAAGGTTACGTGGGAGCCCAAATCTGTTATCAAAGCCCGTATCCGCATCTCTTTGATCCAGGTATATTTCGAGGATGAAATTTCTATAAGGGGGAGAGTTGTAACTCCACAATTTCCCCCCAATTTTAAAAACCCTAAATCCCTAATTCAAAGCCTATAAATTGGGGATTCAAATTTTGATTTCAGTGGCTTAATTGCAATTTCTGGAAACTTATGGGTTCACTTTTAAATTCTGAAAAGTTCAAACCTTTAATGGGTAATTTTACAATTTTTAAATTTTGGTAACTCCTACCCCCGATTTCCCGTTTCAATTTTTCATGTCACTCTTTAAAGTTTCTTTCGGTTTTAGTATGGAATAAATTCCTCTTTTAATTTTGATTCAGACAAGGATTGTTCAAACTTCAGAAATTATTTTCTTCCTTCTCCCGTTGTCCTCCACATCTCTCTACTTTTCGTTCTTATCCGAGTTTCTTGGTCTTCGATTCATGTTGGTTGGTGAGTCTTGGTAAGCTTTCGACTTTCATTCATGTTTATTTCAATTTCGATATTCTGATGAGTAATTCTGTTTGGTTCTAATCGAATAAGAGTGTTTGTTTTGAAGTAGTTGAATTTTGGTTGATTTTGATTCGGTTTCAAAGTGAAATTTTTCTTAAAGAAGGGTTTGAATCTATTTTGGTCTGGAGGACTTCGAATCGGTGTTTAGGGATAAACAATTTAATCTTGAAAACTGGAAAACCCATTTATTTTCTAGGAAGAATCTGGAAATTCCAGATTTTCGGTAAAATCTGGGAATTTTCAGATTTTCTCAGGAAAATTAGTTTTCCAACCCGAGACCCGACCGACCCGTTAACCACCCTACCCGATCCAATCCGACCCGTTGATCACCCGACCCAACCCGATCCGACCTGTTGACCATCCGACACGAAGTGTTTTTCGATGTCCTGAGTTTAATGGCGTAGTCCGTTTTTCATAATTCGAACTCGAAGTGTCGTTTTTAGGGTTTTTAAGTTTGAATCCTTTATCAGAGTTTATCTTTATTGGAATCTGAAACTGGTTTATTAATTGGTTCAAGTGACGTGGATTCAGACCCCGAGCATCTACCTCCTCCTCCTCCTGGACGACCTCATGTTCCTCAGACATCAGGACACACACTTGAGTTTCGGTTTAATTCTATTTTGTGTACATATCGATCTAGTGGCATAGTAGTGTGTCTAATGTTTTGTTACTCATAGGTTCTACACCCGCTCGATCTAGTGGTAGAATTGAGTCCGGTAAACGTCATTCTCGACGTTGAGCTTTTTGTTTCAAGTGTGTCTCTTCCAACAACTCTGTTACTATTGTGTGTTCAGATTTTGTTAAATTCTGTATGATCATGCATCATCTTGTGATTTTTTGGAATAATTCGGTATGTTTTACTTTGAGTTTTATAATTTTATTTCTGATTCTGAAATTATCATGCATGCCTCCTGTTAGAATTTTAGGCACACATTTTGATTCTGAATATGCTCATATCATTACATTTGGTTGGATTATATGTACGGGGAAGGTCATTGATTTTTATCACTTCTGATCAGTGGCTCCACCTTCGGGTCGAGGTACCACTTCTGTTTAATGGCTCTACCTTCGGGTTGAGTTTCCACTTCTGTTGGTGTGACGGAGTTAGAGTGGTTCAGGGGGAACCTACTCTTCTATTTGTGTTCAGTTTTGGGTGCATATCATGCATACATTATATTATCTGCTTCGCATTGATCTGTTATCCTGTTTATCTGCATACTAGAGACACATTAGGCTCCTTGGCTTACACCCTCTCAGTTTCTGTTTCAGATCCTCAGTCCTAGGCTACGTTACTTGACGGAATATTTTCAGAATCGCTACGTATGTTACTTTTATTTCAGTATAATCATATTTATTTCGGATATTTTATTTTTATGTACTGAAATTTGGATTTTTGGATTTTATATCGGATTTCGGGATATTTAATGTTTATTAAATTTATGGGTTGAACTCAATATATTTTAAATGTTAAGTTTTCAGCATTTTAAATTATTAATTATTTAATAATTTATTCTATAATTATATTTAAATTATGAAAACCCTAACTTGCAAAACAAGTTTCATTAAGCGTAAACCCTAATTTGTAATCTAAGAAATTAGGTTAATATTAGGGTTTATAGAAACTAAAGTAGGTGATTTAATGAAAGATGTGTCTTTCAAGCAGTCTTCTACAAAGGAGGTTGTCACAGACAAGATCAATACGAATTTACTAACATTATGCTATTTTGATAAGAAAAGTCGAATTTCAAAATTGATTCTCAATTTTCTAGAATATTATTGATTCATTCTTGTGGCTTGGATCTCATATATGGTGTTGGATAAGTGAAACCTTGTTGTAGACAACCCACACAACAAGTAATATCTCTACCTCTATTGTCGTACACCCCAGCTGAAGCAAGACAACCAAAAATTAGATTAAAAGGCCTAATTAGCGACCAGTGTGACCAAGAGATCAAGAAGTGTGACCAAAAGATTAATCAGTGTCTTGTACAAGAGAATGAGTTCAATGATAGTGCGCAAAATTAGGAAAATGAAACTGAATTGTTAGAAGAAAATTTTCGGTTAAACCTTGAGGACAAGGTTCTTTCTTTTGAGGGGAGTATTGTTATGAATTAGGTGCAAACAAGAGGATATCGATAAAAAGATGAGTCAACATCAAATAATTCAAAGAAGCAGCAACATGGAGGGATTCTATTGGTCTCTAGTATAACCGTTTGTAACTAGCTATATATAGAAAAATTGTCTTTGTATCAGGATATGCTTATTGTTATCAAACAACTATCCTCTTTATTTGTTTCTCGAATTTTCTTCTTCTTCTTTTTCTTCTTTCCTTTATTTCTTCTTCTACAGATTATTAAATTCTGATTGCAGGCACAAACCTGATATTTTCTCAGTCTTGAATAAACATTCTAGGATCATGAAGCTGCCTAAATAGTCTTGGATTGTAGCTTCAAGTCTCGTATCGATTTCAAACTCAAGAAATACATTTTGATCGCAGTATTCTTTAAAGGAGCGATGTAACTCTCTTTCCCCTTTCAAATCCCGAAAGGTTATTTTTGTACTCTCGCACTAATTTATCCTTTTAAGAAACCTTTGATCCATAATGAAAATCTCTAATGAAGTTTAACCACTTGAATCAATACTTTTATGTCATGAAATGTTGATCCAACAAGAACATATATGCAAACAATAAAAAATAAAACACAAAAAGAAAGTTAGTGCAAGATAAACAATATAAAGATAACCAAATTATCCCTTTTAAGATAATGAACCTTCGATCATCATTAATTTTAAGCTATGCTTATGGTTCTAAAGGGGTGAATTTTTTAGGCTCTTTACATACAATTTTGGTACTAAAAACGATAACAAAATTTCCCCTTCTAATAGTAACGAACCCTGATCATCATCTATCATAAGTTCATCTCAATCGAATTCAATTTAAGGGAACTCATTTGTTATGTCCATATAGAGAAACAATATTCCCATGAAAACATAGATACTTGAGCCCCGAAGGTACCTATTAGGCCCATACGAAAGAACAATATCCTTATGAAAACACTAGCATTTCTTCCACTTAAAGAAACAAGTTTAAATGTTCAATTTTAATTGCATTAAAATAAACACGCGTATATAAATAAATATTAATTTAGTTCACAACTTCTATTATTAATAAAATGGTAGAATTCTTGAAAAGGCTTGACTCTCTTTTTTTTTAAAAAAAAATAAACTAGTCCCCAACTAAGTCGTTAGTCGTAACGGCCCCTTTCTGGAAAAAAAATAAAATTTATTTTTTTATTAATTTTTGAAATAATTTTAAGATAGAGTTTTTGTAAATTAAATCCATTTAAAAAAATTGAATATAATCGGTCCTCATATTTTAATAATATTTGAATATTGGAGTTTTTATTAAGAAATCTTTTAAAAATCATGTTTTTAAAATAATAAAAAATTTGGGAGTTGCTACCAGCCACTTAGGTAGGTCAAACACTATAAACCCAAAAATTCAAATAAAAATGAGTTTAGGAGTCGATTACGAATATTAAAGGGTTTAGCATTCCACACCATCCAAAATCGGTACCTTAAAAAATTATCACTTCATTAATAATGAAATTTTCAAATTAAAGTAAGAAAAATTAAAATTTAATTTTACATGCAAGTAAATTTTAAGGGTCTCGTTATTCGAGAATAATTGAAGAATTATCACCACTACAATTGCAAAGCAAACATATCTGTATATATCATACATGGAACAAAATTAATAAAAAAATTGAAATAAAATAATAGAAAACACATAAAATTATTAGAAAGTAATAATATATTAATACTTCTTATATCATAGAAAACACAAAACAAAATAAATAACATGATATACATAAAAACATGAGGTACATTATATAAATAATATGAATATATTCTCAAATATACATAAAAAACACATATAAATATATTCTCAAATATACATAAAAAAAATACATACACATTAATTTATACATAAATCAACCTATATAATTAAATAAACATGAATGTACTTAAGCAAGAAATAAAAGAAAATAAAGGCTGAAAACTAAAATGCATGTAGAACTAAAATAAATAGCAGAAAAAAATTAAAAAGGGAAATTTTGCCATTGGATTTGGACCAAATTAAAACAAATTGAATTATAAAGGGCTAAAATAAGTTATTAACCTCATTGAGAATCGAGTTAATTTAAGAGAAGACGAAATTAAAAAGAATTAAAAAACTTTAGGGATGACAGGTCGAATTTACAAAGGTATGATGATTTAAAAAGGATTTTCGAAACGCGAAAGGGATAATAAAGACTAAAACCATTTAAAAAAATAATTAAGCTTGAATGAAAGGCAAAATTACAAACTATTTAAAAGTTTGAAGGACCAAGGGCGGAGTTTGCATGTGCGAAAGGACGAAGCACAAGATTATGAAGGCATAGAGAGATTTATAAATTAAAAAAAATTATTAAACAAATGACCCTTTTACTGCATTTCTAAACACCCCTTCTTAATGCATAAAAAAATGAAAACCCCTTCTTAAAGGCTAAAGTCAATTTCTCTTTGTGTTCTTTAAACAAAAATCTAAAAACCATCATGTTCGTTTATTTTTCCAGAAAATAAAGAACATGATCACTCCTCCAGCACGATTTCTAAAAGAATATAACCTCGATTACCGCTAATCAAAGTTAATGACCTAGAAACACTATCCTTTTAACTCTCATTTGTTTTAAACCACAAAATAAGCCGTAGTTTATAGAAATAAAATCATAACCTTCGTTTGAAATAGAAACACAAAATCTGTTTTTTTTTTTAACCCTAAACCTTGTCTCTTTCTCATATCACCATTGTTATCATTGAAGGCAAAAGGTTTATCACCGAGAGAGATAAGATGAACAATTACTAATCCCTTTGAAAGTAAAACACGAAACCCTACTCTCCTTTCCTTTATATTTGTTGATGCATGCAACTGAAAAATAGAAAGAGTAAAATACCTCAAATATATTTTTTTTTACTTTCTATTAATCTTTGAAATTTTTGAGTCCCTTACAAGTTGATCTGGGTTGTCTTTATATAAACGATTAATATTATATGAATTAAAAAAATAAAAAAATAAATTTTATTATTTTTGGTCGAATTCATGTAAATATTTTTTGATGTTAACTCTAAAAACTATCTGTTATGAATATCTTTATTCATGATGGATTTCATTCCTTGAAGTGAATGCAAACATGATAATTCATTATATGGTTAGTGAATAAAACTCAGTTATGTGCCAGAGTATCACTGATGAGGATATGTTATAAAAATATATTCCACTTTTCACACATTAAAGTTGTCTTGTAGACATAATATCGTGAAAAGGTTTTAAAGACCTATTGGCTCTGCTCCATTCCCTGAAATGAATGTGATATTTTATAGCGGAAAGAATAAATGTCACATTAGTAATTTTGGTCATGATTGAGATCATAAAATAGGTATGAATAAGATGGTTATTTTGAGAATGCTTATATCCACAAGAAGTGAAATTATAAAGATGACAACAATGATAGAGATCATATCAAAATCTTTATGTTATCAAAGCGATGGTATAAAACATTGATCTTGTACTTGTTAAACACCGAAGTATTATGAACTTTATCCATAATCATGAATGATAAATTAAAAAAAATATAAATAAATTTTCTTTGTGGAAAAAATAATTATGGCGTTATTGATCAAACTCAATTGGATATTGTTAATTTTCTCATAACCTTTAAAGGGAATAATTCGCCATTTATTTTATTTCCTTTATAACTTCTAAAAGGAATAATTGATCTTTTATTTATTTATTTTTATTTATGTTAATTTATTTTTATTTATGTTAATTTAATTTAATTTATCATTTATTTATGTTAACTTACTTTATATATTATTTATTTATGTTTTAAGTTAATTTTTTCTTTAAAAGAATATGATTACTTCCGGAATAAAATATGCAATAAATTATGGCGAGTTATGCATAACAAATAGTGCAAGTACTCATTATAATACTTAAGCATAAGAAATATTTTTCCATTTAAATACAAGAGAAAATATGAGTACTATATCTCAAAGTACTAAAATATCAATGCTTCGGAAGAGCTCTTGAGAGTTTATCTTTGATAGATAACCAATTTGATATGATGTGCTATTTTCAATATTTTTTCATTCCGCGAAGTGAATGGTACAAAGCACATATTTTTCATTCCTCGAAGTGAATGAAATAAAGCACATATTAAAAGGTGCATGATTATGCATATTTTCCCATTTTAAATTCAAGAGAATAATGTGAGTACTATATCCGGAAATACTAATATCACAGAAAGCTCCAACTGAGCAAATATGTTATTGCCAAATGGAACTTTATTCCATATTTACAGTGTATTATACTCGTCAAAGTCGCAAAGAGATTTATTGAGTTTAAAAGATATTTGTAAAAATATGTTAAGAATATTATTTAAAGGATGTTGACTATCTCAATATTACGAGTATAACTCAAGGCAATAAGAATTGACAAAATTACATGCACTGTCATCCATATTGTACTATAGAAGAATTGGTACAAATTGAAACTCATGCTATTGTAAACCAGATGTTTATTGATAATTTTATTTGGCATGACCGGTTAGGCCATCCCGATTCAATTATGATGCGAAATTTTATTGACACTTTCATGTGGTCACTTATTGAAAAACTAAAATCTTATTCAAGGTAATATTTCATGTGATACTTCCTATGAAAGCAATCTAATTATTCAATCATCAACAGCTAAGATAGAGTGTAAATCTATTAATTTTCTAGAACGAATACAAGGTGATATATTTGGGCCCATACACCTTTCTTACAATCCATCTAGATATTTTTACGATTTTAATTGATGCATTGACTAGATGGTCATTTGTATCCTTGTTAATAACCCGCAACTTGATGTTTGAGAGACTACTTGCTAAGTTGATAAAATTATGAGTACATTTTCCAGATTATCTTATAAAGACAATCGGTCTTGATAATGTTGATGACATGTCATTTTACATGTAGTATCACTAATTCGCATCAAGCCAACAAATGATCATAAGTTTTGCTCATTACAAATGGTTTTTTGGTCAGGAACCAAATATTTCTCATCTTAGATGTTTTTGGTGTGCGATATATGTTCTAATTGCTCCACCACAATGTACAAAGATGAGTTTTGTTGGGAATATATATCAGATTTAAATATCTTGAGCTTCTGATAGGGAATTTATTTACAACCCAATTTACTGACTATCATTTTAATGAGTCAGTTTACCCAATATTAGTGGGAGAAAATAAATAGCTGGGGGAAAGAAATAAGTTGGAATGAATTATCATTTTCTCATTTTGATCCAAGTACTAGACAATGTGAACTATAAGTTCAAAGGATAATTTATTTAGCAAATGAATTGCTAGATGAATTTACTGACCCTAAAAGAGTGACTAAGTCACGTATACCATCTTTGAATTTTTGATTAAATTTGATATCCTAGAAGGATAAACACTAGTTGCTAATGAGTCTAACTTAAGCTTGAAGCATAGTAGACAAGTAAGTTCCAAATATAAGAAATCATCGAAAAAGAAAAGGAGCTATATTTTATGATGGTCTAATCAAGGAATCAATGAATTATGAAAATCTCAAGAAGATATTAAAAGGTCTCCAACAGAGACATTGACATGAATTAGGTACTTGATAATAAAGACATCTCAATAGATTATGTCATGTCTGGTAATATGTGGAACTGAAATTAAATCGATGTCGATAATATATTTGCATGCAATATAACACTATAGATTTTATTTGATGATGTAGATCATGAACCATTATCAATTAGACAATGTAAAAAAAATGATTGGTCAACATGAAAGAGACAATTAAGGTGAAACTAAAATCTCTTTCGAAAAGAGAAGTATTTGGGCCTATAGCCCATACATTGAAATGTTGTAAAGCTCGTGAATATAAATGAGCTTTGTGAGAAAGAGAAATTAAAAGGGTGAAATCATGAGATATAATCTCATTTGGCTTCACAAGGATTCTCACGAAGATATGAAATTGATTATAAGGAAAATATATTCCTCGGCAGTGGATGCAACTACTTTTATCAGTCTGACAATAAATAAAATTACTCAGTTTTTGCCTAATGGATGTTGTTACATCCTATTTCAATAGGCCTTTTGATAGTAATATTTACATGAAACTTCCGAAAAGATTTAGATTGTCATAAGTAGTTAATTCAAGTTCTCGAGAACATTATTCCATCATATTGAATATATCTTTTTATGGCTTAAAAAAATTTAGACGTATTTGGTATAATCGCCTCATTGAATACTTATTAGCATAATGCTATATGAATTATTTCCCCGAGCATTTTTATTAAGAGGTTTAGCTCTGAATTTTTATTGTTGTGTATGTCAATGATTTGAATATCGTTAAGACTCGTGAAGAGATCTCCTCATATCCTTATGCAACAATCGACATACAGAAAAATGTTTAAAGAGGCTTTACATGCATAACACATATTCATTGATCACCTTTATGGTTTCTATGTCTCTTAATGTAAATGATCTATTCCACCCTTGAGAAAAGGTAATGATATTCTTGGTCTAAAAGAACAATATATATATATATATATATATTATTTGATCTGGAAGCATTGTATCTGAACATTGTCATGAAATTTTTAATATTTTGAGCTCTAGTTACTTTAAATTATTTTGGACTTATGTTTCAACTTAAATGGGTTTTATGAATTTACTTTAGACTCGAGATCTGTTTATCTTAATGGAATTTCAGAAGAAATTTTGAAATATAGGTTTTGGGCCGGAGACCCAATGTAGCACCGGGTCGAGGGTGTTACATTTAGTGGTATCAGAGCCTAGGTTGAGTCGGTTCTAAGAAGTCCCCGGAGGAGTCTAGTGTGTTATATAGGTTTCAGACAAGTACATGCCCATGAGTCGATATAGTACTTTCTTTGAAGTTGAAATTTCGATGGTGTAATCTTGTTTTTGTAGTTGTTGTTTTTGTAGAAGTGTTAAGTATGTCGAGGTGAGTAAGGGATCATGAGAAAAGTAGGATTTCTCGTGAAGGAGACTTCGACTATGAGTATGAGCCCTATGAAGAGGTGCCATCGGACGATGTAGTTGGTCAAGGGGCCAACTACTTTGCTCAGCTGAACCGTACCCTACGCAGGATAGTGAGAGCTATATCGAGGCCATCTTCTATGCCTCGTGAAGCACCGATTGAGAGGGTGCGAAGGCAAGAGCTCTTGACTTCTTTGGTATGGGACATGATAATCATGTACAAGCGAATCATTGGTTGCATGATATGAGATGGATAATGCGATAGATGAGGCTGAGGTCAAAGGACAAGTTGTCCTATGTGTTGTCGCTTTTGAAGGGCAATGCAAGAGAGTGGTGGGAAACGCTAGAGCAAGGTTAGTATCCTCATCGTCCAAAGTGGGAGTACTTTCTTGAGGAGTTTGAGAGTAAGTATGTGGGTGAGACTCACATCAAAACCTTGAGGGAGAGGTTTACCTTCAAGGTAATCGTTCGGTCTTTACTTATGAGTAGAAGTTTCTTCAGTTGAGCTGGTATGCTCTAGAGCTTGTTGCTACAGAAAAGATGAGATGTAATAGGTTCTTGAGAGGTCTGAGGAAGGAGATCCATACTTATCTCATAGCTACACCGCCTAAGGTGTTCTCAGAGTTGGCTACCAGTGCCAAATCTTTAGAGCAGGTTCAGGGTTTGACCTACGGGTCGTCTGTTGGCCAAGAAGTCTCAGGTGGGGCAAGTCAGAGTCTTGCGGGTAACTCTTAGTCTCACTCCGGTAGGAGTAGGACACGTTGGAGCCAAAACAGAGGAGTATCGAATCAGGGTACGAGGTCGAACTAGAGATCAGAGTCTGCGGGGAGTAGGAGACAATCTGTGTCTTCTTTTGCTGGGGGTCCGGAGAGTTTACAGAGGAGTGTCAGTTTTCAGACTTGTAGACGATGTGGTCGGAGCCACCGAGGAGAGTGTTGGTGTAATGCTAGAGTTTGTTTTTAGTGTGGGTCACCGGATCATCTTGTGAGAGACGTACAGAGGTTGTGACATCACCACCAGGTCAGGCTCAGAGGACTGTGTTTCAGGCCTAGAGGGGTCGTGGTTTCTCACGTGGTGGAGCTAGCCATGCATCAGGAGACTCCTTTTAGACCACTTCAAAGGCACCGACGATACAGTATGCGGTGAGAGCACAAGAAGACTGTGCTGCGAAAGATGTTATCTCAGGTACGTTCAGTTTGTTTTCTGTCCCTATAATTTCTCTTGTGGACTCGGGATCTACCCACTTGTATATCCGTAGTGGGATATCGTAACAATGGGGGTTACCAACGAAGGATTTAGAGATAGGGGTCAGTGTGACAAGCCCTTTAGGGTTAGATGTGTTGGTGGATAAGATTTACCGGAGGTTTTCAATCGAGGTGCAAGGGTCTATCTTCCCAGCCGATCTTATGGTCTTACCGTTTTAGGAGTTTGACGCAATCCTTGGTATGGATTGGTTGTTTGAACACGATGCGAGTTTGGGGTGCGGATCTAAGAGTTTGAAGCTTCTTATGGCCGATGGTTCTAAGCTTGTCGTGAGGCGTGAGAGAAACCCATGTTTTCTAAATGTCGTGAGGGGTCAGAGGTTGATCCAGTAAGGTTGTGAGGCTTTCTTAGCTCACGTGGTAGATGTGAGTGCTAAAAGTCCAGCTTTACAGAGTTTGAGGACAATTTGTAAGTATCTTGATGTGTTTCCAAAGGATTTACTCGGGTTACCTCTCGATCGTGAGTTGGAGTTTCGTATAGAGATTTTGCTAGGTACGAAACCGATGTCCATAGCACCTTACAGTATGGCACTGGCGGAGATGAGAGAGTTGAAGCAATAGATCCAGGAGTTGCTTGAGTGAGGTTTTATCAGACCGAGTGTGTCACCGTGGGGAGCATCGATCTTTTTTGTGAAGAAGAAGGAATGATCGATGAGGATGTGCATCGACTACCGTCAACTCAACAAGGTCATGATCAAGAATCGTTACCCTTTATCGAGGATCGATGACCTATTTGACCAGTTGAGGGGTGCCCATGTGTTTTCTAAGATAGATCTAAGGTCGGGGTACTATCAGTTGAAAGTTGTGGAAGAGGATGTCCAAAAGACCGCTTTTAGGACACGGTACGGGCATTATGAGTTCTTAGTGATGTCGTTTGGGCTTAGGAATGCACCAACAACTTTTATGGACTTGATGAACCAGATCTTTTAGCCGTACCTAGATCAGTTTGTGATTGTGTTCATCAATGACATCTTGGTGTATTCACGCTTAGAGGAGGAGCATGACTATCATGTAAGGGTTGTTCTCCAGGTTTTGAGGGATAGACGTTTTTACGCCAAGTTTAGTAAGTGTGAGTTCTGGTTTTCAAAGGTAACGTTTCTTGGTCAAATTGTTGCAGCGGATGGCATCCGTATGGATCCTATGAAAATCCAAGCTGTGGTGGAATAGAAACCACCAAGGAATGTATCGGAAGTCCGTAGCTTTCTTGGGCTTGCCGGGTACTATAGGAGATTTATTAAAGGCATCTCGATCATAGCAACACTGTTGAAAATTTTGCTTCAGAAAGGAGTTCCGTTTGTGTGGAACGAAAGGAGACAACAAAATTTTGAGCAGCTTAAGGCTTATCTTACAAAGGCACTGGTCTTGACGCAACCGAAACCGGGAAAAGATTATGTGGTGTTTAGCGATGCTTCCTTGAATGGGTTAGGTTGTGTGCTCATGTAGGAGGGTAAGGTTGTTGCTTACACCTCGAGACAGTTGAAACCCCATTAAAGGAACTATCATACCCATGATCTCGAGTTGGTAACAATTATCTTCGCGTTGAAGATTTGGAGGCATTATCTCTATGGGGAGAAATGCTATGTCTACACCGATCACAAGAGTTTGAAGTATCTGCTTACCCAGAAATAGTTGAATCTGAGACAACATAGGTGGATAGAGTTGTTGAAAGACTATGACTGTGTCATAGAGTATCACCCTAGTAAGGCAAATGTAGTCCCCGATGCTTTGAGTAGGAAGTCCATTTCGGACCTAAGAGACATATTTGCCCGGTTGAGGATGATCGAGGATGGTGGTTAGTTGGCAGAGTTGTGTATGGATCCCGCGCTAGTTTAGGAGATAAAGAGAGCGCAGACGTTAGACGAGGAGTTAGTATCTCAGCTTGAGGCTTGTCAGAGAGGTGAGGTGTCAGACTTTGAGGTATGGGATGGTGGATTCTTGTACTTCAAAGGTCAGTTGTGTGTCCCCACTCTTTAGGATCTAAGAGACCATATCTTAAGGGAAGCTCACCGTAATCCGTTTTTTGTACATCCGGGTAGTAACAAGATGTATCAGGACCTTCGACTTTTCTTTTGGTTGCCTTGCATGAAAAGAGATGTTTTTGAGTTTGTGACAAGATGCTTAGCGTGTCAACTTGTGAAAGCGAAACATTAGGTTCCTTCAATTTTGCTTCAACCTATCCAGATTCCACTATGAAAATGGGATCGTGTGACCATGGACTTTGTCATCGGGTTACCGATGATGTTGAGAAAGCATGATGCTGTGTGGGTCATTGTTGACCGGTTGACCAAGTCGGCTCACTTTTTACCGGTTAGGATGGACTTCAGTTTGGAAAAGTTGGCTTAGTTGTACATAAAGGAGATCGTAAGGTTGCATGGTGTACCATCATCGATCATATCAGATAGGGATCCGAGGTTCACAACGAGGTTGTGGAGGTCTATCCATAAGGCTTTGGATACCAAGTTGCACTTCAGTACAACTTTTCATCCTCAGACCGATGGACAGTCTGAGCGAGTTATCCAGATCTTGGAGGATATGCTTAGATGTTATGTGGTTGACTTTGCTCATAGTTGGGAGGAGCAGTTACCGTTGATAGAGTTTGCTTACAACAATAGTGATCAGCCAAGCATCAAGATGGCTTCTTTTGAGGCCTTGTACGAGCGTAGGTGTATGAAACTTTTGTGTTGGATAGAGCTTAACGAGAGAAAGATAGTGGGTTTGGATCTTGTTAAGGAAACCGAGGAAAAAGTTCAGATCATCAAAGAAAGATTGCAAGCAGCTTTTGACAGACAGAAAACTTATGCGGATAAGAAGCGTAAGCATATCGAGTATGAGCCTGGTGAGAAAGTGTTTCTCAAGGTATCTCCGTGGAAAGGGATCATCCGGTTTGATCGTAAGGGAAAGTTAAGTCCAAGTTACATCGGGCCTTATGAGATTCTTTAGAGGGTTGGACCGGTAGCTTATCGGCTAGCTTTACCTCCAGAGTTAATGCGTATACACGATGTATTTCACGTGTCTATATTGAGACGTTACCATTCTGATCCTTCGCATGTGGTTCCGCTTGAGGAAATCGAAGTCAATACGGATTTGACTTACGAGGAAAGGCCTATCAGAATCTTGGATAAAGGAATTAAGGAACTTCGGAGCAAGTGCATACCCTTGGTATAAATGTTATGGAGGAACCATGGAATCGAAGAAGCAACGTGGGAAACGGAAAAGGACATGAGATCTTAGCATCCTCATCTCTTCATGATAGGTAAATTTCGAGGACAAAATTTTCTTTAAGGAGGGGAGAGTTGTAAAGACACGGATTCGGATCCGAGTGTCGGGTAAAACCGAGGGGCTTGGATTTTGGTTTTGGGCCTCGATTTGTGTAGTTTTGAGCCTTGTTGGGCCTTAAACTTGTCGAGTTGAGTGTTGGGCCTTGTTTAGTGGGGACATTTTGGTAATTATCAAAATGAGATGAGAAAAAGAGGGGTGTGGTTTATTTCTCTACAAAAGTGATCTCATCCTTTTGGTAAGAATAGAGTTAAGGAAAGGTTTGATCTTTAGGAATTTTCTGTGGAATCTCGTTTTGGTGGAAGAGTAAAAGTTTTGGAGTCATCAAGGATCTATTAAAAGAGGTAAATATGTGTTGGTTTGGTGAAGATGGAGGTTTTGTTGGGGGTTTAAGGTGTACTCCGGATTTGAGTTTTAAGAGCTTAGAATCTGAGTTTTCTAGCGTTTTTAGGCATGAAAATCATCTCAAGACGTTGCTAATCCGTTTTTCATTTTTCTCTTGTAGAGAAAGAAGGTTGTAAGCCATCAACAAGCTTAGGAAAAGGAAGAGCTTGAAGAAGGAAAGGGGGGACGTTGGTTGCTGGTTTAGCTTGAGGTTGGTACTCCCAACTCGTTCTTTTCATCATTTATATCGTGGTAGTTGCATACATATAGATTTTGGTGCATGTGTGCTTGGTTTATAGCTTAAAAGTCAATAATGGTGGATTTCGGATTATTGTGTTTGATGACATGAAATTGATGTTAAAACACTCTAAACATTCATAATATTGAGTAGGAACACTTTAGGGTCGATTAGATCAAGTTTGGAAAGAATCCTTAGAAATTTCTAAGTGTAGACCTACATTTCTTGCATGGGGTATCGATATCGGTGGACCATGTATCGATAACCCTGAGGGAAAAATAATCTAGTTGGGCAGGCATATCAAACCGTGGTTTGATACAGAGTCCTTCAGTGGCATTTCTGATTCGATATTTGTATCGAATCGGTTAAGCCTCCTTAGTTGACCTTAGGTTTGGTCACAGGGTATCGATACCTTGCATTTTGATACCCTCTTTGTAAGGTATCGATACAGGCTGTTCCGATACCCCATAAAGGGAGTATCGAAACCCTATGAAATCTTGCATAAGTGAAGTAGGGAATGAGGTTCGTTAATTGTAAATAAAGGTCCTTATGAATCTTAAAAATAATGAAATGAATTGTTAAAACAAGATCGAAGATATTAGCCCTAAAAGACTAAGATATGATGAGTCTAAATACGTTTTCATGTGAAGATCCTAGGTGGATCAATTGTGTGTCGAGTCCTTGATTGATGGAAATCCAGATATCCAAAAGTATTGCAACACGTCAAAGGCCATCCGATGTAATATTCTGGTGATGTATTGAAGACCTTTATTCTGAGTGGTGGGTGGCCTCACTCAAAGATGTTCGATGTAACATTCTGAACATGGGATTGGTTGGGCGGCCTCCATCTCGTTTTATTTTGAACGTTGGGCGGCCTCGTTCGAAGATGTCCGATGTAACATTCTGGGCATAGGATTTGAGGGCGACCCCAATCCTTAGTGTAGAATCCCGATGCTGTGTGGACGCGGGCCTCACTTTTGTTTATTTTGTTATGTGATATGTATATGTTGTGGGCGTCATTATACATTGTTTATGCCACGTGATAGGTAAGCATGCTAGACCATCATACCATGCACGATATTTATATGCTTTACTTTACTGCTTATGATATGCTTGATTTTGGGCCAAGTTGTGGTGTACCCACTAAGCTTTTATAGCTTAGCTTTCGAAATGTGTTTTCGTGCGTAGGTTAGGTGAAGCCGGTTTCTGTGGAGCACCATCAAGGTTTGGATTCCAACATCGAATTGTGTCAGAGTACAATGATTAGATGTATTAGGCTAGTACTTTGTCGAACCCAATATGTATTTGTAACTTTGTTTATTTAGTTGTGTCTAATGTTTTTAAATGATTTGTAATATTTGGAGCTTCAGTTACTTTAAATTATTTTGGGCTTATGTTTTAACTTAAATGGGTTTTATGAATTACTTTGGACTCGAGATCTGTTTATCTTAATGGACTTTTAGTAGAAATTTTGAAATAGATGTGGCACTAGGTCGAGGGTGTTATGTTTTCACAAGATAAGATGCAAGCTATCTTGTGTAGAGATAATGTAAAATTTATATCTCAAGGTGGATATATCAAATGTGATAAAACGAAACATATTTCTTTAAAGTTTCGTCCATCGTGATCTTCAGAAGAATAATATTCAATGAATCATTTCAAGCAATAATTTGAAAGATTTATCCACTAATGAATAATCTACTTCAACATATGAAGATTGTATTCAATATTGAATTATGAAGATTCAAAGATCTTATGTGATATTTTCATGAGGGGGAGTAAATACGTGTTGCATTCTTTTTCCCTTAACCGAGGTTTTGTCCCAAAGGGTTTTCTTGGTAAGGTTTTTAATGAGGCAACATGTTATGCGTATCAAAGACGTGTGTACTATTTTTCCTTCACTAAGAATTTTTCCCACATGGATTTTATCTTAGTAATGTTTTAACGAGGCACATTATCTTCATGGATATCCAAGGGAGAGTGTTATGAATATCTTTATTCATGGTGGATATCCATATATTAAATAAAAATTTAGTAGGCTTTATTATTAGGGTTTAATACCCATTAAAATTAGGGTTTCTATCTTATGCCTATAAATATAAACTTTTGGAGAAAGTATTGTATACAACCCTACTTTGAGAATATAATACAAATTCTCTCCCTTTTGTCTCTTATCTTTGTTCTCCTATTTTGTTCTTATTCTTTACTTTATTCATAACACTATCTATAAGTATTGTGTTTTTTTGCTTGTTTATTAGCAAATATTTATACCATTTTTGACATTGTTCATTTGTTATATATGGTGTAGTCGGAAGAGAGACCGACATAGGAACGCCAACGTAGCCGATGACAAAGATGAGGTGATTATTTAAAAATGAAGTAGCGCGTTGAGAAAGACGAAAAAATCACATTTATATCGCACGCAATAACCGATAGGTCATCTGTGACTGATATGGTCCGTTGATCACTCTTTGATTCGAGGTCTAGAAATCGACTATGCAAAGAAAAGAGGGACAATAAGGTTTCAGATAGATTAGGGCTTGAACCGGACCCCTTTTAATTAATATTTTTTGGGTCTTTAATTATCTTTTGGGTTTTAATGTAATAACGATTGTTATAAAATTAATAATATTGAATTTTTTATTTATTAAAATTGTTTTATTTAGACACATTTTCAATATTTTTTATAATGATAATATAATGGTTATTTTAGAGAAATATTGGAGTTTCAAATATTAATAATGGATATAAGGGGAAGAGGGATATATTTTAAAAAATACGATAATTGCTACCATAAAAAAGAAAAACGCCTTATAAGGGGTAATGGCTTTTGCACATGGTGTTTTTTTTCTTTTATTTCCTTAAAAATGAATGAGCCATGCATAATACAAGGAGTAACGCTTTATGCACATGGTGTTTTTTATTTTATTATAGTAATTATCGTATTTTTTAATATATATTCCTCTTCTCTTTATATCCACAATTATTATTTAAAACTTTAACATTTTCCTAAAATGACCTAATATAATACATAAAGAGTAATATTCGAAAGAAAGTAAGATGGTAGATGAAATAAAATAGTAATAAATATGATAATAAAAAAATACACTAATAATATATATGTAATAAATAATAGGCATAAAGATAACTTTAACCCTCAACGTTTATGATTTTTATCATTTTAGACCTTATTTTTTTTGGGGATAAATTTAGTCCTTAACCTATATCTTTTTTACAAATAACTTATTTTTTAACTACCATGATAATTGGAGCGTTAAAAATTTAACGATGATGACATGTCATATGCATATGATAATTTATTTTAAATGACATGGCATCTAACCTATCAAATACATATATATATATATATATATGAAATATAATTTTATTCTAATATAAAATATAAAAAAATTCAAATTCAAATAAAATATTAAAAATTAATTCTAAAATAAAATGTTACTAAACATTCTCAACTCTAAATATGATAAAATCCAAGTCCTATCTTAAAAAATATATGAACATAGTTCGAAATTAATTAATATTTTAAGGTAGTATTTTGATTCTATTGTAGTTAGGGTTGAGAATGTTTAGTAGTATTTTATTTTAGAATTTTTTAATTTTTTAATATTTTATTTGAATTTTAATTTTTTTATATTTTATATTAGAATAAAATTATATTTCATATTTATATGTATTTAATAGGTTAGATTTCATGTTATTTAAAATATATTATCATATGCATATGACATATCATCATTGTTAGATTTTTAATGGTCCAATTATTATGATAGTTAAAAATAAGTTATTTATCTAAAAGATATAGGTTAAGGGATAAATTTATCCCAAAAAAGAATAAGGGTCAAAACGATAAAAATTATAAACATTAAGAATTTAAAATTATCTTTATGCCTAAATAATATCTTATATAATTATAATATATGAATAGTAATATCTTTTGAGTTTTTAAACACTAATCGTAATCGTAATCTTAATCCTAATCCTAATCCTAATAATAATAATAATAATAATAATAATAATTTTATAATTAATAGCTAATAACAATTAATAGTAAAACTAATATGAACGGTAATAAATAGATAATATAATAATATATTAATTATAGTATAGTAGTATTTTTTAGTTTTAGTAACAATTACCAAATCCTATTTTTTAAATATTAAAAAAATAAATCAAGATTAACATCCCAAATAAAGTTAATGATTACAAATATAAAATAAGTTTAAAATTAGAACTTATTTTTGTTACCATAAATAATATTTAAGAAAATAAAATTTAAAATGTTGTGTTCATTTTATTTTTATTGCCTCTAAATTTTTTTATTCTTGTGTATTGTTTTTAATTAAAATTTTAATTTCCTATAATTTTTAACAGATATTTTAGATAATACAAATTTTTATAATATTAAATATGATTTTAGATCAATATTTTAAAATGTTGCAATTTCGATAACCAACTATTAATTAAAAATTAGTTTTTTTTTCAAAACTTTTGTTAACAAATATATTAGTTTTTATAAATAGAAGATTTATTTTTTATGTTATAATATGGAAAAATTTATTGACCGAAAAATATGAGAAATAAAATAAAAAGTTGCGTTTGAGAGAGTTCTTAAAATTTTAGAGATGTTTAAGAAAGCTTAAAATATTAAATAAGTGCCTAAACTATACTCTTTTTTAGTTAGGTGTCCAAGTTATTTTTCGGGTCAATTAGATACCTAACATTTCATTTTGTAACTTATTTTTTTTTAATTTCCAACGTTAAAAGATAAATTTTTGCTCTTGAAAATTCCAAAATTATATCCAAAATAAATAAAAATAATAAAAAATGAAAATAAAAATATATCCTAAAATTTTTAAATATTCTCAAAATAGTCCCAAAAATCTATAAACCCACGAATCTGACCACTCTTGTCGTTGTTGTCAGCAACGAAATGAAGCGCTTTTCCTACGTCAATAAACCCATATGTCGTTCTTCATCTGTCATGTTGTTATTCTTCGTGTATCGTTCGAGGGAATCGTTCTATAATTTTGAGGTTTTGCACGATATCGATCAATTTCTGATGATATAATGGTGGGAGAATGGTTATGAAATTTTGACAACTGATGTGGTGGATGGTGACATAATAATCATTAACGAATTTATCTTAAATCAAAATTTAGATTTTGGGGAATTAAGGATTTTAATTTGGGTTTTGTTTTGTAAAATCTGAAAGCCTAGAGTTTTTTTTTTTTTTTATAAATTAAGTGATTTTATTTATTTAAAATTAATATAATTTTGGAATTTTTTGGAACTAACGCGTGTCCTTTTAATTGTGAGAATTAATAGAAAACCTTAAATAAGTTACGGAATGAAACATTAGGCACCTAGTTAGCCCAAAAAATAGTTTAAACACCAAATTAGAAAAAATATATAATTTGAGCACCTATTTAATGGTTAAGCCATTTAAGAATAATAGAATGTTGAAATGTATAATTTAAAAAGGTTAACGTTTACATTTATTTAATAAATAATTTTTTTGAAAAAATAAGTTATTAGATTTTCACGAGTTTTGAATTTTTTTATAAAAAATTATATTGAAAATAAATAATATAAAAATGTGTAATATGTATCATTGGATTTGTAAATTATTAGTAAACTTTACCGTTTGTAGTGACATAAAGTTAAAAAATATCTCTAACATTTAATTGAGTAATCACTTTCATTCTATTTTTTGAGCAACTTAACCCTTAATATTTTATTTTTGGGTTAAAATGACCCCTCTACGAATGAAAAATATTTAAAAACATACGATAAACAATTAGAAAGATTTGACGAATAATAAACCAAAAAAAAGTATTTTATATTTTATATAATTTTATAAATTTTTCAAAAAAAATTATATTTGCCTATGTGATACTGCATGTCAGTGTGCATTATCATATAAGTTTATCATGTCATTTTTACTTAAAATAAAACATTAAAAATTAAGTTACTCGAAAAATGAATAAAAACCAAAGCCAATGTTCAATTAAATGTTTAGGTGTTTTTTTTTTGACTTTATGCCATTTATAATTTTTACCCAAATAAAAAATTTCACTTTTAAAATTTAAAATCTTAATAAATATTAAACTACACTACTCGAACTTCAATCACTTAAAAGGAACAATATAACTCTTTACCAATAAAACTACTCAAGTTATATTTCATGTTTTTATATTTTATTGTATGAAATTTTATATTTTTTATGTCTAAATGCAAAATTTGCCTTCTAACGTTTATCACTTTTTTTCTTCTATTTTGACACTTAATATATTTTTTGTTTTTTTGTGTCCTTAATATTTATACTGTTACTTATTTTACCCTATTTTGTAACCCTAACGTTTTCATTCAATAATTTCACACCACATCATTTCCTCCTTGATTAAAGGCTTAACTCATAAATAGGTTCCTAAACTAAAATTTTTTCTGAAATAGGTACTTAATATTTTTTTGACTGAAATAAATACCTAAAACTATACATTTTTCGGAAATAGGTGCCTAATATTTTTTTTGTTGCAATTGGCTTCCTAAAGTTTTATTACCTAAGTGTTTGAAGGTAACACCATTAAAAAATTTGTTTAACTTATAAATAGGTGCCCAAACTATACATTTTTCTATGATAGATGCCTACTGTTTTTTTACTGAAATAAGTGCCCAAACTATATAATTTTTTTCACGAATAAGTTATATTTTATTATTGAAAAATTTATTACTTTCAATATTAATGTGACATTACAATTTTTAATTTTTTAAGGTCAATATGAAAGATAAAATATGTAACGACACGGATTTTACCAAAATTCAAGGGTCGGGTTTAAACTGAGTCTCGAACCTCGTATTTGGATCTAATGGGCCTTAAATGGGCTTACCTTTGTTTAGGGTTGATTTTTGGTTGTAAAGAGAGAGCTAATATGGTAATTTGGCAAAAAAATTAATGGTATATGGAAGGGTGGATGATTTTTTTACAGAACCTTTTTCCCTTAGAGAAAAAATTACCTTTTCTTCTTCAAAAACTCTTCATTTCCCTCTCTTTCTTTCGGGTTAGAGCTAAATGTGAGAACTTTGGGATTTTAGAGGTAGAATCATGTTTTGTTGAAGAATGGTTAGTGGCTAAGCTTGGAGAGATCTTCATTTCAAGGTAAGAATGGATTTTAATGTTGTAAATGGGTTTTTTTTGTAGGGTTGAAGAAGGAGAACGAGTTTAGGTTTGGGAAAGTTCAAATCCTGATGTTTTAAGCTGTTTTAACTCTCTTTTATCTTCATCATAAGGTTTGTAACTCTTTTTAACCTTGATTGTAGTAAGAGCTGTGAAAGAATCTTAAAAGGGCCAAGGGAAGAGGAAAGTCAAAGCTTAAAGGTTTGGAAGGTTTATCAGCTTTGGGTGTAACACCACAAATTTAGCCCCAAATTAAAACCCAATTTTGTAAAAACCCTAATTCAAAACCATAAGAATTAAGGATTCTCGGTCTAACCTAATTAAAATTTTGATAGCTAATCCGTAATTTCTGAAAGTTAAAGAGGTTCTTTTAAAAAATTGAATAAGTTCAAACCCTTGTTGGGTAATTTAACCATTTTTTAGATAAAATTTATAACCTTTTGTATGGGATTAATTTCACTTTTATTTCTTTTCCTCAGCTTTATTTTATAAGTTTTCTTTTCCCCTATTCATCACTCTCCTTTCCTATCATTTTCGTTCACCCCCGTCAGCATCCTAAGGACTCTTTGTTTTATTTTGGTTTTGTGTGTATAAGGTGATTTGGATTCGGATACGAAATATCTTCCTCCTCCCCCTCTTGGACGACCTCCTATTGCTCAGACTTCTGGACTCACACGTTCTACATCCGCTCGACCTAGTGCTAGGAATGAGCACGGCAGACGTCATTCTCGACGTTATGTTAGTTGCCTAAGGTGTGTCTCTCTCGATACTTTATGCATACCTCTGTGTGCAGATTTTTTTGTTTTTGTGTATCTATGGTGACTAAATAAATTTTGTGATTCTTGAATTAAATTGTATATTGTCATGTCATGCTAAGTGATATGTGTATATGTATATCTGACTTAGAATTTATGAAAAACTCAGAACATGTTATTTTCGGAATTATTATTCATGCTTTCTGTTAAATTATAAGGTATTCATTTAGACTTAGATATCAGATTATGACATAGCATTGGGTTGGGATATTCTGTTCGGGGAAGTTTAGTGATATCACCTTTAGGTGAATATCACTTCGGATCAATGGATCCACCTTTGGGTTGAGTTTCAACTTCGGATTAGTGGCTCCACCTTCGGTTCAAGTTTCCATTTCAGATAGTGACGATGGAGTTAGAGTGGTTTAGGGGAACCTACTCTTCAGATGGTGTTGGTGACGGGTGTATGACATTAAAACATTGCATCATATGATTCTGTCATGTTATGTAATATGTATTTTGTTGTCATATGATTATTTGAGACATGTATATGATATTATTTTGTTGTGATTATACTATGTCTGCACACAAGAGAAACACTAAGCTCCCTAGCTTACACTCCTTTAGTTTCTGTTTCAGATACTCAGACTTAGGCTATAGTAATTGGAGGACTCTTGTTTCAAAACTTCTGCGTATGTTTTAAAAATTTTGGATTTAGTACATTCTATTTCAGATATTTACTTTTGTAATGGAATTTGAACTTTTTATATTGAATATTTACTCATTTTCATGATTTTAATATTTATTATGAATTTGAGGTTGATTCTTCATATTGTATGAATTTGAGGTTGTTTTATTTCCCTTTTTACTCATGTTTATTGTATACTTAAGTACTTAATTAGTTGCATTTTAATTATTTTCATGCATTTTCATTTTATTTCATTAGTTGTCACCTTATGTCCTTAAGTGGTTGATTTTTGTGAACGAAGATATTGTTGTGGCTTGTTTCTATGTTTTGTAGAACGTAATCCTTGATGAGGAGCTATAAATGGAAAGAAATAATGGGAGATATGGTCAATGATGGGAGATATGAAAAGCTTAGAGGATTAAAGCAAAGAAGGAAACAATCGATGTGAATAAAATAGGAAATGAATATATTCTTCATGGTTATTTCCACTTCTATTTTATTCTATCATCCATGTTTGACCAATTCCACTCCATACAAGGAGCATGCCGTATACAACAAGGAGAGGAGTCTGGATCGAGATAGATAGAGTGGAAGCAAGTGATAATTGTTTTCATCTTTATTTTGTCTTATTCGAGTGATGAGAGGAATGTTTGTTGGAAACTTTTGCCCAGCCATGAACTAATTCTAAGTTGGCTTGGGTTATTCTATGTTATAGATTGACTTAGTTTGATTTCTATCTAAGTTTGTGTGTGTTCTTAATTAAGATTTTCCTATTCTTGGTACTTAATTTGTTTGCGGGGAAATTGGGAAAGGACCTCGGTAAACGACTTATTTATCTAGATTTGGGAGAATTGTATTCGCGAAACGAATAAACATGGTTTGTGTAACCCCTTATTCTTGACTTGAGGTGTACGGTAGGTTAAAATTAAAGTTTATAAAACTTTATCGGCAAGTAATATGGAAAAGTAGTTTCAAAACTGATTTTAAAACTGGAACGGTAAAGTACGATTTTAAGAAAAATAAAATTGTCTGTATAATATGATTAAAATTTAAATATCCATAATAATGCATGAAATTTAACAAAAACTCTCGATCCCTAATGATTCCAAAATAACTGAAATAAAATCTTTGGTAACCAACATATTGAAAATAATAAGAAAAATAATTGTCCGGTAGAGAGCTCCGAGTACAAACTTCTAAGGCCGAGTATCTGAAAAGTTAAGTTAAAAGGGTGAGTTATAAAGCCCAGTGTGTCTCTAAAGTGCAGTCACAGATCACAATGATATTCAGTTCACAGTCACAAATATATAATATTTAATGTTCACAGTAAATGACTCAATGATAATTGAATGCAATGTCACAGAGAATACAATCCCATACTTCGGACGCCAAACACAGTGGTGGCAAAGCCAACCGATCACAATGGAGGTAGTTCCCCAGAACCCCTCACCCCTTATTTCTCCAAAACATAGTGTGGTAAAACCACCTTCCTATGTACAATCCACCCCATGCACATGTATGCAATCAATGCTAATGACCTCAACACAATTACTCGTATGAAATACAAAACACAATTCTCAATTAGTCTGATCACAGAATCACAGGAAGTCTCATGGTCACAGTATCATATTTTACGGTTAGTCATAGAACACAAATTTAACACAGAAAAAGAACACACCTCTCGAAGCACAAATACTAGTGCTGACACAGACGTTTTCCACGATCCGAGCTAGGTCCTGCTCTAGCCGAGTCAGAGCCTACAATAAATTTTATTAATCAATCTTACTCTAAAGTAATACTATGCAACCTAACCAAACTAAAGAGAACACATACGAGAATTTCGAACGGTGTTCGCAAGAGTCAGTTGAACAGGAGGTGTAGGCGGTAGTACAATCTTATCCTCAATATCAACGTCGTCTGAAAAATGGCAAATAAATGAATTTAAGTCTTAATTCAAATATTCCTAGAATTCGTAATATATATATATATCCATACGGCTTTGTAAAAAAGTTGGTTCAAAACTAAGTAAAATATGGGTAAGGGTGGTTGCACCAAAGTGAGTTCACACCGTAGTCTTCCCCTTCCCCACTCAGCCAAATCACGTGGGTTTCAAAACCCCCAACAGAATTGATTTCCAAAAATTCACAATTGAAGTCCCATTATCCCACGTGGAAATTAACCAAATCGGTAGAGCTCCTTACCCCACCCACACTTCGCCGTTCACGATAGATTTTCTCTCTCGGTGACTCACCATGTCTCAATTGAACTGATACCCCTTCACCCCTAACATATTTGCCATCTATGCTCTTTCTTTTCAACAACAACTCGTATGGGTTCATATTACCCATGAAATTCAATATAAGCTATTCTTTTTTTTTTTCTAAACACTTATCGAACAACCCATAAATAGCAGATCCACAACTTACCACTCGAAGAAGATGACACGAGATGCCTGGGTGACTGTTAACCCTTGCCGGCGATTCAACAAAAAGAAGGGAAGGGAAAGGTAACAGGAAAACAGAGTAGGAAGAGAAGGGATTCGTGAAAAGAAACAGAGGAAGAAAAGAGAGGTTCAATACGATTATAACCCGAAATAAGTTTTAGATCAAACAGGTTTAGGATTGAGGTGGAAAACCCGAAAATATCCTTCAAAAATAATCCTAAATTAAATTGAATTACGGTTTTCAGATTAGGAAAAAAATTTAAAATTAGGGTTTTTTCCAAACTAACTTTTGGGTGTGTTACAATTCTCCCCTCCATAAAAGAAATTTCGACCTCAAAATTTACCTGATGCAAAAAGATGCGGATATTGCGCTTTGACAACAGACTTAGGTTCCCACGTAGCCTCATCGTAACCATGATGACGCCACAAAACTTTAACTATCTTAATAGTCTTTTTCCTTAACACTCTCTTGTCCTCCTCAAGAATTTTAACTGGTTTTTCTTCGAAACTCACATCGGGTCTAACCTCAATATTTTCAACATCAATGATGTGGGACGGGTCAGAGCTATAACATCTCAACATAGAAACGTGAAACACATCATGTATATGCTGTAACTCAGGAGGTAACTCAAGCTGGTAGGCAACTGGCCCCACTCTCCGTAAAATCTGATAAGGACCAATAAAACGAGGACTTAGTTTATCTTTCTGACCAAAACGAAGTACCTTCCGCCATGGAGATACTTTTAGGAAAACTCTATCACCCACATCATACTCAATATCCCGACGTTTCAAATTCGCATAAGATTTTTGTCTATCAAAAGCAACCATAAATTGGAATAGCCCAGCCTCATTTCTCTTTTTGATTATCTCGATTACTTTACTCGCTTATTTATTATTTAATTTTATTTCAAATCGATTCTCTAAACAACTTGTGTTTTTCATTTCAGTGCAAGATATTAAATTCTAAAAGGTGCATCAATCCTTGTGGATACGATAACTCTTATACTATAACTTGAATGTTAGAGTATGCCCAAAGACCAATCAGATGATGATTGTAAAGATACTTTTATTTACCAATTTTATTGAAAAAAGGCATTGCCATTGTTGTTTTCAGATATATGTGCCAATGTATAACATAAATTGAGAAACAATAAGGTCCATATAATAATATATGTATTATTATTAAAAGATCCTTAGTCAAGTATTATTATGGGTATGGACAATAATTATACGCTTAAGACTAACATGTGATTAATTGATGACAATGAGTTATCATTGACATAGAGATATCAGAATTAATACATGAATATATTAGTAGAGAATAATATATTAGATTGACCCATTATGAGCATATATCTTGGATTATTATGTGACGGTCACGATATTGCTCATAGTGACAACTACATGTATGATCCTCAGACTTGAGATTATTACTATCTCAACATATGTTGTTTTATGTTTTGATGCATTTAAACGTGTCTCGTAATTAGTTACACTATAAAAACTGACATTGGACATATTGCAATGTATGTAGTGAGATATGAATGATCAAAATAGGATTTGTCCTTCCTACATAATAGGAAAATATATCAAAGGCCACTTGATTGAGTGAGACTAGAAATGCATGGCCATGCTTGAATATGTTGATATGAGATATCGCAAATTATTTATTAAAAGTAATCCACTTTAGATATTAAGAAACATTAAAATAGGCTATACAAGTGTGACTATTCCAAGACTCGTGCTTATTAAAGATATAAAAGGACAAAATGATATAATACATTAAGAGAGTTGGTCACGGACATGATACATAGAATCATGATCTCTAGTAACTTAGATGACAATGATATATTGCTAGATGTCACTCATTGTTTATAATTCTAATATTATTACTAACGTTACAATGAGCCTACAAGATCACACCCAATGGTTTAAAAGGAGCAAAAAATATATATGTATAAGTAGATTATATTTAATCCTGAATTTTAAACAAAGGATATAATTAAAGTAATTATATCCCTTTTCAAATTCGAATTAAATATAGATTCTGAAATTTAAAGAAATAATAAAAGTAATTATTTCCTAAACAAATTTGGAGTAAAACTCTTATGCCTAGGGTTTCACATATATATAAAGGATCTTTGGGTCTGGCAGCAACAACAGAGAATCCCGTATTCCCAAACCTAAAATCACGAAAAATAGTTTTTCGAGATTTGCTCACAACTGGGTGAATTGAGTAGAGGCCGAGACGATATTCGTGGAGGCTAAAGATTCGAGTTATCGAACGATCATGATTGTAACAGATCCAGTTGTTGTTTTTGCTGCTTATCAAGGAACCCAATTTAAGTTATCGCATCTCTTCCTCCGGATTTCGGATTAGACGTACATGGATCATTGGAAAGACCGTCGTAATTTTGTTCTGCTGCGCCATGGGGTGTGTTGGCGGTTCCAACATTAAAAACGTGTACACTTGCACGCATTTGCGAACACTAAAAACAGGCAACAAGTTTTTGGCACCATTGCCGAGGATTGGCAATAGAAACTTTGTTTTTAGTTTCTTGCATTTTATTTTATTTATTTATTTAAGTTTTTATTCGGATTCAAAGAATTTACCAAATTTGGTTTTGTTGCTGTGTATGACCAGGGCAAGACCAAAATCAGAAGAACATTCATTTGAACTCGAAATCAAACAAGTTTTTTGTAGAAAGAGACGTGAACAACAAGCAGCTATGGCAGATCCTTTTCCTCGTATCGACAATCAAAATTCCGTGGGAATAGGAGATGGCATAGACGACCAACCACCGATTCAAGTTAGACGCAGGGCTATTCGAGATTACTTGGAGGAAGATCTTAATGGATTAAATCCAGGAGTTTTTGCACCAGTAATCGAAGTAGCGTATTTTGAGTTAAAGCCAGTAATGTTCAATATGATCAATATAATTGGTCAATTTGGCGGATCGGCAACTGAAGACGCTCGGTACCATCTCAAGTCGTTCTTGGAGATTTGCAACTCATTTAAGATTGAAGGAGTTCATGAGGATATCCTTAGACTTAAACTATTCCCTTATTCATTATGAGAAAGAGCTAAAACGTGGTTAAATAGTATTCCATCCGGATCTATATGATCTTGGGTGGAACTATGTTGTGATTTTCTTGATCGATTTAGTTATACTAATCTGTTTGATAGATTACGTAATGAAATTCCTTTTTTTTGGCAGGCTGATGATGAAGCTATGTACGAAGCTTGGGAGCGATATCCAAGACTTCTAAACAAATTCCCTATGCATGGATTCCCATTATGGAAATAAGTGATGATGTTCTACAATGTTGTGAACACGCCAACTAGGTTGATGCTGGATGCCTCGGCAAATGGCATACTCCTAGACAAGCCCGCGGAAGAAGCAGTGGAAATTTTAAATCGCTTGGCAAAGAATTATTACTAGTTCCCAAACACAAGACGAGGAGGAGTTAGACGTCAAACCACTGAAAATGATGCATCAGACTCAATTGCTTCACAATTGGCTACCTTAACCAATTTGGTTATATATATGCAACGTTCGAGCAATGATAAGTGCTTAACACACTATCACTTTTTACTCCTTTTATGGGCATTAATCACCAAATATACACCCACTCGGACCAATGCATGTGCTTAATGTGATATATTTAGAAGTTTTATTCATATAGATAATATATATAGAAAAAAGGCACGTTTTACTGCGTTTTCATATCTGTACAGGAGAACCAGTGCCGCGGCAGAGACAAGGCCGAGGCAGGACCTGATGCCGAGGCAGCAGAAGAAAGGCAGGAAGCAAGACTATAGGCGATGGAAAGACAAAAATCCAAGGAACGTGTATGGACTTGAAGCCCATGAATCCGAGTTGGCTAGCACAAGGAAAAACCCAAGGGAAGACCACGCGAGAAAGCCCCTTAGCCGAATATAAACTTGGAAATGTATTATTATTATGTACTTGACTTGTTCCCTACTCCAAGTTGTATTCTACTTAGGAAAGGTTTGCCCTAGGTCTAGCCTATATAAGGATCTAGCCACCCAATGTACAAAGACACGAAATACCTAGGGAGAGAGCCGACTTCTACTCTTGTTCTTTCCTCTACATCATGTTCTAAACCTTCTTAGGGATTAGGTGAAGGTTGTAGAGTATTTGTGAGAGGAGATTGTATTTTGTCTTTCTTTCAATGGAATAAAGTTATCAAGGTTTGCTTATCCTTTGTTATTCTTTGTTTTCACAATTGAGCTCGGGAGAGGATATTGTGAATCATCCATTTATCTAAGCTCGGGAGAGTTAGATTCACGAAAGGGGTAAGTACGGTGTTTCAATCGCGAAATACTAACTCGGCCTAGGGATAGGTTAAGAGTTTCAGCGGCTAAAAGAAGTGTGAGATTGGTTGGTGAGTATAATTGGTTCACGCCGAGAGGTATCATCAAGGACTAGTCATCAACAACACTCTGACTTAGGGATAAGCAGAGTCATCCAAGGACACTTTGCCGAACTTTGGTAATGTCTGCCCATGAGCAAGGGATTGCCGCGACAGACAGTATTATTGCTGCCAGGGCAGTAAACTGCAGTGCTGCCGAGGCAGTGATATACGATTGCATTGGACAGAGACAAGTCAATCAATTCCACAATACGACACAACTGGATCCTAGCCCATCTCTCTCTACTATTTCAATCTTTTATTTTTATTTAGTTATTTTAGTTTAGATAAATCAAACCAACTCACTTTTGTTTTTATCTTTCTACAGAACAAGGAAGTGAAGAAAGCATATTAAGTATACCGGTCCCTGAGGAGACGATAACTCGATAATATACTTATCACTTATTACTTGCGATGTGTCCACTTGCACTAAACGCGCACTTTTGACACGCGACAAGTTTTGGCACCGTTGCCGGGGACTGACAACTAAATTTTGTTTTCTTTATTTTCTTGTTTATTTTTATTTTATTTTTATTTTACTTTTGTTTTTCTTGGTGTATGACCAGGGCCAATCCAACCAACCCCTTGTACAAATTAGATCCAGAGATCGAAAGAACAAGGCAAAGGTTGAGGAGACAGATCCAAGGAGCCATGGCAGAACACCCGGTGGGACAAAACTTACCTGCCGGCAATAGAGTACTTCCGCCGCCAGCTAGGCCGCGACAGCTCACTGTCAGGGACTTCTTGAAAGAGGACTTAAACGGATTAAACCCAGGAGTCGTTACACCGAAGATTGAAGCAGCCCATTTTGAACTCAAACCCGTTATGTTCAATATGTTAAACACAATTGGACAATTTTGGTGGGTCTGCAACTGAAGACGCAAGGCAGCACCTCAAGTCCTTCATGGAAATCTGCAACTCCTTCAAAATCCAAGGAGTCCATGAAGATGTCTTGCGATTAAAGCTATTCCCCTATTCACTGAGGGATAGGGCGAAAGCTTGGTTAAATAGCATTCCAGCAGGATCTATTGGATCTTAGAGTGAACTTTGCCGTGATTTCATTACTCGCTTTAATCCTACTAATCTATATGATAGAATCCGTAATGAAATTACTTCTTTTCGACAAGCCGAAGACGAACCAATGTACGAGGCATGGGAACGCTACAGAGAGCTATTGCAGAAGTGTCCGCTGCATGGATTTCCCCTATGGACATAAGTGACAATGTTTTACAAATCCCCGAATGCCCCAACAAGGATGATGTTAGATGCCTCGGCAAACGGAACACTCTTGGATAAAGCACCTGAGAAAGCTATTGAAATATTAAACAAACTCGCAAAGAATGACTTTCAGTTTCCTACATCTAGGCGAGGAGGAGTAAGACGCCAAGCCACGGTAAATGAATTAGATTAATCAAGTTCAGTGGCAGCACAATTGACCTCTCTTACCAAGATGGTGCAAAACCTACAGTTACAACACAATACCCGTGAGGTCAAGGTAATTGATTCATACTGTGACTTATGTGGAGGTAACCACAATTCCTCTGACTGCATGAATCAAGAAACCGGTATGTATGTTGGGAACTACAACCGTAACAATGTGATGTCCAACACATACAACCCCTCATGGAAGAGGCATCCAAACCTATCATGGACCAACCCAAACAATGCCTTAAACACAATCACTCAACCATCGGGATTTCAACAGCTGATGTCGCAGCAGCAAGTCCAGCAGCCAATGCCGCCGCCGCAGATGCAGCAACAACCGATAAGTTCATTGGAAAACACGCTAAAGGCCTTGATGATGAAAATTGAGTCGTACATGGCGGAAAATAGTAATATCATCAAGAGGACAGATGCCTTCATGAATAGGACTGAGACGAGGTTGCAAAATCAAGAAGCGGCCATTAAAACGCTGGAAACTTAGGTTGGGCAGTTTGCTCAATGCATAAACACTAGACCACAAGGAGGCTTACCTAGCAATACTGAAGTTGCTAAGGTAATAAACCATGAACAGTGCAAAGCAATCACTACTAGGAGTGGTCTACAGCTGAAGGAGAAGATCCTAGAGAACCAAATTCAATCAGCAGATCAAGCAAGAGAAGAGGCTGCGCAAACTGAAGCTGACAACACTGCCCCGGCAGAGAGGACTGCAGCTCCTGAGCAGCCTGCCGAGGCAACAACAATTCCAGTGGTGCCAGGTATCAAATTTCAAACTAAAGAAACCCTGCATGAGATGAGACCACCACCACCTTTCCTACAGAGGTTGAAAAAGCAAAAACAGGATCAACAATTCAAGAAATTCCTCGACATATTGAAACAAGTCCACATCAACATACCGTTCGTTGAAGCTATTGAACAAATGCCAAACTATGCCAAGTTCCTAAAGGACATGGTGTCGAAGAGAAAACGAATAGGTGAATTTGAGACAGTGGCTGCTACCGAGGGATGCATGGCAATGCTGCATAACCGCATGCCACCAAAATTAAAAGATCCTGGTTGCTTCACTATACCTTGTGCGATAGGAAAGAGTTATGAAGGAAAGGCCCTATGCGACCTTGGAGCCAGCATAAACCTCATGCCCAAATCCGTCTTTCAAAAGCTGGAAATTGGAAGGCCGAAACCTACAACAGTGATGCTCCAACTAGCGGATCGATCCTATATGCAACCTGAAGGCAAAATCGAGGACATACTAGTAAGAGTTGACAAGTTTATTTTTCCTACCGACTTCCTTGTCCTTGACTGTGAAGCAGATGACAATGCACCGATCATCCTTGGGAGACCCTTTCTAGCAACTGGACGCACATTAATTGACGTGGAAAAAGGAGAATTAACAATGAGAATCAATGATCAAGAAATCAAATTAAATGTGTGTCAATTGATGAAGAGACACGATGAACTAGAGGAAGAATGTCAAATGCTGAATAACCCAGATGACAATTACACAATACCTTGTCTTAGCAACAACTGCCTCGGTAGTGATCTCCATGACATACCCCAGGGATGCCTCGGCAGTGATATGGATGACTGTTACAGCAGTTCTTTGAACAGTGCTGAGACAACCGAGAAGGAGGAAGCCAACTGGACAACACATCTTCCAGGTAAGTACTTTGAACCATTAGAGTATAAGGGGAAGAATGAACAATATGGTAATAAAGAACCAATTGTCACAGAACTAAAACCCTTACCAGAAAAACTAAAATATGCTTATTTGGGAGATAACCACACGATGCCGGTAATTATTTCTTCTAAGGTGTTGCCAGAACAGGAACAGACCTTAATAGCAATGCTGCGATAGCACAAAAAGGCAATTGGATGGTCAATTGATGATTTGAAGAGAATAAGTCCAGCAGTGTGCATGCATAAAATCCTCCTGGAAGAAGACCATAAGCCCACTATTGAAGCTCAAAGGAGACTTAACCATGCTATGAAGGAGGTAGTACGTAAGGAAATAATCAAGTGGCTTGATGCAGGAATTATTTATCCCATCTCTGACAGTGCATGGGTAAGCCCGGTACAATGTGTACCTAAGAAAGGTGGTATGACTATCATAACCAACGAGAACAACGAACTAATACCAACCAGGACTGTGACCGGTTGGAGGGTTTTTATGGACTATCGCAAGTTGAATAAAGCAACAAAGAAGGATCACTTCCCTTTACCCTTTATTGATGAAATGCTTAATAGACTTGCTGGTAAACCTTATTACTGTTTTCTTGATGGTTATTCAGGATACAATCAAATTGCCATTGATCCAGAAGATCAGGCAAAAACTATGTTCACTTTCCCATACGACACTTATGCATTTAGAAGGATGCCGTTCGGCCTTTGCAATGCCCCGGCAACATTCCAGAGATGCATGATGGCAATTTTTTCTGACATGATAGAGGACTTCTTGGAGAAATTCATGGATGATTTCTCATTCTTTGGAGACAACTTTGATCACTGCCTCGGCAATATCGGTAAAGTGCTGCAAAGATGTGAGGAATCCAACCTAGTCCTAAACTGGGAAAAATGTCATTTTATGGTAAATGAAGGTATTGTGTTAGGCCACAAAATATCATCACAAGGAATAGAAGTGGATAAAGCCAAGATAGATGTGATAAAGAATTTACCTCCACCAATTTCTGTGAAAGGGGTTCGAAGCTTCTTGAGCCATGTAGGTTTCTATAGACGGTTTATTTCTAATTTCTCCAAAATTTCTAAACCTCTTTGTAACTTGCTCGAACAAGATAGGAAATTCGAATTCAATAAAGAATGCACTGAAGCATTCGAGACTCTCAAGGAGAAGCTAATCACTGCACCAATAGTAATCCCACCGGATTGGTCGTTACCATTTGAATTAATGTGTGATGCTAGTGATCATGCTGTCGGGGCAGCACTCGGGCAGAGGAAGAATAATCTGTTCCATGTGATCTACTATGCCAGCAAAACGCTCAATGATGCACAAATCAACTACACCACAACCGAAAAAGAATTACTAGCAATGGTATTTGCCTTTGACAAGTTTCGATCATATCTCATCGGAACAAGGGTCACTGTCCACACTGATCATTCGGCAATTAAATATACCTCTTCTCAAAGAAGGATGCCAAGCCTAGATTGATTAGATGGATCCTTCTTTTACAAGAATTTGACGTTGAAATCAAAGATCGCAAGGGTACGGAAAACCAAGTGGCCGACCATCTTTCTAGATTAGAGAACAAGGACAACACCCACTCACTTGAAGATATACAGGATGAATTTCCAGATGAACAAATACTGCAAATTGTTACAACTGCAAAGGATACTGCTGAGACAGAGGCCGCAGCAGTATACAACCGCGCTGCCGCGGCATTGTCTGAATAAATCTCCGTAACTTTGACAGAAGACATTGCCGCAGTAACATCCACCCCCTGGTATGCTGATCTTGTTAATTATCTAGTTAGTGGTATTATCCCTTATAACCTCAACCATAACGAAAAGAAGAGATTTCAGCATAATGCAAAACATTATTTCTGGGACGACCCTCTTTTGTTCAAGCATTGTGCAGATCAGGTTATAAAAAGATGTGTGCCAGAAGAAGAACAAAAAGCAGTACTCCAGCACTGCCATGACTCACCTTGCGGTGGGCATTTTGGAGGAAATAGGACAGCAACAAAGGTACTGCAATCCGGCCTATACTGGCCCACACTCTACAAAGATGCCCATGACTATTACAAGAACTGTGACCACTGCCAATGCACGGGTAACATTTCAAGACGACATGAGATGCCCTTACAACCCATACTGGAAGTAGAGCTGTTCGATGTTTGGGGCATAGATTTCATAGGGCCCTTTCCATCTTCTCAAGGAAACCTTTATATCTTAGTGGTCGTGGATTATGTATCAAAGTGGGTCGAAGCAATCGCCACACCTCACAATGATTCCAAGACAGTTCAAAGATTTCTCAAGAAAAATATTTTTACAAGGTTTGGAATCCCTAGAGCAATCATAAGTGACGAAGGAAAACACTTCGATAACAGACTTATTGCCGCGGCCCTAAAGAAACTCGGTATCACCCATAAGCTCGCTACGACATATCATCCACAGACAAATGGGCAAGCTGAAATATCCAATAAGGAACTAAAACAGATCCTTGAAAAGGTGGTAAATCCATCTAGAAAGGTTTGGTCTTATCGTCTTGATGATGCTTTATGGGCCTACAGGACAACATTCAAAACTCCATTAGTAACATCACCATATAAGCTTGTGTTCGGGAAAGCTTGTCATTTGCCTGTAGAAATCGAGCACAAAGCATATTGGGCAGTAAAGAACTTAAATATGGATTGGGAAAAAGCCGGACAGAAAAGACTACTCGATCTCAATGAAATAGAAGAATTTCGGACAACAGCCTATGAGAATGCCAAAATCTACAAAGAGAAAACAAAGAAATGACATAACCGGAAGTTACTGCCGAAGCAGTTCCTGCCGGGGCAACATGTCCTACTTTTTAACTCCAGGCTTAGACTGTTTCCAGGAAAACTTAAATCCAGATGGTCAGGCCCATTTGAGGTCGTTCGAGTTTTTCCCCATGGAGCCGTAACGATCAAATCACTAAAAGATGACCATGAATTCAAAGTAAATGGCCAACGCTTGAAGCACTATTCTGGGCCACAGGACATAAAAACTATGGAGGCCATCACTTTAGAAGATGCCCTAGCACGCCCTCCTATAAAGAATTAATGCCGCGACCTTCTATCCTTTCTTTTCCGCAATCTATATGAATAATTTTATTTTAGGACATTTAATATATACTTTTTTTTAGGACAAAGACAAGGTAGAAGCCCCGATGCAAAGGACACCACCTACTCGAGTCCAACCGCCCCGGCAAGCAAAGGCACAACCATCGCCTTCACCAAGGACAAAGCAATCGGCAGCTAGGCCGAGGAGGAAAATTGTTACAAGAAGCTCTTCGGAGTCGCTTTAAATTTCTTTGTCCATTAATTCAATATTAATTGCTTTTACTGTTTTTACTTGCTGCACATAATTCATATTCTGTTTTGCCGTTTATTCCTTCAAAATATAAAGCATTGAGGACAATGCTTGGTTTGAGTTTGGGGGTGCAGATTCACTGCCAAGGCAGCAATCTATTGCCGCGGCCTTGCCAAAAAGGGAGTATTCCAGTGATTTTTTTTTTAATTTTTATGCTCCCCGCCTTACTTGAATTCACTTCTTACACTCTTGCACTGCTCATCATCAGTATTGCCCTAGTTTATTCTTTAAGGCTATAGAAATCTTTCTCCTTACCATGTTTAGGTTCTGTTAAGAGGGCTTAACCTTAGGATGCTTAAGGATGAAAACTTAGAAGCTTACTATAGGAAGAACTTTAAACTTTAAACACTTTTGGGACTTGTTGGATTATAGGAATTCTTTTAATGAACTTAGGTGATAAAGACTTATTTTTTTGGCAAGTAACTAGAGGTGCCTACCACCGGCTCTAGAAATTCTCTTTTTCATGCTAGAGGTGCCCGAAATTGGCTCTAGTATGTGTTAAGGAATATTAAAAAGAAAGAAGGATTTTAGTGAAAAGAAAAACACAAGTCTTTGAGGTGCCCGAAATCAGCTCAAGATTTGGGGTTTGAAAAAGAAGAGAGCACGTAACCAATGTCTATTTGTCTTGAACTTAGAGTTTACCTAAGAAAGCCTTTAATCAACTTGTCCACAAAAACGCACACACTCACAATTCCTATAGTTTGTTTCTAGGTAAACCCTTGGGTAACCGAATGGTTAAGGCTTAAGAATAGACCTAGTTATGGTGGGGAGAATAGATGGACATGTAAGACCAAGAGAGAGTAGAGTTCGGCAAATTGATGGTTTGCATTGCTTGAGGACAAGCAATAGTTCGAGTTTGGGGGTGTGATAAGTGCTCAACACACTATCACTTTTTACTCCTTTTATGGGCATTAATCACCAAATATACACCCACTCGGACCAATGCATGTGCTTAATGTGATATATTTAGAAGTTTTATTCATATAGATAATATATATAGAAAAAAGGCACGTTTTACTGCGTTTTCATATCTGTACAGGAGAACCAGTGCCGCGGCAGAGACAAGGCTGAGGCAGGACCTGATGCCGAGACAGCAGAAGAAAGGCAGGAAGCAAGACTATAGGCGATGGAAAGACAAAAATCCAAGGAACGTGTATGGACTTGAAGCCCATGAATCCAAGTTGGCTAGCACAAGGAAAAGCCCAAGGGAAGACCACGCGGGAAAGCCCCTTAGCCGAATATAAACTTGGAAATGTATTATTATTATGTACTTGACTTGTTCCCTACTTCAAGTTGTATTCTACTTAGGAAAGGTATGCCCTAGGTCTAGCCTATATAAGGACCTAGCCACCCAATGTACAAAGACACGAAATACCTAGGGAGAGAGCCGACTTCTACTCTTGTTCTTTCCTCTACATCATGTTCTAAACCTTCTTAGGGATTAGGTGAAGGTTGTAGAGTATTTGTGAGAGGAGATTGTACTTTGTCTTTCTTTCAATGCAATAAAGTTATCAAGGTTTGCTTATCCTTTGTTATTCTTTGTTTTCACAATTGAGCTCGGGAGAGGATATTGTGAATCATCCATTTATCTAAGCTCGAGAGAGTTAGATTCACGAAAGGGGTAAGTACGGTGTTTCAATCGCGAAATACTAACTCGGCCTAGGGATATGTTAAGAGTTTCAGTGGCTAAAAGAAGTGTGAGATTGGTTGGTGAGTATAATTGGTTCACGCCGGGAGGTATCATCAAGGACTAGTCATCAACAACACTCTGACTTAGGGATAAGCAGAGTCATCCAAGGACACTTTGCCGAACTTTGGTAAAGTCTGCCCACGAGCAAGGGATTGCCGCAGCAGACAGTATTATCGCTGCCAGGGCAGTAAACTGCGGTGCTGCCGAGGTAGTGATATACGATTGCATTGGACAGAGACAAGTCAATCAATTCCACAATACGACACAACTGGATCCTAGCCCATCTCTCTCTACTATTTCAATCTTTTATTTTTATTTAGTTATTTTAGTTTAGATAAATCAAACCAACTCACTTTTGTTTTTATCTTTCTACAGAACAAGGAAGTGAAGAAAGCATATTAAGTATATCAGTCCCTGAGGAGACGATAACTCGATAATATACTTATCACTTATTACTTGCGATGTGTCCACTTGCACTAAACGCGCACTTTTGACACGCGACAAGCAACACAAAAGAAATCAAGGTAGTAAATTCCTTTTGTGATTTATGGAATGGTAACCATGATTCTTCCGAGTGTTTGTAGAATCCAGAGTCAAGTTTTTACGTGGGAAATTATAATCGGAACAATGCAATGTCAAACACTTACAATCCAGCCTGAAAAAAGAATTCCAATTTTTCTTAGAGCAATCCGAATAATGCTCTTAATCAAGGAAGTTCGAGCACAAAAGCATTAGGATTCCAACAGAATATGCCTCGGCAACAGATGCTGCAGCAAACGATGCAGTCTAGTTCTTGGGAAGAAACTTTAAAAAAAATTATGACAAGAATTGAATCTATATTTTTTAGTAATGAAAAAAAAAAACTGAAGCTTTCATGAACAGGACTGAGATGCGGTTGCAAAATCAAGAAGCAACACTAAAAGCTCTGGAAACGCAATTTGGTCAATTTGCACAAAATGTGAATACAAGACCACAAGGCGGTTTACTTAGCAACACTAAGATCACCAAGTTAATTCTCTATGAGAAATGTAATGTAATTACTACTCGAAGTGGTTTAAAGATTAACGATGAATCTGTGTAGGAAAAAGAACATCCAATGAATTCGAAAGGAATACAAAGAGATGAAATCATGATGCCTTGACATTGCCCTCTCTCAAATTCCAAACGAATGAGAGAATTGAGGATATCCGATTGCCACCACCTTTTTCACAGAGGCTTCAACGAAAAAAACAAGAATATAAATTCAAGAAATTCTTGGATATCATGAAGCAAGTTCATATTAACTTGCCATTGGTTGAGGCAATAGAGCAAATGCCAAATTACACAAAGTTTCTTAAGGACATTATTTCTAAGAGAACGAGGTTAGGTGAGTTTGAGACTATTGCCGTGACGAAAAGATGCATGGCTATGTTGCACAATCGGATGCCACCGAAATTAAAGGATCCCGAAAGTTTCACAATTCCATGCGCAATTTGAAATCATTATGCTGGAGATGCGATCTAGGAGCAAGTATAAATCTTATGCCAAAATCGGTTTTCCAACGATTGGGAATCAGAAAGGCTAGACCTACCACTGTAATGTTGCAGCTTGCCGATAGATCCTATGTACATCCAGAAGGGAAAATTGAGGATATATTGGTAAGGGTTGATAAATTTATTTTTCCCGCTGATTTTATTGTCTTGGATTGTGAAGCAGACGAATTTGCACCCATCATTCTTGGGAGGCCATTTTTAGCAACGGGAAGGACTTTAATTGATGTCGAGAAGGGAGAACTTACGATGCGAGTGAATGACCAGTAAGTCAAGCTCAACGTTTTTCACACTCTTAAGCATGCTGATGATCCAGAGGAATGCAAGATCATTCAAGCAACTACCGAATTCAATTTTGGAGTTGAGGAAGATGTCCTTAAAAATTGCCTCGACAATAATATTGCCGAACCTGAAGAACATAACAAACTGGAAGAACCAAACGAAAAAGAACAACATGAAGCAAATTGGATAGTTAGTCGTCCAGGTAAGTTCTTCGAAAAAGTTGATTATTCAGGTGAGGGAGGTAAGATTTCAAAACCATCTATTGAGCAATCTCCAATTCTTGAATTGAAACCATTACCAAGGCAATTGAAATGTGCTTTTTTAGGAAATAATGACTCATTGCCTGTTATAATTTCTTCTAAGTTGCAGCCAAAATAGGAAGAGCAATTGATTGACATGCTAAAAAGGCATAAGAAAGCCTTAGGATGGACGATTGCTGATTTAAAAGGAATTAGTTCGGCGTTATGCATGCACAAAATCCTTTTGGAGGATGATCATAAGCCGTCAATTGAGGCACAAAAGAGACTTAACCCAGCTATGAAGATGGTTGTTATGAAGGATATCATCAAATGGCTTGACGCCGGTATTATATACCCTATCTCCGATAGCACATGGGTAAGTCCGGTACATTGTATACCAAAGAAGGGAGGTATGACTGTGGTAAGCAATGAAAATAATGAATTGATTCCAACTAGAACTGTTACAGGTTGGAGAGTTTGCTTTGATTACCGTAAGTTAAATAAAGTTACTAAAAAGGATCATTTCCCTTTACCTTTCATTGACCAAATGCTTGATCGTCTTGCAGGAAAACCATTTTATTGTTTTCTTGATGGATATTCAGGTTACAACCAGATTGTCATAGCACCAGGCGATCAAGAGAAAACAACATTCACTTGCCCATATGGAACATATGTATTCAGGAGAATGTCGTTTGGTTTGTGCAATGCTCCGACAACCTTTCAAAAGTGTATGATGGCCATTTTCTCGGACATGGTGGAGGACTTCTTAGAAATTTTCATGGATGATTTTTCTATCTTTGGAGACAGTTTTGAAGCTTGCCTCGACAATTTAGAAAAAGTTTTGACTAGATGTGAAGAATCGTATTTAGTTCTCAATTGGGAGAAATGCCATTTTATGGTAGATGAAGGAATTGTCCTAGGGCATAAGATTTCATCTAAGGGAATTGAAGTTGATCAGGCAAAAGTGGATGTGATAGAGAAATTGCCACCATCAACTTCAATTAAAGTAATTCGAAGCTTCCTTGGTCATGCAGGTTTTTATCGAAGGTTTATCTATAACATTTTGTGTAATTTGCTTGAGCAGGATAAAATGTTTGACTTTGATGAATTATGCAACATGGCATTTCAAAATTTGAAGAAACAACTTGCCTCGGCACCCATTATTGTCCCACCTAATTGGTCGTTACCTTTTGAAATTATGTGTGATGCAAGTGATTTGCTGTAGGTGTAGTTTTAGGCCAACGGAAAGGTAATATCTTTCATATGATTTATTATGCTAGTAAAGCCCTTAATGACGCCCAATTGAATTATACGACCACAGAAAAGGAATTACTAGCTGTAGTATTTGCATTTTGATAAATTTCGTTCCTATTTAATTGGTACTAAGGTAATTGTCCATACTGATCATTCGACAATTAAATATTTGATTGCTAAGAAATATGCCAAACCTCGTCTAATTCGTTGGATTTTGCTTTTGCAAGAGTTTGACATTGAAATTAAGGACAGGAAAGGAACGGAAAATCAAGTGACAGATCATTTGTCAAGGTTGGAGGAAGGAAACAATGAAGATGATTCTTTGGAAATCGATGATGATTTCCCGGATGAGAAATTAATAATTGCCTCGGCAACACCATGGTATGTTGATTTTGTTAATTTTCTGGTTAGTGGTGTTATACCTTATGATCTTACTCACCAAGGAAAGAAGCGATTCCTACATAATGTTAAGCATTATTACTGGGATGAGCCTCTTTTGTTTAAGCAATATGCAGATCAGGTTATTCGAAGATGTGTTCCCGAGGAATAACAAAAAAATGTGCTTCAGCAATGCCATTCGTCGCCATATGGAGGCCATTTTGGAGGAACACGAACTACAGCTAAAGTATTACAATCCGGTCTATATTGGCCTACGCTTTATAAAGATGCCCATGAATTTTACAAGAAATGTGATCATTGTCAAAGGACGAGGAATATTTCCAAGAGACATGAGATGCCACTTCAAAATATCCTAGAGGTCGAATTATTCGATGTGTGGGGTATTGATTTCATGAGACCTTTCCCATCTTCTTTTGGTAATATTTACATTTTACTTGTTGTCGATTATGTTTCTAAATAGGTTGAAGATGCAACTTGTCCAAAAGACGATGCCAAAATCGTTCATAAATTTCTTTATAAGAACATTTTCACGTAGTTTGGAATGCCAAGGGCAATAATTAGTGATGATGGTAAGCATTTTGATAATAAATTAATTGCCAAAATGTTACAGAGTTTTGGAGTGACACACCGAATTGTCACGGCATATCATCCACAAACGAACGGGTAAGCAGATATTTCTAACCGAGAATTGAATAGTATACTTGAGAAAGTGATAAATCCTTCTTGAAAGGATTGGTCTCTTTGAATTGATGATGCACTTTGAGCCTCTCGCACTGCATTTAAAACACCTTTAGGCATGTCACCTTAGAGACTTGTCTATGGAAAATTGTGTCATCTACTGGTAGAAATTGAGCGTAAGGCATGTTTGGCTATTAAGACCATGAACATGGATTGGAGGAGTGGTGGACAAAAACGTTTGCTGGACCTGAATAAAATTAAAGAGTTTCATGATATGGATTATGACAATACAATGATTTAAAAAGAAAAGACTAAGCGTTGGCATGATAAGAAACTGATGCTGCAGCATTTTATTCTTGGGCAATTAGTTCTTCTTTTCAATTGTCGATTAAAACTTTTTCCCGGAAAGCTTAAGTCAAGATGGTCCGGTCTGTTTGAAGTGATTAAGCCATTTTCACATGGTGCAGTGATAAATCAAGTCCACTATTGATGGAAGAGAGTTTAAAGTTAATGTACAAAGATTAAAGCACTACACCAACTACAATGTGGAAGATGAAAAAGAAAGGGTTACTTTAGAAGAAGCATAATTATGCTCTTCTTTAGTAATTTTTTATTTGCATTTTATTTTGGACATTTTTATTTTTAGTAATTTTTAATAATTTCGGTTTTTATATTTTGTGTCTTTTTATTTTATTGAATAATTATCCTCTCATGATTTTAATAATCCTTGTTTTAATTTTTGAATTTTAGGAAAAGATTCTATGATCAAGGAAGATTGCATTGAAGATTTGGAAAGATTTTAAAGAAGGGTCAAACTTGAAGAGTTTCCTTAGTTGACTCTAAAAAGTCTCCCAAAAACTTTCCAAAACCCCCACCTACCAAAAATTTTCCCTCCTTCGTTCTAAACCCTTAGACCAAGTTTTCATTCTTTCCCTCCATACCCCTTGTCGTCAACCACACCCAATCACCACCATTGTCATCATTATTTTTTGATTCCCTACACAATCTATCAAATCTCTTTACTTCTTCTTACACCCATAACCATAATCACAACTACATCTTCATCTTTTCTTTCTCAACGTTCCAAGATCTATTTTCCTAAAACTTCAAAGAAATCTTCTCCATGGACATGAAGCTTAAGACCATTCCTCACTCTAGTTCTTCGAATTAACCCCCTTACCGTCGATTTGCAAAAAAGAGCATTGAAGATCGTTTCATGAAGAAATTTGCTAGCCGCAAGGTGTGGTAAGAGCAAGGATTTGAGTACGACATGTCTTGCAAAGATTTTGGGCTTGATTCCGGCATTCACAAGCTTATTGTTAACGCTCTAAAAAGCGTATATTTTATACCCTTTTACTTAAGGTTTTGTTTGGTTTCAAGTTCATTTGCATTGCATTTCATTGCATTTAGCTGCATTTCATGTGCATTTGCATTTAGATTAGGATTTTATTTTCTTTTTATTTTAAAAGATGCTGCTTTGAAGGGTATTTTCTTGGTTCTACTGTGCAGATGCTGGAGCAAAGTGGAATGATCGGAAGAGATGTTGTAGCATATTTCTATGGTGTTGGATCGAGCTTCAAGGATGCTACAGCATTGTGGGCGGACAAAACAGAACGGAAGAAAGGACACACCTATAGCCCACTGTCCTCACGCGTTTTCCAGACCAGCTGCACATCCCCTGTACCTCTGCAAATGCTGCAGACGTCGCACCGCCCCTGCACCCTGCCACACTTTTCTGCAAACGTTGCACCACCTCTACAGACCTGCAACGGTCCCCTGCTGTCGCGTGTCAAAAGTGTGCGTTTAGTGCAAGTGGACACATTGAAAGTAATAAATGATAAGTATTTATCGGATTATCGTCTCCACAGGGATTGGTAGACTCAATATGTTTTCTTTGTCTTCTTGTTCTGTAGAAAGAAATAAAAAACACAAGTAGTTTGGGTTGTGATGGAACTAAAATAAAACAACTAAGTAAAATAAAGGAATTCGAATATTAGAGAGAGATAGGTCAGGATCCAGTTGCACTGTATTGTGGATTTGATTGACTTGTTTCTGCCCAATGCAATCGTATATCAATGCCTCGGCAGCGCTGCAGATTACTACCTTGGCAGCGACAATATTGTCCGCCGCGACAATCCCTTGCTCGTGGGTGGACTTTACCAAAGTCCGGCGTGAACCAATTATACTCACCAACCAATCTCACACTTCTTTTAGCCGCTGAAACTCTTAACTTATCCCTAGGCCGAGTTAGCATTTCGCGATTAAAACACCGTAATTACCTCTTTCGTGAATCTAACTCTCCCGAGTCTAGATAAATGGATTACTCACAAACTTCTCTCCCGAGCTTGAATGCAAGAACAAGGAATAACAAAGAATAAGCAAACCTTGATAGTTTTATTGCATTGAAACAAAGACAAAGTACAATCTCCTCTCATAAATACTAACAACCTTCACCTAAACCCTAAGGAAGTTTAGAACATAATTGAGAGAAAGAAAACAAGTTTATGAATTGCCTTTCTCTCTAGGTATTCGTGTATAATACATTGGATGGCTAGGTCTTTATATAGGCTAGACCTAGGGCAAACCTTTCCTAAGTAGAATAAAACTTGGAGTAGGGAATAAGTCATGTACATATTTAAAATATTTCCAAGTTTAATTCAGCTAAGGGGGCTTTCCCGCGTGGCCTTGTCTTGGGCTTTTTCTCATGCTAGCCAGCTCCGATCCATGGGCTTTATGTCCAGACACGTCCCTTGGACTTTTATCTTCCAATCGCCTACAGTTTTGCTTCCTATCTCTCAGCTGCTGCCTCGGCATCAGGTCCTACCTCGGCCTTGTCGCTGCCGCGGCACTGGTTCTCTTACACAGATATAAAGATGCAGTAAAACGTGCCTTTTTTGTAAATATTATCTCTATAAGCATAACTTCTAAATATATTAGATTAAGTACATGCATTAGTCCGAGTGGGTGTAAATTCGATGATTAATGCCCATAAAAGGTGTAAAAAGTGATAGTGAGTTGAGCACTTATCACACCCCTAAACTCGAACTATTGCTTGTCCTCAAGCAATGCAAACCATCAATTTGCCGAACTCTACTCTCTCTTGGTCTTACATTTCCATCTATTCTCCCCACCATAGCTAGGCCTATTCTTTAGTCTTAACTTTTCGGCTACACAAGGGTTTACCTAGAAACAAACTATAAGAATTGTGAGTGTGTGCGTTTTTTTGGACAAGTTTGATTAAAGGCTTTCTTAGATAAACTCTAAGTTCAAGACAAGTAGAATTGGGTTAAGTGTTCTCTTATTTTCTAAACAACCAATTCTTGAGCCAATTTCGGGCACCTCAAGGATTGTGTTTTTCCCTTCACTAATTCCTTCTTTCTTTTTGATATTCCTTAAAACATACTAGAGCCAATTTCGGGCACCTCTAGCATGAAGAAGAGTACTTTCTAGAGCCGGTGACAGGCACCTCTAGTTACTTTCCCAAAGATCTAAGTCTTTATCACCTAAGTTCATTAAAAGAACTCCTATAATCCAACAAGTCCCAAAAGTGTTTAGATTTCTTCCTATAGTAAGCTTCTAAGTTTTCATCCTTAAGTATCCTAAGGTTAAACCTTCTTAACAAGACCTAATCATGGTAAGGAGAAATATTTTTATATCCTTAAAGAATAAACTAAGGCAATACTGATGATAAGCAGTGCAAAAGTGTAGGCAATTAATTCAAGTAAGGCGGGGAGCATGAAAATTAAAAAAAATCACTGGAATACTCCCTTTTTGGCAAGCCTCGGCAGTAGATTGCTTTATATTTGAAGAAATAAGCGAGCAACACAAATATGAAATAAGCAGCCTATAAAGATAGCAAAAGCAATTAATATTGGATTATGAAAAAAAATTAAAGTGACTCCGAAGAGCTGCTTGTAACAATTTTTCTCCTTGGCCTTGCTGCCGATTGCTTTGTTCTTGGTGAGGGCGATGGTTGAGCTTTTGCTTGCCGAGGCAGTTGGACTCTTGTGGGTTGTGTCCCTTGCATTGGGGCCTCCACCTCTTCTCCTTCTTCCACATCAACCATCTCTTCGGTTATCATTATGTTCGTTCCACCTTCCATTGCTGTGGCTCCCCCAGTGTGGTGGGTACTTGGTCCGGCGGCGGTGGAGCTTTGGTGCACATAGGCATCTATCTCAGCTGATAGACTGCCCATGATGATTGGGGATCGGGGTGGAGTGCTGAAGACTGCCCTCTGTTTGGATGGTCTTCTGCTGGCAGATGATGCCGCGGCAGAATCTGCTGCCTTGGATGGGCCAGCAGCATGGTACTGTGGTGGAGGGTCCGCATGGAAAAACGACCTTGGTCCTCCCGGAGCTGGTGTAGTCTCGGTGTAAGGGGCGGCTGTGACAAACATATTGCTGGGAAACTCTGGAAATTGCGTCCCTTGGTCTGGAAAAGCGTGGAGCATCATCTGGGCTAATGTGCCGTTGAAATCTCTTTGATACTCCATGTACCTCTGTTGCCTGAGGTCCATCGCTGCCATCCTTTGCAAAATCTCCTGGTACGGGTTTGCTGCGGCAGAGGTGTGGGCAGTATCAGGTATGTCTGCCGTGTACTGGTCCCCGACAGTAGTATCAACAGTGAACTGCTGGGGCGTTGTTTGGACTGGCTCTGCCTGCGTAATCTGCATGACTTTATGACGAAAGTCTCTGGTCCATCCTCGCCTTTGGGGAGTGCATTCGTCCGTATCTTCGATTGGTACACCTACGGTAACACACAAACCCGTGATCAAACATGGGAAATATAATGGTCCCCTATCTTTCTTACCGCATTCGTGAATTTCACGTAAGATGATCTCTCCAACATTGATGGTCCTCTTGTTGATGATCGATTGGATAAGCACCAATCGCTTTCGGTCCACCGTGCTGCTGTGGGATGTGGGAATGAGGCGTCTCTTGACAAAGGTATTCCACATCTTGGCCTCGGGCTTTAGGCTCTGCCTTGTTACGGATCCTCTATGGGTACCGGTTTCCCATGGAGTATTCACGTAACAAAGGTCGTCTTTGATTAACTCGTAATCCTCGGCAGTGATGTCTTCCATGAATTCGGCGTGAACATCACTGTTCGGGGTGAGGCCGTAGAAATCGTTGATGGTCTCGGCATCTAACTCGACCGGCCTGCCTCGGTAGTGGACAAAGAGGGAATCTTTGTTGGGCCCGTGCGCATAGAATTCCCGCACGATTGTAGCTTTCGCCTAGGCAGGTTGAAGACAGAAAATTTCCCAATTTTGGTACTTGATTCTATCGAAGAGGTAATGCTCGATGCCGTAGTTTTCATCATCCGAATGCTGGAAACCTTGTTCTTCCCACAATTTTCGGGCGATGAAAGATCAGTTGAAACGATCTTCAACGTTTGCTGGGGCAAATCGCTTGTAATTGGCCATCAAGATTGTGAGAGATTTGATTTCTTGGAGGTTTTCTTAAAAAAAATCTAGGAATTTCACAAAGAATTGTGAGTAGGCAGAGAGTAATGTGAGAGGAAGATTGTTATGAATTCTAAAGAAAACAAGAAAGCAAGAGTGAATAGTTCAAGAGGGAGGAGTTTCTTATATAGGCCTCGGCCTCGGCGGAGTTCCTGCTTTGAACTATTTCTCCTTTATTCTTGCTTGTTATCCTGAATAAAAATTAAACACACAAAAAGAAAAAAGTACTTAAAGTAAAAACAAATTAGAAAAATAAAAATAAACTAAACTAGTCCTAATATATTAATAAGGAAAAAAGGGAGGAGATCATGTTACTGGTGGAGTGCATGCAAATGCATCTCCCAAGATAATTTTCTCTTGCTGGCCAGAATTATAATTTGGTTGTGGGCCACTCCCTTTTGCTGTATGTCCATCCATCTTGAACTTGATCTTTTTGCCGAATAACCTGCCGAGCATGCTGCCAAGGCAGGATATCTTGGTGTCTACTGTGTGGATGACCTTGCACTCCTCTAGATCATCATATTTTTTTAAGTTTTGGAACGCATCGAGTTTGACTTGTTGGTCATTGACCCGCATTGTCAACTCTCCTTTTTCCACGTCAATTAAGGTGCGTCTAGTTGCAAGGAAAGGTCTCCCCAGGATGATCGGTGCATTATCATCTGCTTCACAATCAAGGACAAGAAAATCAACAGGAAAAATAAACTTATCGACTCTTACCAGTATGTCCTCGATTTTGCCTTCAGGTTGCACATAGGATCGATCAGCTAGTTGGAGCATAACTGTTGTAGGTTTCGCCCTTCCTATTCCAAGCTTTTGGAAGACTGATTTGGGCATTAGATTGATGCTTGCTCCAAGGTCGCACAGGGACTTACCTTCATAATTTTTACCTATCGCACAAGGAATGATACCATATCCTTTAAGAGCTTGGCATAATTAGGCATTTGTTCGATTGCCTCTACGAATGGTATGTTAATGTGGACTTGCTTTAAGATGTCAAGGAATTTCTTGAATTGCTGGTCCTGTATTTGCTTCTTCAACCTTTGTGGGAAAGGTGGTGGTAGTCTCATCTCATCCAGGGTTTCTTTAGTTTGGAATTTAATACCTGGAACCACTGGGGTTGTTACTGTCTTGGCAGGCTATTCAGGAGCTGATGTTCTCTCTTCCGGGGCAGTGTTATCAGAATTAGTTTGCTCAGCCTCTTCTTTTGCTAGATCCGCTGATTGAATTTGTCTTGCTGGAATCTTTTCCTTCAGCTGTAGACCACTCCCAGTAGTGATAGCTTTACACTGTTCATGGCCAATTACTTTAGAAACTTCAGTATTGCTAGGTAGTCCTCCTTGTGATCTAGTGTTTATGTTTTGATCAAACTGCCCAACCTGGGTTTCTAGCGTTTTAATGGCCGCTTCTTGATTTTGCAACCTCATCTCAGTCCTATTCATGAAGGCATCTGTCCTTTTGATGAAATTACTGTTCTCTGCCATGTATGACTCAGTTTTCATCATAAAGGCCTTAAGCGTGTTCTCCAACGAACTTACCGGTTGCTGCTGCATCTACTGCTGCAGCATTGGTTGCTGGACCTGCTGCTGCGGTAGATGTTGCATTGGCTGCTGGAATCCTGAAGGTTGGGTGGTTGGGTTTGAGGCATTGTTAGGATTGCTCCATGATAGGTTTGGATGCCTCTTCCATGAGGGATTGTATGTGTTGGACACCATATTGTTGCGATTGTAATTTCCAACATACATACCGGTTTCTTGATTCATACAATCAGAGGAACTGTGGTTACCTCCACATAAGTCACAATAAGAATCAATTACCTTGACCTCACGGGTTTTTTGCTGTAATTGTAAGTTTTGCACCATCTTTGTAAGAGAGGCCAATTGTGCTGCCACTGAATTTGATGTATCTAATTCATTCACCGTGTCTTGGCGTCTTACTCCTCCTCGCCTAGATGTAGGGAATTGAAAATCATTCTTCGCAAGTTTGTTTAGTATCTCAATAGCTTCCTCAGGTGCTTTATCAAGGAATGTTCCGTTCGCCGAGGCATCTAACATCATCCTTGTCGGGACATTCGTGGCATTATAAAACATGGTCACTTGTGTCCATAGGGGAAATCCATGCAAAGGACACTTGTGCAACAGCTCCCTGTAGCGCTCCCATGCCTCGTACATAGGTTCGTCATCTGCCTGTCGAAAAGAAGTGATTTCATTACAAATTCTATCATATAAGTTTGTAGGATTAAAACGTGTAATAAAATCATGGCAGAGTTCACTCCAAGATCCAATAGATCCTGCTGGAATGCTATTTAACCAAGCTTTCGCCCTATCCCTCAGTGAATAGGGGAATAGCTTCAATCGCAAGACATCTTCATGGAATCCTTGGATTTTAAAAAAATTGCATATCTCCATGAAGGAATTGAGGTGCTGCCTTGCATCTTCAGTTACAGACCCACCAAACTGTCCAATAGTGTTAAGCATATTGAACATAACATGTTTCAGTTCAAAGTGGGCTGCTTCTATCTCTTGTGTAACAACTCTTGGGTTTAATCCATTTAAGTCCTATTCCAGGAAGTCTCTGACAGTGAGCTGCCGCGGCCCAGGTGGCAGCGGTAAACCTCCATTATCGGCAGGTAAGTTTTGTCCTGCCGGGTGATCTGCCATAGCTTCTTGGATTTGTCTCCTCAACCTTAGCCTTGTTCGTTCGATCTCTGGATCTAATTCGTATAAGGGGTTGGTTGGGTTGGCCCCGGTCATACACCAAGAAAAACAAAAGTAAAATAAAAATAAAAAAGAAACAAGAAAATAAATAAAACAAAATTTAGTTGTCAATCCCCGGCAACGGCGCCAAAAACTTGTCGCGTGTCAAAAGTGCGCGTTCAGTGCAAGTGGACACATCGAAAGTAATAAGTGATAAGTATTTATCGGATTATCGTCTCCACAGGGATTGGTAGACTCAATATGTTTTCTTTGTCTTCTTGTTCTGTAGAAAGAAATAAAAAACACAAGTAGTTTGGGTTGTGATAGAAATAAAATAAAACAACTAAGTAAAATAAAGGAATTCGAATATTAGAGAGAGATAGGTCAGGATCCAGTTGCACTGTATTGTGGATTTGATTGACTTGTTTCTGCCTAACGCAATCGTATATCACTGCCTCGGCAGCACTGCAGATTACTGCCTTGGCAGCGACGATACTATCCGCCGCGACAATCCCTTGCTCGTGGGTGGACTTTACCAAAGTTCGGCAAAGTGTCCTTGAATGACTCCGCTTATCCCTAATTCGAAGTACTGTTGATGACTAGTCCTTGATGATACCTCCTGGCGTGAACCAATTATACTCACCAACCAATCTCACACTTCTTTTAGCCGCTGAAACTCTTAACCTATCCCTAGGCCGAGTTAGTATTTCGCGATTGAAACACCATACTTACCCCTTTCGTGAATCTAACTCTCCCGAGTCTAGATAAATGGATTACTCACAAACTTCTCTCCCGAGCTTGAATGCAAGAACAAGGAATAACAAAGGATAAGCAAACCTTGATAGTTTTATTGCATTGAAACAAAGACAAAGTACAATCTCCTCTCACAAATACTAGCAACCCTCACCTAAACCCTAAGGAAGCTTAGAACATACTTGAGAGAAAGAAAACAAGTTTATGAATTGCCTTTCTCTCTAGGTATTCGTGTATAATACATTGGACGGCTAGGTCTTTATATAGGCTAGACCTAGGGCAAACCTTTCCTAAGTAGAATACAACTTGGAGTAGGGAACAAGTCATGTACATAATTAAAATATTTCCAAGTTTAATTCAGCTAAGGGGGCTTTCCCGCATGGCCTTGTCTTGGGCTTTTTCTCATGCTAGCCAGCTCCGATCCATGGGCTTTATGTCCAGACACGTCCCTTGGATTTTTATCTTTCAATCGCCTATAGTTTTGCTTCCTAGCTCTCAGCTGCTGCCTCGACATCAGGTTCTGCCTCGGCCTTGTCGCTGCTGCGGCACTGGTTCTCCTGCACATATATAAAGATGTAGTAAAACGTGCCTTTTCTGTAAATATTATCTCTATAGGCATAACATCTAAATATATTACATTAAGTACATGCATTGGTCCGAGTGGGTGTAAATTCGGTGATTAATGCCCATAAAAGGTGTAAAAAGTGATAGTGAGTTGAGCACTTATCACCTGCAGACCCTGCATTTCTGCCATCTGCTGCAGCAATTGTCAGGGGATATTCCCTTGGCATCTTTAGGGCACGAAACCCTAGAAGCCTCCTATAAATACAAGGCCAAGCCTCCTTCAACAAGTATGTTCGGAGCAAGAAAAAGAGAAAAATCAGTAGCTGAGGAGCCATAAAGGAGCAAGCTTTAAGGAAAGCACGAGGGAGAAGAAAGAAGAAAGGAGGCCACTTTCGGTCATCTTCAACCTCTAGCCAAGCCACCATTGTTGGAGAGCTTCAAGCAAGGGATTTGCGCGACTTCGGGAGGAGCGGCAAGTTAGGAAAAGTGTCATGGCACAAGCGTTTGAGACTTCCTTCCTCTTCACTTTGTTTACCTCTTTTCTAAGTTGTTGAATATGTATTTCAAAGGACGCAAGTTGAATAGTTTTTCTTACCTAGCCATGAACTAAACTAGTATGGCTAAGGCTTGTTTTCGATGATTTTCATTATGTTTTAATGGATGATTACTGTTTCCAGTGTTTAACTTTGTGCTTTGTTCAAGAATGCTAACACATTTTCACTCTAAACCTTGGTTTGTAAGAGCACCGGGAGGTAGCCATAGCTCAAGGGGTTCGGGAAGCTTAGATCTAGGGATAAGCAAAGCTAGACCAACTTGAACAATGGGGTTGCTTCGGGAGTAGAATCCTAACTTGCCTTAGGGATAATGTAGAGTTTCAACGACTAAACGGGGTAGCACTTTATCAACATTAGGAGTGTTAGGGTTGAGACCGGGAGGTAATGCCTTAGCATTTTCGAGTGTTAGGCCTTCTGACTAGGGATAGTGGAGGCATTTTCAGTAAACTCTATCGAGCACTAGTAAACCAGTGGAACATTAGCATTCAGGAGAACAGTGAGATCATACCATTGCAAGCCTAGCCTGTCTTAAGCTTGAATATCTTCTCTGTGTTGTGTTTGTGCAGCTTTATTTATTTCTCCAATATCTGTTGAATTGCTACTGCATTTTCGTGATAATTTTTGTTTTGCTCCAGCATCAATGGTGACATCTTTATTTTGCTAAAGCATTTTGGTGACATTTGCAGAATTGCTTTAGCATATGATCATACAAAAGATTGTTTTATCTTACGTGTATGTTAACTATTTTTGAAATAACCTACCCAATCCTCGTGGGAACGATCTCACTCACACACTTTATTACTTGTTCGATGTGTATACTTGCACATTATTGCACGCTGATCACAATCACATTTTAATCACCCTCTCAGCACGCAACAAGTTTTTGGCGCCGTTGCCGGGGATTGAGGCAATAGGCAACTTCAATCATAGTTTTCATACTTTTTATCTTTTTATTTTTGCTTTGTGTTTTGAGTATTTTGTTTTTGATTTAATCTTTGTTTTCTTGTTTATATTTTCAGGTTTTTGGTTAGTGGATGCCCAGAGTGAATCGTAGGTAAGGCCTCGAACCATTTATTCCGGAAATCGAAAGGTATTTTAGACAAAGGAGACGAGAGAAAAGAAGAACAAGAGCCATGTATCAGGATCCATAGAATCCAAATGCTAGAGCAATACCTGCAGCAAATCCAAATGCTGCAGCAAATCCGGAGATAGTAGCAAGACCAAGGGCAATTCGAGATCACTTGACACCGATCTTGGATGACCTGAATTCTGGGATAGTGACACCTGAGATACAAGCTACACACTTCGAGCTCAAACCTGCGATGTTTAATATGCTCAACTCGATCGGACAATTTGGAGGATCTCCACACGAGGACGCTCGACAACACATTCGTGCTTTCTTGGAGGTTTGTGATTCGTTCTGCCAACAAGGAGTGCACGAGGATGTGTTGAAGCTCAAGCTATTTCCATACTCTTTGAGAGACCGAGCAAGAGAATGGTTGAATGGTATTCCAGTCGGTTCGATGGAGTCATGGACAACTTTGTGCAAAAGCTTTTTGGCAAGATACAACCCACCCAACATGAACACTCAATTGCGAAATGAGATAGCATCCTTCAGACAAGGGGATGACAAGTCAATGTACGAGTGTTGGGATCGGTACAAAAGCTTGCTAAGAAGGTGTATCAATCACGGTTTTCAATATTGGACTCAAATCGTGATGTTCTACAATGGAGTCAATGCACCCACAAGGATGATGTTAGATGCTTCAGCAAATGGGACATTGCTGGATAAGTCGCCAGAAGAAGCATTTGATATTTTGTACAAAATAGCCAACAATGATTATCAGTTTCCAACTACCATGCTTGGGACAGGACGAAGAACTCAAGGAAAGCTGGAGCTTGACGCCAATGATTCTGTCTCAGCACAACTTTCTGCTATTACAAATATGTTGAAGAATCTTCAATAGCCTAGTGAAGTACTAGATGCTAAGGCATTAAGCTGTGTGCACTGTAGCGGAAACCATTTTGATAAAGACTGCCCAACTCATTTAGAGTCTGCTCATTACGTTGGAAACTTCAACAAAAATTCCAACAACCCCTACTCTAGCACGTACAACCCAGGGTGGAGACAACATCCTAATTTTTCTTGGGGTAATCAAGGATCGAATGAAGCAAGCAGCTCAAACAGGCAGCAACCCATGGCAACACAACCAGGAGTCCATGGCTTTCAAGGAAATATGCCATGGCAAAATGAACACAAAAGGACAGTTCATCATCAAAGTCACAACAATTCTTTGGAAGCTTCGCTGCAAGAATTCATGGCTTCGACCAAGGAGTTCATGACGTCAACGAAAACATTATTGCAGGAGCATTCCACCACCATCTCTAATCAAGGCAATCTGTTGCAGACCGAGAGCGCACTACTACAAAGTCACAGCTCTTCGTTGAGGACGCTAGAGACTCAAGTGGGTCAAATTGCTCAAGCATTACAAGCAAGACCAAGAGGCAATTTGCCTAGTGATATTGAAGTCACTAAAAATCATGGCAAGGAGCAATGCAGCGTACTTACCTTGAGGAGTGGACGACAAATCAACACGGGGGAACAAATCAAAAGAAATGAGAAAGAAGAAACCCCCATTCAGGAGCAAAAAGAAGCTGAACAAAAAGAAAAAAAATTAGCTCAAGAAGAAACTGGAGAAAACTTAAATATTGAGGCATTTGGTGAAAAGCTTGCAGATGCTGCAGCAAAAGAAGCAACATCAACGCAACCTTTGGAGGACGTAAGACCCACACTACCATTCCCTCAGCGTTTGAAGCAACACAAAGAGGATCTCCAATTTCAAAAGTTTGTAAGTATGCTGGACCAATTTCATATAAATATTTCATTTTTAGATGCTATTGATCAAATGCCCTCATATGCAAAGTTTTTGAAAGATATTGTTACAAAGAAAAGAAAAGCTGAGAATTTTGAAACAGTTGCTATAGCATCTGATTTCTATTCTGGAAGGACTGAGCTTCCCATGAAGAGGCAAGATCCTAGAAGCTTCATCATTCAATGCTCGATAGGAGACAATTTTGTGGGCAGAGCACTAAGCGACCTAGGGTCGAGTGTAAATCTGATTCCCAAGGCAATATTCAAGAAGCTTGGTATAGGGAGTACGCGACCTACCACTGTCATCTTGCAATTTGCGGACCATTCTCATGTCCGACCAGAAGGCAAAGTGGAAGATGTCATAGTAAAAGTCGGTAAGTTTGTGTTCCCTGTGGATTTTCTGATTTTGGATTGCGAAGTGGACTACAAAGCACCCATCATCTTGGGACGACCATTCCTAGCTACCGGTCGAATTCTCATTGACTGTGAAAAGGGAGACTTCACAATGTGAGTAGCAGATCAATCCATGACTATCAATGTCTTCAATACTCTCAAGTACATGGATGATAATGAAGAATGTAACTGTATAGCCGGGATAAATGCTACAACAATTGAAGAAGATGCAGATTTTTGCTGTGACAATTCTGCGCAAATGAAGGACTTTGCAAAAATACTGGAGGAGCATGATCAGGATGAAGATGAAGCTCATCTGGAGCTACAGCAAATTGGCTATTTCAAGCTAAGACCAGGTACAAAATTCGAATCAATTGATTTCTCTGAATTTATTCCTCCTAAACCATCACTTTTACATGCACCATCTCTAGACTTAAAACCATTGCCACCGCATTTAAAGTATGTTTATTTGGGATCTCACAATACTTTGCCAGTGATCATTTCTTCTAGCTTAGATCCTAACCAAGAGCTTAGCCTCGTGAATTTGCTATCACAATATAAGAAAGCTCTAGGGTGGACTATGGCCGATTTGAAGGGCATCAGTCCTACGATCTGCATGCACAAGATCCTTCTGGAAGAATGCCACAACAATTCTGTTGAGCCCTAAAGAAGACTGAACCCAGCAATGAAGAAGGTAGTGATGACAAAGATTATCAAGTGGTTGGATGCAGGGATCATATACCCAATTTCTGACAGTTCATGGGTTAGTCCTGTGCATTGTGTTCCTAAGAAGGGAGGCACGACATTGATCACAAATGAGGACAACAAGTTACTCCTAACAAGGACAGTCACAGGCTGGCGTATTTGTGTGGACTATAGGAAGCTGAACAAGGCAACAAAGAAGGATCATTTCCCCCTTCCGTTTATCGATCAAATGCTGGATCGATTGGCGGGAAAGGCTTACTATTGCTTCCTCGATGGCTATTCTGGGTACAACCAAATTGCTATAGCACCAGAGGACCAGGAGAAGACAACTTTCACCTATCCATATGGGACTTTTGCTTTTCGAAGAATGCCATTTGGATTATGTAATGCTCCAGCAACTTTTCAACGTTGCATGTTAGCAATATTTTCAGTCATGGTTGAAGAATTCTTGGAGGTATTTATGGACGATTTTTCTGTGTCCGGAGAAACTTTTGAAAAATGCCTAGGCAACCTGGCCAAGGTACTGAAACGCTTTGAAGAAGCCGACCTTGTGCTCAATTGGGAAAAATGCAATTTCATGGTGACCGAAGGTACGGTTTTGGGGCACAAAATTTCTAGCAAAGGAATTGAAGTTGACAAAGCAAAAGTAGAGTTGATAGAGAAGCTACCACCTCCAACAACTGTGAAGGGAATTAGAAGATTTCTTGGACATGCTGGCTTCTACAGGAGGTTCATCAAGGATTTCTCGAAAATCTCTAAGCCACTCTGCAATTTGCTACAGTAAAATCAACCCTTTGTCTTCGATGAAAAATGCCACAGCGCTTTTACTGAACTGAAGAAGAAGCTTACCTCAACTCCAATAGTTATACCACCCGATTGGACTGAGCCATTCGAGTTGATGTGCGACGCAAGTGACTACGCAGTTGGCGCAGCACTAGGTCAAAGGCGAGGTAAACTCTTTCATGTTATTTACTATGCAAGTAGAACTCTTAATGATACTCAAATTAATTACACAACTACTGAGAAAGAGTTACTTGCTGTAGTATTTGGGGCGTATCTTATAGGAACTAAGGTGATAGTGCACACCGATCATTCTACCATCAAATACCTAGTGACTAAGAAAGATGCTAAGCCGAGACTTATTAGGTGGATACTTTTGCTACAAGAATTTGATATTGAAATAAAGGATAGAAAAGGCACTGAAAATCAAGTTGCAGACCACTTATCTGGCTAGAAAATCCAGAAAATTTCCCTGATGAGAAAAATTTATATGCTACAGCATTACCTTGGTATGCCGACATTGTTAATTTTCTTGTTAGTGGTATTTTGCCTCCTGATTTATCTAGCCAGGGTCGCAAGAAGTTCAAACATGATGCAAAATTTTTCTATTGGGATGAGACATATTTGTTCAAGCAATGTGCTGACCAATTGCTTCGGCGATGTGTGCCGGAAGAGGAGCAGAAAGATATCCTATTCCATTGCCATACAACATCGTGTGGAGGTCATTTTGGTGGATCAAGGACTGCTGCAAAGGTCCTTCAATCTGGATTCTACAGGCCCTCACTCTTCAAAGATGCTCAAGCATTTTACAAGGGATGCGATAGATGTCAAAGAACCGGTAACATCTCAAGAAGGAATGAAATGCCGTTGCAAAATATTCTAGAAATTGAGCTTTTTGATGTTTGGGGATTTGATTTCATGGGACCATTTCCATCATCCTATGGTGATTTATACATCTTGCTAGCAGTGGACTACGTGAGCAAATGGGTTGAAGCGGTGGCAACACCCTGCAATGATTCGAAGACAGTCCTGAAGTTCCTGCACAAGAACATTTTCACAAGGTTTGGAGTCCCAAGAGCTATAATCAGTGATGAAGGAACCCACTTCGACAACAAGCTCATTGCTAAGGCATTACAACGCTATGGAGTCAGGCACAAAATTGCTACAGCATATCACCCGCAGACGAATGGCCAAGCGGAAATCTCCAATAGAGAAATAAAGCAAATCTTAGAGAAGACAGTCAACACAAAGAGAAAAGACTGGTCTCCAAAGCTGGATGAAGCTTTGTGGGCATATAGGACAACCTACAAGACTCCTTTAGGGATGTCCCCATTCAAGCTTGTTTATGGGAAAGCATGTCATTTGCTTGTGGAGCTTGAACACAAAGCTTATTGGGCCATCAAAAAGCTCAATATGGATTTCAAGACAGCTGGAGAGAACAGACTTTTGGAGCTAAATGAATTGGACGAGTTTCGATCCAATGCCTATGAGAATGCTAGAATTTACAAGGAAAAAACGAAAAGGTGGCATGACAAACATCTTTTGCCACGACATTTTTCATAGGGCCAACAAGTGTTACTTTACAACTCAAGACTTAAACTTTTTCCTAGAAAGTTAAAGTCCAGATGGTCTGGACCATTCATGATACATAGGGTTTATCCTTATGGAGCTGTGGAAATCAGAAAACTTGAAGGAGATCGAATATTCAAGGTCAATGGTCAAAGGCTGAAGATCTATAATGAAGCTCCCGTTGTGCGTGACAAGGACGGCTCCAGTCTGCAAAATGCCTGAGCATTTCTATCCCCATCTTTCATTTTGCTTTAGCATTTAAATTTCAGTTTGAATAAAAAGTAGACGTTTTTATTTAAGTTTTTTTTAAGATGCTTTTATCTCCTTTTTGTCCATATTCAACTTTTAATTTTTGAAGGTACAAGCTCAGACCACTGGAGGCTCACAAGGAGCTGCACACCACCAGACGCGTGCTACACACAGGTAGGACAATGCACAGTCTGTGCAAGGGAAAGCCTGGGAGCAAGGAAGGACTGTACGACTGCCAGCCTTGGAGGGAAAAGTTTTGGAATTATTTGATTTAGGTTACTAAGGAGGGAGTTGAGGAGCCCATGAAATTGAAACCGGTTGGTTTTCAAAGGGGAAGACAAGGAGTGTAGTTAAAATTCAACCCCTCTTTACACCCTATTTACCTTTTCATTACTTATAAAACCCTTTCTCTCCCCCACTTTTACTCAAATTAACTCCCCCATCACACCTTTTTACTTTTCCAACAACCCTAGCCGTCCAAACCTTACACAACATTTAATACTTTTCTCTTTCCTCTCCCCTTTCCAAACCAAGCCAAGAAATGCTCCAGCAAATCTCAGCTCATTACATACTACAGTTCAAGGACTGCAACTGTAGCTGGCAGAACTCCACAACAAGTTCATGTCCTACTTGAGCTACGTCCAAAAGAGGGATTTGATCCTCCAGCTGAATTTCCGAGATTTGCTACCAGATGGTGGCTACACTTTTCCCAACTTCCTTGCTCACCTCTTCCAGCAAAATGAGCCCGAGCCTATTCCTCCGCAGCAACAGACTCCGCCAAAGCAACAACAAAGCCAACCTACTTCTGTGCATGAGCACGCCACAGCACACCAACAGTATGAGTCTACCGTACCAGTATCTGAACCATCTCCTTCTGTTTCTGCTACAACATCGCACAAGGTCCCTGCCGGTTCATCAGAACCACCACAGGACAAGGGCAAGGAGCCTGCCATTGAATCACAGACCTCAGGGGAACACACAGTTGAAATAAGCAGTGGAGACTTCGACCTCAACTCACCACAAGTCGAGGTATCCCCTGTTGATCCTTTAGACACCCCCGTCCCACGTCGCAAGGTCAAGCGTACTGCTTGTAGACATGCTTCCTTTAGAGTGGAGGAGGACTTGATTCCCATTGCCATAGCAGAACCAGAGCAAAACACAGACCAAGATCAGCCAGAAGTCACAGAACCATCACCGCTAGAGAGGCCATGGAAACGCGTCAAGATGGCCACCCACAAAACAAGACCCGACGCCAAGTAAGCATCTTTGCTTTTTCATTCTTTTTAGTTTTATTCCTCATAGCATTGAGGACAATTGTGACACCCTTGCCCCGGGTTAGGAGACAGAGGTGTGGACCGGACTTTCGAATTTGCAATTAAACCGGGAATTGTGTTCGTTTCAATGATATTTCAAATTCAAATACGAGTTGAGCCTACTAATTTCAAGGCCAATTTTAAACTTTTTCCATATTTATGCAATTAACCAATTCGATTCTAAAATTTTCATTCATTTATCAATTACAATCTCAGTTAAACGTGATCTAATTCTCTAACCAAATTTTATTTGTTCTATCATTATTAATATTATCTTATTGATCAAGTAAAGTTTCATTTTCAAGCTGAACCAAAATCGAATAAGGGTATCGATACTCCCTATAGAGGGGTATCGGAATAGGGGTATCGAACCCTAGTTCGATACAGGTCAACTGTGTTGACTCGTTGACCAAGGCTAGGGAGCCTGATTCGAAACCGGTATCGATGCAATTTCGTTACTGGAAGTCCCAACATCGAACCATGTTTCGATGCTGGACCTCCTCATTGACTCGTTGACTTAAGGTTAAATGACTTGGTTCGATGCTGGCATCGATGCCATTTCGTTTTTGGAAGTCCCAGCATCGAACCAGGGATCGATGCTGGTCTACACTAAGGACTCAATGGCTTAAGGCTAAAGTGGCCTGGCTCGATACTGGCATTGAACCAGGGGGTTCGTAAGTGAAGCTTGGCATCGAACCATGCTTCGATGCCATTTCGTTTCTGTCCATGGTGGTATCGATACCCATGCAAGTGGTATCGATACCCCTGTCCCCATTTCTAGATTTCTATCTTTTTAAAATCACTTAGACTCTACCAAAAGACCACCTATATGGTCTAAACCATTCTTAAACCATAAGGGCAATATTCAACATGTTTAGGTAGCATCTTCCGCTTACCAATTCTAACAACTAGCCAAACCATTATCTAATTTTATCATTCATGGACTTCCAACATACCCAAGCTATAATTTCTAACCAATTGGCCATTCATACCACCATATGCCATCTAACAAGTTAGTTACCCTTATGACTTACATTTCACTATGTGACTAGCATGCACAAATATATATATTGTGGTTCTAAGGATTCTCCTACCAATTCCATAGTTTACATATTGCATGCTTCATACGAGGTCGATGTAATCATATCATAAATCAATCTCCAAAACATATAAGCTAGCCTATTACAATTACCTTGCCTTATGGCTTACATACCGAATATTCAAATGTTTATCTATATATAAATCATGATCAAAATATCAAAATGCATGGACAATTCTAAGCATGCTCTCTATGCCACCATAAGCTAGGAGTTACAAAGTACAAAATACCATACTTGAGCTTGCTTGGTGTCCTTGCTCACGATTAAAGCCGATCTAACCCCTTAGTCCGATAACCTGTTATTTGGGAAGGAGGAAACAGAGGTGGTAAGTACTTACGAAGTACTTAGTGAGGCAGCCCTAAGTCTAACCAATTAAACACCAAACATATATCAACATGGCATACTCCAATTTAACAAACCATCATGTTTCTACTACATTACAATCGTATGTGTGAAGAGTATCATGCTTTTCATGCTTAATTCATTTTCATGGATCATGTCACTAGCATGCTAATCGAATTCGCAAACTATATGCTCGATGACAATTTCATGCTCATATGCTCAATGGCAACCTCATATCAAAGGCTCATAACCATATCATTTCCAAATGATCAATAATAATATCATATTAAATGCTCATAGCAATACAATTATCGGATGCACAATGACATTAACATATCAAATGCTTATAGCAATACAAATATCGGATGCACAATGGCAATAACATGTCAAATGCTCATGGCAATATCATTATCGGATGCTCAATAGCAATATCAATTTCGGATGCTCAATAGCAAATTCAATTTAGGATGCTCAATAGCAATGTTATAATTTTAATATTTCGAATTAGTTACAAATGATGCCTTGGTATAGTTTGACTAGGTAAACGGGTCATCAGAAGTACCACAAAGGTACTGACAGAAGTGCCACGAAGGCACTAACAAAAGATACCCACGGTATCTACAAATGGTGACTAACCACCAACAAAGGTACCCATAGTACCAACAGAAGTACCGAAGTACTAAACAGAAGTACCGAAGTACTGGGCAAACTAACAAATGAGCTCAAACCCTAGGCATGCCTTACTACCTATGACCAACTATCAACCAAGGCTCAATCGGAGTTTCCAATTCATTTAATCTTTCCGTTAATATTAAGCAAGTTTCATATCACATAGGTTGTCCATATCATGCTAATATCCAATGCATTAACATCAACTACCATTTCAAAAGCATATGCATCATGCTAGCATATCCAAAGCATATCATACTAACATTTCAAGAGCATATATCATGCTAACAAGTCAAAAGCATACATCATGCTATTGTATCAGAATCGAATATCATACTATCATATCAAATTATTCACATCATGTTACAAATCAAATAATCAATCAATCCAAGCATGCCTCATGCATGACTTCCGTACCTGGCATCCATAGCCGCGTGCCATTACTTACCTCGGCATTTCCGAGCTATGCAAATGTTCTAAGCTAGTCTAACATCTAGCACTAAAACATGGCATCAAACAAGTTATTAACATTTAATCCTCCTTCCCGAATTACCGAATATTTCATTAGTCCGGTTACAATACAAATAAATCGAATAATACAAAGATGGTTAGGACCCTAGGTCCTAACCCCAAGGTTTGCCGCACTCACAATTTCTCCAAGCAACTCAAGGATTGTAGATCGCGACTCCTTTGCCCTTCTTCCGAGTTTGCTCGAGTCTCTCCTCTTCTTCGACATTTTCTTCTCTTTGATTATCTAGTAATTCCATATACAAATATATATTTATTAGAACACATCATAATCACTTAACTCAAGTGATCTTAAGCTTTAACTAATATAAGCATGTACATTTATTTGTTAAAAACAGTTTTGCTACCCTTTCGTAATTTGGTCGTATCTCCTAGGTCCCATGTCCGAATCGAGCTTATTATACCTCTTTGGAAAGCTAAGAGAATCCTATTCAAGGATAAATTGACCTCACATTTTAATTCATGGCCAATCAGTACCAGAATTCATTCGGATCAGACCTGTCCGGATTCTCGGGACTGCTCGAGCAGCCCTACGGAGAAGCTTATAACTTTTTCTAACGAACTCGGATTGAGGTTCCATAAATTTTCCCTTAAACTAGATATACAAGAGTATCATACTGCAAAATTTCAGCTCCTAACTCCTCCAAACGTGGCCTAGGTAATTTTTCGAAGATGGCTACTTGGAATAGCATTTCTAAGTATTTTCGGCTATTTCTCAATTCATACTTCCAATTCCTAATTGATTTTATTCCTAAAATTTCCAGCACCTCAATCATAAAATTAACATCATTTTATCCTCTTTTTCATCAACATATCAATTTATTCAACAACCATATGACATTTATAAAATCCCCCAAATCCAAGTTCTTTAACTTAAGATTCATGCTTCAATAACTAAACCCCTAGCAACATAATCCTTAAACTTGAGTTTCTATCTACCCAATTAACTTGAAATCATCTTAAAATAATCAAATGCCAAAAAGTTCAAAACCCTAAAATATTGATTATGGAAGGAAAAGCTTACCGATATATTTAGATTGGAATTCCTAGCTCAATTTCCTAACCATGCAAAGCTTCAACGCCCTCTTCAATGGCTTATTTCCAAAATCTCTTAAATCCCTCTCTCACTCTTCTCTTCTTGCTTTTCACGTGAAAATGAGGATGAAGAGAAGGATTTTGGGATGTTTTTGTTTGATCTCTAATGGGGTATAAATGACCACTTTGCCCCTTATTAAAACTCTTCTAGTAATTCATGTTCAAGGGCAATTAAGGGCAATTAGAAATTTAACATGCAATCCTTAACTTCTCATTTAATTCAATTAAGTCCCTATTTTAATTCGTTTAATCATGTAATTCGATTTTAATTTACGAATCATTCGAATTGTTTACTAACCCGATTTTCGGGGTATTACAATTCTCCCCTCCTTAAAAGAAATTCGCCCTCGAATTTACCTGAAGGGAACAATTGCGGATATTGATCCCTTATCGTTTCTTCGGGCTCCCAAGTAGCTTCTTCCTTCTTGTGATTTTTCCATAAGACTTTCACCAATGGAATGTTCTTGTTTCGAGGCCTCTTTACTTCTCGTTCAAGAATTTGAACTGGTTCCTCTTCATAAGACAAATTAGGATTCAATTCCAATTTTTCAGGTTCCAAAACATGAGAAGGATCGGATCTATACTTTCTTAGCATCGAGACATGGAACACATTGTGTATCTTGTCGAACTCACTAGGGAGAGCAAGTCGATAGGCCACTGGGTCAATTCTTTCGATAACCTCAAAAGGCCCAATGAATCGTGGGCTGAGCTTTCCCTTTTTCCCGAATCTGAAGACTTTCTTCCAAGGGGAAACCTTTAGAAAGGCCTTGTCTCCCACATTGTACTGAATATCCCTTCGTTTCAAATCTGCATAAGCCTTTTGTCTGTCAAAGGCTTGTTTCAACCGGTCATGAATAATTCGGACTTGTTCTTCAGTTTCCCGGATCATCTGAGGTCCCAAAACCTTGTTCTCCCCCAATTCAGACCAACATAAAGGAGTTCTACATTTCCTCCCATATAAAGCTTCAAAAGGAGCCATCTGAATCGATGTTTGATAGCTATTGTTGTATGCAAATTCTACCAAGGGTAGGGACCTTTCCCAATTCCTCCCAAAATCAATAACACAAACACGCAACATATCCTCTAACACTTGTATCACTCTTTCAGACTAGCCATCAGATTGCGGATGGAAAGCCGTGCTAAGATTCACTTTAGTTCCGAGAGCCCTTTGCAAAGACTTCCAAAATCGAGAGGTAAAGTTCGGGTCCCTATCAGAAATGATGGATGTTGGCACCCCATGTAATCGAATCACCTCTCGGATATATAACTCGGCTAAGGTCTCCGAGTTCATGTTCTTTCGAACCGGAATAAAATATGTAGACTTGGTGAGTCTATCAACAATTACCCAAATAGCATCATTCTTTCTCAGTGTAACAGGCAAACCAGTAACAAAATCCATCGTCACTCGATCCCATTTCCACTCGGGCAATTCAATAGGCTGAAGCAATCCCGTAGGAGCTCGGTGCTCAGCCTTGACTTTTTAACAAGTCAAACATCGGGATACATAGTCTGTGATGGCTGCTTTCATGCCAGGCCACCAATACAAGGATTTTAGATCCTTATACATTTTGACAGAACCAGGGTGGATCGAAAATGGACTCTAGTGTGCTTCTTGCAAGATAGCTCTTTTCAATTCCTTGTCATTCGGAACACAAACTCTATCTCTAAAGTAGAGCAATCCATTCGAATTGAGGGAGAATTCGACATTAGCTTTCGAATCAAGCTTTGATGCAATAGCTTGAAGCTCAGAGTCAGATTGCTGAAGATTCTTGATTCTCGAAATCAAATTGGATTGAACTTGAAGTTCAGACAAATATCCTTGCTTTCGATATACCCAAAGATGAGCATTAATCGAATTTGGGGCTACAAGGAAATTTTCAAAATTAGATACGGATATTTAAAGGAAGCTTATAACATTTTAGAGTTATCAAATAGCTTACCCAATGTCGGTTTACGACTAAGAGCATCGGCCACCACGTTGGCCTTTCCAGGATGGTAATCAATGACCAAGTCATAGTCTTTTAGTAATTCCATCCATCTTCTTTGCCTTAAATTCAAATCTTTCTGAGTTAGGAGATATTTAAGGCTTTTGTGATCGGTCTATAGGTAACACTTCTCACCATACAGGTAGTGCCTCCATATCTTGAGGGCAAAAATAATAGCCGCTAATTCGAGGTCATGAGTAGGGTAATTCAATTCATGAGGCTTCAATTGCCTAGATCCATAAGCAACCACATTATTTCCTTGCATCAAAACACATCCTAGTCCCGAATGCGAGGCATCACTATACACTGTGAATTCTTTACCAGATTCCGGTTGAATAAGAACAGGAGCATGAGTCAAAGCTTGCTTAAGCTGGTCAAAGCTTCTCTATTGGTCCTCTGACCATTCAAACAATTGGTCTTTTCGGAGGAGCTTAGTTAAGGGCAAAGCAATAGTGGAGAACCCCTTAACAAATCTCCTATAATACCCGGCTAAACTAAGGAAACTCCTAACTTCACTAACATTTTTCGGAGGTCTCCAATCCAATATAGTTTGTACTTTCTTTGCATCAACTTTGATTCCTCTACCGAGATTACATGGCCAAGGAATGACACTTCCGATAACCAAAACTCACACTTGGAGAACTTGGCAAACAATTGACGTTCACGGAGAGTTTGCAATACAATTCGAAGATGTTCCGCGTGCTCCTCCTTATCTTGAGAATACACCAGAATGTCATCAATAAAGACGACCACAAACTTATCAAGATGAGGCCGGAAGATTCGATTCATGAGATCCATGAATGCAGCCGGGGCATTAGTTAACCCAAATGGCATCACTAAGAATTCAAAATGGCCATATCGAGTTCTAAAAGCAGTTTTAGGGACATCTTGCTCTTTTACTCTCATCTGATAGTACCCCGATCGAAGATCAATTCGAGAGAATATTGTAGCATCCTTGAGCTGATCAAACAAATCTTCAATTCTAGGCAAATGGTACTTATTCTTAATGGTCACCCGATTCAGTTGTCGGTAGTCAATACAAAGCCTCATTGTTCCGTCTTTCTTTTTCACAAACAAAACGGGAGCACCCCATGGCGAAGAGCTAGGACGGATGAATCTCTTATCTTGTAGCTCTTGGAGTTGCTTTTTGAGCTCTTTCAATTCAATTGGTGCCATTCTATAAGGAGCAATTGACACCGGATTAGTCCCAGGTTGGACTTCAATTCCAAACTAAACTTCTCTGGTCGGAGGAAGACCAAGAAGTTCTTCGGGAAAAATATCAACAAATTCAGATACCACCGGAATTTTCGGCAAACCGAAATCATACTCATCTTGCAGAGCCATAACAACAAAGATCGAGGTTGGCTTTTTATCAATTAGGAGGATTGACTCCTTTCCCAAATCACGAAGATACAATCTTTTCTTCTGACAGTCGATCCAAGCTTCATGTTTGGTCAACCAGTCTAACCCTAATATTAGGTCAAACTCACACTCAAGTAGTACAAACAGATCAATTCGAAAAGGAATATTTTGAATTGAGATCGGAGAGTCTTTACAAACGAGGTTAACATTCATTATACCTCCTATTGGGTTTGATACTACAAGACCCCTATCAACATTTTCAGGCTCTAATTTAACCTTTATAAGCATTTTAGAACATACAAAGGAATGAGTGGATCCTGAATCTATTAAAGCATAAGCAGGGCTTAAATTTAATTCAACAGTACCTGCAATCAAATCGGGAGACTCTTCCTCTTCTCTATCACGAACGGTGTACATTCTAGCTGGAGCTCGAGATTCTTGTCGAGGAGGGGCTGATTGACGGTCTTTTCCTCTGCTTTGGTTCCCGGACTGGGCCTGTCCTGGGCCCTTGTTTCTATTTTGAGGTGGAGGACTCTGCTAGGCACGAGACTGAGGTGTGCCTCTATTCGGATTCTGAGGACAATCCCTGATAAAGTGGTCTGATCCACCACATGCATAACATAGTTTCATCTGAAGCCGACAAGGTCCAGTATGAAACTTCTGACAAAACCGACAAGCTTGAGCTTTTCCAGAATTCCCAGTGCTATGAACAGATGCAATTGGGGCCGCAGGTTTATTTGCCGACTGAGGTCTCGGCACATAATGGCTCTTGGACTCATGGTGGTAGGTCGATGAGCCTTCTCTCTGGTTCTTGGCTTTCTTTACATTCCAATCCGGCTTATCCTCCCATTTTCGCTTTTTATCGTTCTTATTTCCACCCTTTCTTTTCTCCGAAGCTTTCATCTTGGCTTCGGTAGCAATAGCCCGATTGACTAGAATTTGAAAATCGGTAATCCCCCAAGCCGTGAACATAGGGCTCATCTCATCATTCAGCCCATCAATGAACATCTGACATTTCTTTTTCTCAGTCTTGATATATTCAGCTTCGTATTTGCAGTATTTACAGAAGTCTGTCACATATTGCTCAATGGGCCTATTAGCCTGTTTCAAATACAAGAACTTCCTCCTTCTTTCGGCCAGATACTGTTCACTAACATATTTCTTTTTGAACTCCTCTACAAAGAAGTCCCATGTAACGGAGTCAGTAAGAACAGTCAAGGTTGTGGTTTCCCACCAACTTAAGGCTTCATCAGCTAGAAGCGAGATAGCACATTCGAGCTTGTGCTCATCGGAGCATTGTAGTTGCTTAGTCAGAATTTGAGTGGTCCTTTCTAACCACTGCTCAGGTTCCTCGGGCTTATCCTCATTACAACCCGCGAAGGTATAGGCTCGATATCGAGCAAGCTTCTCAATAGGTGCCCTACTCGGTACAACATTAACAGGAGCAGGACGATCTTGTTTCAACTCAGACACCAGCTGATCAAACATCCCCTTCATACTCAAAAGGCATTCCCTTTGAACATCTTGTATAACCGGGGCAACCTGCTCAGGGGCAACTTCAACCGGAGGTGGTTCTTGTTCCAATGGAGGATTCGGTTCCATCCTCACATTCTCAATCTCATTTGATGAACCCTCAGGACTTTCATCTCCTAGGGCCAATCTTGTATCAACCATACTACAAAAAGGGCAAACAAATATCATTCAAATAAGCAAGAACACAAGCAAGTACGGTATACAAAACTCCTAGGTGGCATAGTTCAATTCTATATGATGCATGCATATTTGTTTCGGTCCGAGAATCACGTAACCGAAAGCTCTAATACCAAATAAATGTGACACCCTTGCCCCGGGTTAGGAGATAGAGGTGTCGACCGGACATTCGAATTTGTAATTAAACCGGGAATTGTGTTCGTTTCAATGATATTTCAAATTCAAATACGAGTTGAGCCTACTAATTTCAAGGCCAATTTTAAACTTTTTCCATATTTATGCAATTAACCAATTCGATTCTAAAATTTTCATTCATTTATCAATTACAATCTCAGTTAAACGTGATCTAATTCTCTAACCAAATTTTATTTGTTCTATCATTATTAATATTATCTTATTGATCAAGTAAAGTTTCATTTTCAAGCTGAACCAAAATCGAATAAGGGTATCGATACTCCCTATAGAGGGGTATCGGAACAGGGGTATCGAACCCTAGTTCGATACAGGTCAACTGTGTTGACTCGTTGACCAAGGCTAGGGAGCCTGATTCGAAACCGGTATCGATGCAATTTCGTTACTGGAAGTCCCAGCATCGAACCATGTTTCGATGCTGGACCTCCTCATTGACTCGTTGACTTAAGGTTGAATGACTTGGTTCGATGCTGGCATCGATGCCATTTCGTTTTTGGAAGTCCCAGCATCGAACCAGGGATCGATGCTGGTCTACACTAAGGACTCAATGGCTTAAGGCTAAAGTGGCCTGGCTCGATATTGGCATTGAACCAGGGGGTTCGTAAGTGAAGCTTGGCATCGAACCATGCTTCGATGCCATTTCATTTCTGTCCATGGTGGTATCGATACCCATGCAAGTGGTATCGATACCCCTGTCCCCATTTCTAGATTTCTATCTTTTTAAAATCACTTAGACTCTACCAAAAGACCACCTATATGGTCTAAACCATTCTTAAACCATAAGGGCAATATTCAACATGTTTAGGTAGCATCTTCCGCTTACCAATTCTAACAACTAGCCAAACCATTATCTAATTTTATCATTCATGGACTTCCAACATACCCAAGCTATAATTTCTAACCAATTGGCCATTCATACCACCATATGCCATCTAACAAGTTAGTTACCCTTATGACTTACATTTCACTATGTGACTAGCATGCACAAATATATATATTGTGGTTCTAAGGATTCTCCTACCAATTCCATAGTTTACATATTGCATGCTTCATACGAGGTCGATGTAATCATATCATAAATCAATCTCCAAAACATATAAGCTAGCCTATTACAATTACCTTGCCTTATGGCTTACATACCGAATATTCAAATGTTTATCTATATATAAATCATGATCAAAATATCAAAATGCATGGACAATTCTAAGCATGCTCTCTATGCCACCATAAGCTAGGAGTTACAAAGTACAAAATACCATACTTGAGCTTGCTTGGTGTCCTTGCTCACGATTAAAGCCGATCTAACCCCTTAGTCCGATAACCTGTTATTTGGGAAGGAGGAAACAGAGGTGGTAAGTACTTACGAAGTACTTAGTGAGGCAGCCCTAAGTCTAACCAATTAAACACCAAACATATATCAACATGGCATACTCCAATTTAACAAACCATCATGTTTCTACTACATTACAATCGTATGTGTGAAGAGTATCATGCTTTTCATGCTTAATTCATTTTCATGGATCATGTCACTAGCATGCTAATCGAATTCGCAAACTATATGCTCGATGATAATTTCATGCTCATATACTCAATGGCAACCTCATATCAAAGGCTCATAACCATATCATTTCCAAATGATCAATAATAATATCATATTAAATGCTCATAGCAATACAATTATCGGATGCACAATGACATTAACATATCAAATGCTTATAGCAATACAAATATCGGATGCACAATGGCAATAACATGTCAAATGCTCATGGCAATATCATTATCGGATGCTCAATAGCAATATCAATTTCGGATGCTCAATAGCAAATTCAATTTAGGATGCTCAATAGCAATGTTATAATTTTAATATTTCGAATTAGTTACAAATGATGCCTTGGTATAGTTTGACTAGGTAAACGGGTCATCAGAAGTACCACAAAGGTACTGACAGAAGTGCCACGAAGGCACTAACAAAAGATACCCACGGTATCTACAAATGGTGACTAACCACCAACAAAGGTACCCATAGTACCAACAGAAGTACCGAAGTACTAAACAGAAGTACCGAAGTACTGGGCAAACTAACAAATGAGCTCAAACCCTAGGCATGCCTTACTACCTATGACCAACTATCAACCAAGGCTCAATCGGAGTTTCCAATTCATTTAATCTTTCCGTTAATATTAAGCAAGTTTCATATCACATAGGTTGTCCATATCATGCTAATATCCAATGCATTAACATCAACTACCATTTCAAAAGCATATGCATCATGCTAGCATATCCAAAGCATATCATACTAACATTTCAAGAGCATATATCATGCTAACAAGTCAAAAGCATACATCATGCTATTGTATCAGAATCGAATATCATACTATCATATCAAATTATTCACATCATGTTACAAATCGAATAATCAATCAATCCAAGCATGCCTCATGCATGACTTCCGTACCTGGCAACCATAGCCGCGTGCCATTACTTACCTCGGCATTTCCGAGCTATGCAAATGTTCTAAGCTAGTCTAACATCTAGCACTAAAACATGGCATCAAACAAGTTATTAACATTTAATCCTCCTTCCCGAATTACCGAATATTTCATTAGTCCGGTTACAATACAAATAAATCGAATAATACAAAGATGGTTAGGACCCTAGGTCCTAACCCCAAGGTTTGCCGCACTCACAATTTCTCCAAGCAACTCAAGGATTGTAGATCGTGACTCCTTTGCCCTTCTTCCGAGTTTGCTCGAGTCTCTCCTCTTCTTCGATATTTTCTTTTTGATTATCTAGTAATTCCATATACAAATATATATTTATTAGAACACATCATAATCACTTAACTCAAGTGATCTTAAGCTTTAACTAATATAAGCATGTACATTTATTCGTTAAAAACAATTTTGCTACCCTTTCGTAATTTGATCGTATCTCCTAGGTCCCATGTCCGAATCGAGCTTATTATACCTCTTTGGAAAGCTAAGAGAATCCTCTTCAAGGATAAATTAACCTCACATTTTAATTCATGTCCAATCAGTACCAGAATTCATTCGGATCAGACCTGTCTGGATTCTCGGGACTGCTCGAGCAGCCCTACGGAGAAGCTTATAACTTTTTCTACCGAACTCGGATTGAGGTTCTGTAAATTTTCCCTTAAACTAGATATACAAGAGTATCATACTGCAAAATTTCAGCTCCTAAATCCTCCAAAAGTGGCCTAGGTGATTTTTCGAAGATGGCTACTTGGAATAGCATTTCTAAGTATTTTCGGCTATTTCTCAATTCATACTTCCAATTCCTAATTGATTTTATTCCTAAAATTTCCAGCACCTCAATCATAAAATCAACATCATTTTATCCTCTTTTTCATCAACATATCAATTTATTCAACATCCATATGACATTTATAAAATCCCCCAAATCCAAGTTCTTTAACTTAAGATTCATGCTTTAATATCTAAACCCCTAGCAACATAATCCTTAAACTTGAGTTTCTATCTACCCAATTAACTTGAAATCATCTTAAAATAATCAAATGCCTAAAAGTTCAAAACCCTAAAATATTGATTATGGAAGGAAAAGCTTACCGATATATTTAGATTGGAATTCCTAGCTCAATTTCCTAACCATGCAAAGCTTCAAGGCCCTCTTCAATGGCTTATTTCCAAAATCTCTTAAATCCCTCTCTCACTCTTCTCTTCTTGCTTTTCACGTGAAAATGAGGATGAAGAGAAGGATTTTGGGATGTTTTTGTTTGATCTCTAATAGGGTATAAATGACCATTTTGCCCCTTATTAAAACTCTTCTAGTAATTCATGTTCAAGGGCAATTAAGGGCAATTAGAAATTTAACATGCAATCCTTAACTTCTCATTTAATTCAATTAAGTCCCTATTTTAATTCGTTTAATCATGTAATTCGATTTTAATTTACGAATCATTCGAATCGTTTACTCACCCGATTTTCGGGGTATTACAACAATGCTAACCTCAAGTTTGGGGGTAGCAAAGTCTTCGCCTTAGCATTTTCATTCCATTTTGCATACATATGAATTTGCTATAGCATTAGATTCAATTCAAGACAGCTTTTAGGATTAGAATAAATGATATCCGATGATGAGAATTTTGATGCCTTTGAACTGAATTAGAACGTATTGAGAATAAATTGAACTGGATTAGGACTTGATACCTTGGATTTTATTTGACACGATTGTATGTTTCCTTTGCTTGAGTGGTAGGAATTTTTTAGAGAACTTAGAATCTATGCCTTAGTTTAAAAAGAAAAACTCCTTTTTGCTTTAGTATATAAATAAATAGTAAAAAAAAAAGAGAGAGAGAGACATGAATAAATGCTTTAGCATAAAAACTGTAGAAGGACGCTCCTCTACGCAAGGTTAGCCTATGTTCTGAACATAAATAATGCTGCAGCCTAAGAGCAAATGAAAGTTGTCACGGGATGACTCTACCTACTGGCTCGGGGATGAGATGTTTGCTCCATACTCATCTAGAGTTAAGGATTGTAGTTGTGATGAGCTGACACCCTTCAAAGCAGTTTAAAAAAAAACTAAGAATTTGAGTAATTTTTAGGAACTAGGGTATAATGAATAAGGAAAACTAGAATTTTTCTAACATTTAAGCATAGGTTAGATACAATCCAGCACACACAAGCAAAGTATCTTGTCTTAGTTCAAGTTCTTGGAATTCTCAATATCATGTAGATTGCTATAGCATTTATAATCTGAGGATTGATATTTTGCCTAAACTGCTGTCAAGAATTGAAAGTAATGTCATAGCATTTTTATATGTCATTGCTTGAGGACAAGCAATATCTTAAGTTTAGGGGGGTGTTAACGCTCTAAAAAGCGTATATTTTATACCCTTTTACTTAAGGTTTTGTTTGGTTTCAAGTTCATTTGCATTGCATCTCATTGCATTTAGCTGCATTTCATGTGCATTTGCATTTAGATTAGGATTTTATTTTATTTTATTTTTATTTTAAAAGATGTTGCTTTGAAGGGTATTTTCTTGGTTCTACTGTGCAGATGCTGGAGCAAAGTGGAATAATCGGAAGAGATGCTATAACATATTTCTATGGTGTTGGATCGAGCCTCAAGGATGCTACAACATTGTGGGCGGACAAAACAGAACGGAAGAAAGGACACACCTACAGCCCACTGTCCTCACGCGTTTTCCAGACCAGCTGCACATCCCCTGCACCTCTGCAAATGCTGCAGACGTCGCACCGCCCCTGCACCCTGCCACACTTTTCTGCAAACGTTGCACCACCTCTACAGAACTGCAACGGTCCCCTGCAGACCCTGCATTTCTGCCATCTACTGCAGCAATTGTCAGGGGATATTCCCTTGGCATCTTTAGGGCACCAAACCCTAGAAGCCTCCTATAAATACAAGGCCAAGCCTCCTTCAACAAGTATGTTCGGAGCAAGAAAAAGAGAAAAATCAGTAGCTAATTTGCCATAAAGGAGCAAGCTTTAAGGAAAGCACGAGGGAGAAGAAAGAAGAAAGGAGGCCACTTTCGGTCATCTTCAACCTCTGCCAAGCCACCATTGTTGGAGAGCTTCAAGCAAGGGATTTGCGCGACTTCGGGAGGAGCAGCAAGCTAGGAAAAGTGTCACGGCACAAGCGTTTGAGACTTCCTTCTTCTTCACTTTGTTTACCTCGTTTCTAAGTTGTTGAATATGTATGTCAAAGGACGCAAGTTGAATAGTTTTTCTTACCTAGCCATGAACTAAACTAGTATGGCTAAGGCTTGTTTTGGATGATTTTCATTATGTTTTAATGGATGATTACTGTTTCCAGTGTTTAACTTTGTGCTTTGTTCAAGAATGCTAACACATTTTCACTCTAAACCTTGGTTTGTAAGAGCACCGGGAGGTAGCCATAGCTCAAGGGGTTCGGGAAGCTTAGATCTAGGGATAAGCAAAGCTAGACCAACTTGAACAATGGGGTTGCTTCGGGAGTAGAATCCTAACTTGCCTTAGGGATAATGTAGAGTTTCAACGACTAAACGGGGTAGCACTTTATCAACATTAGGAGTGTTAGGGTTGAGACCGGGAGGTAATGCCTTAGCATTTTCGAGTGTTAGGCCTTCTGACTAGGGATAATGGAGGCATTTTCAGTAAACTCTGTCGAGCACTAGTAAACCAGTGAAACATTAGCATTCAGGAGAACAGTGAGATCATACCATTGCAAGCCTATCCTGTCTTAAGCTTGAATATCTTCTCTGTGTTGCGTTTGTGCAGCTTTATTTATTTCTCCAATATCTGTTGAATTGCTACTGCATATTCGTGACAATCTTTGTTTTGCTCCAGCATCAATGGTGACATCTTTATTTTGCTAAAGCATTTTGGTGACATTTGCATAATTGCTTTAGCGTATGATCATAAAAAAGATTATTTTATCTTTTGTGTATGTTAACTATTTTTGAAATAATCTACCCAATCCTCATGGGAACGATCTCACTCACACACTTTATTACTCGTTCGATGTGTATACTTGCACATTATTGCACGCTGATCACAATTACATTTTAATCACCCTCTCAGCACGCAACACTTATTGAGCACCACAAGTGGCAAATCTTATGCCAACAACAAAAACCGCCGAATGTAACATGAGTAAGAGAGTTTTATGCTCATGTTTCTGATCCAAATAACCCCATGTTTTTGTTCGTGTCAGGGCAATTTTCTTGGATGTCGCGGCAATTAACTGTTTCTATGGCATGCATGTCGAAGTCGATGAACCCCAGATCTTTGTTGATAACATGACGGGTGAAAAGGCTGAAGGATTATTGCATGTCCTTACTGTTGAAGGAAGCGACTGGAATCAAGGAGCTCTGAAGGGAACCGTAAATCGCATCTTATTAAAACCCTAGGCAAAATTATGGAAAAAATTTATTCGAACATGCTTGATGCCTACGACTCACAATACCATAGTTTCTTATTCTCGTATTTTGTTAATTCATTCTATTTTGCACAAGCGTTCTATAAATGTGGGACAAATTATTTGTGATGAAATTTATACATGTAGGCAAAAAGATACTGGAGCACTTTTCTTCCCAAGTTTCATCACTCAATTGTGTACAAGGGAAAATGTGCCACGTGAACCGACGAATGAGATATTGTCTAGAAAAGGGTGGAACAAAAAGCAATACTTAAAGATCATGGAAGAAGAGGAAGCATAAGAGGAAGGGAAAATCTCGAAGAAAGGAATGCCATCTACGATTGCCCAGACAAAAAAAATTGCCTCGGCAGGTCCTGATGCCCTTACAATTGTAGAGGCGATCCTATCTGGTGTTAAGGATCAAATTGCTGAGCTCTTAGGTCCTATAAAAACGTAATTGGACAAAATCGAGGATCAATAACTTGGTTTTATGTAGTTCATGAAGGAATACACATATGCCATGCATCGAGTGATCCTAGAAAAATTCCCAAATTGTTCTATTCCATTCCCAGTTTTTCCTGCCAATTTGGTTGCCCAGGCAACTACACCTGCCCCGACAACTAATACTGCCTAGGAAACTACACCAGTTCCAACGCCTGCTACTGCTCAAGAAAATGATGTTTCTTACAAAGGAAAGAAACCATTGGAGGAATCTAGCCAAACCGAGTCATTGCAAGGTTTAATGGATTCGGATGATACCATCTCCGAACCATTACTATCTCCACCAAAAGCACCGAAGATATCAAAACGCAAACCTCATATAATTGCGGAGACCGATGAATATAATCCTTCTAGCGATGATGACCGAAGGGAGAAGGTTCCACTAGCACCATCAGCCATAAGAACTCAACCACCGAGAAGGGGAAAGAAGGCCAAATTGATTGCAACAAGGAAATTGCTTACTAAAGGTGACAACATCTCTAACTCATTTGCATTGTTATTTTTTATTTTTTCATGCATTAGGGAAAATGCCCATCTCGTGTTTAGGGGGTATTTACCTTTCATCATTCATAGTAGTTGCATTCATCGTTAGTGTTGCATATAGAATGCATATATTACTTGCCAAGAATTTCAATTTGATCTAATTGCCTTAAAATTTGATGGATAAACAATGATGAGATTTATGTCATTGCACTTAATTAAAATTGCCTTTGGTTTTAGAATTACATTGAAAGGATTTAGAATTTTACTATGATGCTGAAAATTTTATACGGTTGTGACTTTTTGTTTGATAGAAACTTTTTGATTTTAGGTTGTTAAAATTTTGGGTATATATCTAAAAAAGGATAAGCAATATCATTCTAGAGGTGCCCGAAACAGGCTCTAGTTTGTGTGCATTAAAGAATCACTAGAAGTGCCCGAAACTGGCTCTAGTTGATAAAATTAAAAGAATTGCTTAAGTGCTAGAGGTGACCGAAACCGGCTCTAGTAAGATTAATGCCCAACAATTATTGTTAAAACCTTTTTTGTCACATAGAATCTTGAAAACCAACTTGTACACAACCACACACACTTTGTCACGAGCATTATAGTTTAGTTCTGAAAAAAAATATTTTTTTTTGAAAAATTTAAAGGTAATCATACTTTGTGCCCCGGTTCTGAAGTTGGAAGTTAAATTTTGAAGCATGTCTTTGAAGATTGAATGCCTTGGCAATTAATTGTAGGTTTGCATTGCTTGAGGACAAGTAACAAATCGAGTTTTAGGGGGTGTTAGGTGTTATATTGTGTTGTTTTATTCCCCCTTTTACTCATGTTTATTGCTATACGTAAGCACTTAATTAGTTGTATTTTAATTATTTTCATGCATTTTTATTTTATTTCATTAGTTGTCACCTTTTGTCCTTAAGTGGTTGATTTTTGTGAAAGAAGATACTGCTGTGGTTTGTTTCTATGTTTTGCAAAACGTAATCCTTGATGAGGAGCTATCAATGGAAATAAATAATGGGAGATAAGGTCAATGATGGGAGATATGGAAAGCTTAGAGGATTGAAGCAAAGAATGAAACAATTGATGTGAATAAAATAGGAAATGGATATATTCTTCATGGTTATTTCCACTTCTATTTTATTCTATCATCCATGTTTGACCAATTCCACTCCATACAAGGAGCATGTCGTCTACAACAAGGAAAGGAGGCTGGATCGAGATAGATAGAGTAGAAACAAGTGATAATTTTTTTCATCTTTGTTTTGTCTTATTCGAGTGATGAGAGGAATGTTTGTTTGAAACTTTTTCCCATCAATGAACTAATTCTAAGTTGGCTTGGGTTATTCTATGCTATGGATTGACTTAGTTTGATTTCTATCTAAGTTTTTGTGTGTTCTTAATTAAGGTTTGCCTATTCTTGGTACTTAATTTGTTTGCGGGGAAATTGAGAAAGGACCTTGATAAAAGACTTATTTATCCAGATTCGGGAGAATTGTATTCACGAAACGAAAAGACATGGTTCGATCCAAGTGCGAAAGAACTAAGCTGGCTTAGGGATAAGTGCAGGATTTCAACGGCTAAAAGAAGCTATGCTTTGCCGAACCTTAAGGATAGTGGCTCAAATTTCCCAGGCAATTCCCTCATCGCAATCGCCCAAGCATTCAAGAACTGACAATTCGAAGAACTGACTAGGCCATATCCTATTGAGCCCAATTGCTAGAACAAGTTGAGCGGTGCGAACACTCACTTACGAAGAAGAAGTCATTCTACAGTCATTCCATAAATTGGAATAGCCCAGTCTCATTTCTCTTATTGATTATCTCGATTACTTTACTCGCTTATTTATTATTTAATTTTATTTCAAATTGATTCTCTAAATAACTTGTGTTTTTCATTTCAGTGCAAGAGATTAAATTCTAAAAGGCGCACCAATCCCTATGGATATGATAACTCTTATACTATAACTTGAAAACGTGTACACTTGCACGCATTTGTGAAAATTAAAAACACGCAACATGAATACTTGTTGATTTTGAAATAAAATTAGCATGACTCAAAAGAAATTTTTGAACTATTGTTTAACACGAGTTGCATTGTTCTTGGTAATTGTGTTATAGTACCACTCACTAAGTCAAGGACTTAAACTCTTTTTTACCTTACAATGCAGAGAAGTAGATTCCGATCAGTCCTCAAGGAAGCAAGTGTGGTGTGTGCACCGAAATAAGCTCAACGTATGATCTCTTAACCTTAGGAGTGATAAGGAGCAATGGGGGTATCTTAAATGTTTAGGACAATGTAATGAGGTATGGATAAGACTTTGCCTGGTTTATTAACTTTGTATATGATTTGATGGTTGAGTGTGTGTTTTGTTAGTTGATAGACTTCATATATAGTTGAAGTTTTAAGTAAAATGACGGTAGTAGGTGCATGGGAATATGAATTCTTAGGATGTCAATGCATTTAGAACAACAAAACCTGTGAGTATGAGTCATATTAGGATATGAATACATGTAGAGGTTGTTTGAACATCGTGATGAAGTTGTAATTGAGAATTATGAAATTCCGGAACAGAGGTATCGGTACGGGTAGAAATGTTTTGGAAACGCAGGTAAGTTCATGAAATAATCTGGGAAGAAATTAGCCGATGTATCAAAACCTCATGAAATCGTTCCGGAATAGGATCTTGATTTCAGTCAGGAGTTTCAGAACGGAAGCAGGGGGTTTCGATACGAATACTCTTATTGGTGGAAACGTTTCAAAACCTGGATCAACCTGTATCGAAATGCGTGCTTGTCTCGTGGGGCAACCAGCAAAATTGAGCATCAGTATCGAAACACCCTCTACACTTTTCAAAACCATTAAATGAGTCAGCATGGGTTTCGAAATGAGTATGAAGGGTTCCAAAACCCCTGGCAGGAAATGTTAGTTGCATGCAAAAATGAGTTTGGGGACCTTTATATGTTAGCTCTTAAGTTCGTAATTTAAATTTTATGAATTGTGGATATTATTCTTGTGATGCAAAATAACTTACAATTGTATAACGAACTTAATTGGGAACGAACGACTTCAACTTAATAATTGGTCTTTGAAAGTATAGTAAGTCATTAGTTAGTTCTTCTCATTCGACCACTCGAGTTCTAGACTTTTTTGCTTTGGTTCTGCTGCGATCAAACTCAACAATGTATGAACATGTAGGATTTAAACGAAGCATCTAGAAGTTAAACTAATATATATATATATATATTAATGGGTTGTTTATCGAGGCGAGACCTCCGGTTAGCCGCGGTATTCCCTGTGTAACATGTTCGGGTCGAGTTATGTCTAGACCGGATCGAGGGGGTTACATTTGTTGGTATCAGAGCTAAGTTTCGAATCTTATGAGTGATATCAACTATAATATTTTATTTGATGATTGTTGTTACAAGCATGTTAGCATCTTTGTATAAGAGTGATTTTTTTCTGCATGCGAGGGTAATGTTAATTGTTTGGCGTACCCATTGCTCTGTACACTACTAAGGATTTGATTATCGAACTATTGAGCTATTTAACACTTGCCTGAGCTAACCTAACTGAATTTTCTTTGAATGTACATTAGATTTTCGGTTGTGTGGATATGGGACCGCGACGTGAGTTGAGACACTAAATGGAGGATCAACGAGATTTACCTGAGGAGGAGTTGCTACCTCCACCACCGCGACCGTCACCACCGCCGCCTCAGCCTGCTATGCCAGCTCCGATTATGGGAGATATGGCACCTCTGATACAGGTTATCGTGGGGGAGTTTGGAGCTGCAATAGCCGACATGCAGGCTGCTGCACCATCAGCCACAGTGCAAAATACCGGGCTACCCTTGGAAAGGTTGAGGTGTTTGGGTGCTATAGAGTTCCGGGGTTTGACGCTGGAGGCTTCGGAGGCATGATATGAGAGTACGTGCTGGATTCTGATCCAGATGGGGTGCTCGGAGGAGCGTAAGTTGTGTTGTGTTATATCACTACTTCATGATGACGCTTATACATGTTGGACCACTACTACCCATAGGATGCCTGCTGAGGAGGTCACATGGGAGTTTTTTGGTATCGTGTTCAAACGTAAGTTTCTCGGGGTTCGATACCAGGATGAAAAGAAGAGGGATGTAGTTGAGTTTGTGGGGCATTGTTAGTTTTGTCAGCGCGTAAAGGCTAAACATCAGGTTCCATCGGGACTATTACAACCGTTGAATTTTACTGAGTGGAAATAGTAAAAAATTACAATGGTTTTTTTTGACGGGATTGCCTTTAACACTTTCCAAAAATGATTCCATTTGTGTGATCATTGGCCGGTTCACTAAGAGTGCACATTTTCTTCCTATGCATACCAAGTTTACCATGGATAAGTTAGCGGAGTTGTATGTGTCCGGGGTGGTGAGGTTGCATGGAGTGCCCAAGTTTATTGTTTCAGATCGTGAACCAAGGTTTATCTCTAGGTTTTGGGGTTCATTGAAGCGAGCGTTGGGGTCTCGTTTGAGTTTCAGTACTTCCTACCATCCACAAACAGATGGACAGTCTGAGCGGGTAATTCAAGTGTTGGAGGATATGTTGCAGTGTTGTGTGATCGATTTTCAGGTCTCTTGGGAGAAATATTTGCCTCTGGTGGAGTTCACATACAATAATAGTTACCAGGCGAGTATTAAGATGGCATCGTTCGAAGCTTTTTATGGGAGATGTCTGACGTCGTTGTGTTCGATGAAAGCCAACAAAAAGTTTGTTACTTTGCCGGGAGTTCTTGAGGATACTAATGAGAAATTTAAGCTCATCGGGGACCGGCTGAAGGAGGCTTCAGATTGACAAAAATCATATGTCGATCTTAAGCGTAAGGGAATAGAGTTTATTATGGGAGAGAGGGTGTTTTTGAAAGTTTCACCGTGGAAGGAGGTGATGTGTTTTGGGAAGAAAGGCAAACTGAGTCCCCGTTTTATCGGTCCTTATGAGGTGATAGAGAGAATTGGACCAGTTACTTATAGGTTGAGGTTACCACAGGAGTTAGAAAGAATTCACGATGTTTTTCACGTGTCAATTCTTAGAAGGTATAGGTCAGATCCATCGCATGTAATGTCGGTGGAGGAAATTGAGCTTAACCCCGATCTTTCTTATGATGAAAAGCTGGTTCAGATCTTAGCATCGGACTCTAAGGTGTTGCGAGGCAAAACCATCGAGTTAGTTAAGGTGCTTTGGCGACATCGAGGGTCGAAGAGGCTACTTGGGAGAGAAAGACGGATATGTTGGAGTAGTTTCCGCATCTCTTTCAATCAGGTAAATTTTGAGGACAAAATTTCTTAAGTGGGGGAGAGTTGTAACACCCCGAGAATAGGTTTAGGAGTTTTGTCTCGGGTTAGTGGTTCGAAAATACTGTTAAACCTAGATTTGGGAATTAGGTCATATAAACGATTTTTCATTGGAAATAAATCTTGAGAAAATTCTCAAAATTCTTATTTTACATATATTTGACTTTTGTTAAATCAATTTGGGGAAATGACAATTAGATCCCTGACATTTTTTAAGTAGTGATTATTTTGTAAAAATTCAAAACTGAACATTTTTAGTGACTAAAATGTAAATGAGTCAAACCTTAGAATTTTTAAGGGGTTATTAACCTAAACTTTCTCAACTGATTCAACCTTTCATCAAACATCTTTTAAACATCATTTGACTTTCCAATTAGATTTTAATAACCAACATTTTCCATTTTATTCATAATCACAAAATTCACGTAACCAACTCATTTTTATCAATTCTCCTAAATTGTAACCCCCTCGACCTGGTCTAGACATAACCTGACTCGAACGTGTTACATGGGGAATACTGAGGCTAACCGGAGGTCTCGCCCCGATAAAAAAACTTTTAATTAATTTTTTATCTTAGTTTAACTTCTAGATGCTTCATTCAAATCCTACATGTTCATGTATTGTTGAGCCCGATCGCAGCATAACCAAAGCAAGAAAAGTCTAGAACTCGAGTGGTAGAATGAGAAGAACTAACTAATGACTTACTATACTTTCAAAGACCAATTTCTAAGTTGAAGTCGTCCTTTCCCAATTAAATTCGTTATACAATTGCAAGTTATTTTGCATCACCAAAACAATATCCACAATTCATAAATTTCAATTATGAACTTAAGAGTTAACATATAAAGGTCCCTAAACTCATTTAATCATGCAACTAACATTTCATTCCAGGGGTTTCGGAACCCTTCATACCCGTTTTGAAACCCATGCTGACTCATTTAATGGTTTTGAAACGTGTAGAGGGTGTTTCGATACTGATGCTTGATTCCACTGGTTTCCCGCGAGACAAACCCACATTTCGATACATGTTGATCCAAGTTTTGAAACGTTTCCACCACTGTGAGTATTCGTATCGAAACCCCTGATTCCGTTCCGAAACTCTTGGATGAAATCAAGATCCTGTTCTGGAACGATTTCATGAGGTTTCGATACATAAACTAGTGATTTCATTTTACTTAAAACTTCAACTATATATAAAGGCTATCAACTAGAAAAAACACACACTCAGCTATCAAATAGACCAAGAAAAGTCTTATCCATGCTGCATTACGTTGTCCTAAACATTTAAGATGCCCCCATTGCTCACTATCACTACTAAGGTCAAGATATCATACGTTGAGCTTATTTCGGTGCACCCACCACACTTGCTTCCTTGAGGACTGATCGGAATCTACTTCTCTTCATTGTAAGGTAAAAGAAAGTGTAAGTCATTGACTTGGTGAGTGGTACTATAACACAATTACAAGAATAATGCAGCTCATGTTAAACAATAGTTCAAAACTTTCTTTTGAGTCATGCTAAGTTTATTTCAAAATCAACAAGTATTCTTAAGCTACTAATCTCAAGCACTTTATGCTTATTCACAGGGGTCTCATGCTATCATCAAACATGTCCAAAATCTCTAGTGCTTTGCCAAGCACAATAATTTACTTTTAAACACAAATCCTTATGCATATTTTTAAAACATGATACTTGCATAAAAATCATTACAACATATTGGCATGTGGTTAACTAGGCTTGCGGTTCTCCTAATTTTATGGGACAAATGGGCAAGTACTGGCTTGCGGTTCTCTAATACCCGTGATGGCTTACGGTTCTCCATCACTCGTGATGGCTTGCTGTTCTACATCAACAACAACCACCTTGGTGTTCGATTTAGCTTGCGGTTCACTAAATCGAAAGTAATAGGCTAGCGGTTCTCTTATTACCAAGCATAAGCTTCACACAAGGATTTATACAAGTACTACTTTTAGACATTATATTGCACTCTAGACCCTATAGATCGATCAATATAATCCTTGTCTAACCATCACATAACCAACCAATATTATCCGAAAACAACGTTTAAATTCACTCCTCAAAATTCATGCATTCCATCTTTACATGCAACACTATTGCATGAAACCATTCTCAAATAATTTGTCACTCACTTACCCTTTCTAAACCAAATCATAAGAGCATCTCTCAACATTTATAAACTTTGAATGCATGCATAAATATTCATTAGCAATCAACATAAACAAAGCATGACATAATTTGCCAAAGCATGGTTTTATCGGGCACCGATTAAAATGCACAAAACAATGACTTACTTTTGAGTGAAGGGAGGCTTTTCACACCTTTCCAACACTCCCAAAAATCTTGTAAACCACAAGAATTCTCTGTCACAATAGGTAACCACTCACCGTTTAGCCAAACGTAGCTTGCCTTGACCAAAACGTCGCAAGAAGGCTTGTCGAACCCTCCTAGACTCTCACTCTTCACTTTGCCCTGCATCCAAACAAGAAAAATAGAGGAATCAATGCCTCTTAGAAGCATCAACTCCACTCTTCACACAAAGTCCCCGAAACATCCCTCTCCTCACTACCTAACACAACCGAAAACATGTTGATACACCACCAAACTTAATCCATCCAACTTCCAATGAAAATTCCCTCATTCCTAACCCAAACTCTACCTAAAACATTGATCTAAACCACCAAATCTCCCAGAAAGAACAGAACATACAAAAACCTCCAAGAAACAAGATCTATGCCTTCAAACTTCAACAAGAATACTAGATTCGGGATTGCTATGACTTAATACCTTAGTTTAATTATAAAATAATTCATTAAACAGTATTTTTCAATCAAAAATCATCACCTAACCTAGCCCTACCAAAATTCTTGAAATCAACCCAAGAAATCCAAATTAAGACAAATTTTGACATCACATTAAATCAAATATAGCTTAAATGAATCAAACACTTGGAAATTTCATTAAAGAACTATAATTTAAGAGGTTTAGAAGAATTCTTACCTCTAAACTTGATCCAACCCCTTTCAATTGAGAAAAACATGAAAATCAATGAAATCACTATGAGATTTGATAAGAAATCAATGAGAGTTTAATTAAAACGTGACAAGGGATTGAAAAGATGTATTACCTTGAAAAAGATGAGGATTCTCTATTGAAAACTAGAAAAGTTTAGGAGAATTGAGAAAAATGAGTTGGTTACGTGAATTTTGTGATTGTGAATAAAATGAGAAATGTTGGTTATTAAAATCTAATTGAAAAGTTAAAGGATTTATAAAAGATGTTTAATGAAAGGTTGAATCAGCTGATAAAGTTTGGGTTAATAACCCCTTAAAAATTCCAAGGTTCGACTAATTTAAACTTTAGTCACTAAAACTGGCCAGTTTTGAATTTTTATAAAATAGTCACTACTTAAAAAATGTCAGGGATCTAATTGTCATTTCCCAAAATTCATTTAACCAAAATCAAATATATGTAAAATAAGAATTTTGAGAATATTTTCAAGATTTATTTCCAATGAAAAGTCATATGACCTAACTCTCAAATCTAAGTTTAACGACATTTCTGAACCACTAACCCGAGACCAAACTCCTAAGCCTATTCTCGGGATGTTACACTACGTGGGAGCTCAAATCTGTTATCAAAACCCAATATTTGCATCTTTTTCAACCAACTAAATTTCGAGTACAAAATTTCTTTTAAGGAATGGGTTGTAACACCCCAAATTTAGCCCCAAATTAAAAACCCAATTTTTTAAAATCCCTAAATCGAAACCCTAAGAATTGGGGATTTCTGGTCTAACCTAATTGGAATTTTGGTGACTAATCTATAATTTTTGAAAGTTAAAAGGGTTAATTTCCCTTTTATTTCTTTCCCTTCTTAGCTTTCTTTTATGAGTTTTCTTTTCCCCCATTCGACACTCTCCTTTCCTTTCATTGTCGTTCACCGCCGTTAGCATCCTAAGAATTCTTTTTTTCATTTCGGTTTTTTGTGTGTAAGGTGACTTGGATTCGGATACGAAAAACTCTTCTTGTTTCTCCTCTTAGATGACCTCTTGTTGATCAGACTTTGGGACCCACATATTCTGCATCCGCTCGACCTAGTGCTAGGACTGAACATGGTAGACTTCATTCTCGACATTAAGAAAGATGCCTAAGGTCCTGATACTTTATGTATACCTATGTGTGTAGATTTTGTTGATTCAATGTATCTATGATGACTAGATAGATTCTATGATTCCTCAATTAAATTATATATTTTCATGTCATGATTAGTGATATGTGTATATGTATATCAAACTAAGAATTTATGAAAAACTCGGAACATGTTATTTTTCGAATTATTATGCATGCCTCCTATTAAATTATAAGATATGCATTCAGACTCAAATATCAAATCATGACATAACATTGCATTGAGGTATTCTGTTCGAGGATGTTTAGTGATATCACCTTTAAGTGAATATCACTTTGGATCAGTGGCTCCACCTTCGGATTTATTTTCCACTTTGGATTAGTGGCTCCACCTACGGGTCAAGTTTCCACTTCAGATGGTGACGATGGAGTTAGAGTTGTTCATGGGAACCTACTCTTCAGATGATGTTGGTGATGGATGCATGACATTTAGACATTGCATCATATAATTTTGTCATGTTATGTGATATGTATTTTGTTGCCATATGATTATTTGAGGACATGTATATGATATTTTGTTGTTGTGACTATTGTTGTACACTAGATACACACTAAGCTCCATACCTTACACCTCTTTAGTTTTTATTTCAGATACTCAGACTTAGGCTATAGTACTTGGAGGACTCTTTTTTTCAGAACTTTTGCGTATGTTTTAAAAATTTCGGATTTAATACATTCTATTTCACATATTTACTTTTTTTTAATGGATTTGGAATTTTTCTATTGAATATTTACTCTGTTTTCAGGATTTTAATTTTTATTATGAATTTGGGTTAAATCTTCAGACTGTATTTAATGTTTTTCAGTATTTTCAGTTATTCTTGATTTAAAGATTTTATTTTTTTTCATTATTTAAATCCTAATTTGAGTTACAAGTTACTTAACGTGATCCATAAGTTTTAATCTAAGAGATTAGGTTAAAAATTAGGGGTTACATTGGGGTCAAGGTTAGTATACTTCTAACTCCTATGTGTTTATGGAATTCATGATATTAGTGATGTAGCATAGTTTGTGTTTGGATGAGCTTGAATGGGTAACTTGATTGTGTTCGTGGTGAAATCCGAAATTTAGATTTTAAATTGTTGAAATTGATGGTACCTTGTTTGTTAAGCCTTAGAAAACTTGTGAGTGAACTTTAGGTGGTTTAGGGTGTTTTTTAGGTAGAGGGAGATGTGTTTTTAAGCTAAAGACCTAGAAATATGGGTTCGAGTACCGTTACGGGAAGTAGCCGTATTGGTTCCTGTGAGAGGAAAAATGGATGTTTCAGGGAGGGCGTACCTATACGGCCATCCCGTGTATCAATACCCTTGTATTTTGGAAAATTAAAAACATGGTTTTGGGTATTGGTATGCGAACGCGTAAAGGTACCATTGTTCTATTGATGTCGAATATCGGTACAGGTGGTCCTCAAACCAGTACTGGGTTTCGATACATAAAATAGATGTATCGGTACAAGCTTGAGGAAGATAATTAATTTTTTTGAATGGATTTTTTATATCGGTACTCGATGGAGGGGTATCGATATCGATTAAGGGTGTATTAGTACCCCATGTAGGTGTATCGGTATGCGTAAACCAATTTGTCCAAGTTTTAGCATTTGAGTTTGGAGGGTCAATAATTTGTGTTAATAGCCTTGGTGGGTCCCTTTAGGCCCAAATAAATATTAAAAGTGAGAAATATATTGGAGTGGTTCACATGGAAAGTGTAAGGGATTTGTTCACCCACCTAGCTCAAGGCAAAAAATCAGTGTTTGAGTATGAACAAGAGTTTCTTCGGTTGAGAAGGTTTTCCATGGAATTGATTGCTACGGAGGAGATAAAATGCAAAAGATTCGGAAGAGGATTGAAGAAGAAAATTCAGATATACCTGACAGCGGAGCCACCGTCCACCTTTTTATCGTTTGTGTCTAGTAGTAAGATGTTAGAGCAAGTGGGTGGTAATTGGCTCGAGAAAACCTGTGGGTAAGGAGGTTCTGGTGGAAGGACCTCGAACTTTTTTCACAGTTATTCTCAACCTTCTTCGGGAAGGAATCGAGGCAATGGAGATTTTAGAAGATCCGAAAATCATAGTGAAAGGTTTAAGCATCGGTCAAATTCAATTAGTCGTAGGAGGCACTCCTTTTCTTCAACTTTAGGAAGGTGTTCTGTAGGTTCAACCCAAAGGATGAATATATTGGTTTGTGACCATTGCAAGGATAAACAACAAGGAGAGAATTGGAGGATAATTAATAAATTTATGGATGTGAATCGTTTGATCATCCATCTTGTGAAGGATTTCCCCGAGGGAGCAAGCAATTTACCCATTCAGGCTCCGAGGAACACCTACCCCGCTTAGAGAGGGCGATGTTTTGCTAAAGGAGGAGTGATTCACACCTCCATACATCAGAGTGGGGGCACCTTCTGATATACCGCTAGGGCACTTGCTAGTCAATATAGGTAAGGGGTCAAAAGGACTGTGAGGCTACAAATGTTATCTTAGGTACCTTTACCTTATTTTTAGTTCAAATTGTTGCTCTAATAGACTTAGGATCAACTTATTCCTATGTTTGGAGTGATATAATCCAATAGTGAGGCTTTTTACTCGAGGAGTTTGAGGTTGGGGTTAGAGTTAGTAGGCCTTTGGGGTAGGATGTTTATGTTGATAAGGTTTTTAAGAGGTGTCCCATAAAGTTCCAAGGATCAGTGTTTCCGGCGGACTTGATGGTACTACCGTTTCAGGAGTTTTATGTCATCTTATGAATGGAATGGTTTTTTGAGCATGATGCGACTTTGGGTTGTCGGACTAAGAGTCTAAATTTTTGTTGGCAAATGGATCAAAGATGTTATTAAAGTGGGAGGGGAACCAATATCTCTCTCGTGTGGTGTCGGGTGGCGAATGGTTTATACAAGTGTGGGGATTCTGATGCTATAGAATCTCCCCACAATGAGAGAGTTAGTAGATATGTTTTCAGAGGAGTTACTCGGACTGTCTCTGGATCAAGAGTTAGAGTTTAAGATTGACGTGATGCATGGTACTTCTCTCATTTTGATTGTACCATACCGACTGACACCAGCGAATTTGAAAGAGTTAAAGGACCAACGGAGTTGTTAGAAAAAGGGGTTCATCTGGTCGAGTATGTCTCCTTGGGGTGCAATAGTTTTGTTTGTCAAGAAAAAGAATGGATCAATGAGGATGGGTATCGACTATAAAAAACTCAAAAAAAGTGACCATAAAGAATAAATACACCTTACCAAGGATAGATGACATGTTTAACCAATTAAGAGGAGCTAGGGTATTCTCGAAAATAGATTTGAGATCATGGTAATATCAGTTAAAGGTGGTGGAGGAAGATGTTCAGAAAATTGCGTTTAAGATGCATCACGATCATTACGAGTTTTTGGTAATTCCGTTTGGCCTTACCAATACACCAAAAACATTCATAGAAATAATGAATCGAATATTTCAACCTTATCTAGATCATTTTGTAGTGTTGTTCATAGACGACATCTTGGTGTATTCATGTTTTGAGGAAGAGCACGACTACAACCTTTGGGTTAGTTTGTAAACATTAAGGGAAAGAAAAATTTATGCAAAGTTTAGAAAATGTGAGTTTTGGCTATCAGAGGTTTCCTTTGTAGGTCACATTATAGCGGTTGATGGGGTTCATGTAGATCCTCAAAAGATACAAGCAATAGTGGAATGAAAGTCGTCGATGAACGTTGCAGAGGTTTGTAGTTTCCTTGGTCTTTTCGGGTACTACCGAAGGTTTGTTAAAGGTTTATAGATCATTACTGCACAAATGACCAAATTGTTACAAAAAGGTGTTCGTTTTGAATGGAGTATAAGAAGACAATAAATTTTGAACAGTTGAAGGCCTACCAAACAAAGACACTGGTTCTGACTCAACCAGAATCTAAAAAGGACTGTATGTTTTTTAGTGATGATTCTTTGAATGGTTTGGGATGTGTCACGATCCGGATTCGGATCCAAGTGTCGAGTTAACCCGAAGAGTTAGGCTTCAGATTTGGGCCCCGAGTTTGAGTAGTTGGGCCTGTTGGACCTTAGGCTTGTTGGACTTAGAGTGGTGTTGGGCTATAGGAGTTTTGAGTTAGGGGTATTTTGGTAAATGCCAAAATGGGATGAATGAGGGAGGGGTTTTTATTTCTCTCCTATAGAGATGATATCATCTCCTTCACCCCTTTCTTCCCATCCTCATCCCCCATTTGTTATAAGAAAAGAATGTTTAAAGGTTGAATCTTTAAAGTTTTGAGCAAGAATCTCATTTTGGAGTTAGTAGAGAAGTTGTAGGTCTGCTAAGGATCTACAAAACAAGAGAAAGAACTTGGAGAGCCTTCAAGAGCTTTTGGGAAGGAGAAGGTCTAAGCATGCTTTAGAGCTCGAGTTTGCTGCTTTTGTTGCTAAGGTTGGTACTCCTCCAACCCTTGAATATCATACATATCATATAATTAAGCTTGCTGGATGTTGATTTCTGGTTTTGTTGTATGAAAGCTTTAATGCCCTTTAATGGTGGATTAGATTATAGTTGATGAAACTTCGTAAAAATGGTGTAGTCATGCTTAGACTCATTTCCTTAAATTCTATGATTAATTTGGGAATAAGTGGATGATTTTTGGATAGGGTTCTAAGTGTTAGAAGTCTCAAAGCTACACCTTTCGTGAAGGGGTATCGATACACTTGAGGAGTGTTTCGATACCCATGAGAGGAAACTTAGGCGAAAAAGGCAGGCGTATCGATATGCCTTGCCCTTGTTTCGATAGCGAGTTGTCTAGTGACAATCACGGTTAGATACTCGTATCGAAGCGGGTAGGTCCTTATTTGTTAACTTTGAGGTTTGGTCAAAGTGTTTCGATACCCCCTTTGGGAGGGTATCGATACCCAGGGGTAAATTAGCCCAAATTCTTATGGATAAAGTTGGAAAGTCTCATAATATTACCTTAGGGGTCCTATGGGTTGCTTAAACTATAAAATGAATATTAAACCGAGAGATAGGCTCCTAACCCCGTTAAAGAGATAATTGAATAGTAATTGGATTCTAGTGGTATAAACCGGTATTAGAAACCATTAAGGGTTCAGTGAGACATTCGAGTTTTATGGCCTACTAGGAACCTTGCTTAGTGCTGATGGGTTGCCTAGAGTATATTATATGATTATGAGATAGCCTAGTAACCTTGCTTAGTGCTGATGGGTTACTAGGGTAAATATTATATAAAAGGTAGAACGAATAACCTTGCTTCGTATTGATGGGTTATTGATATTATATTATGCAGAAGACCAACTAGAACCTTGCTTAGTGCTTATGGGTTCCTTAGCGGATTATGTGGTGTGGAATGTCACGGACCTTGCTTAGTGCTAATGGGTCCCCTACTTCTATACTACTTTGAGGTGACATGGACACCGATATATATATATATATATATATACGAGATAAGAACTTGAGATGTTGTGTTGTCTTCTCTTGTCATGGATATGCTATGTGCCGATAATATGCATCATGATATCATGTGTTTAGGCGGTTATGGTAGCGCCATCGTATTCATGCCATGTCATCATTCATGTTATTTATGCTTATTTTATGCTCTGTTTGATGTGAGCCGGTTGGTTCAGTATCTGCTGAGCTTGTGTAGCTTAGCGTTTCAAAATGTGTTTTCGTGCGTAGGTTAAAGAAAGCTTGTTCGAAGGAGCATCATCGTGGTAGGTTCAGCATCGACATTGTTATCAGAGTAATGTTATTAGTCATAGTGGGCTTTGTACTTGTCAGACCCTATATTTGTAATTGCAACTCTGTTTTATTTTATTTAGTCGAATGCTTTTCAAAAGGGTCGTAATATTTTGGAGCTCCAACTACTTAATTTATCCGGATTTTATACTTTGGATTGAATTTGATTTTATAACTTATGATGGACTTGATTTTGGACTTACTTTGTTGGACTTTTGAACGAAATTTTGAAATATGGATTTTGGGCCGGATGCCCGATGTGGCAGCGAGTCGAGGGTGTTACATTTAGTGGTATCAGAGCTTAGGTTGAGTCGGTTATAGGAAGTTTCCGTGGGAGTCTAGTGTGGTATATAAGTTTCAGATAAGTACATGCCCATTAGTCAAAGTTGTACTTACTTAAATGCTAAAATTTGATGATGTAACCTCGTTTGTTGTTGTGCACAGTAAGAATGCCGAGGAGGAACCGAGTTGTGGAAGAGAGTTGGGATTCTCGAGAGGAATCTGATGAGGAGTATGTGCCCGCTGTGGAGGCACCGTTTGATGACGCAGTTGGTCAAGGGGCCAACTAATTCCTGCAGCTGATCCGGGCGTTGTACCAGATTGTGAAAGCTATACTGAGGTCTTCTGTAACACCTCGAGAGGCACCAGTGGAGAGGGTGCAAAGGCAAGGATTTGTTGACTTTCATGGGATAGGACAAGACAATCCCGTGCAAGCTGATCAGTGGTTACATGATACCAGTTGGATCATGAGACAAATGAGGCTGAGATCTGAGGACAAGTTTCCATGTGTTCTGTCTTTATTGAAAGGCAATTCCCGAGAGTGGTGGGAGACAGTGGAGCTTGTTTGGGATCCTGAACGACCAACTTGGAACGACTTCCTCGATGAGTTCGAGAATTAGTATGTGGATGAAGCCCACATTGACACCTTGAGGGAGCGCTTCACCCATCTTGTGCAAGGGAACCGTTCGGTTTTCGCTTATGAGCAAGAGTTCCTACAGTTGAGTAGGTATGCACGAGACTTAGTGGCCACGGAGAAAATGAGATGTAAGAGGTTCCTAAAGGGTATGAGGAAAGATATCTAGACATATCTCACGGCTACCCCACCCAGAGTGTTTTCTGAGTTGACCGCGAGTGCCTAGTCCTTGGAGCAATTACAAGGGTTGACTTATGGTTCGTCTTCCGGATAGGGTGGTAGTAGTGGAGGTAATAAGAGCTACTCCAACAACTCTCAGTCTTATTCAGGAAGGAATAGGAACGGATGGAATCAGAATCGAGGGGCTTCTATTTAGAGTGCAAGATCGAACTATAGGTCTGAGTCAGCTGGTAGGAGGAGACATTCTACGTCATCTTCGATGTTAAGCCCGGAGAGTTCTCAGAGGAGCTCAGGTGTTCCAATTTGCCATCAGTGTGGGCGGAACCATAGAGGAGAATGTTGGAATACGGTTAGAGCTTGTTACCGTTGTGGTTTATCATAACACTTAGTGAAGGACTATCCCGAGTAGGCTAGAGAGACATCAGATCATGTTCAGAGGACCGATTATCCTAGTTAGAGAGGCTGAGGTGTTACCCGTGGAGGGACTAGTCTTGGTTCTGGTGGTACCTTTTAGTCCACGGCGAGTGCACCAACTAGGTAGTATGCTTTGAGGGCACAGGAGGGTTGTGCGGATACCGATGTTATCTAAGGTATTATTGGTACGTGAAGTACCCATATTGGTACACGTGAGAGGAAAAATGGGGGTTTCATGGAGGGCGTACCAATAAGGCCACCCCGTGTATATGTACCTTTACATTTTGAAAAATTTCAGAATCGTTTTTTGAGTATTGGTAGGCTAGCGCGTACCAGTACCATCTATTGATGTAGAGTATCGGTATAGGTGACCCTCGTACCGGTATTGGGTTCTGGTATTCCAAATAGGTATATCGGTACGGGCGTGAGGAAAAATAATTAATTTGTTCGAATGATTTTTTTGTATCGGTACTCGATGGAGGGGTATCGATATGCGCAGACCAATTTGTCCAAGTTTTAGCATTTGAGTTCGAAGGGTCAATAATTTGTTTTAATAGCCTTGGTGGGTCCCTATAGGCCTAAAGTGAATATTAAAATCGAGAAATGAGAATTTTGACTATGCATATGACCTAAGAAGAGAAATGTGAATATAATGCCTTGAAATGTCTTGATTTGGATACGTGAAATTGTATTGAATAATTGTGTAAATGGTTCATAATCATGAGAATGTTGGAACGAGATTCGGATACCCGAGAGTGGTTTTCGATGTTGTGTGACTACGAAGCACTTGTATGTGAGATTGTGAGGTTTGATTCTTAGTGACTTCGAACACATTCATGGTATATGAGGGTGTGAGGTCTGACACTCAATGATTTCGGACATGCCCAAGGTATGGCAGAATGTGATGTTCGAGGCTTAGTGATTTCGGACACACTCTATTATGGTATATGTGTAAATTGATCGTTAAGAATGCAATGAAATCTTGCTATGATATTGCCATGCATAATGTCATATGTTTAGGCGATTATTGTAAGGTCAATCTTTCTCTTCAGCGTTCAAAATTCTTTATTTTTCGTGCGCAAGATACTAGATGGAGATGAGTTCATGGAGCACAATCAGCGGTAGGTTTTAACATCGATCTTATGGATAACTTTTATAAATCAATTTGTATTTGATCGAATTGTTTTTAAATTTTGAGCTCCGAAGTAATTTTAAACTTTGAACTCATGTTTTATTATTGGACTTTAATGGATTTGTCTAATGAGCCTTGTTTTGGAATTAGAAATAGTTTGAAATTTTTGGGATCGGGTTGGCTTGAGGCACAAATGTTTCACCCGGAATCGAGGGTGTTACAAAATAAAGTTCACACCGAACCATTTTAGACATTGAACAAATACAAAAAAGATTTAAAATATAACGTGAACTCAAAATTTTATACAAATATAAAATAAAATATTAAAAATCATTTTGATATACAAATTTATTTAATTTAATAACGCATGAAAGTTAGGTATATTAAATAAAATATGTTTTAATAGTGTTACCTATAAAAACTAAAGAAATAAAACTTTAGGTACTTATTTCAACCAAAAAATATTAGGCATCTATCTCAGAAAAATGTATAGTTTGGGCACTTATTTTTAAGTTAAATAATTTTTTAACGGTGTTACCTTAAAACACTAACGAAATAAAACTTTTAGAACCTATTTCAGCAAAAAAAACAACATTAAGAACCCATTTCACAAAAAATGTATAGTTTAGGCACTTATTTTTTAGTTAACCTTGATTAAATCAACCCGTGTGATTTTATTAAAAGGGTAAATATCATATAAATCTCTAAAAAAAAATTCAATTTAATTACTAATGTCTATTTTTATTTAATCTTCACTATGTTGTGAATAAAGTAAAGAATAAGAATAAAATGGGAGAACAAATAAGAGAGACAAAAGAGAGAGATTTGTATTATATTCTCAAAGTAGGGATGTGTACAATACTTTCTCCAAAAGTCTATATTTATAGGCATAAGATGGAAACCCTAATTTTAATGGGTATTAAACCCTAATAATAAAGCCCGCTAAAGTTTAATTTAATATATGGATATACACCATGAATAAAGATATTCATAATACTCTCCCTTGGATATCCATGAAGATAATGTGCCTTATTAAAACCTTATTAAGATAAAAGCCTTACAAGGAAAAACCATTGGTGTTTAGGTGCTTTGCTAATTTTTTTAATCATTTAAACATTCTAAGAGGCATGAGAGTGTCCCGTGTTTAGGTGTCTGTTAGGTGTTCGGGAGAAACCTAGCTATAGATCCTTAGTGTCCGAGAGGAACTAAGGGAGGATCTACGTGAGCAATGGGCTTTTAATAGTAACTAGGGCCTAATCTGACCTTAGGTGCTCGAGAGAGACTTAAGTGAGGATTTCAACGACTAAAAGAGTGTGCTTTGTCGATAGGCTAGATAACATTATTGAGACCGAGAGGAGATGTCGTGGCATTTTAGATTGTCAGGTTCCTATGACCCGAGAGAACGTGAGCACTTTAGAAACATCTGTCGTGTAAATAGACACCATAGATGTTAGATGTTCGTAGGAGTAAGGGTTAGGAAGTCCATAGGAACCTCCACCAATCATTCCCAGGAGAGCTCATTAATTGAGGGTTAGTACGACATATTGTTTAAACGTGTTCTTGCATCATGTTTTTGCCTCAGCATTTACAAACTTCTTCCACTATTTTACTTGTCTCTCTACAATCACATCACTATACTCTTCACACACCACTTCCAAACTTCTATCATGCCATCACCATCCATTCCATTTTGCCCTGGCATATTTTAGTTGCTTGCATTCTAAAATTGTCATAGCATTTCACCATCACACCTTCACCGTACATATCCATTTTCACCTATTTCTATCTTTATTTTCCTTTTTAGCTAGTGACACATTTTTTCCTTGACAATTTTGACTTACTGGTTACATCGATCCTCGTGGGAACGATACTCACTCACCCTTTATTACTTGTATGACTTTGTATAATTGCACACATCTGTTCGCATAATTTATAGCACTACACAGAGCGGACCAAGTTTTTGATGCCGTTGTCGGGGATCGGCAAGAGAACAATTTGTCATTTTTATCTTACTTTGTTTTTCTTCTAGTTTAGTTTTACTTGTTTTTCTTGTTTAATTTTTTAGGGTTTTTCTCAGTGCATGTAAAGAAGGTCTACTGACGAACCTCTCTATCCTGTAGTGCCTGAAATTGAGCGTTTGTTTCGACAAAGAAGGCATACTCAGTGTAGAGCTATTGACCCACCAATGCAAGACCTAGTATTCCAAATGTCGGGGTAAATCTAAATGTTGTTGCACCTCGACCAAGGGCTATTAGGGATCATTTAAATCCTATCTTGGATGATCTTAATCCTGGCATCTTGGCACCAGAAATTCAAGCTACACACTTCGAATTAAAGCCTTTCATGTTCCATATATTGAATTCTATTGGGCAATTTGGAGGTATGGCACGCGAAGACGCAAGATAACATATTCGAGCTTTCCTAGAAGTTTGTGACTCTTTCCGTCAACAAGGAGTTCATGAGGATGTGTTGAAGCTCAATCTATTCCCTTATTCCCTAAGAGGCCGAGCAAAGGCGTGGTTTATTGGAGTACCATATGGATCGATGGAGTCATGGGCTAATCTGTGTAAGAGCTTTTTGCTGCGGTATAATCCTCCGAATCTACACACTCAACTTAGAAATGACATAGCTTCTTTTCGACAAGGTGACGGCGAGTCTATGTGCGAATGTTGGAATCGATACAAGGGATTGCATAGCAAGTGTACAAATCATGGATTTCAAGATTGGACTACAGTTGTGATGTTTTACAATGGAGTCAATGTACCTACCAGGATGATGTTAGATGCCTCTCAAATAGAATTTTATTAGATAAATCACCCGAGGAGGCATTTGACTTTTTTGATAGAATTGCCACCAATGACTTTCAATTTCCTTCTACAAGACTCAGAACCGGGAGGAAGGCGCAAGGGACATTTGAGCTTGACGCTAAAGACTCACTATCCGCCCAACTCTCATCTATGACCAACATGTTGAAGAGCATCCAATATTCCATTGAAGTGAAGGAAGTAAAGATGGTCAGTTCACCATGTCTGTTATGCCATGGCAATCATCATGAGAGTGAGTGCCCAGGAAACCATGAGACAACCAATTATGTGAGCAATTTCAACAGGAGCAACAACAATCCCTACTCCAACACATATAATCCAAGATGACGTCAACATTTGAATTTTTCATGGGGAAATCAAGGAGCCAACAATCTTAATCCCCCAGCTAGAAATCAGAATGATCACCAAAATTTTCAGTCGAATATGCCTTGGCATAATCAGAACAAGAGGGCATCATCATCATCTAATACCAGTTCTTTGGAAGCAACTATGCAAGAATTTATTCTAAGTATAAAGACGATGCTTCAAGAGCATTCTAAAGCTATCAAGAACCAAGGTACATTATTACAAAGCCACAGTGCTTTATTGCAAAATCTAGAGAGTCAGGTTGGCCAAATTGCCATGGCATTACAGGAGCGTCAGCAAGGACGTTTGTCAAGTGATACTAAGGTCACCAAGCCACATGGTAAAGAGTAATGTAGCGCAATCACAATAAAGAGTGGCAAGCAGATTAATCAGCAAGATAAGTTTGGGGGGGAAGAAGAGTGATGATTCCCTACCCGAACCTGTGCAAGAAGAAATGCCTGAGCAAATTCTCAAGGAAAAGGACAAGGAGGAAGGTTTGAAAAGTGAACCTGTTGATGGAGCGAGCAGAAATGCCATGGTAAAATTAGTTCCTACCCCAGTAGTGGAGGAAGTTAGACCCCCACCACCCTTTCCTCAGAGGCTCAAGAAGCACAATGATGAGATTCAATTCAAGAATTTTATAGATAAATTGGATCAGCTATACATAAATGTCCCACTATTGGAGGCAATTGACCAAATGCCTACTTACGTAAAATTTCTCAAGGAGATAGTTACGAATAAAAGGAAAGTGGAGAAGTTTGAGACAATTTCCATGGCAAAAGAGTACTGTTCTGCCTTGAGTAATCTACCAATGAAGAATAAGGATCCAGGCAGCTTTATTATTCCGTGTGCTATTGGAGACAAGTTCATTGGGAAAACACTATGTGATCTTAGATCGAGTGTAAATCTGATGCCCAAATCAATTTTTGTGAAGCTCGGCATGGGAGATGCGAGACCCACATCCATCATATTGCAACTAGCCGATCGGTCCCATGTGAGACCATAGGGGAAGATCGAAGATGTCATAGTGAGGGTGGGAAAATTCGTGTTTCTAGTCGACTTTCTTATACTCTATTGTGGGGTTGATGTTAATGCACCTATTATCTTAGGGAGGTCTTTCCTAGCAATCGGTCGCATTCTCATTGATTGTGAGAAGAGTGAGCTCACTATGCGAGTAGCAAATCAAAGATTAACCGTGAACATCAACAATTCTCTTAAGTACGTGGATGATTCTGAAGAGTGCTAGAGCATTTTAGAAGCAGACTCGGAGCTGTCAAGGGAAGATAATCATTTTTTTCACAGTAATTTCGTACAACTGGATGAGTATGAAGAACTTATAAAAGAGGAAGAAGAAGCTAGTGAATTACCATTGGAAAAGCAACAATCTAGTCTGCTGATAGCTAGAAACCATTCGAGCTTCAGAACTCTTAATTTCGAGGAATTCGTTCCTCCCAAGCCCTCATTACTCAATGCACCCAAGCTGGAGTGGAAGATTTTGCCACGACATCTTAAATATGCTTATCTGGCTGAATATGAGACCCTACCTATTATTATTTCTGCAAATCTTAATGCTGATCAAGATAGAAGTTGACTTGCTGTTTTGTCACAGCATAAACGAGCAATAAGATAGACCATGGAAGATTTAAAGAGGATTAGTCCTACCATCTATATGCATAAGATACTTCTGGAAAAAGGCCATGGCAAATCCATAGAGCCACAACAAAGACTTAACCATATTATGAAGCAAGTTGTTATGAAGGATATTATCAAATGGCTCGATGCTGGAGTTATCTACCCAATATCAGACAGTTCATGGGTGAGCCCGGTGCAATGTGTGACCAAAAAGGGAGGCACAACCATGATGACCAATGATTACAATGAGCTATTACCAACGCACGTAGTGACCGAATGGAGGATTTGTATGGACTATCGTAAGCTCAACAAAGCTACAAAGAAGGACCACTTTCCTCTACCCTTCATCAATCAAATGTTAGATCGCTTGGCGGAAAAAGCTTACTATTGTTTCTTGGATGGATATTCGGGTTATAACCAAGTAGCCATAACACCGGAGGACTAAGAGAAGTCTACATTCACTTGTACTTATGACACTTATGCTTTCCGGAGGATGCCCTTTCGATTGTGTAATGCCCCGAAAACTTTCCAGCGTTGTATGCAAGCTATCTTCTCTGATATGGTTAAGGATTATCTAGAGATAGTCATGGACGATTTTTCTGTTTCTGGAGACAATTTCCAGAATTGTCTTAGCAATTTAGCAAAGGTCCTAAAGCGATGTGAAGAAGCTGACCTTGTGCTGAATTGGGAGAAATGTCACTTTATGGTGACAGAAGGTATTGTGTTAGGACATAAAATCTCACACAAAGGCAGTGAGGTGGACAAAGCTAAGATCTAGGTCATCGAGAAGCTACCACCGCCTACAAATGTCAAGGGCATAAGAAGTTTCCTTAGACACGCGGGATTTAATAGGAGATTCATCAAGGATTTCTCCAAGATCTCCAAGCCCTTGTGCATGTTGTTGCAACAAAATCAACCTTTTGTGTTCGATCAAAAATGTCATGGCACATTCATAGAGCTGAAGCAAAGCCTTATCACTGCCCCTGTTGTTGTTCCCCCGGATTGGACATTACCGTTCGAGCTGATGTGCGATACGAGCGATTACGTCGTGGGAGCAGTCTTGGGGTAGCGTCGAGGTAAAATTTTTCATGATATTTATTATGCTAGTCGTACTTTAAATGATGCACAACTTAACTACACTACCACAGAGAAAGAGTTACTTGTCGTGGTATTTGCATTTGACAAGTTTAGGGCATACTTGATAGGCACTAAGGTTATTGTTCACACCGATTACTCAACTATTAAATACTTAGTGACTAAAAAGGATGCCAAACCTAGGCTTATTAGATGAATTTTAGTATTGCAAGAATTTGATTTAGAGGTGGTAGATAAAAAGGGCATAAAAAATCAAGTTGTTGATCATCTGTCTAGGCTAGAAGTTAACCTGGAATGTCATGATAAAATAGAGATTGATGATGAATTCCCTGATGAGAAAATTCTTTATGCCACAGAAATTTTGTGGTACGCTGACCTTGTTAATTTTCTTGTTAGTGGTGTTTTGCCTTTTTGACATGACTAGCTAGGGAAGGAAGAAATTTAGGCATGACACACGGTTCTATTTTCGGGATGAGTCGTATCTGTTCAAGCGTTGTGCCGATCAGATTATCCGAAGATGTGTACCCGAGGAGGAACAAAGAGATATTCTACATCACTGTCACACAGGCCCATGTGGTGGACTTTTCGGAGGCATGAGGACTGCTGCAAAGGTCCTCCAATCTGGTTTTTATTGGCCTACCTTATTCAAAGATGCCCAAGCATTTTACAAAGCCTACGATCGATGTCAGAGGACTGGGAATATCTCCAAACGTAATAAAATGCCACGACAAAATATTTTGGAGATAGAGTTGTTTGATGTTTGGGGCATAGACTTTATAGGACCTTTCCCATTGTCATTTGGAGATTTATACATCCTTTTGGCAGTGGACTATGTGTCCAAGTGGGTTGATGCCATTGCGACGCCGAGGAATGATTCAAAGACGATGCTTAAATTTCTTTATAAGCATATTTTCACAAGGTTTGGCGCACCAAGGGTTATCATTAGTGGTGCAGGCAACCACTTTGATAACAGGTTAATTGCCAAGGCATTACAGAGATATGGGGTAAAACACAAGATTGCCACGGCATATCACCCTCAAACCAATGGGCAAGCCAAGGTTTCAAACCGTGAAATCAAGCAAATTCTGAAAAAAGTGGTGAATCCTAAGAGGAAGGATTGGTCACCAAAGCTGGATGAAGCGTTATAGGCATACCGTACAACATTCAAAACCCCACTAGGAATGTCTCCTTTTAAGTTAATCTATGGCAAGGAATGTCACCTCCCGGTCGAGCTAGAGCATAAAGCCTATTGGACGATTAAGAAGCTTAACTTTGATGCCGAGCTAGCTGGTGAAAGAAGGTTTCTAGAGTTGAATGAGATGGAGGAATTCAGGGCCCAAGCTTATGAAAATGCCAAACTCTACAAGGAGGGAACCAAAAGATGGCATGATCAGACAATTATGCCACAATATTTTCAAGTTGGACAACAAGTGCTTCTATTAAACTCAAGGCTAAAACTCTTCCCTGGGATGCTTAAATCAAGGTGGTCTGGACCATTCGAAATAAATCATGTGTATCCCCATGGAATTGTAGACATCAAGAATATTGATGACGGGAGAATTTTTAAGGTCAATGGCCAGCGCCTGAAGATCTACACTGGAGCCCATGTGATGCGAGATAAATCCACCGTATATCTTCAGGATGCCTGACATACTGAAATATCATGGCATTTTCAGTTTACTCCTATTCATAAATAAATTGTTTCTAAGTTTGTTTTTATATGCTTTATTATGCTAAGTCTTTTTAATGCTTTATTTTATTGTTTTTAGGATGAATATCCACCCTTGGAGGCTGATGGTTGAAGATGAAAGAAAAGAAAGAGCATGAAACCGTACTTGGAAATGTTTGGGCAGCAAAAAGAGACAAAAAGGGGGAGCTTTTTCATTTACTTTAATTTTTTTTAAAAAAGAACCTTTCTCTCTCCCATTTATTTTTATCATACATGAAACCCCCCACCACACCTTTTCTCCGTTTACCCCCACTATCAATTAAAACCTCCTTTTTTATTTCTTTTATTCCTTTTCTCTTTCTTCAACCTCATCTTTTTCCTTTTCACCTCCCACCTCCATAACCGAAAAATCTCCCTCACATTGAAAGAAAAGATTCAAACTTTCTTACCTTTTCTTGCTTTTTTCTAGCTCACAATGGTACGAACAAGGCCAGCCGGCTCAGCACCACCACCTCCTCCCATTTTTGTTAACGATGAGGCAAAGGAGAGATTTAAATCTCTAAAAAATAGGAAGGTATTTTTCGAGCTTGGTTTCCTCCTCTCTGGCAAAGAGTTTGGGCCGGAAGTGCTAGACGTGGTTAAGCACCACCACTGGGAGCGGTTTGCTGCTCACCCTGGTTCCGTGAATGCCAGCTTAGTGCGAGAGTTTTATGCAAACATACAAAGCCCAGACCAGAAAGTCGTTTATGTCCGGGGCAAGAATATTCACTTCACTAAGACAACCATTAATCGCTTCTTTAAGATTCCACAAGAAGTGGATAAGCATGCGAAAAAATAAGAAGAAGCCGATTACGAGACATACCAAGGAGTGAAGGAAGATTTTTGCCTGCCCGAAACGGAATGGAATGGCTAGAAGGCCACGAGGAGGATGGTAAATTGCAAGCGCTTACTTCCACATGCCCGGCTGTGGAATCATTTTATGCGCTAAAAGTTGATGCCTACATCGCACCACACAACCGTAAGTCTAACTCGTCTGATGCTTTTACATTCTATTCTATTTGGATGCCCCATGGACATTGGCCGGATCATTGTGCAAGAAGCCCATGCTTGCTTGAACCGCCCGAAGACCCCCTTATTTTCCCTAACTTGATTACTGCTTTGTGCCGGAAGAAGGAAGTACAAGAGAATGATTTTGATGAGATCCTTGAAGGGATGAAGGGTCTCAATGTTGATAAAGTTGCTGCCTAGATGGACAATGTTGAAGAGCAACCGGAAGCATCACACACTGCCTCTACACGAGGAAAAGCCTCATCTCAATGGGATGATTACCTGGAGCTTTCCCGGAATGCCACGGCAAAAGTGGATGACTTTTCAAGAGACTTAAAGGAATTTTTCAACTATACTAAGAAGAAGGATGAAGTTGTCTAGGCCTACTTGACAAAATAGTGCCCGCACCTAGCCCAAGAGTTCCCTACGTTCCTAGACTCTATCTTGCCTACATCAGGAAATGCCTTGGCCTTTCCAATTGATCCGCCTACAACCAGGAAGGCTGCAACGGACTTGAATAAGGCACCGTCCCCAGTCGATCCATCTGAGGAAGTAAGGCCAGTGGACCCAGAACCAAAGGAACATGCCCAGGAAACTCAAGTCCCTGAACCTGAACCTAAACCAGAGGAACAAGCCCAGGAAACTCAAGCCCCTGAACCAGAACAGAATCGTGAAGTTGCCTCGGTATATTCAGATGAACACGCCCAGGCACATTTTACTCAACAGGACCCATCTCCTGCACCGGAACATGAAAATAGCTTTATTATTTCTCTGTTTGAAGACCTACATGACCAACTAACACAGCCAGAAGAAGCACAACAAGCAGCTCAGCAAGAACCATCACCAGTACCCTCACCCAAGAAGAAAAAATCTAAGCGTCGTCTGAAAATGACGGCTGGACGACAGACGAGCCCACCTGTTGCTGCTGAGAAGACACAACCCTGAGGAGACGATGATGAGTCTGATAATGATATCAGCCCACCCCCGTTGAAAAGACGAGCATCACGTCGAACTGCCATCGCACCACCATCCTAGCCAAGGTACCCTGCATTCATTTGATTACATATCATTTAGTTTAATTTTTTAGTTACATTGAGGACAATGTCTGCCTCAAGTTTGGGGGAGGTGTAATCATTTACTCCATTTTTATTTTGCATGATAGCAGTAGTTAAACAAAAATGCCATGAAAAATGCGTAATTTTTAGGGTAAGTTTTGGATGAAAGTTAGTGATGCCCGATGATGCTAATTTTTTATGTCCAATGATTGAATTGAATATGCATGACTTGGGATTTAGATAGAATCTGCTTTAGGATTAGATTGTGCTCATTTTATTGTTACACGAGTGTATGTTCTCCATGTTTAGGAAAGTTAGAAATTTTTTATAAAATGAAAGCTTGAATCGCTTGGCATGTTTTAATGAAATTAAATGTAAATAAAAAGCCCCCGTCAATTTAGTTTAAAGTTATAAATAACTGTAGAGGGATACTCCGTTATGTCATGGCATATCCATGTGCATATGAGTTACTGAAAGAGGCACAGGGTGATGCTACACTCCTAACTTGCCATGGTATTACCTGGATACTACGTTTTAATAAATGGTAGCTATGGCATGAGTAGAAGGTAGTGTAACGGGTTGGCTCCCCTCGTAACAGTGTTTGTGTAAAAAAAATTATATATATGGGGAGCATTAAAGTTGTTCTTAAATTAGAAAACATGTCTTGGTAGAATAGTGAACATTCCTTAAAAATTTTCTAACTTAACTAAACATAGATTAGATACACACACATGCATGCAATCTTGTTCTAGGGTAGCATTCTTGAAAATTCCTTGAGTCCTATATGTTTATGCCATAACATTTTCTGAAGGCTGAAACTCTGACCATATGCTTGCCTTGATCCTGAACATTGTCATGATATTTCTACTCTGCTAGCTGCTATTCATTACTTGAGGACAAGCAATAGCTTAAGTTTGGGGGTGTGATAACTCTGCAAAAAGGTGATGAGTGCCTAAAAGTCTTATTCTTTATACCAATTTCCCACTCGATTATTGTTAATAAAGGACAAATTTAATGGCAATACTGGATAATTCTGCTTATTTCCATATTTCAGCATCCCAATACTTAATTCATGAATTTATCTATTATTTGGCATAAAACAGGTACAGTTAATGGTTTCTTCTCTTAGACAAGAAACTACCACATAAGTAATGTCAGATAGCATGATGGATGCTGGAAGCTGAAGCTGAAATGCAGATAAGCACCTGCCTCGGCAGCACTTTGATGCCCCGACAGCAGTTTACTGCCTCAACAGCACTTTAATGCTCCGGCAGCAGTTTACTACCTCGGCAGCATCTGAGGCTGCGGCAGCACCTGAAGTGAAAATGCTGATATGATAGGCGATTTGAAGAGAAAAATAAGGTGAACGTTTTAAGACAAGAGGCATAGAAATCGGAGCTGAGGAACACATGGAAATTCAAGGTCAAAGGCCACGCGGGAAAATAATCCTTATAGGAATAAACTAGGAAATAAAATAAATATCTTTTATTTATGTACTTAACTTGTGTTTTACTCCAAGTTGTATTCCTACTTTGGAAAGGTTTGCCCTAGGCCAAGCCTATATAAACCATAGCCTATGTAGAGAGGAGGATATCTCGAAATCATGTTTCATAGAAAAACCTTAAACTCCTCCATCGTCCCCTTGGGGTTTAGGTTAGTTGTGGAGTAGTTGTGGGAGAAAGTTTATAATTTGTTTAGTTCTTATTAATGCAATTTCAGAATTCATAGTTTATTCTCTCTTGGTATTTACTCTTCTCGCATATGAGCTCGAAAGATAAGTATGTGAAGAAAAACCTATTTGCCTAGCATCGGGAGATGTAGGTTCACGAAACGAGAGAATACGGTCTTTGCTCAAGGGCATTGACTAATCTGGTTGAGAGATCAACCGCCCAGGATTTCAGCGACTAACAAGATGCATGTGTTTGGTTGTTATCCGCCCTTAATTCACGCCGGGAGCTATCATCAAGACGTGGGTTTCAACAGTTCTCTTCGCTTAGGGATAAGGAAGAAAACATAAAAGGATGCTCTGTCGAACTATGAGTTGTTGAATTGTCGACAAGGCATAACCCCGCCGATGCAGCTACGGCGACCCTTTGTGCGAACCCACCGAGGCAGCAATTCAACCCCATTGCATTATAAGAACGAAACAATTACATTCTGATTTCACACTACGAAGCACCCTAACCTGCCCCACTTTTCCATCCTTGATTTCTTGATCATTTATCTTTATTGCTTTAATTAGTTTTCCTAGTTATAATCCAACTCAACTATTTGTGTCTTTAATTTTCCATTGTGCAGGAAGAATAAATTGCGTAAGTAAAGCCAATCCCTGTGGGTTCTACATCTTAAATACTTCAATCTGACAAAAGGTGGAAGGACGAATGCTTCTTCATAAAAGCAGGACTTTCTAGCCTCCATCAAAAGGCTATATTTTAAGCCTTTTTACTTAAGTTATTGAGTGTCTTTAAGCCCATAAATGAGCATTTAGTTGCATTTAGGATCATAAAATTGCATGTAGTTTCTAGTTATGCCTTGGCATTTTTTGTGTGGCAATAGGTGTTATTTTATGGGGAAGGTCGTGCTTTTGGTTGATGTTTTGTAGGTAAAGCAAAGTGGGAAGTAGATTAAATTTGTCATGGCATTCGCAGAAGGATAGCGATGGGAAAATGTCGTGGCAAATCTGGAGAACTCCAGTGTTGCACTACAAGACAAGAAGATATATTGAGGAGAGTGTCAACTGGTGCCATTACAGCTTGGCCACAGCCACCACAGTAAGGGACCACTGTCACCATGGCAGAAATGCCATCACGTAAACAGGGGTGCTAAGGGAATTTTCCACCAAACCCTAGGGTTTTTAGCCCACTTTTTAACCCATGGTGACCTAATAAAAGATACATTTTTTAGAGGACTTTTTGGAGGAGCTTGAACAAAGAAAAAGAGGCACCTTTTAAGTTGTTTGCGGCGAAGGAAAGCTTCCACCTTTCTCCTCCAAATTTCGGCCAAAGTGACCTATATTGATAGAGCTTGAAGGGAGTGGCGTGCTAGGTGCCCAAGAGGGGCTAGCACGCTAAGGCGTCCCGTGGAGGTTGAAGATCCGGTAGACTGTGCACACCGAGGGTGTCTTCTATTCTCCTCCCTTTGCTTTATTTTTCATATATTTTAAGAGGATGATTGTGGATGTTTAAGGATGTTATGTGGATGATATTATCTTTAACTTTCACACCATCATGTGTTGCTTTAATTCGGTGGTTGTTTATGTGGATGATTAACTTTTTGCTTTTACTAATATATAGCATTCTATGTGCTTTTGTATTTGCTTTAATCATTGTTTAGGTGCATGTTAGGTGTTCGAGAGAAACCTAGCTACAGATCCTTAGTGTCCGAGAGGAACTAAGGGAGGATCTATGTGAGTAATGGGCTTTGAATAGTAACTAGGGCCTAATCTGACCTTAGGTGCTCGAGAGAGACTTACGTGAGGGTTTAAACGACTAAAAGGAGTGTTCTTTGTCGATAGGCTAGATAACACTGTTGAAACCGAGAGGAGTTGTCGTGGCATTTTAAACTGTTAGGTTCCTGTGACTCGAGAGAGCGGAAGCACTTTAGAAACCTCTGTCGAGTAAATAGACATCATAGGTGTTAAATGTTCGTAGGATTAAAGGTTAGGAAGTCCATAGGAACCTCCACCAATCATTCCCAGGAGAGCTTATCAATTGAGGGTTAGTACAACATATTGTTTAAACGTGTTCTTACATCCTATTTTTGCCTCAATATTTACAAACTGCTTCAACTATTTTACTTGTCTCTCTGTAATCACATCACCATACTCTTCACACACCACTTTCATACTTCTATCGTGCCATCACCATCCATTCAATTTTTCACTAACATATTTTAGTTGCTTGCATTATAAAATTGCCATAGCATTTCACCATCACACCTTCACCGTACATATCCATTTCCACCTGTTTCTATCTTTATTTTCCTTTTTAGCTAGTGACACCTTTTTGCCTTGACAATTTTGACTTACTTGTTACCTCGATCCTCATGGGAACGATACTCACGCACCCTTTATTACTTGTATAACTGTGTATACTTGCACACATATGTTTGTATAATTTATAGCACTACACAGAGTGGACCAAATATCACATAAGATCTTTGAATCTTCATAATTCAATATTTAATACAATCTTCAAATGTTGAAGTAGATTATGCACTAGTGGATAAATCTTTCAAATTATTACTTGAAATGATTCATTGAATATTATTCTTCTGAAGATCATGAGGGACGAAACCTTAAAGAAATATGTTTCGTTTTATCACATTTGATGTATCCACCTTGAGATATAAATTTTGCATTATCTCTTCATAAGATAGATTGTATCTTATCTTGTGAAAGTAATTCACATATCTTCGGGATATGTTTAGCCAAACACATATTTCAGCTTTGACTCATGCATAACAATTATTTAAAGGTAATGATCTTGTAGCACTTAAATAATATTTCTGGATCAACTAAGATATGATGCTTTCAGATCAAATAATGTATATATTGTGCTTTTAGACCAAGAATATCATTACCCTTTTCTCGAGGGTGGAATGGATCGTTTACCTTAAGAGTCCTAGTAACCATAAGGGTGATCAATGAATACGCGTTATGCATGTAAAGTCTCTTTAAATATTTTTCTGTATGCCGATTGATGCACAAGGATTTGTGGAGATCTCTTCACGAGTCTCAACGATATTCAAATCATCAACATACATAAAAATAAAAATTTAGAGCTAAACCTCTTAATAAAAATACTCGGGAAAATAATTCATATAGCATTATGCTAATAAGTAATTAATGAGACGATTATACCAAATACGCCTAAATTGTTTCAAGCCATACAAGATATATTCAATATGATTGAAAAATGTTCTCGAGAACTTGAATTAACTGCTTATAAAAATCTAAATCTTTCCAGAAGTTTAATGTAAATATTACTATCAATAGGCCTATTCAAATAGGATGTAACAACATTCATTAGCCAGAAACTGAGTAATTTTATTTATTGTCAGACTGATGAAAATATAAAACTAGTTGCATCCACCACTGAGGAATATATTTTCCTCATAATCAATTTCATGTCTTTGTGAGAATCCTTGTGCAACCAAATGAGCTTATATCTCATGATTTCTGCTTTTAATTTCTTTTTCTCACAAAGGCTCATTTATATCCACGAGCTTTACAACATTTCAATCTATGAGCTATAGGCCTAAATACTTCTCTTTTCGAAAGAGATTTTAGTTTCGCCTCAATTGCCTCTTTAATGTTGGCCAATCATTTCTTTGTTTATATTGCCCAATTGAAAATGGTTCATGATCCACATCATTAAATAAAATCTCTAGTGCTATATTCCATGCAAATATATTATCGACGTAGATTTAATTCCAGTTCTACTTATGACGAGACATGACATAATCTATTGAGATCTCTTTATTATCAGGTACCTGATTCATGTCAATGTCTCTGTCGAAGTCCTTTTAATCTCTTCTTGAGATTTTCATAATTCATTGATTCCTCGATCAGACCATTATAAAATATAGCTCTTTTTCTTTTTTGAGGATTTCTTATCTTTGGAACTTACTTTTCTACAACGCTTCAAGCGTAAGTTAGACTCATTAGCAACTAGAGTTTTTTCTTCTAGGATATCAAATTTAATCGGAGCATTCATAGCTTGTATACGTGACTTAGTCACCCTTTTAGGGTCAGCAAAATCATCTGGCAATTGATTTGCTAAATGAATTATCCTTTGAACTTATAATTCACATTGTGTAGTACGTGGATCAAAATGAGAAAATGATAATTCATTCCAACTTATTTCTTTCCCCAGCTATTTTTTTCTCCCTCTAATGTTGGGTAAACTGACTCATTAAAATGATTGTCAGTAAATCGGGTTATAAATAAATTCCCTATCAGAAGCTCAAGATATTTAAATCTGATATATATTCCTAACAAAACTCATCTTTGTAAGTTGTGGTGGAGCAATTAGAACATATATCGCACACACAAAAAAATCTAAGATGAGAAATATTTGGTTCCTAACCAAAAAACATTTGTAATGGGGAGAACTTTTGATCATTTGTTGGCTTGATGCGAATTAGTAATACTACATGTAAAATGACATGTCATCAACATTATCAAGACCAATTGTCTTTATAAGATAGTCTGGAAAATATGCTCGTAATTTTATCAACTGAGCAACTAGCCTCCCAAACACCAAGTTACGGATTAATAACAAGGATACATATAACCATCTAGTCGATGCATCAATAAAAATCGTAAAATATATAGATGGTCTTTAAGAAAGGTATATGGGCCCACATATATCATCTTTTATTTGTTCCAAAAAAATTAATAGATTTACACTCTATCTTAGTTGTTAATGATTGAATAATCAGATTGCTTTCATAGCAAGTATCACATGAAATATTACCTTGAAGAAAATTTTAGTTCTTCAATAAGTGACCACATGAAAGTGTCAACAAATTTTTGCATCATAATTGAACCAGGATGGCCTAATCGGTCATGTCAAATAAAATTATCAGTAAACATCTATTTTATAATAGAATGAGCTTCAATTTGTATTAATTCTTTTGTAGTACAATATGGATGACAGTGCATGTAATTTTGTCAATATTTTCTTATTGCCTTGAGTTATACTCGTAATATTGAGATATTCAACATCCCCTTGACTAATATTCTCAATATATTTTTGCAAATATCTTTAAAACTCAATAAATCTCTTTGTGAGTTTGACGAGTATAATGCACTATAAATATGGAATAACGTTCTATTTGGAAATAACATATTTGCTCAGTCAGAGCCTTCTATGATATTAGTACTTCCAGATATAGTACTCACACTATTCTCTTGCATTTAAAATGGGAAAATATGCATAATTATACACCTTTTAATATGTGCTTTATTTCATTCACTTCGGAGAATGAAAAATATGTGCTTTGTACCATTCACTTTAAGGAATGGGAAAATATGTGCTTTGTACCATTCATTTTGAGGAATGGAAAAATATTAAATATAGCAAATCATATCAAATCGGTTATCTATCAAAGATAAACTCTCAAAAACTCTTCCGAAGCATTGATATTTTAGTACTTTGAGATATAGTACTCATATTTTTCATTATATTTAAATAGGAAAATATTTCTTATGCTTAAGTATTGTATGAGTACTTGCACTGTCTACTAAGCATAAATCGTCATAATTTATTGCATATTTTATTCCGGAAGTAATCATATTTTTTAAAAGGAAAAATTAACATAAAACATAAATAAATAATATTTAAAGTAAGTTAACATAAATTAAATTAATATAAATAAAAATAAAATAAAAGATAAGATAAAGTAAATAAAATAAATGGGAAATTATTCCCTTCGAGGGTTATGAGAAAATTAATAATATCCAATTGAGTTGGATTAATAACGCCATAATTATTTTCGTCACAAAGAAAATCTATTTATATTTTCTTTAATTTATCATTCATGATTATGGATAAAGTCCATAATACTTCGGTGTTTGACATGTACGAGATCAATGGTTTGTACCATCACATTGATAACATAATGATTTTTATATGATCTCTATCATTCTTTTCATCTTTATAATTCCACTTCTTGTAGATATAAGCATTCTAAAAATAATCATCTTATGCATGCCTATTTTATAATCTCAATCATCACCACAATTACTAATGTGACATTTATTCTTTCCGCTATAAAATATCACATTCACTTCAGGGAATGGAACAGAGCCAATAGGTCTTTAAAACCTTTTCACGATATTGTGTCTATAGGACAACTTTAATGTGTGAAAAGTGGAATATGATTTTCTAACATATCTTCATTAGTGATACTCTTGCACATAACTGAGTTTTATTCACTAACCATATAGTGAATTATCATGTTTGCATTCACTTCAAGGAATGAAACAAATTCAATAATGATAACTCCGCAAAAAGGCTATATTTTAGGCCTTTTTACTTAAGTTATTGAGTGTCCTTAGGCTCATATAGATTCATTTAGTTGAATTTAGGCTCATATCATTGCATGTAGTTATGTAGTTATGCATTGGCATTTTTATGTGGTAATAGGTTCTATTTCATGGGAAAGGTAGTTCTTTTCAGTTGTGTTGTGTAGGTAAAGCAAAAATGAAAGTTGAGGCAATTTGTCATAGCATTCGCAGAAGGATAGCGATGGGAAAATGCCATGGCAAAGTTGGAGGACTCCTTTGCTGAGTTAGACGACAAGAAGATATTTTGATAAGAGTGTCAACTGGTGCCATTACAGCTGGCCGGGACCATTACAGCCTGGCCACAGCCACCTCAGTAGGGGACCACAACCAATATCGCTGGACCACAGCCACCTCAGTAGGGGACCACTGTCACCACTGCCAGCTCTGTAGAAATGCCATCACGTGAAAGGGGTCAGGAATGGAATTTTCATATCTTTTAGGGTTTTTCACCCCTTTTAAGGTATAGTGACCTACAAGAAAAAGAGAGGCCTTTTGAGGAAAAAGAAACACAGAAAAAGAGGCACCTTTGGAGTGATTTGCGGCGGTGGAAAGCTCCTACCTTTCTATTCCAAACTCCAGCCGAAGGGACCTCCATTGATAGAGTTCGAAGGGAATGGTGTGCTAAGCACCCGAGAGGGGCTAGCACACCAAGGCGTCTCGTGGTGGTTGAAGAACTAGCGGCCTGTGCACACCGAGGGTGTCTTCTAGTCCTTATTTTGCTTTATTTTTCATATTTTGATGAGGACGATTGTTGAATGTTTAAGAATTATGTGGATGATATTTCTTTAACATTTCGCACCACCATGTGAGCTTTGTTTAGGTGGTTAAACTTATGGATGAGTATCTTTTGCTTTTATTTAATATATTGTCTTCTAAGTTTTTGTATATTTGCTTTGCTCATTGTTGATAATCATTTAGGTATTGTAAGAGGCACGAAAGTGTCCCGTGTTTAGGTGCATGCTAGAGCACTCGAAAGAGGCGTAGCTATAGATCCTTAGATCATCCGAAAGGAGCAAAGGGGGGATTTACATGAGCAATGGGTTCTAGACTGCAAATAGAGCCTAGTTGGATCCTAGAGCACTCGAAAGAGGCGTAGGTGAAGGCTTCAACGACTAAAAGGAGTTTGCTTTGTCGATAGGCTAGTGCTACCCTCGTGACAGGCGGATGCCGTGACATTTTAGTGCTACCATGTGACAGGCTTCAACGACTGTGTATACTTGCACATACGTGTTCGCATAATTTATAGCACTACACAGTCGAACACCAAATAATCGCATGGAATAAACATCATTCTTGCATTCACTTCAGGGAATGACATAAATCAAATAATTGCATGGAATAAGCATCATGCATGCATTCAGTTCAGGGAATGCCTCCCATAAAAATTCATGGATCAAGACGATTTTCTTAACTTGAACTTGGGAAAAGTCTATAGTTGAGTTTTTCGACATAAAAATATTGCTTTCAAGCAAATATAGATTTTATAATATTCATACTATTAAATAGTAATTTAATTCTCATACGCGGCGTTGTTAAACCAGTCCACAAGGTCCTTTGAAAAGAACCTCCTTTGAGACCAATAGCCTCGCAGAATGAGATGTCCAGCCAATATACTCAGATTAAACTAAAATAACAAAGAATATATTAATTAATTAAAGGTTTAATATTTATTATAATATCATGTAATACTTATAACATGATTAAAATATAAACTTTCATCATAATAATAAAATAAACAAATATTTATTATAAATAAAGACAAAAAAATCTCAAATTAAATAAGTAAAGCATACCGGACTTTCCACTAATTTGAATATATGGTAGGTTTAATCACCAATATTTTGTTAAAATATTTTTCGGGAATTATCGACAAGCACCACAGTAATTGAGCAACTGTATGGCTACACAAACATCAAATAATCAATGATTTTTCAAAAATTAAAAATCAAGTCAAAAATCAAGAAAGAAAGATAAATCGATAATTAGAACATAATTAAGAGAGGAGAACTTATCTTTGATTCATGATAGTAACAAATTCTTTTCAATAACTTCTTTTAGATTCAAACAATAAATATCTCCATTGGTTAGAGTCTCGTGCTGATAACGTGTTGTGAATAAAGTAAAGAATAAGAATAAAATAGGAAAAAAAAGATGAGAGACAAAAAAGAAAGATTTGTATTATATCCTCAAAGTAGGTTTGTGTACAATGCTTTCTCCAAAAGTCTATATTTATAGGCATAAGATGAAAACTCTAATCTCAGTGGGTATTAAACTCTAATAATAAATCCCATTAAAGTTTAATTTAATATATGGATATACACCATGAATAAAGATATTCATAACACACTCCTATTTATCTCTAAATTTTATAATTTAATCGAATATTTATTATTAATAAAAATATTTTTATTTAAATGTTAATACTTAATAAAAATGAAATAAAATAAATATTTAATGTTAAATTAAAAAATCTAATAAAACAATCTCAAAACAACAAGAATGAAATAAAACAAGAAATGAGAAAGAATTATTTTTTTAAAAGTTCCCTTGGCTTAAAAATTTACATAAAATCAACAAGAATCACAAGCTACTCTAATGTTTATGTTGTGTAGGTTTTACTTCTCTTCAACAACGAGTCATGTTTCTTTTCATCTACTTTAATTGTTCCTGTAAGAACTTCTCTACTTCGTTCTTATGATACCTAGATGCAATCAAGCTCTCACTGAAGCTCATTGGTTATTGCTCCACGTAATCACCGTCGTCTTGTGTTAGGAACCTTTTCCAAGTTTATAAGTGAGAGTTTTAAACTTTAATTTTGTATTAGTTAATTAACGTTAAAATTTGTTAGTTGGTTTCATGATACGATACGTTTTACTTGAGTGGAAAACACTCTTGTTTCCTTTGATAGGGTTTTTTATGTTGTTAGCATGAAGACAGTCAATTATCGAAAGTTTGGAATGAAAATTTCTTCTGCTTCTTGAATCTCAGTCTTTTATTCTTCTTAATCTCATAAAAATTCTTGTTACTTTAAGTTTTGTCTATTACAAAGGTATCAGACTGCAGGTCATCCTCGGAAATGGTGAACGAAGTGATGACGAGACATTAGGTTACGATAGCGACTCAGACAGCTACTCAGAAAAAAAACAGACGTAGTATCATTGGGGAATGAAGAATAGACAGGGTTAACCCAAATGAAAAGCTGATTGGAGAACTAAATAGATACCAAAATTCAAGGGCTAAGGGGTTGGATAATGACGGATTTACATCGACTACTAAAAATTACTTTGAAGAAGAAAATTATTTTTACGGATATACCTAATCCTTAGGATGGAATAATGGGAAAAAATTTGGTAACTCAGTCATCGAAAGGTACATCAACGGTAGAGCTGATAAACAAGAAAGACCACGACTAGCATATGTGGTTACAATAGATAATGAAGGCTTTCAGAGGAACCAAAATTAAACCAACAATTTTACATATAAACTACCATACCCTAAGTTTAATGGAGAAGACTTTGGGGGTTGAATGTGTAAATTGGAGCAATACTTCAAAACTAAAGGTGTCCCAAAGACAACTAAAATTAGAATAGTTTTGCTCTATTTGGAAGGACGAACACTGCAATAGCATCAGTTTCTGTTAAAGTCCCAAGGTGATTTGAATTAAATATGGTGACACAACTAATTACTACTGATGAAAGAAATATTTGCACCAGATGATTTTCATGATCCATTTACAGAACTATTGATCGTGAGACAAACAAAGTTAATAGAATAATTTTACGAAGACTTCATTAGTTTAATTAACCAACATCTAAGGAAAGTTTTCAACACTTTGAGGAAGCATAAATTATTTGCTAAGTTGAACAAATGTTGCCTTGGAGCCAAGGAAGTTGAATATTTGGGTATGTGATATCCAATGAAGTAATACCTATGGATAAGTCTAAGGTGGATAGTATTATGAAATGGACTACTCCTAAGTCAATCAAAGAACTGAAAGGGTTTTTGGGTCTGTCAGGATACTATAAAAAATTTATTAAAGACTACGGACTGTTGGCCAGAACTCTTACCAATCAGCTTAAAAAGGGGGGCTATAGTTGGGGAAGGACGGAGATTGATGCTTTCTAGAAATTAAAGAAGACTATGTGTAATACTCTAGTTTTGAATCTGTCAAACTGTAACACAAAACAAACAAAGCAAGTTAATATGACGTTAAACACAATTCTATAATAAAAATAAACATATAAAATGGAAATAGAAAAATCACAGAAGCCACGAAAAAACCAATAAACGATTCTAAAAAACTTAGACCGAGGCCTGTGCTATCACAGTGTCCTTAAAACAGATTCGTCCCCTCCCGGAGCTGGAGTTTCTATGGAACGTCTGTCTCCCAGGATACAACGGTAGACTACAGCAAATAGAGCAACGCAACTTTAACTGCAACGGCGAACTTCACAGAAGCAGAACACTATCAAGAATTTGGCTAGAGGATGCTTTTTGGTTTTTAGTGTAGTGAAATATGAACAAGGGGTCTCCTTTTATAGTGTTCATGCAGGAGACATGTTTAATTACAAAATTAATCTGTAATTAACAATTCTTGAAGAGTTACAACTCCCAGAATTTAAAATGGTATTTTTCACAGAATTAATCCAAATAAATTGGAGGTTATAACCAGCTGAAGGGTCTGCAACTCCATAAAAGGTGGCTTAATTCTATATTATCTGCTGGAAAAAAATAAGTCAAAAAAGTAGAAAAGAAAAAAATTGTCAATTTAGAAGTCAACTGATGCTAGCCTACGGCTAGGTACACCTATGGTGTCTAGTCCAAGCCTTTGACATATTTCCAATAATAATATGAAGAGCTTTTATATATAAAGCTCAATGTGGGATATTCTACTTTTCATCTTATTTTTCCAACACCATGGGTGTTACATTGAGCAACAATTTCTCATTCACCCATTGAACATTTTGAGCATATAAATATACAAATTTAATCTACTCTTGTTGTAGATTAATAATACATTTAGTCCCAATTAATTTGATTAATGAAACCAACTCAAATTTACGCTCAAATGTCCATGTACCATACCATTTTTCCAACACAAACTTCCAAAAGACATTCATAGTGGAGGTAGATGCTTCGGAGTTAGGAGTTGGGACAGTCTAGTTACAAAAGAGAAGTTAATTGTCTTTTTCAGCAAGGGATTGGGTCTAAAACATCAAAAACTCTTGATTTTTGAAAAATAAATATTAGTTGTCCTTATGATTGTGTAGAAGTGATTCCCTTATTTGAATAGAATATATTTCAAGATAAAAAAAAAAACATCAAAGTCTGAACTTTTTATTTGAAAATAAAATTATAACTCATGCACAACAGAAATAGGTAGCAAAAATGATAGAGTTTAATTATGAGGTGAATTATAGAAAGGGAGTTCACAACAATGTAGTAGATTGTTTGTCAAGAAAATCTAATGCTACTAAGGTGAATTGTTGAAATTTGACCACTGACACTATAAAGAAGATTTTATGTCAAAGAAATTTGTTGTATGTTAAAAAAATAATGATGATTTGCAACATCTTAGAGGGATATTACAAACCCTTCCAATGCCATATATTATTTGTCCTGTTTGGGCATCGATTTTATAGAAGGATTGTCAATCTCAAGTAAAAAAGACTGTATTTTCGTAGTAATTGACAGGTTGACTAAGTATGGAAACTTCATTACTTTGCAACATCTATTTTCATCTAAACATGTAGTTCATATATTTTGAAAAAACATGTTTAAATTACATGACATGCCTGGGTATATAGTATGTGACATAGATATGATTTTTATGAGTGTTTTTTTAAATGAATTATTAAATAAAATGGGGGGACTGTCACTCCATCAATTGCTTATCATCCTATAACAGGTGATCAAATAAAAAAAGCTCCATAAGTGTGTAGAGGGGTATTTGAAATGCATGTTATATAAAAAATCAATTGAATGGAATAAATGATTATGTTTGACAGAATGGTGGTATAACTACTCTTTTATTTTACAATTAAAACTACAACTTACCAGGCTCTTTATGGCCAAAGTCTCTCTGTTCATTTGCCTTACATTGCTGGAGACTCAATGGTAGAATATGTGAACAAAACTTTGCAAGAAAGAGAGACAGTCATTAAAATGATTAAGTTCCATTTGAGAAGAACCAAAGATAGAATAAAATTGCAGGCTATTAAAAAAAAGATTGAACATGAAGTTCAAGTAGAGTTGTAGGTGTTTTTAAAGTTACGATCCTATAGAAAATAAACTATGAAAACTAGAACTTGTCAAAAGTTGGTTGTTAAATGGTTTGGACCCTTTGAGATATTGCACAGAGTTGACAAGGTTGCATACAAGCTGAATTTACCTTTAATTCTAGAGTACATTCGTTTCATGTGTCACATTTTAAGAAACACATTGAAAATGATTTATCTCAATCTGAGCTGCTTGCTATGGACCTGATGGAAGCATCAGTAAAGAGCCAGTTAGGATTTTAGAATGAAGGATTGGCGAAAAAGGGAATCGAGTTATTAGAGAGGTACCGGTCGAATGGTTAAACTCTTTCCCTAAAGATACTATATAGGAGGGTCTATATCAACTACAAACTAAAATTCTAAATTTCGATCCTTGAGGACAATGATTGTTTGAAGAGAGAAGCTTTGTCAGGGACCTTTTCTAAATTTACCGTTGGAAGTTATAAATTTAAATTTTTTATTGGTTAATTACCGTTAAGAGCAGTTAGTTGGTTTAATGATACAATGCGTTTCACTTGAGTGGAAAACGTGTTCGTTTTTTATAGTTTTTTATGTTATTTTTAAGAGGAGAGTTTGTTATCGAAAATTTAGAATGAAATTTCTTTTGTTTCTTGAATTTTAATATTCTCTTCTTCATAATCTCATAAAAATTCTTATATCTTTAAGTTTTTGTAATGACTCAAAATAAAATAAGTAAAACTGTATCGTTTTACTTGAGTTTTTTTTTATTAGTTATATCTTTAAGTTTTTTTTTTATTAGTTATCGTGAAAATGAATGAAACTATGTCTTCTTCCCTTCTTCTTCTTCTTCCCTAATATTCTGATTCTTTTCTTCCTCTGCTCTGTTCTATCTTCTTCTCCCTTTAAATATTTTGTTCTTTGATTTTGGATTGTTACAAAGGCATCAGATCTCAGTTGAATCCTCTTGAATGATGACGAATCAATTACACGAAGAGTTTATTCGTTTGGAAAATTCAATAGATCGAATGTTCTATGAGTTTCAAGTTAAATTTTTGGAGGATGCCAAACTGCTATTCGAGAGGGCTTTCGAAAAATCAATCAATTTTTCCGTTATTAATCCGCAAAGATTGGATGACTCATTGTTGGGGCCTATTTCCGTGGAAGCAAAGAGTCAAAATTCGACAACGGAAATCTTAATTGTAGTGGAGTTTGTTGATCATCAGTTAAAACCACCACTGGTTCAAGGTGTTGCGTCGACAGATTCGGTAGAGACAAAACAAGAATTGATGTTGATAGGATCTAACGAGCTCAAGTAGTTCGACGAATCATCTGTGATAACAGACTTGGAGTTGGATGGTTTTGATGACCTATCTAATGAGTTGCCGGAAGGACCACAGGACAGTGGGTATACACTAGAAGAGGTCAATGATACAAAATGGTCAGATTTTAGGGAAGAAGAACACGGACTGTTGGTAGTGCAAGTTTCGAGGTTTATAATTTTAGTTGTCAATGCCGAAATGCAGGGGTTTGTAAAAAATATGGATCAAACTATAATCTATCTCATATAAGAGGCTGCTAAAGATTGTTCAAGTGTACTTGATGCTGTGGGGAAGATACTTCCTCAAGGAATATCCGATGCCCAAGTTGAGAGTCGATTGCAGTAGATGATTAGTAAAGCGGTTAAGCTACTTCCTAAGCTTTTGAAGCAGGCTGGTAACCATCAAGAAACAATGGCTACTTATAGACGTGTACTGTTCAATCCATGGAAATTAGACGACAATTATTGTGGGAGAATTCAAAAAGCATTTGCAGTTTTTCTCTTGCACAGTGGATTGGAGTCTGATCCTCCTAGTTTGGGTGCTCAAGCTGAGGGTGCTTATGTACCCAAAAATAATTTGGAAGAGGCTATTCTACTTTTGTTGATTCTTATGCAGAAAATTCATCAGGGTGTTGTCCAGTGGGATCCTTCGGTTATGGATCACTTGATGTATGTGCTTTCTTTATGCAGCCAAAATCCTGCTTCATCAAAGCAACTTGAAGAGATCAAGCCTGGATTATTTCATCGTACTGAACGTTGGAATTTCTTATCTCTTTGTTGCAGTGGTGCAGGTCAGGACAAAGTCGCCTTGAATGTATTGAGAAAGTCTTTGCATATAAAGGAAAAAACTAATATTCTCACGGCGTTATTGTTGGCTGCCAAGATCTGTAGTAGGGATCCTCATCTTGCAGATAACATGAATTCCCTGATACGATCAGTGTTGAGAAAAAAATGTTCAATGGTGTTTATAAATGTCGACAGAAATTTTGAGTTTAATGATCCATATGCATTTAGGCTTTTATAAATGAAGACTACAATTCAAGGTGCTAGGAGTTTGAGTACAAATAAGGAGTATGTTCAGGTTTATCCATTCTATAGGTTAGTAAGTGTTGTTCTAACTGCTAGAAAAGTGATTGTAACATTTGAATATGAAAATTTCAAAACTGGGGATAAGTGTGAATATTGGGATTGCAATGGTACTACTTATAATATTGAGATTGTTGTCATTTTTGTTGGTGTGGATGTTGCAAGGGAATTTAACCAAGATTGACTTACCATGAATTATAACATGAATGAAATTCCCATAATGAATTGTGAGAAGTTGATTGCTATTGAAGACATTGATACAAGTTATTTGGTTCTTGTGGTTGGGGAAAACTCTACAAGAATGATCGAGAGTCCAAGGTGTTTGATCACATATCCAATGTAAAACAAATTAATGAAAAAAAATATAATCTTCTTGTTGCCATGCCTACTTTGGAGGCCATTGAAAATGGTGTTGCTCCTATTCTGATCAGCCCTGGCATTACAATGGATGTCCAATGCATTATTGATATAATGAACCATCTTCTAATTTGTGAGATAGCATGTTATATGGGTTATTCTTTGGCACGAACTATCTTTTCTTGCATTTATTTTTTTTGGTTGGATAGAATTGCTCCACAGGCCTTACTGCATTCTTATTGCAGAGCAGTATGTGCAACTTACAAGACAGTAGTGTGGGTTATTTTAGATGTTCGTACATATGAAAAGGAGGCGGTGAAAGTGGCAAAATCTCAACTATGTGCGATTGTTTTTCATGAGACTAGTATTCCAATATTTGACATGAAGAATCATGAATTGAACAAAAGAAGTTTTTACCATGGTGGATTTTCTTTTGCTAATATAAACTTTGGAGAAATGTTGTCTATTCTTGCAGCAATGTCAGTTAAAGCAAAGAGAACTTTCGGGAATATTTGGTCTAACCATTTGAAGAAAAGCAAAGATATTCGAGTGTTACTCAAGGATGATTATTTCAAGATTTGACTTTTGTTTTACCTTAATCTTTGAGGACAAGGATTTGTTTCAAGGGAGGAATATTGTAATGACTCAAAAATAAAAGAAGTAAAACTGTGTCGTTTTACTTGAGTCTTTTTTTTATTAGTTATAGCGATTAATGAAACGCTGAGTTTAAACTAGAATTGTAGGGTCAAAATCCCAATTGATTATGTTTTTCTGGTTATCGTGAAAATGAATGAAACTATCATCTTCTTCCCTTATTCTTCTTCTTCCCTAATATTCTAATTCTTTTCTTTCTCTGCTCTGTTCTATCTTCTTCTCCCTTTAAATATTCTGTTTTTGATTTTGGATTGTTACAGCTTCTTTGGTTACACCTTGCGTGAAACTAACTGTAAGGCAACTCCCCAAGCTCTTGTTAACGAAAAGATCCCTTGTCTTACACTTAACGACTCTCTTTGTAGAGTCTAGGAAACTGGTTATGTAGATTTCAAAGATTGGAAAATGACGGAAAATAAAATTTGGCTTTAGATTGAAAAAGCTTTAAAAACAAAGGATTATTATGAAAGACGGAGAGTTAGGTATAAGAAGGTAGAGTTGATCCATGATAATCGATAAAGTTGGAAGGGTTTATAAAGGAATTTTTTAATAAATTATTAATTTTATATTAAAATATTTAATTTAACTTATTTTTTATCAAATATTAATATTTAGATAAAATAATATTATTCATAATACTAAATATTATACTAAACTATAAAATTTAAAAATAAATAGGAGTTATTTTAGGTAAAAATATATTTTTTAGTATTTTTAGTGATTAAATTTTAGAAAAAAAATGAGTGACTTATCATAATAATTTTTCCTTTTAATAAAATATGGCGGGTTGAATTGACTAAAAGGCAGCTGATATAGAGCAATGTCGTCTCCCGAAAACATTAAGGATGTGTTTAATTCACAGAATATAAGATTATTTTTAAGAATACGATTTTCAGAATGTAGCATTACTTGACATATTCCTAGAAATATTACCTTACCTTGTTGGGTTTATTTGGTAAGAAAATAAAATGATAGTATTTAGTTGATAGAATATAAGATTATTTAAAAGTATTTTTTACTTGATTATCCTTAGGGATATTTTATTTTTAATCGTTTAAACTTCTAATATTAAATTAAAAATATTTATATTAAAAATCATACAATTATTTTTTTACAACAACTATACTTTACAAATAATATTATATTTAACATATTATAAATGTAATTAATATATTAAAAAATTAAAAAAATAATTATAAAAAATTATAAATATTATATTTACTTTTATCGTACCGTATAATAAGAAATTTAGTTAATTTGTTAGTATTAAAATAATTATATACATCATAATAAAAATAGTTTACAGTTAAGAATTTATCTTAAGATTATATTTTATTAATAATGATCAAGTTTTTTTAATAAGTTCGCATAACCAATTTTTTATTCCCAAAAATAAGTTAATTTTATAATTTTGAATTTTAACTTATTTATTGTCAAACCAAATTTAGGTAAACTTGAATGAATTATACTAGTTTTATTTTCATAAACTTGAAATTCGAAATCTCGCATCAAAATATGATGTCTAAACTTGAACTAATTATTTTTATCAATAAGAAACACCTTTATATAAAATCAATGTAACAATGTCAATCTAATGATTTTATTTAGATATTAGATAATAAAAAATTTATAGTTATATTTTTTTTTCTTTTATTTAATTAAATTAATATAAAATAAAATTATTTAATAAAATTTTGCCATTTAAATATGTTATAAAGGATTCAAATTAAGAAAACTCATTATTTCAAGGGTAAATTTATTTAAGGTGAACGAAATTGACAAATACCTAAGGCAAGGGTGGGAATCACATTCCCGGAATGTTGGTAAAAAAATACTATTGTTGGTAATAATCATTTCTCAGTTTATGGGAATAAGGACAAACCAAACATTTGAATAAGATTTTGAAAGAAAAAAAAAATTACTACCCCTTATAATAATTTTTTTATAAACCAATGAACCCTAAGGATAACAACATGGAATAAAATGAATAACGCCGAAAATATTAAGGAGACACAAGTAAAATAACATTAAGTACTAAGTTAAAAACAAGAGTTTGTTAAGGAGTAAAAATGTGCATTAAGCATTTTTGAAATGATTTTATATGTTTTTATGACTTAAAAATATATTTAATATTTGAATTAGACATCTTATAAATTGGTACATAAAGAATATTTATTCTCAAGTTGGTATATGAATTAGATATTTTTCTCATGTTGATACCTAAAAGTATTTTTTTTTCTCTTCAATTGGTACTCGAACTTTAATTTTATCCATTGCTTTGATAGTTTTATTAACTTATTTAGTCCAAAACTTATGCATGCTATTAATTTGATTATATTACAAATTAATTTAATAAATTTAATCTTCCATATTTATAAACCATATCAACTTAATCAAATTTCCATGATACTTTTAAACAAAGCGAGTCTATCAGATCAAAACAATAGTTCAATAGTTGCATTTTATAATAAAATATAAGTTATTTTTAAATTTTTATTATATTATGAAAGTATATAATATTATGAGGAGAACAATGATTTAGGAGAATAAAAAAAGTAAATTGATAAAAATTTTAATATATAAGGTTAAATTTATTGTTTTATGACGAATTAGAACCAAATTGATAAAATTTATAAGTTTTGTTATCAATTTGTAATAAGATATATAGTCCAAGTACTAACTTAAGAATAAAAATTCAGTAAGTATTAATTTCGGAAAATATGCCTAGTTTAGATACTAATATGCGAAAAAAATTCTTTAAGTAACAATTTGAAAGAAAGTGTCTAGTTTAGGTATTTAATATATATTTAAGACTTTTTATTATAGTTCTCAATAATTCTTTTTAAATATTTTTATAAGCTTTGATATTTTATTCTAATCTAGGGCAAAATTAAGAAACCCTAATCAATGTCTTCCTAATTTTTTCCTTTACTTCGATTCTCATTTTGAACTTTGAAACAACTGCAATTGAATTCCTGACCATTGGAAATAATGTTTAAAAGTTTTTTAGTATAGTTGTTAATGTTTTGTCTTTTTTTACAGGTTTAAAACACGTGAGTTGAAACGCAACGTTTCATTTAGAGAAATTAATACCAAAACACTTTGTTTTTGTGGTTAACAAGATATAAGGAAAAGCATGTTGTAGTAGTTGGTTATGAATTTGGATATGGAATTTCTCTGTCTATGAATTTCTATTTTTTTCTAATCCAATCTACATTCTTCTCTCCTTCCCTCGATTCTTGTTCTTGTTTGGTTATTGTTATTACAAAGGCATCAGAGGCCTTGTTCGAATATAAAATCATGCTGGAGACGTGGAGACAAGCAACTTTGATAACCAGTGGAGATTCAACCACTGAAGCACAACCTCTAGAATGGAAACCGGAAACCAATCGGCTTCAACAAGAGCTACACACTGAGATTTCAAGGTTGAAAAGCTCGATGGATGATAAGATTGAAATGATTTAGACATCTATGATGGCAAACATGCAAAAACTGTTAGAAATGGCTTTGGGAAGAAGTTAGATGTAAGTCCAATGGCTGAGCCGCCTGGAATCCTTCCTAGTTAGTGGGTCTCCCAGCAGTCGAGACTAAAGAAAAGAATAAAACTCGAGTAGTGGAAGAATCGATTCCAAGTGCATCTGTGATTAATTTGGTGAAAAAAGATGACCAAAAAGGGAGAGGTATGGAATCAATGAACTCAATTAACTTAAATTAGTTAATGTATCCTAAATTTGATGGGTTAGAATTTAGAGAATGATTGTATAAGGTGAAATAATATTTTGAAGCTGAGAATATTCCTAAAAAAAAGTAAGTTTCGTATAGTGATGTTACACTTAGAAGGTAGGTCTCTTCAATGGCATTAATTTTTAACTAAGTCTCATGCTAATCGGAATGTTGTAACTTGGAGTGAATATTTGGGGTGAATGCGTGAACGTTTTGCATCTAGAGGGTTTGATGGCCCTTTTGCTCAATTAATAGCCTTGCAACAAAGAGAAAATATGAGTGTGGATCAGTTTTATGAGAAATTTATTAATATACTTAATCAAGTTCAATTGCTTGAAGTTTATGTTCTTAGTATGTTTAAGAACCATCTAAAAATCGAGAACTGTCAAATGGTAAAATTGTTACAACCTGAGTCCTTGATAAAAGCCTATCACTTAGCCAAGCATTTTGAATCAATGTTGCAATCAACTCAAAGAAATTCTGGAGTAATCAATTCTGTGAGACAGACTTTTGCAGAACCTTCGACTTTGATTGTACCAACCAGGAGCTATAATAATATATTCAAAGGGAATTTGAGTATTGGGAATCAAGGGGTACAAACATCTTCTAAGTTCTCAAGTACTACATCAAGTTCTATTGGTTCTAAGTTACCTAACAGTGGATTCACTAGGAATGAAGGAAGAAGATTCACGTCTAGTGAGATTAAGGGAAAAAAAAGAATATGTTTTTGGTGTGTAGCCAAATACACACCAGGACATAAATGATTTCTAAGTAATTTCAATGAAAAATTGTGAATTGGTTCTTGGAATTCAATGGTTGATTCAGTTGGGATCATGTTCAATGGAATTTTGCTTAGTTGACTATGAAATTTTGTGAGGAAGAAAAAAAATATGGTTTTGACAGTACTTCCAGCACAACCTTTACAACTGATGTATTTTAAGATATGTAATAGAATGTTGAGGAGGATTCATAGTCCTTGTACAACTTCAATATGGATATTGAAGTCTCAACTGAAAGTCAAGAATGAGGAAAGGAGTTTGGCAGAGGAGATGCAATAATTGTTGAATAAATTTAAGGATATATTTGCAGAACCTCAAGGGTTGCCACCAGACAGAAAACATGAACATAGAATAGATCTGATAAATAAGGTTGTTATTGTTAAGATTCGAACTTATAGACACCCTTCCCATCAAAAAGATAAAATTAAAAAGTTAGTTGAGGAGAATCTACCAAGTGGAATAATCAAAAATAAAATAATGCATTTTCCTCTCCCATTGTCAGGTTAAGAAGAAAGATGCTTCTTAAAAGATGTGTGTGGATTATATGAAGCTCAATCAGCTTACTATGAAAGACAGTTTTACAATGCCCATAATTGAAGAATTATTGGATGAGTTAGGGGCAGCTACTTATTTTTTTAAATTGGATTTGAGGTCAGGATACCACCAAATCATAATGAGGGAGGCTGACATTCTTAAAATAGATTTTAAAACACATAATGGGCACTATGAAGTTTTGGTCATGCCCTTTGGACTGACCAATGCTCTAGCTACTTTCCAAGGTCTCATGAACAAGATATTCAAGAAGCAACTAAGAAAGTATGTTTTAATTTTTTTGATGATATCTTGGTATACTCAGCTAGTTAGGAATTACATTTGCAACGGCTAGGAGAAGTGTTAACTGTACTGAGAACCTAGAAAGTGTATGTAAAGAGGTCCAAGTGCTGTTTTGGAGCTAAAGAAATTAATTATTTGGGATATGTGATTGCTAAGGGTAATATATCCATGGAAGATGCCAAGGTCCAATGCATCAGGGAGTGGTCAAATCCTAAGTCAGTGACAGAACTCAGGGGATTCTTGGGATTTTTAGGCTATTATAGGAGGTTTGTAGAGCACTATAAAATCATAGCTAGACCCTTGACTGATTTACTCAAAAAGGAAGGTTGAAAGTGACGTTTAGAAGAAGAATTAGCATTTAATAAACTAAAGAAAAGCTATCACCATTTCACCTATTCTAGCCTTGCCAAACTTTGAATTGGAATTTTCAGTAGAGACAGATGCTTCAGATCATGGTTTTAGAGCAGTTTTGGTACAACAGGGAAGACCTCTAACATTCTTTAGCAAGGGCTTGGGTCCTAGGTACAATGGATTATCTGTGTAAAAATGGTTGTTGTACTTATGGCTGTAAAAAAGTGAGTTGTGTACTTAACTGGAGGACATTTTGTGATCAAAACAGATAACCAAAGTCTAAAATTTTTGACTGAGAAAAGTCATCACCTCCTTCCAACAGAAATGTAAAATAAAGATGATGGGATATGATCATGAAGTACATTATAGAAAGGTTATTAACAATATTGTGTCTGATGTGCTATCAAGAAGACCTAGGGAAGCTTGTTGTTTGAGTTTGACAGTGAACCATGTGACAATTGAGCTGTAGGAAAGAGTAAAAGCTTCTTGAAAAAGTGATGAGAGGTTATGCAATATTATTAAGGCAATATAAGAAGAAAAACAAAAATATCAAAAATATAGTTGGGATAGAAGGTTGTTGAAAAAGAGAGGAAAATTAGTAGTAGGAAATAATCTTGAATTCCATGAAATACTTTCATGGAAGTGCTGTGGGTGGCCATTCTAGAGCTCATGCTACCATTCACAGATTGAATTCTGTTTTCTATTGGAAGGGTATGAGAAGAGAAGTAAAAAGGATAGTGAGGGAATGTTTGGTTTGTCAAAAGAGCAAGGGGTACTTGAACATCCTAGAGGCCTTTTACAGCCACTACCAATATCAAAGACTATTTGGGAGTCCATAAGTATGGATTTCATTACAAGCTTACCTTGGTCGAGAAAGAAGAATTGTATTCTGGTAGTAATTGATAGGCTTTCCAAGTATAAACATTTTATTGCCATGTCACATTCTTTCATAGCCAAGGATGTATTTCAAGTGTTCTTAGAAAACATATTTAAACTACATGGACTATCAAATAATATTTTCTATGATAAAGACAGGATATTCATGAATACTTTCTAGAAGAAATTGTTTGGAAAGCTGGGAGTAGTTGTGTTGAAATCAACTACTTACCATCCTGAGACTGATGGTCAAACAAAGAGGTTGAACCAATGTTTGAAGACCTACCTCAGGTATATGAATTGTGAAAGGCCAAGCGAGTTGAGAGAATGGTTACACCTTGATGAATGTTGGTACAATACTACTTATCATTCGATCATACAAGTAACTCCTCATCAAGCTCTGTATGGGTAGGTGCCTGCAGTACGTTTACCCTATGTTGCAGGGGGAATCCTTGGGCGTTATTATGGACATAAGCTTACGGCAAAAAGAAGCATCATTCAAAATATTAAAGTTTTACGTGAGAAGAGCACAGGACAAGATGAAAATGCAGGCAGACAAGGGAAGAAGAGAGTATGAGTTGCAGATTGGGAAATGGGACTTCTTGAAGCTAAAACCTTATAGGCAACAAACTGTAAATGAAAGAAGTTTGTATTTTCTCTTGAACATAATTATAATAATTTGAATTTTTGAATAGACCAGTTTAACCAAAAATATGGAGTGAAATTTTTGGTCTCTAAAGAAAATTTTTTCTTGTTCTTTAGTTTTGAGCTTGGTAACGGATAAGAAAAGATGAAGTTAAGTGTGTATTATGATGTAATACCTTATTTTTAGAGTAAAAATAGCCAATTTTCTATCTCTTTTTACGGAGGCTTTATGAAGGTGATGCACCTTGTTCTCTGCTCTTTTTCTCACGTCTTTGTCTTCTTTCATCACCTCAATCCCAAAGCAAAGGTCCAATCCTTGTTTTTTAGAGTGTTGGGTTCAAATTTTTGAATTACGGGGTTAAAATGTATATCAAGTGATCTATATTTTAAAGAAAAAATCATTATGTTTGATGGACGATGAGTTTCGATGGAGGTTGAATAAGAACAATAAGAATGAAAATTTTAATTTTATTTCTTGTTATAGAATTATACTTTTAGTGTCTTTTAATCTTCTAACAATATTATAACTTTTCTTACAACATTTTCTTCCAGTTAAAGAAGTGTGATATTCTTAAAAAAATCTTAAGAAAAAGAATTTATATACTGAATTTGGAATTTTCATTTTTAGTTAAGGAATTAAGGTTAATATACTACTAACTCCTATGTCTTTATGGGCATTTATAATTAGATAGCTTGTAGCTTGGTTTGATATTTTAGGTTTGTTAACTATTTAAGATCACTCTAGGAAAAAATTAAAATTAATGTTAAAGAGATGTAAAAATAGTAGGAAACCACTTAAACTATCTTCTATAAATTCTAGATTTGATTTAAACTTTTTTCATGAAGGTTTAGGGTGTTGAGAATGATTTATAAGCTTCATAATTCGAATTATAGGCTATTATAGAATTAGTATCAATATCCTTTTCTTTAAATGATAAATTCAAGCAAAGTTTGAAGCGAATATCGGTACGAGAAAAGGCTATATCAGTATCCTTGTTTCAATCAAATTCTAGTAAAAAAATAGTGTATTAGTATGCTTGAAGAAGTATCAATATCGATAGAATATCGATGAAAATGGATATGATTTACGTTAAACTAGATGAAAATTTTATGATAATAATTTAGACTTGATATCCAAATATAACATCTAGGTCGAACGTGTTACAAAAATTCTATCATTAGTGAATGATTTGATGTAGAGGCTTTAGAAATTTGATTCAATTTGTAACTTCCTTATACCCAATCATATGTTATACTAGTTCTATGAGGTCATATTATACAAATACATATAGAAGTCTTCTTAAACAGTTGTAGAATAAAACCCCAAACATATATTATGATTTCAAAAGTATCAGAATAAGTATCACACGTAAACGTACGCTAGATCAATATGAAAATGACATTCTAGTTACAAGGTAATGCCATAATGACAGTTTTAGCAAATAACAAGTCTTAAAATATATAGGCCCATTCACCTAATCAAATACAATATGGTGGATAAAAATATTACAACGATATTGTAGTGTGACTATGTCGACCCTTCAAGTGCCAAGTCCAAAGGCAACCTATCCAAGTATCTTAGGAGAAAAAAGATTTTGGGTGTCAGCTAAAAGGCTCAGTGTGTTTCATCAAGTGAAAAAATAAAAATATTTAAATGTTTCATATAAGTTTAAAACTATTCATAAATTTATGCTATAATATGCAACCAAATTATTTCTCAAAACATAAATACCCTCCAACCAAACACCGATAATACAATTCCCCACAAATTGTATTCAAAAGGTTTTTACCCTCAGCCTGAAGGCGTAGAAGCTTACCTAAAGGAATGCCTTAGATCCAAAATGACTTACCCTAGCTCATTGTGAATATGAGATTAACAAAAGAATTTACCAATTGGATAAGATTTGTAAATGCAAATACTTCATATCATAATTCCAAGAGTATACCTCACACAAAGATCAAACAAACCAATGCATCTACTAACAAAATTTAGATAAAAAACTTTCTCATAATACTATATAGTTAAAAAATCAATTCCAAATCAGAAATATAATACATATAGAACATACCTCAAAAGCTAGACAGTGAGTTCAGATTATTGAATACCGACCTTGCTACGATCTGCAACGATGGTAAATCCTAAACCAAAGCGAACATAAAGTTGTTAACGAAGTAAAATATTATGAATTAATCAATTAATAGAGTTTCTAGGACTATACAAGTGACTATACGTGTGAACTGGGCAACGTGTAAAGAGGAGCTAGGAAGGACAGACGAACGGCCGGAAGAGTCTCGGGCACCTATAATGCACATTAGCTCGTATTAGAATAGGTCCATATAACTCCTTTAAAAGAATATCTATTAAAAATGCATGCTTGAGTTTTAAGTCAAAATAGAGGCTTTCAGGTTAGAATTTTAAAAAAACTGACTTCATCAATGAGCTTAGAATGTCGAAAAACATAAAATATGAGTTTTTAAGAAGAAATTTGACTTTTTGGTCAAAGTCAATGGGTCAAAGTCAATATAGTTGACTTAGACGAATTAACTCTGACGGGTTGACTCGGACAAGCTCACTCGTATGGGTTGAATCGAATGGGTTGAATCGGACGAGTACAGGTCAGATGGTTTGGATTATCGGGCCGAGTAGAATCGGATCAGAATCTCATTTGCGTTTAGAGGGACTAGGATAGGATAATTCAGGCTTGGGTTATGGGCTTGGATTGGAAGGGTTTAGGCTTGCGGTAAAAGGCTTATCTCAGATCAAAACAATCATGTTTAAATCGATTCACACAAAGTTGAACACCTATTTTCATCAAAATATAAACCTATTCTTTTTCAATCCATCATATTTTCAAATGTAAAACCAATCTTTTCAATAAAAATTCTTTTTATTAATTCTTTATATTTTTTCTTCAAAATATCTTCATTTTTCTTCGGTTTTACTTGTTTTTAAACCTTGGAAGGGTTGGATTAATTTTGGAGGTGAGAATCATTCATAACTCTGAAACCTAAAGTTCTTCAACTAAATTCTTAATTTATTGTCTAATTGCATCAATCTTTAAAGTCTTGAATCAATAAAATTGGTTTTCTTGATAAAAATTCCATTATTTTCTTGAATTTCGTTCAAGGATTTTACATGGATGTTTTTGATGCCTAAATACATTAATTTTGAAATTTTTAGATGTAATTAAGATGACTTTTAAGTATCTAATCCCGAACCTATGGTTTAGGTGGTGTTTGGAGAGGTTTTCGGTGAGTTTCGGTTAAGTTTTATGGTATTTTTAGAGCTACCATGTATTATGATGTTTGGGTGTGTTATAATGCACTAAATCCACTAGTTTTGATGCTTGAATCAAGTCAAGAGGTAGAGGAACAGGTTTGAAGGGGATTGGAAAGCCGAAATGCATTTTTGAGTGACTTGTCGAGCATGTTTCGATAAATTGGTGAGTGGATTATGAGGGCTACTAATTTGGTAGGGTCTTAATTTTCTTTAAAGGTTTGGAGGTGTAGGTAAGTTTTGAAAAACCTCTCTATTCTCCGAAGTATGTTTAAAGTATTGCTTTCTTAAAGGTTCTCATATTATGCCTCGTTTTTACTATGTTTAGTCATGCTCGTGTTATACTTGTAAATATGTGAATATGTATGTGTTTGATAACTCCGCAAAAAGTTTTAGGCCTTTTTACTTAAGTTATTGAGTGTCTTTAGGCTCATATAGGTTCATTTAGTTGCATTTATGTTCATGACATTGCATGTAGTCTTCTAGATATGCCTTGGCATTTTTATGTGGTAATAGGTGCTATTTAATGGGAAAGGTAGTTCTTTTTAGTTGTTTTGTGTAGGAGAGCAAAAATGGAAGTTGAGGCAATTTGTCATGGCATTCGTAGAAGGATAGCGATGGGAAAATACCATTGCAAAGCTGGAGGACTCCTGTGCTGAGCTAGACGACAAAGAGATATTTTGATAAGAGTGTCAGCTGATGACATTACATTCGGTCGGGACCACTATAGCCTGGCCACAACCACCTGGGTAGGGGACCACAGCCAATATTGCCTGATTACGAACCACCTCAGTAGGGGACCATTGTCACCACTGCCAGCCCTGTAGAAATGCCATCAAGTGAAGGGGGCAGAAATGGATTTTTGCCTATCTTTTAGGGTTTTTCACCCTTATTAAAGACATGGTGACCTAAGGAAAAAAGAGAGGCCTTTTTTAGGAACAAAAACACAGAAAAGATAGACCTTTGGGGCGATTTTGCGGCGGTGGAAAGCTCCCACCTTTCTCCTACAAACTCCGACGAAGGGGACCTCCATTGATAGAGCTCGAAGGGAGTGGTGTGCTAAGCACCCAAAAGGGGATAGCACACTAAGGCGTCTCATGGTGGTTGAAGAGCCGGCGGCTGTGCACACCGAGGGTGTCTTCTAGTCCTCCTTCCTTGCTTTATTTCTTTTATATTTTCATGAGAATGATTGTTGAATGTTTAAGAAATATGTGGATGATATTTCTTAACATTTAGCTCCACCATGTAAGCTTTGTTTAGGTGGTTGCTTTTGTGGATGATTATCTTTTATTTCTATTTAATATATTGCCTTCTATGTGTTTGTATATTTGCTTTGCTCATTGTTGATAATTATTTAGGCATTGTAAGAGGCACGAAAGTGTCCCGTGTTTAGGTACATGCTAGAGCACTCGAAAGAGGCATAGCTATAGATCCTTAGATCATCCGAAAGGATCTAAGGGAGGATCTACGTGAGCAATGGGTTCTAGACTGTAAATAGAGCCTAGTTGGATCCTAGAGCACTCAAAAGAGGCATAGGTGAAGGCTTCAACGACTAAAAGGAGTGTGCTTTGTCGATAGGCTAGTGCTACTCGAGTGACACGAGATGCCATGACATTTTAGTCTATCAGGTTCCTATGACTCGAAAAAGTGGGAAAACTGTAAAAACCTCTGTCGAGTAGGTATACATCGTAGCAGCTATATGTTAGGTAGGGGTAAGGGGTAGGAAACCATAGAAGTCACCATCAGTCATTCCCGAGAGAGTTCATCAATAGAGGAAAAATACAATATATTGCTTAACGTGTTCTTGCATCCTATTTTTGCCTCCGCATTTACAAACTACTTTCTTTATTTTACTTGCTATCTTGCAATCACACTGCTTCACACTCTTACACCACCACCATACATCCACTATGCCATCATCATCCATACCATTTTGTCGTGGCATATTTTAATTGCTTGCATTCTGAAATTGCCATAACATTTCTACATAACACTTCACCTTACATATCCATTTTCTCTTGTTTATATCTTTTCCTTTGTTTTCCTTTTTAGTTAGTGACATCTTTTTGCCTTGACAAAGTTGACTGCACACTTTACCAGAAATCCTCGTGGGAACGATACTCACTCACCCTATTATTACTTGTATGACTGTGTATGCTTGCACATATATGTGTATTCACATACATCATTTATAGCACTACATAGAACACACCAGTGTTCCAATGCTCATGAAATTTTTTTACAAAGGTTTTTATATACATATGATGCTCCAACAGTTTTGTTTTGAAAACATGAGAAAAATAGTTTTTACTGGTTTATGCATTTGATGATGTGTTAGTGGGATGCATGTGGATTACCTATTGTTTTTGACTTAAAACTTGAGCATTGGTTTTGTTTTGTGTTGGATATTGAGATGATGTAATAGGGATAAATTGATCGATCAATAGGATGTGTGTGCACTATAATTACAAAATACGTACGTGTATTAAATGCCTTAGCGATGCATTAGAGTTGATTCTTAGAATGTTCTATATGTGTTGTATTACATTCAAGCGTGGCTTAACCCGGATGATAAGGTGAGATTTCATGATTGGTTGTAATCCATCATGGGTATGACTAGGCGGTTTAGCTTTCATAAGTGGCATGTTGGCGGTTTAGCCTCATGCGTGGCATGTCTTGGCATTGTCCCTGTATGCGAGTTTCCGTTTATCGCAATGATTAGAGGTAAGACTAATCGGATCACTAATACCAACACGAGAAAATACAAGTGTAATGTTTTTATTAATTTTATTGCAAACAGAGTTTGCGAGTGTTTGATATTGAGTTCAAACGTTTTATAAGCCTTGCTAAGTAAAGCATGTAAGACTTGAGTTTTGTGGCTTAGCACCATGTGATGAAACACTTGTTGATTTTTACTATTGTTGGCATTGTTAGCAACGAATGATTATTTTAATTAGAGCATGACTTGTTTTAAAATTGATTTTGGTATATTATGGGTTGTATTACAAGATGTTTTTAAATATGTTTTTACTCTCTCACTAAGATTATGCTTAGCCTCTCATTTACCTTGCAATGTAGAGTATTCAATGTGGAGGCAGCAAAGAGAAACAATGATCCAGGTAACCGCCAAATGAAAGGTCAAGTATGTCTTTATAACATTAGTAGTAATGAGAGAGCAATAAGGATGAGTTATCATATTGCGAATATTGTATATGCCATTGAAACCTGACATAGTTGTATGCTTATACATATTGATGATATTCAATGTTGATGTTGTTCTTATATGTGTATTTGTGATTGTTGAAGTTGAAGCATGTTTTTAGGAGTTGATATCAATTAAGCTAAGGAACCTTATGTTACTTATGTTTTGTTATGAGCTAAGGAATCCTTGAGTTATTGGATTTTATTATTAAAGAGTGAATTCATGATATTTTGAGTTAGTAAATGAACTTACATGTTAGATACTTTTGAGATTAATAAAGTAATTGGTTTCGAATTCATGTGTCTTCTATGATTACGTACGATTTTACTTGATATTATTGAATGCTCTTACATGTTGAGTGATAATTATTCTATCTAGAGAACATGTTTTGATATGTGGTTTATGGCCCTTTAGGTGAAATTATGCCTTTAGAGTATATTGGCTACGTTTTAGTCCCTAAACATCTAGTATGCGATTAAATGACTTATAGAACTCGCTTTAAGCTGAAATTTGGGACTTAATCACGTAATGGATTTAATTAAGGGTTGGTAACTTAAAATTCATAAATGGTCGTTATAATTCTGGAAAATTACAATTAGGTCCTTATAACTTGTTCGGTTAAATTAGTACTCGATTCTTTTCGGTTTCCATTGCAAATAAATACAATCCTTGCATGAATATGTAGGATCTAATTGAATCATTTGGATAAGATAAAAGAAAAAATAGCACTAAAATTTAGGGTTGTTTATCAGGGTGAGTCTCCGAATTAGCCTCGGTATTCCCCGTGTAGCTCCTTTGAGCCGAGTTGTATCTAGACCGAGTCAAGGGGGTTACATACACTTTATGTGCCTCTTGAAATGCTTGCCTTTCTTGATTGGTTTGTTATAGATTGCTTGAGATGAGTGTTTTTGGTATCTTAGAACCCTAAAATGTTAGATTTCGTATTAAGGTTTGAATTGATGTAAAATTGTTAGTAAATCACTATATATGCCTCATATAACTTGTAAGAACGAAATGAGATTCAACCATATAGTTTAAGATGGGAAATTTGGAGATTTTCCAACCTAGAACTATATTTTTCTAAAGGGGTATCGATATATGGAATGACTGTATTAATACGCTAGTGTATTTCGGGAGGCTGTTTGTTACAGGCGTATCGATACACGGGAGAGTGTATCGATACCCATAGAAAGATTTGAATTCCAGAATCATTTTTGCGTACCGATATGGGAGGTATATCGGTACCATTATTCCATTGGGTTGAAGATAACTTCGAGTATCGATACACATCTGGGTGTGAATCGGTACAGGTAATGTATCGATACAGGTCTTTTGCGTATCATAATCGGGTATTGATACGGTGATTTGGCATATCGATACGAGTATATATTTTAATTTATTCGAACCTAGTTGGCGTATCGATATAGCAAGGGGATGTACCAATACTGAGGGTCGTACTGATACCCTACTAGAACGTATCGGTACGCATAGAGCAATATGTCCAAGAAAATTGAGTTAGAGTTCAGGGGTTCTATAATTCGAGGTAAGGGTCCCAATAGATCTCTAAATGCAAAAAATGAATTATAAAACTATTAAACTAAGTTTAATGCCCCAATAGGTGAAACTATGACTAGGGACTTGGTACTTGATGCATGGTTTGAATGTAGTACGTTTCCTTGAGGGGTCCATGGTGGATCGGACAATAGCGTATGGTGGTTAGGATCCTTGTTGTGTGCTGATGGGACATCAATATATTTAAGGGGGTTTTGATTAATTAAATAATCTAATAAGGATCTTGTAAATGAACAAGTGTCTTTATGTTGTCTAACCTTAATTATGAGTGATGCCTTGGATAAATTTAACGGTTGGGTTATATGCTTGTCATAACTTGGAAATATGTGTGTATGCTTGAGGAGCATGGGTTGTGAGTATGTCTTAATAAAGGAATCTAGATATCCTAGAGTTAGAGCATGGGCACATGGTTAAGGGGATATGTACTTTGGGCTCTGTGAGCGAGTACGTACGACGTATCCACGAGCTATGTGATATGGATATGGTTCAAATCTATCCATGGCTATGATGATCCGGATAAGGAAATACAACTTGATGGGCTTTGTGAGCATCAAGCAACTCGAAGGGCTATGTGAACTTCAATAACCTGATGGGCTATGTGACCTCAGGGATGGACTGTTTGTGTCTATGTTGATCTAAGTATATCCCGGACGTATCTATGGCTATGTTATCCAAATACGATCCAACCCAACGATTATGTGATCACGGAGAAACCCGATGACTTTGTGAGTAAGGGTATAGTAAGGCAACGTTTAGCCAATAGTTATGGATGTTGTATGCATCTATGTATGTTATATGGTTTAATGGTTGATAACCTTTATACCCTAAGTTGTGTGAGTAGGGTAAAGTACTTATAACTCGATAGGTTGTGTGATCTCGAGTAACTCGATGGGCTGTGTGAGACCGAGTAGGTAAGCCTGATATGACACTTTATCTTCTAAAATTGCATTTTCTTGAGATAATTAAAGAGAGAACTCTAGCTAAGGTAGACTAGGAGATGAACCTTAGTTTAGAAGACTTTTTGTGCACTCTTGACTATCTTATCATGCATGCTTGTTTTATGATATTCATGAATTGCAGTAGAGTAAAAATGTACCACTGAGCTTTGTTAGCTCAGCGTGCGAAATTATGGTTTTTCCGTTGCGTAAGGGACAAGTAGCTTTGGAAGAGCACATCGATGAGGACTTCCCAACACCGAAACCGTGAAAGAGTACAATACTTGGTCTTTATTTTGGACTTATTGTATTCATAGGAAATTACCACAAATCATGTCTATATTTTATTTTGGATTTTAATTGAGTCGGTTGATGTATTTCTAAAAGGATCTTTGATCTCCATTTTGTATTACTTTGGGTTTTATGATGTTATTCAAATGGTTGGACTAATTTTATGAACCTTTGGATTTTTGAAAGATGAACTTTTTAAGCAAAAATTATAAAACGAGTTTTGGGCCGGATGTCTAATGTGACATCCTTGTTGAGGGTGTTACATGTACAATATACATATATCAGTCAAAGTTGAGTCTAGATTCAAACTTGAAAATTGATCATCTAATTACTAAAACTATTCAAGTTATTCAATGTTTTATTTTATAACTCATATTTTTATTTTTCGAATTAAATTTATAAAATTATAATTCGGGTCAAGTTGAATATTTTTTCACGTCGGGTCGATTAAAAATTTAAATTTTCAAATCAAATCAAATTTTACTCACCCTTAATCACAAAAGTATTATATATTCGTACATACTTTTACTCTTTTAATATTATACATAATTTTAACTTAAATATATTAAATAAATCTCATCCATTTTTTCGCAACTAGTTTTTGATTCACAAGTATATAATTATTTTTTAAAAAATAAATAAAAATAATTAAATGTAAAAGTTGTCCAAATTGTTTTATCATGCCAGGTGTGTTGAATTCTGAAAGTTGTTAATGGTTTGGCCTTGGGATACCAAAAAACATTCATCGCCCTTATTTTCTCCTTAAACAATTCAATTTCATATATTTCTTCTGCATTGAGAGAGATCAATGAAAACAAGAAAGTGAGCTAATACAATGTTGGCGTGAATGAAAACTGAGAGTTATGGGCGTCAACATATGGGGATGCGACGATGGCAAGATAGAAGATGCTTCTTCACTAGAGATTTGGTGGTTGATTAACATAAGAGCCATTCTAATTGCTCTTATTTTTATAATCATTTCTCTTTTATTCAAGAAGTTTTATGTTAGATTCTTTGCAGCATCAATGTCTTCTTCTTCTTTATTATCATCTGCTCTTAATCTTCCTTCTGCTTCTTCACCTAATTCTCGATCAAGGTAACTTTTTAATGCTTTATCATTTTAATTTTTCTGGGGTTTGCTTTATTAATTTCGTCTCATTTTTTTCATATGTTAATGTCTTTTTGTTTTATTTGCATAATTGTTTGGTTTTGTTAGTTATTATCTTGATTTTCTACCATTTTATCTTATATATATTTGTGGGATTTCCAGTTTGTCATGTTCTATATCAGTTCTTTTTTAAAGTTTTCGGTTTGGCTTCTCAGTCAATTTTAATGTGAAATTTCGATATTTATAGATTTTCCATCACTCTTGTTATGCATTAGCTTCTTCATTTTATTATCGTAGAAATAAAATTAATTGTACCTTCAGTTTTACACTTTATATCCTTTTATTGTCATGATGCTCCTTTTTGAATATATATTATAATTTTTAATTTTTATTTTACTTTACCTTGAATTAATTATGGCGGGAGAAATTTTCTCCATGTCAATCTTCATAAATTCAACTGTTAAAATTAAAATATTATCATCTTTTACTGCTAAAAATATTGATTTTCATAGTTTAAAACTATGAATATATTGGGGTTACTTTAATATGTTTCGAAATTGCCTTATGTTTTAACTGACATGAAACCTCTGTCTGTATCTGTAGAATCCCAGAGATTGTGAATGATTCAGATTTGAAGTTCTTAATTGATAATTTGGATGAGAAATGCAACGATGATGAGAAATGGGAGAATGTAATTGATAAGAAAAATAATTTTTTATCCTACAGAGCAAAGTGTTGCAAACCTAAGGTTTGATTTACTTGTTTTTTCTCTAATGACAATATAGTGATGTGAAATGATTTTTTCTTATTAAATTGTAAACACAAAATTGATGAATATGCAAGTCTGATATACTTACTAGGGCTGTGTGTATTTTAACTTTCCCAGCCTTATTCCCTGTAAACTCTCTGGCTTTCATTAGTATATGATTTTCTGTTTTGAGAGAATTATTTCTAGTGTACATAGTTTTCCCGACAATGCTCAAAGTTATTTTTATTTTCATTAACTAGTCAATGTTCTGGCCATTTAAAAATTTAAAACTAATGTTTATGTGCTGAGCCTATTGTTTTATTTTGTCGGTTAGTAGATTGTAGTTAGTAGATAATATCTTTATCTTTATTAGTAAATATTATTTTTTTTATTATAATCTCTTTTAAGGGATTATATCTCTTAGGATTATTATCTTTTCAATCTTATAGTTTCTTAAACTAGAGACTTGGTTTGTATATATAAAGATGTAATGTACTATTGAAATAATATGAAATAGAGTACTATTTTCTACTATATTCTACATACATTTTCTCACAAAATAACATGGTATCGGATTAGGTCGATCCAGTCTCCTATTCTTAAATCCTTCTTGATCTCTCAATCTAGTTTTTTCTACTTCTTCTTCTTTCGATGGCTTCATTCATGGTGCCAACAGTCCAGTAGATAAAAGATTCTTCCTTTACTCCAAACTTCAATTTTGACAATAAACAAAAGAGGAGGAGATCTTGGTGTGACCATTGTAAAAGGGTTGGACATGGGGTGGATCGATGCTGGAAATTACATGGAAAACCAACAGAATGGCAGCTCTCTGTGTCAAGATTTTAGAAAGTTCATCTTGCATCTCATGAGCATTTTTCCAATAGCTTTAGCAAGGAGTAGATTGAAGAACTTCAACAAATTTTTCATTAACTTTCGTATAAGCCTGAGTCTACTGCTAATGAAGGTAAAACTTCTTACCTGGCCACAATAGACTCATTCAGTTGGATTGTAGACTCTGGTGTTTCTGACCATATGACAGGAAACCTCGCTTATTTCACACATATAACAACTGTAATTCAAACTCCTCTATCAAGTTTGCAAATGGGTCTCTCTCCAAAGTAAAAGGAAGTGGTTCTATTCAATTGAATGAAAAACTAGTTTTGTCTGATGTTCTTTATGTTCCCAACCTAGCCTGCAATTTGTTTTATGTGAGTAAATTGGTTCAGAATGTTAGGTGTGTTGATAATTTTGGAATTGATGGTTGTATTTTTCAGGTACAGGACTCGAAGATGCTGACTGATAGTGCTAGGTTATCTAATGGTCTTACATCCTAATGAACTACCCTCTCATACTTCTTATATTCCCAATTGCCTTAAGGCGTCAGGTTTTTCTACTAGCCTTTCCAATGATATTATGTTGTGGAATTATAGATTAGGACATCCAAATTTTACATACCTTGCAAAGTTGTTTCCCAAGTTATTCATTAATAAAAACCCTACCTCTTTTACTTGTGAAGTGTGTCAAATGGCAAAACATACTCGACAACCATATGTTCCTTCCACATTTAAATCAACTTCCCATTTTCTATAATTCATAGTGACATTTGGGGCCATTCTAAAGTTAAAGTCTATTTGGGTGTAGATGGTTTTTTTCATTCATTGATGATTACTCTAAGACTACTTGGACATTCCTCGTGAGGGAAAATGCTGATGTTGAGGTAATTTTTAAGAATTTCTTTCATATGGTTGAAACACAATTTGACAGGCACGTTAAAATTGTAAGAAGTGACAATGATAATGAATATCTTTGTAAGTTCTTAGTATCTTTTTTTAAAGAAAAGGGAATCTTTCATCTCACATCCTGTGTAAACTCACCTCAACAAAATGGAATGGCGGAGAGAAAGAACAAAGATCTCTTAGATGTAACTAGATCCCTTCTGTTTTCAGCCAAAGCATTTAACTACCTTTAGGGAGAAACCCTTCTTACTGCAACTTACCTCAACAATAGAATGCTAGGATTGTATCTTTAGTAATTATATAAAGACTGACTTAGTATTCTAGGTAACAAAAGATAAAATCCTAAATATGATTTCTAAAGATACCACAATGGATCCAGGTTTAAAATTTGGCAAGGATGAAGTTGGGAATCCAGCACACAAAGAATCTTATCAACGATTAGTTGGAAAAATAATCTATCTCTCACACACTAAACCAGACATTGCATACTCAGTAAGCATCGTAAGCCAACACATGAGTAATCCTCAAGTGAAACACATGAAGGCGGTTAATAGGATCCTAAAGTACTTGAAGTTTACACCAGGTTCCGGGCTTATTTTCAGGAAGAACTAGGATAGAATAGTGAAGGTTTACATAGATTCAAGCTAGGCAGGTGAGCTAACGGATAAAAGATCTGTAAGTGGTTATTGTACTTTTGTATGGGGTAATTTGGTTACTTGGAGAAGTAAAAAACAAATTGTGGTGTCAAGAAGAAGTGCAAAGGTAGAATTTAGGACAATGACTCTTTAGATATGTGAAGGAATGTGGATTAAAAAACTTCTAAAAGAACTTGATTTGGATAACAATCTTAATTCAAAATTTACAGCGATAATCAATCAGCCATGAGTAATGCCAAGAACCTAGTGCAACATGACAAAACTAAACACATTGAAATAGATAGACATTTTATCTATGAGAAGGTTAATAATGGGATAGTGAAGCTTCACTATGTTCCTACCAGGAATCAGCTTGTTGATATTTTTACTAAAGCTCTTGCAAGGGTTATTTTGATGAATTCACATCCAAACTGTGCATATACAACATATACACACACCAGTTTGAGAGGGAGTGTCGGTTAGTAGATTGTAATTAGTATATAATATCTTTATCTTTATTAGCAAACAATTTTTTTTTTTATTACAATCACCTATTTTAAGGGATTATATCTCCTAAAATTATTATCTTTCCAAGCTTATAGTTTCATAAACTAGAGACTTGGTTTGTATATATAAAGATGTAATGTCCTTTTGAAATAATATAAAACAGAGTACTTTTTTCTCTATTTTCTATTATGTTCTACATGTTGTTTCTCACAAAATAACAGATTTATCTGTCATTTCTGTTTTATCAATTTATTTAATCCTGGAAGCATATTTTAGGCATTTCAGCTTATATTAGGACTTTTATCTGATGTAAATTAATATACCAAACTGAAATGTTTCTTGTGGTTCGCAGGATAGACCACTGAAATACCTGAGCACAACAGTATTTGAGAGTTGTTCCCCAGATGTTCTGAGGGACTTCTATATGGATAATGATTATAGGAAACAATGGGATAAGACCGTGATTGACCATATGCAATTGCAGGTGGACACAACTACTGGAACTGAAATTGGCCGCACAGTAAAAAAGTTTCCACTTTTGACACCTAGAGAGTACGTGTTGGCTTGGAGATTGTGGGAGGGAAGAGATAGATCATTCTACTGTTTCATCAAGGTATGTCACTTAAAGTTAGTCTTTTATCATATTTCATCCTTATTGGTATCGTTACTGCATTATCTTGTGCGTGATGTTACAATTTGCATCTTTCACTTCCTCTATCTCTGGCTATTTCTTACCATCTGACTGGTTTGTCCGGCTAAAATATTGTGAACCATTAGGGGAAGGTTCTTCACCTAGAAAATTGAAATCAGTAACATCTAAAGAGTATCTCTCTTTCTCATGCGTCCTATGCTATATATATAGACTGTTAGATCTAACAACCTTTGTCATACTTGTTATGCTCATAAAATTCGTAGTCATTTGATATCCAAATTGCATCTATTGAGATTTGAGATCACTGTATTTCTCATATTAGTTTGTAGTTGAAAATTTATTGTATCAAATGAATGGTTATTGGATTAACCCTTTAAATTTTATATATGCATATTCTAGGTTCAATGTGCCAATATGCTGTGTAGGGGATGGTTCCTACACTTACGGAAAGTGGAAATGGAAACTGTAAAGCTGATGGTAGGGATTTAGGAAACAAGTGGTAGTATCCTTAATATTAAAGAGATATATACGAGATATAGTAACAATGGAGTTCATCCTCATTGACTTCATGCTAATGCTCCACTATTCTGTTAACTCTTAATTTTTCCTAAAGTACCCATCTCAGAGATAGATACAAATAGAAAATTTTAGAAAAAAGGTTAAGCATACCTGTGAGAACATTGTACCGGATACTGACCTTGAGTTCTGGTAAACATTGCACCATAGCTCATGGGTATAAAATTATTGGTTAGGTACATAGCATATGGAATATTGTTATCTCCTCATGCAATCAGTTCTGGAGAACGTCCTTGATTGAGTTCATGCATTATAGTAGAAAATGTGAAGATCTACTATGGTTTAAAATTCGCTTCTTAAATCCCATGCAATCATTTCTCGAAGAGCCTCTATTGGCTTACAGACATATTAGAAAACTGGAAGGTTGTTTTGATCTTTAAATGGGAACCTGGAGTATGGCCTACCTCCCAGCCTCATAATATGGAGCTTCGGCATAGCTGACGTTCTACACCTGGTTCCTGCAGATACCCAAGTTTACCCTCTTAAGCCACTTTACTTTTTCTTTAGTGTCTATTTATATAGTGCCTGTCCTTTTCTATATTATTTCTTCATGGTTCATCCTCTGTTTTAATTGTTATTATGATTCACTAGGAATGTGAACATCCTTCAGCACCACGACAGAAAAAGTATGTTCGTGTCGAATATTTTAGATCCGGTTGGCAAATCAGGAAAGGCAAGTTTCTTGTTAAGTATAATTCATCTCTCTTTTCCTGATCCATTAGAAACGACAAGACTTGGTGCTTTTCAATTACGTCTGTGAAATTGTTTAGAAAGTTGTTTTTCTCATAACTGAGTTCAGAATTTGAACAATATGCTCTTACTAGCTTCCAGGTCCCACCGTTCTCTACATAAAAAGTAACAAAAATAAAAGAGTGATGGTTCTTGTTGCGGTTCATGGACTCCTTTCTGCGTCATGAATGATAGAGCTCAAGGCATTGAAAATAATTTTTTTCTTTTTTGGAGGGGGAAAAATGGATTTTTTTACCTTAATTCTTTTTGTTTTTCATTTTTCTTGACCATCACTACTGAACTTTTAAATTTCATTATCATGTACATAGTACCTGGTAGAGATGCCTCTGAGATCAGAATGTTTCACCAAGAAGATGCTGGTCTCAACGTTGAAATGGCGAAACTAGCATTTGCAAAGGGCATATGGAGTTATTTGTGTAAGATGGATAATGCACTACACAATTATTCCGCTATTAGCCATCCTCCGACTGGTTCAACTGTTTCCGCGGTCACTTTGATTCATAAGGTCCGTGTTTTTATATTGAACAAAAGAATCATGTTAGTGAAATCACTAATAACTTCCTATTTCTTACTTGGTGCTTTATTTTCATTAGAAAAATGAGTAAGATGGGTTCATACAACTTAATTAAACTTTAGAATTATAAAACCAAGATATTGCCCTGTTAGCTTGACTTCCTTCAAGTGAGTTGACGATTAGTGTTTTTGTAAAACAAATGAGATACGCGATATAATATCCAAAGCCTAGGTGAAATAAAAGCATAACGCCCAAGGACCATACATCATAGCAGCCTATGAAGTGCTTCGAGACTCTTAACAAATCTGCTTTTATTGTACAACTCTTATATTGTGAAGCACTATCCAAGCTTTTAGAAATTTGTTGTATAGAAATGTATATTCTGATAATTTTGATTTCTGGTCACCTAAGGTACCGTTGCATTTTGTAGGAATGTGTTGAAAATATTTCTACTTATCTCAATTAACCAAGTCACAATTACATCCTTATTTATACAAGTTGAATACTTGGAAAAAACTACTTAACAGTCTTCAACTGCTTTACAACAAACAAACAGTTCAGCAGTTATTTCAGCTAATTATTTTTCTACCGAATTTAGTCTCTGTTAGTCTACGCATACAAGCTATATCTGGTTTATTCCCATGTTGCTTAGACTTTTCATTTTCTTTGGAGAACCCATGTTTGACACTCATGTCTGACAAATATCCGGGTATGGGTACGATGATATGATCCTCTAAGGACCTATCTTGGAAACAGTTGAATATACCTGTGCCCCTACAATCACAAAGTAGGTTTATTCATTTTGTTAGAATAATTTATTTAAATGAATTCCAGTTGTGAAACCCTGTGATTGAAATGTCAATTCTTTTTATTGAAAATCAAATGATTTGTTCAAGAATGACTGACATTGTTGTTGACATATAGGTTCCACCTGAATTAGATGCCAGAACAGGCACTCCTTTTTCATCATTATCCGGATCAGTAGCCAGTGATGATGAATCCAGGAAGAAAAAGCTATTAAGAAGACCGTCAAAAAAGTTTGTGGCAAAAAGTTTGCTTCTTCTTGTGGGTGTAGTCTACTTGTTTCGTGCGCGCTCTGCCTTGGGCGGCAAAGTTACAGTGGCATACATCATAACGAAATTGAGAAGACGCGGTGATGATTCGTCGAGCCAAAGCAACCCCAGTTGAGGTACCCGACCTTGTTTCATCCTTGCCACCAGTTTTGTTTTGATGGTTTTAATAAGACAAGCTACATAGATACATCAAATTTAGGGTTCAAGTTTTAAGTAGGGAAACATAAATAGCACGAAGAGGGCAGATTTTTGTTCTGTAGTTATTTGTTTTGTTAATGCTTTAAATATGGTCAATCAGATGGAGGTGCCATTGCATGCTAATGCTGGTGGTCATCGGATTCTGACACACGTTTAACATGAGGGTATATCTAATTTTTTATGTTATTCTCATGTATTTTGAGGGTTATATATGTATGTGCGTTGATGATTTGATCTACAGGAGCCAAATAACTTTCTACAGTAGAAGCAAATCTCTAATTTTCTTACCCCTTTTTCTCGGATTTTATTCTTTCTAAAGCATACGCCATTTATTGGAAATAACGATCCAGTCAGTTCCCAAGTAAATATTAATGTGATGACCTGCTTGGTTTTCTCAATGTAAAATTATGAATTATGACCTTCAATAAGATAGGTGCTCCATTCCTAGATAGTTGAAAATCCAGTGTTGGTTCGAGAAGTATTTTCAAAATTTTGGAAATCATTTGAGAATTCATTACGTAAACCAATATCATTTTGGAAAACAATAGTAGGAGAGTGAGTTTGTGTCTCATGATTATTTTGTGTTTCAACAACATTTTAAAAACCAATAGATATATTTTGTGAACCAAGAAAACCTGAAGACAAAGCTGCACTCTCACTGTTACCAGATAAGACAATATGATTACCTTGAACTAAATGTATGGGATGTAGGATGGAGACACTACCTGATTTCTGTCTGACCTTAAAAGGCTGACTAGACAAAACTCTTGAAATCTTAATAATGTCCCTCATCAAATTTAACATGTCTGAAAATATAGGATTTAAATTAGAATACCAAACTGGATACCAAACTGTATCATTAACCATGTCTAGTGTTGCGATCAGAGCTTGGGAGTTAAACTGTTGTGGTAATGAATTCAGATTTGAATTAGGATGAGCAGCAACAACAAATTGAGAGGCAGATGTAGGAACATTTGTTAATGGATATAAGTTGGGTGCAGACTGATGAACACTTTGTTGTTCTATACTTTGCTGCTAAACATGAGAGTTTGGCTGGGAAAATATAGCTGCAGGAACAAACATAGAGGGTAAAGTAAAATAAACTGAGGTATTATCTTAGGGATTAAAGTTTTCATATGAAGCTGAATTTGGAGTGTGTCCTCTCACAATACTATTTTATCCTGATCGAGCTAATTCATTTTTAAAGTTCATGTCAAATCTATAAAAAAACATATTTCCACTATATTCTCAAACCTTCCACACAGCTAACACTGAGACCTACTAGAATTGTTAAACCTACCTCGTCCTCGATCTCGATCGTAGCTAGAACTCCCCTGAACATTATTGTAACTACCCTGAGCATTATTGAGAAAATCAACTTAATTTGGTTCAGCATATGTTTGTTTTACTATGTTCATTGTCCCAGTATCATCGGAGTACTATTGTACCAAATGAGCTGATGCAAAAACTTGACTTAGAATAACATTCTGCCTAGCTTCAGCATCTAGGAGTATTGTCCTAACATTCTGAATATTAGGAGTGGTACTAATAATGATAAAAGTAATAATAGACTTAAATTTAGGAGGTAAACCATTTAGATTAACAATGATATGTTTTTGAATAGAAATAACCTCTCCACAACTTGCTAAGCTATCACAGATATTCTTAACTTTCACAAGAAATTCTTTCATACTCATATCACCTTTCTTCTGAGAATGAAGTAATCTCCTAAGGAAAATGAGTCTAGAGGTCATTTTTTCACTATACAAATTATGCAAAATATTTCATATCTCAGCAAATGTATTATATCCAATAAGATGCGGTAAAACATCTTGACTGATTGTGGACAGAAGCCACGATGCTAATGCACCATCTTGCTCTTCATATAGCTCATAGTCAGGATTTAGGCTTACGATACCATCCTTCCTAAGATATTGAGAACACTACACCAAAATAGATCTTTAGCGGCGTTTTTTTAGTTCTATAGTGGCGTTCTTTAGCGTCACTAAAAACTTTTCTGGCACTTAGAAAAGCGCCGCGAGAAGTGCCGCTAAAACCAGCGTCATAATTGTTTGCGGCGTTTTTGGGGAAAAACACCGCAAAAGGTCAAGATCTTTAGCGGCGTTTTGCATTTACAAACGCCGCAAAAAGCTATTCTTTAATGGCGTTTGAGTTCTAAAACGCCGCAAAAGGTCATGATCTGTAGCGGCATTTGAAAATACAAACGCCACAAAAAACTCTTCTTTAATGGGTTTGAAAATACAAACGCCCCAAGAAAACTATTCTTTAGTGGCGTTTGTCTTGACAAACGCCGCTAGTAACACCATTTTGTAAAAAAAATAATATTTTATATTAATCCATCGACGCTTTTCATAAACCACAAACGCGAGGTATCTCAACAATTATACAAACATCATTCATGATATATCCAGTGCGAGTCAAGATTAAAAGTCAAGATAATTTTAAAATTGATACTAACAATAAATAAAAGACCTTATCTTATAGCTATAGAAACGTATTCCAGCACCTTAAGAATCTGAATAAATGTTAATATAATATATATCTTTATCCTCTGTAAGTTTTTTATTGCTATCTTCCTTTGACATTTCGTAAAACGTCTTTCTTTGTTGATTGCTTCTAATCTTGCTTTGATATTTCGTGCTATGTTCTTGACCTCGTCGATATCTTTCTCCATTCACTTGTTGATAGCTTTTTTGATACATTACATCACATTTCTGGAGTATCAAACTTACATCAACATGAAAGATTATGTAAGGTAAAGTAAACACTAACCCGGTTTCAAATAAACATGGGTTGAATGCACATTATCCCCTAAAAGCCTTAATCGAGTAACCTGAAAATTAAAAGAAAACCGATGTTAATCTTCAAAACCTCTCTACCTTTTATTCTTCTAGTGAAAACAGATGGAAAAAAAAGGCATGCATGGTATTGATACAATACTAACCTCTCCACATGCTGATTCAAAAGAAATTACTCACTTTAGCTTGAAAAACCTTGAAATAAAGTTTATATTGATTTATTCATTGAGGTTCAAAGCAGCCCTTGCACCTTCTGTAAAACCAATTTTGTGAAAATTAGAAATTCTATGAAAATTATAAAGGAGATCTCAACCCATAAAATCAAATTTAGAAATTCTGTGAAAATTAAAAATATGAAATGTAAGACCATGCCTTAATAAGATACAAAAGAGGAAAAGATAGTGTCTTGCAAATATCACAAGCAGAGAGATCTATAGACCAAAATGATAAAGCTAGAATATTATTGTAAATTATTACATGTCACCAAGAAACAAACATAATTATATATCAAAAGCTTTAAAGCCAGTATTTTAAATCAAAAAATTGCAAAACACACAAGGTTCAATAGTTAAAAGCTTCAAAAGTTTTAACTTTGATTAAAACAGAAAATACTTGAGATTTTTTTCATTCAAAGCAAGATCTTGATCATCCAAAACATGAAGACAAATAAATTTTAACTCTATTGTCAGGTCTTTGAGTTCTGCTCATTGTACAAACCTATCTTCTCATTGTTTAAAGCTATTGCATAATTTTTTTATCACATGTTTGAAGAAATAGTTAAGACAAATAAGTTCAAAACATGAACCAACTTCATAAGATGAATAAGAGTAAATATTAATTTCTTTAAAAACGATACTGTGCTTATAACCATGGCTAGGATCTGGTTACCAAAAACAAAGCAGGAAAGAAATATGTTACTTAGTTCACAAAATGGATGTGGATAAACCACAACAATTTCAAACACCCTATAAAATTTGAGATTTGAAATGACTTAGAAGGAAACTTTCAGTTGCCACTACAAACCAAAACAATGACTAGTTTATGAAAGAGAAGCTAGCAAAAGCCAAAACTCCGAAACTTACAGATGCAATGATAGGGGGTTGAAGGATTTACTTAAGCTTTAGCTTGTCATAAACAAAAATTAGACAATTTTTAATCTGCACCAAAAAAGTAAAATAGATAATCAGGAAAGGTTTGTTAGAAGCAAATCTTGCGACCAAATGCACTCGAACAAACATGATCCTCACCTTTCCTTTCTTCGAATTATGTAAATCGATTGGTGAAGCCTCTTGCTCCAGCAATAGAACATTTTCAGGAGAAGCATCCTTCTGAGGGATCTTAAGGGGGAGATTCCCATCCTCATGGTCAAAGGTACCTTCCAAGGGAGGTGCTAACATATGAAATACATAAGTTTATAAAATGATTGCACCAATACAACATTTGGTAGACTCTATCACATCTTGTATATAAACCTAATACAAGTTAATAGGTAGTAGGATTTGGTAAACTATTGTTATGAAACTGAGTAACTACTATAGACAACTTCTAATTTTTGTCATGGAATATATAGGAGAAAGTTCAGATAAAGAAAACTCTTACCTGATTAACTGTTCGATGCAAATGGATGATTGAAGATTATTCGCAATGGACACTGACGATGTCTGCTCCAGCCTTGATAAAAGCTGGAACTCATTGGTCGAGTTCCACATTCATCTGTAATGCATCTATTCAAGATTAGCAAATAAATATATTGACTGATTAATGATAAAATACACACAAAAAAAACATACCAAATGCACATCCAGCGAAAGATCGTTACAGGTCATAAAGCATCAACCACGAGAGGTCCAATAGTAATGTTTGGAACAAATCGGCAAACATGACATAACAAGAAAACCCCACAATTCACTATCAGAACCCTATTTTTTTCTAAGAACCATGATTGTACTCGGATTTAAGTATGAGCGTGAATGAGAGAGAGAGGGAGTGTAGGAAACCTAGAACTAAAGGAAGGTTTCTGACCATGATTTTAGGCAATATCCAGTGTTGGGGTCTTGATGGAACTAAGAGAATAATGGAAGGAGTGGGGGAAGACATAATGGTGCTCCGATTAGTGGTGGCGGTGCACACCACGGTTGGGCAACGAGGTAGATCGGTCGATCGACTAGGTAGGCGAGGGGTATTGATGGGGAAGAAGAAGAAGGGCCTGAAAGTTTTTAATTTTGAATGAAATTAGAGTGAATGTATCGATGATTTAGATGGACAGATGAAAGGTTTTATTATGTTGATTATATCTGAACATAATGGGTTAAATAAATCCCATGCCAAAACATAACAAATAATAGCCTTGGTCCTGATGGTTGAATCGTTAAACTAACTTGCTATGGCGACATCTTCATTTTAAAAACGTTGAGTTTTACTTTTTGTGGCGTTTAAAAAAATAAATGCCACTAGAAATTATGTTTTTAGCGGCGTTTTTCAAAAAACATCGCCAAACTATGTTTCTAGTAACGTTTTAGGAAAACGCCACAAATAACTATGTTTTTAGCGGCGTTTTTAAATTCGAACGCCGCTAAATAAAATCATTAGTAGCGTTTTTATAAAGACTTGATTTTTAGTGGCGTTTTTACTAAAACGCTACCAAAAACTTATATATAGCAGCGTTTCTCTAAAAACGCCACTAAAAATATAAATTTTGTGGTGTTTTTACTAAAAGCGCCGCTTAAAGTGTCGTTAAAAGCCATTTTTGATGTAGTAGAAGGTCGAGTAATATTATTGTCCAAAAACTTTTGTAAACAATGCGTTTTAAATGTTAGAAGAACTTGTTGTTGCTATAAGAGGTAATTATTATCATCTAACGTGATATTTTTTTTTGTAGAGAACAACCTATTACCAGTAGTACCAGTTGGCTGATTCTCTTGATTAGGATTGATAGTATTATTAGGAATACCACGTTCCTCTTCTTGTGACAGAGATAAATTAACCATTGAAGAAAACTCAAAATAACAAACAACACAGTCAAGCAACCAAAAGATAACAAACAGATGTTGATCAAAGATCTGAAACACTTACGTAGAACAATAATACCTAAGATGTAACGATCTGAACAAGAGAAAAAACGTAGATCTAGTGGAGTGACAACCCAGACGAATCGTCAACGCATCATCAGATGAAGATCAACATAAACGAACATATGGAACTGCGAACTCACGAGCATTCGAGAAATGCCATCAATACCTTTGAAGGACCTCCGATTGTAATCATTAATTTTATCCGGGGTAAACCCGTTTTTTTATTTTATTTTTGTCTTTATCTCAAATAATGGGTTTGAGTTAATTTTAGTAGTTATAACAAAAACTCAAAAAATACAATAATGGGCGTTATATTTAATTTTGTTTTATTATAAAAATATGTTAAAAAATTCAAAAAATTATGTATTCAATATTACTATTAAACTAAAAAAAATCCCATCAAAAATATTATAATTTATTTCTTATTTTATATTATTTACTTTGTTTCAAAATATTATAAAGTATTATATGTCATTAATACTATCCCTTCTTTTTGTTTATATCTTAACTATTTATTAGAAAAACACAAAAATATTTTATCCTTTTCTCTTTTATTATTTTTATGCTAAATAAAAAAAATACATAAGTAAACTATAAGCTTCAAAAAATCAAAAACAACCGTAATATAGTTTGTTTTTTTATTAATATTAATACATATTAATTTTTTCATGAGTTAATTGTGAGTATTTATTATTATTGTTATATATATCAAAAAAAATATTCTCGTTTTATTATTAATCTCTTATAAATATTTGTTTCCTTTGGTTTTGTTTTTGTTATTTTCGTTGTTATATATTATTATCTTTTATTATTATTACTATTCTTATTATTATCAAATATCATATTTATAAATTAAACCCATAATAAAATAAAACCCAAACCATAATAACAATAAACTAGTCCATTTGATTTATTATATTACAATCCAATAAATAAATTTATAAGACCAGTTTTTATTATAAATAGTCCATATTAAAAAAAATAAAACCCCAAAAAATTAATTTACAAGCTCACAATTGGAGCCCAAACCGGTTTAATAATCAAAACCCTGACAATTCCCTTCTTTTTCCTTGTGCGCAGCCGGATCTGGACCGTTGGATCTGGCCCTTGATCAACGGTTCATATCAAACCGAAGAAGCTTTCGGATGCCCACGCTCTGCACGCGCCAACGCTTTAGCTGCTCCACGCGCGCATGCAGCCCACGCGCAGACCTTTCAAATAACCATATGTCGATCTAGTTTCCTTCACCGTATGACCGAGCCTCCGGTGGTCCCCTCATCTCCAACGGTCGTCACGTACATGCAAACAAAAGAAAATGTCAGATTTGTACATGGAATTCGTACACCAATACAACCAAATCAACAACAATTCCAGAGACAAACCGACAATATTTTCAGAGGCATTACAACCATTTCAGAGATATCATAGCAAAAAACAACAAATTTCAGAGGAGAAAACGTACACATAGAGGCAACCAATTGAAGCATTTTGTTTTTCCCCTTCAATTTCATATGTAAATCGACTATAAAGGCCGAAACCAAACATTGTAAAGGGATCGAATCTCCACCACTTGAAGCAATAGAGAACAAAAAATTCAGTGGTAGTTCCTTTTTTTGCATGCATCAAATCAACATAAAAAAAAGATTAAGGGTTCAGTCCTTATCTTTCTCAGAGAGGGCAGCCTTCGCTCCTTTTCGATCATCGACAACAAACACAGAGGCCTTCGGGTTTTAAGTGGTGAGCCGACAAAGAAAAGGGGTTTCTCGGTTGCTAATTCGAACAAGAAAGGGGATCCCCCTCGTGTTTTTTTTTTAACTTTTCAATTGGTGGTGGTCTTTCAAAAAGAAAGTTTTTTTTAGTCGGTTTTGAAAAGGAAAAGGCGTTTATTGTTTTTTGCTTTGAAAACGAAAAAAAGCGTTTTTTACTTCACCGGCCACCGTGGGTGGTGGCTGGATTTTGGGAAAGACAACCAGTTTCTGGGTTCCAGGGTTGTTTTCTAGAAAAAACGATGAATACCTTCAAGGTGATCATATTTTCTGGGTTTTGGTTTGAAGGCCTACAAAGAAAATGAGGTTTGATTCTCGGTTTTTAGAGAACAAAATAAAAGAGGGGCTGATTTCGAATTTTAAGTGTGTTTTATAGGTGACAAATATTTTAAAAGTGGTATAATGTCTTCATAAACCCCTTCATGTAAGGGAAACCATGCACGCAGTCCTCCAAAGTTTTCAAATATTTTTAATTTGATCCTGATTCGGCCTTGGTCGATTATTTTCAAATTGGTTTTATTAACTTCAAGTCCCTCCATGTTTTTGCTTAATATTTTAAGCCATTTTGCATCTTTAAAATAACTCCCATGACCCCCGTGATTTTGAATCTATTTTATTTTAGCCCACTTTCTAGTAACAAACATTCTCAGTGTTATCTTATTTATTTTGATCAGCTGAGCATACTTTTTTTTTTTATTTAATCTTTATGTTTTTTTGGGTTTTGTTCTTTTTATTCCGTATATTTACATGTCCTTACTTTCATTTATTTTTAATACACTTGTTTACCCTTTTATCATGCCTCACTTTGATTCTTGTTTGTTTTTATGTAACATTATTACCAATTTGTGATATATTTTATTTTCTTGTTTATTTCATACCTCATGTATTTACTATTTGCTTATGTGTCACATTATGCTTCACATGTTAACTTTAGTGATGAGCATGTTAATGTGTTTGTAATGTTGGGCTCAAGCAAATATTTATCTATTGTATAAGATTCCTTTGTTGTTTTGCTTAGTTTGCATGGTAGTAATCTTTCGTGATAAGGACATTATTTAAAGTTTTTGCCAATGTAAACTTTTGTGCTATGTGTATGGCATCCTTTTTGTTCATCCTTTAGTCCCGGTTTTATAATTATTTTGTATGCTATACTTGTTTTCCATTCACGTTTTTTTTTTTTGAAAGGTTCCATTCACGTTGTATGGCTTTATTTGAGTGGTGCATGTTGTTACTGTTTTCATTCATATATTTTGCATGGAATCTCCATAGATTTTTTGAGTTTATCCTTTTTTATGGTTGCTTACATCCGATTATGCTTTGTTTTATATAATTTAAATGTTTAGTGTATAATATGTCTTAGTATATATATTTTGCTCCATTTCAATAATTTATTGTTAGGTTTGATGTGGCTCGATGAATAACCGATTAAATTCGCCAAGTGATGGAGAAATGTTAATTTGGGTGTTTGTTGCGGAAGCAATGAAAGTAGACAATGAACACAAGGATTTATAGTGGTTCGGCCTTCAAACAAGCATCTACATCCATTACCTTAGCTTCCCACTAAGGATTTCCACAATTCACTAAGAATTCAACCTTTTGAGGAACAAAGGGATAACCTTACAACCTTGACTCACAAACCGAATCAAGCATCCAAAGTTCACAACCGAACTTTGGGAGTTCACTCACAAAGAGAATTCTTAAGAAAACTTGAATCCTTATAATAAGGCTAATTGTTTGCAACTAAGCTCTCACCCAATCCTAAGACACTTGAGCATACATGAACATTAAGTTGACAAGTGTTGTCTACCCAAAAGATGCGAATTAAGCTCTAAGACAAATCTTTCATCATATTGTTGTTACAATGTAAGCATTAGTCTTCTCTTGATGCTTGAGGCTTGCTTTTATTATCCCAAATGAGCTTGTAGCCGTTGGTGACTGTTAGGATTGATTTGAAGCCGTTTGGAGCTGATTTCGAGGCTTATTTCTGCTTTTGGTACCGGAGGTATCGAAATGCCTAAAAGAGGTATCGATACCGTTGCTTTGGGAAATAGTCGTTGAACATGCATTTAAGAACCGGTATCAAAACGGTTTTCAATACTGCTCCTAGCCGTTGGGGATTTTCATAAAATCGTTTATGACCGTTGGGGGTGTATCGAAACGGGTATCGAAACCAATCCTCACAGTGGCAAAAAGGTATTGAAACTGGTATCGAAACACTTGTGCAATTTTACCTTTGAAAACATGGCTGTATCGAAACACCTAGAAGGCGTATCGAAATGCCTGATTTAAAAACACTTCTTTAGTTTCTTTAAATCATTTAAAACACCTTTAAAAATCTCTCAAAAAATCTTAAATATATTTTTAAGTTGTTTGGACATAAGAACCATTTTTAAAGTCTTTTCAAATTAGTCCAAAACTATTTTTTAATTATTATATCAAAATATTAGTTCTACATTTATATTTGTTCATTTTTATTTATTCGTTCATATGCATATTTATTGTTGTAAATATTTGTTTATATCTTGTATTTAGTTATGTCATATTTATTCATGATATCTTTTACTTGTATGATTTTTTACGTTTATTTTGTTTCCTTACGGCATGTATATTTCATCTTCGTTGCATGTATTAAATTATCGTTCAAATTCACAATCAATCCCTTAATTAATGAATTAAATAATACTTTACTCGGTCGTAGCGGACCCGACACCAAACGTAGTGGTGGCGGTGTATGCGTCTACCTTCGAGTAAAGAGGTGTTAAAACAAACCCAAATTTACGATTAAATACTAACTTAATTGCCACTTTAATTTAGAAATTTTAAAATTAAATAAGCGGTAAATATTTTTAAGGTATCAATTTTGGGCGGTTTGAAAATGTTAACACCGTTTTTAACCGTAACCAACTCCCGGACCCTTTTAATTTTAAATCTCTGGTTTTACGGTGTCCGATCTACCAAAGTGACCGGTGGCGACTCCCTTTGTTTTTTTTAAATAGTTTTTCAATTAATTTTCAAACTGTTTTCTAATATTTCCAATTTGTTTTAACCATATTAAATCCATTTTTAAATCTTTCCAATTATTTTCCTAATTATCCTTAAATCCCCAAGATTCCCAATTTTCAATTCAATCTAATTCATTTTTAAAATTTCCTTTATTAATTTAAAATCCCTAATCTTTTAAAACCCTAATTTTAACCTAATTTTCAAATTTCTCCTTTTCAAATCAAAAGTTCCTTTTCCAATCAACATTTTAATTTAATGCCTAATTCTCTAATTTTGACCTAGTTTTTCCGCTAATGACTTTTTATTTCCAAATACGATTTTAAAAAGGGTCGTTACACTAATACGATTACATGCCGCTAAGCATGTAGCCTTAAGGTAAGTCCAACTTGTACAATCCTTCATGCTCATAACCTGTAAGCAAAATCTCCCTGGTGTATAGGTCTCTAACATAGCAGTATTTAGGATAAAATTCAAGAAGCACTTTCTTGTACTAAGTAAATTTGCACACCAACTGTTGACCATTAGATCCTTGTAACTCAAACCCCGGGGTTGTTTCATATAGATTTCTTCCATTAGTTGTCCATTCAAGAAAGCATTATTGATATCAATTTGTCGAACTATCCAATATTTCATAACTACAGCAGCAAGAATTGTTCTGATAGTATTAGGTTGAACAACTGGACTGAATGTTTCTTTATAGTCATAGCCTATTACTTGAGAATAACCCTTAGCAACCGACATGACCTTGATACCATGTTAGGAAGCTTAACCTAAGCTCTATAAAGAATATCACAAGAAGAAGAAGATGATGAACTACAAGATAACATAAATACTAAGAGGGAAACAACTTTCATTTAATGCTTTCAATTAATGCTTGAGTAAACACAATACATTGGTTTGCTTATATAGCCATCAGGTTAAACCTATGTAAGACCACATGTCTATAAAAAAATTATACTGAATGCATAACAAATAACAAAAACTACACTGAAGGCATAACAGATTTTAAAAAACTCTAACCATCTGTTATATCTATTCTAACATCCAACATGCATTCCCAAAGTCAACTAATTTGCACTTTAAGTCAACTGATGTCAACAACTTCTACTTTGTAGAGTGGCTTCTTCTCTTATTATCTTGACTTTTTTGACCAGAGTCCTTTGTACCATTAGCATCAGAGACTCTATTGGCCTTTCTAGAACTAGTAGTTTAGTAAGGCGTTCAACTTTACACCTCAGATATAATAGTGATCTTATTGGTCGTTTTTCAAAATTGGTGACTAAAAATATACTGAGGGTAAACGAAAGTGACTAGCGCAATAGTTTACCCTTAAAGTTTTTATCTCTTTTTAATCTAGATAGATAATCATGCTTTACCATTTTATTTTTTGTATCTGTTTGCTTTATTTTATTTCTTGTACTCTTGGTTGGGAAGATTCAATTTTTTTCCTCAAATTTTTAACCCTCTCTTAGCAGTCTTTGGACTCAAATGATAGCCTTAACATCGTTAGTCAACTCCTCTAATATTATTTTTTTTCTTATTATCGAGTCAAAGACTAACAATCATGCTGCCTTAAAATAATACCCAATGATGGAGGCTCGAAAGTCTTTTAGTTTTCCACCTTTATCAGATTATAATATTTGAGGCAACCCATGAACCTATGAACTTGGGTATGAATAGGCAACGCCCAAACCAATGAACCAAGGTGATTTTTGTGATATAAGTTCCCATAACATATATATATTGAATGCAGTTTTCTATATGTATTATATTAATTCCACAAATAATTTTATATATATTTTTTAATTTAATTAAAATATTAATTAAATTTTTTATATAATAAATTAAAATATTTAAATAATAATAAAAATTATTTAACAACCCCAAATCAAACCCTAAACATGTAATAGTAAACCCTAAAGTCGTTTAAAATTTTAAATTATATTTAAAAATATTAAACCTTAAATCCAAACCCTAAATCCTAAACCCTAGTCTTTAAAAACCTAAATACTAAACCTTAAATCCAAATCCTAAAGCCTAAACCCAAATCCTAAACTATAAATCTAAAACCATAGACCTTAAACCCTAAATATTTTAGATTTAAGGTTTAGGGTTTTAGAGTTTAAGTAAGGGACTTTAGAGTTTAGGGGGTTTTAAATAAATTTTTATTATAATTTAAATATTTTATTTTATTATATAAAATAATTTAATTAATATTTAAATTAAATTAAAAAATAAATTTATGATTGTGTGAATAAATATAGAAAACTGCATTCAATATATACATGTTGAAGGAATTTAAGATACTAAAATTGGCTTGTTTCAGTGGTTGAGTGTTACCCATTTATGCTCAAGGTAATGGATTCAAGTCTCTTCTCTAGTGCTTGGAGAATTTTATCTTCTTCCTTTGATCAGGTGGTGACAAGGAGGAGGAAAATAAATTTAATTAATTAAATATATATAATAATTCCTCCAATAAGGTGTTGACACGTGTCATCACCTAATTAAATAATTATATTATTTTATTATATTAAATTAAGATTAAATTTAAAAAATGTATGAATAGTAGGGAGTAAATATGTAATTATTCTATAACATTTTATTTAAGTTAAAATGACTGTCTCAGGTTATCTATGTTGAAGCATGTAAATCAGGCAGTATATTTGAAGGACTTCTGCCAAGTTATATAGATGATATATATGTAATCACAACAGGAAATACAAATGAAAGTAGTTTGGCAGCTTATTGTCCTTATCATTTCCCAAGCCCTGGGAGATTTATTCAGTATATCTTAGTTGGAAGACAGGTTTGTATCTGTATCTGTATTTGTATCTACACTGTTATAAGAAGATTTCGCAACTAAATATTAAATATTCATTCGAAATGAACAGTGACATTCATGATCTGCGAAATGAAACTCTGGAGCAGCAATATCAAGTGGTACTCGTGTCCAATATCTTTAAAACTTGATCGGTATGGTTTCATATTTAATACTGTATTTAGATTATAAATCAGTAAATTAGTTACAGGTTACAAGAAGGACAGCAGTTGACGGTTTAGATTTTAGTTCTCATGTGATGCAATATGGAAATAAGGGCATTGGAGAGGATTCTGTGTTCAATTACATTGGTACAAATCCAAATAATGATCATTATTCATGTTCCGATAATCATCGTCACTCCAGTCTAAAACCACCACTACAGAAAAACAGTTTTAAGCGATGTTTTTAACATATATAATGGCGTTTATTAGCGCCGCTAAAAATATTAGCAGTGCCAAAAAAAAAGTGCCGTCAGAAAAACCGTTAAAACCTACACCGTAAAAAGTAGCGGCGTTTATTTTTAAAAAACACCACTATAGTACACGATCTTTAGTGGCATTTGAATAGTAAAACGCCCCTAATTTACAACCTATAGCGGCGTTTGTAGAAACCAAACGCTGCTATAAATGGTGTACTATAGTGGCGTTTGTATCTACAAACGCCACAGTTTTCCTATTTTATAGCGGCGTTTTGTTTCACAATCGCCACAATTGTCCTGTACTTTTATGGCGTTTATGTATAAACGCCACTGTTTTTAATTGATTTTTAATGGCATTTCCTCCCAAACGCCGCAATAGGTACTGCATTGTCAAAAAATCAATTTTAAATTATTATTACTACCAAAAGTTTTCCTATAATATTCTATCAACAATACAATTGAAAAATAATATATCTACTAAATAAAAATACTTAACCAACAAAATAAATTGAAGTCTAAAATCAACTAAAGTGAAATATAATTCAGTGTTTAAGTGAAATAACCGTTCAGTAACAAGTACAAACCAAATGAACCTAAAATCAACTAAGGTGACGGATTACTTGGTTGATTCTGCTTTAACATCGCCATCATATCTTGGAATTGTTTTTGAAATTATCATGGATGGGTGCGTTTGATGAAAATGTCTCTCATATCCAAAAACAAATTTTAGTTTGTGGATGGGTCGATCAAAGAGCCGATCTGTTATAATCCTCAATTTTATATTTGGGTCAAATGCAACAATTTAGTGTTTTCTTGGCTTTAGTGCGCTACTAATCCTGAAATTGATCAAAGAATTATTTGGATTGATAGTGGCTACAACGTATGGACAATTCTCTTAGATTGTTTAAATTAAGAGCACTTGGTTCCTATTTTAGATTTATTACATGAAATTTTTTCTTTGCAACAAGATAGTCTTCCAGTCACTGCTTTTCATACACGATTAAAGATTATTTGGATGAAATGTGCAATTTACGTCCATTATCTCCTTTTGATTATTCTGATGTTAAGTATCAGAAGCAAGATTTTGTGATTAGGTTTATTAGAGGATTAAACGATAATTTTTTTGTTCCTAAATCTCAGTTGATGATGAAATCTTTTCCTACTATTAATAAGGCTTTTGCAATTATTCTTCAACATGAACGTTCTATTAATTCTATTGTTCATAATGAATCTAATATCTTACTAGTGGATAGATTTAAGTATAGATTTAATCAAGTCAGTAGTTCTAGGTATGAGAATAGGCATACGTCTAGAAAATTTTCAATTGTTTTTGTGTATAAAAGATCCTTGTATACTTTTTTGTAATGGAAAGAAGTCGAGCAACGGTAAAAAAGGGGGAGTATTTAGTTTTTAAATTTCTGTTAAGTGTGTTTAATTTTTAATGAAACAATGCGTTGAAGGGTTTTTCCAAAACGACATCGTCCTTGTAAAGGGCTTTTAAGCTGAAACCCTAGGGCTAAGAAATTAACGAATCTGAGAATGAATTTCTTGCCTTTTTTTCCTTTTTTCTATCTTCTTCCCTATAAAAAATTTATTCTGATCTTATCTTATTCTTTTTCTCATTTTCTTCTCTTAGTTTGAAATGTTACAAGGGTATCAGAGCATGGTTGGTTCTCAGAAATGATGGACGGAGTCATAACTAGGCAGCCAACAACAACTTTGGCATCTCAGGCACAGTTGGGAGTGATAACTGCGACATCTGTAACTAATCTGACACCAAAATTGCAATCAGAAGTTAATTGCCTCCAATCTATAGTGGAGGGTATATAAGAGCGCTTGAATGCTAAGATGGAAGACAAGTTCAAAGAGATGATAGTGTCGATGATGACAGACCTTCATCGCTTATTGGAAATAGGGTTGAGGAAAAAAATAAACACTGAGTCAATGCCGAGCCCTCAAGATAGAATCATGGGGCCTTGTCCATTGACAATATCCTCTGGAAGTAACAAATCAAGGGGAGATCGAGCAGAGAAACATCAAGGACCCCCATTGGTGGTGATAGATGAGGAGATGGCAAGGGGAGTTGTAGTGGGCAATCCAGGACAACTAAATAATTTTGCATACAAATTGATGTGTCCAAAGTTTGATGGGAGTGATTTTCGAGAGTGGATCTCAAAACTGAAATAGTATTTTTGAAGCTGATAATGTGCCAGAAGGAGCTAAGGTGAGGTTGATAATGTTGCACCTGGAAGGAAAGGCCTTACAATGGCACCAGTTCCTGTCCAAAACACAAGGGGACTTAAATTCTATGGGGTGGAATGAGTATGCAAAATTGATGAGAGACCAGTTTGCACCAGGAAGGTTCCAGGATTCATTCACTGAGCTACTGAATTGAAATAAATAGAGCCATTGGAGCAGTTCTACGAGGAGCTCACCAGCCTCCTTAATAAGGTACAACTTTCGGAAGAGTATGTTTTAAGCATGTTCAAACATATTAGGTTAGAGATTAGCCAATACCTAGAATTGTTACAACCTCGGTCTCTTTTACATGCGTATCATATGGCTAAGAGGGTAGAGCGAATGTTCTTTTCTTTCCTAGTAGAAGAAAACTATTTGGAGTCCCGCTAGAACCAATCCACCAGTAACACTTTCCTTACCTCATGGTATTAAGCCCTAAGGGAAAAAAGAGTGGGATCCCTAGCAACAAATGTATCACCTCAAAAGTGGGCTTAGAAGTTAGTGAACCGGTTTAGCCGGTATAGCCTAATTCGGGATTAAATATCTAAAAATTGGTTTTAAATCGAAATAAATTGAGAAAAATATCCTAAAATTCTTTTTAACATATATTTAACTTTGGTCAAATCAATTTTGAAAATTTACCCTTGAATCCCTAAGATTTTGAAATTAGTGACCATTTTGTAAAAATTGAAAATTTGAAGAAAATTTTATAAAACAAGCCAAAACTTTGAATATTCTTTAAGGGGCTTTGATCCAATTATAATCCTAGTTGGTATAGGCTTTCCAAATTTTATTTAATTAATCCCAAAATCTATTTTAACTCAATTAATTTAATTAAACCCAATTTAATTTAAACCAAAACCCCTTTTTACATTAAAAACAAAAGTTAAACTTCATATTTTTGTTTTCCCTCATTGGAGGCAGCCGTTCAACAAGTTTTCAAGGTAAAAACTCATCATTTTTTAATTAATTTCATTTTCAATAAATATCATAACTTTTCTTCTTTAAATTTTCTTGTTTTCTCGTTTTAAAACCCGAAAAGCGATTGGATCAGTTTTTGAGATGAGATTTTGTCACTCCTGTAGAACTTTAAATTTCTTTACTAAAATTCCCAATTTATTGTCCTGGAGTTTTTGTTTTAATCCTTCAATTTTATAAAAATCATTTTTGGCTAAAAATCCCAATTTTCGTTCAAAGGTTTTATTCACTGATTTTGGGTTATAAATTCTTGATTTTAAACATTTTGGTATGTTTATATTGTGGTTTTAAAGTTCCTAATCCCGGACTATAGGTTTAGGTGAAGTTTGGTGTGTTTCGGAAAGTTTTCGGTTAAGATTTTGATAGGTTTTAAGGGTTGTTGTGTAGGGATCCTACTTGAGTGTTTCTTTTGTGTGTTTAGAATCATTAAAACCCTTGGTTCTGATGCTTGAAACAGGACAAGAGTTAGGAGATCACATTTGAAGGTGTTTCGGTTCGTATTGGTGGCTTAGCGAGCAAGTATCAGTTTTCGGTGAGTGGTTTATGAGAGTTGCTGCTTCGGCAGTGTTTTAAACTTATTTTACAAAGGTTTCAGAGTGTAGGGAAGGTTTGAAAGCCTCCCTATACTCGGAAGTAAGTAAAGTTTCAATTTTTGCAAAGGTTCTCATATTACTCTATGTTTTTACTATGAATTTTATCATGCTTAGTGTTGATTTTGTGTAGATGTTTATATATGATTATTTAATGCTAATGATATTGTTTTATAATAGTTTTGATAAACGACTGATGCTCCCATGGTTTATTTTAAAAATTGAGATAAATGTGATTTTATCGATTTATATTTTGAAACTTGAAATATTGGGAAGCATGTGTCTAATTCTGTTTTGATTTAAGATGAGCATTGGTTTTTGATAATATATTGTCTATTTAAGTGATGAACCTTATCGTCTAAGTTGATTGATCAATAGGGTCTAGAGTGCACTATAAATATTCAAAAGTCGTACGTGTTTAAATTCCTTGTGTGTTGCATTTTAGCTTTTAGTCTAATGTTGTGTGATAGGAGTGATACTATCACATCCGGGCTGATAGGTGTGGTATTGTCAACGAAAACCAAGGTGAGATAATTCATGTTGAGAGTAGTATCAACATGTGCATGCTCTGGGAGTGATACTAACATGCGGTTGCCCGTCTATCCTAACAATTGGGAGTGGTACAAATCGGATCACTAGAACCAATATAAATTTATGTTTTCGTTATGTAATTGCAAGTGTTATGTGAAGTTTAGGCTTTGATAGGTGTTTAGCATGTTAGCCTTGTTTTTTATTTGAAAGCATGAGATAACTTTTAAAAGTGATTTATCGGTAATTTATGTTAGCATGTGAGCCATGATTTTTGTTAACACTTGTTGGTTTTACTATTGGTGTTGATAGCCATGCTTACGTTGTTTTAAAGAAGCATGACATGTTTTTACTTTGATAAGATTGAGTATTTATGGGCTACATTGCAAGTTATGTTTTAAATGTTTTATTACCCTCACTAAGCTTCAAGCTTAATCTCTCTCTTTTTCCTTACAATGTGGATAAGTAATTGTTGAAAGCAACCAGAAAGCAAAGGCTCGCACGTGCCTATTTTTAGTATTTAGCTCAAGTATGTTTTCTTAAATTATGAACCTAAGTAGTTGAGTGCAATGGAATAAAAAACCTGTGAGTTTGGGTTATATTTTTGGACATATTGGTTTGAGTTACCTTATTATGTTGAGTATTTGAGTTTTGATGAGAATTTTGAAGCATGTATTGCTATAATCTTTTCTGTTTGAATTATATCGTGAACCATGTGTTTTAAATATGGAATTAGATGACCAAGCATCTAGAATTAATATTTGAAATGTGCATCATGCCTATAGGATCTTATATGCGTCTAGAGAACCTTATTTTTTTCATTTAAGGCATAAACCATGTGAAATCTACAATTTCTGGGCAGGGGTTCCGATACTTGTTCATAAAGTATTGATATCTTGGTAAAAACAAGATAGTTTTTTTTGGAAAAATTAGCCTTGGTATCGAAACCACATGAACTAGTTGTGAAATGGTATGAGGAACACAAGCAAATGTTTCGATACGCTTGGTCTTGGTATCGATACCAGTCTCTACAGTTTCAAAGGGGTATCGATACGGGGTCATAGCTATATCAAAACGCGGGTTTTTCACGCAGGGTTGTCGCGCAGAGCATCGTTTGAGTTATCGAAGGAGTATCGAAATAGGACCTTGGGTATCGATACCCATGTCCTTTAAAGTCGTTACAGGCTGAAGGATGACTTGAAATCTTCACGTTTTAGTCACTAAATATCTAGTAATCAATTAAGTGACTTGTAAACCTCTTTTTAAGCTGAAATTTGAGACGTAATCATTTAATGAACTTAATTTAATATTGGTAACCTTAATTTCACAATTAGATTACAAATTTTTGGAAATTATAATTAGGTCTCTAAAACATGTTCGGTTAAATTAGGACTTGTTTTTTCATTAATTTTCGCTGCAATTGAAATCAGTCCTTGCATGAACATGTAGGATCTAATTAAAGCACCTAGATAATATAAAGGAATAAAAAAATAGGGTCGTTTATCAGGGCGAGTCTTCGGATTAGTACCGATATTCTCCGTGTAACTCGTTCGAGTCGGGTGGCATTTAGACCGGGTCGAGGGGGTTACAAAAAACCAACTGGGAAAACCATCTCCTCAGTTGAAATAAAAGAGAGGAGGAAGAAGGGGTTATGCTGTTGGTGTTCGGCTAAATATACCCCAAGGCATAAATGTGCAAAATATCAATTGTACTAGATTATGGTAGAAGGATTAGAAGAGGAGGGAGAACAAGAAGATTTTTTGGGTTGCGAGGAGAGTGGAGAGTTGTTGAATGGGGAATTAACCACAATTTCACTGCAAGCTTTGTGGGGATCTTTTATTTTTGAGACTATGAAAGTGTAATTGAGAATAAGGGAGCATAAGTTAATTGTATTGATACACTCGGGGAGCACCCACAATTTCTTGAGCTGGGCTGCAATAAAGAATTTGGGGATGTTTCTAGAAAGGAATAAACCCTTGAAGGTAGTAGCTGATGGTAAAACTCTAGAGATTTTAGGACTGTGTCAGGAGGTATAGTGGAGGGTCCATGAATAGGACTTCATATCTAGTTTCCTAGTGATTCCTTTAAAGGTAGTGATGCAATTTTGGGGGTGCAATAGTTGTCAACACTAGGGATAGTGAGTTATAAATTTGCTAAATTGAAAATACAATTTCAAAAGGATGGCAAGACTTTGATGTTAAGAGGAATTCAACCAAAATCACCAGAGTAGATGGAGTACAAAGACTATGAGAGAATGTTAAAAGAAGCCAAAAGTAGTTACATGACTTCTTTACTGATGATGGCTACTCAGTTGGAAAAGAAGAGTAATCAAGAGAAGGAACATCCTAGAGTACAGAAGGTGCTATCACAATTTTTTGATGCATTTAAAGAACCAAAGGGCCTTGCACCAGAAAAAGGTCAAGACCACAGAATACAATTGGTGGATGAGATGATAATGATCAAAAGTATACCATATAGGTACCCAGCATGGCAGAAGAATGAAATAGAAAAATTGGTGAAAGATGTGATGAAATCAGGAATCATTAGAGAAAATAATAATGGGTTTTCCTCACCCATTGTGATGGTGAAAAAAAAAAGAAAATTCATGTAGGATGTGTGTAGACTATAAGAGGTTGAATCAAGTAACACTCAAGGAAAAGTTTCCTATGCATGTGGTGGAGGAATTACTTGATTTGTTGGGGAGTGATGATATTCCAAAGACAACTTTTAAGACCCATGAGGGTCACTATGAATTCTTAATTATGCCTTTTGGGCTCACTAATGCCCCAACGACCTTCCAAGGATAGATGAACAAGGTCTTTAAGGAGCAACTAAGGAAAAAATAGTTTTCTTTGATGACATCATAATCTACTCAACAGATTGAGATTCACACATACTACATCTTAAGGATGTTTTGGGAATTTTGAGGAACCACAGATTATATGCAAAGAAAAGTAAGTGTTGCTTTGGAGCTGAGAGTGTGGACTAATTAGAATATTTAATTGCCAAAGGGATCATTTTTATGGAAAATTCAAAGGTGAGCAGTATTCTGGATTATCCTATTCCTACCACTATGAAAGATGTAAGGGATTCCTGGGGATTGTTAAGTTACTAAAGGTTATTCATTAAGGGATATGCAATTATATCTAAGCCCTTGACTAAGCTTCTAGGTAAAGGGGAATGGAGATGGATAAAAGAATAGGAATAAGCTTTCCAAAACCTGAAGAGGGCAGTTACTACATCCCTTGTATTGACACTTCTAGATTTTGGAGAGATGTTTTTGATAGAAACAGATGCATCTGACATAGGTGTGGGAGCAGTTTTGGTGCAGGGGAAGAAACCAGTAGCATTTTTAGCAAGGTCGTGGGAATTAAATACCAGAAATTATCAATATATGAGAAAGAAATGCAAGTAGTGTTAATGGTAGTAAAAAATGGTACCCTTACCTGGTTGGGAGGCATTTTTAGATCAAAATAGATCATTAGAGCTTGAGGTTTTTATCAGAAAAACAAACTGTAACACCAACCCTGCAAAAGTGGGTGGCAAAAATAATGGGATTCGACTATGAGGTGTTATACAAGAAAGGAATAAATAATGTAGTGGTTGCTGTGTTGTCAAGGAAACCAAACAGTAGGGAATGTGCAAGATTAGAAATTAGTGGTGACGACTTTGGAGTTTTTAACTTAAGCTTCTATCTTTTTCCAAGTTGTAGTATTTAAGATTGTTGATCCCAGAGGGACTGGGTGACCAACGCATCACAAAATTCTTGCACTTGAAAAATAAAAGACACAAGTAATAGCTTGGTGATTGACTTAATTGAAAAGAAAATTAAATAAACAATAGGAATCACGATGAAAAAAGTAAGGCCATGTCAATTGCTTTGTAGAGGGTAATCCAATTGTAATTATTATCCACTTATTAATGTATGGGGTTGAATTGCCACTGCGACGGGTCGCCTCAGCAGGGTTATGCCTTGTCGACAACATAACTTTTCATAATTCAATAGAGCATCCTTAATTGTCTCCTCCTTATCCCTAATTCGGAGAACTATTGAAATCTACATCTTGATAATACCTCCCAGAGTGAATCAAGGATGAAAAAAAAACAATTGTATGCTTCCATTTAGTCGTTAAAATCCTTGTAAATTAGTTAATGCCCATGACAAAAGACCTTATTCTCTCGTTTTGTGAGCCTAGCTATCCCTAGTCTTAGACAATTATATATTTATATTTTAGTCCTTAAATGCTTGTATGTTTGATTGAGTACTCAATTGTTGTCGAATTGCTTCCGTATTGGACCAACATATGATTAACATATATAGGAACTTAATTATGAATATAGACAAAATAAAAGGAAAAAAAATGTTCAGGGTTGTTTATCGGATTAAGCCTTTATGTGTTTAATTCAGTATTCCCTATGTAATCCATTAGAGTCGGTTCCGTCTAGGCCGGGATAAGGGGGTTACACTATTGCTTTTTCAAGGTAAAGAACTTATAAAATTAACTAAGTTCAGCAGTGTTTATTTAATTTTAGTCTCATAGTCTAATCCTAAGTACTAATCCTAAGATACCTTTATGATTTCGAGTCTGGTGAATGGTGCACTCTACGGCGGTGGCAGGACGAAATATTGTTACCGAGTCAGACTCTATAAAATTAACAAACTTAAAAAAATTAAGCATAAGACTGTAAAGACAAAATTTAATGCGATATTAGATACTTCTAATAATTTACATACATTGCAAATTAAATTTACACATACAAAATGGACTCATGCTACCCTAAACTCGAGGGATGCGTTGTCCTCAATGCATGGAAAAATAGATGAGAGATAACAAAGTTAGTCCGATAAAAAGAGATAAAAAGAGAAAGTAAAAATGTCTAACGCCCTTAGAATTGTGTGGATCCGAAGGAATCCTTCGAATCGCTATCGATGAAGAGTTTGTGGCGGCTCTTGGGTGGTGGTTGTGCTGCCCTCAGCGGACTTACAGTAGGCTTCTTCGCCAATTTGGGTGTCTGGACTCTAATGGGAGTGGGTTCCTTCATTATTTCCTCCTATGAGTCGATGGTGATGATGGAAGTGGCAGAGGTGGCAACCTTCCGGTTTCTTGTAGTCTAGACTTCCGCAAGAAATTCCTTTTCCAATTGTGTAGGAGACTCAGAAGGGCTACTCCAATCGAACGGATTTGAGTCCTCCGTTGTGGCTGCACGATGTGTGGAGTCTATCCTCAAGAAATCTGCTGCAGAGTCTACCGAGAAGGGTTCTGTGGCAGCTGCAAAAGTGGTGGCAATAGGTGAGGAGTGTAATGGAACAGTGGCGGAGGCAGATACCGAATTTGTAGGAGTAGTTGATGGAGGAGGTGGAGGTAGCATGAAGATGTCAATTGTGATAGTTGGGAAGACAATCGAGCAATTCGGGAATCGTTCTTGAATGATTTTCATGATAGCGTTGTTGAAGTCCCGAACACAAGTCATAAAGGCCAGCTGCTTCGTTTCATGTGCTACAATAGTGATATGATGCCTCCTTCTTATTCTTTTATGGGTGCAGCTGGTGATGCTGGTTGTGCAGCCTCGACAGATTTTGCTGCAGCGTTAGGGGGAACAAAGGCTTGGGGGATAACGTCTTGGACTTGTATCCTCTTCAAATATACGTCTCTGGTCCAGCCCTTCCTTGTTTGCGTGTACAAATTGTTGGACAGCGTAGGCACTCTCTCCAAATAGCCCAAGGATGTAATTAAACAAGGGAAATAAAGCATATCTATATAATTGGCTGCGCACTCAAAAATATGTTAGCTGATGATGCATCCGACATCAATCCTGTGATTGTGGATTATTGAGTGGATGAGCATCAGTCACGACCGATCGACTGTCTAGTTTGTGAAGTTGGCATCAGATTTATTTTAATAAAAGTATTCTAGAGTTTTTCCTCTGGTCGAAGATCTCGGCGGCTAACAAAACCGCAATGCTTCCTAGTGTTCTACTCTACTGCATGCGTGCAGAGTTTTGCCTTCATCATCTCATAGTTAACAGTCGTGAGTGCAACGACGAACTCAGAATGTTGGTCATTTTCAATATGGAGGCCGAAATGGGCATTGATGGTGATGTCGGCCACTAGAATTGCCCATCCCCAAAGATGTATGTATGTTTGAGTTGTTGAGCATCGGTCGATGAGCGTAGAACTCTATGAACCATACAATATTCGTCGGTTCTGTTTGCATGTCAAATTTTTTCCACCGCTGAAATGTTATCTTCGCCAGAATGAAGGCTTCGAGGCCGAGATCATCAGCGTCGGTATAGCGAAAACCTTGTTCTTCCCAGACATGGCGGCCTTTGAAATTGTGTTGATAATCTTGTTCTACTGAAGGCATTGCAAATGAACAATATTACGGGGTGGCCGCTTCGGCAGATTGTTGATTTCGGTTCGCCATAGTTTCTTTATGGTGAATAAAAAGATGAAAGAAGTAATTACGGAAATGAAAAACTAAAGAAGAAGAATTAAAAATGATTGCCGGATGCCCGTGTATTAAAAGGCAAAGATCGACGCGCTGTTTGAGGGAGCGACGTGATCATTAACCAGTTGGCGTGCACGTGATGCAACCCTAGCTGGCCTCCACTAATAGATGGATTGACGCGGATTTTTAATTTGGGCGGCATAATTCCCACCTAGATTTTCGATGTCGCTTTGATGAGGTCGGTTATTGAATTGGGCCGGTTGACAATTCTTATTCTTCTTTATTGGAACTAAATAAAAGAATAATTAAATAAAATATTTGAAATTATTGAAATTGCTGAAAATTAAATTGGAAAAAATTTAATCTAATTCCTGAAGCATAAAAATAAAATATGAAAATTAAAAGTAGAATTAGGTTACTAGAGGAGTGCAATTTAATGCATCTCCTAGAGTAATCATATTCCCTTCTTTTAGTGGAGAATGGGCGATGATCCAGTTATTATTTCATTAGGTGGTTTCTTTCTTGGATGTTTCTGATCAGGGATTGTGCCGTTGTGGCAGAGACGGTCTTGACGGGTTTTGTCCCAGAATTTAGTTTCTACATTGAAGTTAAATTTATATTTAACCTCAATCTGTTGACATTCATCCGGTTATTCTGGAAGCCTTATTGCTTTAAACACGTTGATCTTAACTTGTTGGTCATTGACTCGAATAACCAATTCTCCCTTTTTGCAGTCGATCAATGTTCTCCCTGTTTCTAGGAATGACCTTCCCAATATGATCGGAGCATTTTCATCTGCTTCACAATCTAAAATAAGGAAGTCAGCAGGTAATATGAATTTATCAAATCTTACCAAGATATATTCTATCTTTCCTTCAGGTTGCACGTAAGAGCGATCTACTAGTTGCAGCATAACCGTGATTGGTTTTGCCTACCCAATGCCTAACTTTTGAATACTGACTTAGGCATTAAATTAATGTTGGCACCTAAGTCACACAATGCCTTACCCACATATTGATCCCAATAGAACATGGTATCATTAAACTACTAGGATCTTTCCTTTTTGTTGTGGATCTATTATGCAACATTGCCACACATCCTTCTATCTCGGCGACAGTTTCAAACTCCTCAATTCGTTTCCTCTTAGATACGATATCTTTAAGGAACTTTGCATAATTTGGAAATTGTTTGATTGCCTCCACTAAAGGTATATTGATGTGTACCTGTTTAAGGATGTCCAAGAACTTCTTGAACTGGTACTCCTTTTTCTATTGTTTCAACCTCTGTGGGAATGGTGGTGGTAACCTCAAATCTTCAATCTTTTCATAGCATTGAAATCGGATCTAGGATGTTACTGCGGCATCATCTGCTACGGCTTCGTCCTTGTCATATTCTTCTGTTGGTTCTTTCGCCTCAGTTGTTTCTTCAGTAACCTTCTTGGAGATACTTGTCTTATATTTTTTGACCCACTGTATTGGCAGGTATCTCAGGGTATTTCAGCTGTAGTCCACTTCTGGTGGTTATTGCCTTGCATTGCTCGTGTGGACCTATTCTGGCGACTTCAGTATCGCTCAATAGACCTCCTATGGGTCGATAATTCATCTGTTGTGCAATCTACCCTATAATGGTTTCCAGAGATTTAATGGAAGCTTCGTTATTTTGCATACGCATATCAATTATGTCCATAAATGTGTCCACTCATTGAATAAATTTTTCCGTGTGAGCTATATAAGAGATGGTTTGAGCAATGAACTTTAGAAAATCGAATATCATTCAGTTGCTGCTGCGGTAATTGTTGTTGAGCTGGTCTGTTATTCTGCTGAAATTCAGAAGGTTGCACATACTATTGTTGTGGGTTGAGCGCATTGTTGGAGTTACTCCATGAATAGTTTGGGTGCTTCCTCCATGTTAGATTGTATGTGTTAGACATGTTATTTCAGTTAAAGTTTCCAACATAGAAGCTACATTCAAGATTCTGTGGGAACTCGTTCGAATCATGGTTTTCGCCACATATTTCGTAAAAGGTGACAACTTCTTTTACTTCTCGAACGGTGCTGGGCTTTTTTAGATCCTTGACCATGTTTGTCAGTGCTGATAACTATGCCAAGATTAAATCTGAAGAGTTCAGATTTGCCATACCTCGCCTTGTTGCTCCCCCTCATAGTAGTAGGATGCTGATAATCGTTCTTGGTGAGTCTATCCAATATTTCTAGACTTTCATGGGGTGGGCGGTCTAGAAGTGTGTCGTTGGACGAGGCATCAAGCATCATCCTTGTGGGTGTATTCACCGCATTGTATAATTTGGATACTTGAGTCTATTCGGTTAATCCATGCATTGGGCATTTTCTGTAGTGTTCTTTGTATCTTTCTCATGCCTCATACATAGATTCATCATCGTCTTGCCTAAATGACGTAATATCGTTTCGTAACTTATCTGTCATATTTATGTAATTGAAACGTGCAAGATAACTACGGCACAATTCCCTTCATGAGCTTAGAGATCCCGGTTGGAGATTGTTTAGCCATGAATTTGCACTATCCCTTACTGAATAGGGGAATAACTTTAGTTTAAGTATGTCAACGGATACTACCGGCAGCTTAAAAAGAATTGCATATTTCTACGAATGATTTGAGATGCTGTCGAGCATCATCATTGGCTGATCCTCCAAATTATCCCAGAGTATTTATCATGTTAAACGTGATCGGTTTAAGCTCGAAGTGTTCTGCGTCTATGTTTGGCATGACAACGATAGGTGTTAGACCATATAAATCTTCCTCTAAATAGTCACGAATGATAGAGGCTAGACAGTCCTGCTTTTATGATGAAGCATTCGTCCTTCCACCTTTTGTCAGATTGAAGTATTTAAGATGTCGAACCCACAGGGATTGGCTTTACTTACGCAATTTATTATTCCTGCAAATGGAAAATTAAAGACACAAATAATTGAGTTGGATTATAACTAAGGAAACTAATTAAAGCAATAAAGATAAATGATCAAGAAATCAAGGATGGAAAAGTGGGGTAGGTTAGAGTGCTTCGTAGTGTGGGTTCAATTGACTTATTTCTGTCCAATGCAATTGTACATTACTGTCTCGGCAGTACTGCAGATTACTGCCGTGGCAGCAACGATACTTGTCCGCCACGGCAATCCCTTGTTCGTGGGTGGACTTTACCAAAGTTCGACAAAGTGTCCTTGAATGACTCCACTTATCCCCAAGTCGAAGTACTGTTTTTGACTAGTCATTGATGATACCTCCCGGCGTGAATCAATTATACTCACCAACCAATCTCAAACTTCTTTTAGCCGCTAAAACTCTTAACCTATCCCTAGGCCGAGTTAGTATTTCGTGATTGAAACACCGTACTTATCCCTTTCGTGAATCTAACTCTCCCGAGTCTAGATAAATGGATTACTCATAAACTTCTCTCCCGAGCTTGAATGCAAGAACAAAGAATGGCAAAGGATAAGCAAACCTTGATATTTTATTGCATTGAAACAAAGAACAAAGTACAATCTCCTTCCACAACTACTCCACAATCTAACCTAAACTCCAAGGGGGCGATGGAGAAGTTTAGGGTTTTCTATGAACACTTGATTTCGAGATATCCTCCTCTCTACATAGGCTATAGTTTATATAGGCTTGGCCTAGGGAAAACCTTTCCAAAGTAGGAATACAACTTGGAGTAAAACACAAGTTAAGTTCATAAATAAAAGATATTTATTTTATTTCCTAGTTTATTCCTATAAGGATTCTTTTCCCGTGTGGCCTTTGACCTTGACTTTCCGCGTGTTCCTCAGCTCCGATTTCTATGCCTCTTGTCTTAAAACGTCCACCTTATTTTTCTCTTCAGATCGCCTATCATATCGATATTTATGTTCCAGGTGCTGCCGCGGCCTCCAAGTGCTGCCAAGGCCTTCAAGTGCTGCCGAGGCGGGTACTAATCTGCATTCCCGTTTTGGTTTCCAGCATCCATCATGCTATTTAGCATTACCTATGTGGTAGTTCCTGTCTAAGAGGAGAAACCATTAACCGTACCTGTTTTATGCCAAATAATAGATAAATTCATGAATTAAGTATTGGGATGCTGAAATATGGAAAATAAGCGGAATTATCCATTATTGCCATTAAATCTGTCTTTATTAGTAGTCATCGAATGGGAAAATGATATAAAAGATGAGGACTTTTAGGTACTCATCACACCCCCAAACTCGAACTATTGTTTGTCCTCAAGCAATGCAAAAGATAGATTTTTAAGTAAGGAATTTTAAAGTAATATACCGTCCTGCCTGCCGCGGTAGAATTCCTTTCTTGACTCGGCCTCTTCTAGTTTCTAGGAATTCCTCAAAACTGGACTATGAGTCTTGGTGAGTGTGTGCGTAGCTGTGTCAAAGTTGATTCTCTAAGTTCTAATCCTTTTTCTAGCTCAAGACTTCCGACTAAGATTTTTCTTCAATTATTTTTCTTTCCTTTTTCCTTGTTTGGTATATAAATATATATTGTTATATACTTATACTGCTTGAGCCAGTTTTCGGGCACCTAAAGTGTTAACTACTCTTACTAGAGCCAATTTCGGGCACCTCTAGTAAGTGGGAAAAAGGTTGAGTCCTAGAGCCAGTGATGGGCACCTCTAAGGACTATACTAGAGCCGGTGATAGGCACCTCTAGTTAAAATCTAAGCCTAAGTCCTTATTGCTTTTCAAAGAAAAGAACTTTTAAAATCAACTAAGACTAGCAGTGTTTATGTGATTTCAGGCTCATAGTCTAATCCTAAGTACTAATCATAAGAGACCTTTCCGAATTCAAGTCTGGTGAATGGTGCATACTGCTGCGGCGGCTAGAGAATATATTGCTGCCGAGGCAGTTTCAATAAAATTCAACAGACTTAAAAAAAATTAACATAAGACTGTAATTGCTGTAAAGACAAAATTTAAGGCAATAGTAGGATAATCTGAATAATTTCCATACATGGCAGATATTTTTATAAGGCAGAAAATTGGATCAATACTCCCCCAAACTCAAGGGATGCATTGTCCTCAATGCATGCATCTGAACGTAAGGCAACAATAAAAGACAAGAAAAAATTAAGAGACAAGAAAAAGATAAACCAATTTGTATATGTTGCGTCTTGGCCTCTTCTGTATCCTGAGGGTCATCAGTTTGTGTGGAGTTTGTTGAGAAAGAAACTAAAAACTGCACTGGAAAACAATAATGAAGAAGTATGAAATAAAACAGGGGAGATGAAGTTCGATAACAACAAACCCGCCGTCACTTGCGTTTGGGCGACCAGCCACCTTGGCCGCGTCTTAGGTGGGACGGTGGATTTGATTTTTGGACTGTTTTATGTGCTTCATGACTTCTCTTTCTTGGATTTCCTTCCTAAAAAAAATAACTCAAACATAATTAAACTTATTTCCTAAGGAAAAATAACTCAAAAATAATTAAACTAATTTTCTAAGATAGTAGTGCAAGAAAAATAAAAAGGAAAGTTGGAATCGCCAATTCCCGGCAACGACGCCAAATCTGATGGAGGTTAGACAGTCCTGCTTTTATGATGAAGCATTCGTCCTTCCACCTTTTGTCAGATTGAAGTATTTAAGATGTCGAACCCACAGGGATTGACTTTACTTACGCAATTTATTCTTCCTGCACAATAGAAAATTAAAGACACAAATAATTGAGTTGGATTATAACTAAGGAAACTAATTAAAGCAATAAAGATAAATGATCAAGAAATCAAGGATGGAAAAGTGGGGTAGGTTAGAGTGCTTCATAGAGTGGGTGGGTTCAATTGACTTGTTTCTGTCCAATGCAATTGTACATTACTGCCTCGGTAGTACTGCAGATTACTGTCGTGGCAGCAACGATACTTGTCTGTCACGGCAATCCCTTGCTCGTGGGTGGACTTTACCAAAGTTCGGCAAAGTGTCCTTGAATGACTCCGCTTATCCCTAAGTCGAAGTACTATTGATGACTAGTCCTTGATGATACCTCCCGGCGTGAATCAGTTATACTCACCAACCAATCTCACACTTCTTTTAGCCGCTAAAACTCTTAACCTATCCCTAGGCCGAGTTAGTATTTCGCGATTGAAACACCGTACTTATCCCTTTCGTGAATCTAACTCTCCCGAGTCTAGATAAATGGATTACTCACAAACTTCTCTCCAAGCTTGAATGCAAGAACAAAGAATGGAAAAGGATAAGCAAACCTTGATATTTTATTACATTGAAACAAAGAACAGAGTACAATCTCCTTCCATAACTACTCCACAATCTAACCTAAACCCCAAGGGGGCGATGGAGAAGTTTAGGGTTTTCTATGAACACTTGATTTCGAGATATCCTCCTCTCTACATAGGCTATGGTTTATATAGGCTTGGCCTAGGGCAAACCTTTCCAAAGTAGGAATACAACTTGGAGTAAAACACAAGTTAAGTACATAAATAAAAGATATTTATTTTATTTCCTAATTTATTCCTATAAGGATTCTTTTCCCGTGTGGCCTTTGACCTTGACTTTCCGTGTGTTCCTCAGCTCCGATTTCTATGCCTCTTGTCTTAAAACGTCCACCTTATTTTTCTCTTCAGATCGCCTATCATATCAACATTTATGTTCCAGGTGTTGTTGCGGCCTCCGGTGCTGCCGCGGCCTCCAAGTGTTGCCGAGGCCTTCAAGTGCTGCCGAGGCGGGTACTAATCTACATTCTAGTTTTGGTTTCTAGCATCCATCATGCTATCTGGCATTACCTATGTGGTAGTTTCCTGTCTACGAGAAGAAACCATTAACCATACCCGTTTTATGCCAAATAATAGATAAATTCATGAATTAAGTATTGGGATGCTGAAATATGGAAAATAAGCAGAATTATCCATTATTGCCATTAAATCTGTCTTTATTAGTAGTCATCGAATGGGAAAATGATATAAAAGATGAGGACTTTTAGGTACTCATCAACGAACAATTCGGACGAGTTCTTGTTGAGGGAGATTTTCTGATTCAATTACTGCAAAGGCAGTAGGGTTGACTGCCTCAATAAGATTCATGCCAGCATTGTTCCCCTGCTGGTTAGGTGTTGGATTCATTCTTTCTTGTATCTTTTGTCGAAGATTCCTTGCAGGTCGCTCGATTTCAAAATCAAAAGCGTAGTTGTCAGCTGATGGATTTGCCCTAGTTATACAACGAAACAACCCAGGTTATATCAGGATAATAAAGAAAATAAAAATAAAAATAAAAATAAACAAGGTGCAGAAGTAATATGCGAGACAATTGAAATGCCAATCCCCGGCAACAACGTCAAACTTGATGACGACTTTGGATTCTTTAATTTAAGCTTCCATCTTTTGCTAAGTTGTAGTATTTAAGATTGTCAATACCACAAGGATTGGATTACCTATGCAACACAAAATTCCTGCACTTGGAAAATAAAAGACACAAGTAATAGTTTGGTGATTGATTTAATTGAAAAGAAAAGAAAACTAAATATCTAATAGGAATCACAATGAAATAAGTAAGTCCAGGTTGATTGCTTTGTAGAGGAGAATCCAATTGTAATTATTATCCACTTATTAATGCATGGGGTTGAACTGTTGCCATGGCGGGTCGCTTGAAGGATCGCCTCAGCTGCCTCGATAGGGTTATGCCTTGTCGACAACTCAACTTTTCATAGTTCGACAGAGCATCCTTAATTGTCTCCTCCTTATCCCTAATTCGGAGAACTATTGAAATCCACGTCTTGATAATACCTCCCGGCGTGAATCAAGGGTGAACAACAACCAATTGTATGCTTCCTTTTAGTTGTTGAAATGCTTTCGGATTAGTCAATGCCCATGAGCAAAGACCGTATTCTCTCGTTTCGTGAGCCTAGTTATTCCTATTCGTAGAAAAATATATTTTTCCTTACAAACTTATCTATTGACCATGCAAAGAAGAGTAAGAATCAATAGAGAATAAACTATGAAAATCGAAATTGCATTAATAAATCTCAAATAGGTTACAACTTTCTTCCCCAACTACTCCACAAATAACTTAAGCCTCAAGGAGAGTTTAGAACATGATAATCTTGTCGGTGGCTAAGGGTTTTGTCTATGAGAACCGACCTGTTTCTCTTGACCTAAGAGCTTACTTTATATAGGCCAAGCCTAAGTTAAAATCTCCATAAACAATAGGAGTTCTAAAAGGAATAGAATATGTTTCCATATTAAATTACAATTTTTTATTCCTTTTCCTAATTTTACTCTCTTTAGGATTCTTTGACGTCCGTTGACTTTGATCATGGCTAGATTCTTTCTTTTCTCGTTTTTGTCTCTTTTATGGAATCAACACTTTATTCTCTATCTATTGAGCACTATTTATCATCTTTGTTCTGTTGTCACGGCAGTCAATATGCTACCAAGGCGGGTGCTTATCTGCAATCAACTTCAATTTCCAGCTTCCATTGATATCATCTGGCATTACTTGTAGGTTTATTTCCTTTCTTAGAAAGAAAAATAATTAGTCATACCCATTTTCTACCTAATAATGTATAAAGGCATAATTTAAGTGTATGGATGTTGGAATATGAAAATTATGCAGAATTATCCTTTATTGTTATTAAATTTGTTCATTACTAGCAATAATCGAGAGGGAAATGATATAAAAATTAATACTTTTATGCACTTATCAATTAGTTGCATTACAGGTGAAATGTTAGCGTGAGTGGAAAGTTCTTGGCAGTAGGATGACCAATTAAAGAAAATTGTTAAAGAACTGGTGGATGGGAAGAGAGTGCAGGGCAAGTACACTTGGAATGGGAGGCAATTAAGGAGAAAAGGAAAGCTCTTAGTGGGACAGGATCCAGAACTAAGGAGGAAACTTATCAAATATTTCCTTGTAAGCAATAATAGGAGGACATTCGGAAGTTCATGCCACCATTAAAAGGATGAATGAAATACTATATTGGAAAGGGTTGAGGAAAGAAATAAGGAATTGGGTAAGGGAATGTGAGGTATGCCAGAGATGCAAAGATGAATTACAACATCCCAAGGGATTATTACAATCCCTCCCCATTCTAGAAGCGGCATGGACTGCTATAGGGATGGATTTTATTGAAGGATTGCCCAATTCTAAGAAGAAAAATGTAATTTTGATGGTGGTGGACAGGTTGACCAAATATGGTTATTTTGTGGTTTTGTCTCATCCTTTTTCAGCTAAGGAAGTGGCAAACACTTTCTTAGAAAATATATTTAAGCTACATGGATTGCCCAACCACATAGTGTGCGACCGAGATAGAATTTTCATGAGTATTTTCTAGAAGGAATTGTTTCAGAGGCTAGGGGTAACTATTAATGCTTTCACAGTATACCATCTTGAATCAGATAGACAAACCGAAAGGCTCAAAAAGTTTCTTGAGACATACTTAAGATATTTGACAGGGGAAAATCCCAAGGAATGGGTTGATTAGTTACATTTGGCAGAATTCTGGTATAATACCACCTTCCATTCCAGTATTCAAACCTCGCCTTTTGAAGATTTGTATGGGTATCCTCCTCCAATTCATATACCCTATATTGCGGGAGATTCATTGGTTGAATTTGTGGATAGAGCTTTGATAAACAGAGAGGCCATTCTCAAAATGTTGAAGTTTCATATGAAAAGAGCCTAGGATCGAATGAAGAACCAGAAAGATAGGAGAAGGTCTGAAGGGGAATTTATGGTGGGAGAATTTGTGTATCTGAAGTTGCAACCATACCGGCAAAAATCTGTGGTTGTTAGATCTTATCAGAAATTGGCTGCAAAATGGTTTGGACCATTTGAGGTGATAGAAAAAGTGGGGGTTGTGGCTTATAAGTTGAAGCTACCAAAGAGATCAAAGGTGCATCCGGTCTTTCATATTTCAGAACTTAAGACACGCATAGGGGATGCTCCAAATCAACCAGGTCTACCATTGATAGGACCAGATGGAAGCATTAGTAAAGAATTACTCAGGATATTGGATCGAAGAATTGGAAGGAAGGGAAACAGAACAACTACGAAAGTGCTGGTAGAGTGGACTAACTCATTCCCAGAAGATGCAACCTGGGATAACTTGCACCAGCTAAAGACTCAATTTCCAGAATTTCAACCCAATCCTTGAGGTCAAGGATTTTTCCAAGGAAAGGGCATTGTAATGGAGAGAAGCTGAGCAACGGTCGAAAAAGGGAATATTTAGTTTTTAAATTTCTGTTAAGTGTGTTTAATTTTTAATAAAACGGTGCACTAAAGGGTTTATCCAAAAAGACATCGTCCTTGTAAAGGGCTTTTAAGCCGAAACCCTAAGGCTAAGAAGTTATTGAATCTGAGAATGAATTTCTGCCTCTTTTCCTTCTTTCTGTTTTCTTCCCTCTAAATTTTTTTTTCTGATCTTATCTTATTCTTCTCTATTTCTTCTCTTACACTACACAAGAGTTGGTCTACAGCTGCAATACTAGCGGTGTTTAGAGAGCAAACACAACAATATACGTCACATATAGTGGCTTTTGGTTAAAAACGCCGCAAAATTTTTTTGTTAGTGGCGTTCGTGATGCAAATGTCGCAATGTACATACTATTACTGGCGTTTCTATGATAAACACCGCAAAAACATCAACTATTAGTGGCGTTTTTTTTTAAAACGCCAAAAAGTAAAAATATATACTGGTTCTTTTGCATATAAATGCCGCAAAGTTTTATAAGCTTATTACCACGTGCATCGGGAAAATTCATCCTCAATTGAAGACCCAATCCCCTCAGTCCTCTTATCGATTTTTCTTGTCCTCACTCTCTCTGTTTTTTCATTAATCGCATCTTTTCGGACTGAACGACATCGTTTCGCCAGATTTGATAAAGAAGAGAATCAATGGAAAGAGAGAGGCACTGACACTGTGAAGTTGGTAAAGCACAAAGAGACGGGAAAAGTTCTTGTTATGAGGCAGTCGAAGACTCTAAACATTTGTGTCAATCATATGGTATCTTCTCTTCCTCAATTACGTTGTTGTTTTCCTTCTTATTTTCGGATTTCATAATTTTTAAATAAAATATTATGTAGTGTTGCCGACAATGACGGTGCAGGAGCATGATGGTAATGAGAAATCATACTTATGGAATGTTGCTGACTTTTTAGACGGTGAATTGAAAGATGAGCATGGAAGCAGTGAAAAAGAAGCTATGGAAGAAATGCGGTACTTCGGTAAATTCAATGTGGTTAGAGCTGTATGATGATTGTAAAAAAATCTTTGTGATTTGAATGATGATTCAAGACCTCTTGGTTTCTATTATCCTCTAGATAGGTAAGTGTTTTTCCAATTCCCCTTTTATTTCTTATTGTTAATTCTAATTTTATCAATATTTATTCTAAATTATTTTCTTTCGATTCCTTCCTTTTTACTGTAAAAGGTTCCGAATACACATTATAGATCTTGATCCTTCATCAATAACTTCTAGAGGGTGGCTTGAAGATACTTCATTAGTGAAAAAGTACTCAATTTCTGAAGATGAATACAATATACGTTCTGGTAAGTCAGTTGACTTCAAAATCTGATTTAGTATTTATTTATTTATTTGCAATGGTTTGAACCTTTTTGTTATTGTAGGTACACTTAAAAAATTCAAGGAACAGATGACATCTCAAAATTCATCTACATTTAGGAATAAAGTAAGTTTCTTATTTGATTTCTACATTGCTCGCTTTATGATTTTTAATAGTAGCGACTAATCTTATATGCAAGGAGGCACTAGGTGCAATCTTGTATTTATTATTTCTATTTCTATCTTGGTCATGCTTGATGAATTCATTTACGGTCTATAGATGTCAGATGATTACATAGAAGACCTCTATGCAAATATCAAGGTTGGTGTGAATTATTAGATTTCACTTCTTCAGTTGTACTTGGCAATTTTTCGTATGTTGATAGTCTCAAAACTCACAAAGAATTATTCTTTATCTGCTCACTCTTGAGTCTTGACATGGTTTTTGTACTGATGAGAAAACTTTAAAAAAATAGTAGTAGCTAGCTATTTTTTTTCTACTTTAATCATACAGATTAGAGATTTGTCGGTTTCATTTGTGCTTTTCTTTTTCCTTTCTAAAGTATCGTGTAAATGATGACTAAAACCTGTATTTTTTTTCTAGATGCTTAAGGGAAGCTAATGTAGGTCTTAAACTGGTTGATGGGATACTTTATTACTGCGACAAATATATGTCAATTAATTCAGTGCTTAATGCTTGATAATGCTTACCTATGACCCTATATAGTTATATTATATCACTTCCAGAATTTGTTTCACATACTATCTTTCTGGAGTTAAAGACAACCTTGGTATCTCCCCTTGTTTTTCAGCATATTGAGTATCTTCTAGACTGTTTTGCATCTTATTTCAACTTATGTGCCATAGATTCATTCTCATTGTTTCAAATCAGGTAGGAGACAGATGTGAAGTTGACCCAGGGGAGAAAAGAGGGGTTGTCAAATATGTGGGTCGAGCAGAAGCATTAGGACTAGGATTTTGGATTGGAATTCAATATGATGAACCATTAGAAAAACATGACGGCATGTATGTAAACTCTATATCCTTATTTTCCCAATATTCTCATTTTATATGTGGGATAGAAATTCCTATAAGGATAGATAGTTTTTTGTCAATTAAATGTCTTTTAAAAGATTGGTATCAAATTTATTCAAGTTGAAGCTTAGTTGTGTTCTTTTTTTAATGCAGATGCATTAAATTGGTTATGCTAATTGAATGCACATTAAATTTTCTATCTCATATGAAGGCATTTTTATTTAAATGAAAGCAAATGATTTTACTGAGTTTAGTAGTGGAAAAACAATGATAGAAAATGGGAACATTAAATTTTCACTGCCTCATTCACATGACTGTTATTGCTTGGTGTACCATGCCTTATTTCCCTCAACATTATGACTTATAGCTTTGTGTCATGTTAACATTCATTCACATGACTGTTTTTAGCTCCCTCAACATTAAGTTTCCCCCATTTAATTTTTGAGTTATCTTAAATGTTTTTTTATCCAGTTTTACCAGAAGTTAGAGGAAAAGCACCAAGCTTTGAAGGTCGAGAGAAGCCAGTGCAAGGCCATGACCAAGTTATGTCGTATTTGTTAAATTTTTTATTTGTACAAAGATTCTTAAAATATCAATTTTATAGATATAGTTTAATATATTTTGTTTTAATTTACGTGATCCTTTTCATTAAATTTTCTTGAAACTATGCTTTGGTTGATCAATAATTATAAAATGTACTATTAAGTTTTTTGAATCATGGTATTATTAGCGGCGTTTAGGAAGATAAACGACACTAAATAATAACTTTTAGCGGCGTTTGTGAAAGAAAACTTCACTAAAGAATAAGCTATTAGCGGCATTTATAAAGAAAAAAGTCACTAAAAATAGGTTATTAGCACCATATGTGAAAGAAAAAGCCATTAAAAACAAGCTTCTAGCTACTTTGGGAAAGAAAACGCCACTGCAAATCAATTTTTTAGTGGCGTTTAGAAAAACAAACGCCACTAATGAGTATGTATTAGCGGTATTTTTATCCATAAACACCACAAACTCTTGCGACGCTAGTTTTAGCGGTATTGCTTGTGGTGTTTTTCTAAGCGCCGCTAAAGCTTTTATTGGTGCTAAAAAACGCCGTTATAAAACTAAAAAACGCCGCAAAAAACTTGTTTTATTGTAGTGTTAGTTTGAAGTGTTACACATTTTTATGGATTACTTGGATATACTATTGATAAGTGCTAAAGGAAGCATGATTTTTTTTTCAGGCTATAAAAATAAAAATAAAAATACTAGAGCCAATCAGATTCAGACTTTTAATGAAGAGTCTTTAAAGGTTAATGTAATTAAAGAAGACTGTTCTTTCATTTATTTTACTAAGGAACAATATGAATTTTTTTTTGTGTTTGTTGCAAGAAAGGAATAATTTTGTTCAACCTACTGGATCGAAAGTCAATATGCTTTCTTCTTTTAACTATTCTCAAGCCGAAGAAGCAATTATTATTCTTAACTATATTGATAATATCAAGCACTTTATTTTCTAGATTTTTAATTCTGGTGCAATAGATCATATTATAAATATTTTAGACTATTTTTCTGATTTTTGAGTTATTAAAGATAAATTTATTAAGTTACCAAAAAATAAATCTGCTCAATATTTGCATATAAGGACTGTTAGAATTAATTCATATATGAAATTATATAATATTTTACACATACCAGATTTTAGTTTTAATTTACTTTCAGTTTCTCGGTTAACAGAAGATAATTCATACGTTTATTTTTTTTTTTCTTGAATTTTGTTATATACAAGATGTTCACCTTTTGAAGATAATAGGTACAGGTAGAGAAATACAATGCAACTGAGTTAAAAGATAATTTTATAAACATATAAAGTGTATTTGAACAGATAATATTAAAGAATTTGACAAGAATGTTTTTTTAAATATAAAAGATTATGCATCAAAATTCTTGTACTCATATCCCACAACAAAATAGTATTGTTGAGACAAAACATCATCACATTTTTTGTGTTGTTAGATCTTTAGGAATACATGTAAATATGTCTCTATTTTTTTAGATTGATTGTGTTCTCTATTATATCTTTCTTATCAATATTACCCCTACACTTATTTTACAAAATAAAAATATTTTTAAGATTTTATTTAACCAACCATTAAAATTTGATAATTTAAAAGTATTTGATTAGTTTTACCAAAAAAAACTAAAACTAAAATGTATTTTAGGGTTGTAAATTTTTTAGTTTTTGGTTATCCTAAAAATATTAAAGGTTTTAGATTATTTGATTTAAAAGAAAAAGAATACTTTTGTATTTAGAAATGTAACATTTTCTGAAACTAAGTTTCCCTTTAAAATTTTTGTCACTAACGAAATTTTACCTGATTATATTAATCCTTCCTTGCTTAATGATTTTTTCTTTAAAAAAATTAAAATTTTTGATAATTTTAGTAATTCTAAAAATCTTAGCAATACTAACTTTGATAATTCTGACGATATTAAACATGTTCATCCTCTAATCTTTCCTCAAGGTCATCCAGAAATACACAATTACTTCATAAATATAAGGATTATCATGTTACACTGTCAAAATTAAGAAAGTCTTCTTACACTTTGTCACAAATATTTTCTTTTGATAATATTTCTTTCAAACATCAGTCATATATAAATAATCCTATCATTTTTACAAGAAGCTAAGAATTATAAACAACTATTATTATGAATGATTGTTGAAAAGCTATCATGAACAAGGAGATTAGAGTATTAGAAAATAATAAAATATGGAATCTTGTTACTCTTTTTCCTGGTAAGCAAGCTATAGGATGTAATGAATTTAAAAAACTAAGTTCTGATCTTAAGTATGAGTGAGATATAATAATTTTCTAAGAAATCTATGTGCAATATTCATATTGTTGTCCCTACTGATATTCATAGGGTTCTTAAGTATTTAAAATACCACCTGTATAAGGTCTTTTCTTTTCTACTAATAATATGTTTATCATTAATACTTTCTCACATTGTAACAGGGCTTCTTGTCTTAAATATCTAGGAAATCAACTACATGTGTTTGTGTGTTTTTCTTACAAAGCTTTAATATCTTGGACGTCTAAAAAAATAACATTTTATTTTTCGATTATCTAGCGAGGATGAATATAGAGCTTTAACTTTAGTTACTTATAAAATAAAGTGGCTACAATTTTTTTCCTGATTTACAAGTTATTTTCATTGCTGCAAATATGTTTTGTGATAATATATCTGTGTTTAAAATTAAAAAAATAGTTTTTCATGAGCAAACTAAATATATCGAAATAGATTATTATCTTATTCAAGAAAAGATTCAAAAAGACCTCATTACCCTTCTACCAATTTCAAGTCATAACCAACTGGCGTTTTACAAAACCCTTTCATGCCACTTCTTTTTAAGATTCTATCTTTAAGTTGAGCATTCAAAATTTATATGATCTAATTTGAGGGGAGGCTATTAAAAAATATATATATATATATTGTTATTAGTTAGGTAGAAATGTAGGTTAATTTACTTTTTTATCACTTTATTATTATAAATATTGTTTTTTGTTTTAATTAAAACAATATAACACAAATAATGAAAAATTAAGAGATTTTTTTATCGTCTCAATTTTTTGAAATCCATAAATTAATTTCTTCAATTCTTTAATTTTTTTTTAAATCACACTTAATTAGAAAGTCAAATTTTATCAGAATATTACATCATGAGCGACGATCATAGAAATGATGGTATCGGCTCCGACGGATTGACAAGATTTACTCTTTATTATCGTGTGTATGTTTTAATAATGTATTTTGAGAGACCAACAAACTGTAGAATATTTTTAAAAAATATTAATCATATATCATGATTTCGTGTTATTAATAGAGTTTGTTTGCGAGTCTACGCTTATGAAAACAAAATGTTTTCACCCACCGTGCATCATATATTTCCCATTAAAAATGCTTAAGTTTTATTTAGATAGGGACCTAACAATGCAGGAGGATTGGAGGCATAAAAACTAGGTTCAAATCAAAGGATATAAAGGAGATTGTGACAATAAAGTAAAAATTAACAAAACTCGGACTTTAGTTGTACTAATGCTTGTGAGTGATGATGGCCAACATGCAGTAGTTACTTACATTTAAATTTTAATATTTTCTCTGGTGAGTTGCGAATTTTTTAATTATTTAGTTGTGTAACTGTGTTCTGGTCACTTTGGTTAGCACGCAATGATGTTATCTTTAACGAAGTTAAAAAGAAGAGTCAAGTGATTTTTTTCTTGGTGTAATTACAATCATTTCATTGGGTGAGGGCGATGGTTGGGATTGAATCTATTGTGGAAGTACTTTGGTGAGATTCACCACGATTTTGCACGTCGATAAAGCTTTCGCGAGGTCCTCGGATTGGTGTTGAATGGTTGCCGCCTCCGTTAGGTGTGATGAAGTTTAATGTGGATGGGGCTTCTAGAGGTAAACCGGGTGAGACAGGGTGTGGGAGAGTTCTGCGTGATTCAGATAGTCGTATCCGAGCATTCTTTTTCGGGCCAATTGGGATAGCGGATTCTAATGAAGCTGAGGTACTCGCTATTCATTATGCGTTGTTGATGTTGAGGGAGGCATCATGGGGGAGGTGCTCTCTTTTATTGTGGAGTCTGAGCCTCGGATTGTTATTTCATGGGTGCTTAATGTGGAACAACATCCGTGACGGTTGCGACATTGGTTTGAATCTATTGATCGTTATTGTGATGTACTGTCTAATGTTTGTTTCTCTAATATCTTTCGAGAGAGAAATAGTTTAGCAAATGTTTTGGCTAAAAGGGGTGTTGGGCGTAAGGCGTGGATATGGGTGTTTCGTTGAATTTTGTTGGTATTTTTCCTCTATGTCGCTTACTTCGGTACTCTTTTCCTCCCACATAGGTTTAGGGAAGGTTTTTAATGAGGCCGAAGTAAGTGTGGCGATGTATAATTCCCTATTTCTTAATAAAATCATGCATCTTGTTGATAAATAATAATGATAATAATAATAATAAAAAAAGATATTTATTAGTCAAATCAAATAAAATGGTATTTATTTTTGCATCAATATTGTTCAAAGAGAATTATAAATTTAAAAGAATCTAAGATTTAAACCTTGAAAATAATATATTAGAAGAAAGAATTATAATTTTCAAACATAAACTAATATGTATATTATAAAAAAATATACTTCAATCATAAAATATCTATTTTGTTCATATAAAATTCTATCTATTTTCGTACCGATAAAATCCAACAATTTTATAGCAGTTTTCATCTACTTGATTATTTCAACTCTTTTAGTTCCCATACACCAAAACTTCATACAAAAAAGATGAAGAATAAGGTTCATGTACACGTTTGAGGATGGTGAGAAGGGTTCAACTCACACTCAGGCGAACAACAAGCAATAGTTTCTTTGTCAAAAACGAATCCAAGCTCATGCAACAAAATGCCATGGTCCTCTCTCTTGTGTTGAACCGAGTCCAAGATCTTCTCGAACACCGACACTTCACAGGGTATCTTTAACACCCCTTCCTGTTGAAACCCGAACTCCTCCTCCGCTCGTCGGAGAAGAATCCTGAACGCCTGGTGGCCCAGATACTCCGTTGGGATGATGAATCGCTTCAGCTCTCTTCCCACGCACACCGCTAAGAACCCTTTGGGGATACCCTCTGAACTAACCTCCGTGAAAGATAGTGTTCTCTTGAGGAACTTGATACTTCTGCTGCCGCCGCTTGTTGTGGCAGTGGCGGTGGGGGCGGTGGAGTTACCGCTCCCGCTGTTCTTGGGTGCATTTGCTACGTTTTTCCACTTCTTGAGGATCTGTTGGAGCCTCACAATCTGCCTGATCTTGTTGGACTTTTTGGAATCCATAGAAAGGTATTACTTTTGTTCTTTCTTAGTGTGGATGAATGATTTGCGATCAAAGGCGGAATTGGGATTTATATAGAGGAGCTAGAGATGAGGTGTTTGCTAACACTTGTAAGTTTCATAAATAATATCTTTTTATTCACCTCAAGACAAAAGGCCCTATGTCTCTAATCTATTTTAAATTCAAATTTGTTTATAATTTGCATTAGATAATTTCAAGTAAAGTTTATAAATGGTAATTTGTTATGAATATATTTATTTACGGTAGATATTCATATATTAAATAATATTTTTAATATACTTTATTATTAAAGTTTAATACCCACTGGAATTAAGTTTTCATTTTATGTCTATAAATATAGATTTTTTGAGAAAACATTGTACATAACTCTACTTTGAGAATATAATACAAGTCTCTCTCTTTTTGTCTTTCATCTTTGTTCATCTATTTTGTTCTTGCTCTTTACTTTATTCACAATATAATTAAATTATTTTCTAAGATAAAGTGTAAATCTATTAATTTTCTAGAACGAATACAAGGTGATATATGTAGTCCCATATACCTTTTTTACAATCCATCTAGAAATTTTACGATCTTAATCGATGTATCGACTAGATGGTCATATGTATCCTTGTTATTAACCCGTAACTTGGTGTTTGCGAGGCTACTTGCTCAGTTGATAAATTTAGGATCACATTTTCCAGATTATCTTATAAAGACAATCAGTCTTGATAATGTTGATGACATGTCATTTTACATGTAGTATCATTGATTCGCATCAATCCAACAAATGATCATAAGTTCTCCTCATTATAAATGGTTTTTGGTCAAGAACCAAATATTTATCATCTTAGTTTTTTTGGGTGTGCGATATATGTTCTAATTGCTCCACCATAACGCACAAAGATGAGTTATGTTGAGAATATATGTCATATTTAAATTCTCCTTGATAATTAAATATCTTGAGCTTCTGATAGGGAATTTACTTATAGTTCAATTTACTGACTATCATTTTAATGAGTCAGTTTACCCAACATTAAGGGGAGAAAATAAAATAGCTGAAAAAAGAAATAAGTTGAAATGAATTATTATTTTCTTAGTTTGATCCTCGTATTCAACAATGTAAACTATAAGTTCAAAGGATAATTCATTTAGCAAATCAATTGCCATATGATTTTGCTTACCATAAAAGAGTGACTAAGTCACATATACCAGCTATGAATGTTTCGATTAAATTTGATGTACTATAAGAACAAACTCTAGCTGCTAATGAGTCTAACTTACGCCTTTAGCATGATAGACAAATAGGTTATAAAATAAAAATCCTTGAAAAAAACTATATTTTATGATAGTCTAATCGAGGAATCAATGAATTATAAAAATCTCTAGAAGAGAATAAAAGGTCTCAACAGATTCATTGACATGACTGAGGTACTTTATAATAAAGAGATCTCAATATATTATGTCATGTTTGGTAATAAGTGGAATTGAAATTAAATCGATATCGATAATATATTTGCATGCAATATAGCATTAGAGATTTTATTTGATGATGTGGATCATGAATCATTGTCAATTGGGCAATATAAACAAAGAAATGATTGGCTAACATGGAAAGAGACAATTGAAGCAAAACTAAAATTTCTTTTGAAAAAGAGAAGTATTTGGGCCTAAAGTTCGTACATTGAAATGTGTAAAGCTCATGGATATAATAAATGAGCATTTGTGAGAAAGAAAATTTAAAAGGGGAAATCACGAGATATAAGCTCATTTGGTTGCACAAGGATTCTCACAAAGACATGAAATCAATTATGAGGAAAATATATTCCTCCTTAGTTGATGCAACTACTTTTAAATTTTGATTAGTTTGACAACAAATAAAATTACTCAGTTTCTGCTTAATGGATGTTTTTACATCCTATTTGTATGAGCCTTTTGATAGTAATATTTACATGAAACTTCCAGAAAGATTTAGATTGCTAGAAGAAGTTAATTTAAGTTCTCGAGAACATTATTCAATCATTTTGAATATATATTTTTCTGGCTTGAAACAATTTAGGCGTATTTGGTATAATTGTCTCATTGAATACTTATTAGTAGAATTCTATATGAATTATTTAATTTTCCCAAGCATTTTTATTAAGATGTTTAGCTCTAAATTTGTTATTGTTGTGTATGTCGATGATTTGAATATCATTGAGACTCATGGAGAGATCTCCTCAACAATGAAATCCTTGTGCATCAATCGACCTACACAGAAAAATGTTTAAAGAGACTTTACATGCATAATGCATATTCATTGATCATTATTTGGTTGTAGGTCTGTTAATGTAAACAAAGATTCATTCCACCTTAAGAAAAAGGTGATGATATTCTTGGTCTAAAAGCACCATATATACATTAATTGATTTGGAAGCATCGTATCTTAGCTAGTCTAGAAATACTATTTAAGTGTTATGAGACCATTACCTTTAAACAATTACTATGCTTGAGACAAAGTCGAAATATATGTTTGATTAAACATATCCAAAAGATATGTGAATTGCTTTCACAAGATAAGATGCAAGCTATCTTGTGTAGAGATAATGCAAAATTTATATGTCAAGGTGGATACATCAAATGTGATCAAACGAAACATATTTCTTTGAAGTTTCGTCCCTCGTGATCTTTAGAAGAATAATATTTGATGAATCATTTCAAGCAATAATTTAAAAGATTTATCCACTAGTGCATAATCTACTTCAACATTTGAAGATTGTATTTAATATTGAATTTTGAGGATTCAAAGATCTTATGTGATATTTTCATGAGGGAGAGTAAATACACGTTGCACTCTTTTTCCCTTAACCGAGGTTTTGTCCCACTGGGTTTTCCTGGTAAGGTTTTTAATGAGGCAACATGTTATGCGTATCAAATATGTGTATACTCCTTTTCTTTTAGTAAGAATTTTTTTCCACAAGGTTTTTATCTTAGTAAGATTTTAATGAGAAACATTATTTTCATGGATATTCAAGGGAGAGTGTACTTTATTATTATGGTTTAATACCCATTGAAATTAGGGTTTTCATCTTATGCCTATAAATATAGACTTTTGGGAAACAAATGTACAAAACTTTACTTTAAGAATATAATATAAGTCTCTCTCTTTTTGTCTCTCATCTTTGTTCATCTATTTTGTTCTTTTTCTTTAATTTATTCACAATATAATTAAATTGTTTTAAAAAATTATTTGATTATTGAATTTTTAAAAGTTAAAAAATTATTAAGCTCTTAAATTTCATTAATAACTTAATGACGGATAAATGGATAATTATAATACTCTTTGTGTCTCACTAAATTTATTCGATATTAACTTTTCAAAAGTTTTTTTTTTATTTTAATTATAATTATTTTAAATATTTTAATTAATTAGATTTTGTAATATAATATATAAACCATTTGATTGACGTCAATTCTTACACCAACACCAACAATAATAATTTTAAATTTTTTTAAAAATAAAAATAACTTATCCATAATAAATTTTATAGTACCTAATTTAAATTAATTAATTAATAAATTACGCTTTATAAAAAAAAACATTCATTAATCTTGCAGAGAGTACTCTGATACACACTTTACTGTATAAAATCACAGTGTAAATTTGATATGGACGTTAATAATAAAAAAAATAAAATAATAAAAGTAAAATCAAAATATTCATGTTATTATTAAAATGAACATAATTAATATAAATAAATCAAATAATATAGAATAGAATGAATATGAATTTAGATCACGCCTTCGTTGCTACTATACTTAAATTTGTTTGTGCAACTTCTCTGATATGATCCACTAAATCTATTTAAATCTCCCTAAAATAGAATATGAAATTATAATTTTATTATTTAAACTTTCATCTTTACTCATAGAAAATATCATATTTTTTAATATATTTGAAAATTAATAACCTTAGATAAATGATATCTTGTTTATCTCCTGAAAAAAAAATTATTAGATAGATCTAACTTACCACATTATTTATAGTCTTATCCACTAATAATTTTTATCTATTTTTAAGATGAATCTTTAATTTTATTTTTTTATGATAAATTTTGTTAAATATAATCATAATTAAAATAATAAACCAAAATCATTTAATAATTTCTTTGATGCAACAGCATGGATTGATTCTCATGGAAGTTGTCTCCTTAGTCAATTAACACATCTTCACTAAAATGCATACAACAAAAAATATAAATTATATAAAGAAAAAACTAAGTGGGTGCATAAAGAAACCACTAACAAACACTTTGCCCAACCTTAAAACTCTCAAATACTATTAGAATTTTTCAACCAGCGTACACAAAGCTCCTTCATTCAATTCAACCAAGATGAATTGTCTTAAATCTAAAATGCTATTTGTTAAAAATTATGTCAGATGATTTTTATGTTCGTGTTTTTCTATAATATAAACACCCATTTATGGAATTCACAAAATAATATTGTATTGGTGTAAATTTTTTAATACATGCGTCGAAGTTTGGGTAGACGTCGGTTATTGGTCAACTGCTGCCTGCCTCATGACTCATAGGAACTTTTGGGTTATTTTAATACTAACTCCACTAGTTTTCAAGACTTTCTAGAACTGTCAGCTCTCTTTATTAACAAGGGTTCAAAGAGATTTAAAAAGTGTTTTCAGTCGCATCACGTTTATTACAGTTACGGACATAACGGTTGCTATTATGGTCGTTGCGGGAGTCGTTGTCATGAATTTTTTTTAAAACTAGCACAGTAGTTTTTCAAATAACGGTATAATAAAGGTAATAAAGGGCCGTTATCAACTATTATTCGTTAAATAACGTCCGCTATTGATCGTTATTGGTGTGAATTTAAATCTCACCGTTATTTTCACGAATAACGCTTTAACACCGTTACCGTTAAATAACGGTCGTTATAATAGTAACGGGCCCTTTTTTTTAATCCCTCAGGTCTCTCCACTACTTTTACATCTAATAGGGTTAATTTATTTTTGGCTCTTAAATTTGGTGATTTTTTTTCATTTTAGTACCTAAACCTCTTTCTACCCATTTCTCAGCTTGGACCTTCAAGTATGGGTTTTTAATCGTTTTGAAGATGTAATACTCTAAAATTATCTCTCGACACCGTCTAAAATTTTTAAAAATGTAGATCTCCTTTTATCTAATGATCTCATGCTTCGAGATGACAAAAATATATCAATTTGAAGGATCAAGTTAAGAAAAGTTTTTAAAATTTGGGGTTAATGCAGATAAAAATATTTAGTACCATTTTTTAAAACATTTTCCTTATTTATTGAATGCTTATTAAAAGAGTTTGAGTATATGTATGTAAGGTGTGTAAATATTTTTAAAAAAATTTTAAAAATATGAATAAATATTATTATATAATTGTATTTTTTTTTATTTAACTACGGTGGTTATAGTAGTATTAGTTCCAGAATATACTCTAAACTTTTAAACATTGATCGCTCAATCACTATATTGATATTATTGGTGCTTGAACCCGTAACATTCAGAAACAACAACCGTTCCTTTAACTAATGAGACTAAATGGTTCGTGCTGATATAATCGTATTAAAAACTTTATAAAAAGGTATTTAGAAATTATTGTGATTACTGTATATCCCCATCACATGCAAAAGGGTGTATTTTATTGCAAGTGGAATTGGAATCCAAGTGCTCTTCAACAGTCAAAACCGTAAGCAAAGCATTAATTTCTCAGTCTCGTCTTGGTTTGTGTATTTAAATGTTCATTTAATGTTGTTAATTGCTGATTTTCTGCTTATTAAAATCTCTATCTTGGGTATAGGAATTTTTTTGGGTTTTGCTTGGGAGATGGTGCACGTCATAAGAGTTCACATCATGTTACAAATCCATTTTTTTTTTTACTTTTATTTTACGTTTTTTAAAAAAAATTATGTTCATTTTATGAAGTTTATTATGGTTTGACTTATAATTATCTTTAAAAAACAATATTCATATAAATCTAAATTTTAATTGATTACATTCATTTTGTAATCAAGAACTTTATTCCAATTGGTGCACAACTATTTTTTTAAAAATTGTGTCTTAAAGTTAGACTCGCAAAAAACTGATTTAATTAGTTAAGAATTCATATTGAATATATTAAAAGCTTTGGACTACCAATAAAATTTAGAGATGGATAGAAGCTTGTTTTACTGAAGTTAGATATTTTATTTGTTTAAAGAGAAGATTGGTGGAGTTTTTTTAAAGAGAAAAGAGGAGTTAGATGAAGTGACCTTCTATCACCTTACTTCTTTTTAATGATCATGAATATGTTCTCATTTTTACTTCATACGGTTTCTGTAAGTAAACTGTTTCATTATCACCCTAAGTGTAAAAGAGTGGTTATGACACATTTGTATTTTGCAAATGATTTATTAATATTCTATAAAAACACACTAGACTCGATCTTTGGAGTAAAATGTATTTTGGAGAGTTTTTATAAAATTTCAAGGTTTAAGCTTAGTGCTTCTAAATCTAAATTTTTTATCTTAAGAGTATCTGGAGCAAGTTTAGCATCTTTACCTTGTTTGATAGATCTCCAACAACCTTAGAACTTACCCTTCACCATTAGAACGTGATTCACAAGCTACACAACAAAGGTTCCACCTTTAGTAACTCTTCTTCTCTTGTCAAGAAAGAAGGATGAAAAAAGAAATAGATGAAAGAAGGGCGATATTACTCTGTAGAAAAATAACTACCAAACCATCCTTTTCATCCTATTTAGGCATTTACCAAAATGAATTCACTAGAAAAGTCCTAACTCAGTACCCAACTCATCCACTAGAGCCCAAGGCCTAAAACTCGACCCCGAGGCATAAACATCAAAGCCCAACACTTCGGGTTAACCTGACAATCAGATCCGAATCCGGGTTATAACACCCCATTTTTTCCCGATTGAAACCTTAAAATCCTTAATTCAAAACCTAGAAAGTGAGGATTACTGTTTTAAACATTAATCGAAATCTAGTGGCCATTTCGTAAATTTTTACAAGTTTTGAGCTCTTTTGAAAAGTTAAACAATTTCAGACCCTTGTTGGGTAATTTAACTGTCCTAATTTTAGTAACAATCCTCTCCCTTCTTTTCCGCTTCATTTTTAATATGAGACTTAATTTTTTTCTCTAATTTTGTTTCAACTTGCCTTCAGTTTTATTTTCAACCTCAATTTTTTTTCTCTTTTTGTTCGAATCAGCTTTGGGTCTGTGGTAAGTCTCTTTTTTCTTCCTTTCGTTTCTGTTTTCAGTGGTTTAAGAAAGTATTTGTGTTTCGATTTGTTTAGTTTAAAAGGAAGAATTGGTTTTAATCGAGTGTTGTTTGATGTTGAACTTTTTGAATCGAATCTAGTGTTTTTTAAAGGTTAAAATATGTCTTTGAATCGAATCGGGGGGAGGGGGGTTCGAATATGGTGTTTTAATACCTTGGAATAATCTGAATTTTTCCAGATTTTCCTGGAAAAATCTGAGTGCCAACCCGTAATCCGACCGACCCATGACTCGTCCCGACTTGATGACGCCATCTGCTGATGCCACTGATGACGTCATCTGCTGACTTCACTGCTAACGTCAGTATTGACCAGTGCAAGCGTCAGCATTGATCAATACTAACGTTAGTGTTGACTTTTTTTGTCCTAGTGCCACTTTTTGTTTTTCGACGTCAGGAGTTCGTTGGTGTTGTCCATTTTTCAAAATTCGAGCCCGAAGTGTCGATTTTAAGGCTTTTTAGTTCGAATGTTCAATTAGAAGTTGTATTTATCAGAATTTGAGTTGGCTTACCATTTGGTTCAGGTGACGTGGATTTGGACTCCGAGTTTCTTCCTCCTCCTCTTGGAAGACCTCTTGCTCCTTAGAATTCGGTACACACACGTGAGTTATCTGGTCATTGTTTTCTTGTATTTTTTTCCTGTAAAGTGGCATAGTAATGTATGTTACATTGTTGTTACTCATAGGTTCTACGCCTGTTAGACCTAGTACTAGGACTGAGCCTAGTAGACTACACTATCGATGTTAACTGATCTGCTTAAGGTGTGTCTCTCCCGATATTTTATGTTTATTATTGTGTGCAAATTTTTTATATCCATGTTGATTGTATAATTTCTGTGATTGTCTGAAATAATTATAGAATTGTCAAGCTCTTTGTTATTTAAATGAATATCTGATTCTGAAATTATCATGCATGTCTCCTGTTATTTCTTTTAGGCTCACATTCCGACTCTGTAATCTATGCATGTCATTGCATCTGGTTGGATAATATGTACGGGGAAGTTTAGTGATATCACCTTTTGGTGAGTATCACTTCTGATTAGTGGCACCACTTTCGGGTCGAGTTTCCACTTCTGTTTAGTGGCTCCACCTTCAGGTCGAGTTTCCATTTCTGATGGTTTGATGGAGTTAGAGTGGTTCAGGGAAACCTTCTCTTCTGATGGTGTTCGATGTTGGGTGCATATCATTCATCCATTACATCAAATGTTCTGTTCTATTTTGTGATATGCTATTCTGTTTTGTAATATGCTATTATGTTCTATGATATATTATTTAGTACTGTAATCATACTTATCTGCACACTAGAAAGACACTAAGCTTCCTAGCTTATACCCCCACAGTTTCTATTTTAGATACTCGGTCTTAGGCTACGATACTTGGAGGACTGTTGATTTTGAACTACTGTTGATCCGTACGTTAATAAAATTTCAAATTTATTTTAATTTTCGATTAATAAATTCTATAATGAACTCTAGACTTCTTATTTTGAACAATTACTCGGCTTTCAGGATTTTATATTTATTATGGATTTGGGTTATTAACATGCATATGTAATAACCCATTTCCAAGCCCAACTAACAACCCATTACCCAGAGCCCATTTCTAATAAAACCCATCAGCTTGACCCAATAATTTAACCCAAAATAACCTTAAACATATTTAGACAAAACCCTAAACCTATCAGCCTTTCTAGCCGCCGCTGCCGTCCCGTGAGCTTCTCGGCACGTGGGAGTCACGCACCGATATTGCGGCCACTGTGAGTTACATGCGCGACACGTGGGTGATGTGTTGGCCTCCCACCGTTCTTCCACGCTACCAACACCGCCCAAGATGTCAGATCCACCGCCCGAAAGAAAATCAATGTAAAATCTCTGAAGCATATCAGATCTGGAAAAAAGCAAAGAAAAGATAGTGTTTTTTATTATTTTCACTTGTATCAAAATGGTTATAAAACCCGAAAGAAAATCAATGTAAAATCTCTGGATTTTCGAATGAAAAGAAGAGAAGATTCGAAACAAAAAATAACGACAAACACCACCACAATACTAAAAAAAGAGCGAATCGAAAAGAGGGAGAAAATGGGCAAATCGAAAAAAAGGTAAAAAATAAAAAGTTTGAATACTTATCATTGTAGATCTACGCTTGCATCCTTCTTTTTTCGAAATTCCAAGCCTAGATTTGGGATCCCCATGTTGAGATCTCTTGGAAAGGTGTAAACTTTCAACTCTGACGACCTCCGGTGGCGGTGTTCGTCGCCGGCGAGCGGAGGACCGCCGCGTACTCCTCTCACCGACGACTGAAACCCGGAGGGTTGCGAGAAAGGGAGATGACTTAGTTTTTTTTTGTTATGAAAATAATGAAGTAATGTGTTTACTGGATTAAAACTGGGATATATAAGCTTACTTCAAAACTACGTCGTTTTGGTGTCAGCTCTTAAGACCCAAAACAACTTCGTTTTGGCCATTGGAGCTCCATAACCAGATCCGATCCAGGACCAGACCTGCGTTCTTACCCGAGAAAACGACAAAATCACACCAGTGGTCCTCGAATTTTTTGTATCCTTGCTATTTGAACGTTTCAGTTTCTATTTCTTTCACATTTAGTCACTGTTCTAAATTAGTTTAGCTTTGTAATTCTTTTTTTAACGTTTTCACCACTGTTTTTTTTTTTTATATTTATGATATTATATATAATATATTATTAGATTATTTAGTAGCTATTGTATTAAATTATTATTGCTATTTAATTTCATTATAAAATATTTATAATTGTCATATTTTGTTTTTTTTATTTGAACTATTATTAGTATTTTATTAGTAATGTTATTAGTATTATTAATGTTTTATTATTATTATTATTATTATTATTATTATTATTATTATCTTTGCTTTTTTATTATTATTATTATTATTTTGATTTTCATTATTATGCTATTACTAGCTTTATTTTCTTTTATTAGAAATTATTATCCCGACATATTTTACTGGGAGTAGCATCCCGATCTCCGGGTGTTATCTTCTCTGAATTGTCGTTGATATTAGGATATAAATTTTAAATAAAAAATTAATTTAAATCGAATTTTATATTTTCTTAAAAAATTACGATGCGAACCTTTAGGTACCAATTTTGGGCGTTATGGGGGTGCTAATCCTTCTCCAAAGGTAACCAACTCTCGAACCCAATTTCTCTGGTTTTATTTTTGGTGTTCGATCCACCTTTTTGAACGGTCGATGGCGACTCCAATCGATTAAATAATTTTCAAATTTTGACAGTATTCCAATGGGAGCGATATCCTGTTCTTCAAGTGTTATCTCCCGGGATACCGAGTTTTTGAACATTACCGTAAACTTTTAAATGTTAACAGTATTCCATTAGGAGCGACATCCCGTTCTTCAGGTGTCATATCTCGGGATACCGAATTTTCAAATATTACCGAAAATTTTCAAATGTTAACGGTATTCTAATAGGAGTGGCATCCTGTTCTTTAGGTGTTATCTCCCGGGATACCGAATTTTCAAATTCCCTGAACCTTTAAATTTTTTTTTAAAAAAATTTCGAAAAAAAAGGGTCGCTACAGATGGCGACTCCGCTAGGGACAAAATTTTCGTTTTAAAAATGGAGTTAAGCCTTAGTTTGGTTCGCATCATAATTTTTAAGAAAATATAAAATTCTAATTAAATTAATTTTTAGTTTACATGATACATTAGATTAAGAACCCTTAAGTGGGAATGATTACTTCGCTTCGTGGGGTCTTCACCTCCGTATAGTGTTGTAATTCATTTCCGGAATTTTGGTCCTTATATTTCGTGAGTTTCTCACCTCCGTATAAATAAGGGTCATATTCCCCTGAATCGATGTCCTCATCGACAATTTGGGTACCGCTTACTTTAGAATCGAAACACATATAGTGAACCTTTGAAACCTACCCTTTCGAAACTGCGTCGTTATACTGCCCGTTTAGAAATACCCTTTAGGTTGTCTTTTATATATGTGTTTTACCTGCTTGTTAAATATTTCATGCTTTGTACTGTTTTTTTGTTATTTCGTATATCATTTTTGGATTAACTACTAACTCGTTTCCTTTTTTGTGTTTGTTTTGTTTTCTTTTTTCTTTTTGTATCCATTTTCGCATATCATTTCATGCATGGGCGTTGGTTCAAAAGTACATTCTAAAATACATTTAATTATGGATAAGAGGTTCTGTATCAACAAAAGTTCTAATGCTACAGTATAGGGGTGGTCTGAATGCATAAATGAAGAAAGGAAACAGCTTATCAAAGCCCACTTTGATCTTTTCAAAGCAGAATAAACTTGATGAGCTAAGAGAGATATGGCAGAACTGTGACTCAGATTCGAAGAAAGCCTTACAGTATGAATTTAGTGACATAACACTATTACTTAATGTTCGGAACGATGCGCATATGTTCCGAGCCTTGACGCAGTGTTGAAATCCAAAGTATTGTTATTTCACAACAGGCACGAGTGGTAGCCCACCACATCCAGAATCTAGCGAGGAAAGCCAACGAATTAAAGAACTGTGTCAGCCTTGGAACGCTACTAGGTCCCCGTGACCATATGTTATTACAAGACACAGAGGTCTTAGGCGTGAGGCTAACCTCTATCTGTAATTAGCGTAATGATGATTTATTGTAATCAGGACCTCTTTATCGTAATGAAAGTCTTTCTGATGTTACTTAAGAGTTAACGCCTCCATTTCATGCATTTTAGCATGTCAATACATTAAATTATGCATATGTTTATATTAAAAATAAAATAAATTAATTAATCGTGTGCATATCATGACAGAATTTTAATTCAACTTGCAATCATTTCGCACCGCTACGGTACTGATAAGTGCTCAACTCACTATCACTTTTTACACCTTTAATGGGCATTAATCACCAAATATACACCCACTCGGACCAATGCATATACTCAATGTGATATATTTAGAAGTAATGCTTATAGAGATAATATTCACAGAAAAGGCACGTTTTACTGCATTTTTATATCTATACAGGAGAACCAGTGCCGCGACAGTAACATGGCCGAGGCAGGACCTGATGCCGAGGCAGCAGCTGAGAGCCCAAAAGCAAGACTGTAGGCGATTGAAAGATAAAAATCCAAGGGACGTGTCAGGACTTAAAGCCCATGGATCGGAGCTTGCTAGCATGAGGAAAAGCCTAACACAAGACCACGCGGGAAAACCCCTTAGCCGAATTAAACTTGGAAATATTTTAATTATGTACTTGACTTGTTCCCTACTCCAAGTTGTATTCTACTTAGGAATGGTTTGCCCTAGGTCTAGCCTATATAAAGACCTAGCCGTCCAATGTATTAGATACGGAATACCTAGGGAGAGAGAGCCGAATTCTAACTTGTTTTCTTTCTCTCCATTATGTTCTAAACTTTCTTAGGGTTTAGGTTAAGGTTGTTTAGTATATGTGAGAGGAGATTGTACTTTGTCTTTGTTTCAATGCAATAAAATTATCAAGGTTTGCTTACCCTTTGTTATTCCTTGTTCTTGCATTCAAGCTCGGGAGAGAAGTTTGTGAGTAATCCATTTATCTAAGCTCGGGAGAGTTAGATTCACGAAAGGGGTAAGTACGGTGTTTCAATCGCGAAATACTAACTCGACCTAAGGATAGGTTAAGAGTTTCAGCGGCTAAAAGAAGTGTGAGATTGGTTGGTGAGTATAATTGGTTCACGCCGGGAGGTATCATCAAGGACTAGTCATCAACAGCACTCTGACTTAGGGATAAGCGGAGTCATTCAAGGACACTTTGTCGAACTTTGGTAAAGTCCAACCACGAGAAAGGGATTACCGCGGCGGACAAGTATCGTCGCTGCCAAGGCAATAAACTGCAGTGCTGCCGAGGCAGTGATATACGATTGCATTGAGCAGAGACAAGTCAATCAAATCCACAATATAATGTAACTGGATCCTGACCCATCTTTCTCTATTATTAAATCTCTTTACTTTGCTTAGTTGTTTTAGTTTAATTAAACCAAACTCAATCACTTGTGTTTTACTTTATTCCTTTCTACAGAACAAGAAGACGAAGAAGACATATTAAGTCTACCAGTCCCTGTGGAGACGATAATCCGATAATTACTTATCACTTATTACTTTTGATGTGTCCACTTGCACTAAACGCGCACTTTTGACACGCGACAAGTTTTTGGCGCTGTTGCCGGGGACTGACAACTAAATTTTGTTTTCTTTATTTTCTTGTTTCTTTTTACTTTTATTTTACTTTTGTTTTTCTTGGTGTATGAACAGGTCCAACCCAACCAAACCTTTGTACGAGTTAGATCCAGAGATCGAACGAACAAGGCAAAGGTTGAGGAGACAAATCCAAGAAGCCATGGTAGATCACCCGGCAGGACAAAATTTAACTGCCGGTAACGGAGGTCTTCCGCCGCCACCAGGGCCGCGGCAGCTCACTGTCAGAGACTTCCTGGAGGAGGACTTAAATGGATTAAAACCCAGGAGTTGTTACACCGGAGATAGAAGCAGCCCACTTTGAACTAAAACCTGTTATGTTCAATATGCTTAACACTATTGGACAATTTGGTGGGTTTGCAACTGAAGACGCAAGGCAGCACCTTAAGTCCTTCATGGAAATTTGCAACTCTTTCAAAATCCAAGGAGTCCATGAAGATGTCTTGCGATTAAAGCTATTCCCCTATTCACTGAGGGATAGGGCGAAAGCTTGGTTGAATAGCATTCCAACAGGATCTATCGGATCTTGGAGTGAACTCTGCCGTGATTTTATTACTCGTTTTAATCCTACAAACCTATATGATAAAATTCGTAATGAAATCACTTCTTTTCGACAGGCAGATGGTGAACCAATGTACGAGGCATGGGAGCGCTACAGAGAGTTACTACACAAGTGTCCTTTGCATGGATTTCCCTTATGGACACAAGTGACAATGTTCTATAATGCCACGAACGCCCCAACAAGGATGATGTTAGATGCCTCGGCAAACGGAACACTCCTTGATAAAGCACCTGAGGAAGCTATCGAAATACTAAACAAACTCGCGAAAAATGACTTTCAATTTCCTACATCTAAGCGAGGAGGAGTAAGACGCCAAGCCACGGTAAATGAATTAGACACATCAAATTCAGTGGCAGCACAATTGGCCTCTCTTACCAAGATGGTGCAAAACCTACAATTACAACAAAATACCCGTGAGGTCAAGGTAATTGATTCTTATTGTGACTTATGTGGAGGTAATCATAGTTCCTCTGATTGCATGAATCAAGAAACCAGTATGTATGTTGGAAACTAGAACCGTAACAATATGATGTCCAACACATACAATCCCTCATGGAAGAGGCATCCAAACTTATCATGGAACAACCCTAACAATGCCTTAAACCCAATCACCCAACCTTCAGGATTTCAGCAACCGATGCAACAACTGCCGCCGCCGCAGCTGCAGCAACAACCGGTAAGTTCACTGGAGAATACGCTTAAAGCCTTTATGATGAAAACTGAGTCATACATGGCGGAGAACAGTAATTTCATCAAAAGGACAGACGCTTTTATGAATAGAACTGAGATGAGGTTGCAACATCAAGAAGCGACCATTAAAACGCTAGAAACTCAGGTTGGGCAGTTTGCTCAAAACATAAACACTAGACCACAAGTAGGGCTACATAGCAATACTGAAGTTGCTAAGGTAATGGACCATGAACAGTGCAAAGCAATCACTATTAGGAGTGGTCTACAGCTGAAGAAAAAGATCCCAGAGAGCCAAATTCAATCAGCGGATCAAGCAAAAGAAGAGGCGGAGCAAACTGATACTGATAACACTGCCCCGACAGAGAGCACAGTAGCTCCTAAACAGCCTGCCGAGACAGTAACAACCCCAGTGGTGCCAGGTATTAAATTCTAAACTAAAGAAACCCTGGATGAAATGAGACCACCACCACGTTTCCCACAAAGGTTGAAAAAGTGTCGCGTGTCAAAAGTGCGCGTTCAGTGCAAGCGGACACATCGCAAGTAATAAGTGATAAGTATGTTATCGAGTTATCGTCTCCTCAGGGACTGGTATACTTAATATGCTTCCTTCATCTTCTTGCTCTATAGAAAGATAAAAACACAAGTGAGTTGATGTGATTTATTTAAACTAAAATAATTGAAAATAAAGAGTCGAAATATTAGAGAGAGAGATGGGCCAGGATCCAGTTGTATTGTATTGTGGACTTGATTGACTTGTCTTTATCCAATGCAATCGTATATCTCTACCTCGGCAGCACTGCAGTTTACTGCCTGGGCAGCGATAACGCTGTCTGCCGCGGCAATCCCTTGCTCATGGGCAGACTTTACCAAAGTTCGGCAAAGTGTCCTTGAATGACTCCGTTTATCCCTAAGTCAGAGTGCTGTTGATGACTAGTCCTTGATGATACCTCCCGGCGTGAACCAATTATACTCACCAACCAATCTCACACTTCTTTTAGCCGCTGAAACTCTTAACCTATCCCTAGGCCGAGTTAGTATTTCGCGATTGAAACACCGTACTTACCCCTTTCGTGAATCTAACTCTCCCGAGCTTAGATAAATGGATTACTCACAAACTTCCCTCCCGGGCTTGAATGCGAGAACAAGGAATAACAAAGGATAAGCAAACCTTGATAATCTTTATTGCATTGAATAAAAGACAAATTACAATCTCCTCTCACAAATACTCCACAACCTTCACCTAAACCCTATGAAGGTTTTAGAACATGATGGAGAGGAAGGAAACAAGAGTAGAAGTCGGCTCTCCCTAGGTATTTCTGATTTCTCATACATTGGGTGGCTAGGTCTTTATATAGGGTAGACTTAGGGCAAACCTTTCCTAAGTAGAATACAACTTGGAGTAGGGAACAAGTCAAGTACATAATAATATTATATTTCCAAGTTTGAATTCGGCTAAGGGGGCTTTCTCGCGTGGTCTTCCTTTGGGCTTTTCCTTGTGCTAGCCAGCTCCGATTCTTGGGCTTCAAGTCCAAACACGTTCCTTAGATTTTTGTCTTTCCATCGCCTATCACTTTGCTTCTTATCTTCCTGCTGCTGCCTCGGCATCAGGTCCTGCCTCGGCCTTGTCGCTGCCGCGACAATGGTTTTCCTGCACAGATATGAAAATGCAGTAAAACGTGCCTTTTTCTATAAATATTATCTATTTAAGTATAACTTCTAAATATATCACATTAAGCACATGCATTGGTTCAAGTGGGTGAATATTTGGTGATAAATGCCGATAAAAGGAGTAAAAAGTGATAGTGTGTTGAGCACTTATCAAAAACAAAAATAGGACCAACAATTTAAGAAATTCCTCGATATTCTTAAGCAAGTCCACATTAACATACCGTTCGTAGAGGCAATTGAACAAATGCCTAACTATGCCAATTTCTTAAAGGACATGGTGTCAAAGAGGAAACGAATAGGTGAGTTCGAAACAGTGGCTGCTACCGAGGGATGCATGGCAATGCTGCACAATCGCATGCCACCGAAATTAAAAGATCCTGGCTGCTTTATCATACCTTGTGCAATAGGTAAAAATTATGAAGGTAAGGCCCTATGCGACCTTGGAGAAAGCATAAATCTAATGCCCAAATCAGTCTTTCAAAAGCTTGGAATAGGAAGGGCAAAACATACAACAGTTATGCTCCAACTAGCGGATCGATCCTATGTTCAACCTGATGGCAAAATCGAGGACATACTGGTAAGAGTTGATAAGTTTATTTTTCTTGCTGATTTTCTTGTCCTTGATTGTGAAGCAGATGAGAATGAATCGATCATCCTTGGGAAACCTTTCCTTGCAACTGGACGCACCCTAATTGACGTGGAAAAAGGAGAGTTGACAATGCGGGTTAATGACCAACAAGTCAAACTCAATGCATTCCACAACTTAAAAAAATATGATGATCTACAAGAGTGCAAGTCCATCCACACAGTAGACACCAAAATATCCTGCCTTGGCAGTCTGCTCGGCAAGATATTCGGCAAAAAGATTAAGCCCAAGGTGGATGGATATACAACAAAAGGGAGTGGCCCACAACCGAATTAGAATTCGGGCCAACGAGAAAGAATCATCTTGGGAGATGCATTTACATGCTTTCCACCAGTAACATGATCTCCTCCCTTTTCTTTATTAATATATTAGGATTAGTTTAGTTTATTTTTATTTTCGAATTTATTTTTGCCTTAAGTATTTTTTTCTTTTTTTTTGTGTTTAATTTTTATTTAGGATAATAAGCAAGAATAAAGGAGAAGTAGTTCACAGCAGGAGCTCTGCCGAGGCAGAAAAACAGTGTCAGGGCCGCAGCAGTCTCAACGGGCAGAACAGTGTAACGGCTAGTCTGCCGAGATTCCTGCCGCGGCAGAAAAGGAAACGGCAGTAAAGAGTAACGGCTACAAAACGGCTAGTGGCTTCAAACGGTCACAAGGCCGAGGCCTATATAAGAAACTCATTCCTTTTGAACTATTCACTCTTGCTTTCTTGTTTTCTTTAGAACTCATAACAATCTTCCTCTCACATTACTCTCTGCCTACTCACAATTCTTCGTGAAATTCCAGATTCCTTTCAAGAAATACTCCAAGAAATCGAATATCTCACAAATCTTGATGGCCACCTACAAGCGATTTGCCCCAGAAAACGTTGAAGATCGTTTCAACCGATCTTTCATCGCCCGACAATTATGGGAAGAACAAGGTTTCCAGCATGCGGACGATGAAAACTACGGCATTGAACATTACCTCTTCGACAGAATAAAGTACCAAGAATGGGAAATCTTCTTTCTTCAACCTACCCAGGCGAATGCTACGATCGTACGGGAGTTCTATGCGCATGGGCCCAACAAAGATTCCCTCTTCGTTCACTGCCACGGCAGGCCGGTCCAATTAGATGACGAGACAATCAACAATTTCTACGGCCTTACTCCAAACAATGATGTCCATGCAGAATTCATGGAAGACATCACTGTCGAGGACTACGAGCTAATCAAAGATGATCTTTGTTACGTAAATACTCTATGGGAAACCGATACCCATAGAGGATTCGTAACAAGGAAAAGCCTAAAGCCCGAGGCTAAGATGTGGAATACCTTTGTCAAGCGAAGCCTCATCCCCATGTCCCACAATAGCACGGTGGATCGCAAGCGATTGGTGCTTATCCAATCAATCATCAACAAAAGGACCATCAATGTTGGAGAGATCATCCTACGGGAAATTCACGAGTACGGTAAGAAAGATAGGGGACCACTGTATTTCCCATGTTTGATCACGGGTTTGTGTGTTGCCGCAGGTGTGCCAATCGAGGATACAGACTAATACACTCCCCCACAGCGAGGATGGACCAGAGACTTTTGTCACAAAGTCATGCATATCACACAGGCGGAGCCAGTCCAAGCAACGCCCCAGCAGTTCATTGCGGATACTGCTGCCAGGGCCTAGTACACGGCAGACATGCCTGATACTGCCCACACCTCTGCCGCAGCAGACCCGTATCAGGAGATTTTGCAAAGGATGGCAGCAATGGACCTCAGACAACAAAGGTACATGGAGTACCAAAGAGATTTCAACGTCACATTAGCCCAAATGATGCTGCACGCTTTTCCAGACCAAGGAGGCACAATTTCCAGATTTCCCCAGCAATATGTTCGTCATAGTCGCCTTTTACACCGAGACTACACCAGCTCTGGGAGGACCAAGGTCGTTCTTCCATGCGGACCCTCAGCCCCAATACCAGGTTGCCGGCCCATCCAGGGTAGCGGATTCTGCCGCGACATCGTCTGCCAACAGAAGACCATCCAAACGGAGGGCAGTTTTCAGCACTCCACCCCGATCCCCAATCATCATGTACAGTTTATCAGCTGAGATAGATGCCTGTGTGCACCAAAGCTCCACCGCCGCTGGACCAAGTACACACCACACCGGAGGAGCCACGATAATGGAGGGTGGAACGAACATAATGATAACCGAAGAGATGGCCGATGTAGAAGAAGGAGAAGAGGTGGAGGCCCCACTGCAACAGACACCACCCACACGAGTCCAACCGCCCCGACAAGCAAAAGCTCAACCATCGCCCTCACCAAGGACAAAGCAATCGGCAGCAATGCCAAGGAGAAAAATTGTTACAAGCAGCTCTTCGGAGTCGCTTTAAATCTTTGTTCTTAATTCAATATTAATTGCTTTTGCTTTCTCTATATGCTGCTTATTTCATAATTGTGTTGCCCGCTTATTTCTTCAAATATAAAGCATTGAGGACAATGCTTGGTTTGAGTTTGGGGGTGCAGATTCACTGCCAAGGCAGCAATCTACTGCCGAGGACTTGCCTAAATGAGAGTATTACAGTGATTTTTTTTATTTTCATGCTCCCTGCCTTACTTGAATTAACTGCTTACACTTTTGCACTGCTTATCATCAGTATTGCCTTAGTTTATTCTTTAAGGCTATAGAAATCTTTCTCCTTACCATGATTAGGTTCTGTTAAGAAGGTTTAACCTTAGGATACTTAAGGATGAAAACTTAGAAGCTTACTATAGGAAGAACTTTAAACACTTTTGGGACTTGTTGGATTATAGGAATTCTTTTAATGAACTTAGGTGATAAAGACTTAGATTTTTGGGAAAGTAACTAGAGGTGCCTATCACCGGCTCTAGGAAGTACTCTTCTTCATGCTAGAGGTGCCCGAAATTAGCTCTAGTATGCTTTAAGGAAGATCAAAAAGAAAGAAAAAATTAGTGAAGGGAAAAACACAATCCTTGAGGTGCCCGAAATTGGCTCAAGAATTTGTTGTTTAGAAAAGAAGAGAACACTTAACCCAATTCTACTTGTCTTGAACTTAGAGTTTATCTAAGAAAACCTTTAATCAAACTTGTCCACAAAAACGCACACACTCACAATTCTTGTAGTTTGTTTCTAGGTAAACCCTTGGGTAACCAAAAGGTTAAGACTAAAGAATAGGCCTAGCTATGGTGGGGAGAATAGATTGATATGTAAGGCCAAGAGAGACTAGAGTTCGGCAAATTGATGGTTTTCATTGCTTGAGGACAAGCAATAGTTCGAGTTTGGGGTGTGATAAGTGCTCAACTCACTATCACTTTTTACACCTTTTATGGGCATTAATCACCAAATATACACCCACTCGGACCAATGCTTATACTCAATGTGATATATTTAGAAGTAATGCTTATAGAGATAATATTCACAGAAAAGGCACGTTTTACTGCAATTTTATATCTATGCAGGAGAACCAGTGCCGCGGCAGTAACATGGCCGAGGCAGGACCTGATGCCGAGGCAACAGCTGGGAGCCCGGAAGCAAGACTGTAGGCGATTGAAAGATAAAAATCCAAGGGACGTGTCAGGACTTAAAGCCCATGGATCGGAGCTGGCTAGCATGAGGAAAAGCCTAACACAAGACCACGCGGGAAAACCCCTTAGCCGAATTAAACTTGGAAATATTTTAATTATGTACTTGACTTGTTCCCTACTCCAAGTTGTATTCTACTTAGGAAAGGTTTGCCCTAGGTCTAGCCTATATAAAGACCTAGCCATCCAATGTATTAGATACGGAATACCTAGGGAGAAAGAGCCGAATTCTAACTTGTTTTCTTTCTCTCCATTATGTTCTAAACTTTCTTAGGGTTTAGGTTAAGGTTGTTTAGTATATGTAAGAGGAGATTGTACTTTGTCTTTGTTTCAATGCAATAAAATTATCAAGGTTTGCTTACCCTTTGTTATTCCTTGTTTTTGCATTCAAGCTCGGGAGAGAAGTTTGTGAGTAATCCATTTATCTAAGCTCGGGAGAGTTAGATTCACGAAAGGGGTAAGTACGGTGATTCAATCGCGAAATACTAACTCGGCCTAGGGATAGGTTAAGAGTTTCAGCGGCTAAAAGAAGTGTGAGATTGGTTGGTGAGTATAATTGGTTCACGCCGGGAGGTATCATCAAGGACTAGTCATCAACAGCACTAGTCATCAACAGCACTCTGACTTAGGGATAAGCGAAGTCATTCAAGGACACTTTGCCGAACTTTGGTAAAGTCCAACCACGAGAAAGGGATTGCCGCGGCAGACAAGTATCGTCGCTGCCAAGGCAGTAAACTGCAGTGTTGCCGAGGCAGTGATATACGATTGCATTGAGCAAAGACAAGTCAATCAAATCCACAATATAATGTAACTGGATCCTGACCCATCTCTGTCTATTATTAAATCTCTTTACTTTGCTTAGTTGTTTTAGTTTAATTAAACCAAACTCAATCACTTGTGTTTTACTTTATTCCTTTCTACAGAACAAGAAGACGAAGAAGACATATTAAGTCTACCAGTCCCTGTGGAGACGATAATCCGATAATTACTTATCACTTATTACTTTCGATGTGTCCACTTGCACTAAACGCGCACTTTTGACACGCGACAGGTACGCGCTTGAAGACTAAAATCATGGAAGATAGAGTGACCAATTTAGAACAAGGCCAGAAGAATCTCGAATCTCGCCTTGATCAAGCCGAACAAAATATCACCCAGAATATCAGCCAACAGATCGCCCAGGCTCAAGCGACGATCCTAGCTCAAATAACTACAATATTGAGCAAAGGAAAAGCCATAGAAGACCTTACTGAGGAGCCAGAAGATGTTATAACAACATCACACGTTAAGGTCCAAACCGACATGATAACACCTCAGAAGAGTGTGTACTTTAATACTGCGGGAGCATCCGTTAGTCAACCAGGAGGAGCAATTATGAAGCAACCAGTTGACCTGGATGTATTACAAGATGAAGATGTAACAAATTTGAATGTGGTAGAAAAAATTAGAACTTAAATAGAAAGCAAAAGCTATGAAAAGTTCAGTCTCTTCAAAGAGCAATTCAAAGCGAAATTGGGAATATGTGAACAAGGAAACGATGCAAGTGATTGGAGTCTCCTGTCAGACTTGACCCTCCCTCCAAAATTCAAAATACCAGAATTTGATAAGTATGATGGAACTACATGTTCGTCTGCACATCTGACCATGTATTATAGAAAAATGACATCTTTTGTAAAAAATGAAAAGTTGTTGATATGCTGTTTTCAGGATAGTTTGACTGGGTCAGCAATTCGATGGTAAACTCAACTAAATCGAGATAAAATTAAATCATGGAGTGACCTCTCAAAAGCTTTCATGCATCAATATAAACATGTAACAGATCTGATCCCGAATCGGTTCATACTACAAAGCCTGGAACAGAAACCCAATAAGAGTTTTCATGAATATGCTCAACGATGGCGAAACATGAAAGCTCAAATTCATCCCTCAATTCAAGAAATAGACATTACTCCTATGTTTTTGGATACTTTAAAAGGAGTCTTGTACGATCGACTGATAAGCCACGCTTTTGCCAGCTTAGCGGACGTAGTAAAGACTGGAGAATACATCGAAGATGCAATTAAAAAAGGGAAGATAAATGATCCTTATATTGTTATCCCTCATAAGGAAGAAGATACTCACATTCATATGGTGGGTTCTCACTCAATCAGTCAACTGCAAAGCCAATTCTCAATAAAGCCTATGAAGGTGTTTCACTCAATTCCTATGACTTACACCGAGTTGCTCCCTACCCTAGTTGAGAAAAAGCTGTTAACTCCTTTCCAATCCAAAACGAAGGATCCTCCCTATCCTGAGGGATATGATTTTAATGCGACATGCAACTATCATATAGGGAGTACGGAGCACACAACAGAGAATTGTAGAGCTTTGAGAAACAAAGTTCAAGATCTGATTAAAGCTGGTATTTTGAAATTTTGAGAAAAAGAAAGACGAGTTTTTGGGGAGATGATCTCTCTATTTTGATGTTTATTTGTTGATTCCTTGTATATTCTCTTGAAATAATGCATCGAATCAACTTTGACAGTTTTCGCCCTGAAATAGCAAAGATCCTTTTTGTAAGAACATATGATGTGTATGAAAATTTTCATCTTAATGAAAGCTACATCTTTGTTACTTTATGGCCATTCTTATGAATGATCAATCAAGTATACACGATGAGAATAATATAAGATGATTGAACATTTTTGGGGCATCATTACCCGGGAAGCAACAAAGATCTCATGTACATACAAGAGTTTAGACTCGAATAGTCAACAAAAAACACAGAACTTGAAAGAATTCAATTCTTTTGGTAAAGAAATGATACCAACTGAAGTCACTTGACTTGGAAGATTGAATAACGATTAGACAATATTTTTTGGGGCAAATTTTATTTGGGGCACAAGAATGGTGGGTGATAGTCCCAAGACGAAGCCTACCTAACCAAAAAAAGTGACGACATGAAAGAAAAGAAAGATTTAATGAATTGCATGCACCTCTGCATCCTCATTAGTAGTGAGAATAGTGTATTACATGAAATAAACATCTTTGCATCATGCTCATGCATCATCTTCAACGTAAACATTTGTACAGGATTCTGAACAGATAATATCTAAAAAGATGACTTTGTGAAAGAATTATGTGCCTCTTTGCATCAATCAAGAAGACACAAGCTTGAGTGTCATCTGCCTTGATCACTGCGAAAAAGATAAGATAGATCATCTGATAACGAGTCATCACTGAAAGACTTTTTGATGTCAAGACGGATAGAACCGGGGCATCATTTTACAGGATTTTCTCTAAATGAATTTCTTAATTCAATCATTTCTTAAGGATACTTGTTGAACTCGAATTTCTTAATTCGATACTTTCTTAAGGATTCATGTTTCGAAAACGAATTTCTTAATTTGGACCTTTCTTAAGGATACTTTTTCGAAAACAAATTTTTTAATTCAGTCATTTCTTAAGGATACTTTTCTTCAAAAACGAATTTCTTAATTCGGTCATTTCTTAACCTTTTGATGTCAAGACAGACAGAATCGGGGCATCATTTTAGAGGATATTTTCTAAACCAATTTCTCAATTCGTTCATTTCTTAAGGATACTTTTTCGAAAACGAATTTCTTAATTCAGTCCTTTCTTAAGGATACCTTTTGATGTCAAGACGGATAGAACCGGGGCATCATTTTAGAGGATATTTTCTAAACGAATATCTTAATTCGGTCCTTTCTTAAGGATACTTTTTCGAAAACGAATTTCTTAATTCGATCCTTTCTTAAGAATACCTTTCGATGTCAAGACGGACAGAACCGAGGCATCATTTTACAGAATATTTTCGAAAACGAATTTCTCAATTCGGTCTTTTCTTAAGGATACTTTGTTGAAAATGAATTTCTTAATTCGGTCTTTTCTTTAAGGATACTTTACTAAATTCGAATTTTTTAATTCAATCATTTCTTAAGGAAACTTTTTTAGTCGAATTTCTTAATTCGATCATTTCTCAATGACACTTTTGAAAATTCGAATTTTGATATAAATCCTTTCATAAGGATGCAACACTTAACTCAATTCTTCCATGAGGATATATTTTCGAGACTAATAACTAATATTTTGATGTTTGCAGATTAAAGAGTTTATTCCATAAGAACTCATAGTTCCAAGGATGCCCTTTAAGACCAAGATACTGCTTATAGAGCCCATTCTAAATGAACTCATTGTTCCATGGTAGTCTTCTCAAGACTATGATGCAAGTGGGTAACTCAAAGAGTTTTTCTGAGAAAAGAAAAAAGGGAAATTTGATTCTTTTATAAGGATATTTTTCCTAACTTAATCCTTGCATAAGGATATTTTCTTTAAAATCATACTCGATCCTTTTTAAAGGAGGTTTTTCTGAAAACCGAACTCGATCTTTTCAAAATGAGTTTTTTTCTTAAAACCAAACTCCACCTTTTCAAAATGAGGTTTTTTCTTAAAACCAATTTTTAAATTCTTTCATAAGGATACCAAACGATTGACAAAAGATGAGGACCATTCAAACGTCCACCAAATCCATTTTCACAAATGGTCAAAAGAAAATAAACCTTTTGGAAAAATCCAATCTCTTGATTGGTACAAACTGATTGTAGCCAGGAAAATGGTACAAATAGCCCGGAGCAAACGGCTACCGGTAAAGGCAATCCAAATCTGTTAACCTCTACATTTGGGAAAAATGCAAAGAAGATTAAATGATTGATTAAGATGAGGACCATTAAACGTCCATCAAAATCCATTTTCACAAATGGTGGAAAGAAAATAAATCTTTTGAAAAAAATCCAATCTCTTGATTGGTACAAACTGATTGTACCCAGGGAAATGGTACAACTAGCCCGGAGCAAACGGATACCGGTAAAGGCAATCCAAATCCGTTAATCCCTGTGCATTTGGAAAAAATGCAAAGAAGATCCATGAGCCGAACCAAAAAGAGATGATATGCAAGAATCAGAAGAAAACTAGATCTACGCAGTAGAGAAGAAAGAACTCACGAGTACAAGATGAAGATTGCATGAAGAACCAGCAAAGCTCAAGACTCAAGAGGAGAATCAACTGAGAAGTTCAATACAGGAAGGACTCTCGACTTAAGACGTAGAAGATTATATATAGGAAGAATTTGCGGCGTCGACATTTGAAGGTGAAGATTTCAACAAAAGGAAGAACTTGTAGCCTAAAGACCTTGCCGAAGACAAGCAGGATTCTATAATAGGAAGAATCTGCTCATCCAAGGCATATGACAGAAGTGCAAACAAGGAAGAAGTTGCGGGCTCGAAGTCCCAGTTTTGAAGAATTTTGTTCGAGAGCAGCAGAGAAGATCAAGCGAAGACTAAGAAGAGGCGGCGGTGAAGAAAAAAGAACCATAACCTTACCAAAAGAACCTCAATCTTACAAAAAAAATAGCCACTATCCTACCAAGATTAACCCTGAAACCATATCAGGTTAAATGAGTTATTTTTATCTTTGCTCTATTGTCGTTACACAACAATGAGCAAAGAGGGGAAGCTGTAATAACCCATTTCTAAGCCCAACTAACAACACATTACCCAGAGCCCATTTCTAATAAAACCCATCAACTTGACCCAATAATTTAACCCAAAATAATCCTAACTATGATTAGACAAAACCCTAAACCTATCAATCTTTCCAGCCGTCGCCGCTGTCCCTTGAGCTTCTCAGCGTGTGTGAGTCACACGCTGATATTTCGGCCACCATGAGTTACACGCGCGACACGTGGGTGATGTGTTGGCCTCCCATCGTTCTTCCACGCTACCAACACCACCCAAGATGTCAGATCCACCGCCCAAAACCTTCAAAACATAAAGGAAAAGAGGATTAAAATGGTATAAAACCCGAAAGAAAATCAATGTAAAATCTCTGGATTTTCGAATGAAAAGAAGAGAAGATTCGAAACAAAAAAATAGCGACAAATACCACCACAATACTAAAGAGCGAATAGAAAAGAGGGAGAGAACGGGAAAATAAAAAAAGGTAAAAAATAGAAAGTTCGAATACTTATCATTTTAGATCTACGCTTGCATCCTTCTTTTTTCGAAATTCCAAACCTAGATTCGGGATCCTCATGTTGAGATCTATCGGAAAGGTGTAAACTTTCAACTCCGGCGACCTCCAGCGACGGCAGTCGACGCCGTTGAGCGGCGGACCGCCGCGTACTCTCCCACCGGCGACTGAAACCCGAAGGGTTGAGAGAAAGGGAGAAGACTCAGTCTTTTTTTGTTATGAAAATAATGAAGTGATGTTGTTATTGGATTAAAAATGGGATATATAAGCTTACTTCAAAACTACGTCGTTTTAGTGTCTGCTCTTAAGACCCAAAACGATGTCGTTTTGACCATTGGAGCTCCATAACGAGACCCGCGTTCTTACCCAACGGTAAAATCACACCAGTGGTCCCCGAATTTTTTTGTATCCTTGCTATTTGAACGTTTCAGTTTCTATTTGTTTCACATTTAGTCACTGTTCTATACTAGTTTAGCTTTGTAATTCTTTTTTTAACATTTTCACCAATGTTTTTTGTATATATGATACTATATATAAAATATTATTAGATTATTTAGTAGCTATTGTATTTAATTATTATTTTTATTTAATTTCATTATAAAAAATATATAATTGTCATATTTTGTGTTTTTGTTTATTTGAACTATTATTAGTACTTTATTAGTAATGTTATTAGTATTATTAATGTTTTATTATTATTATCATCATCATCATCATCATCATCATCATCATCATCATCTTTGCTTTATTATTATTATTATTATTATTTTGATTTTCATTATTATGTTATTACTAGCTTTATTGTCTTTTATTAGAAATTATTAGCCTACATATTCTATTGGGAGTAGCATCCCAGTCTCCGGGTGTTATCTTCTTTGAATTTTCGTGGATATTAGGATATACATTTTAAATTAAAAATTAATTTAAATCGAATTTTATATTTTCTTAAAAAATTACGATGCGAACCTTTAGGTACCAATTTTGGGCATTATGGGGGTGCTAATCCTTGCCCAAACGTAACGAACTCCCGAACCCAATTTCTTTGGTTTTATTTTCGGTGTTCGATCCACCTTTTTAAACGGTCGATGGCGACTCTAATAGATTAACTAATTTTCAAATTTTAACAGTATTCCAATAGGAGTGACATCCTGTTCTTCAGGTGTTATCTCCCGGGATACCGAGTTATTGAACATTATCGCGAACTTTTAAATGTTAACAGTATTCCATTAGGAACGACATCCTGTTCTTCAGGTGTCATCTCTCGGGATATCGAATTTTCAAATATTACCGGAAATTTTCAAATGTTAATGGTATTCTAATAGGAGTGGCATCCTGTTCTTCAGATGTTATCTCTCGGGATACCGAATTTTCAAATTCCCTAAACTTTTAATTTTTTTTAAATTTTCGAAAAAAAGGTTCGTTACAGCTTAATACCAATCAAATATAATTAAGCCAAAGAGCATACATCAATAACCAAATTACCATGCTTAAACTTAACCATCTGACATTAACGATAAATGCATCACAACTTATTACCAACTTAAGAATTAAGGCATTCAACACACCTTCTCTAGATGTTTTTACTTACATGACATCAACATTGATCAACATCCAATACGTACTCAAGTTCATATAACTAAAGTAACTCTCATCAACCAAAAACCAATTCTTGCAATAATGACACTACAAATCCATTGCTCTCTTACTACTACTACTACACTTTAGAATACATATTTGAGCTTTTCATCGATACGCACTTTGAATCTTGCTTCACTTGGTTGCCTCGATTAGCGTCTCTACATTGCAAGGTAAAAGAGGGTAAACATAAGCATAGTGAGGGGTAAAACCATAGAAAGCTCACCTTTGCAATGCAGCCCACAAATCCATCTTTAAAAATACTTTAAAACATTCCATATCATGCTCATTATAATAATCTATACACGGTTTTAAAAACCAAAAAATATCTCAACATGTAATCCCCTCGACTCGGTCTAGACGTCATCCGACTCGAATGAGCTATAGGGAATATCGAGGCTAATCTAGAGACCCACCTCGATAAATGACCCTAAATTTTAGTGTTATTTTTTATCTTATCTAAATGCTTTAATTAGATCCTACATGTCCATGCAAAGACTAAGTTCAATTACAGTGGAAACTAAAGAAGAACGAGTCCTAAATTTTACCCAAACAATTTTTAGGGACCTAATTGTAATTTTTCATACTTACCAATCATTAATTAATTATATTTTATACTTGCATGTAAATTTTTAGGTTAAAATAATATCTAGAAGTCATCTAATTACATTCTTAAAGTTTGGTGACTAAAGTGTAAGTTTTTCAAAGTTTATCTTAGCTTTTAATGACAATAAATACCAGAGGTATCGAAATCTCTTGCCACCGTGTCAATACCATTGAAAAATTAGAATAGGTATCGAAACGGTGATCAAGTGTTTCGATACGCCATAGATATTCCTCTTGATGATCTGCATAGCAAGCCCAGATTTCGATACAGCTGATGACCCGTTCTGATACCATTTGCTACTGTAAAAACCGATATTGAAACCAGGGACAAGCGTATCGATACGGCAGGTGATTTTTATAAAACTGTTTCGAAACTAGTTCATGTGGTTCGATACCCAAGTTTAATTTTCCATAAATTTGTCATGTTTTTGCCTAGGTATTGATACCCTATGAAGAGGTATCGAAACCTTCTGCCCAGAAATTATAGAATACTCAAGTTTCATGCTTTAAACGAAAATTTAGAGTTCTGTAGATGCATTATAGTACCTAAGGGCATAAGGCATACTTCAGAACAAGATCACTAGATGCATCAATACCTATTTCCATAAGTAAAGTATACAAAACACACTCATAATTCATCATATTATTAGCATAACATCACTTTAATCCAACATAAATTGTATCTCATAAATACTTCAATAACCAAAGAATATACAATAAAAGAATTCCAACACCAGAATATCTAATAACATATAAGTTTATTGCTCCATTGCTTTCATCTACTTAAGGTTCTCAACTTAATTTAAAACATACTTGAGCCTAAGAAAATATAAAGTAGTATGCTTGACTCCCTTGCTTCCTGATGACGCCTAATCACTTATTTCTCTACATTGCAAGTAAAGAAGAGTGGTTAAGAAAAAGCTTAGTGAGTGACATATAAAAAAACATTAGTAAAAACAACTTGTAATGCAGCCCATAAAAGCCGTAATAGTATAAAAACAATTCATGCTCAAGTCATGAAACATACACATGGATATCAACGCCAACATCATGAAAAACAATAAGTATACCATGGCACAAGCCACAAAACCTTTTTCATTAACTTTTGAAAATACATGCTTTCAAGCATCATACAAGACTTATATGCCTAAGGCAAAGCTTCATTGAAACACCTTTCAGTTAAAAATTATACTTGCTTCTAACATTGCATTGGTATTAACGAACCTTTTAGATTACCACTAAACGTTAGGATAAACGAAAACTCGCATGTGACCTATATCGCCAATAATCCCCGTCAGTGACTAACATAATCACAAAATCTCACCTTAGTGTTCGGGATAGTTCTCCATACCCAAATGTGATAAGGTCACTTTTATACCACACAACACTAGGCATCACCTACTTACATCCGAGTATAGGGAGGTTTTTCCTTCCTTCCCTACACCCCCAAATCTCTATAAAATAGATTTAAAATAATGTCGAAGCTGCTCACTCTCATAAATCACTCACCGACAATTGTTTCTTGTTCGACAAGTCAGTGGTTCAATCCAAAACTCCTTCAAACGTGATCATCTAATTCTTGCTCTATTTCAAGCATAAAAAACTATGAGTGCTCCAAATCTCACACAAAAAAACCAAGTCGGACTCCCCTGACAACAACCCTTAAACCTATCAAAACCTTAATCGATACCAACTAAACTTCTCTTAAACCTTTAGTACGTGATTAGGGATTTTAGAAAAAATTTATCAACATCCTAACACATTAAAAATCATTCATTTAGGATCCAAAAACAAAGAGTAAAAATCCTTGAACGAAAATTATGGTTTTAACCAAAAACTGATTTTTCTTAAACCAAAAGATTAAAAACGTTTTTACCAAGTCAATAACTTGGGAATTTTAGTAAAGAACCTTTTAAAATCAGAGGAATGAATGATTCTTACCTCTAATTCTGACCCAACTAACTTTCGTGATTTTTGAAGAAGAAAAACAAGTGAAAATATGAATTTTTGAAGAAGAAAAGTTGAGTAAATTAATCCATACGAAAATAATTAAAAAGAATTTATTTTAACTTGAAAAGACGACTCTTTTATGCCATGGGAAGAGTGAAAACAAAAATAATAAAATAAGGGTTTAGGTTTTGATACAAAATAGGTTTTTAAGAATTAAATCAAGTAATTTGGGTTTTGTGTTTTAAAATCTTGGGTTATGAGTTACTTAAATATCCCATGGAAGGTTTAGTCCAACTATAATTATGATTGTATCAAAGCCCCTACAGATTCAAAGTTTTGTCTTAGTTTATAAAATTATCCTTAAGTTTTCAATTTTTACAAAATAGTCACTAATTTCAAAATCTTAGGAATTCAAGGGTAAATTTACGAAATTGAGTTGACCAAATTCAAATATTTATTTAATTAGGATTTTAGAATATTTTTCCATCATTTATTTCTATCAAAAATAATTTTTTATCGATTTAATCTCGAACTAGGCTTAACTAGCTAAACCGGCCCATTAACTTCTAAGCCCATTTTTGGGGCGTTACAACTCTCCCCAACTTAAGAAATTGCTCTTCCATGTCCTATTTTTGTTCCCACGTGGCTTCCTCGATACCTAGATGTCGCCAAAGCACTTTGACTAACTTGATAGTCTTACCACACAGAACCTTAGAATTTGATGCTAAGATTTCTAGCAACTTCTCTTCGTACGAAAGATCTGGATTAAGCTCAACTTCTCTCAGCGGAAAAACATGCGATGGATCCGATCTATACCTCCGAAGCATCGATACATGAAACACATCATGGATCCTCTTAGGCTCGGAAGGTAATCTTAGACTATAAGCCACTAGTCCAACTCTCTCTAACACCTCGAATGGTCCAATGAATCTCGGATTCAATTTTCCTTTATTTCCAAAACGCATCACCTTGTTCCAGGGAGATACCTTTAGGAAAACATTCTCGCCAACAACAAACTTTATCTCTTCTTTTATCATATTTGCATAAGACTTTTGACGATCTGATGCAGCCTTCAATCGATCACTAATGAGTTTAACCTTCTCATTAGTATCCTCAAGAACACTAGGTAGAGTCACAAACTTCTCTCTAGTCTCAGCCCAACACAAAGGAGTATGACATCTCCTACCATACAAAGCCTCAAACGGTGTCACCTGGATACTTGCCTGATAATTGTTATTATATGAAAACTCCACCAACGACAAGTACTTTTCCCAAGAGCCCTGAAAGTCTATCACAGAACACCTCAACATATCTTCCAAAACTTGGATAACTCTCTCAGATTGTCCGTCCGTATGCGAATGATAAGATGTACTGAAGCTCAACTTCGTACCAAGAGTCTTCTGCAAAGACTTCCAAAACCTCGACGTGAACCTCGGATCTTTATAAGATACTACGGATTTCAGCAATCCATGCAGCCTCACAACACTAGAAACATAAGCCATCTTATCAAAGCAATACTTAGTATGCACTGGAATAAAATATGCACACTTCGTAAACCTATCCACAACTACCCATATCGAGTCCTTCTTGGTCGGTGTCAAAGGCAAACCCGACACAAAGTCCATTTTAATCCTTTCCCACTTCCACTCTGAACCTTCAAGGGCTGTAACGAACATGACAGAACCTAGTGCTCAGCCTTTACCCGCTGACATACTAAGCATTTGCCCACAAACTCGGCCGCATCCTTTTTCAAACTAACCTAGAAAAACTCACCTTTTAGATCACGATACATCTTAGTACTACTTGGATGCATAGCGAAAGGAATACTATACGCCTCTGCAAGGATAGTACGACTCAATTCAGCATCATTTGGCATAACCAAACGATCTCGGAAACACAAAACTCCATCATCTAGAAAACCATACTCCGTAGGTCTACCTTTAGCTATATCCTGAACAATAGAAACCAAAGAATCATCTAACAACTATTTTTCCCTGATCAACTTAACCAAAGAGGCTTTAACTTGTAACTCAGTTATCAAACCACCATCCTTGAATAAACTCAACCTAGAAAACATAGCACGTAACTCCACTGTCACTTTTCTACTCAAAGCATCGATAACAACATTAGCTTTCCCTGGGTGATACTCGATCGTCAGGTCATAATCCATAATCAACTCGAGCCATCGACATTGCCTAAGATTGAGCTTTTTCTGGGACATCGAATACCTCAAACTCTTATGATCAATGTAAACCGCACATCGCTCACCATAAAGATAGTGCCTCCATATCTTAAGAGCAAACACAACTGCTGCTAACTCAATATCGTGCGTCGGTTAGTTCTTCTCATGCACCTTCAACTGACGAGATGCATAAGCTACCAATCTTCACTCTTGCATCAAAACACATCCAAGACCAACGTATGATACATCGCTATACACCGTAAACTTTTTTCCCGGTTCTGGTTGAACTAAGATCGGAGCCTGCATCAACACATCATTTAGTTTCTCAAAAGCCTCTTGTCTCTTTTCGATCCACTCAAACTTAACATGTTTTTGCAAGAACTTTGTTAGATGTGCTACAATCCAAGAAAAACCATCCATAAACCATTTATAGTATCCTGCCAAACCCAGAAAACTACCAACCTTTGCCACGGACCTAGGTGGTTTCCAACTCACATAGCCTCAAAATTCTAAGAATCAACCCTTATGCCTAAATGACAAAGAAAAACAACCTCTTTGATCCAAAAATCACACTTGCTCAACTTAGCATATAATTGGTTTTCCAAAAAAGTTTGCAAAACAACCCTTAATTTCTTATCATGATTTTCCTTGGTACGTGAATACACGAGAATATCATCAATAAACACTACTAAAAACTGATCCAAGAACTCATGGAAAACTCGGTTCATCATATCCATGAAAACAGCAGGTGCATTCTTCAAACCAAAGGGCACAACCAAAAACTCATAATGGCCATACCATGTCCTAAAAGTAGTCTTAGGAACATCATGATCCTTAACTCTCAACTGATAATATCCAGACCGAAGATCAATCTTGGAAAACACCGTGGCTCCTCTGAACTAATCGAACAAGTCATCTATCCTAGGCAAGGGATATTTGTTCTTCACCGTCAATTTGTTCAACTTACGATAGTCTATGCACATCCTCATAGTTCCCTCTTTCTTTTTCATAAACAAGACCGGTGCACCCCACGGTGAAGTACTCGGTCGAATAAACACATGATCTAACAACTCATGCAACTAGACCTTCAATTCCTTTAAGTCCTTAGGCGCCATTCAGTATGGAGTAATAGAGACAAGTAAGGATCCCTCTATTAACTCAATACCGAACTCAACCTAACGGTTAGGTGGTAAACTTGGTAACTCTTTAGGAAAAACTCCAGGATAGTCACAAACAGTGTGTATGTCACATGGCCTAACCTATTTCATATCTGGATTCATAACATAAACCAAATAAGCGTCACAACCCTTGACCAACAACTTTTGAGCTTCCAAAGCCGACACAACATTAGATAAAAACTTCAAACTTTCATCAACCATAACCACCTCAACATCATCGAATAACCTCAAGGACATTCTCTTAGTCCTAAAGTCTATAAAAGCTCTATGTTCAACTAACCAGTCCATCCCCAAAATTAGGTCAAACACTTGAAAAGGTAATGCCATAAGATTTTTAGTGAAAACATGCCCTTGAACAGATAAGGGACATCTTCAATAAACTTTTCTAACAACTATGGTCTTTCCAAAAGAATTAGTAACACTCATAACTATGTTCATGTTCTCAACAGGTATATCTATAGTTCTTGCATGCTCACTAAGGATATAAGAATGAGTAGATCCTGAATCTAACAAAGCGAACAAAGATAAGGATTGCAAGGGAAAGGTATTTGTAACCACATCGGTGTCGTTCTAAACCTCTATGTGTGCATAAACTCTCGTCTGACCCTCGTTACGGCGTTGTTACCCCTGATTCTCATCTCGGTGCTAGAAGTTTCCTCTGTCTCTATTTTTATCGCCTCCACGACCTTGGACCTGATGGCCACCCGTCAACTGATGACACTCTCTCTTGGTGTGCCTTGCAACACCACAATGCCAACAAACGTTTCTAGTCCAACACTGACCAGAATGATGTCTCCCACACTTGTTACACCCAACACCCTGAGACTAGCCTTCCAGATATCCACGATTAGCTCCTCCACCTCTATAAAGATTTCTATTATACCAACCATCTTTTTGTTGCTTGAACTTATCCCTGTTGTTATAATTATTAGTCGACCTCTTACCAGAATCAGATCCTGAAGACTTAAGTCTCAAACTCTACTCAATATCCTTAGCCCGTTCCACAACCACATTTAAATACGTATAGTCCGTAGCCAACATATACGTCTTAATTTACCTAACCAGACCAAAACGGAACCGCTCACAACAAGCCCTCTCATTGGGTAACAACTCTAGGGCATACTGACTCAGCTAACAAACAAGATCCGATAATCAGATACTAACATATTGCCCTAGACTAAATCCATGAAATCTATTTTCTTTTCATCCAAGTACCAAACACCTAGATACTTATGCCTAAAGGCCTCACCATAGAAATCCCAAGTAATCTCAATAGGTTTCATCCCAAAAGTTGTGGTAGTCCACCACTTATATGCATCACCCTGGAGCAAAGCAATTAGGCATTCCATTTTTTTCTCATCAGAAAAACCCATCTGAATTAAGATACGGTTAGTACTCTCTAACCAAGACTCAGAGTCTTCCAAGATCATTCCTTTAAACTCAACCGCTCCCAAACTACGGAGCCTCTCCAAAGGTAACCTAGAATTTGCTACCGGTGGAGCAACTATGGCCTGCATCCCTGCATCTGCAGCCTGAAAAGCTCCTGCTATAGCCTGAACTAGCTGAGAAATATCATCGACAGCTGACACAACATGTGTAGCTGTTGGTGGTTCAACTGGCGGTATAATCAGTGGTGGTGGCGGAGGTGGCAACTCTTCCTTCTCACGCACTTTCCTTCCATCAATGATGGATCAAGTGTTCATTCTAAGCTCTCTATAGGTTCCCATATTACTATTAATATGCAAAAAAAAAAATTCAAAACTAAGTGAGTCAACTAGAAGCAAGGAGTCAACTAGCTTAAGTTTTTTAACAAAACCAACCTAAAAGTAGTGGAGGAATGGAGACCTACATCTAACATGATTTAGCCTTAGCAAATTAATCAATCACCATGAACATAACATATCATCTTTAGCCTTAACATATACAAAACAATGCTCGAGTATGACTAAAAACTTGGCAAAACAAGGCACAATATGGGAAGCTTTAAGAGAACAAAACATTCAACTTACTTCCGAGTGTAGGGAGGTTTCTCACACCATCCATACACCCCCCAAACCTCTAAGTAAACATGTAAAACCATGCCGAATAGGCAACCCACTCACCACTTGTTGAAAATATGCTTGTTGTAGCCAATCGACACTTAGCCTTTTCTTAAACCTATCTAACTCTATGCTGAACAAAATGCCCTGCTTCCAAATAATAAAAACAGAAGAATTAAATCCCAAGAAAGCATCAACTCAACTCCTAACTCGTTCTCCCTCAAAATAGCTCCTTATACACAACCGAAACAATGGAAAACCACCCCAGAACAATACCAAACTTCACCTAGCCAACAACCAACATGATTAGAATCTCTTCTACTCCAAAACACACCAACAAACTTTGTTCTAAAGCACAAAAATTAAAGATACGAGATTAATATGATATAAACCTACAATTTAATCATAAAAAACTTCAAGAAACATTAAATTTCCAACCTAAAACCATCAGCTACCCAACCATACGTGATTTCTTAAAATCTACTCAAAAATCACAATTAAAAGTATTAAATTACCAATCCAAAGCCATTAGACATAGTAAAGGATCACATACTTTGGAATTTCAATTAAATAATTATAAGTTCAGAGGTTTAGATGTATCCTTACCTCCAAACCTGATCCAACCTCCTTCCAATTGAAAGAAAACATGAAAAACCATGAAAATTCAATGAGATTTTGAGGGAAAACAAGATGGAATTAAGCAAAATATAATCAAAGCTTAAGAATATGAATTAACTTGAAAATAATGATGAATTATCTATTAAAAGAAAGAAAGAATTGAGAGAATTTGAGAAAATGAGATAATTATGAAATTTGGTGATTTGAGATAAATTGGGTAATTATAGTTATAAAAGGTTAATTTGGTGATTATATAAGCATTAAAAGAAGTTAATTGGAAAGTTAGATCAGATGAATAAGGTTGGATCAATAGCCTCTAAAAGATTCTAAGTATTTATCCTTTTACAATTAAGTCACTAAAACAACCCATTTTTCAATTTTTCAAAAAAGTCACTAGTTTCCAAAATCATAGCGATCCAAGTGTAATTTCCCAAAATTGATTTGACCAAATTCAAATATAGGTAAAATAAGAATTTTGTAAATTTTTCCACAAGTTATTTCCATCAAAAACAAATCTTTACAATTTAAATCCTGAATCTAGGCTTAATGGCTTATCCGGTGTAACCGGTTCTCTAACCTGACTTCCAAAACATCTAGGCCCACATTTTGGGGCGTTACAACTCTCTCCCACTTAAGAAATTTCATCCTGAAAATTTTTATAACTAGAAGAGATGCACCTTCACAACTTCCTTTCACCCCCACGCGACTATCTCAACACCTCAATGCCACTAAGGCACTCCGATCCATATGATGATCTTACCACAAAAACTTTGCTTCTAGAAGCCAAGATCTCAACAAAAATCTAAAAAATACAAGACCCAAACTTAGCCTAGCACTTCTCTCTTTCACAACGCCCAAAAACTCCAATCCTCAATCGAGAACATCGGTACCCAGAAACACGAAGGTCCTTCTTAACTCTCACTGTACCCTCACCAAAAGCAAAATTCCTTCTCCGACTACTTAACCTCTCTTTATATAAGGTTGAAAACCGAATCTTGGTAACTGCAATAGCTCCCAACTGACCCTAACAAACTTAACCTTACCTAGCATCTTTTGTCACACTAGACAACAACCACAATTTTCTACCAAACCTCGCTCAACACAAGAACAACTATCACCAATGGCAACACCTTCACCGAGAACCCGAAAGATTCATGCCGCAACCCGTAACATACCTTACCAGACCTGAACAACCCACTCATACCACCTACATGTCTATTAACGAGAGAACACCCGAAACTCACCGGAGACTCAACATTTGTTTTAAAAACCTTACTAAAAAATACATCTCAACCAACTTAACAGGAATAAACTCAAAACACCCAAAAAACCATACACACATAAGCAAAAGATCCAACCATACTCAAAAGAAAAACTCATGAATATCTATTCACACACCTATACTCCAGCACCTTTAACGACGAAATCACTCTCAAAGAACACTGGCGCATCAAGCTTACCTTACCAATAAAATAAATCCTCTCAAAAACACCTTTTCTCAAACTCCTAACACAAATTGTACCCACAAAAGAATAGTAAAAGACTCTCACCCACCTGGTCAAGACACCACCCCAACTTCATACTATACTGCACAACCACGTAAGTCAAAAACATAAAGGCAATCGACACCACAAACTAAAACCTATTAACGCAACCTTAACTACGTCCCACACATATGGCTCCACCAACCGTTTGATAGCAACATACCTCGTAACACTTCAAAAAAGGAAAGTCTCACCCATAACTCTGTCAATGGACCACCACTCAACCGAGCAACATCGATCGTAACTCCATCGCAACCTTAACCCATTCCACAAAACCAAAACCTGTTAGGACATAACCCTTAAGCAACCCAAGCTGCCTTTATTAGCAAAGACTCAACGCAACAGGCAACACATGGTATTACAAACCTTCGGGCCATAACACAATGTCATGATCATCCAAAGGAAAATTTCTTTACCCAAAGGCTAGGTCACCATAACCAATTAGACATTATACGACAAACTTCGGTGCCCACATACTGTTAACAACATGGATGTACAACAGACACATCATTTCCTAAACAAAAACTCACTATTGGGACCATCATACAACCTAGTATTGTGATCAAACAACTATTAACTCACTTAGACCATGTCAAAACCAGAATATTTCTATCATGAAGCATGAATGTTAATTGAAGACCGATTGGGTAAACTTTCAACTTCAAGAAGGGCTCAAAATATTTTGCTCCATCTCCTTGCATATCTCTTTTGACTGATATTGTAACATCATCTCACACTCAAGTTCAATCTTCGGGATCTCTGTTTTTTGCCCTAAAGCGTCTTTTTAGGTTTTCACTTTAGATTACTTTTCTCAAAAGTGCCCTTTCAGGTTTTAATTTTGTTTTTTTTTCTTTTTTTCTTTTTTACAACAAATGAAGTCTACCACAATCTCAATGACACTTGTCTTTGTCTTCCATGGGTTCAACATATGAATTTTGCTATTGTATTCTCTTGAAAGCTATGCTTGAAATTTTTCATTTACCTTTTTGGACGAGATCTTTTCTTTTCTACAAAAGAAATCATCATTTCTATTTCTCCAGCTTGATTGTTTATAACATATTCTTCTGATACATTCTTTCTGCATCACTGCCCCACTTATGTTTAAATATATCCGTCTTATTTACCCGTTTTGACATTCACCCCTTAGAGCTTCTTTGTCTTGTGGTGTCTCAATAGTAATTATTCATTCATTTGACACAATCTTGTTGTATTTTCCCCAAGTAATGGTGATCAACATTCTCTCTTTACCCCAAGTTTACTTGTATCATCTTTGCGACTCTTGCTCGAACATTTTTTTGTAGTCAAAGATTTATATGTTCCTTGTCATACTTTTCATCATTAATCATGTACTAAGACCACCTCCTGTTATGCTTGCACTTAAAGGATTAACACATCATAGTAATGCCCATGAAATCCTTTTTTTTACCTAATCAATTTATCTACAAGATGCTTGTTAAAACGATAAGCAAAAGTCTTATGATATGATTTTACTAATTTTGAGAACATTGAATAATTTTCTAGTCATGGAAAACATGAGAACATAAAATTAGGCCTTTAAGCACCAAGTGCAACAAAGCCTTCTAATCAATTTGCAAAGATCAGCTTCAATGTGACCCTTTTCCAATTTATTAGACTTTCGGGAGAAATATTCCCATTTCCTAATTCTACCCATTTAGGTGACACTCATTGCCTCACTAACTCACCATACCCAATCCTTCCATCTTTTCTAATCTCAATCAAGCATTAAAAGACTGGAAATCCTTAAAGATAGGTTAACTCTGATAGACGGAATATATTCTGAAGACCAACTCTCCTTGTTCTAAATCATGCATATGGTCAAAATGGTCTTTTGTGGCTTGTAATGTAGGATATGGTTCACGATTATCAAATAAAGGATATATAGGCTCAAATAATTATTTAAGGGTAATAAAACAAAGGATCATTGTCGCACTGATCAGAACAAACTCTGATGAATTGCTTTTCTTTTCTTTTTCTTATGGATCACTCTAGACTGCCCTTTTTGGTCTTTCACCCTAGAGTTCATTTCCTTTCTTTTTTTGAAGTCAAACTTCCATTCTTCCTTTGGATAGAAACACGTCTAAGTGAAACACCTCACATAAAAATTTCTTTTACATTTTTCAACTTAGCGCTAACAATTTTATCTTGAATTTTCAAACCTTTTTTCTTTTCATTCATTTTTTCTTTTTTTCTCTACTCGTGTAATGTTTCCAGCTCTTCTAACAGCTTGTTTTGTGTCATGATCTTCTTGGCCATCCTGCAGCTAGAATTCTTAAAAAGGTTTTAAAGACCTGTAATGTTAGTTTTCAAGATAATAACGTGTCTCATGATTTATGTTTTGCTTGTTTACAGGGGAAAACTCATAACCTCACCTTTTTAGATTCTGTTACTCAATATAAAACACCTTTTGGGTTGGTTTTTTCAGATCTTTGGGGTCTAGCTTCTACTCCCTCATATAGTTATATTTATTATGTCTCGTTTGTTGATGTTTACAATAGGCATACATGGGTCTATGATGTGATCCTAATAAGCTCCAACTTTTTTCTTGATTTGATCACATCATTGAAGTTCACCAAGGCTGATTCAAAGAGAGTATTATCTTTCTTCATTCTCTACTTGCTCATATATGCATTATATCTTATCATTTATTTGCATGATTTATACTTTTGCATGAATCTAAATAAATTTTATTAGTTGCATGATATCAAATTACATAAAAAATAAGCATGCTACTTCATTCAAGCATGTACATTAGTTAGGTTCATTTAAGTATGTATTGCATTGAAGCATTAGTTCATTAATGCATGTAGTTCATTAATAAAGTTAGTGCATTGACCAAGCTAGTTCGTTCATTGAAATTAGTTAATTAATAAAACTAATTCTTAAATTGTTTTATGCATGTTTTTTTAATTAAAAATATAAATAAAGTTTACCTTTTATGTTAGGTGAATGAAGGGAGATGAACAGTCACACCAAATGTAGAAATACATATCAGATTGATCTTCATTTTTGAATTGGATCTAGGACGATTTGAGTTTTGAAGTCTCTTTCAAGTTTATTCATCTATCTCTTAGATTTCCAAAGCATTTTGAATAACCTTAATCCGATATCGTAAGCTTGAGATATGATTGATTTACTGAAGACAGTACAGGCTGAAATTTTCATTACGGGAATTTTGTGCAAGGATGATTTGGATGAGTTTGAGCCAAGGAAGAGTCCTTTCATCTTCATCAAAGAGACAAGTCATTGAATGTCTTCTTTATTCACATATTCAAGTCAATTCAAAGCTGATTTTTATTCATGCAAATGAAGGCCATCATTATGCAAATAATCAAGGCATTCAAGTCACTTCATCATCATCTTTGGAGGCTATTTGTATTCTACATGAAGACAAGCAATGAAGGCCCTCTTCAAGAAGGTTAATTAGCTTGAGGATCATCATGTAATTGGAAGAGACACTCCCCTTTGCTACCAAAGTGTCTACATACATCAAGTGTCCATTTTCACCCCCTTTTCTCCATGAAAGAGCAAGACAAGACAACCCAAGAGTCCTTCCACCATTTGGACGAAACTATATGTATAATAAACCTAAATTAAGTCCAAATTCATCACTAATACCTTGAACATTCATCCACTTAAAGATAGGAGAGAAAACAAAGAATTCATTAGCATTCATCACCATAAAGATGAAGCATTCATCTCTTGTTGTAAGACTCCTCATATGGTTCCTATGAACACTATAAATAGGAACCTTTCCTTCATTTTTTAGGAGACCACTTTGATATAAGAAAACTCTTTTTGAAAGGTTGCTTTCAGCTTTGTTCTTGCAAGAACTCTATCGGCTTCAAGTTAGGCTTGTAGTCTTCAATCATTCCATTTTTTTATTGCGTTGGTTCCTAGCTTCTTATAGCTAGTGGGTCACGTGCCACACTTCTATCACTTCTATCTATTTCATTTTATTATATTGTTTGTTCTCAGTTTCATATAACTAGTGGGTTACAATCCATCATCTTCCACATCGTTTCAAGAACATATAAGATTTGGGTCTTCACTCTTCATAGTGTTGGCTCTTCCTTGTTCCTACGCCAACCTTGTTCTGCTATATCCTTCTTCATTTCCATTTATACCATCACCCTTATCAAACCTGCAAAAACTCATACCACCACTACTATCTTCTGCATTCATATTTGCTACTACCATAATTTGAAAAATTATTCATTCATATCTTAAAACTAATTTTCTCGACAACTAAATTGCCACGACAATGACACATCTCTAATTTTCACAACAACAAACTTGTGGCAAACAACATTCAAACTCTTACTAGAATCACGATCGGGTAACAACATATATGACTCGGACCATACTACCAGGATCATATCAATTGGTATCAGAGCCTAGAAGATTCTGTAAGGTCTTTTTTGTTCTCTCTCGGGTTAGTGAAAAAAAAGAAAAAAAACTTGAAAAAAATAAAAAAAAATTCAAAGAGTGAGGGAGCAAACATCTAGTAAACTTATTTCTTCTTAAAAAAATATATCTATTTGAAGTGTTTATTATCATTCTCTTATATTTACCACCATTGTTTTCTTTTAACCTTTCACAATTTCACCTCCTACCTAACCAAGTTGTTTAAGCCGATTTCTACAAGACACTTATAAGCCTTGAGTGAGTTCTTTAAAGGACTTTAACGAGAGCAAGAGTTGAAAAAGGCAAGAGAGTACATCAAGGATAAAAAGCCATCCCGAGTGAAACACAAGGGGAGTGACTTTCTTTGGAGCGATTAGAGATTTGATTTGCAATTTTTTAATCATTGTTTCATCATGTCTCACGATTTTAATCGTGAGATAAAGATAAAGAGATTGCTACAAAAGCATTTTGATCCAATCACAAGGAAGTTGGATGACTTAGTTGAAAGACATTCTTGTTCAAAATCGACTCCATCGAAGGTTAATGGGCAAGTAAAGAGGAGACACAACTTTTGATATAAGAAAACACTTTTGGAAGGTTGCTTTCAGCTTTGTTCTTGCGAGAACTCTATCGGCTTCCAGTTAGGCTTGTAGTCTTCATCCATTCCATCTTATTATCGCGTTGGTTCCTAGATCCTTATAGCTAGTGGGTCACGTGCCATACTTCTACCACTTCTATCCATTTCATTTTATTATATTGTTGGTTCCTAGTTTCATATAACTAGTGGGTCACAATCCATCATCTTCCATATCGTTTCAAGAACATATAAGTTTCGGGTCTTCACTTTTCATAGTGTTGGTTCTTCCTTGTTCCTATGCCAACCTTGTTCTGCTATATCCTTCTTCATTTCCATTCTTACCATCATCCTTGTCAAACCTGCAAAAACTCATACCACCACTACTATCTTCTGCATTCATATTTGCTACTACCATAATTTGAAAAATTATTCATTCATATCTTAAAACTAATTTTCTCGACAACTAAATTGCCACGACAATGACACATCTCTAATTTTCACAACAACAAACTTGTGGCAAACAACATTCAAACTCTTACTAGAATCACGATCGGGCAACAACATATATGACTCGGACCATATTACCGGGATCATATCAGTCTATCTACTAAAGAAAATGTCTGAAGTTGTGCAATGTGTGTTTAATTTCTACAAACTTGTTGAGGTTCAATTTGGACAGAAAATTGTGCAATGTGTGTTTAATTAATATTGAATAGTTATTACCTGTAGGAGTGAGTGCAGAGAATTATTATGTTCTGCATCACTTAGGTTCAAGAATAGTTGAGGATGAGAAGGAATCGTTAAAGTTTGTTAGACGGTTTCTTCATCAGCTCATTGTTTTCCTTTTCTGTATAAATGAATCGGTCTTCTTTGAAGATATTACGGTTAAGAATTAATAAAATCTCAGAGAGTACCGACTCTCTTTCTTTATTCTCTCTACTCTTCAAGATCTTAACAGGTTATAACAAAAAGATTATGGAAGGTGGGGGATTATTATTTATTTTATATGGTAGAGAACTCACATAGAAAAATATGAAAAAAATATTTTTAATGTTCAGATCATCTTTCAATTAAGTTTAACGATTTTTATCGTCAAAATGATAATAAATTTATAATCCAAAAATATATGTGACTGCATTGGTCGATTTTTAAAATCAATGACTAAATTTATACTCAAAACAAATAAATGTGACCTCTGATGTAGTTAACCCTTTTAGTAATCGGGGATGAGAGGATAAATAAGTGTGAAGGTTGGACCCGTGGCATTGGGAATTTTAAAAAAAACTAGAAAGAATAAGGAGTGAGATATAAATAAAAAAATAAGTTATTCAACTTGAAGCAATATATTTATTCGAGTTTAGTTTAAGAAATTAGAGTTGAATTGAGTTGAGTCAAGTTTTTGAGTTCATATAAAAGTTTAATTATAATTATTTATAATATTATAGTACGAACTTAAACGAATTTCTTTAATCATATAAGATGTATATATATTTTGTTTTAAAAATTATATGATAATATTTTTTTTCATATTTTTATATATCAATATGTATCATAAAATTTTAAAGATTTATCTAAACTTAAAAATAAATCATCTAATCACTAAAAAAATTAAATTATTTAGGTTATTCAAATTTTTATTCTATAATTCAAATTTTATTTAAATTTTTGAATCAAATCAAAATAAATTAAATATTATATATTAAATTTAATTTAATTATTCAATTCTTTTAATCAAATTGATTTTTACTTACCCATAAAAAAAATAATAATAAAAAAAAAAAACTATCGGATACGGGATGTCTCTCTGCCGGCATCAACGCTTTTGTTCCTAACTCTTAAGGCCCGGGTTTGGATTTTAGTTAACTCCATCTTATACCCTGCTTGCTGGGTGATTTGAACAAAATTTAAAAATTACCGATTATAAAATGGACTGGTGATTAAGTATCAGATTTTTAAATAATGTAATTATAGTGAAATTTGATTCGATAAATAATTCTACATTATTCGATCTAAATTTAATGATAAATAAATTAATATTTATAATTATACATAAAAAAATTTAAAAACATAAATAATTATGACGGTAAATCGATAAATTTAAAAGGAAACATTTGAGTTCTTACTTTTATTTATATATAAATGAGATATTTGAGTTCTTACCTCATTAGAAGAAACACAAGATTTCAAGTCATTCAGAGAAAATTACACACTAAAATATCATTCTTAACTAGTTTGTCAAATCATTGTCTCCTATAAAATTTAAAAGGGTTAATTACTTCGTTGATATTGAAATATATCGAATACTCAGTTTTATAAATAATATTTTAAATTTTTTAGTTCCATATATAAATTGTCTTGTTAGTGAGTTGCTCACTTTTGTTATGAAAGTTGACGTGGAATCATGTATCCACTAAGAAAATAACACGTGATATTCATTTATTTTTTTAAAAAAATTCTATTTAATTAAGAGTTAATAAGAAGATTAGTCCTCAAAAGTTCATTTATAATTTAATTTCATCCTTAATCTTTACAATATATAAAATAAATAAATATTTCTCTTAAAAATAAATATTTAGACCAATCAGTGTTTACCACGTGGAATAATATTAAATAAAAAAACATTTTTATACTATATTAATTAAAATTCTTTTTAAATTCAATCTCTTTAAATTTTTTTATCAATTCTACCGTTTAACTTTTTTATATTTTTCTTCTTTCATCCTCTCCTTGAACACAATTTTTTGAATTTGGTTTTGGGATCTGTGAGTACTGATGTTGGAGAAAGTTTTGGGAGACGATGCTTTACGAAGGTTATTTAATCTTAAATCCAACTTCGGATCTTACGAAATCTCCTCAAATAAATCTATGTTGATTTTTTTATAGATAAAAACTCATGACCTACCATTTTCAGAGATGGTCGACTTGCAACGGAGGATTGGAATTGGAATTGTAATTGTTGGAAACAATCAAAGAATCGAGTGAATGGAATTTGGAAATGTGTTGAGTTTATGTTATGAAGCAGGCGATAGGTTGTTATCGGCTTATTCAAGCTTTTCTTGGGGAGGGGATGGCATGTGGCGTTGACCACGATAGTCGGCAGTGGTAATATCACCGGGTATGGATGGTAATATAATCCGAATTCGATCCGAAGCTGAAGTTGTAACGACCCGGATTCGGGTCGGGTTAACCCGAGAGTGTGGGCCTTGTTGATGGGCTTTGGGGGGCCTTGTTGGGCCTAAGTGTTGTTGTTGGGCTTGAGTTTAAATTAAGGTTTAGGGTAGAATGGTAAAAGGCTAAATGAGATGTTGGAAAGAGAAGAGAGGGGTTTAATTTTCTACATCTTTTGCAGAAGCATGATCTCACCTCTTCACTCCTTTTCTTCATCTTTTCTCTACCCATTTTCTTCCCTAAACACCATCATCAAAGGTTGGTTTTTTATAGTCAAGCTTTTAGAATCCCGTTTTAAGGTAAGAGAAGTTTTTGTTCAGCTTCATGAGATCTTTCTAACAAGGTAAGTTTGGTTTGAAATGGTGGAGGTAAGGTTTTAGTGGGGGTTTTTGAGGATGAAAGAGATTGGTTCTGTAGGAGAGTTTTAAGATGTCTTTAAGGTTGTTTTAGCTTCCTTAAATCATCTAGATAGAGTGGTAATGGTTTGGTTATCTTCTTTGTAGTTGGAGAGCAAGGAGAGCCTTCAAGAAGCTTAGGAAAGGATAAAGCTTAAGTGGGAAGAAGGAGTTCGTTTTTGCTGTTGCTTCCTAAGGTTGGTACTCCCAACTTGTTCTTACATTATACATGTCATGGTAGATTGCATAGCATATAGATTCATATATGTATGCTTGATTTTGCTTGGTTTGAGCTTGGTATGCTTTAATGGTAGAAATGGTATTAGTGAGTTAAATGGCTGAAAAATCGTGCTAAGACGTCCTAAACATCCCTAAGAACTGATAGGAACACTTTAGAATCAAATAGATTAATGTTGGGGAAGAACCCTTAGAAATTTCTAAGTGCAGACCTGTTTTTCGTGCAGGGGTATCGATACTCGGGCTACCGGTATCGATACCCATAAGTGGATTTTGGCTAAGTGGCCAGGTGTATCGAACCATGGTTCGATACCGGGACCTCCAGTGGCATAATGGCATCGATACCCGTATCGATGCTGGAGGGTCCCCTTTTGTTGACTTTGAAAATGGTCAAAGGGTATCGATACTGGTATCGATACCCATGGTCCGATGCCTTCTTTGGGTGGGTATCGAGGCAGGGTGGTTCGATACCCTACATAAGGGTATCGATACCCCTGCGAAAACTTGGCAAGATAAGTATTGTTTGAGGTTCGAAAAGAGAATTAAATGTTATAATGAATCTTATAATCGATGCAATGAATTGTAAACATGAATTTGATGATATTAACCTCGAAAGTCTAAGTTATGTTAAGCCTTGATATGTTTTATTGTGAGGATCCTAGATGGATCGTTTATGTGTTTCGAGTCCTTGTTTGTTGGAAATCCAGATATCCATAAGTGTTGCAACACGTTGAAGGCCATCCGATGTGACATGCCGGATGATGTTTTGAAGACTTATCTTCTGAGTGTTGGGCGGCCTCACTCGAAGATGTTCGATGTAACATTCCGAGCATGGGGTTGGTTGGGCGGCCTCCACCCCTTTCCGAACGTTGGGCGGCCTCGTTCGAAGATGTCCGATGTAACATTCCGGGCATAGGATTTGAGGGCGGCCTCAATCCTGAGTGTAGGATCCCGATGTTGTGTGGACGCGGGCCTCACTCTTGTGTGTTATTTTGCGATATGATATGCATATGCTGTGTGCGATATTATGCTTTGATTATGCCATGTGGTAGGCAAGCATGCTAGATCATCATACCATGCACGATATTTTATATGTTATGTTTCACTGCTTATGATATGCATGATGTTGGCCGAGTTCGGCGTATCCACTGAGCTTTCGTAGCTCAGCGTTCGAAATATGTTTTCGTGCGTAGGTTAGGTGAAGCCGGTTCGTGGAGCACCATCAAGGTTCGGATTTCAGCATCGACCGTATTGTCAGAGTACATGTATTAGATTTAGTGGGCTTGTACTATGTCGAACCCTATGTATTGTAACTCTATTTATTTTAATTTGGGTCGAATGTTTTTAAACAGTTTGTAATATGCTGGAGCTCCGATTTCTTTAACTTATTTTGGGCTTTCGTTTCAATTTAATGGATTTATGAATCGAATTTGGACTTAAGTTTGATTTGTTTGTTGGGCCCTTGAAAGGAAATTTTGGGAATACATGTTTTGGGTCGGAGGCCCAATGTGTCATCCGGGTCGGGTGTTACATTTAGTGGTATCAGAGCTTAGGTTGAGTCGGTTCTAGGAAGTCCCCGGAGGATTCTAGTGTGTTATATAGGTGTTAGACAAGTACATGCCCACGAGTCGATATCGTACTTTCTTTAAAGCTGAAATTTTGATGGTGTACTCTGTTTGTTGTTGTTGTTCGTGCAGAGGGGCTAAGTATGCCGAGACGTGTGCGGGATCAGGAGGAAAGTCAGGGTTCTCGTGGAGGAGACTCCGACTATGAGTATGAGCCCGATGAGGAGGTGCCATCGGATGATGCGGTTGGTCAAGGGGCCAACTACTTTGCTCAGTTGAATCGTACTCTGTGCAGGATAGTGAGAGCTATACCGAGGCCATCTTCTACGCCTCGTGAGGTATCGGTTGAGAGGGTGCGAAGACAGGGAGCTGTGGACTTCTTTGGTACGGGACAGGACAATCCCGTACAGGCTGATCAGTGGTTGCATGACACCAGATGGATAATGAGACAGATGAGGCTGAGGTCAGAGGACAAGCTGTCGTGTGTGTTGTCGCTTCTGAAGGGCAACACGAGAGAGTGGTGGGAGACAGTTGAGCAAGGTTGGTATCCTCATCGTCCTAAGTGGGAGGACTTCCTTGAGGAGTTTCAGGGAGAGTATGTGGGTGAGACTCACATTGACACCTTGAGGGAGCGGTTTACCCATCTTGTTCAGGGGAACCGTTCGGTTTTTGCTTATGAACAGGAGTTCCTTCAGTTCAGCCGGTATGCACCAGAGCTTGTTGTAACAGAGAAGATGAGATGTAAGAGGTTCTTGAGAGGTCTGAGGAAGGAGATCAAGACTTATCTCACTGTTGCACCACCCAAGGTGTTTTCTAAGTTGGCTACTAGTGCCAAGTCGTTGGAGCAGGTTCAGGGTTTGACCTATGGGCCATTTGTTGGCCAGGGAGTCACCGGTGGAGCTAGTCAGAGTCATGCGGGTAACTCTCAATCTCAGTCCGGTAGGAGTAGGAGCCGTTGGAACCAGAGTAGAGGAGCAGTGAATCAGGGTTCGAGGTCGAACTAGAGATCGGGGTCAGTGGGACGTAGGAGGCAGTCTTTGTCTTCTTCTGCTAGGGGCCCAGAGAGTTTACAGAGGAGTGTCAGTGTTCAGACTTGTAGACGTTGTGGTCGGACCCACCGAGGAGAGTGTTGGGGCAATGCTAGAGCTTGCTTTCAGTATGGGTCATCAGATTATCTTGTGAATGGCTGCCCCGAGGTTGTGACGTCACCACCAGGTCAGGCACAGAGGACCGTGTTTCAGGCTCAGAGGGGTTGTGGGTTCTCACATGACGGAGCTAGCCACGCATCAGGAGGCACCTTTCAGTCCACTGCTAGAGCACCAGCGAGACAGTATGCGGTGAGGGCACAAGAGGACTGTGCTACGACAGATGTGATCTTAGGTACGTTCAGTTTGTTCTCTATTCCTATAGTTGCTCTTGTGGACTCGGGATCTACCCACTCATATATCCATAGTGGGATATCGGAGCAGTGGGGATTTCCAACGGAGGAGCTAGAGGTAGGAGTCCGTGTGACCAGTCCGTTGGGGTTAAATGTGTTGGTGGATAAGGTTTATCGGAGGTGTCCGATCGAGGTACAAGGATCTATCTTCCCGGCCGACCTCATGGTTTTGCCATTTCAAGAGTTCGACGCAATCCTTGGTATGGATTGGTTGTTCGAACATGATGTGAGTTTGGGGTGCAGATCTAAGAGTTTGAAGCTTCGAGTATCGGATGGTTCTAAGCTTGTTGTGAGGGGTGAGAGAAACCCGTATTTAGCAAATGTTGTGTCAGCCTTGTCAGCTCAGAGGTTGATCCAACAGGGTTGTGAGGCTTTCTTAGCTCACGTGGTGGATGTGAGCGTTGGGAGTCCAGATTTAGAGAGTTTGAGGACAGTTTGTGAATACCCCGATGTGTTTCCAGAGGAGTTGCCCGGTTTACCACCCAATCGAGAGTTGGAGTTTCGAATAGAGGTTTTGCCGGGTACGGCACCGGTGTCCATAGCACCGTATCGTATGGCACCGGCGGAGATGAGAGAATTGAAGCAATAGATCTAGGAGTTGCTTGAGAGGAGTTTTATCCGACCGAGTGTGTCACCGTGGGTAGCACCGGTTTTGTTTGTGAAGAAGAAGGACGGATCGATGAGGATGTGCATCGACTACCGTCAGCTCAACAAGGTCACGATCAAGAACCGTTACCCTTTGCCTAGGATCGATGACCTGTTTGACCAGTTGAGGGGCGCTCGTGTGTTTTCTAAGATAGATCTGAGGTCAGGGTACTACCAGTTGAAGGTGGTGGAAGAGGATGTCCAAAAGACCGCTTTTAGGACGCTGTACGGGCATTATGAGTTCTTAGTGATGCCGTTTGGGCTCACGAACGCACCTGCAGCTTTCATGGACTTGATGAACCGGATCTTTCAGCCGTATCTAGATTAGTTTGTGGTTGTGTTCATCGGTGACATCTTGGTGTATTCACGCTCAGAGGAGGAGCATGACTACCACCTAAGGGTTGTTCTTTAGGTGTTGAGGGATAGGCGCCTGTACGCCAAGTTCAGTAAGTGCGAGTTCTGGTTGTCTGAGGTGGTGTTTTTGGGCCACATAGTTGCAGCGGATAGAATCCGAGTAGATCCAGAAAAATCCAAGCTGTGGTGGAGTGGAAACCACCAAGGAATTTATCGGAAGTCCGTAGTTTTCTTGGGCTTGCCGGATACTATAGGAGGTTTGTTAAGGGTTTTTCTATCATAGCGGCACCTTTGACCAAGTTGCTTCAAAAAAGTGTTCCGTTTGTGTGGAACGAAAGGAGACAACAAAGTTTTGAGCAGCTTAAGGCTTATCTGACAGAGGCTCCGGTCTTGACACAACCGGAATCGGGAAAAGATTATGTGGTGTTTAGTGATGCTTCCTTGAATGGGCTAGGTTGTGTGCTTATGCAAGAGGGTAAGGTGGTTGCTTACGCCTCAAGACAGTTGAAACCCCATGAAAGGAACTATCCTACACATGATCTTGAGCTTGCGGCGGTTATCTTCGCTTTGAAGATATGGAGGCATTATCTCTATGGAGAGAAATGCTACATCTACACCGACCATAAGAGTTTAAAGTATCTGCTTACCCAAAAAGAGTTGAATCTGAGACAACGTCGGTGGCTTGAGTTGTTAAAGGACTATGACTGTGTCATAGAGTATCATCCCGGCAAGACGAATGTGGTCGGCGATGTTTTGAGTCGGAATTCCATGTCGGACTTGAGAGCTTTGTTTGCTCAGTTGAGGATGACCGATGATGGAGGTCTTTTGGCAGAGTTGCGTGTGGAGCCCACGTTGGTTCAGGAGATCAAGAGAGCACAGGTATTAGACGAGGAGTTGGTAGCTCGGTTAGAGGTTGTTCAGAGAGCTGAGCTGTCAGACTTTGAGGTATGAGATGGTGGGTTCTTGTACTTTCAAGGTCGGTTGTGTGTTCCAGCTTTAGAAGATCTAAGGGATCGTATCTTGAGAGAAGCTCACCGTAGTTCGTTTTCTGTTCATCCGGGTAGTAACAAGATGTATCAGGATCTTCGCCCTTTCTTTTGGTGGTCGTGCATAAAAAGAGATGTGTCAGAGTTGTGACCAGGTGTCTAGCGTGTCAGCAGGTGAAAGCAGAACATCAGGTTCCTTCAAGTTTGATTCAGCCTATCCAGATTCCACAGTGGAAGTGGGATCGAGTGACCATGGACTTTGTCACCGGGTTACCGATGACGTTGAAGAAGCATGATGCTATGTGGGTTATAGTTGACCGGTTGACCAAGTCGGCTCACTTCTTACCGGTAAGGATGGACTACAGTTTAGAAAAGTTGGCTCAGTTGTACATCAATGAGATCGTGAGGTTACATGGTGTACCTTCATCGATCATACCAGATAGGGATCCGAGGTTCACGGCGAGGTTGTGGAGGTCTATCCACGAGACTTTAGATACCAAGTTGTACTTCAGTACAGCTTTTCATCCTCAGACTGATGGACAGTCTGAAAGAGTCATCCAGATCTTGGAGGATATGCTTCGGTGTTGTGCTGTGGACTTTGCCCGTAGTTGGGAAGAGCAGTTACCGTTGGTAGAGTTTGCTTACAACAACAGTTATCAGTCAAGCATCAAGATGGCTCCTTTTGAGGCCTTGTACGGGGCGTAGGTGTAGGACACCCTTGTGTTGGACAGAGCTTAATGAGAGAAAGATAGTGGGTTCAGAGCTTGTTAAAGAAACCGAAGAAAAAGTTTAGATCATCAAAGAGAGGTTGCAAGCATCTTTTGATAGACAGAAGGCTTATGCGGATAAGAAGCGTAAGCACATCGAGTATGAGCTTGGTGAGAAAGTGTTTCTCAAGGTATCTCCGTGGAAAGGGATCATCCGGTTCGGTCGTAAAGGGAAGTTAAGTCCAAGGTACATAGGGCCTTATGAGGTTCTTCAGAGGGTTGGACTGGTAGCTTATCGGCTAGCTTTGCCTCCGGAGTTGGAATGTATACACGATGTGTTCCACGTGTCCATGTTGAGACGTTACCGTTCCGATCCGTCGCATGTGGTTCAGCTTGAGGAAATCGAAGTCAATGCAGATTTGACTTATGAGGAAAGACCTATAGTGATCTTGGATAGAAGAGTTAAGGAGCTTCGGAACAAGTGCATACCTTTGGTAAAGGTTTTGTGGAGAAACCACGGAAAAGAAGAAGCAACGTGGGAAGCGGAGAAGGACATGAGAGCTCAGTATCCTTATCTCTCCCTGACAGGTAAATTTCGAGGACAAAATTTTCTTTAAGGAAGGGAGAGTTGTAACGACCCAGATTCAGATCCGAGGGTCGGGTTAACCCGAGAGTGTGGGCCTTGTTGATGGGCTTTTGGGGGCCTTTTTGGGTCTAAGTGTTGTTGTTGGGCTTGAGTTTAAATTAAGGTTTGGGGTAGAATGGTAAAAGGCTAAATGAGATGTTGGAAAGAGAAGAGAGGGGTTTAATTTTCTGCATCTTTTGCAGAAACATGATCTCACCTCTTCACTCCTTTTCTTCATCTTTTCTCTACCCATTTTCTTCCCCAAACACCATCATCAAAGGTTGGTTTTTGATAGTCAAGCTTGTAGAATCCCGTTTTAAGGTAAGAGAAGTTTTTGTTCAGCTTCATGAGATCTTTCTAACAAGGTAAGTTTGGTTTGAAATGGTGGAGGTAAGGTTTTAGTGGGGGTTTTTGAGGATGAAAGGGATTGGTTCTGTAGGAGAGTTTTAAGATGTCTTTAAGGTTGTTTTAGCTTCCCTAAATCATCTAGATAGAGTGGTAATGGTTTGGTTATCTTCTTTGTAGTTGGAGAGCAAGGAGAGCCTTCAAGAAGCTTAAGAAAGGAGAAAACTTAAGTGGGAAGAAGGAGTTCGTTTTTGTTGTTGCTTGCTAAGGTTGGTACTCCCAACTTGTTCTTACATTATACATGTCATGGTAGATTTCATAGCATATAGATTCATGTATCTATGCTTGATTTTGCTTGGTTTGAGCTTGGTATGCTTTAATGGTAGAAATGGTATTAGTGAGTTAAATGGCTGAAAAATCATGCTAAGACGTCCTAAACATCCCTAAGAACTGATAGGAACACTTTAGAATCAAATAGATTAATGTTGGGGAAGAACCCTTAGAAATTTCTAAGTGCAGACCTGTTTTTCGTGCAGGGGTATCGATACTCGGGCTATCGGTATCGATACCCATAAGTGGATTTTGGCTAAGTGGCCAGGTGTATCGAACCATGGTTCGATACCGGGACCTCCAGTGGCATAATGGCATCGATACCCGTATCGATGCTGGAGGGTCCCCTTTTGTTGACTTTGAAAATGGTCAAAGGGTATCGATACCCATGGTCCGATGCCTTCTTTGGGTGGGTATCGAGGCAGGGTGGTTCGATACCCTACATAAGGGTATCGATACCCCTGCGAAAACTTGGCAAGATAAGTATTATTTGAGGTTCGAAAAGAGAATTAAATGTTATAATGAATCTTATAATCGATGCAATGAATTGTAAACATGAATTTGACGATATTAACCTCGAAAGTCTAAGTTATGTTAAGCCTTGATATGTTTTATTGTGAGGATCCTAAGTGGATCGTTTATGTGTTTCGAGTCCTTGTTTGTTGGAAATCCGGATATCCATAAGTGTTGCAACACGTTGAAGGCCATCCAATGTGACATGCCGGATGATGTTTTGAAGACTTATCTTCCGAGTGTTGGGCGGCCTCACTCGAAGATGTTCGATGTAACATTCCGAGCATGGGGTTGGTTGGGCGGCCTCCACCCCTTTCTGAACGTTGGGCGGCCTCGTTCGAAGATGTCCGATGTAACATTCCGGGCATAGGATTTGAGGGCGGCCTCAATCCTGAGTGTAGGATCCCGATGCTGTGTGGACGCGGGCCTCACTCTTGTGTGTTATTTTGCGATATGATATGCATATGCTGTGTGCGATATTATGCTTTGATTATGCCATGTGGTAGGCAAGCATGCTAGATCATCATACCATGCACGATATTTTATATGTTATGTTTCACTGCTTATGATATGCATGATGTTGGCCGAGTTCGGCGTATCCACTGAGCTTTCGTAGCTCAGCGTTCGAAATATGTTTTCGTGCGTAGGTTAGGTGAAGCCGGTTCGTGGAGCACCATCAAGGTTCGGATTTCAGCATCGACTGTGTTGTCAGAGTACATGTATTAGATTTAGTGGGCTTGTACTATGTCGAACCCTATGTATTGTAACTCTGTTTATTTTAATTTGGGTCGAATGTTTTTAAACATTTTGTAATATGCTGGAGCTCTGGTTTCTTTAACTTATTTTGGGCTTTCGTTTCAATTTAGTGGATTTATGAATCGAATTTGGACTTAAGTTTGATTTGTTTGTTGGGCCCTTGAAAGGAAATTTTTGGAATACATGTTTTGGGCCGGAGGCCCAGTGTGACATCCGGGTCGGGTGTTAAAGAAAAAAAATTGATTCATATCCGATTAAAAAAGTCCGAATTCGAATCTAAAAATAATATCCGAGCCTTAATAGAAGGTGGATCGGATATTGATATTGTCATGATCCGATCTAAATTTAATCCAAATCCATAACCGATATGAATTCGATCCATATATAAACCCGAATAAAAATATTTAAAATTTTTATATTTAAAAAGTTTGAGTTGTCACTTTAATTTGTTTTATATTAGATTGTAATATTTGCTGAGATTTGTTTATGCTATAAATTTAAAAAAATAATTTTTTGATAAAAAATAAAAAAAATATTTTTTATTTAAAGATATTTATTTGAGTTATTACTTTAAAAAAAATAATTGGATTTGGACTTTTTGATTTGGATTTTATATATTTTATTGGATTGGATTTGGTTTTATGTAAATGAACTTGGATTCGGACTGTAATTTTTTTTAAAATTCGATTATTAATTGGATTGGACTTAGACTTTATGAAGTCCGATCTAAGTCTGATCTAATGCTATCCCTATCACCGGAAATAGAAAAATATGAAACTTATTATAAAAATAAGAGTAAATTAAAAATAATGAAATGTTAAGGATTAATTTTGTTATTATCCTAAGTAAATGAAGTATTTTTTTAACATTATGAAACGCGTTAATGATTGATTTTTTTTTATATAATTTGTTTTTTAAAAAATTAAAGATTGAAAGATTTTGAATTGTTGACGATTAATTTTGTTATTATCCTAAGTCTAAGTAAATGAAGTGTTCTCTTAATATTATGACATGCGTTAATAACTGATTGGTTAAAAAATAATTTTTTTAAAAAAATATTTGATTTTCAAAAAAATAAAGATTGAAAGATTTTGAATTGTTGAGGATTAATTTTGTTAATATATCTTAGATTTCCTTAAAAAAAATAAATTTTAAGAGTTTAAAGGGTATAAATTATTAGAAAACTATATTAGAAATATAAAAGAAAATTCTTAAAATTATATATAGAGTGTAAAAGTACAAAAGTTGAGTGTTAAATTAAATTATTAATAAAATATAACTAAGTTGAGAATTTAAAACAATCATATATTATTAAATTAAAATATAAACTATATGTTGAACTGAATTTGTTAAAAAACAAAATATATAAACATTTTAAACACAATGAAAATATAACAAAGAAATAACGAAAAAGAAAAGAAAAAGAAAAAATATGGTAAACGAAATCGATCCAACAAATATATCAAGTGAGTTGTAATGACAAGGATGAAGTGAAACATTAAAGAAAGGAATTCATTGTCTCTATCTATCTACACCTTTAAAGATCAAAGTATAAATGGTGATTGAAACAAATAATTTACTAGTCTATTTCATAACAAATAAACCATAAATGGAAATCATGAGAAAATTATTCACGAACTTAATTCTATAACATAAGTAGTGTACAAAAATAAGGTTACAATATATTTCAATAAATCTCCCATTTCTTTTGAATAACACTTGACTTTGATTTAAATATAAAGATTTATTATTGAGCTTGTAAGATAAATATATAAAGGTGATCTTGTTCACACAAGCTTTAATTTTATTGGGTCAATTTTTTTGTATGCGAGATTTAGAGGTCCAGTCTATTTTTATTATTTTATTAATTTTAATTATTTTAAAGTAATTTTTAACTATTTATTTCAAATTAGAAAATTTTTATTTTCTACCATCCATTTTAAATTTGAAACTATATTTATTTTTAGGGTAAACTACACGAATAGCCACAATACTATAGGTTTGGTATCGAAATGGCCACAATACTTTAAAACCCGTCAAATACACCGGTGAACTATTAAAATGGTATTAAAATAGCCACCGACCGTTAAAAACTAACAGGAGTGATGACATGGCCGTTAAAAATAAAATAAAATAATTACACATTTACTCTTTGTTATTCATATATTTTTTTAATTTAATCTTAATTTTATTATAATAAAATAATATAATTATTTAATTAGATGATGACACGTGTCACCACATTATCGGAGGACATACTAACCAGGAGGATTGAACCTAGGACAAAGGCATGGAAACCATGTAATCAACCACTAGGACAAGCATATCCTTATGATATCAAAACATTACCTTTTACTATATATTATTGTTTCTAATATTTGTTATTTCACTTTTATTTATTGTTAATTTAATTAATAATAATAATTAAATTATAATATAATAAATTAAAAGTTTGAAATTAATAAAATTTTATTTATAAACTCTAATCCTAAACTCTAAATATTAAACCCTAAATTCATTTAAGTTTTTAAATTATAATAAAAATTCATTAAATAAGATTTAGAGTTTGTGGTTAAACCCTAAATCCTAAATAAGATTTAAGTTATTATATAATAATTTATTAAGTTAGTTTAGGGTTCAGGGTTTATTAAGTGAGTTTAGGATTTAGAGTTTAAGGTTGTTGTTAGGGTTTAGGGTTATATTATTTAAGTTATTATATAATAATCGATGTAATCCAACGTGATGCTCACCAGCTCTGAGTTCGGATTTATGTCTACTTTCGGTATACTAACCTTACGCGTCATGGGGCCTATGCCTCCTTTGTAAGGGTCCAATACTACCGAATCAATGTCTTATTGTCGCCGTAGACAGTAATGACAGTTCGGTAGCCTAGAGTCTAGATTGAAACCCACATGTATAGAGTAGAAACCTACCCTTATTAGAGCCAGACAGAGACCATAAGATAAGGCAGTATGCTACTGTAATGTTGCCAAATTAGGGTTTCTTGATTAAAATGCTCTCTAGTTATTTTTTATTGCTCGATATAAATTGTTCTCTAGTTATTTTTCACAATTTAATTTTTTTCATGTCAATTAATTTTATTCAGATTATTAATTCACGAGACTGGCACTTTTATGTGTGGTGTGTGTGAGTTTTGCATAATATAGCATAAGCTAAAGGGTTCGATAGACAAGTTAGAGACAATATGCCAGGATGGACAGTATTCAAGAAGACTCAGTACGAGATCAGAGTTAATGTTCAGGAAGACCAAGTATCAACAATCCAAGAGTGTTTCAAAAGACCTTAAGCCTAGTACATGTCCACAAAATTAAGGGCAATTTGAGAATTCTTGGCAGACGGTGTGAAGAGTCATTTTTGATATGGTTTCTTAGTTCCTGTCAGAAGAATGGTTACAACACTAACAATAGGAAAATATGAGGTTTTGTTACACTATTCTAGTGAGTGAAAGAGCCTTATTTAAATTGGGATCAACAATTGTTCGAGCTTTAAGTCGGATGCCAAGGCAAGTGTAGAGATAAATGAGACATTATAATTAGAAAGCGGAGATAATTAGAAAGTGGATATATGGTGGATAAATTAGGGGCATTCAGGAATATTGTTGACAACTAAAAACTTGGATAGAAAAAAGGGATTGTGGGCCCATAATCGATGTTCAGATTTCATGAATGACAGGAATTACCGAAGGATGATGCTGAGAAATAAAATGATGAAACCAAAAAGTATGATATGATGTACAGAAAGACTAGTTTGCAAGTTTTGAACCAATATTTTGAGTGAAGGAGAACACGTCAAAGGCCAAGCCGATATAGTTACCTAGATGATACAAAATAGAATTGAGGTTTAACTTCATAATATGTTAGGTGGGTAGATTTTTGCTCAATAAAGTTATGGACCTACCAATGGACTTTCATCGACATACCATAAATATTGTCATATTGCTTGGAGTCAAGGAGATCGAGAAAGAAATTCATTCAGATGAAATGTGGATACGAGAGATTTGAATGAAAATTCATCCCACACAAGGGTTCAGTTTGAAAGTTTTACGTTTCTCTCGTAAAAGGGTTTTCCCATATTATGCTTGTTTTTACTATGTTTAGTCATGCTCATACTATAATTGTACATAGGTGATTATGTACATGATTGAATGCTCATGAGATTGTTTTTACATTGTTTTTAAGTCTCCCATGGTTTAATTTCAAAAATATGATAACCATGGTTTTATCGGGTTATGAAAATGATGCATGAATTAGTGGGATGCGTGTGATTTATCTACTTTTTTTAATGTGAAACTTGAGCTTTGGTACTATTTTGTGTTTGATATTGAGATGATGTTAATAGGAATAAGTTGATTGATCAATAGGATGTGAGTGAACTATAATTTTTAAATTCGTACGTGTGATAACATGATAAGAGATATCCATCATGTGTAAGAGTAGGTGGTTTAGCCCTCTTAAGAGTTATGAGTAAGAGAGTTAGCCCTTACATGAGGCATGAGTAAGCGGTTTAGCTCTCATACGAGGCATGTTGGCTATATAGTCTCATGTAAGTCACGGTTTGGCGATAAAGCCTTATGCGAGGCATGTCTTGGCATTTATGTCGTCATGCGAGTTTCATTTATCCCAACGATTAGAGGTAATACTAATCAAATCACTAATACCAACACAAAAAAACGCAAGTCTAAGGTTTTTATTGATTTTATTGCAAATAGAGTTGGCGAGCGTTTGACATTGGGTTTCAAACATTTTACAAGCCTTGCTAATTGAAGCATGTAACCCTTGAGTTTTGTGGCTTAGTATAACGTGATGAAACACTTTTTGATTTTTTACTAATGGTGACATTGTTAGCAATGAATGAATTTTATAATGCATGACATAACTTGATCTTTACTAATGATTTTGGTATACTATGTATTGCATTGCAAATAGTTAAATGTTTTATATTCCACTCACTAAGCTTTGGCTTAACCCTTCCCTTTTCCTTGCAATGCAAAAAACAAGTGAGACGGTCTACCGAAGAAGCAAGGAAGCTATACTTGAGTCTTATTCATATTTAGCTTTAGTACTGATTTAAGTTTGAACTTAGGTAGTTAATAGCAATGGAACTAAGGAACCTATAGTTATTAAGTTTTGTTATTGAATAGTTGAATCTATGATTCCTTGAGTTTTGTTATTGAACATGCATATATGGTATTCTTGGTTATAAATGAAGTATTTTGGATTTGACTCAAACCACTCTTGTACTTAAATGTGTTGATTTATGACAATAAAGAACGCTTATACCAATTAGGGTTGTACTCATTGAACTGGGAAGATTTGCATCAAGTGATTGTGTTGTGATATGTGTTTTATGCCCCTTAGGTGAAAATATGCATCTAGAGAATTCTTGAATACGTTTTAGGCATGAAATCTGGAAATATGAAGCTTTCTAGGCATAGGGTTTTGATACCCCCTTCATAGGGTACTGATATGCAATCATAAACGTGAAGGAAATCTGGTAAAATTTAGCCTGGTATCGATACCACATGAATCTGTATCGAAACGGTAATATAAACACAAGAAGGTGTATTGATACGCTTGAACATGGAATTGATATCGATTTTTAGAATAGCAAATGGTATCGATACGTGGTCTCGACTATATCGAAACGTGGGCTTGCTATACAGGACATCGATCGAGTAATGGCCCCAATATCGATACACGAGGCTGGAATTTTGATACCACTCTTTAAAGTGGCAAATGGTATAGAAAAAGGACCTTGAGGTATCGATACCAGTGGTCGTTATAGGCTAAAACAAAGTTTAGATTCTTCACTTTTTAGTCACTAGACTTTGAGCATGCAATTAAATGACTTGTAGATATTATTTTAAGCTCAAATTTGAAACTTAATCATGTAATAAACTTAATTGACGATTTTTAACTTTAATTTTACGATTAGTGGTCCGCTCTGTGTAGTGCTATAAATTATGCGAACATATGTGCAAGTATACACAGTCATGCAAGTAATAAAGGGTGTGTGAGTATCGTTCTCATGAGGATCGGGGTAAAGTGTAAGTCAATTTTTTCAAGGCAAAAAGGTATCACTAAATAAAAGGAAAATAAATAAAATGATATAAACAAATGAAAATGTGTATGTACGGTGAAGTTGTAATGGTCAAATGCTATGACAATTTCAGAATGCAAGCAACTAAAATATGTCAAGGCAAAATGGAATGGATGGTGGTGGCATGATAGATGTATGAAGGTGATGTGTGAAGAGTATGGTAATGGGATTGCAAGTAAACAGAGGAAATAGAGGAACACTTTGTAAATGCCAAGGCAAAAGCTAGATCAGAGAACACAAGTAAGAAATACGTTGTGATAACCCTCGATTGATGAGCTCTCCTGGGAATGATTGATGGGAGTTCCTATGGACTTCATAACCTCACTCTTATGAACATCTAAATGTTATTGAGTCTATTTACTCGATAGAGGTTTCTAAAGTACTCTCGCTCTCTCGAGTTAAAGGAGCTTGACAGTCTAAATTGTCAAGGCATCTCCTCTCGGTCTCAGCAGTGTCATCTAACCTATCGATAAAGCACACTCCTTTTAGTCATTGAAACCCTCACTTAAGTCTCTCTAGAGCACTTAAGGTCAGATTAGGCTCTATTTGCAGTCTATAACCCATTGATCACATAGATCCTCCCTTAGTTCCTCTCGAATACTAAGGATCTTGGCTAGGTTTCTCTCGAACACCTAGTGTGCACCTAAACACGGGACACTCTCATGCCTCTTACAATGCTTAAATGATTAAATACAATGAGAAAAGTAAATAAACAAATGCATAGCATGCTAAACATTCATAAAAATAAAGAGTTAATCATCCACAAAAACATCCACCGAAATAAAGCTAACACATGGTGGTGTGAAAGAGTTTAAGAAAAAATATCATCCACAAACATCATCCTTAAATCATCCACATAAACCTCTCAAAGATATAAAATAAAGCCAAGAAAGAGGATAGAAAACAACCTCGGTGTACGCTACCGCCGACTTCTTCGACTAATATGGAGTTGCCTTAGCGTGCTAGCCCCTATCGGGTGCCTAGCACACCACTCCCTTCAAGCTCTATCAATACAGGACCCTTCGGCCGGTGGTTGGAGAAGAAAGGTGAAAGCTTTCTCCGCCGCTTTTTGCTCTCCTTGTGCCTCAAAATCTGCTCCAAAGGTCCCCTTTTTCCAAGGAAAAAGGTTCTCTTTTATAAGGTTACTATGTCTTATCAAATGGGGGGGTGAAAACCCTAGGGTTTAGGGCAAAATTCCCTTAGCACCCCTATTCATGTGATGACATTTCTGACATGGTGACAGTTGTCCCCTACTGTGGTCATTGTGGCCAGCTTGTATAGCACCAGCTGACACTCCTCTCAAAATATATTCTTGTCTTTTTGTGCAGCATAGGAGGTCTCCAATTTTGCCATGACATTTTTCCATTGCTATCCTTCTACGAATGTCATGAAAAATTTCCTTTGCTTCCAACTTTGCTTTACCTACACAACATCAACCAAAAGCACAACCTTCCCCATAAAATAACATATATTTCCGCATCGTAAACGCCAAGACATAACCAAACACCAAATGCAATGTTATGATCCTAAATGCATCTAAATGATTCTATATGTGCTTAAAGACAATAAATAACTTAAGTAAAAAGGCTCTAAATATAGCCTTTTTGCGGAGTTATCGATTAGTCTTTAATTTTATAGAAAATTACAATTAGGTCCCTATATCTTGTTCGGTTAAATTAGGACTTGTTTTTTATCAGTTTTCGCTGCAATTGAACTTAGTCCTTGCATGAACATGTATGATCTAATTAAATCAACTAGATAAGATAAAAGACAAATTTTTAGGTTCATTTATCGGGGCGAGTTTCCGGATTAGCATCGGTATTCCCTGTGTAGCTCGTTCGAGTCGGGTGGTGTCTAAACCGGGTCGAGGAGGTTACATTATGTTTCTTTAAAATACAAGTTAAGGTTTCCTAACGTAGGACGTCTTACTCAAGCTCGTATTTAAAAAAAATGTATTTTCTTATCCAAAAGGATATCCTCATTCGAACGATATTCATCTTACAATGACGGACTAAATTAAGATTATTACTCGAAATGCCAAAATGTCATGCATAATTAATAAGGTACCGATCTCGGACGCTCGTAAGGGTTGCGTAATCGACTCCTGAACCCAAATATTTTTAAAAGAATTTCTGGTTTGTTTTATGGTGTCCAACCTACCAAAGTGGTCGATGGTGACTCCAATTCATTTTAAAATTAAAATAATACATGTTTTTAATAATACCTAGATTTTCATAATTAATAATTAAAAGTAATAAAACTCTATTTTTTAAAATTCAATCATCAAACTATTTTTTCACATCAGTTTTAAAAATGGTCTACACAATACTATTATAAAATATTTTTAAGGATGTCTTATGCACACCTAAGATATTTTTGTTTATTCGTTATTTTTTCATAACCGCCATTATTTTACAACAACCTTGAGGATATCCACAATTTTCTATTTAAAAAAAAAATCTGCAATCTCTTGATTTTTTGTTGATCTTATTATTGTTGTTATAATGTCCGTATAGTAGTACTCTGATGCATCTCTTGACCATCATATTGTTGAGGGTACATCTATAGTTCAAACTCAATATTACTAAAAGTGGTATTTATCATCTATGCAATTTTGTGAACGCTTTTAAATAATAATTTTAATTTACCTATGCTATGGCGTTGGATTATTAAAAATATTATGACTAATTTTTATTCTTACAAATTATTGTGAGTTGAGCTTTAAGCATGATAAAACCTAGTTACAAACTTAAAATATATCTTTGCAAAATATATATATATTTTATATGCGAAAGACTTTATAATTGTTTTTTAGGTTAGAATGAGTCTACCGCGTGCGTCGAACACTGCTGAACACCACTAATGATGAATACCGTTGAACATTATTAAATTAATTAATAAAAATTTTAAATTTTAAGGACTAAACATATAAATTCAAATTCTTTAAAATATTTTTTTTAAAATTATATATTATATTTTATTTTTTAAAATAATTTATTTAAATTATTTTTAATTTAAAAATAAAAATATTAAATCAAAAACATAAAACCCTAAAATCAAAGGCTTAAAATATTAAACCTTAAATCCTAAAATCCAAAACAATAAATCATAAACTCTAAAACCTAAATCAATAAAACCCTAAATCTAAAAATATAACCATAAATCCTAAAATAGAAAATATGAAACTCTAAAAATATAAACCCTAAACTTAAAACCCAAAATTAGTTTAAAAGTTTAGGTTTTAGATTTAGGGTTTAGGGGTTTTGGTTATTTTAGGGTTTAAGATTTTATAATTTGGATTTAGTGTTTATGGTTTAGTATTTTTAGGATTTTTGGTTTTAGGTTTTGGATATAGGGTTTTAAGATTATATTTTAGGGTTTGTACTTTAATGTTTAGTGTTTTTGATTTTTGATTTTGATTTTATGGTTTAGAGTTTAGGGCTTTTATTTTTTAAATTAATTTTTAGGGTTTAGAATTTTTTATTTAATTAATAAAATAATATATATATTTATAAAGTAATTTAATAAAAATAATTTAAATAATTTATAATTATATTTTGAGTCCTTAAATATTTTAATTTTTATAAATCAATTTAATAATGTTCAACAGTATTCATTATTAGCGATGTTCAGCGGTGTTCAATGCCCGTTATAAAATTTTCCTTTAGGTTAATATTTATTTGGGTGAAACAGAAATAGTTACTCTTTGTTAAGTCAGATTTTAATTTAGTTGCTTGTTAAAAACAAAATACTATTTTGATTGAAAAAGATGAAATAGTAAAAAAATTAAGTCAAATTTTAATTTTGTTGAAACATGTGACATAATTTTTTGGTATTTTTAATATATATATATTTTTAAAATGGAGTATTTTTATTTTTTTTATTGTTAGGTAACCTTAATTCTTAAGATTACGTTATTCTCTTTCAAGTGTAATTAGACATTACTAATTCTAATTTATTATACACTGATCTTACCTAAAAATTAGCATCAGTTTGAGCATTATAGCTTTACTATAGATTTTTTAAGCCTAATCTATTAGGGGAAAAATAGCTATAGGTTCAAATAGAGTTAAAATCACTTATTTCTTCCAAGCTCTAAATCAAACTCTAAATTATCCTTAATAGGAGTACAAGAGAAAAAAATATTATTCTCTTGATGTATTATCTCTCTTAATTTAAGATTCTTTAGAGAAAATAATTACTCATAGCAACTCTAAATTTACATATTTAAAAAATTATGTAAAGATATAAATTAATATGGCACTATATGTAGCATATACTCTATAAACATTGTATCAATGATGTTAGATTTAATAGAGGCTTTCTTAAAGTTAAGCTAAACCACTTTTGTCAGGTACTCTTACACTTTCAAGTAATGTAAACGTATTCCATAATTCGTGTCAAATAGTTTAATTTTATGAGGTACTCATTTTAATACACGATTAATCACAAGAATGAATATCTAATTATGACTTTAAAATTCATTATGTTTTTTAATTTTTTATTTTTCCCTCGTACAAAAAAATTTAAACAAATATTTTTTAAATTATATTATTCTTTTAACAAACGTCTTCAAGAAAATTATACCTATACCTAATACCTCTATTAAATCTAACATATTTTATTATCTATCTACCTGATATTCAATTTCTTTCTTAAAAAATTGTACTTTTATATATCAAAAAAGAAAATTTATAAAAGGTGATGTAAAAATATTTTCCTTTCTTACTCCTATTGTTTCTAAATTTTGCTAGACCAGAATGTATAAAGGAGTTCATATCTGAGTTTAAAAATTATTTTTAAAAAAGGTTTAGTATGCTTATCTTATATACAAAACTCACATTTGTTAAGGCTATTATTTTCTAAATTAGGTATCATACTAATTCATGTACTCTAATTTTATCATGTCATAACACAAAATATTTTAATTTTATATGTCAAAGACTAATTTCTTATTTTATTCAATCATACTAAATTAACGATATATTAAAGATATTTCATTTTTTTTAATAGAGACTGATTCTAAAATTAATGACAACAAAAAATACTTTTAACACTAAGATTTTATTCAATTCTCTTTATATTTGATTAAGAAAACTATAAATTTTTATCCACTATGAATCAAAAGAATTTTTCTTAGAAGATTAATATTTTATTAATCTTTTTAGAAAATTAATTATTGATTAAACGAGGTGATCTATGAAGCACGCTTAAATATCAATTCTTTCATTAAATCAATCATAAATATGTATTTTAAATTATCTTACTTCTTCTTCAATTAGTCATTTATGAATTTATTTTTATTTAAGTCTCTTTTTAAATTACGCTTTAATAATTTTTACCTATAAAAATATTTTTTTAAGCATATTCTAGTTGACGTTTCTTACTCAAAAAGAAGTCATCTAGCCTTAGAGTTCAACCTAGTTTATAATATGCTCACTAAGCTTATAAATTGGTTTAATAGCTAAACATAAATTTATGTATTATAAAACATGAATTGACAGATAATAAATTTAAATAATCAAACCTCATAGTAGAACCTTAATTTTCAAGCATATTTGCTCGTGTTCATGATGCCATGAATGAATTTGAAATTTTCTAAACAGTCACTTCATTTAAATTAATATCTCTTTCAAAATCTATTAATTCAAAATTTGACAAATATTTGATTTAGAAAACCTTTCATTTTAGAGTTTTTAACTTCGATTTTTTTCACTTTAAAATCGATGTTTTCTAATTATCTTTTCAAGATTCTCAAAATAAAATTATTAGTTGTAACAATACTTACAAATGATACCTTAAAAATACTAATAAATTATATTTATTACTATACCATTGCTATCTATGCAACAACAATGTTACAAAACAAACATAAACGAACATAAACGAATGAGTTATCGAACGTAAACAAACATAAATGAATATAAGTGAACGAATATAAACGAACGGGTTATCGAACGTTCACGAACATAAATGAATGAATGAGACCATTGTTTGTATTCGTTCGTTTAATTAAACGAACAAAAAATCTTGTTCATGTTCGTTCGTTTAATAAATAAACGAAACTCCCTTAAGTGAGATAAAATTAGTGCTACATGTCTTACCAAAAATCCCATCCAACACTCTAGAATTAAACACATAGAAATTAGACATCATTTTATTAAAGATCATGTGTTAAAAAATATAGTTCTAGAATATGTTGATATCTTGAATCAATTAATGGATATTTTTACAAAATCTTTAGATAAGAAACTTTTTGGACCCTTAGGAGAGAGTTAGGTTTAACTAGACTATCTTGACCCTTTAGTGTCCCAAATATGCCAAAATTTTCTTGAAATTATTTGTTAATAATGTTATTTTATTTTGCTTTTTTTTTCTATGTATGTTACTAAAGGAATTATGTATCTGTTTTACTTCTATAATTTTGCTCATATATCATATATAAGCATTTAGAGGCATTTAAATCTTATTTCCTGGACACATTTGTGCCAAAAATACAAAGTCTAGCTTAGGAGTATCAAAGCAACTTCTATTTTGATACAATCTATTAAGGACTCAATTTGGACGTTTATGGGCATATCTGTATCAAAATGTCTAACAAACATTTCGGTACGCCTTCTTATATGGATCGATACGGGCTAAAATTGTATTGAAACGAGTACTATATTGAAATGGCATACAAGTGTTTCATTACCTATCGTTTTGGAACACGTATAAAGTGCATCGTTATGCATAGTAGTAGATATATAATTTAATAACACCTAAAAAGAGACAATGTACTATGGAAGAAGATGTTTCATATGATGTTGATGAAGAGTAAAATTGTCCAAACCTTACCATCATCTATCAATGTTGTTTCATATAGGTCGCCGGGTTCGAAAACTATCGTCAACATCAAAACCAAAAAATCAAGTGTGAGGGATGTGTGTCCATCTAGTTCATGGATTTTAAATGCTTTCAATTTTGCTATCTCTAACTTTTCCGGTGTTGAAATTTTATATCGTTTTTGGTATTACTTGATATATTCTATTCTAATCTTCTTCTCATCTCTTATGCTAATGTCAATTTTGTCATTTCTCAAGAAAAATCGAAAGTTATGACCTTCAATATTTTCTCATAGGAAGGAGGTTTCAAGTTGATGTTCAACTCCTTTATGACGCTTTAGGACTCGAGGACAATGAGGATGAAGACTCTCTCGAACAAGTTCTTAGCGGTTCTAACATCACCCTTGATGTTCATGATGGTTTTCTTCATTTGATCATCACTTCAACGAAAAATTCTCTTGAATTCGTCAAGTTTATGAATTTTGGATTCAATGTTTTCATCAAGAAAAACGTCCAAATTTGGCCAAATTTATCTTCGGGTAAATGGTGTGGCAAGTCCAAAATCTCCATACCAAGAATTATAAGTCATTCTCGTATAATTTTTCTTTAAGTGTTTTATGTTATCACATGGAAATCGATTGTTCCTATGATTATCTCGAGTCCTTCAAAGATCCCATGGAAGAAACCTCGTTTAACCATTCACATTTCTATTATATCGATGGTGAAAGGCTTCGTGAAGAGGTTTCTCCTCCTCCTCGTCAAGATCCTCAATCGATTGCTCAAATTCCTTATGTTCCCAATAAAGTTTTCATGGCTTTCCTTACCGAGCAATTCTCTAACATGGGCAATCATATAGACTTCGCTTTGCTGCCTTTAATACTCACTTTGACACCATAGAAGAGCAATTTGGTGACCTAACAAATTGTATGACGACCCTTAAAGCTCAACACCTCTCTATGAGTATGTCGATTGATGTCTTCCATGATGAATGGCGTCAATCTCAAGTTCAAGATGATAATAATGATGATGCAACTAATGGTGGCAATGAATAGTTCTTGCGTGCATCTCATATTAGGATTTTTAGTATTAGGCACCTATGTTTTATGTTCTTTGGATTCTATGCATTGTTTGATTTTCAATTTGGACTGTTATTTGCTTTAGGTAGTTTTAATGAACTATGTTGCTTGGTTATGTTTATTCCCTATGTTTATTCATTGATTTTTATCTAACAAAAAGGGGAGAAATACTTCAAAAATATATTTTTAAACTAAGCTTAAATTATGGTGGACTTTTAATTAAAATCACATAAAATTTTAATTTGGTTTTGTTATATCATAAAGGGAAAGATTGTAAAACCTATATTTGATTTTGATATAACAAGTTTTAAAAAGATTAATTTGTAAATTAAATAAATTTTTAAGTAATTGAATAAATCAAATTTGACAAGAATTTTACAATTCAAATCTTCTAAAATTAAAAAATTAACCCCATAATTTTTCTCATGTTTTTTCAAAGCTAAACCGTTAAAAAAATACAGGTGTTTCGATACACCTGATGGAGTTTCAATACACATGAACTTACTTTGAAGTTTTGAGATTTAATTTTGAAATAGAAAACACGCGTATTGATACAAATGTTTTGATACAACATTTAGCTATTTCGATACGACTGACTTTTAAATATGAATTTAGGGCTAAGACATTTGATACACCCCTTATTTGTTTCGATACACATGGTTAAATTTCTAAAGTTTAAGCATTTAATAATATGAACTTTGATTTCAGTTATTGGGTAACTAAATTTTAAAAATTAGTTATAGTGTATCGATACAACTCAGATTTGTTTCGATACAGATTTTGATAATTTCAAAACGTTTTGATATAACCCTTATTTTAAGCCTTACTATTTCTATACACCTTATGCGTGTATTGATAAACCCTATTTATTACACACGAATCTTTCTTTTTCAACACTGTTTTGATACAAAGGTTTCGTGTATCGTTATGGTAGATTGTTAAAGTGTATTTATGGTGGAAAATTACTCCTCAATAGCTATATTGATGATTCTAACCACCCAAAAAGCTAGAAATCAATGAAATAGTATAATACAAGCCTCCAAAGCTCCAGTAACAACTATTGAACCTTCAAGCAAAATCCAAGCTATCAATCCAAATTATTTGTTCTTCATTGCAATACATTGTACCCAAATCTTGTAAATTTCATTGTAATCTTTTATTTTGAGATTAGGGAGAGTTTTTGTAAATTTTCCAATAATATTCTTATGAAAGAAACTTATAATTGTAAAAATCCTTTTTTTTGTAAAATAAAGTCTTATTAGTTAATCTTTGGATAGAAAGATTGACTATTTGTAATAATTATATCCTTAGCCTAGAAAAAAGGATATTCATTTAATGAAGTTGGTTGAAAATCCTTAGTGGAGCTAAGGTATTGGATGTAGAACTTGAAACACACATAAAATTTTAATTAGGGAAACCCTAATTTCAAGGGAAAATACAAAATCGAAAACCCTATAACTTTTAATTTGGTTTTTTTTTCTTTAAATTAAGTCACGTAAGGGTTTTAGTTGGAAAGCCTAAAACCATGAGGGTTATTTTTTGAATCAGTTTAACCCTAATAGATAAAACCCTTCCCTCTTTTTGCTAGTTGAATCTTCTTATTTTGTTTTATCCATATCTTCTTTTTTCCTCGAGCTTATCAAACTGTAACACCCCAAAAATGGGGCTAGAAGTTAGTGGGTCGGTTTAGCCGGTTTAGCCTAGTTCGGGATTAAATACTTAAAAATTGATTTTTAATCAAAATAAATTAGGGAAAATATCCTAAAATCATTATTTAGTATATATTTGACTTTGGTAAAATAAATTTTGAAAATTGACCCTTGAATCCCTACAATTTTGAAATTAGTGACTATTTTGTAAAAATTGAAAACTTGAGGACAATTTCATAAACTAAGCATCTTTAAAGTAATTTGATATAATCCTAATCCTAGTTGATTTAAACCTTTCAAGAGCCTATATAAACAACCTTTAATCCCTCGTTTTAACCTAAGTAATCAAAATCCTCTACTTTTGATCCAAAACCCAAAAATCCACTTTTTAAAATATCTCTTCTTTAAATTTCGGTTTCTTCATTTCCAAGGCATCCTCTTCATCATATTTTCAAGTTAATATCCATTCTATTTAATAAAATTTCGTTGGTTTATTTTCCTATATCTTTTCTTCATCAAAATCTCTTCGTTTTTCTATAGGTTTTCTAGTTTTTAAACCTTTGAAGGGGTCGGATAAATTTTAGAGGTGAAGATAATTCAAACCTCTAAAGCCTAAAGTTCTTTAATAAAATTCCTGAGTTATTTTCTGATTGAAACAATCTTTAAAGTCTTGAATCAATAAAATCGGTTTTCTTGATAAAAATCCTATTATTTTCTTGATTTTCATTCAAGGGTATTCCATGACTGTTTTTTATGCCTAAATACATGAATCTTGAAGTGTTAGATGTAATTAAGACGGATTTTAATTATCTAATCCCGGATATAAGATTTATGGGGTGTTTGGAGAGGTTTTCGGTGAGTTTCGATTAGGTTTTAAGATGTTTTTAAGGGTTGCCATGTATTAATCCGACTTGAGGGATGTTTGGGTGTGTTATAATGCACTAAAACCTCTGGTTTTGATCCTTGAATTATTTCAAGATCTAGAGGAATAAGTTTTAGGGAGATCGGAAAGCCGAATCGTATTTTCGGGTGACTTGTCGAGCAAGTTTCGGTTATCGATGAGTGATTTTGAGAGTGGGTTGCTTCGAAAGTGTTTTAAATCTGTTTTTCAAAGGTTTTCGGTGTAGGGAAGGTTTGAAAAACCTCCCTATACTCTGGAGTAAGTGTTTTAAGTTTTGATCTCTTGAAAATCCTATATTACGCCTTTCTTTACTATGTGTTTTGTCATGTTTATGTTTTAATGGTGCATAAGAGATTATGCACGTGATTATATGCTCATAATACTTTTTATAATGTTTTTTTTCAAAATTTGATAAAAAGAGTTTTTATCGGTTTTTGCACTTGATGCACATATTGATGGGAGGCATGAGTTGTGATTCACTGATTTGTCTTAAAACTTGATCATCGTGTCTTGTTTTAGTATTGGTATTAAAGATGATGAAACGTGGATAAGTTGATCGATCAATAGGATGTGAGTGCACTATAATTAAAAAGCATATGTGTATAAATACCTTGGTGATGCATTAGAGTTAATACTTACATTGTGATATATGTGTTGTATTACATGTAAGTGTTGCTTATCCCGAAAGTTATGGTATATTTTCATGATTGGTTTTATTCCATCATGGGTGTCATTAGGCGATTATTCTTCACACGTGATATGAGTAGCGATTGGCTCTCATATGTGGCATGTTGACGATTGGCCTCATCCCTGTCGTTTCCGTTTATCCTAACATTTAGTGATAGTCTAAAAGATTCACTAATACCAATATGATGTTATGAGCAAGTATGTTTTCTTAATTGAACGGTACTTTCAATCAAACTTTGCTATAAGCATGTAAGACTTGAGTGATGCTCAATAGCAGGTGTTTTCAAAAGTATTTGAAAAAGGTTTTGTGGCTTATGCCATGGATTGTGATTATTTCATGAGTTGAACAAGACATGTTTTTATAAAACTTTGGCTTTTATGGGCTGCATTGCAAGTTGTTTTGCTTATGTTTTAAAATTTTCACTCACTAAGCTTTTGCTTAACCACTCTCCTTTAGTTGCAATGCAGATAAATAAGTGATTAGGTGTCAGCTAGAAGCAAGGAAGTCGAGTAACTATTTATATTTTCTTAGGCTCAAGTATGTTTTGAATTCAATTAAGAACCTTAAAGTAGATGAAAGCAATGGAGCACTATTTTGATATGTTTATTTGGATATTCTTTATGAAATTGTTCTGCTTTGAAGTATTTATGAAGAAATCCATGATGAATTTGAAGTATGTTTACCTTGATGAATATTATTTTCAATTTATATTAAGAATATGGAACTAGGATGATTTGCATCTACAAATCTTGTTGAAATATGTGTTTTATGGTTTATAGGTGATTAAATGCATCTAGAAGGTTGATGGTCACGTTCAAAGCATGAAATTTGGGTAAAGAGTTGTTTCGGGACAGAGGGTTTCGGTACTCATTCATAGAGTATCGATACCTAGGCAAAACATATCGGAATTCTGGGAATAAGCCTGGGTATCGATACTACATGAACTAGTTTTGAAACAATAGTATAAATCTTAGCAGGCGTATCGATACAGTTCTGTTGGGTTTCGGTATCGACCTTCAAAGTTTCAAATGGTATAGGAACGGTCCCTCAAGCGTATCGAAATGTGGGTTTGTTATGCAGGTAATCTTTCGAGTTATCGTAGGTGTTCCGAAACCTTTACTACTCGTTACGATACCCATTTTTCGTTTACGAAAGTATCGATACCGAGGAAGGGTGTTTTGATACCCCTGTCAGTTAAAGTCGTTATAAGGTGAATTAAACTCTGAAAATTTACGTATTAGTCACTAAACTTTAATAATGCAATTAGATGACTAGTAGAAATTATTTTAATCAAAAATTTGAGAATTAAGCATGTAATATTCTTAATTAAGGATTGATAACATTAATTTCACATTTTGATCATAATTATCTGGAAAATTACAATTAGGTCCCTAAAATTTATTCAATTAAATTAGGACTCGTTTCTCATTAATTTTCGCTGCAAATGAACTTAATCCTTGCATGAACATTTAAAATCTAATTAATGCATTTAGAAAAGGTAAAAGAAATTTTTTTAGGGTTGTTTATCGGGGTGAGTCTCTAGATTAGCCTCGGTATTCCCCGTGTAGCTCCTTTGCGTCGGGTGGCATCTAGACCAAGTCTAGGGGGTTACACAAACCCTAATTCTAATTCAGGCTCAATCATGGCCAATTTCATTACAAGGTAGAGATATAGTGGCCATTGCAAAAACTAGTTCTGAAAATACATTGGGTTACCTTGTTTATGGTTATTTGCATATGGTGTCGTATTGATGCAAAAATGGTTCCACTGTGTTGGTATTATCACCTATAGGGGAGTTGACTACTCAAATACAAGATGAAGTTCACAAGTTTGACAATTTGTCAAGAATTAGTTACACATGTTTGTACGTACGAGCACCAAAAGGTCCTTAGTTAAGAGATGTTGAGAAAGGAATAAATATTGTTGTTGCTACTCTTGATCGGTTAAATGATTTCTGGAGATGCAGAAAATTAGCCTCCATCAAATTTCTTACCTTGTGTTAGATGAGGTTGATCACATGTTAGACAAGGGTTTTGAACCTCAAATACGAAAGACTATTAAAGAAGTGCCAACTCGTAGGCAAACGTTCGTGTACACAACATGGCCTAAGGAAGTTCGGAAGATTGCAGCAGGTCTACTAGTAAATCATTTTTAGGTTAACATTAACAATATTGATGAGCTTGTGGCAAACAAATATACAAAGAATGTTGAAGTGTTATCACTAATGGTAAAACAAAAAGGACTTGAGAAGATTCTATGCTTCCAAAAACTAGGATACAAGATAATTATTTTTGTTCAACCAAGAGGATATGTGATCAGCTTGCTCGCAACCTTAGTCGTTTTAAAGCTGTTGCAATCCATGGGAACAAATCTCAAGCTGACAGTGATTATGTGCTTGGTCAGTTACGATTTGTAAGAATTAGAAGGGTAAGTGTACCTGGATTGGCTTTTACATTCTTTGGTGATCATGATTCGAAACGACGTTGATTGACGTTTTACCATCGCCTCCGCCTTCTGTTCAACCGGCTCTTGCGTCTACCGTTCGTGATACTTGTACGTATTCTTTTTTGTTTATTTAGATGGCATAGTACTATTTTAGAATGAGATTGTTTATTGGAACTTTATTTATAGGTTCTAGCTCAGCTAGACCAGGACCTAGTTCAGACCTTGAAAAACGTTTGTGTTAGCGTTAATACTTGTGCGACGAAAGGTGTGTTATTTTCTTGTGCTAGATTTTTGTGTTATGTGATTAACTATTTATTGTAATAATGAAATCTTGAGATACCTTGTGATATTGTGATCAGATTATCTGAATTGTGTGTGTTCGTATTTTATACGATTGAATGGGCTAAGACATTTGAGATAATTGGCATTGGTTGCATTACATGTGCATGGGATGGTATTGTACGGAGGAATGTGGTTTTACCACAACTGTGTTTGGCAAAATAAGGGGTGAGGGGTTTCGAGGAACTACTTCCACTGTGACCGGTTTGGCTTTGACATCATTGTGGTTGGCATTCGGAGTATAGGATTGTATTTTCTGTGACATTGCATTCATCACTCACTATGTTTATCTACTGCGGATATATATATATATATTGTGATTGTGATTGTGAATTGAGTGATATTGTGATTTATGATTGCACTTTAGAGACACACTAGGCTTTATAGTTCGTTCTTTTAGTTTAACTTTTTAGATACTCGGGCCTAGGAGTTGGTACTCGGAGCTCTCAACCAGAAAATAATGTTTCTTATTATTTTCAGTATGTTTAGTTAAATAAAGTTACGTAAATTGGAATCAAATTATATTATAAGGTGACATAATATCTATCTACAATAATCTAACACTCCTATAAGGAGTGTCGAGTTAAATAAAGTAACTTTATTTAACAGCAAATCTAACACTCCTATAAGTCAATTTTATAAAATTCGAGTCGAGTTTTTGAGTTCTTATATATTTAATTATAATTATTTATCATGCTATAATATAGTTTGATTCCAATTTAAGTAACTTTATTTAATTATAATTAAATATATATAGGAACTCAAAAACTCAACTCGAATTTTATAAAATCGATTTGAATCATAAAAAATTCAAATAAAGTTTGAGTTATAAAATTTAACACTTTAACTCGAATAATTTGAATATATTTGACTCGACTCGATTAAACGTCTACCCCTATTTGAGCAACATGGTTTGATAGTAAACTTTTTGTAATAAGGTTAAAAGTTAAGAATTTATGTAGTGATTGTTTTTTTTCTTGTCCCACTTTGGAGAAAGAGAGATCATCTTACATCACTATTTTTTATATCTTTTTTTTTCCTTTTTCTTTCGTATTTGTTCCAATACACCATTCTTTTCATACAGCAAAGATTAAAATTTTCTTTATCATTTTTTCTAACAGAATTCAAAATTCAAGTATGATAATATCCTCTTCATAAGCTTCAAAAAATTATAATATTTGATAAAAAGGTAAAACGTTAACTTTTGGGTTTTTGAAAAGTTTAAAGCTTTAGGGGGTTTTAGAGTTCTTCATTTAATTCTAAAAGTTGTAGATTCATGGTCGACCTGTTTTTAACCTTTGGTTTAATCGTTGATTTATTTTTTTTATAATCTTATGTCCAGAAGAAGTATTTGTTTTCTTTAAACTTTAGGTAAGAGAAAAAGTTGAAGGGTTCTTACTTTTGAGCTTAAATCTAAGGTTGTTACCTTGTTTGATTTTGGTGATTTATAATTGCTAGTTTTGTGATTTGATACTTTTAATCTTGTTAATGATAAAATTCAAATTAGGTGTTAATAACTTGTAAAATTGATAGTAAATCACCTTAAATACTCTTATAAGACATAGGCTTAAGTTAAAAGGTTAAAAGATACGATTTAAAAGGCATGTGGGGTGATTTCATTAGCCTAAGAAGTCATTTCTAGGCTTTGATACTGTTGTGCGAGGAATTCATACTGATACTTGAGGAAATTTAGGATTTTTAGCTAATCTTTCTGGTATTAGTATGGTGTTTTACATGTACTAGTATACCATATATTTTCAGTACACTCTTGTACCGATTAACAATTTTTCTTTTGATTTTAAGTCAAATTAAAGGCTTAAATATTGTCCAAACTTTATGAAACTTTACCAACAACTTTGTAACATTAATTTCTAATCGTATGTCAATTTTTAAAATATTTTAAGTCTATTTACTAGGTTTGACACCCTATTGTCAAAAAGACCATTTAGCCTAATTTTCACTTTTCTAAAACGTTTATTTTTGTCTCTTAAGATCAATTATACAAGTGAGTCATCAAACACATCCTCAGAAACATTTTATACATGTTTCACGTTGTGCATCACATTTACATCCATATCATCATTCTATCAAATCACACATCCAAACATATATCATCATTTCTAGGAGTTTAAGGATCAAATACATTACACAAAATAAATTTGGAGGTGACTTACAACTTCGAACACTATTAAATTTGAAAGGATCTTTCTTAACATGAAAATGCACGGGACGCATACATTAGTTTTATATAGCTTAGTGAGATAGTTTATAAATACAATTGAACATGATTTATCGTATAATGTTATATCAAAATACCAGAAATATTATAATGACATGACCATACAACTTAATTTAACATATCATATAAAAATCATAACAAACATATAAAGAGACATATCAAAACATAGGAAAACATATAATTCTTTCTTGAACTTGGTAACATAGTGGATATGCACATTATTATGCCTCATTAAATCATATAATGGTCAGTATCACTTCACCTCAACAAAAGATCAAATCACAAACTTTCCTCCTTACTGTATATAGGTCATAACCCAAGGATTTTAGTTCATTCATAATAATGAACTCATTAATTTTATGATATGTCAATTGTATTCAATATTTATTTTTGTTAAATGATCATTATTTTATACTTACCGTAATTCACATACACATATAATGAATTAGATTGAGCCTTAGCTCCATATTATCACATATCATATCAAATTTGATCATATCGAAACACCATAGATCACATATATTCAAATTGTATTTAATATATATAAATCATTTAACATTATAATAACTTATCAAAGTAGACTTTCAATGAATTGTTCTAACTGATCCAATTTTTATCGATATGTGCAAAATACTCAATTAACAAATATGTAATCATAATAATATCTAGTCATTTACAAAATACGAATTAAACTTAATGGATAATTTGATACGTCTAAAACACTTGGATGATCACTTATTTATTTCTTGGATCGTTAGAGTTTAATAGATAATTCAATTCCTTAATTTAAGTAACATGAGCTACAAAAATATAAAAATGCATTACAACATATTCATAGCTATATTAGTTATGATATTAATCAAAAAGAAAATCTTAGAGTTCTTAGGGGAAAAAATATGGATTGTAGTAAATCTTTAATATCAAATTAAACTTGATTTAACCATCAAAATCACAAATTGACTGAGGGTTCTTCTTTACCCAATTCTCAGGGTCAAATGTTGATTAAAAATCGATGGAATACAAGTTTTTCTCGTTACAAAAATATGGTGCTTGCTTGAGGTACTTAGAGATTTGTGCTTGTTAAGAAAGAAGATGAAATGAGTGAGGTGTTACCTTGGTTTCAATATAACCGGGCATTGTTCTCTTTTTGTCTTTTAATTGTTTCAAAGCCATAAGGATTCCCTTACGGTGAAGGAAAAAAAAATTCAACATTCCGCGTAGTCAGTGACAAGACTTGGAGAGGGACTAATCGCGAGATTAATCTTTCAACTCTTTATTCTTTATATTTTGCCCTCCAACATTTTAATTTTTATAATTTAGTCATTAAATAAAGTTTCAATATTTTCAATATCGTCCTTAATAATTTTGACTCCATCAAGATCCAATATTTATAGCAATGCATAATTACACATGTGAAATTGACCTCATGGAATACCTATCCATTTAAACATGTGAAATTAAGCACATGATCAATGTTCAATGACTACTTTGATTCTTGTTTATAAATAGGCTGATTTTTTGGGTATTATACAACACCAATTATTAATTCAAAAATTCGGATCGTTACAATTTGAAACCTTTAATCTATATTTTTTATTGCTTTTTTGGTTCCAGAATCTAGTCCTGATTAATCCAGACCGACCCGCGTCGCACACCTAGCCTTGGTGGGTGAGTCTCCCGACAAGGATTTTTTGCGTACACAACGTCTCGAACCTAAGACTTATTTAAGCGAAACCAAGTTGCTTACCACTTGGATCAACCCCGTTAGTAAAACCCTTAATCTATATTTAAAACCATCTAAGAGCGGATTTGGTTGAAAAAAAATAAATGTTTGATGAATCATGTTACAAATATTTTATAGTAACATTTTCTGTCATTAAATTACCTTTTACATGAAAATTATAAGGAGTGGCATTACGAATAAATGTTGTCCAAGGCTCGACCCTTTGAAGAAGTCAGTTGTGCAGCTATGACTTGGAATTGCCGATATGCACAATCAGAAACAGCAATTGCAGCATTTTTGCACCAACCATTCCAACCTGTTTTTTCATGAAAATAATATGTGACTTTGGAGTTTGAAACCACAAACGCTTGAAAAATAATAATAAAATGCTTGTACCAACATTTATATATATTTCCTTAAAAGAATAAAAATAATAGTTAAGACAAAATTGTTCGAAAAAAATTGATATTGTGAATGAAAAAAAAATTAAATTAAAAAAAAAATTATTTTTATATTAATTTTTTATAAAAATAGATTTAAATTAATAAAAAATAAATAAGATATTGACAATTAAACAAATTAATAAGAAGAAGAATAAAATACACAATTAATTACTTAATTATTAGTATTTTTTCTTACTACCAATAAAATTTATAAAATAATCTCTATAATCATTGAATTGGAACGTTATAATAACGTTATAATCTCTCTTCTGTCGAAGGATATTAAATCTTTAACAAAATGATTACATGGTATATTAATTCAAGTGCTAATACTTAATTTGACCTCTAAATATAGTTAAAAGTAAGGGTGAGCAAAACTCGACAAGTCTCGATTTAAAAAAATTGAATTTCTCGATTCGAATCGAGATGAAAAAACTGAACTCATTTTAATTCAACTCAAAATTTCATAAACTCGAATCGACTCGAAAAAATTTAAAATTAAGTTCAAGTTGTAAAATATAATTTGAATAACTCGAAATTTTTAGTAATTATAGAGACTAATCGCACATTTAACCCATATAGTTTTATTTTCAATCCCTTTTTTATATTTTAATTTTCTTTTTTTATAATCTTGTCACATTCTAGATTTATTTTTTATTTTATTTAATAGAAATTTTATTTGTATCTTTTATATTATACTATTTGTTTTTTAATTTTTATATTTAATTTATCACTATTTTTTGTCTAGTCTTAGTCTTACCTAGATAAGAAGGAAGTTACTAATAAAGCCTATAATTTAATAAAATAACATATTCATACCTAAATATTTGATTTTATGATAATATTAATTTAAAATCTTTTTTACCCATATAAAAAATAATATGAAGAAATATGGATATAAATATAAAGAAATAAAACCGTTTAAATTACAATTAATTATAGTATAGTATTATAAATAGTATAATTAAAATTTGTACATAAAATCGAAAAATCGAATCGACTTGAACTCCTAAAATCGAATCGAAAAAATTTCAAAAAAAATTCAAATTGTAAAATATGATGACTCAACTCGAATAACTCAAAAGTTTTTTTACTCGACTCGCTCAAACACTCACCTTTAGTTAAAAGGCTACTTTGGCACATGTTAAATTTTTCTTAACACTAATTATCATATCTAAAAATAGGGGTATTCAAAACCGGTCTAATGGGTACTCATCGGCTCAATAAATTTATAATAAAATTTTAAAATAAAAAAAATATTAAAACATAATAGTATATTATTAATAATAGATTTATTGAGTATTAGGAACTCATTAGACCGGTTTTGAATACCTGTAGCATAAAATTCTAAAAATAATTATTTTAATTCATATTTCTTCTGAAATCATAAAAAGTATGTTTAAAATTATACTTAAAATTTTAAAAAAATCATTTTAAAAAATCTTAAGATTTATGTAATATTCCAGGACATTTATTTAATTCAATCGGTCTGACTATTGATTGTATAAATCGGTCATCGACTAGATTTATCAATTAAGACACTTCTTTAACTAACCAAAATAATTAAATATATTAGTTAATTAAGTTAATTAAATTTCAATAAAAAAATGATTATCCATCCCTTATTATTGTAAACAAAAGTAGGAAAATAGTGAACTTAGGAGCGTGATGGAAATCATGCCCCATTAAAAAATAATAATGATATTTATGTTAAAAGATATATATTTAAATTATTTTTAAATTAAGAATATCTATGAATATTATTTAAAAATAAGGAACGACATTTTTGTTTATTTTTCTTCATTCATAAGTCAATATTTAACATATTATTTAATGGATTTAATGTCTCATTGGTATATCTTGTGTAATGTCTGTTTGTTAGTATGAAATACCCGGAGAATAAAAATCATTTTCCTCTTTTCAGTGCTAGTTCTTTTATACGCTCCAACATTAATAAATTAAATTCTAAATCTTAATCCCAAAACTTAAAATATAAATTCTAAAAAATTATACAATACCCTGATTTTCTTTATCTCAATTTTTATCTATAAATTCAATTTTTCAAGAGCACAAATAGAAAACCAAAATAGATTTCTATTCATTTTTACACTAGAAGTCAGCCACAAGCTGAAGTGAAGCTACCCTTATTTACACTAATACTTTCAGCTTTGCACTCGCAGTGTATTGACTGGCTGTTGGGTGTTGAATTTCAATAGTCAAAGCAAAGGATTCCCCAATACTAATGTTAAGTTCCCCAATATTAATTAAGTTGTAAGTTTTAAATTAAATATCGGTTGTATTTTATAGCAATAAAAGAAATGTAAATGTAGAGATTCAAATCTTAAAATTATAAAAAAAAAAATCTTTTAAAAGTGATTAGTAAGCTAAATAAATTAAATTTTAAGTTCAAGTGTTATATAAATGACATGATTTGAAGATAGATAAAAATAAGATCAATATAAATATTTATATTCAAGTCCTAGAAATGTTGGATGTCATATTTTAAAGTAATTATATGAAATAACTAAACTAAGCTATATATAGTCTATACTCACGTAATTGTATTCTGCATGCATATGTTGCAGTAAAAGCTGAAGGAGAAGATGTGAACTTACAGATCCTGAAGGCATGATGAAGTTTTATGTAGTAATTCATCATCCAGGTCTTTACGGTCTAGTGAAAAAGCTGAAGTTACTCGAGCTTGAATCAAGGCCGGGTTGTGGTGCAAAAGAGGGAGGTTTGCAGTTGAATCATTGCTGGAAATTGATGGCGAGAACAGCGGCGAAGGAGTTGGGGAGGGCGAAAACAAGTACATCTGGTTGCCCGGTCCTCTACTAACAGGGAGCGGCGTCGGTGACAATGATGGAGATGTTGATGCCGATCCGTTATCGTTCCTTGCTTCTTCCATCAAAGATCAACAGACTCTGCTGCCTAATTCTCTGTTGAAGATGATGGTGGCTTGGGAAAGGGAGGGCAAGTTCTTTGTCACTTGCAAGCTTGCGAGATGCAGAGATATATATCAGTTTTTTATTAGTCTTACGTGATTATAAGTACTTTCTGTTTAATCTTTTTAACCTCTAGACAAGAAAATAAAATAAAAACTTTGCCAATCGGTGGGAGTTGTGAATTGAATTGTAGGTAGACACGAGTGTGAAAACCTAACGGTCATGACTCAACAGTCAGACAGTGAATGAAAACTCCGGTATATTGTCAACCTGCCAGCCCTAGTTATATGGAGTTTTTATTATTAGAGTAAGGCAGATTTTGGATTAGTTCAAGAAGTGAACCGGTCTGAATTTAAAATATATATTATCCAAATTAAACATAATACAGATTAAATTTTAATGAATTGAATAAATAATTTGATCTTTAAATAGATCCAACTCGTATACAGATTAAAAGCAATACATACGATAGAACATGAGTACAAAGCTTTTTCTCAGCCAAAATCAAAGGGAAAATGCACATCTTATTGCATAAATATTTGAATAACTAACGACAAATAGTGATAATACCTCGATTATAAAATTATTTGTAGGATAATATTCTTGATTAACTTAAGAGTACGTTTAAGCTCATAATATAAATTATCTCTATGATAATATTTTTAAAATATAATATTATCGAAGATTATTAAAAATATTATTTATTAATTTAATTAATAGAAATATAAAATGATAATATTTGGTTCAAAGAATATAAAATTATTAAAAGTAAATTTGATTAATCTAATGTTACGATGTATTTACCTTTAAATAAGATAAATTTACTATGTATAATTAAAAATGTTTATATGCAAATTCATATAATTATTTTCGTTATATCATGTAATATTTTATAAAAAGATATAAAAAATTAATATAATTAGTGCGGTGTTTTTTCAACAATATTATTGGAGAAATTTTTTTCTCAGAAATATTGAACCATTCAAAAATAGGTTGAAACAATATTGTTTTAATAAAATAATAAACATTGTTCAAAGACAGGAAAAACAATTCATCTTTTAATAATGTTTTTTTAATTTTCAGCAATGTTTGAACAATATTTACTTTCCTAATAAATAAAATTAAAAAAAAAACATTGTTCAAAGATGGGAAGCAATCAATAATGTTTTTTTTTAATTTTCAGCATTGTTTGAAAAATGTTTACTTCCTTGATAAATAATTTTTAAAAAAAAAACATTATTCAAAAACGGGAGAAAGCAATCCGTCCTTGAACAATGTTTATTATTTTATTAAAATATTGTTTAAAGACAGGTTGAAAGCGATCTGACTTCTGATTTGAATAGTGTTTATTATTTTATTGAAACACTGTTTAAAGATAGGTTGAAATCAATCTGACTTTTAATTTGAATAATGATTTACTATACTGTTAGAAATAATATGAGTAATTCAATATTTTTAGAAAAAAAATTCTAACAATATTGTTGGAAAAACTCCAATCAAGATATTAAACCTATATTTTTAAATAATTTTTATAGATATTAAATCTATTTATATATAGGATATAATATAGTATGAAAAATTAATGTTGTGGCCTCAAGTGCACAAATATTTTATTTTTCGATGTATAAAATTCATTTCCTCTTTAATTACTCAAAGTAAGATTTAAATTCATATTTTATTGTGAGGTTAGATTAATAATATTATTCAATTTTTCTATATTCTAGAACATGTGATAAATTCATATGTTCATTAGTTGAAATTGAAATGTATTATTATTAATTCATGATAATAATCTTTAAAAATAAAATCAATAAATGATGTTTAAAGTGATTTTATATAAAATAAAAATATATATTTTGGATATTGTAATCATTCGAAATATAAAATATATATTTGTTTTTTGTTTTTTTGCATGATCTATATCTTTGTTTATTAACTTATATTGCATCTTAATTTTTCAATATTTATTTATTTGCATGTAATTACGAGTTATTTAATAATTTAAAGTAACAATTTAACCCCTAAAATATAACTGACATGTTTTTATTTTTTCAATTACATATTTATCCTAAATAAAAAGAATTTTCAAATACTAAAGAAAAAGAGAAAAATAGAATTCCAATATATCCCAAAAAACCACTATTATTGAGAATGGAGTATTGCTCCTTGTGGGTATGAGATTCTCGATTTTTTTTCACCATGATAATCTTCTTTTCTGGGATCTAAGTGTCCCTATTACAATTTTCATGCAACTCAAATTAAAAGAGAACAAACAGCTGAAAACTTGCATCAGGACATGACAAATGTTTTCTTCACAAAAAATTAGAGACAATACATTTACGGGTGAGCGTTCGAGCGAGTCGATTCGAGTCAAAAATTTTTGAGTTATTCGAGTTGAGTCGATTTGAAATTTTTTTCGATTCGATTCATCATATAGTTTAATTGTAATGTAAATGGTTTTCTCTTTAAATTTACATACATATTTCTTCATATTATTTTTTATGTGTAAAAAAAGATTTTAAATTATTATTATCAATCAAATATCTTAGATATGAATATATCATTTTATTAAATTATTGACTTTATTAATAACTTCCTTCTTATCTAGTTAAGATTAAGACTAGACAAAAAAACAATGATAAATTAAATACAAAAATTAAAAAAACAAATAACGTAATATAAAAAATAAAAATTTTATTAAATAAAATAAAAAATGAATCTAGAACGTGACCAGATTATAATAAAGAAAATTAAAATGTAAAAAAAAGAAGGGACTGAAAATAAAACTACATGGGTTAAATGTGCAGTTAACTTTTATAATTATTAAAAATTTCGAGTTATTTTATTTCAATTTTGTAACTTGAACTTAATTTTAAAATTTTTCGAGTCGATTCGAATTTATAAAATTTCAATTCGAGTTAAAATGAGTCGATTTTTTCACCTCGATTTGAATAAAGAAATTTAATTTTTTCGAGTCGAGTCGAGTTTTGCTCACACTTAAATACACTCACGGGTAATTATTTTCATTCTTAAAAAAATATTATTGATCGAAATAATATAAATAGAACTATATATGATTAAAACTCAATTCGAAAAAAATAATTTTTTAAATAAAATATTTTAGTTTTTAAACAATTCAAAAAATAAGACCCGAATGGTTCAAAAATTCTAGTAATTAATTGATCAATTTGTATGTCCGAGTCAAATCCTTAACTCTATATGATTAAATATAGCTATATGGTTGCAGAAATCCGTTTAACTTGAAATTAATTACTATCATAATATTATAAATATTTATAATTAAATTTAAATAAAAATTCGACTCAAAAATATTAAATAAAATATATTTAAAGTTTAATCAAATAAATAATTAACACGATTCCGTTTAATCAAATGCTTACCCATAAATAAAAAAAATTATCTAACATAACTTATATATAGTTTTAAAGTTTCATTCTTCAATGATTTTAAATTTTTTATTATCTACATTTTTATTTTAAACAAATTGAAGTATTTTTAAAAATAAGTCATAAAATATTAATTTTATTCTATTATTAGTATTTTATCATCAATATATCGAAACTCTAACAACATTAAAAAAAATTTAAAATATATTTAATTAATTAATAGTAAAATGTAAGATCAAATATAATTTCTCTTCGATAATATGACTTCACTAGAAAATAGGGAGGTCGACGGCAAAGCGATGCCGTTTAGTACGGCGAGTCGAGGCCGTTCAGCTCGACGGCGAGTAACGAGGTCTACGGCGAAAGGATGGCTGGTAATATCGGGGAGATACAAACGCCGCTAATAAACCTGTACTTTTGCAACATTTTCTGTAAAAACGCCACTACAAGCAGTTGATTGCGGCGTTTCTACTTAAAAACACTGCTAATATACAGGCAACTGTTGCATTTGCGAAAATGCCACAATATACTGGTACAGTTGCGGCGTTTATTAGAAAAAATACCACTAAAAGCTTGATGTTTTGAGGCGTTTATCAAAAAACACCACTAATATAGAGTTCTATTGCGCGTTTATATAAAAAATGTCACTAATATTATCTATTTGTGGTGTTTCCTCCACAAACGCTATTATGTATTAATTATTTGTGGTGTTTCCTTCAAAAATACCGCTAGATCTGTCGCTATATGTCAACTCTACTATAGTGAATAAAATTATAATTTTATATTTTATTTTTAAATTAATATTTTATACCTCTAAAATAAATAAGTGATAAATAAAAAAATAATACTTAAAATAAATTAATTGTAAACTACATTAAGGAAAAAAGAAACTTATGTCCCATATTGATGGTATTAAGTTTAGAATATATTTATATACAAGACTCAACTTAGTTATTATTAATTTAAGCTGATATGATAAGGGTAATGTTAATGATTGGATTAATTGGTTTACTTTGTAGGTATTAAGATTTTTTTTCTTTTTTTTTTTAAAACGACACATCTTTTTTAATATTCCAAATTAAAAGAATACTATTAGGTTTCCTTAAGTTTGGATCTTGAACATGATAATAACTTGCTATTTGTATTTTTATACTCGATTAAGTATAATATTAATGATTATTTATAGGATTGTTCATTATTAGGTACCCGGTTTCTTCAAGTATTAAATTTTCAGTCCGTGTCTCAACCCATTTAAATCGGGTATCCATTATCAGGTACTCGATTAATATTTTTTTTTACTTTTAAAATTAAAAAAAAAACACATATTAAACACAAAAATTTTAAAATTTTATAATATATGATCAAACATAAAAGTTAATAATTTAAAATTAATTTTAAAATATTAATATATATATAAATTTATTAAATTTTATAACTAAAATAATATTAAAAATATTAATATTTTTTTTCGATAATATCAAATTATTCAAAGCAGAACAATATTAATGTAGGAATTCCATTAGTGATTTGAACATGCTTCATCAATAAAGCTTAAGGAAGACTGATCAACTTCACAAGAACCCAGTATAGACATACAGGACTGTTGAAAAATGAAAAATGAAATACATGAAATCAGAATAGCAAGTTAAAAATGAAAAATATATTTATATATTTTAAAACTGAATAAAGATATAATACAAACATAAAATTAATTTAGATATTTAAATTTAATTTTAAGAATAAATATTAAGTAATAGAAAATAAAAATATAATATTAAAATTAGTCGGCTCCGATCGGGTATTCGGAAATTAAAAAATTTTGGTCTAAACTAGACCCAATAATTCTCGAGTCGGTTAATTATTATTTAAAAATTATCTGATATTTTTATTTCGGGTCGTCGGATTATCGAATTGATTAATTTTAAACACCTCTAATTATTTAGATATACCATTAATGACGATAATCTTATAATATATTATTTTTAATAATATTCCCTCGTGAAACTTTTATAAATAGTTTGTAAATCTTTTAGGTTGAACATAATTCAATTTTTTTCTTGTTTAGATTTTTTTTTGTGGGAGACCAACGACTGATAATCTCTCAAGAGTGTCTGAAAATCTGTTTTAAAAAGTTATATACTTACATCCCTCAACTTGTTTCCAAATGATTTTGCTTTAGATAAGTTGCATTTATCTTGTTTTGTTCGATTCAATATTTCAATGTAAATTTCATATTTTATTATTTATTATTTTAGTGTTTAAAGTTTATGATTTAGTGTCTTGAATTTTATGATTTAATTTTTAATATTTTTAGCTTGAGTTTAGGGTTTTAGGTTTTAAGGTTTTTTATTTTTAAATTAAAAATAATTTTAAAAAAATTATTAAAAAATTAAAATCTAATATATAATTTATTTAAAATCTTCTTTTAAATAATTTAAAATTATATGTTTAGTCCTTCGAATTTTTAATTTTTATTAATTAATTTAATAATATTCAACAATGTTCATCGTTAGTGATGTTCAACAATGTTCGACATACGTGGATACGGCAAGTGTAGTGCACACCAACACCACCTATTTTTCTTCACAAAAACTAAATCTGAATCTGAAACACGGAGTGCTCCTAAATTTGCTTCTCCATATTAGAGAGACAAAGAAATGCCATCGACACCGCGCGGGTCCGTCCCCAAAACCCTGGAAGCGACGGAGCAGCAGGACGACACCTCCGCATCATCATCCATCAAATTCGGGACTCCCGACGCCGTCGACTATGTCCGCTCCCTAACCGATGTCGGAACCATGACACGCCTCCTACACGAGTGCATCGCCTACCAACGCGCACTCGATGTCGATCTCGACACCCTCCTCTCCCAGCGCACCGATCTAGACAGGAGCCTCAACAACCTCCAAAGATCCGCCGACGTTCTCGACATTGTCAAGGCCGAAGCTGACAACATGCTCTCCAACATTACCTCCACCTGCGACCTCGCCGACCAGGTCAGCCGCAAGGTCCGCGAGCTCGACCTCGCTCAGTCACGTGTCAACTCCACGCTCCATCTCATTGATGCCATTGTTGAGAGAGGGAATTGCATCGACGGCGTCAAAACCGCTCTCGACGTTGAGGATTACGAATCTGCTACGAACTACGTTAGGACTTTTCTGGAGATTGAGAATAAGTTTAAGGATTCTGGATCAGAACAAAGGGAACAGTTGCTGGCGTCTAAGAGACAGCTGGAAGGGATTGTAAAGAAAAAACTAATGGCAGCAGTTGATCAAAGGGATCATCCTACAATTCTGAGGTTCATTAAGCTTTATTCGCCTCTGGGACTTGAAGAAGAAGGGTTGCAAATTTATGTCGGGTATTTGAAGAAAGTGATCGGGATGAGATCAAGGTTAGAATATGAGAATTTGGTCGAGTTGATGGAACAAAGTAATGTGCAAAATCAGAATAGCCAGGTAAATTTTGTTGGATGTTTGACTAATTTGTTTAAAGATATAGTTTTAGCTGTTGAGGAAAATGATGATATTTTAAGGAGTCTTTGTGGAGACGATGGAGTGGTGTATGCCATTTTTGAGCTGCAAGAGGAATGTGATTCAAGGGGTTCTTTGATCTTGAAAAAATATATGGAATTTAGGAAATTGGCTAAATTGTCATCTGAAATCAATTCTCAAAATAAGAATTTGTTAACCGTTGGAGCACCAGAAGGACCAAACCCAAGAGAGATTGAGTTTTATTTAGAAGAAATATTGTCATTGATGCAACTTGGTGAAGATTACACCCAATATATGATTTCAAAGATCAAGGGAATGACAACCGTGGATTCGGATTTAGTCCCACGGGCTAAGAAAGCTTTTAGTACTGGAAGTTTTAGCAAAATTGCCCAAGAGATTACTGGATTTTATGTGATTTTAGAGGGTTTCTTTATGGTGGAAAATGTGAGGAAAGCCATAGGGATTGATGAGCTTGTACCTGATAGCCTTATTACTTCAATGGTGGACGATGTATTTTATGTTTTACAAAGCTGCTTGCGAAGGGCTATTTCTACTTCGAATATTAGCACTGTTGTGGCCGTACTAAGTGGTGCTAGTAGCTTGCTGAATAATGAATACTACGAAGCAATGCAACTGAAATTAAGAGAACTGAATCTTGGGGCAAAGCTGTTCTTGGGTGGTGTTGGCGTTCAAAAGACTGGGACAGAGATAGCTACGGCCCTCAATAATATAGATCTCAGCAGTGAGTATGTCCTGAAATTAAAACATGAAATTGAAGAGCAGTGTGCAGAGGTTAGTTGTATAGTTGCTTTTTGTTCTTCTAATTCGTTCATGCATCAAATTGCTAGTGTTTTGGCCAGCTGCGAGCCTGCTACATGCTTATTATTGATTTTTCAAGATTGTTGTTTGCTTATTTGACGTAAATGACTTATTTCTTTCTAGTGTTAGGAGTTCTGAAACATTGCTTGTTCTCCTTAATGCATAAATGTATTACAGTTTAAGAGGGGTTGGGTTTATAGGCAAGGTTCTTAGGGACTTGGAAAGGGAGATGAAAAGAGGAAATGATCTATTAAAATAAATTCAAAAAAGGACCATTATTATCTCCTTTCACATTGGATTTAAAATTTATATTATTTAGGTACAGATTGTGTGTTGGATAATGATGTTATGATTGTATCAACTGACTAATGTTTTGATAACTTTCAACTTAAGAAGTTTTCATGTAAGTGTTAAGGCTGAATTCTACGATACTTAAAGCTGGCCATAAAACCCCAGATTTACAGGAAGTCCAACACCTAAAGGTGGTGGGTGTTCATCAAGACCACACTCTAGGTTCAATTAAATATTCCTTATTGAATGATAGACAAGAAAGTGCAACATGCTTTTTCGTAAGGCACTAGAAGCAAAAAAAAATCCTGCTTGATTGTTCTGCTTTTAATTTCTTTTACTTGTATTCTTTCCCTGTAGTTGTGCTTTTACTAGTAAGAAACGAGAAGATATAAACTCTCTAATTCTCAATTTTGAGTATTCAACAGCTAAGATGCAACCATAAGGACCATGCAGATTGTCTAGCAAAAGCAAAGGAAAATTTTGCATGGTCTGCAGATAAATTAGACAATTCTTTAGAGTTCATTAACATAATTATATATCTTAAGCTTATTTTATATACATATACATACATAGACGTATATGTGCACGTGTCACGCTTAAAAAGAGGCAAGGGGTATTAATCCCTCATCGGAAAGGAAAAGAAATGTCTTGGGATATATAAACGGTGTCGTTGTACATCTTATTAGACATGTCTTTTAGGAAGATGGTAATGGCCCCGAGGGTGAACAACTGTGACACGAGAGCGGAAACTCGCGACGAGGGCATCACGAGGTTGGGTGGGGGAGAATGTCACGCTTGAAAAGAGGCAAGGAGCATTAATCTCACATTGGAAAGGAAAAGAGAAGTCCTGAGATATATATACAGTGCCGCTGCACATCCTATCAGACCAGTCTTTTAGGAAGAGGGCAATGGCTCCGTGACACATGCGTATACATATTGCACTTCTGAACTATAGTGTGCCTTGTGCCCCCAACAACATTGCCTTCAAAACTGAAGTTTTTTACCTAACATTTCAAGCTATATAATATACTTTATAGTTGTGCGTTGTAGAAGAAGCAAAAAAAATTCCTGAAGATTAGTCCTAGAGTATGTCATCATGTTGAATATCATACAAGTAAGAACTTGATAATTTTCTATGATTGTTTCTCTTGGGCTAGTTTGTGGTGCCAATTCTTGCTTTTAGTTGATTATAAGACTCAATGGAACAATCATTAAAAATTAAGAAACATTTCAGAATAGAAATTCATTCTGGTGCAAAAAAGTTTGATATCCTGCAGTCGTTTAATGTTGGAATAGATACGCTAATTGGTTGTATTACTAGCTAAGCTAGAGATTGTATACATTGTATTGTAATTTACACATGGCTTTTATTGCTGATGCCTGTTTTTCATATTTATCCTGTCATCCAAGTACTGCATTGTATATGCCGTTTTCATTCACTTCAGGTCTTTCCTGCACTGGCTGAAAGGGAAAGGGTAAAATCTTGTTTGTCCGAGTTGGCCGACATGGGCAATACTTTCAAGCAAGCCCAGAATGCGGGAATGGAACAACTAGTGGCTACTGTGACACCTCGAATCCGTCCAGTACTAGACAGTGTAGCAACCATCAGCTATGAGCTATCAGAGAGCGAATATGCTGAGAATGAGGTTAACGATCCATGGGTACAGAGACTTCTTCATGCTGTTGAAATCAACGTGGCTTGGCTCCAGCCCTTAATGACTACAAACAACTACGATTCATTCGTACATTTGGTGATTGATTTCATTGTGAAGAGGCTGGAAGTGATAATGATGCAGAAACGGTTTAGTCAACTTGGCGGCCTTCAGCTAGACAGAGATACCCGAGCTTTGGTAAGCCATTTTTCAGGGATGGCACAAAGGACCGTGAGAGACAAATTCGCTCGTCTTACACAGATGGCAACCATCCTCAACTTGGAAAAGGTTTCGGAGATTCTGGATTTCTGGGGAGAAAACTCGGGACCAATGACCTGGAGACTTACCCCAGCCGAGGTTAGGCGAATTCTGAGTTTAAGGGTTGATTTCAAACCTGAAGCCATTGCTGCCTTGAAATTATAATCCTTACATTTTCGTCATTGTTTTTAGTACCTATATATGGTTTTGTCATTTAGAAAGCATGTCTCTTTTAAGTATATTTCGTCTTACTGTTGTTATCATTGTTTTGTAATATTTGATATTGTTACTGTTATACAAAACTTCTACTCATTCGAAATCATACTCTCCCCCCTCCCCTTATTTTGGGATTTTATTCGGTTGGTTCACCTAAACTACTTTTGTTATTGCAATTATTTCCTATTATTGGGCAATGACTGAAAAAATACTCTGAATATGTGGGTTTAGCAGGATGTTGGTACTTGGGTTTGCTGAATCAAAAATATTGAATTACTACACCTAAAATATCGAGTTTTTTATACAAAAGTTATATAATATACAACATTTTTTTTAAATCTTCAACTGGAAAAATTTTGACACATAAATTCCATAAAATTAAGGTTTATACAAGTTTATTAATTTTAGAGATTAAAATATTAGTTTTTGAGCATAGGATTAGAGTTTAAGAATTTAAGATATAAGTTTTAAAAAAGGTTGTGTATCGTATTTTATACGATTTTTATATTAAAATATAATTTAATTTTTAAACTTTTATCTTTAAATTTTAAACCTTGAACATTAAACTTTTTAACTCTAAATTTAACAAACTCGTGTAAACTTATACTAATATTAACACAAATTTATGCATTAAAATTTTTTCTTAAAAAAGTTATCGAGAATCTAAAAAATCAATTAAATTATCATCAAACATATTCTCAATAACCGAACGGACGGGATTTCCTCATCGTGTGTTATCTTATTTTTCTCACCTTGTTCAACAAAAACTTAGAACTTTCTCTCTCTCACCTTATTCAAGGAAAACTCTAATAACAACAACACAATCATTGGCCGACTAGTCTCGGTGAATAGAACACAATGATATAGAAGTTGTCTAACATGAACATTTAGATGACGGTAGATTAGATATAAAATTTTGGTGGATAAAAAAAAATAAATAAAGAGAAAGAAATGAAAAATAAATATTTTCTCTCTCATTTTCACCATTTTATTTAAAATTATCATCTTCCATACCTAGATAGGTAAATTACACTATCCTTGCACAAAATGGCCATCATTTGTTTTAAAATTAGTCTTCTAAAATATAATTTCTTTAATTTAATACTTGAATCAAATATTTGACCTGAATTCAGGATCTATGAGATTGACTCGAAAATTGGATCATTATAACCCTTTCTCCTTAAAAAATTTCCTCCTCAAAATTTATATCCACAAACAAGAAAGATGTTAAAACTTACAAACTCTTAAAGGTCCTCAAATATATCTCGTTATGCTACTCTAATCTTAACACTTGTCAAAAGTAACCTTCATATTCTAACATACAATCATAATCTAAAACGATTCTTCTTCTACATGGAATTCATCCTTGCTCGATGCATTACTAAAGTCATGCAATAAATTCAATGATACCTTGACAAAACCATCAGACGAGTACATCAATTATACACTTACTAGGTTTTGTCTTTACATGAAATCCCACCAAAGGATAAAGTTCCATCATGAACCTTGAATCTTGTGTCAAAAGGTATCATGTACACAACATAGTATCATATAACCCAACCCGTCACAATTCTCATATATATATCTTCTTTCTCGAAAATAATAAATGATACTTACTAAAAAATATATCATTACTTAATGAAATCTTAGCAAAACTGTGCACTCACAAATCTTTTACAAGATCCATAGTTATCTAATTAATTTTTATCGAGTAATATCAAAGTATCACAAACAACTCTGAGGAACTCAATGTTTGACTCCTAATTGAAGATAAGTCAAACAATTATCACTATCTATGGCGACCCGAATTCGGATCCGACTTTCAGGTTAACCCGAAGAGTTGGGCTTAGATTTTGGGCCCCGGGTTTGAGTATTTTGGGCCTAGTTGGACCATAGGTTTTGGGCTTATGTTATTGTTTTGGGCCTTAGGGGTTTGTTTGAGGGACATTTGGGTAATTTGGATTTTTGGAAGAAGAGGGGGAAGGGGTTTTAAATTCTTTCTCTGCAAAAAGTTGGGTGATATCACCCTTGTCCTTGCTTCTCATCCTCTTCCTTCACAATCCTCATCACCCATTTGAGAAGTTAAAAGAGTATTCTTTAGAGTTTGTGCTGGGAATCACGTTTATGGGTTGAAGGAGAAGTTTTTTGCGCTTAAAGAGATCTATCCATCAAGGTTTGGTTTGTCAAGTTTGGTGTAAAAAGGGTTTTTGAGGGGTTTTGGTGCAATCCGGGATTAGTGTGTTTGGGAGCTTTAATCCTCAGTTTTATAGTATTTTTTAGATTCTGAGAATCATTCCCATATATATTTAATCTTTTGTTTAACCTCCCTTGTAGAGAAACAAGTTGGAGAACCTTCTAGGAGCTTGGGAAAGGAGAAATCTTGAAGAAGGAGGTGGAACTCGGGTTTGCTGCTTTTGTTACTAAGGTTGGTTCTTTTCCAACTCTGAACCATCATGCATATGATGTCTTGAGCTTTAATGCATGTTTGTTGATTATTGTGGCATGCTTGCTAAGCTTTAAGGTGGCTTTTAATGATGAATTTGTCTAGAGTTGATGAACCTTCGTAAAAATGGTTTAGACACGCTTAGGATCACTCCCTAAAAGTCTAGGATCAATTTGACATAAAATGGATAGAATTTGGATAGAGTTCTAGGTGTTTGGAATGCAAAACTACACTATTCGTGCAAGGGTATCGAAACTCCCTGTCCGTGTTTCGATAGCGAGTTATCCAGTGACCTTTCGGATTCAATACCGGTATCGAAGCGGGTAGGTCGTATTTTGTTGACTTTGAGTTTTGGTCAAGGTGTTTCGGTACCCCCTTTGGGAGGGTATCGATACAGGTCGTTTTGATACCCCTTTGGTGAGGGTATCGATACCTGGTGTTTCGATACTCCAAGTAGGGGTATCGATACCCTAGGGCACATTAGCCCAAGTTCTTGTGGAAAAAGTGGTAAAGTCTCATAATGTTATCTTAGAAGTTCCTAAGAGTTGTTTAAAATTTAAAATGAATATTAAACCGAGAAATAGACACCTATCCCCGTTAAAGAGATAATTGGATAATAATTGGAGTCTAGTGGTATAAACTGGTATGTGGAACCATTAAGGGTTCGGTGTGACATATTTGAGTCATATGGCTTACTAGGAACCTAGTTTAGTTCTAATGGGTTGCCTAGAGTATATACTATATGATTATTAGATAACTTGGTAACCTTGCTTAGTGTTGATGGGTTACTAGGGTAAATATTATATGAAAGGTAAAACTGATAATCTTGCTTAGTGCTGATGGGTTATCGGTAATATATTATGCGGAAGACTAGCTAGGACCTTGCTTAGTGCTGATGGGTCTCCCCTACTTCTATACTACTATGAGGTGATATGGACACCGATATGTATATATATAAGTATATATGTATATATATATATATAAGATATGAATACGAGTTAAGAATTTGAGATGTTGTGTGGTCTTCTCTTATCATGCATATGCTATGTGCTAATATATGCCATCATGATATCATGTGTTTAGGCGGTTATGGTAGCGTCATTATACTCATGCCATGTCATTATACATGTTTCTTATGCTTATTTTATGCTATGCTTGATGTGGACCGGTTGGTCGAGTACCCACTGAGCTTTAGTAGCTCAACGTTCGAAATGTGTTTTCGTGTGTAGGTTAAGGAAAGCTGTTCGGAGGAGCATCATCGTGGTGGGTTCAACATCGACATCTGTTGTCAGAGTACTGTTATTAGGCATGTGAGCATTTTTACTTGTAGGACCCTATATGTGTAATTTGTAACTCTGTTTTATTTATTTGTCAAATGCTTTTAAACGGGTTGTAATATTTTGCAATCCGCTACTTTATCTTACTCGGATTTATATTTTTAAATGGATTTGGACTTATTTATCTTATGATGGGAATGGTTTGGACTCATCTTAATGAGCTTTTGAAAGAAATTTTGAAATACAGGTTTTGGGCCGGAGGCCCAATGTGGCACCGGGTCGAGGGTGTTACACTATCTTAAACACACGACTCCACATTGTTTTCAAAAACATATGACAAAACTTTGGTACAAACTATCACTCTTAGAATCCATCATATACCAACCAATATATATTATATAGTAAGAATCTCTTACCTTGATATATCTTTTTTTAAAACCCTAATAACGAGATCTCGAAGTTCATCAAAAAAAATCAACCCTAAATTAAATCATAACATTGTCCTTTTAATTACAATCAGATACCAATTTTTACAGCTTCAGAGGTTAACCAAACCTTAAATCAGAGCTTAACTAATAAACCACATGAGTATCCATACACACGTCATAAATGATATTCACGCATAATGATGAAGAATCTCTATCACAAACTCTTTGTAACGTATCTGAGGGCTTTCGAATGATTGTAACCCCCTTGACCCGGTCTAGACACCATCCGATTCGAATGAGTTACATGAGGAATATCGAGGCTAATCCGAAGACTTGCCTCGATAAACAACCCTAATTTTTTTTCTTTTATCTTATCTAGATTCTTTAATTAGATCCTACATGTCCATGCAAGGACTGAGTTCAATTACAACGAAAACCAAAGACTTTCTAAATTACATATAAGTACCTAAAGTCATAAACCACATCTCACAACATATTCTCTAGATGCATCGTCACATAGTTCTATAAGCAATATATACAATACATAAGCATACATTATCAAAAAAAAAATGACTTATCATAACCTCAAATCATCATAAATCAATTCTCAAAATACCTCATCAATATAAGAGTATAACTACATAGGAATTTCAAATACCAAAATAAACTAAAACACCTAGGTTCATAAAGCTATCATTCAAGCAACACCAAGATTAATAAACATCAAACATGTATAAGCATACGACTACTACGAGTCTCATCATCAGAACAATATTCTTAACATGGTAACCTATCCCCATTGCTCTCTCACTACTACTAATGTTATAAAGACATACTTGAGCTTTTACTTGGCGATTACCTGGATCATTGCTTCCCTTTGCTACATCCACATTAAATACTCTGCATTACAAGGTAAATGAGAGGGTAAACATAAGCTTAGTGAGTGAATAAAAACAAGCATAAAAAACCTTGCAATGCAACCCATATTAAACCAATTTCATCAATTTAAAAACATGTCATGTTCTTTTTAAAACAAAACAAACATAGCTAACAACGCCACTTTTAAAGCTCAGTGTCATCAAACCATGGCTAACAATGCCATCATTAAATTTTAGTAAAAACCATTTTGAAATCACATGCTTTAAAAGCTAAAACACAAGTCTTACATGCTACTCACATAGCAATGCTTACACATGTATCTCAATGCACAAAGCTCAAGTCTTACATGCTAACAACATAGTAATGCTCAAATTAAATGCACACCAATGCACAAAACCTCGCATGCATAATACTATATGTAATCAAGTAAAAACCATGACACTTACCTTTGAAAAGTAAAAACACATATTGGTGCTAATGATCCGATTTGTACTACCCTAAATCATTAGGATAAACGGGCAATCGCATGATAGTACTACCCCTAGAGCATACACATGTTGGTACTACCCCCAACATAATAATTCTCACCTTGGTGTCCGGTGAAAGTATTACCCCTATCAGCCGGATGTGACAGTACTACCCCTATCACACAACATTAGGCTAAAAGCCAAAATGCAATGCACAAGGTATTTACACACATATGAATTTTGAAAATTTATAGTGCATTCTAGACCCTATTGATCGATCAAATTATCCCATAAGGTTTACCACTTAACTAGCCAATATATTATCAAAAAACAATACAAAAAACTTAATTCAAAATAGAATTCAAATCAAATGTATCCCACTTTTCACGCATCACTAGCAAAAACCGATAAAACTACTTTTATCTTATTTTTCAAAACAAAACCGTGGGAACATCGAATTCATATAAAATTTCTTTAAAAACATTCTCATGAGCATTTATATACATGCATAATCATATATGCACAAAACAATAAGAGCATGACAAATAACATAGTAAAAACACGATATAATATGAGAACCTTTAAGAAAGCATTAGTTAAAACTTACTTTCGAGTATAAGGAGGTTTTTCAAACCTTCCCTACACCCCCAATACTTTGAAAACACATTAAAAACACTACCATATAGACAACCCCTTTAATCCACTCACCGATTTACCAAAATTTGTTCGACAAGTCACCAGAAAACGTGATCCGGCTTTCCAATCTCCCTCAAAATTGTTACTCTAACTCTTGACTTGATTCTAGCATAAAAAACTAGGGATTTAGTTCTCCTAATCGCACACAAAAAACCCCAAGTTGGACCCCACACAACAACCCTTAAAACCTATCAAAACCATAATCGAAAACTTTCTGAAACCCACCAAACTTCAACCAAACCTAAAGAACGGGATTAGATAAATTAAATAAATGTTATAAACATCCTAATGCATCCAAAATCATGAATTTAGGATCCAAAAATAGTGGGTTAAAACACTTGAACGAAAATCACAAGTTTGACCACAAAACCGATTTTTCTTGAAATAAAGGTTAAAAACAATTGTACCAAGCCAATAACTTGGTAATTTCAATAAAAGAACTCTATAATTCATAGGTTTGAATGTTTTATAACCTCTAAATTTGATTCAATCCACTTTCATGTTTTTTTAGAAGAAAAACAATTGAAAACATGACTTTTTGAAGAAGAAAAATATAAATAATTAACCAAATAAATTTTTATTGAAAAGATTGTGATAAGTGCTCAACACACTATCACTTTTTACTCATTTTATGGGCATTAATCACCAAATATACACCCACTTGGACCAATGCATGAACTCAATGTGATATATTTAGAAGTTAAGCTCATAAAGATAATATTTACAGAAAAAGCACGTTTTACTGCATTTTTTATATCTGTGCAGGAAAACCAGTGCCGCGGTAGCGACAAGGCCGAGGCAGGACCTGATGCCGAGGCAGCAGCAGAAAGACAGGAAGCAAGACTGTAGGCGATGAGAAGATAAAAATCCAAGGGACGTGTCTAGACTCAAAGCCCATGAATCGGAGCTAGCTAGCATGAGGAAAAGCCCAAGAAAAGACCACGCGGGAAAGCCCCCTTAGCCGAATTAAACTTGGAAATATTTTAATTATGTACTTGACTTGTTCCTTACTCCAAGTTGTATTCTACTTAGGAAAAGTTTGCCCTAGGTCTAGCCTATATAAAGACCTAGCCACCCAATGTGCTAGAGGAGGGAATACCTAGGGAGAGAGAGCCGAATTCTATACTTGTCTTCTTCCTCTCCATTATGTTCTAAACCTTCTTAGGGATTAGGTGAAGGTTGCCGAGTATATGTGAGAGGAGATTGTACTTTGTCTTTGTTTCAATGCAATAAAATTATCAAGGTTTGCTTATCCTTTGTTATTCCTTGTTCTTGCATTCAAGCCCGAGAGGGAAGTTTGTGAGTAATCCATTTATCTAAGCTCGAGAGAGTTAGATTCACGAAAGGGGTAAGTACGGTGTTTCAATCGCGAAATACTAACTCGGCCTATGGATAGGTTAAGAGTTTCAGCGGCTAAAAGAAGTGTGAGATTGGTTGGTGAGTATAATTGGTTCACGCCGGGAGGTATCATCAAGGACTAGTCATCAACAACACTCTGACTTAGGGATAAGCGGAGTCATTCAAGGACACTTTGCCGAACTTTGGTAAAGTCCAACCACGAGCAAGGGATTGCCGCGGCGGACAAGTATCGTCGCTGCCAAGGCAGTAAACTAAAGTGCTGCCGAGGCAGTGATATACGATTGCATTGAGCAGAGACAAGTCAATCAAATCCACAATACAACGTAACTGGATCCTGACCCATCTTTCTCTATTATTAAATCTCGTTATTTTTGTTTAGTTATTTTAGTTTAGATAAATCAACTCAAATCACTTGTGTTTTTACTTTTCTACAAAACAAGAAGGTGAAGAAGGCATATTAAGTCTACTAGTCCCTGTGGAGACGATAATCCGATAATTACTTATCACTTATTACTTTCGATGTGTCCACTTGCACTAAACGCGCACTTTTGACACGCGACAAGTTTTTGGCGCCGTTGCCGGGGACTGACAACTAAATTTTGTTTTCTTTATTTTCTTGTTTATTTTTATTTTTATTTTACTCTTGTTTTTCTTGGTGTATGACCAGGGTCAACCCAACCAACCCCTTATACGAGTTAGATCCAGAGATTGAAAGAACAAGGCTAAGGTTGAGGAGACAAATCCAAGAGGCTATGGCAGATCACCCGGCAGGACAAAACTTACCTGCCGACAATGGAGGACTTCCGCTGCCACCTGGGCCGCGACAGCTCACTGTCAGAGACTTCCTGGAAGAGGACTTAAATGGATTAAGCCCAAGAGTTGTTACACCGGAAATAGAAGCAGCCCACTTTGAACTTAAACCTGTTATGTTCAATATGTTAAACACTATTGGACAATTTGGTGGGTCTGTAACTGAAGACGCAAGGCAACACCTTAAGTCCTTCATGAAAATTTGCAACCCTTTCAAAATCCAAGGAGTCCATGAAGATGTCTTGCGATTAAAGCTATTCCCCTATTCACTGAGGGATAGGGCGAAAGCTTGGTTGAATAGCATTCCATCAGGATCTATTGGATCTTGGAGTGAACTCTGCCGTGATTTTATTACTTGTTTTAATCCAACTAATTTATATGATAGAATTCGTAATGAAATCACTTCTTTTCGATAGGCAGAAGACGAACCAATGTACGAGGCATGGGAACACTACAGGGAGCTATTGCACAAGTGTCCTTTGCATGGATTTCCCCTATGGACACAAGTGACTATGTTCTATAATGCCACGAATGCCCCGACAAGGATGATGTTAGATGCCTCGGTGAACGGAACACTCCTTGATAAAGCACCTGAGGAAGCTATCGAGATACTAAACAAACTCGCGAAAAATGATTTTCAATTTCCTACATCTAGGCAAGGAGGAGTAAGACACCAAGCCACGGTAAATGAATTAGACACATTGAGTTCAGTGGCAGCACAATTGGCCTCTCTTACCAAGATGGTGCAAAACCTACAGTTACAACAAAATACCCGTGAGGTCAAGGTAATTGATTCTTATTGTGACTTATGTGGAGGTAACCACAGTTCCTCTGATTGCATGAATCAAGAAACCGGTATGTACGTTGGGAACTACAACCACAACAATATATTGTCCAACACATACAATCCCTCATGGAAGAGGCATCCAAACTTATCATGGAGCAACCTTAACAATGCCTTAAAACCAATCACCCAACCTTCAGGATTTCGGCAACCAATGCAACAACTGCTGCAGCAGCAAGCCCAGCAGTCAATGCCATCGCAGCAGATGCAGCAGCAACCGGTAAGTTCACTAGAGAACACTCTCAAAGCCTTTATGATGAAAACAGAGTCATACATGGCAGAAAATAGTAATTTCATCAAAAGGACAGACGCTTTTATGAATAAAACTGAGATGAGGTTGCAAAATCAAGAATCGGCTATTAAAACACTGGAAACTCAGGTTGGGCAGTTTGCTCAAAGCATAAACACTAGACCACAAGGAGGACTACCTAGCAATACTGAAGTTGCTAAGGTAATGGGCCATGAACAGTGTAAGGCAATTACTATTAGGAGTGGTCTACAGATGAAGGAAAAGATCCCAAAGAACCAAATTCAATCAGCGGGTCAAGCAAAAGAAGAGGATGAGCAAACTGATAACACTTCCCCGGCAGAAAACACTACAGCTCCTGAGCTTCCTGCCGAGGCAGCAACAACTCCAGTGGTTCCAGGTATTAAATTCCAAACTAATGAAACCCTGGATAAGATGAGACCACCACCACCTTTCCCACAACGGTTGAAAAAGCAAAAACAGGACCATCAGTTCAAGAAATTCCTCGATATTCTAAAGCAAGTCTACATCAACATACCATTCGTAGAGGCAATTGAACAAATTGCTAATTATGCCAAGTTCTTAAAGGATATGGTATCAAAGAGGAAACGAATAGGTGAGTTTGAAACAGTGGCTGCTACCGAGGGATGCATGGCAATGTTGCACAACCGCATGCCACCGAAGTTAAAAGATCTTGGCTGCTTTATCATACCTTGTGCGATAGATAAAAATTATAAAGGTAAGGCCCTCTGCGACCTTGGAGCGAGCATAAATCTAATGCCCAAATCGGTCTTTCAAAAGCTTGGAGTAGGAAGGGCTAAACCTACAACAGTTATGCTCCAACTAGCGGATCGATCTTATGTGCAACCCGAAGGCAAAATCGAGGACATACTGGTAAGAGTAGATAAGTTTATTTTTCCTGCTGATTTTCTTGTCCTTGATTGTGAAGCAGATGAGAATGCACCGATCATCCTTGGGAGACCTTTTCTTGCAACTGGACGCACCCTAATTGACGTGGAAAAAGGAGAGTTGACGATGCGGGTCAATGACCAACAAGTCAAACTCAATGCATTCCGCAACTTAAAAAAATATGATGATCCAGAGGAGTGCAAGGCCATCCACACAGTAGACACTAAAGTATCCTACCTTGGCAGTCTGCTCGGCAGAATATTCAACAAAAAGATTAAGCCCAAAGTGGATGAACATACAACAAAAAGGAGTGGCCCACAACCGATTCACAATTCGGGCCAACGAGAGAGAATCATCTTGGGAGATGCATTTGCATGCTCTCCACCAGTAACCTGATCTCCTCTCTTTTCTTTATTAATATATTATGATTAGTTTATTTATATTTTTCGATTTTTTTTGCCTTAAGTATTTTTCTTTTGTGTGTTTAGTTTTTATTTAGGAATAATAAGCAAGAATAAAGAAGAAGTAGTTCACAGTAGGAACTCTGCCGAGGCAGAAAAATAGTGTCAAGGCCGCAGTAGTCTCAACGGGCAGAACAGTGTAACGGCTAGTCTACCGAGATTCCTGCTGCGGCAGAAAAGGAAACGGCAGAAAAAGGAAACGGTTACAAAATGGCTAGTGGATCCAAATGGTCACAAGGCCGAGGCCTATATAAGAAACCCCTTCCTCTTGAACTATTCACTTTTGCATTCTTAATAATCTTCCTCTCACATAACTCTCTGCCTACTCACTACTCTTCGTGAACTTCCAAATTCTTTTCAAGAAAACCTCCAAGAAATCATCTCACAATCTTGATGGCAACCTACAAGAGATTTGCCCCAGCCAACGTTGAAGATCGTTTCAACCGATCTTTCATCGCCCAACAATTATGGGAAGAGCAAGGTTTCCAGCATTCGGTTGATGAAAACTACGGCATCGAGCACTACCTTTTTGACAGAATCAAGTACCAAGATTGGGAAATTTTCTGTCTCCAACCTGCCCAGGCGAACGCTACAATCGTAAGGGAATTCTACGTGCACGGGCCCAGCAAAGATTCCCTCTTTGTTAACTACCGCTGCAGTATGGTCCAGCTAGATGCCGAGATCATCAACGACTTCTACGGCCTCATCCCGACAAGTGATGTTCACGCCGAATTCATGGAAGATATCACTGCCGAGGACTACGAGCTAATCAAAGACGATCTTTGTTATGCGAATACTCCATGGGAAACCGGTACCCATAGAGGATCCGTAACAAGACAAAGCCTAAAACCCGAGGCCAAGATGAGGAACACCTTTGTCAAGCGACGACTCATCCCCACGTCCTACAACAGCACGGTAGACCGGAGGCGATTGATGCTTATCCAATCGATCATCAACAAAAGAACCATCAATGTTGGAGAGATCATCCTACGAGAAATTCATTTGTGCGGTAAGAAAGATAGGGGACCATTGTATTTCCCATGCTTGATCAAGGGTTTATGTGTTGCTGCAGGTGTGCCCATTGAAGATACGGACGAGTACACTCCCCAAAGGCGAGGATGGACCAGGGACTTTTGTCACAAAGTCATGTATATCACGCAGGCGGAGCCAGTCCAAGCAACGCTCCAACAGTTCACGGCTGATACTGCTGCCGGGGCCCAGTACACGAAAGACATACCTGATACTGCCCACACCTCTGCCGCAGCAGACCCCTATCAGGAGATTTTACAAAGGATGGCAGCGATGGACCTTCGACAACAAAGGTACATGGAGTACCAAAGAGATTTCAACGGCACATTAGCCCAGATGATGCTGCACGCTTTTCCGGACCAAGGAGCGCAATTTCCAGAGTTTCCCAGCAACATGTTCGTCACAACCGCCCCTTACACCGAGACTACACCAGCTCCGGGTGGACCAAGACCGTTCTTTCATGCGGACCCTCAACCACAGTACCAGGCTGTCGGCCCATACAGGGCAGCGGATTCTGCCGCGGCATCATCTGCCAGCAGAAGACCATCCAAACGGAGGGCAATCTTCAGCACTCCACCTCGCTCCCCAATCATCATGGGCAGTCTATCAGCCGAGATAGATGCTTATGTGCACCAAAGCTCCACCGCCGCCGGACCAAGTACACACCACACCGGAGGAGCCACAATAATGGGAGGTGGAACGGACATAATGATAACCGAAGAGATGACCGATGTGGAAGAAGGAGAAGAGGTGGAGGTCCCAATGCAACGGACACCACCTACACGAGTCCAACCGCCCCGGCAAGCGAAAGCTCAACCATCGCCTTCACCAAGGACCAAGCAATCGGCAACAAGGCTAAGGAGAAAAATTGTTACCAGTAGCTCTTTGGAGTCACTTTAATTATTTTTCTTTCTTTTCATTGTTGTTATTGTTTTTATTTGCTGCTTATTCTATTCATATTTTATTTCCTTCTTATTTCTTCAAATATAAAGCATTGAGGACAATGCTTGGTTTGAGTTTGGGGGTGCAGATTCACTGCCAAGGCAGGCAGCAATCTACTGCCAAGGCCTTGCCAAAAAGGGAGTATTCTAGTGTGTTTTTTTTAAATATTCATGCTCACCGCCTTACTTGAATTAACTGCCTACACTTTTGCACTGCTTTTCATCAGTATTGCCTTAGTTTATTCTTTAGGGCTATAGAAATCTTTCTCCTTACCATGATTAGGTTCTGTTAAGAAGATCTAACCTTATGATACTTAAGGATGAAAACTTAGAAGCTTACTATAGGAAGAACCTTAAACACTTTTTGGAACTTGTTGGATTATAGGAATTATTTTAATGAACTTAGGTGATAAAGACTTAGACTTTTGGAAAGTAACTAGAGGTGCCTATCACCGGCTCTAGAAAGAACTCTTCTTCATGCTAGAGGTGCCCGGAATTGGCTCTAGTATGTTTCAAGGAATATTAAAAAGAAAGAAGGAATTTAGTGAAAAACACAAATCCTTGAGGTGCCCGAAATTGGCTCAAGATTTGGTGGTTGAGAAAAGAAGAGAACACTTAACCAAATTCTACTTGTCTTGAACTTAGAGTTTGTCTAAGAAAGCCTTTAATCAAACTTGTCCACAAAAAAAACGCACACACTCACAATTCTTATAGTTTGTTTCTAGGTAAACCCTTGGGTAGCCGAAAGGTTAAGACTAAAGAATAGGCCTAGCTATGGTGGGGAGAATCGATGGAAATGTAAGACCAAGAGAGAGTAGAGTTCGGCAAATTGATGGTTTGCATTGCTTGAGGACAAGCAATAGTTCGAGTTTGGGGGTGTGATAAGTGCTCAACTCACTATCACTTTTTACTCCTTTTATGGGCATTAATTACCAAATATACACCCAATCGGACCAATGCATATACTCAATGTGATATATTTAGAAGATATGCTTACAGAGTTAATATTTACAGAAAAGGCATATTCTACGGCATTTTTTATCTGTGCAGGAGAACCAGTGCCGTGGCAGCGACAAGGCCGAGGCAGGACCTGATGCCGAGGAAGCACCAGAAAGACAGGAAGCAAGACTGTAGGCGATGGAAAGATAAAAATCCAAGGGACGTGTCTGGACTTAAAGCCCATGGATCGGAGCTGGCTAGCTTGAGGAAAAGCCCAAGAAAAGACCACGCGGGAAAGCCCCCTTAGCCGAATTAAACTTGGAAATATTTTAATTATGTACTTGACTTGTTCCCTACTCCAAGTTGTATTGTACTTAGGAAAGGTTTGCCCTAGGTCTAGCCTATATAAAGACCTAGCCATCCAATGTACTAGACACGGAATACCTAGGGAGAGAGAGCCGATTTCTATACTAGTCTTCTTTCTCTCCATTATGTTCTAAACCTTCTTAGGGATTAGGTGAAGGTTGCCGAGTATATGTGAGAGGAGATTGTACTTTGTCTTTGTTTCAATGCAATAAAATTATCAAGGTTTGCTTATCCTTTGTTATTCCTTGTTCTTGCATTCAAGCCCGGGAGGGAAGTTTGTGAGTAATCCATTTATCTAAGCTCGAGAGAGTTAGATTCACGAAAGGGGTAAGTACGGTGTTTCAATCGCGAAATACTAACTCGGCCTAGGGATAGGTTAAGAGTTTCAGCTGCTAAAAGAAGTGTGAGATTGGTTGGTGAGTATAATTGGTTCACGCCGGGAGGTATCATCAAGGACTAGTCATCAACAACACTCTGACTTAGGGATAAGCGGAGTCATTCAAGGACACTTTGCCGAACTTTGGTAAAGTCCAACCACGAGTAAGGGATTGCCGCGGCGGACAAGTATCGTCGCTGCCAAGGCAATAAACTGAAGTGCTGCCGAGGTAGTGATATACGATTGCATTGAGAAGAGATAAGTCAATCAAATCCACAATACAACGCAACTGGATCCTGACCCCATCTTTCTCTATTATTAAATCTCGTTATTTTTGTTTAGTTATTTTAGTTTAGATAAACCAACTCAAATCACTTGTGTTTTTACTTTTCTACAGAACAAGAAGGTGAAGAAGGCATATTAAGTCTACCAGTTCTTGTGGAGACAATGATCCGATAATTACTTATCACTTATTACTTTCGATGTGTCCACTTGCACTAAACGCACACTTTTGGCACGCGACAATATACATTCAACATCTCGGACCACGGTGTTGCAATACTCTCTTTCATTAGGTATCCATATCCCATCAACAAAAGGTGACTCAATCAACTAAGTTTCAAAACAATACCCAATATTGACACAATTACATACATCACACAACATTGGTATGATTACTGTAACTTTATGGTTTCTATTAATTATCAAGTCACTTATTTGATTTTACCACTTTTTAATATATTATTGAAATGTACATTAATCAACCTTATTAATTATCTCATTAATCGGTATCATCTTATTAATTAAGACATAAATCAATATATTAATATTCTTTACTAATTTCCACCTTTAACTAATGATGCTTGCGAAATTGATATATAATTTATATCAAGTATACTCGTTAATTAAGTGATACAATAGAGTGTCAAACCCATATATATTAGATCAATATTACGAACAGTCGTACTTAAAAGTTGGTGATCAAGTATTGGTACGATGGTGATTATTAAATATAAACTTAATAAAAGTAAAAAAAAAAAAATACAATGATCTAGATAAGCAAATGTTGTAGTAGATATTCAAATGATTATGGAAGTTGTTTTGTTGCCTAGGAATTATGTTGATTACTTTTTTGAATTCTATAACGATTGACAATACAAGTAGAAGACATGATTTTCTAACTAACTTCTGACTCTCTCAATGCCTAGAATTTAATAACAATGAAGCTAAGGTAATACATGTCTTTATGAACACTAAAAACTTTATTATTTATTCAACTCTTTTAGTCGTTGAAATCTTAAATTTATGTCTAAGCCAAATTCGGATCAGTTTAACAATTTAGCCCAAATATTCATATTTTTATAACTTATCTCTCTCAATATTAAGAAATAAACCAAAAGTTAAATAACCTCTCTCGATAGCTCTTATAATAACTACACATGAAGAACAATAAACATAAGAGTTAAAAGAAAAGAAAAAAAATAATCAAAACATAATATCTTAAAAACAATAAAACCAAGCAAAATTATTTAACGCATCACTAAGACTAAAACATACATAATAAAAAAATAAAAAACATGGCAATTTATTAAGAAAAGGAAAAAATAATCAAATGTCCTTGATGTTCTCCTCCAACCTGTCTAATTGTGTTGTAGTTCTCACACTTCTCCAGCTACCTCAATGGCTTTCATCGTGTTAATATTCTTCTAGAGTTAAGACTCTAGTGGTTCTCCGATAAATGAAATCTAAGGGTTGTTTTCAAAGATCGAGCTCCTTTACATGTGTCTCGAATCTTGTTTATATAAGCAGAAAAGCTAGAGTTTTAAAAACCTAAAGAATGTAAAGCCTCTTAAAGAGGATCTTGCTTTCTGGCTTTATTCAATAAGTTAAATATAAAGTGAGAATCCATGTGTGACAAAATTTGATCCATTTTCAAGTCTATTTACTTGTCAAATCTATATGAAAGGGATACTATCCTTTTTCTCCAACGTTCTTCCAACTCAAACAATTCTTACACAAGGATAAAACACACACTATCTTCTTAATTCTTTTCAAATAATTTTGTACTTTAGAACAATTACTCTTTGATCAAATAATAAAGTGATGAAGTAGAGTTTCGAACCAACGATTATTGGATTAATAAATACAAAGTGATCATACTTAAGAATGATTGAGTAATTATTGATTTGATGATGATTTATTAAAACTAAATGTAAAGAAAATAAAATATTTACGATCAAGATAAACAAATATCACGACAAATAAACAAATAACAATGGAAGATGATTTTATTCCCTAGTAATTAGTAATTAGGTTTGGCTATTTATTCCAATGCTATAGTGACTGAAAATACATGTCTCTGTAAACAAAAAAGATCTTTATCTTTTCAACAGAGATCTCTAATTAAATTTTGAGACTCTCCATGCCTAAAATTTGATAAATTAAAGCTAAGGTAATACATGTTCGCATAAGACCTAACAAATCTATTATCTATTCAAGCTTCTCTTATTAGCCATTAAAAACTTAAACTTATTTTTAAGCCAGATTAAGACTAAGTTAACAACTTAGCCTCACTATTTATATGAAACTACATATAAATTGTAATGCTCTCGACCCGGTATCACAATGGGCTTCTGACCTAAAACCCATATTTTAATTTTTTTTAAAAGTCCAACAAAGTAAATTCAATTTCAAGTCCAAAGTAAATTCATAAAATCCAATTCAAGTTAGAAAGTAAATTCCAAAAGATATAAAGTAGTTGGAGCTCCAAATATTACAAACAGTTTAAAAGCATTCAACTAAAATAATAAACAGAGTTACCATTACATAGGTTTGACAAGTACTAGCCCACTACATCTAATAGTTGTACTCTGACACATAGTCAGTGCTGAAATCCCAACTTTGATGGTGCTCCTCCGAAACCGGCTTCACTTAACATACGCACGAAAACACATTTTGAAACGTTGAACTACAAAAGCTCTGCGGGATATAAATTTAGGGATTAATATTTAAATTTAGTATTACATATTTAATTAAATTAATTTATTTAATATTTTATTTAGTTTTACTATATTTAAATTTAATTATAATTTTAAAATAATATTTTATTAAAAATTATAATTTTTAATTAATATTTAATTAAGTTAAATTAATTTATTAAACTTAGATTAATTAAGTACAATTAAAATATAAAAACATAAATTACAAACATAATTAAATGAATTCTAAAATCAAATATAGATTTTTATTAAATTAATCTAAATTATGACTCAATTAAATTAAACTAAAATAATTGATAAAAAAGAAAAAGATAATTGATAAAAAAGTGAAAAGATCAAATTTTGGAGGGAAATAAGCTACTCATTTTTAAATTTTGAGATTAATTTACTTTTAGTGTAAAAATTTTGGAGACATATAAAATAGGGAAAAATTTTGGAGGGAAAAATTAGAAAGAAATTTTTATTATTATATAAAAAAGAGGGGAAAACAAAATTTTGGAGGGAATTAATATATATAGTAAATTTTGAAGGATTATTATTATAATATATAATCAAATTGTAAAATTTGATTAAATATAATCAATTAAAAATATAAAAAGGGAGATTAGATTTAGATATTCATTTGACACTACTTTAGATCAAGTAAAGAATTCCACATATTTTTAGATAGGTCACACCTAAAAAATTGAATCTCGTGCTGCTCTACACCTTATTTTACAATTATTTCAATTTGATTATGATCACTCGAAAATTAAGTTTTAAATTTTATTTTTTATTCGATTTGATCATCATTTTATTAAAATCAGATTATATATTTTAAAATTGTTTCAATTTGATCATATGAATATAGTTTAGTGATTGGAGAATTGGTCTTAGAAAACTAGTTTAGTGATTTGGGCTTAGGGAATTAATGTTGAGCCTAAAAAATTAATAATATATATATACACTAATTTCTAAACAAATTAAATACATATTTTAATATACATTTAAGTATATATTATATATATTATATATATATACTATAAGTATATTATATATTACATATAATACATTAATAAATTAAGTATAATATAGATATATAAGTATATTATATATATTAATATATATATCTAGTATATATGCATATCTATGTATAAGTAATAAGTATACATATATTAATATATACATATACATACATACTTATATATTATATACCTATACATACATACATACATACATACATACATACATACATACATACATACATACATACATACATACATACGTATGTATTATATATTATATATATAGTATTATACATTTTATATTTCCAAATATAGTATCATACCATATATAGTATAAATTCTATATATAATATATTTTATATAATATAAATTTTACATTTTTGAAATGTATTAAACTATATTGTATATGTATAAATTATAATCTATTAAAGTACATTAAAAATTAAATTTTCATTGAATTTAATTATAATTAATTTATATTTGCAATTTAGTCCTTACAACTTTATTTTTATTTTAAATTGACTACTATTTATTTTTCTAATTTAATTTAGTGTTTTTAATAAGATTATATTTTATTTTATTAATGTTTATCCTTTTTAATTTAAAACTTATTCTTTCTAGTTCAATGTTTATTCCTTGTTAATTTTTAATTTTGGTAATTTATCCAAAATTTTAAGATATGAATCATTTGATGATATTTTTGTTTAGTCTAGTGCGTAATATTTATTTTTAATGAGATTCATGCTGGTTAAAGACATTAGACATTAAATAATTAATTCGAAATGAATGATCAACCATTCAACCCAAATTTTATCAATTATTTACTTAATTACTTATTTGTACCAAACTCAAACTTAATAATTTTAATTAATTTGAATTTAAAACCCAAATTAATTAGACCTGAAATAAACCCGACCTGAAATGAACCTGTCAAATATTTGGTTTGGACACGAACCATTTGAACCCGACCTAAAATGGACCCAGACCCGACCTGAATTGAGTCAAAACATCAAATCAACCTGAAATGACCTATATCCGATTTTACCCGACCTGAAACCTATCCGAATAACTGTTTTTACATCCCTGACACCTATCAATCATAACCTTAAGAACCAATCTTAGGTGCTAGTCATGCTCCTCTTCCGAGTGTGAATACATCAAGATGTCGTCGATAAACACAACCAAAAACTAATCCAAATAAGGCTGAAAGATCTGGTTCATCAAGTCCATAAAAGCTACAAGTACATTCGTGAGACCAAACAATATCACTAAGAACTCATAATGTCAGTATCGCATCCTAAAAGCGATCTTTTGTACATCCTCTTCCACCACCTTCTTGATAGTACCCTGACCTCAGATCGATCTTAGAAAACACACGAGAACCTATCAATTGATCAAACAAATCATCGATCTTAGGCAAAGGATAATGATTTTTTATCATGACTTTGTTGAGCTGACGGTAGTCGATGCACATCCTCATTGGTCCGTCCTTCTTCTTAACAAACAAAACCGGTGCTCCCTACAGTGAAACACTCGGTCTGATAAAACCTCTCTCAAGCAACTCTTGAATCTATTGCTTCAACTCCCTCATCTCTATAGGTGCCATATGATACGATGCTATGGACACCGGTGCTGTACCTGGCAACACCTTTATACGAAACTCCAACTCACGGTCGAGAGGTAAATCGGGTAACTCCTCCATAAACACATTGGGATACTCACAAACTGTTCTTAAACTCTCTAACGTTGGACTTTCAACTCTCACATCCATAACGTGAGCTAAGAAAGCCTCACAACCCTATTGGATTAACCTTTGAGCTGACAAAGTTGACACCACATTCGGTAAACACGAGTTCCTCTCACCCCTCACTACAAGCTTAGAACCATATGCCACTTAGAGCTTTAAACTCTTAGATCTACAATCCAAAGTTGCATCTTGTTCGAACAACCAATCCATCCCAAGGATTGCGTCGAACTCCTAAAACAGTAAGACTATAAGGTCGACCGGAAAGACAAATCCGTGCACCTCAGTGGGACACCTCCGATAAACCTTATCCACCAACACATCTAACCCCAACGGACTTGTCATGCGGACTCCTATCTATAAATCTTTCGTTGGTAACCCCCACTACTTGGATATCCCACTACGGATATACAAGTGGGTAGACCCCGAGTCCACAAGAGCAACTATAGGAACAGAGAACAAGAGTAAACTCTTGCCTTGCCCCAACACTCTCCTTGGTTATTCCGGCCACACTGATTGCAAACTTGAACACTGACACTCCACTATAGACCTTCTGGACCCCTAACAGAAGAGTTATTATGGTGAAGTCATCCTTGATCTTCTTCATCCCATCTTCTTCATCTAGAAATCAAAGTTCAAGTTGTAATATTTGTTGAGTTAGCTTGTTAATTTCGTTTGGAGTCTTGTGAGAAAGTTGTAGTGTTGTGTGAGATCTAAAAAATAAGGTAAATATGTTGTGGTTTGGGAAATAAATGTTTTAGGGATCTTGGAAAGTCAAGAAGGAGAAAGGGGTTTATTGTTTGGTTTCTCAACAATTGGTAGATGGTTTTAACTTCAAAAAACACCATAGAAACATCTAATGGTTGGTTTATCTCTTCTTTGAAGATAAAGAGTTGAGAGGATCTTCTAAATATCTTAGGAAGGGCAAGGTGCAAGCTGAGTAGGAAAAGTGTTTTTAGTTGCTTTAGCTTGAGGTTGGTACCTATCTAACTCTCAATGCATCATACATCTTATGAAATTAGGCTGCATTACTTCTGATTTCAATGTTTGATTGGTTTGGTAGCTTAAGGAGGCCTTTAATGGTGAATTATTGGTTGATTGATGAATTCCAGTAATCCGGGTAGAAACACACCAAATAATATGTCAATAATGTGTAGGTATGGTTTGGGAATCAATGGAATTGGTTTGGGAAGTTTTCTTGGCAAATTTTAGGTTTAGACCTGCATTTTTGTGTAGGCGTATCGATACAGGTTAGGAGTGTATCGTTACATTAGAGGTAAAATAAGGGTTTAGATGATAAGCGTATCAATATAACAATCTCGAGTACCGATACCCCTTGCTTAATTCAAATTCAAAAACATTTTTGGGTATCGGTATGCAAGGGCATATCGATACCATTGTTGCATTAGTTTAGAATAGGCAGACATATCGATACGCCATATAGGCAAATCGATACCGATACAAATCGATACCGATACAGGGCTGGGTTGTATCAATATAGTTAGGCAGTTTGGGGATCTTATAAGGCTTTAGCATATCAATATGCCTTGGGGTGTATCGGTACTTGGTGGCATACTGATCCACATATAGTCATATCGATACTCGTTGGGCAATCTATCCAAAAATTAGTGTTTCAGCTTGGGGGCTTTATAATTTATGTTAATGGGTACTAAGGGTCTCTTATGGTACAAAAAAATACTAAAATTGAGAAATTGATAAATTAAATCTCATATGTGAATAATTGGACTAAAAGTTGGTAAGCTTGATTGATTTATTTGAATGGTAGAAACCATAGGGATCCTTGGTGGTTTGGTGCCTTGTGATAGCTAGAACCTTGCTATGTGCTGATAGGTCACGTAACTTAGGAAAAACCCTTATTTGTTGGGAATCCGGATACCGAAGAATAGTGTTGTAACACAATGAAGGCCAACCGATGTAATATTTCGGGTCATGTATTGAAGACTATTCCAAATGAAGGATCCTGATACTATGTGGACACAAGCCTCATTCTTTAAGTATAGGATTCCAATATTGTGGGGATGCGAGCCACATTTGTAGTGTAGGATCCCAATGTTGTGTGGACGCAAGCCTCACTACTTTATGATCTGTGTTGATATGTATATGTTGTGTGCAATAGAATACATTCATGATGCCATTTGTTTAGGCGGTTATGGTAGCGTTATCATATTTTAGAACTAATGTTGTGATATAAAAATTGAAAAATAGTTTTGAAATAATTTAAAAAGATTTGAAAAATGGTTTTAAGTCCAAATAACTTGAAAATATGTTTGAGAAAATTTCGAAGGCTTTTGAATGTGTTCAAAATGTTTTAAAGAAGACAAAGTGTTCCAAATGCTCTAGGCGTTTCGATACCATCCTTAATGGTATCAATACAACTTGCATGTTATCAAAGGAAATTGCACAAGCACTTCAATATAGTCTTGGACCGTTCCGATACATTTTTCTACTAGAAGATTTGGCTTTGATACAGAAAATATGTGTATCGATACACTAGTATAGATATCAATTTTAGGTATTTCAATACACCTCCAATGATTTTATAAACCCCCCTAACGTCTAGGACCTATATCGAAACATGTCTTGACCATTTCAATACAGGGAGAAATAGGTATTCGTACCACTTCAAGGTGTTTTGATATCGGTTCTTAAATGCAGATCAAACGACTATTTCCCAAAGAGGCAATATTGATACTAGTTTCCCAAGTATCGATACCACTTGAACTAGAAGCAGAAATTGGCCTAGAAATCAACTCCAAACAGATCCAAATCAATCCCAATGTTTATCAATGACTAGAAGCTTAATTGGGATGATAAAAGGAAGTCTCAAGCATCAAGAGAAGCACTAAGATAATTGATTGATCAATGCCAATTATCTTAGTGCTTAATTTCTCATCTTTGGGTAGACAAACACTTGTGAGCTTAAATGTATATGTATGCTCAAGTGTATTAGGAATCGGGTGAGAGCTTAGATTAAAAAAATTCACCTTGTTAGAAGGAGTACAAGTTTTCTTAAGTTTTTCTCTTGTTTGAGAGGATTCCCAAAGTTCGGGTTGTGAACTTTGGATGTTAGATTCGGGGATAGAATCTAGGTTGTAAGATTGATCTTTTGTCCTAAAAAGGTAGAAATTATTATTGAATTCGGGAAATCCTTAGTGAGAAGCTAAGATAGTGGATGTCCGTGCTTGTTCGAAGGCCGAACCATTATAAATTCTTGTGTCCAAATTTTATATTTTTGCTTCCACTTCAACTCACCCAAATTACCATTTCTCCATCACTTGGAAAGCAAGATCAGTTGTGCATCAAGCCTATCAATTGGTATTAGAGCGAGGCTCAATTGAAGAGGATTAACATCCTATTGAGGCGATCCGTCTAGGTCGATAATTTTCAAATCAACCAATGATCCATGATAATATCCATTGACAAGCCACATTTCTTTGATAGGTCCATCTATGCTTATTGGAAGATAAGGATGATATATTTCAACAAAGCAAAGGACTACAAGCTTTGGGACATAGTTGAATATGACCCTTATGTGCCATAAGGAACAAAGGTTAAATGGAGCGTAGAAGATCGCAAGAAGATGATGCTTAATAACAAGGCTTTGCATATTCTCTTTTGTGCATTTCATCCCAACATCTATGAGAAGATGTCTTCTTGTGAAGATGCTAACGAAGTTTGGGATAAACTACAAGTTACATACGAGGGGGACAAACGATGTGAAGGAGACCAAGATTGGACTTCTCAACCAAGAGTATGAGAAGTTCAAGATGGATCTGGATGAAGACATTTCAAAGATGTTTAATCGATTCTCCACCATGACAAATGAACTTAAAGGTTATGGAGAGATCATTCAAGAAGAAAAGCTTTTTCGAAAGCTTATCTATTCCTTTCTCGAGTCATTGGACTCAAAGAAGACCGCCATGATCAAAGCCAAGGATCTCAAGACTCTTAAGCTTTATGAACTCATGGGGTTACTTATCACACACCAAATAATAAAGAAAGGAAAAGAAGAGGATAAGAAGAAGAAGGAAAAAAGAAGATTGATGGGGAAGAAGAAAAGGATGGAGCTTGGTGTAAATGTTAACACCATTGCTCTCCAATCCTCCAAGTGCATTCATCTTGAAGAATCAAGTGTGGAGGATAGTGATGAAGATGAAGAAATAATCTAAATCTTCATGGATTTTTCTTGATTCGTGAAGAACGACTTGAACAAATCTTCAAAGCACGAATCTAAGAACAAGATGAAAGATTCCCACAAGTATAAGAAAAAGGGACCATATTCAAAGAAGCAAGCATTATGTGGCCACTTGGAGTGATGAGGAATCCACCGAAGATGAGGTAAGAGAGGTTGCTTCTAACTCTCAAACTTTGAATTCTTATACTTTTGATAAGTTGCAAGAAGCTTATTACAAGGTAGGTAAATTTTCATACAAAATCCATAGAATTGAACCTAAAACCAATGGCGGTAAATTTTCCATCAAGATAGGTGAAATACTTGATGCACAAGCTTGAATTATATTCTACATGTCCATACATAGATTATAATCGAATGCAGCGAAAATAAGTAAGGAATGAATCCTAAAACGTACAAACATGCTTCAGAGACCTAATTGTAATTTTCCAGATATTTATGATCAAAAAGTAAAATTAAGGTTATCAATCCTTAATTAAGTATATTACACGCTTAAGTTTCAAATTTTAGATTAAAATAATATATACTAGTCATCTGATTGCATTATTAAAGTTTGGTAAGTAAGGTGTAAATTTCTAGAGTTTAAATCAACCTATACGACTTTAACTAACAGAGGTATCGGAACACCCTTCTAGATACATTTAATCACCTATAGACCATAAACCACATACTTTAACAAGATTTCTAGATGCAAATCATCCTAGTTCCTTGTTCTTAATATAAATTGAAAACAATATTCATCAAGGTAAACATACTTCAAATTCATCATGGATTTCTTCATGAATACTTCAAAGCAAAACAATATCATAAAAAATATCTAAACAAACATATCAAAACAGTACTCCATTGCTCTCATCTACTTTAAGGTTCTTAATTGAATTGAAAACATACTTGAGCCTAAGAAAATATGATTAGTTATTCGACTTCCTTGCTTCTTGCTGGTACTTAATTACTTATTTATCTGCATTGCAAGTAAAGGAGAGTGGTTAAGCAAAAGCTTAGTGAGTGACAATTTAAAATCATAAGTAAAACAACTTCCAATGCAGCCCATAAAAGCCAAAGTTTTATAAAAACATGTCATGTTCAACTTGCATTGCAAGTATCCATGGCATAGCCACAAAACCTTTTCAAATACTTTTGAAAAACACATGCTCAATAAGCATCACTCAAGTCTTACATGCCTATCGTAAAGCTTCGTTGAAAACATTTTTCAATTAAGAAAACATACATGCTTTTAACATTGTATTGGTATTAGTGAACCGTTTAAACTATCACTAAACGTTAGGATAAACGGAAACGGCAAGCATGAAACCAATCGCCAACATGCCACATATGAGAGCCAACCGCTACTCATATCATGTGTGAAGGCCAATCGCCTAATCACACCCATGATGGAATAAAACCAATCATGAAACACACCTTACCATCCGGGATAAGCAACACTTACATGTAATATAACACATGTATCACAATGTAAGTATTAACTTTAATACATCACCAAGGCATTTATACACGTACGCATTTTAATTATAGTGCACTCACATCCTATTGATCGATCAACTTCTCAAAGTTTTATCATCTTTAATACCAATACTAAAAACAAAACACGATGCTCAATTTTTAAAACAAAAATAGTGAATCACAACTCATGCTTCCCATCAATACTTGCATCAAGTGCAAAAATCGATAAAATCTCTTTCTATCAAATTTTGAAAACAAAACCATGGGAGCATCAAAACATTTTAAAAAAAAAGTATCATGAGCATCTAATCACGTGCATAATTTCTTATGCACCATTAAAACATGAACATGACAAAACACATAGTAAAGAAAGGCGTAATATGAGATTTTCAAGAGAGAAAAACTTAAAACACTTACTCCGAAGTATAGGGAGGTTTTCACATCTTACCTACACCCCAAACATTTTTAAAATAGATTTAAAACACTGCAAAGCAGCCCACTCTCAAAATCACTCACAGATACCGAAACTTGCTCGACAAGTCACCCGAAAACGCGATTCGGCTTTCCGATCTCCCTTAAACTTGTTCCTATACCTCTTGACCTAATTCAAGCATCAAAACCAGAGGTTTTAGGGTATTATAACACACCCAAACATCCCTCAAGTCGGACCAATACATGGCAGCCCCTAAAAACACCATAAAACCTAACCGAAACTCACCGAAAACCTCTCCAAACACCCCCTAAACCTTATGTCCGGGATTAGATACTTAAAATCCATCTTAATTACATCTAAAAACTTCAAGATTCATGTATTTAGGCATCAAAAACAGCCAGGAAAAACCCTTGAACGAAAATCAAGAAAACAATGTGATTTTTATCAAGAAAACCGATTTTATCGATTCAAGACTTTAAAGATTGTTTTGATCAGCAAAGAACTTAGGAATTTCATTAAAGAACTTTAGGTTTCAGAGGTTTGAATGATTCTTACCTCCAAAATTGATCCCACCCCTTTAATTAAAGGTTTAAAAACTATAAAACCCGTAGAAAAACAAAGAGATTTTGATGAAGAAAAATATAGGAAAAATAAAACAACTAAATTTTATTAAAAAGAATTAATATTTAGATTTAAAAGATGATGAAGAGGCTGCCTTTGAGAAGAAGAAACCGAAATTTAAAGAATGAATATTTTTAAAAAGTCAATTTTTGGGTTTTAAATCAAAATTAGAGAATTTTGATTACTTAGGTTAAAACAAGGGATTAAAGGTTGTTTATATAGGCTCTTGAAAGGTTTAGATCAAATAGGTTTAAGATTATATCAAATTAACTTATATATCCAAAATTTTGGCTTAGTTTATAAAATTTTCCTCAAGTTTTCAATTTTTACAAAATAGTCACTAATTTCAAAATCTTAGGGATTCAAGAGTCAATTTTCAAAATTGATTTGACCTAAGTCAAATATATACTAAATAAATATTTTAGTATATTTTCCCATAATTTATTTTGATTAAAAATCAATTTTTAAGTATTTAATCCCGAACTAGGCTAACTAGCTAAACCGGCCCACTAACTTCTAGGCCCATTTTTGGGGTGTTACAAAGAGGGTTATTTTTGGCGCTTGGTTGAATTTGCTAAAATTAAAGATTGAGACAAACAACTCAAGAATTTTAGAGTGGTTCGGCTACACCTACATCCATTACCTTAGTACACCACTAAGGATTTCAACCAATTCACTATGAATTTCAACCAATTCACTATGAATTAACACCTTTTTACCAGTTTAAGGGATAACTGTTACAACCCTATCTTTTGGACTTGGCTAAGATAGAACCAACTCTAGTTTTTCTTTAGGCTAAACTAGAACCTCTCCTTTTTACAAGGTAATTTGTGTAAACAAAGAAAACTTCACAAGGTGGGTATTTACAAGAATTAAGCTCACAAGAGTGTAAAGAATAAAAACAATTAAAACACTCTCTATATACTATATACAAGAGAAATGAAGAAATAAGACTTCAAACCTAATTTCTCTTGATCATGTAGCTTGAATATGTTCTCTAACCATCTTCAAGTGTCCCAAGCTTCCTTTTGTATTTTGGAATCATATTCTAGCCGTTTATGATTGTTGGGGATGTTTTGGAGCCGTTGGAAAGTCATAAAGTTGAGCATTAAAATTTTACCTGTGTAGTGGTTTTGAAACCTTTACTAAGGTTTAAAGAAAAAGGCCATTTTGCCTGAGAGATTTTGAAACCTTAAGGGAAGGTTTCGAAACTTTCATTTAAAAACACAAGTTTGAATATTTTAAAAACGTTTCAAACACTTCTAAAACCTTTCAAAAACTTTTCAAACTTATTTTCAAGTTGTTTGAATATAATAATCATTTTTGAATTCTTTTCAAATTAGTAAAAAACATTTTTCAATTATTATATCAAAATCAATATCTCAACAATCTTCCCCTTTTTGATATAATAAAACCAACTTGAAAAATTGTTTTTGAGATTATCTCCTTAATAAAACAGATTTTGAATAAGATAATTAAAGATTCGAAAAATATTAATGCTCCCCCTTATTCATTTGAAAAGTCAATTTTTCAAAAAATTCTCGTCTTTTTGTTATATCAAAAATGGTTCAAACAAAGTTTGAAAACTTCAAAGATCATAAAAATAGAGAATTTTAAAAACAAATTAATAAAATAAGTTTTGTTTAAAATAGCTTCTCCTTACTCAAAGCATTCCAAAAAAGGCTCAAAAGCTTGACACTTAAAAGATATTGAATTAAATTAAATCAATTTAAGAACACATGGAGATTCAATTTATCCAAGACTTTAAATCTTTATGCAAACACAAGAATGATACAATGTGACTCATATGCATAAAGCATTATAAAATGTCATACATTTAGAAAAATAGGTAAGTAATAATACATGTACATTTATCAACAAAATAGACAATCAAATAACATATAATCAAAGAAATTAAATTTAGAGGTTATTCATCTTCTTCACTTGTGTAACTAGAGCATTTTCATGTCTTTGCATTTATTTTCATTGCTCCAACGCACCTATAAGAGACATTTATTTGGACTTTGGTATCCAAATTGCTTTGGATCCATTTACATTAATTTCAATATCTCTAGTTTCCTTAGGAATCCATACTTTTCGAATCCTATAAGATTTTTTCTTCTTTATAGGACAAATATGCAAAGAATGACCATGATAATGGCAATTTGAGCATTTTGGTATTATGGGATAAGATGAATTATTTAAAATGACTTCATTTTCTTTTTTTAAAGGTTTGAAGCTTAACTCGTCAAATAATTTATCAAAAGCATCTTGTAACTCGTCAAATGTATATAAATTTAAATTATTTAAGTTAGAATATACCTTAGGCTCATCGAGAGGCAAAACACCATCCACCATTGAATTTGAGAGGAGTTTGCACATGACGTACCATCATCTTTTTTCTCTTCCTTTTTGTTTTGATAGAGTTTCTCAAGCTTCTCCCATATATCTTTTGCACTTTTACATGTGGAGACCTTTTTGGAAACCTCTTCATCAAGGCCACAAAGTTGAATGTGCTTAGACTGCATTGAGTTGTTCATTCTTCGTGTCTTTGACACTCTTTTTCTTCTTCTTTAGAGCTTCCAAATATCCTTCTACGATAGTCATCCTTCTTCTTTGCTCAATTGGAAGTAAGATTCTCCTTTTAAGAGAGGAGGACACGAGATAGAGCAGCCTTATTCGAATGAAATAATTGTAGATCCATTTTCTTGTAACCCCTTAGACTCGATCTAGACGCCATCCGACTCGAACGAGATACACAAAGAATACCTAGGCTAATCCGGTGATTCACCCCGATAAACGATCCTAAATTTTTTCTTTTTATCTTATCTAAATGCTTTAATTAGATCCTACATGTTCATGTAGAGACTGTGTTCAATTACAGCGAAAACTAAAGAAGAACGAGTCCTAAATTTTACCCGAACAAGTTTTAGGGACCTAATTGTAATTTTCTAGATTTTATGAACTAATATTGAAATTAAAGGTACTATTCATTCATTAAGCATATTTCATGCTTGCACGTAAATTTTCAGCTAAAAATAATATCTACAAGTCATTTAATTGAATTCTTAAAGTTTAGTGACTAAAGTGTAAGTTTTCAAAATTTACTTTAGCCTTCAAAGACATTATCTGTCAGGGGTATCGAAACCCCTTGCCACCGTATCGATACAATTGAAAAATTAAAACAGGTATCGAAATGGTGATCAAGTGTTTTGATACGCCTTCGATCTTCCGCTCGTTGAATTGCATAGCAAGCCCACATTTTGATACAGCTATTGACCCGTTCTGATACCATTTGCTACTATAAAAACCAATATCGAAACCAGAGAAAACCTTATCGATACGCCATTTGATTTTCATAAAACCATTTCAAAACCAGTTCATGTGGTTTCGATACCCAAGCTTAATTTTCTAGAAATTCGTCATGTTTTTGCCTAGGTATTGATACCCTCTGAAGAGGTATCGAAACCCTCTGCCTAGAAATTATAGATTACTTAAGTTTTATGCTTTAAATGAAAATTAAGAGTTCTCTAGATTCATCATAGTACCTAAGGGCATAAGGCATACTTTAGAACAAGTTCACTAGATGCATCAATACTTATTTCTATGAGTAAAGTATACAAAACTTACTCATAATTCATCATATAATATAACATAGCATAACTTCAATTCAACATAAATAGTATCTCATAAATACTTCAATAACAAAAGAATATACCATAAAGGAATTCCAACACTAGTATATCTAATAACATATAAGTTTATTGCTCCATTGTTCTCATCTACTTAAGGTTCTTAACTTAATTTAAAACATACTTGAGCCTAAGAAAATATAAAGTAGTATGCTTGACTCCGTTTCTTCTTGATGGCACCTATTCACTTATTTTTTTGCAATGCAAATAAAGGAGAGTGGTTAAGCAAAAGCTTATTGAGTGACATATAAAAAAACATAAGTAAAAACAACTTGTAATGTAGCCCATAAAAGTCGTAGTCGTATAAAATCAAGTCATGCTCAACTCATGAAACATACACGTGGCTATCATCGCCAACATCATGAAAAACAAGTATATCATGGCACAAGCCACAAAACCTTTTTCTTTAACTTTTGAAAATACATGCTTTCAAGCATTATGATAACTCCACAAAAAGGCTATATTTAGAGCCTTCTCACTTAAGTTATTGATTTTCTTTATGTGCATATAAGATCATTTAGATGCATTTAGGATCATAACATTGCATTTAATGGTTAGTTGTGCCTTGACATTTATGGTGCGGTAACAGATGCTATTTTACGGGGAATGTTGTGTTGTTGGTTGATGATGTGCAGGTAAAGCAAAGCTGAGAGCAAGGGAGATTTGTCATAACATTTGCAGAAGGACAGTGAATGAAAATGTCATGAAAAATATGGAGACATCCAGTGTTGCAGAAAAAGACAAGAAGATATTTTGAAAGGAGTGTCAGCTGGTACTGTACATAAGGCTAGATGTTAACAACCTTGGAACGGACCACTTTCACCTGGTAGATTTACATTTCACGTGAATGGGGGTGCAAAATGGAATTTTCTTAAAACCATAGGATATTCCTTCCCCAATATATAAGGAATGGTGACCTAAGAGAAAATGAGGACCTTTGGAGGGATTTTGAGGAACAAATAGTGAGCTAAGAGGAGGCGGAAAGCTTTAATCTTTTTCCCCCAACCGAATTTCAAAGGGTTTCTCCATTGTTGAGCTCGAAGGGAGTGACATGCTAGGCACCCGATAGGGGTTAGCACTCTAAAGCGTCTCCATGGTAGTCGAAGATACGACGGTAGCGTGCACCAAGAGTGTCTTCCAACTCCTCCCTTTGTTTTATTTTTATACTCTTGAGGGTTGTAGTGAATGATATGTTTAATACTTTCACACCATCATGTTTGTGTTTTATTTTATGGATGTTTTTTGTGGATGATTTAACTTTACTCTTTATGAATATATTAGTAAGTTATGTGTTTGTTTATTTGCTTTTCTCATTATTTTGAATTACTAAGTTTGTAAGAGACATGAGAATGTGCGTTGCTTAGGTACATGCTAGGTGTTCGAGAGAAACGTAGTTGTAGATCCTTAGTGTTCGAGAGAATCTAAGGGAGGATCAACGTGAGCAATAGGTTTTAGATTGCAACTAGAGCCTAACTTGACCTTAGGTTCTTGAGAGAGACTTAAGTTGAGGGTTTCAACGACTAAAAGGAGTTTGCTTTTTCGATAGGCTAGGTGTCACTACTGAGACCGAGAGGAGATGTTGTGGCATTTTAGGCTGTTAGGTTCCTTTAACTCGAGTGAGCGAGAGCATAATCAAAAACTCTGTCGAGTGAATAGGCCATATTTCATCTAGTTATTCAGAGGAGTTTTGGTTAGGAGTCCATAAGAAACCCATCATTCATTCCCAATAAAGCTTGTCAATCGAGTATTATTAAGTCATATCACTTATTCTTGCTTTCTCATTTCGCTTTTGCCTTAGCATTTAGAAAGTGTTTCCTCTATTTACTTGTTTACGTGCAATCACATTTCCATACATTTCACACTACATTCACACTTCACTTTTCCATCACCTTTCATTTCATATTACCTTAACAATTTCATTGTTTGCTTGTATCCTTAAATTGTTATAGCATTTCACCATTACACCCTCGCCATGCTCCACCATACATTTGCACCATTTTTCACTACATTTCCATTTGTTTATATCAACTTATTTATTTTCCATATAGTTAGTGTTCTTTTTGGCTTGACAAAATTTACTTAAATTTCCACCCAATCCTCGTGGGAACGATAATCTCTCACCGTTTATTACTTTGTATGACTGTGCATACTTGCAAATATTTTTGCGTAATTTATAGCATTACACAATGCGATACACATCATACAAGACCTACATACTTAAGGCAAAGCTTCATTGAAACACCTTTCAATTAAGAATTATACTTGCTTATAACATCGCATTGATATTAGTGAACTGTTTAGATTACCACTAAACATTAGGATAAACGAAAACTCGCATATGGCCTATACCACCAAGCATGCCCGTGATTGACTAATACAATCACAAAATCTCACCTTAGTATCCGTGATAGTTCTCCATACCCGAATGTGATAAGGTCACTTTATACTACACTACACCAGGCATCACCTATAATGCATCACTAGGGAATTTTACACACATACAAATTTTATAATTATAGTGCAATCATATCCTATTGATTGATCAACTTATCCAAGTTTCATCATGTTTAATACAAACACTAAAAATAAAATATGATGCTCAAGTTTCAAGATAAAAATAGTGAATTACACTTATGCCTCCCTCCAACACATGCATCAAACGCATAAACCGATAAAACCTCTTTTCATCAAATTTTGAGAAAAAAATCATGGGAGCTTCAAAAAATTATAAAAACAGTATCATGAGCATCTAATCACATGTATAATAACATATGCACAATTAAAACATGAACATGAAAAAATCACATAGTAAAGCAAGGAGTAATATGGGATTTTTGTTGACACGTTGAAATGCTAAAATGTTTGATTGATTTGCATGCAATAATATGCAAGTATACACATCGAACAAGTAATAAAGTGTGTGAGTGAGATCGTTCCCACGAGGACTGGGTAGGTTAATTCAAAAATAGTCAACATACATAAAAGATAAAGTAATCCTTTGTATGAACATATGCTAAAGCAATTCTGCAAATGTTACCAAAATGTTTTAGCAAAATAAATATGTCACCAATGATGCTGGAGCAAAACAAAGATTGTCACGAAAATGCAGTAGCAATTAAAACAGATATTGGAGAAATAAATAAAGCTGCACAAACACAACACAGAGAAGATATTCAAGCTTAAGACAGACTAGGCTTGCTATGGTATGATTTCATTGTTCTCCTGAATGCTACTGTTCCACTAGTTTACTAGTGCTAGACAGAGTTTACTGAAAATGCCTCCACTATCCCTAGTTAGAAGGCCTAACACTCGAAAAATGCTAAGGCATTAACTCTCGGTCTCAACCCTAACACTCCTAATGTTGATAAAGTGCTACACCTTTTAGTCGTTGAAACTCTACCTTATCCCTAAGGCAAGTTAGGATTCTACTCCCGCAGCAAACCCATTGTTCAAGTTGGTCTAGCTTTGCCTATACCTAGATCTAAGCTTCCCAAACCCCTTGAGCTATGGCTACCTCCCGGTGCTCTTACAAACCAAGGTTTAGATAAAAATGTGTTAGCATTCTTGAACAAAACACAAAGTTAAACACGGGAAACAATAAACATCCATTAAAACAAGTAAAATCATCCAAAACAAGCCTTAGCCATACTATTTTAGTTCATGGCTAGGTAAGAAAAACTATTCAAATTTGTTCCTTTGAAATACATATTCAACAACTTAGAAAAGAGGTAAACAAAGTTAAGAGGAAGGAAGTCTGAAACGCATGTTCCGTGAAGCTTTTCCTAGCTTGTCGCTCCTCCCGAAGTCGCACAAATCCCTTGCTTGAAGCTCTCCAACAATGGTGGCTTGGCTAGAGGTTGAATATGAAGGAAAGTGGCCTCCTTTCTTCTTTCTTCTCCCTCGTGCTCCCTTAAAGCTCGCTCCTTTTGTGGCTCTTTTAGCTACTGATTTTTTCCCTTATCTTGCTCAGCATGTTTGTAGAAGGAGGCTTGGACTTGTATTTATAGGAGGCTTCTAGGGTTTGGTGCCCTAAAGATGCCAAGTGAATATCCCTTGACATTTGCTGCAGCAGATGGCAGTAGACTGCAGGTCTACAGTGGTGGTGCAACGCCTGCCAAGAAGAGGTATAGCGTATGCAGAGGAGGTGCAATGCCTGTATAGCAAGTGCAACTGGCCTGGAAAACGCGTGAGGACAGTGGGCTGCATGTATGTCCTTTCTTCCGTTCTATTTTGTCCGCCCACCATGCTGTAGCATCCTTGAAGTCCGATCCAACACTATAGAAATATGCTATAGCATCTCTTCCGGTCATTCAACTTTGCTCCAGCATCTACACAAAATCACCAACAAAATACCCTTCCAAGTAGCATCTTTAAAATAAAAAGAAAATAAAATAAAAACCTAATTTAGATGCAAATGCACATGAAATGCAGATAAATGCAATGAAATGCAATGCAAATGATCTTGAAATCAAACAAAACCTTAAGTAAAAGGGTATAAAATATACGCTTTTTAGAGCATTAACACCCCCCCAAACTTAAGATATTGCTTGTCCTCAAGCAATGACATATAAAGATGCTATGGCATTACTTTCAATCCTTGACAGCAGTTAAGCAGAACATCAATCCTCAGAATATGAATGCCATAGCAATCTACATGATATTGAGAATTTCCAAGAACTTGAACTAAGACAAGATACTTTGCTTGTGTGTGCTGGATTGTATCTAACCTATGCTTAAATTTTAGAAAAATTCTAGTTTTCCTTATTCACTATACCCTAGTTCCTAATAATTTAATCACTTGCTTCCTCCTTTTATTTAAAACTGTTTTGAAGGGTGTCAGCTCATCACAACTATCATCCTTAACTCTAGATGATTATGGAGCAAACATCTCATCCCTGAGCTAGTAGGTAGAGTCATCCCGTGACAACTTTCATTCGCTCATATGTTGTAGCAATTTTTATTTATGTTCAATTTTTGCTCAAGCTAACATTGCATAGAAGAGCGTCCTTCTACAGTCTTATGCTGAAGTATTTATTCATATGTTTTTTAACACTTATTTATATACGATAGCAAAAAGGAGTTCTTTCTTTTCAAACTAACTAAGGAATAGATTCTAAGTTTTCTAAAAAGTTCCTACCACTCAAGCATAGGAAATATACAATCTTGTCAAATAAATTTCCAAAGCATCAAGTCCTATTTCAGTTCAATTTATTCTCAATATGTTCTATGATTCAGTTCAAAAGCATTAAAATTCTCATCATTGGATATCATTTATTCTAACCTAAAAGCTGTCTTGAATTGAATCTATTGCTATAGCAAATTCATATGTATGCAAAATGAAATGAAAATTGTAAAGCGAAGACTTTTCTACCCCCAAACTTGAGGTCAGCATTGTCCTTAATGCTATGAGAATAAAACTATATGCAAAACTAAAAAGAAAAAAAACAAAGATGCTTACTTGTTCGAAGGTCTGGTTTTCCTTGTTGCCATGCGCTTGATTCTTTTCGCAGGCTGCTCAGGTGGTGATGGATCTGTGTGCGTAACTTCTGCTTCTGGCTGTTCTTGGTCAGTCTCTGGCTCTGGTTCTGCTATGGCAATTGGAATCTGGTCCTCCTCTTCCGCAAATGAAACATGACGTACGACTGTCCGCTTGACCTTACGGCGAGGGATATGGGCATTAAAAGGATCAACAAGAGGCTCCTCAACTCTGGGTGAGTTAATATCGAAATCCTTGCTGCTCACTTGGATAGTCCTGGCCTCAGAGGACTGTGATTCTGTTACAAGTGCCTTGCCTTTTTCCCTTGGTGGTTCTGATGGACTGGCTGGGACCTGATGCGATGCCGTAGCGAAAGCGGAAGGGGATGGTTCAGATGCTGGTACAAGTGCTGTGGCGGTTGGCTCTTCCTGTTGTTGGGCAATGGTGTGCTCATGCGCTGGTGGAGTAGGTTGGCGATGCTGTTGTTGTTGTTGCGGCAGCCTGTTCTAAGGAATTGGCTCAGGCTCATTTTGCTGAAAGATGTGAGCTGGAAAGTCAAGCAAGCGATAGCCACCATCAAGCATTAAATCGTGAAGGTTCAACTGGAGAACCAAATCCCTCTTTTGCACATAGGTCATGTATGTCATGAACTTGGTGTGTAGTTCGGCCAGTTGTATTTGTATCCCTTCAACAGTAGCAGGTAATGCACTGAGATTTGTTGTGGCATTCTTTGGTTTGGCTGAAGGCTCGCCAAATGCTGGAGCATTTTCTTCCACTCCTATCAACTCTGTGATTTTCTTCAAAGCTATGCCTTATCGTCCCTTTAGCTTGTAGTCATCGTCGTTCTCAAACACTCGCTGCTTCCGGTAGAGTGATGTAATCAGGTATGGGAAAACTAGGGGGCTTTGCTTCCTTTTGAGCGCGGCATGGGCTTCATCGAGAATGATCTTCCCCACGTTGATTTTTCTTTTCCTCACGATAGAGTGCAGAAGTTGTAGCCGAGCCAAATTCACTGTGGCCGTATGACTTGTGGGCATCAGATTCTGTTTGATGAAATGCATCCAGATCTTGCCCTCAGGCTTTAGGGAGTTTTGATCCACAGTAGTATTTGCCTCGTCCCACTCATTTCCTTCGATGCAATGTTCTTGAAGTAGAAAGTTTGGGCTTTGCCCCAGCATAGAAGCGACGAAGATGGAGTGTTCGTCATCGTCATCCAGTCCATAAAACTGGTTTATGTGCTTGGCAGTAAAGGGCACGACATCTTTTCGGACGTACACAGTTTGTTGCCCCGGCCGAGTGTAGTGGGCATAAAACTCCTTGACCAGCGAGATATTGATGGGTTTTGCATCCTTCTTTGCTGCGAAGTGTCAAGAAAAGTCCTCCCATTTGTTTTTCTTTATAGTGAGTGCAACACTCTTTGGTAGCTTTTTGAAGGTTACTGTGTCATAAACAAAACCTTTCTCTTGGTGGATCGTTCTCCCCTTGAGCTTTTGGAAACGATCTTTTGCTGCGTCATCTTTAAATTTCCGAATCTCAATCGGCCGGGCTTGAGCAGCAGCCCTCGATGATTCCTCGGTATTCTTGCAACGAAACATGGTGGTTGGTATTTTTTAGAGAGGGTGTTGGAGGTTTCTTTCGAAAAAAGATGGAGTTTTTGGAGAGTTTAGGGTAGTTTCCTTTGTGAAGAAGATGAAGTTGTGGAGGAAAGGGATGGTTGAGTTGGTTTGTGGAGAGATGGACGGTTAACTTGCTTGGTAAGGGTTAGAGTAATTATGAGGGTGTAAGAGGAATTGACGGCTAGGGTTATGGGAAAGGTAAAAAGGGTGTTAAATTGATGGTGAGTGGAAGAGAGAAGGGTTTTATAATTAATGAAAAGGTAAAGAGGTGTAAAGAGGGGTTGTATTGGAACCGAAACTCTTTCTCTTGCCCTTGAAAACCAACCGGATTCATCTTTCATGGGCTCCTCAACTTCCTCCTTGGTGGCCCAAATCAAATAACTCCAAAACTTTTCATTCCAAGACTGGTAGCCGTACAGTCCTTCCTTACTCCCAGGCCTCCTTTGCATAGATTGTGCACTGCGCACTGTCCTGCCTTGGTAAACCACGCGTCTGGTGCTATGTAGATTGTTGAGAGCACACACAATGGTCTGAGCTAATACCTCTAAAGATCAAAAGTTGAATATGGACAAATTGAAAATAAAAGCATTTTAAAAGAAACCTAAAACTTCTACTTTTATTCAAACTGAAATTCAAATGCTAAAGCAAAATAAAAGAGAGGGATAGAAATGCTTAGGCATTTTGCAGGCTGGGGTCGTCCTTGTCACGCACAATGGGAGCTCCATTATAGGTCTTCAGCCTTTGACCATTAACCTTGAAGATTCGATCTCCCTCAAGTGTCCTAATCTCCACAGCTCCATAAGGATAAACCTTATGTATCAGGAATGGTCCAGACCATCGAGACTTTAACTTTCCAGGAAAAAGTTTAAGTCTTGAGTTATAGATTAACACTTGTTGGCCCTCTAAGGAATGTCGTGGCAAAAGATGTTTGTCATGCCACCTCTTTGTTTTTTCTTTGTAGATCCTAGCATTCTCATAAGCATGGGATCGAAACTCATCCATTTCATTTAAATCCAAAATCTTGTTCTCTCCAGCTGCTTTAAAATCCATATTGAGCTTTTTGATGGCCCAATAAGCTTTGTGCTAAAGTTCCACGGGCAAATGACATGCTTTCCCATAAACAAGCTTGAACGGGGACATCCCTAAAGGAGTCTTGTAAGCTGTCCTATACGCCCACAAAGCTTCATCCAGCTTTGGATACCAGTCATTTCTCTTTGTGTTGACAGTCTTCTCTAAGATTTGCTTGATTTCCCTATTGGAGATTTCAGCTTGGCCATTCGTCTACGGGTGATATGCTGTAGCAATTTTGTGTTTGACTCCATAGCGTTGTAATGCCTTAGCAATGAGCTTGTTGTCGAAGTGGGTTCCTTCATCACTGATTATAGCTCTGGGGACTCCAAACCTTGTGAAAATATTCTTGTGCAGGAACTTCAGGACTGTCTTTGAATCATTGCGGGGTGTCGCCACCGCTTCTACCCATTTGTTCACATAGTCCACTGCTAGCAAGATATATAAATTATCATAGGATGATGGAAATGGTCCCATGAAATCAATTCCCCAAACATCGAAATGCTCGATTTCTAGAATATTTTGCAGCAGCATTTCATTCCTCCTCGAGATGTTACCGGTTCTTTGACATCTATCACATTCCTTGTAAAATGCTTGGGCATCCTTGAAGAGTGGGGGCTAGTAGAATCTAGATTGTAGGACCTTTGTAGTAGTTCTTGATCCACCAAATTGACCTCCACACGATGCTGCATGACAATGGAATAGGATATCTTTTTGTTCCTCTTCCGGCACACATCTTCAAAGCAATTGGTCAGCACATTGCTTGAACAAATATGGCTCATCCCAATAGAAAAATTTGGCATCATGTTTGAACTTCTTGCAACCCTGGCTAGATAAATTAGGAGGCAAAATACCACTAACAAGAAAATTAACAATATCGGCATACCAAGGTAATGCTATAGCATATAAAATTTTCTCATCAGGGAAATTTTCTTCGATTTCAAAATCCTCTCCTAAATTTTCAGGATTTTCTAGCTTAGATAAGTGGTCTACAACTTGATTTTTAGTGACTTTTCTATCGTTTATTTCAATATCAAATTACTATAGCAAAAGTATCCACCTAATAAGTCTCGGCTTAGCATTTTTCTTAGTCACTAGGTATTTGATGGCAGAATGATTAGTGTGCACTATCACTCTAGTTTCTAAAAGATACGCCCTAAACTTATCAAAGGCAAATACTATAGCAAGTAACTCTTTCTCAATAGTGGTATAATTTATTTGAGAATTATTAAGAGTTCTACTTTCATAGTAAATAACATGGAAGAGTTTACCTCGCCTTTGACCTAGAGCTACGCCAACTGCGTAGTCACTTGCGTCGCACATCAACTCGAATGGCTCAGTCCAATCGGGTGGTATAACTATTGAAGTTGAGGTAAGCTTCTTCTTCAGTTTTGTAAAAGTGCTGTGGCATTTTTCATCGAAGAAAAAGGATTGATTTTTCTGTAGCAAATTGCAGAGCGGCTTAGAGATTTTCGAGAAGTCCTTGATGAACCTCCTGTAGAAGCCAGCATGTCCAAGAAAGCTTCTAATTCCCTTCATAGTTGTGGGAGGTGGTAGCTTCTCTATCAACTCTACTTTTGCCTTTTCAACTTCAATTCCTTTGCTTGAAATTTTGTGCCCCAAAACTGTACCTTCGGTCACCATGAAATTACACTTCTCCCAATTGAGTACAAGGTCGGCTTCTTCACAGCGTTTCAATACTTTGGCCAGGTTGCCTAAGCATTTTTCTAATGTTTCTCCGGACACAGAAAAATCGTCCATGAATACCTCAAAGAATTCTTCAACCATATCTGAAAATATTGCCAACATGCAACGTTGAAAAGTTGTTAGAGCATTACATAACCCAAACGGCATTCTTCGAAAAGCATAAGTTCCATAAGGGCAGGTGAAGGTTGTCTTCTCCTGGTCCTCCGGTGCTATAGCAATTTGGTTGTACCCAGAATAGCCATCGAGGAAGCAATAGTAAGCCTTTCCCGTCAGTCGATCCAACATTTGATTGATAAAAGGAAGGGGGAAATTGTCCTTCTTTGTTGCTTTGTTAAGCTTCCTATAGTCCACACAATGCGCCAGCCTGTGACTGTCCTTGTTGGGAGCAATTCATTGTCCTCATTGGTGATCATTGACATGCCTCCCTTCTTAGGAACACAATACACAGGACTAACCCATGAACTATCAGAAATTGGGTATATGATCCCTGCATCCAACCACTTGATAATCTCTGTCATCACTACCTTCTTCATTGCTAGGTTCAGTCTTCTTTGGGGTTCAATAGAATTGTTGTGGCATTCTTCTAGCAGGATCTTGTGCATGCAGATCGTAGGACTGATGCCCTTCAAATCAGCCATGGTCCACCCTAAAGCTTTCTTATATTGCGATAGCAAATTCAAAAGGCTAAGCTCTTGGTTAGGATCTAAGCTAGAAGAAATAATCATTGGCAAAGTATTGTGAGATCCCAAATAAACATACTTTAAATGTGGTGGCAGTGGTTTTAAATCTAGAGATGGTGCATGTAAAAGTGATGGTTTAGGAGGAATAAATTCAGAGAAATCAATTGATTCAAATTTCATACCTGGTCTTGGCTTGTAGTAGCTAATTTTCTGTAGCTCCAGATGAGCTTCTTCTTCATCATGATCATGCTCCTCCAGCATTTTTGCAAAGTCCTTCATTTGCGAATAATTTTCATAGAAAAAATCTGCATTCTCTTCAGTTGCTGCAGCATTTATCCCAGCTATACAGTGACATTCTTCATTCTCATCCATGTACTTGAGAGTTTTGAAGACATTGATAGTCATGGACTGGTCTGCTACTCGCATTGTGAAGTCTCCCTTCTCACAGTCGATGAGAATCCGACCTGCTGCTAGGAATGGTCATCCCAAGATGATGGGTGCTTTGTGGTCCACTTCATAATCCAAAATCAGAAAATCCACAGGGAACACAAACTTTCCAACTTTTACTATCACATCTTTCACTTTGCCTTCTGGTCGGACATGAGAGTGGTCCGCCAATTGCAAGATGACAGTGGTATGTCGCGTACTCCCTATACCAAGCTTCTTGAATATTGCTTTGGGCATCAGATTGACACTTTAACCGAGGTCACATAGTGCTCTGCCCACAAAATTGTCTCCTATCGAGCATGGAATGATGAAGCTGCCAGGATCTTGCCTCTTCATGGAAAGCTCAGTCCTCCCAGAATAAAACTCAGATGCTATAGCAACTGTTTCAAAATTCTCAGCTTTTCTTTTCTTTTTAACAATGTCTTTCAAAAACTTTGCATATGAGGGCATTTGATCAATTGCATCTAAAAATGAAATATTTATGTGAAATTGATCCAGTATACTTACAAACTTTTGAAATTGGAGATCCTCTTTGTGTTGCTTCAAACGCTGAGGGAATGGTGGTGGGAGTCTTACGTCCTCCAAAGGTTGCGATGGTGTTGCTTCTTTTGCCGCAGCATCTGCAAGCTTCTCACCAAATGCCTCAGTATTTAAGTTTTCTTTAGTTTCTTTTTGAGCAGATATTTCCTCTTGTTGTTCAGCATCTTTTTTCTCCTGAATTGGGGTTTCTTCTTTCTCTTTTCTTTTGAATTGTTCCCCCGTGTTAATTTGTTGTCCATTCCTCAAGGTAAGTGCACTGCATTGCTCCTTGCCATGATTTTTAGTGACTTTAGTATAACTTGGCAAATTGCCTCTCGGTCTTGCTTGTAATGCTTGAGCAATTTGACCCACTTGAGTCTCCAGCGTTCTCAACGAAGAGCTGTGAATTTTCAACAGTGCGCCTTGGGTCTGCAACAGATTGATTAGCGATGTTGGTGGAATGCTCCTGCATTAATGCTTTCGTTGATGTCATGAACTCCTTGGTCGAAGCCATGAATTCTTGCAGCAAAGCTTCCAAAGAATTGTTGTGACTTTGGTGATGAACTGTTCCCTTGTTTTCATTTTGCCACGGCATGTTTCCTTGAAAACCATGGACTCCTTGTTGTGTTTCCATGGTTTGCTGCCTATTCGAGCTACTAGCTTGATTTCGTCCTTGATTACCCCACGAAAAATTAGGATGTTGTCTCCACCCTGGGTTGTACGTGTTCGAATAGGGGTTGTTGGAATTTTTGTTGAAATTTCCAACGTAATGAGCAGACTCTAGATGAGTTGGGCAGTCTTTATCGAAATGGTTTCCACTACAGTGCACACAACTTAATGCCTTAGTATCTCGTACTTCACTGGGCTATTGAAGGTTCTTCAACATAATTGTGATAGCAGAAAGTTGCGCCGAGACGGAATCATTGGCATCGAGCTCCAGCTTTCCTTGAGTTCGTCGTCCTATCCCAAGTCTAGTAGTTGGAAACTGATAACCATTGTTGGCTATTTTATCCAAAATATCAAATGCTTCTTCTGGCGACTTGTCCAGCAGTGTCCCATTTGCTGAAGCATCTAACATCATCCTTGTGGGTGCATTAACTCCATTGTAAAATATCACGATTTGAGTCCAATCTTGAAAACCGTGATTTATACACCTTCTCAGCAAGCTTTTATATCGATCCCAACACTCGTGCATTGACTCGTCATCCCCTTGTCTGAAGGATGATATCTCATTTCTCAATTGGGTGTTCATGTTGGGTGGATTGTACCTTGCCAAAAAGCTTTTGCACAAAGCTGTCCATAACTCCATTGAACCGGCTGGAATTCCATTCAACCACTTTCTTGCTCGGTCTCTTAAAGAGTATGGAAATAGCTTGAGCTTCAATACATCTTCGTGCACTCCTTGTTGGCAGAACGAATTGCAAACCTCCAAGAAAGCACAGATATGTTGTCAAGCATCCTCAAAAGGTGATCCTCCAAACTGTTCGATCGAGTTGAGCATATTAAACATCACAGGTTTGAGCTCAAAGTGTGCTGCCTGTATATCAGGTGTCACTATCCCAGAATTAAGGTCATCCAAGATCGGTGTCAGGTGATCTCGAATTGCCCTTGGTCGTGCTGCAGCTACAACATTTGCTGCAACATCAGGATTTGCTGCAGGAATTGCTCTAGCATTTTGATTCTGCGGATCCTGATACATGGTTCTTCTTCTTCTTTGCTCTCGCCTCCTTTGTCTAAAATACCTTTCGATTTTCGGGATAAATGGTTCGAGGGATTCTCGAGAGTTCACTCTGGGCATCCACTAACCAAAAACCTATAAAGAAAAACAAAGAAAACAAAGATTAAACCAAAATCAAAAGACTCAAAACAGAAAACAAAAATAAAAGATAGAAAGCATGAAAACTATGACTAAAATAGCCTATTGCCTCAATCCCCGGCAACGGCGCCAAAATCTTGTTGACACGCTGAAGTGCTAAAATATGTGATTGATTTGCGTGCAATAATGTGCAAGTATACACATCGAACAAGTAATAAAGTGTGTGAGATCGTTCCCACGAGGATTGGGTAGGTTAATTCAAAAATAGTTAACATACATAAAAGATAAAGTAATCCTTTGTATGATCATATGCTAAAGCAATTCTGCAAATGTCACCAAAATGCTTTAGAGAAATAAAGATGTCACCAATGTCACCATGTGATGTCCAACACATACAACCCCTCGTGGAAGAGGCATCCAAACCTATCATGGAGCAACCCTAACAATGCCTTAAACCCAATCACCCAACCTTCGGGATTTCAGCAACCGATGCCGCAGCAGCAAGCCCAGCAGTCATTGCCGCCGCAACAAATGCAACAGCAATCGGTAAGTTCATTAGAAAACACGCTAAAGGCCTTCATGATGAAAACTGAGTCATACATGGAAGAAAATAGTAATTTCATCAAGAGGACATATGCCTTCATGAATAGAACTGAGATGAGGCTGCAAAATCAAGAAGCGGCCATTAAAACGCTGGAAACTCAGGTTGGGCAGTTTGCTCATTGCATAAACACTAGACCACAAGGAGGCCTACCTAGCAATACTGAAGTTGCTAAGGTAATGAGCCATGAACAGTGTAAGGTAATCACTACTAGGAGTGATCTAAAGTTGAAGGAGAAGATCCCAGAGAGCCAAATTCAACCAGCAGATCAAGCAAGAGAAGAGGCCGAGCAAACTGAAGCTGACAACACTAACTTGGCAGAAAGCACTGCAGCTCTTGAGCAGTCTGCCGAGGCAGCAACAATTCCAGTGGAGCCAGGTATAAAACTTCAAACTAAAGAAACCCTGGAGGAGATGAGACCACCACCACCTTTTCCACAAAGGTTGAAAAAGCAAAAACAGGATCAACAATTCAAGAAGTTCCTCGACATCTTGAAGCAAGTCCATATCAACATACCTTTCGTTGAAGCTATTGACCAAATGCCCAACCATGCCAAGTTCCTAAAGGACATGGTGTCAAAGAGAAAACGAATAGGTGAGTTTGAGACAGTGGCTGCTACCGAGGGATGCATGACAATGCTGCATAACCGCATGCCACCAAAGTTAAAAGATCCTGGTTGCTTTACTATACCTTGTGCGATAGGTAAGAGCTATGAAGGTAAGGCCCTATGCGACCTTGGAGCCAGCATAAACCTCATGCCCAAATCCGTATTTCAAAAGCTGGAAATTGGAAGGCCGAAACCTACAACAGTGATGCTCCAACTCGCGGATCGATCCTATGTGCAACCCGAAGGCAAAATCGAGGACATACTGGTAAGAGTTGACAAGTATATTTTTCCTGCCGACTTCCTTGTCCTTGATTGTGAAGTAGATGACAATGCACCGATCATCCTTGGGAGACCTTTCCTTGCAACTAGACGCACAATAATTGACGTGGAAAAAGGATAGTTGACTATGCGGGTCAATGACCAACAAGTCAAACTCAACGCATTCCACAACTTAAAGAAGTATGATGATCCAGAGGAATGCAAGGCCATCCACACAGTAGACAATAAGATATCCTGCCTGGGCAGTCTGCTCGGCAGAATGTTCAGCAAGAAGATCAAGCCCAAGATGGATGGATAGACAGCAAAAAGGAGTAACCCACAACTGATACATAATTTGGGCCTAAGGGAGAGAATAATTTTGGGAGATGCATTTGCATGCTCTCCACCAGTAACATAACCTCTCCCCTTTTCTTTATTATTATATTAGGATTAGTAGATTATTTTTATTTTTCTAATTATTTTCGCTTTCAGTATTTTTCTTTTATGTGTTTTATTTAGGAATAAAAAAGCAAGAATAAGGGAAAAATAGTTCACAACAGGAACTCTGCCGAGGCAATAAAACAGTGTCAGGGTCGCAGCAGTCCCAACGGGCAGAACAGTGTAATGGCTAGTCTGCCGAGACTCCTACCGCGACAGAAAAAGGAAACGGCAGAAAAGGAAACGGTTACAAACGGCTAGTGGCTTCAACGGTCACAAGGCCGAGGCCTATATAAGAAACTCCTTCCTCTTGAACTATTCACTCTTACTTTCTTGTTTTCTTTAGCATTCATAACAATCTCTCTCTCACATTACTCTGTGCCTACTAATTCTTGTAAAATCTCTAGATTCTCTTCAAGAAAACCTTCAAGAACTCATATCTCTCAATCTTGATTGCAACATATAAAAGACTTGCCCCAGCCAACGTTGAAGATCGATTCAACCGATCTTTCATCGCTAGGCAACTTTGGGAAGAGCAAGGTTTCTAGCATGCGGACGAAGAGAACTACGACATTGAACACTACCTCTATGACAGAATTAAGTACCAGAATTGGGAAATTTTCTGTGTGCAACCTGCCCAGGCGAACGCCACGATCGTGCGGGAGTTCTGCGCTCATAGGCCCAGCAAAGACTCCCTATTCGTTCACTGCCGCGGCAGACCAATCCAGTTCGATGCCGAGACAATTAGCAACTTCTACGGCCTCACCCCGAACAGTGATATCCATGCCGAATTCTTGGAAGATATCACTGCCGAGGACTATGAACTCATCAAAGACGATCTTTCTTACGGGAACACTCCATGGGAAACCGGTACCCATCGAGGATCCGTAACAAGACAAAGCCTAAAGCCGGAGGCCAAGATATGGAACACCTTCGTCAAACGGTACCTCATCCCAACATCACACAATAGCACGGTGGATCGCAAGAGATTGGTGCTTATCCAATCCATCATCAACAAGAGGACCATCAACGTTGGAGAAATCATCCTACGGGAAATTCACGAGTGCGGTAAGAAAGATAGAGGACCATTGTAGTTCCCTTGCTTGATTATGGGTTTATGTGTTTCTACAGGTGTACCCATTGAAGAAACGGACGAATACACACCCCCACGATGAGGATGGACCAGGGACTTCTGCCACAATGTCATGCAGATCACGCAAGAAGAACCTATCCAGGCAACGTCGCAGCAGTTCACTGCCGATACAGCTGCCGGGGCCCAGTACACGGTAGACATGCCTGGTACTGCCCACACCTCTGTCGCAGCAGACCCATACCAACAAATCTTGCAACGAATGGCATCAATGGATCTTCGACAACAACGGTACATGGAGTACCAAAGGGACTTCAATGGCACTCTAGCCTAGATGCTGGTGCACGTCTTCCCAGACCAAGGTGTACAATTCCCGGAGTTCCCAAGCAACATGTTCGTCACTGCCGCACCTTACACCGAGACTACACCAGCCCCGGGAGGACCAAGGCCGTTCTTCCATACGGACCCTCAGCCCCAATACCAAGCTGCCGGCCCATCTAGGGCGGCAGATTCTGCCGCGCCCTCGTCTGTCAGCAGAAGGCCATCCAAGCGGAGGGTCGTTTTCAGCACTCCACCCAGATCGCCAATTATCATGGACAGTCTATCCGCCGAGATAGGTGCCTATGTGCACCAAAGCTCCACTACCGCCGGCCCAAGCACACACCACACCGGAGGAGCAACTACAATAGGAGGAGGAACGAACGTGATGATAACCGAAGAGATGGCGCATGTCAAAGAATGAGAGAAGGTAGAAGCCCCGATGCAAAGGACACCACCCACTTGAGTACAACCGCCGAGGCAAGCAAAGGCGCAACCATCGCCCTCACCAAGGACAAAGCATTTGGCATCAAGGCCACGGAGGAAAATTGTTACAAGCAGCTCTTCAGAGTCACTTTAAATTTCTTTGTCCTTAATTCAATATTAATTGCTTTTACTGTTTTTACTTGCTGCGTATAATTCATATTCTGTTTTGTCGTTTATTCCTTCAAATATAAAGCATTGAGGACAATGCTTGGTTTGAGTTTGGGGGTGCAGATTCACTGCCAAGGCAGCAATCTACTGCCGCGGCCTTGCCAAAAAGGGAGTACTCTAGTGATTTTTTTAATATTTATGCTCCCCGCCTTACTTGAATTAACTGCTTACACTTTTGCACTACTCATCATCAGTATTGCCTTACTTTATTCTTTAAGGCTATAGATTTTTGGGACTTGTTGGATTATAGGAATTCTTTTAATGAACTTAGGTGATAAAGACTTAGATTTTTGGGACTTGTTGGATTATAGGAATTCTTTTAATGAACTTAGGTGATAAAGACTTAGATTTTTGGAAAGTAACTAGAGGTGCCTACCACCGGCTCTAGAAAGTCTCTTCTTCATGCTAGAGGTGCCCGAAATTGGCTCTAGTATGTGTTAAGGAATATTAAAAAGAAAGAAGGAACTTAGTGAAAAGAAAAACATAAGTCTTTGAGGTGCCCGAAACCGGCTCAAGATTTGGGGTTTGAAAAAGAAGAGAACACTTAACCAATGTCTATTTGTCTTGAACTTAGAGTTTATCTAAGAAAGCCTTTAATCAACTTATCCACAAAAACGCACACACTCACAATTCCTATAGTTTGTTTCTAGGTAAACCCTTGAGTAACCGAATGGTTAAGGCTTAAGAATAGGCCTAGTTATGGTGGGGAGAATAGATGGACATGTAAGACCAAGAGAGAGTAGAGTTCGGCAAATTGATGGTTTGCATTGCTTGAGGACAAGCAATAGTTCGAGTTTGGGGGTGTGATAAGTGCTCAACACACTATCACTTTTTACTCCTTTTATGGGCATTAATCATCAAATATACACCCACTTGGACCAATGCATGAACTCAATGTGATATATTTAGAAGTTATACTCATATAGATAATATTTACAGAAAAAGGTACATTTTACTGCGTTTTCATATCTGTGCAGGAAAACCAGTGCCGCGGCAGGGACAAGGCCGAGGCAGGACCTGATGCCGAGGAAGCACCAGAAAGACAGGAAGCAAGACTGTAGGCGATGGAAAGATAAAAATCCAAGGGACGTGTCTGGACTTAAAGCCCATGAATTGGAGCTGGCTAGCACAAGGAAAAGCCCAAAGGAAGACCACGCGGGAAAGCCTCCTTAGCCGAAGCAAACTTGGAAATATATTATTATTATGTACTTGACTTGTTCCCTACTCCAAGTTGTATTCTACTTAGGAAAGGTTTGCCCTAGGTCTAGCCTATATAAGGACCTAGCCACCCAATGTACAATATGCGAAATACCTAGGGAGAGAGCCGACTTCTACTCTTGTTTCTTTCCTCTCCATCATGTTCTAAACCTTCTTAGGGATTAGGTGAAGGTTGTCGAGTATTTGTGAGAGGAGATTGTACTTTGTCTTTGATTCAATGCAATAAAGTTATCAAGGTTTGCTTATCCTTTGTTATTCCTTGTTTTCACAATTGAGCTAGATTCACGAAAGAGGGTAAGTACGGTGTTTCAATCGCGAAATACTAACTCGGCCTAGGGATAGGTTAAGAGTTTTAGCGGCTAAAAGAAGTGTGAGATTGGTTGGTGAGTATAATTGGTTCACGCTGGGAGGTATCATCAAGGACTAGTCATCAACAACACTCTGACTTAGGGATAATTGGAGTCATCCAAGGACACTTTGCCGAACTTTGGTAAAGTCTACCCACGAGCAAGGGATTGCCGTGGCAGACAGTATTATCGCTGCCAGGGCAATAAACTGCAGTGCTGCCGAGGCAGTGATATACGATTGCATTGGACAAAGACAAGTCAATCAATTCCACAATACAACGCAACTGGATCCTAGCCCATCTCTCTCTACTATTTCAATCTTTTATTTTTATTTAGTTGTTTTAGTTTAGATAAATCAAATCAACTCACTTGTGTTCTTTACTTTTTCTACAGAACAAGAAGGTGAAGAAAACATATTAAGTATACTGGTCCCTGAGGAGACGATAACTCGATAAAATACTTATCACTTATTACTTGCGATGTGTCCACTTGCACTAAACGCGCACTTTTGACACGCGACACACAAACACAACACAAAGAAGATATTCAAGCTTAAGACAGGCTAGGCTTGCTATGGTATGATTTCACTGTTCTCCTAAATGCTACTGTTCCACTGGTTTACTAGTTCTCGACAGAGTTTACTGAAAATGCCTCCACTATCCCTAGTCAGAAGGCCTAACACTCGAAAATGCTAAGGCATTACCTTTCGGTCTCAACCCTAACACTCCTAATGTTGATAAAGTGCTACCCCTTTTAGTCGTTGAAACTCTACCTTATCCCTAAGGCAAGTTAGGATTCTGCTCCCGTAGCAAACCCATTGTTCAAGTTGGTCTAGCTTTGCCTATCCCTTTATCTAAGCTTCCCAAACCCCTTGATCTATGGCTACCTCCCGGTGCTCTTACAAACCAAGGTTTAGATAAAAATGTGTTAGCATTCTTGAACAAAACACAAAGTTAAACACTGGAAACAATAAACATCTATTAAAACAAGTAAAATCATTCAAAACAAGCCTTAGCCATACTAGTTTAGTTCATGGCTAGGTAAGAAAAACTATTCAACTTTCGTCCTTTGAAATACATATTCAACAACTTAGAAAAGAGGTAAACAAAGTGAAGAGGAAGGAAGTCTGAAACGCATGTGCCTTGAAGCTTTTCTTAGCTTGTCGCTCCTCCCGAAGTCGCAAAAATCCCTTGCTTGAAGCTCTCCAACAATGGTGGCTTGGCTAGAGGTTGAAGACGAAGGAAAGTGCCCTCCTTTCTTCTTTCTTCTCCCTCGTGCTCCCTTAAAGCTCCCTCCTTTTGTGGCTCTTTTAGCTACTGATTTTTTCCCTTATCCTGCTCAGCATGTTTGTAGAAGGAGGCTTGGCCTTGTATTTATAGGAGGCTTCTAGGGTTTGGTGCCCTAAAGATTAATTACAAGGGAATATCCCTTAACATTTACTGCAGCAAATGGCAGTAGACTGCAGGTCTACAGTAGTGGTGCAACGCCTGCCAAGAAGAGGTGCAGCGTATGTAGAGGAGGTGCAATGCCTGCATAGCAGGTGCAGCTGGCCTGGAAAACGCGTGAGGACAGTGGGCTGCATGTATGTCCTTTCTTCCGTTCTATTTTGTCCGCCCACCATGCTGTAGCATCCTTGAAGTCCGATCCAACACTATAGAAATATGCTATAGCATCTCTTCCGGTCATTCAACTTTGCTCCAGCATCTGCACAAAATCACCAACAAAATACCCTTCAAAGCAGCATCTTTAAAATAAAAATAAAATAAAATGAAAACCTAATCTAGATGCAAATGCAGATAAATGCAATGAAATGCAATGCAAATGATCTTGAAATCAAACAAAACCTTAAGTAAAAGGGTATAAAATATACGCTTTTTAGAGCGTTAACAATTTTTAAGAGAGTAAAACTTAAAAACTTATGTACGAGTATAGGGAGTTTTTTTAACACCTTCCCTACACCCCGAAACCTCTGTAAAATAGATTTAAAACACTGTCGAAGCAGCCCAGTCTCATAAATCACTCACCGATAACCATTTCTTGCTCGACAAGTCACTGGTTCGATCAAAAACTCCTTCAAATGTGATCCTCTAATTCTTTCCCTGTTTCAAGCATCAAAAACTATGGATTTAGTGCTCCTAATCTCACAAAACAAATCCCAAGTTGGACTCCCCAAACAAAATCCCTTAAACCTATCAAAACCTTAACCGAAACCAACCAAACTTTTCTTAAACCTTTAGTCCAGGATTAGTTATTTTAAAAAGACATTATAAAAATCCTAAAACATTAAAAAAACATCCATTTAGGATCCAAAAACAGTGAGTAAAAACCCTTGAAAGAAAATTATGGTTTTTGACCAAAAACCATTTTTTTAAACCAAAAGATTATAAACATTTTTACCAAGCCGATAACTTAGGAATTTCAGTAAATAACCTTTTTAAAATCAGAGTATTGAATGATTCCTACCTCCAATTCTGACTCAACCAACTTCCATGGGTTTTGAAGAAGAAAAACAAGTGAAAACTTGAATTATTGAAGAAGAAAAGTTAAGTAAATTAATCCAAACAAAAATAATTGAAAATGAATTGATTTTACCTTGAAAAGAAGGTTGTTATCTTCCTTGGGAAGAGGAAAAACGAAAATAATAAAATAAAGGTTTAGGTTTTGATATCAAATAGGTTTTTTGGAATTAAATCAAGTAATTTATGTTTTGTGTTTTAAAATCTTGGGTTAAGAGTTAATTAAATAGCCCGTGTAAGGTTTAGTCCAACTATAATTAGGATTGGATTAATGCACCTTAAAGATTCAAAGTTTTGGCTTAGTTTATAAAATTATCTTTAAGTTTTTAATTTTTGCAAAATAGTCACTAATTTCAAAATCTTATGGATTCAAGGGTAAATTTTTGAAATTGAGTTTAAAAAGTCAAATATATATATTTATTTAGGATTTTAGGATAATTTTCCATAATTTATTTCGATCAAAAAATTTTTTTTAAGGATTCAATCTCGAACTAGGCTTATCCGGCTAAACATGCCCACTAACTTATAAGCCCATTTTTGGGGCGTTACATTATCAACCAATTCACTATGAATTGACACCTTTTTACTGGTTCAAGGGATAATCGTTACAATCCTATCTTTTGGACTTTGCTAAGATAGAACCAACTCTAGTTTTTATTTAGACTAAACAAAGAAAACCTCACAAGGTGGGTGTTTACAAGAATTAAGCTCACAAGAGTGTAAAGAATAAAAACAATTAAAACACTCTCTATACACTATATACAAGAGAAATGAAGAAATAAGACTTGAAAGCAAACTTCTCTTTATCATGAAGCTTGGATATATTCTCTAACCATCTTCAAGTGTCCCAAGCTTGATTTTATTTTGTAGAATCATATTCTAGTCATTTATGACTGTTGGAGATGTTTTGGAGCCGTTGGGAAGTCATAAAGTTGTGCATTAATTTTTCACCTATACAGAGCTTTCGAAACCTTTACTAGAAGTTTCGAAATCTTACAAAAATATAGTCGTTATAGGATCAAGGTTTTGAAACCTTTACCAGAGGTTTCGAAACCTTTGCTAAGGTTTGAAGAAAAAGCCCATTTTGCCTGAGAGATTTCGAAACCTTAAGGGAAGGTTTCAAAACTTTCATTTAAAAACACAAGTTTGACTATTTTAAAAACGTTTCAAACACTTACAAAACCTCTTAAAAACTTATCAAACTTATTTTCATTTTTTTAACATAATAATCATTTTTGAATTTTTTTCAAATTAGTACAAAATATTTTTCAATTATTATATCAAAATCAATATCTCAACAATAGGTGAAGAGAGCATCAAATAAAGGTGGATCAATCGGAGCAACGAGACCATCTTCAACTGGTTCATCATCAATGTTGACTTGATTGGAAAGAATTTAGTTTTGAACCCATTCACCTTTAAAAAAAGGTAAATTTTATTTTTTATAGGGATCTCACATCAATAGGCTTAGTAAAGAGAACTGGAAGGTCAAAATAATAAATAATATGAAGCTTATAAAAGATGTGTCTAAGTATGGTTCCTTAAGAGATACTTTACAAGGTTAGTATGACGATTGTTAACAATATGGACCAACTCGATAAAGATGGTTACGACTAGATTTAGGACTTTTCTCTAACAAAGCAATGAAGAAAAATGTCATTCACTGTACGAATAGTGGACCACTTTTCACTAAATGAATAAAACCAATAAGTGATGAGAGGATGAAGGAAATATTCATAGGCTTTAAAAACTTTAACTAAACCACTATATGTTCTAGAAAAATATTTTCATCATCAATACCAATATTTTACAAATCCAAAAGATTGACTATTTTTTTTATAATCAAGAGATATAATTTATTCTATAACATAGGACTTAATAGAAATAATTTTAATTTTCTCTTGGTTTTAAACACATTGGGCAATAAAGTAAAATATATGAACAATGTTTTTAAACAATATTGGGATATTTAAAAAAGATATAAATTTTCATTCCCACATTAAATTAATTTATCAGAAAGCAAACTCTTCGTATCACATATAAACCAAATCAATAACTCATTCATTATAAATTTAAAATTTTGATATCTTTTAAAATGTTCTATAATTTGAGGGTTTTACGATTTATTAAAATAATAGACAAAAAAATTTAAGAAAGGTTAGATTCGGTATCATTGTTACTGTGTTGAAATAACTAGTGGTGGGATATTTTTTAGGTTTTTTTTTCTAGGAGTTCTAATAATTGGTTTTGATAAAACTTACAAAATGATTTTGATAAAACTTTCAAAATTCAAGCCACGAAACATATGTATGTAAATGTATCAAATTCAATTCAATAATCAAATTAGATAATAATCTATAATGTATATTTTAAAAATATATATTGATATAAGATATTTTTTTTGATAAATTTAAAACTTGAAAATCAAAAAATAAAATATACGAGTATCAATATATATTTAAATAAAAAATAATTTTGAATTTTTTTATAAAAACTTTAAAATCATGTATAGATAAAATCTTAAATATATAAAATATAAACCTAAAAACTGTATAAATATAAAAAATAAAATAATATAAAAATAATGTTTTTATCTTTAATAATAGATGAATGGATAAAAGAGGAGATGATTTTCACTAATCTTGATGATCAAAGCTTGGGTTTGATGTAATAAACAAAACCTCAAAAAAATATTTGATATAATTTGATGAAAAATAGAGAGTTATTTAAAGGGTGTATTCGTTTAATTTTCTTCAAAATAGATAGAGTTTCATAAAAACTGTAATATTAATCTTCTTTTTGTGAAAACCTTTATCTATTAGAAAATTTTCTATTCTTTCATACGAAGATCCAAGAACTTATTTCAAACCTAGTTTAGATATTTTGAATCTTCAAACTTGGGTGGTTATTCTACATATACTTCTTTATTTATAATACCATTTAAAAAAACAATTTTAATATATATTTGAAAAATCTTGAATTTATGATAACATTCAAAGGCAAGCAACATCCTAATAGTTTCTATTCTAGCTACAAATGCATATGTTTCATCAAAACCAATTCCTTCTTTTTTAAGTGTAACATTGAGAAATTAGTCTAGTCTTCTTTATCATTATGTTGTCATTCTCATCTACGACAAGCTTTTTGAAAACTTATAATGGCATCAAATATATGTTGCAATCGAGGTCACACAGTATTTTACTCCAAAATTTATTGTTAACGGTGTAGGAAATAGTTAAACTTCCTAGATATTTCAACTTTGACGGCAAATGGTTTAAAATTTTAGTAGTGTATCCTTCAATGAGAGTTACGGTTTTAAATTCTCTTAACTTTCTTTTTTGGATAAGATATCTTTCATGAACTTTACATAGTTGATATTTATAGAAGAGCTTTCACCAATGGAATATTAATGTGACGTTGCTTAACAACTTCTAGAAAATACTTAAACTATTGGTCCTGCTTATGGTTTTGAAATCTCGTTGTATATAGTGGTGACGAGTACACATATACTAGCACTATTGGATTTTCCAAAAAACTACGGCATTAGGTTTGATATTATTCTGTTTTTCAGTCTTAGTCTGCTTATCATCAATATTGCATCCTTGTTGATATTGGATCTAGCATTTTTTTGTCATTCATGTTGGCATAATAACTAGAACTAGTGTTGACATGATCATTGGTATGATCACCGCATCATCTATTTTAACTTTCTTCTTTCTTGTATTTGAGTGTGTTTGTTGGCATGAGCTTTTTATCTAGACTGGTTGATTGTTTGACAACCATCTCTACCTTGCATTGCTTACCATTTCATATAGAGTGATGGTCTTGTATTGCTCTTTCTCTTTGCATCGAGTATCTTCAGCGTCACTTAACAAAACACCTTGTGGTCGATTTTTAAGTGCATTAGCAATTTTCCCAAGTTATATTTTCATATTTATCACTTATGCTGCCAAACCTTGAATCATTACATCATTCTTCTCAAAATATTTTGTAAGATACCATCCTTGGTCAAACCTTTTCTCTTGATGAAAATTTTTAGTAGGATTCTGCAGCATGGTATCATTTTTCTGCCCCTGCATGGTTTGGCGGGACATTGTATTGATTGCCTCATTGCTTTTCCCATGCTAAGTTAAGATGTTGTCTCAAGCCTGCATTATAAGTATTAGAGTTAAGATTATAAAATTGACCAACATTTCCAAATTTTTTTACCAATTATGGTTTAACATGTCATTCATCCACGTGATGAGTGTCTTATAACCCCCTCGACACGTTCTAGGTGAAACCCGATTCGAACGAGCTACATGGGAAATAGTAGAGCAAATTTGAGAATACTTTCACTGATAAATGACCAGATTTTTACTTTTTATCTTGTCTAGATGCTTTATGGTTTCTATATGTACATGCATTCACTCCCTAGCGTTACATGCAATTCAGATCACAAAACTAGCCCGATTGTACAAAATACACAAAAAAGAAAAAAATGTATTTTTTTAAAAATTATGGACCATAAAATAGACTTTTATTGCTTTTAATTATTAATTATGAAAATTGGAGTTTTATTTAAATGGGTATTGTCGCGTGTCAAAAGTGCGCGTTTAGTGCAAGTGGACACATCGAAAGTAATAAGTGATAAGCATTTATCGGATTATCGTCTCCACAGGGACTGGTAGACTTAATATGTCTTCTTCGTCTTCTTGTTCTGTAGAAAGAAGTAGAATAAAACACAAGTGATTGAGTTTGGTTTAACTAAACTAAAATACTAAGGAAAGTAAAGAAATTGAATATTAGAGAGAGATGGGTCAGGATCCAGTTGCGTTGTATTGTGGATTTGATTGACTTGTCTCTGCTCAATGCAATCGTATATCACTGCCTCGGCAGCACTGCAGTTTACTGCCTTGGCAGCGACGATACTTGTCCGCCACGGCAATCCCTTGCTCGTGGGTAGACTTTACCAAAGTTCGGCAAAGTGTCCTTCAATGACTCCGCTTATCCCTAAGTCAGAGTGTTGTTGATGACTAGTCCTTGATGATACCTCCCGGCGTGAACCAATTATACTCACCAACCAATCTCACACTTCTTTTAGCCGCTGAAACTCTTAACCTATCCCTAGGCCGAGTTAGTATTTCGCAATTGAAACACCGTACTTACCCCTTTCGTGAATCTAACTCTCCCGTGTCTAGATAAATGGATTACTCACAAACTTCCCTCCCGGGCTTGAATGCAAGAACAAGGAATAACAAAGGATAAGCAAACCTTGATAATTTTATTGCATTGAAACAAAGACAAAGTGCAATCTCCTCTCACATACACTAAACAACCTTCACCTAAACCCTAAAGAAGCTTAGAACATAATGGAGAGGAAGAAAACAAGTTATGAATCGGCTCTTTCTCTCTAGGTATTCCGTCTATAATACATTGGATGGCTAGGTATTTATATAGTCTAAACCTAGGGCAAACCTTTCCTAAGTAGAATACAACTTGGAGTAGGGAGCAAGTCATGTACATAATTAAAATATTTCCAAGTTTAATTCGGCTAAGAGGGCTTTCCCGCGTGGCCTTGTCTTGGGCTTTTTCTTCATGCTAGCCAGCTCCGATCCATGGGCTTTAAGTCCAGACACGTCCCTTGGATTTTTATCTTTCCATCGCCTACAGTCTTGCTTCCTGTCTTTCTGGTGCTGCCTCGGCATCAGGTCCTGCCTCGGCCTTGTCGCTGCCGCGGCACTGGTTCTCCTGCACAGATAAAAAATGCCGTAGAACGTGCCTTTTCTGTAAATATTAACTCTGTAAGCATATCTTCTAAATATATCACATTGAGTATATGCATTGGTCCGATTGGGTGTAAATTCGGTGATTAATGCCAACAAAAGGTGTAAAAAGTGATAGTGCGTTGAGCACTTATCACACCCCCAAACTCGAACTATTGCTTGTCCTCAAGCAATGCAAACCATCAATTTGCCGAACTCTACTCTCTCTTGGTCTTACATGTCCATCTATTCTCCCCACCATAACTAGGCCTATTCTTAAGCCTTAACCTTTTGGCTACCCAAGGGTTTACCTAGAAACAAACTATAAGAATTGTGAGTGTGCGTTTTTGTTGACAAGTTTGATTAAAGGCTTTCTTAGATAAACTCTAAGTTCAAGACAAGTAGAATTTGGTTAAGTGTTATCTTCTTTTCTAAGCAACCAATCCTTGAGCCAATTTCGGGCACCTCAAGGATTGTGTTTTTCCCTTTTACTAATTCTTTCTTTCTTTCTTTTTGATATCCCTTAACGCATACTAGAGCCAATTTCGGGCACCTCTAGTATGAAGAAGAGTACTTCCTAGAGCCGGTGATAAGCACCTCTAGTTACTTTCCCAAAAATCTAAGTCTTTATCACCTAAGTTCATTAAAAGAATTCCTATAATCCAACAAGTCCCAAAAGTGTTTAGATTTCTTCCTATAGTAAGCTTCTAAGTTTTCATCCTTAAGTATCCTAAGGTTAAACCTTCTTAACAGGACCTAATCATGGTAAGGAGAAAGATTTCTATAGCCTTAAAGAATAAACTAAGGCAATACTGATGATAAACAGTGCAAAAGTGTAGGTAGTTAATTCAAGTAAGGCGGGGAGCATGAAAATTTTAAAAAATTCACTGGAATACTCTCTTTTTGGCAAGGCCTCGGCAGTAGATTGCTGCCTTGGCAGTGAATCTGCACCCCCAAACTCAAACCAAGCATTGTCCTCAATGCTTTCTATTCGAAGAAATAATCGGGCAACACAAATATGAAATAAGCAGCATATAAAGACAACAAAAGCAATTTATATTGAATTATGAGAAAAAAGAAAAATTTAAAGCGACTCCGAAGAGCTGCTTGTAACAATCTTTCTCCTCGGCCTTGCTGCCGATTGCTTTGTTCTTGGTGAGGGCGATGGTTGAGCTTTTGCTTGCCGGGGCGGTTGGACTCTTGTTGGTGGTGTCCGTTGCGTTAGGGACTCGACCTCTTCTCCTTCTTCCATATCGGCCATGTCTTCGGTCAGCATTATGTCCGTTCCACCCTCCATTGCCGTGGCTCCCCTGGTGTGGTGTGTACTTGGTCCGGCAGCGGTGGAGCTTTGGTGCACATAGGCATCTATATCAGCTGATAGACTGCCCATGATGATTGGGGATCGGGGTGGAGTGCTGAAGACTGCCCTCCGCTTGGATGGTCTTCTGTTGGCAGATGATGCCGCGGCAGAATACACTGCCCTGGATGGGCCGGCAGCCTTGTACTGTGGTTGAGGGTCCGCATGGAAGAACGACCTTGGTCCTCCCGGAGCTGGTGTAGTCTCGGTGTAAGGGGCGGCTGTGACAAACATATTGTTGGGAAACTCTGGAAATTGCTCCCCTTGGTCTGGAAAAGCGTGGAGCATCATCTGGGCGAGTGTGCCGTTGAAATCTCTTTGGTACTCCATGTACCTCTGTTGTCTAAGGTCCATCGCTGCCATCCTTTGCAAAATCTCCTGGTATGGGTCTGCTGCGGCAGAGGTGTGGGCAGTATCAGGTATGTCTGTCGTGTACTGGGCCCCGACAGCAGTATCAGCCGTGAACTGCTGGGGCGTTGCTTGGACTAGCTCCGCCTTCGTGATCTGCATGACTTTGTGACAAAAGTCCCTGGTCCATCCTCGCCTTTGGGGAGTGTATTCGTCCGTGTCTTCGATTGGCAAACCTGCGGCAACACATAAACCTGTGATCAAACATGGGAAATATAATGGTCCCCTATCTTTCTTACCGCATTCGTGAATTTCACGAAGGATGATCTCTCCACCATTGATGGTTCTTTTGTTGATGATCGATTGAATAAGCACCAATCGCCTCTGGTCCACCGTGCTGTTGTGGGACGTCGGGATGAGGCGTCTCTTGACAAAGGTATTCCACATCTTGGCCTCGGGCTTTAAGCTTTGTCTTGCTACAGATCCTCTACGGGTACTGGTTCCCATGGGGTATTCGCCTAACAAAGATCGTCTTTGATTAACTCGTAATCCTCGGCAGTGATGTCTTCTAAGAATTCAGCGTGAACATCTCTGTTTGGAGTGAGGTCGTAGAAGTCGTTGATGATCTCGGCATCTAACTGGAAAGGCCTGTCGCGGCAGTGAACAAAGAGGGAATCTTTGTTGGGCCCGTGCGTATAGAATTCCCGTACGATTGTAGCATTCGCCTGGGCAGGTTGGAGACAGAAAATTTCCCAATCTTGGTACTTGATTCTGTCAAAAAGATAATGCTCGATGCCATAGTTTTCATCATCTGAATGCTGGAAACCTTGCTCTTCCCACAATTGTCGGGCGATGAAAGATCGGTTGAAACGATCTTCAACATTGGCTGGTGATAACTCCGCAAAAAGGCTATATTTTAGGCCTTTTTACTTAAGTTATTGAGTGCCCTTAGGCTCATATAGGATCATGTAGTTGCATTTAGGGTCATAACATTGCATAAAGTCTTTTGGTTATGCCTTGGAATTTTCATATGGCAATAGGTGCTATTTCACGAGAAAGGTAGTTCTTTTTAGTGGTGTTGTGCAGGGAAGCAAAAACGGAAGTGAGGTAATTTGTCATGGCATTTGCAGAAGGATAGCAAAAGGAAAATGCCATGGAAAAGCTAGAGAACTCCTGGGCTGAGCTAAACGACAAAGAGATATTTTGATAAGAGTGCCAGCTGGTGCTACCATAGCCGCTCGGGACCACTACAGTTGGCTACAACCACCTCAGTAGGGGACCACTGCGATATTGCCTGTATACAAGCCACCTGGGTAGGGGACCACTATCACCTCTGCCAGTTCTGTAGAAATGCCAAGACAAAATGAGGGCAGAAATGGACTTTTACACATCTTTTAGGGTTTTTTACCCTCTATAAAAGACATGGTGACCTACACAAAAAAAAGGATTTTTTTAGATGCTTTTTAGAGGAACAACCAGAAAAGAGAGACCTTTGAGGTGGTCTTTTCGACGACGGAAAGCTTCCACCTTTCTCCTCCAAACTCCGGCCAAGGGGACCTCTATTGATAGAGCTCGAAGGGAGTGGTGTGCTAGGCACCCGAGAGGGTCTAGCACACCAAGGCATCCCATGGTGGTTGAAGAGCCGGCGGCAGTGCACACTGAGGGTGTCTTCTAGCCCTTCTTCCTTGCTTTATTTTGTTTATTTTTCATGAGGATGATTGTTAGATGTTTAAGATTTATGTGGATGATTTATCTTAACATTTAGCCCCACCATGTAGCTTTGTTTCGGTGGTTGCTTTTATGGATGACTATGTTTTATTTCTATTTAATATATTGCCTACTAAGTGTTTGTATATTTGCTTTTCTCATTGTTGGTAATTATTTAAGCATTGTAAGAGGCACGAGAGTGTCCCTTGTTTAGATACTTGTTAGAGTACTCGAGAGAGGCGTAACTATAGATCCTTAGATCATCCGAGAGGAGCTAAGGGAGGATCTACGTGAGCAATGGGTTCTAGACTGAAAATAGGGCCTAGTTGGATCCTAGAGCACTCGAGAGAGGCGTAGGTGAAGGCTTCAACGACTAAAAGGAGTGTGCTTTACCGATAGACTAAGGTATCATTCGCGTAACAGGCGAAAATACCATGGCATTTTAAAATATCAGGTTCCTATGACTCGAGAGAGCGGGACCACTTTAGAAACCTCTGTCGAGTAGGTATACACCGTAGTGGATATATGTTAGGTAGGGGTAAGGGGTAGGAAACCATAGAAGCCACCATCAGTCATTCCCGAGAGAGTTCATCAATAGAGGAGAAGTACAATATATTGTTTAACGTGTTCCTGCATTCTGTGTTTGCCTCCGCATTTACAACTTACTTTCATTGTTTTGCTTGTTAATAAGCGATCTCTCTGCTATTCACTCACACACCACCTCCATACATTCACCTTGCCATCATCATCCATACCATTTTGCCTTGGCATATTTTAGTTGCTTGTATTCTAGAATTACCATAGCATTTCCATTTTACACCTTCACCGAAGATAACCATTTTCTCTTGTTTATATCTCTACCTTTGTTTTCCTTTTTAGTTTGAGACAACCCTTTTTGTATTGGCAAATTTGACTGCATGCTTTACATAGATCCTCGTGGGAACGATACTCATTCACCCTATTATTACTTGTATGACTGTGTATACTTGCACATATATGTGTGTTCACATACATCATTTATAGCGCTACACAAAACACAACAAGTTTTTGGCGTCGTTGCCGGTGATCTATCTATCTATCATCTAGAGTAAAGGTTGTCATTTTGTCTTGACATTTTTGTTTTGCTTAGTTTATTTTTGTTAGTTCTATTTGTTTTTCTTTTCATTGCATGTCCAGACGGTCTACTGACGGACCTCTCTATCCTATAGTGCCTGAAATTGAGCGTTTGTTTCGTCAAAGAAGGCGTACTCAGCATAGAGACATGAACCCACCACCAGTTCAAGACCCAGTAGTTCAAAATGCCGGGGTAAATCAGCATGTTGTTGCACCTCGACCGAGAGCTATTAGAGACCATTTAAATCCTATCTTGGATGATCTTAATCCTGGCATCGTGGCACCAGAAATTACAGCTACACATTTCGAACTTAAGCCAGTTATGTTCAACATGCTTAACTCGATTGGGCAATTTGGAGGAATAGCGCATGAAGATGCAAGGCAACATATCAGGGCATTTTTAGAAGTTTATGACTCATTCCGTCAACAAGGAGTTCATGAGGATGTGTTGAAGCTCAAGTTATTTCCTTATTCTCTATGTGGTCGAGCAAGGGGATGGTTGAGTGGAGTACCATCCGGATCGATGGAGTCATGGTCTGATCTATGCAAAAGCTTTTTTGCTACGGTATAATTCTCCGAATCTCAATACTCAACTTAGAAATGACATTGCTTCTTTTCGACAAGGTGACGACGAGTCGATGTGCGAATGTTGGGATCGATATAAGGGACTGCTGCGCAAGTGTACAAATCATGGATTTCAAGATTGTACTCAAGTTGTGATGTTTTACAACGGAGTCAATGCACCAACTAGGATGATGCTAGATGCCTCGGGAAATAGAACTTTGTTAGACAAATCACCCGAGGAGGCATTTGACATTCTTGATAGAATTGCCAACAATGACTATCAATTTCCTTCTACGAGACTTGGAACCGGGAGGAAAGCACAAGGGACATTTGATCTTGATGTGAAAGACTCATTATCCGCCCAACTCTCGGCTATCACCAACATGTTGAAGAGCATTCAACGTTCCAATGAAGTAAAGGAAGTAAAGATGGCCAGTTTAGCATGTCTATTATGTCATGGCAATCATCAAGAGAGTGAGTGCCCAGGAAGCCATGAAACAACTAATTATGTGAGCAATTTCAACCGAAGCAACAACAATCCCTACTCGAACAACTACAATCCAGGATGGAGACAACATCCAAATTTTTCATGGGGAAACCAAGGACCTAGCAATCCTAATCCCCTAGTGCGAAACCAAAATCAGCATGAGCCCCAAAATTTTCAACCGAATATGCCCTGGCATAATCAAAGCAAGGGGGCTGCATCATCATCTAATACCAGTTCTTTGGAGGCAACAATGCGAGATTTTATTCTAAGTACCAAGACGATGCTTCAAGAACATACAACTGCCATCAAGAACCAAGGTACTCTACTGCAAAGCCACAGTGCTTCGTTGCGAAATCTGGAGAGTCAGGTTGGCCTGGACGTTTGCCGAGTGATACTGAAGTCACTAAGCCACATGGTAAAGAGCATTGTAGCGCGATCACACTCAGAAGTGGTACTCAACTTAATCAGCAAGATAAGTTTGGGGGGAAGAAGTCTAATGATTCCCTACCAGAACCTGTGCAAGAAAGAATGTCTCAGCAAAATCTCGAGGAAAAGGACCAGGAGGAAGGTTTGACAAAGGAACCTGCCGATGGAGCGAGCAAAAATACCACGGCAAAAACGGTTCCTACACCACCTGTAGAAGAAGTTAGACCCCCTCACCCTTTCCCCAGAGGCTGAAGAAGCACAATGATGAAGTTCAATTTAAGAAGTTTGTGGACAAGTTGGATCAGCTATATATAAATGTCCCACTATTGGAGGCAATTGACCAGATGCCCACCTACGCTAAATTTTTGAAGGAGATAGTCACGAAGAAGCGTAAAGTGGAGAAGTTCGAGACAATTTACCACGGCAAAAGAATATTGCTCTGCTTTGAGTAACTTACCATCAAAAAAGAAGGATTCAGGCAGCTTCATTATTCCTTGTGCCATTGGAGAAAAGTTTTTTGGGAAAGCACTCTGTGATCTTGGATCCAGTGTAAATCTGATGCCCAAGTCAATTTTCGTGAAGCTTGGCATGGGAAATGCGAGGCCCACATCCGTCATCTTGTAGCTAGCCGATTGTTCCCATGTGAGACCCGAGGGGAAGATCGAAGATGTCATAGTGAGGGTGGACAAGTTCATTTTTCCAGCCAACTTCCTCATACTTGATTGCGAGGCTGATGCTAATACACCCATCATCTTAGGGAGGCCTTTCCTAGCAACCGGTCGCATTCTCATTGATTGTGAGAAGGATGAGCTTACAATGCGAGTAGCAAATCAAAGATTGATCGTGAACATCAACAATTCTCTCAAGTACATGGATGATTCTGAAGAATGCGGAGCATTTTGGAAGCGGATTATGAGCAATCTACAGCAGCTGATCAATTTTGCCACAACAATTTCGTGCAACTGGATGAGTATGAAGAGCTCACGAATGAAGAAGAGGAAGAAGCTAGTGAACCTTCATTGGAGGAGCATCAATCTAGTCTGCTGATAGCTAGAAACAATTCGATCTTTGAGCCTTTTGATTTCGAGGAATTCAGTCCTCCTAAGCCTTTATTACTCGATGCACCGAAGCTGGAACTAAAAATTTTGCCACAGCATTGAAATATGCCTATCTGGGTAAAGACGATACCCTGCCTGTTATTATTTCTGCGAACTTAAACGTTGATCAAGAGAGAAGTCTACTTGCTATTTTGTCACAGCATAAACGAGCAATAGGATGGACCATGGCAGACTTAAAGGGAATTAGTCCTACCATCTGTATGCATAAGATACTTCTGCAAGAATGTCATGGCAAATCCGTTGAGCCACAGTGTAGACTCAACCCCATCATGAAGCAAGTTGTTATGAAGGAGATCCTTAAATGGCTTGATGCTGGAGTAATTTACCCAATATCGGACAGTTCATGGGTAAGCCCGGTTTAGTGTGTACCAAAGAAAGGAGGCACGACCGTGGTGAGCAATGAGGACAATGAGCTATTGCCGACGCGAGTAGTGACCGGATGGAGGATTTGTATGGACTATCGTAAGCTCAACAAAGCTACGAAGAAGGACCACTTTCTTCTACCCTTCATCGACCAAATGTTAGATCGCTTGGCGGGCAAAGCTTACTATTGTTTCTTGGATGGATATTCGGGTTATAATCAAATAGCTATCGCACCGGAGGACCAAGAGAAGACCACTTTCACTTGTCCTTATGGCACTTACGCTTTTTGAAGGATGCCTTTTGGATTGTGTAATGCCCCGACAACTTTCCAGCGCTGCATGCAAGCTATCTTCTCCGATATGGTTGAAGACTCTATTGAGATTTTTATGGATGACTTTTCTGTTTCTGAAGACAGTTTCCAAAAATGTCTTGGCAATTTAGCAAGGTCCTGAAGTGATGTGAAGAGGCTGGCCTTGTGCTAAATTGGGAGAAATGTCACTTCATGGTGACGGAAGGTATTGTGTTGGGCCATAAGATCTTACACAAAGGCATTGAGGTAGACAGAGCTAAGATCGAAGTGATCGAGAATCTATCACCGCCGAAAAATGTCAAGGGCATAAGAAGTTTTCTTGTACACGCGGGATTTTACCGGAGATTCATCAAAGATTTCTCCAAGATCTCCAAGCCCTTGTGCATGTTGTTGCAGCAGAACCAGCCTTTTGTGTTCGATCAAAAATGTCATGACGCTTTTACAGAGCTAAAGAAAAGCCTGATCGCTGCACCAATTGTTGTTCCCCCAGATTGGACACTACCGTTCAAGCTGATATGCGATGCGAGCGACTACGCCGTGGGAGAAGTCTTGGGGCAGCGTCAAGGTAAAATTTTTCATGTTGTTTATTATGCTAGCCATACTTTAAATGATGCACAACTTAACTATACTACCACCGAGAAAGAGCTACTTGCCGTGGTATTTGCATTTGACAAGTTTAGGTCATACTTGATAGGCACTAAGGTCATTGTTCACACTGATCACTCAACAATTAAGTACTTAGTGACTAAAAAGGATGCCAAACCTAGGTTCATTAGATGGATACTGCTGTTGCAAGAATTTGATTTAGAAGTGGTAGATAGGAAGGGCAACGAGAACCAAGTTGCTGATCATCTTTCTAGGCTAGAAGATAACCTGGAATGTCATGACAAAATTGATATACATGATGAATTTCCTGATGAGAAAATTCTTTATGTCACGGCAATTCCGTGGTACGCTGACCTTGCTAATTTTCTCGTTAGTGGTGTTTTGCCTTTTGACATGACTAGATAGGGAAGGAAGAAATTCAGGCATGACGCACGATCATATTTCTGGGATGAACCGTATCTGTTCAAGCATTGTGCCGATCAAATCATCCGAAGATGTGCGCCGGAAGAAGAGCAACGTGATATTTTGCATCACTGTCACATAGGCCCATGTGGAGGTCACTTTAGAGGAATGAGGACTGCTGCAAAAGTCCTCCAATCAGGTTTCTATTGGCCGACATTATTCAAAGATGCCCAGGCATTTTACCAAGCCTGCGACCGATGTCAGAGAACTGGGAATATTTCCAGACGGCATGAAATGCCACGACAAAATATATTGGAGGTCGAGTTATTTGACGTATGGGGCATAGACTTTATGGGACCATTCCTATCCTCATTTGGAGATCTATACATCCTTTTGGCGGTAGACTATGTGTCTAAATGGGTTGAAGCCATTGCAACACCAAGGAACGATGCAAAGACAGTGCTTAAATTTCTGCATAAGCACATTTTCACAAGATTTGGTGTGCCAAGGGCTATCATCAGTGATGAAGGTACCCATTTTGACAACAAGTTAATTGCCAAGGCATTACAAAGATATGGGGTGCGACACAAAATTGCCACGGCATATCATCCTTAGACCAATGGGCAAGCCGAGGTTTCAAACCGTGAAATCAAGCAAATTTTGGAAAGAGTGGTGAATCTAAGAAGGAAAGATTGGTCATCAAAGCTTGATGAGGCGTTGTGGGCGTACCGAACAGCTTTCAAAACCCCACTAGGGATGTCACCTCCCGGTCGAACTAGAGCATAGGGCTTATTGGGCAATCAAGAAACTCAATTTGGACGCCGATTTAGCTGGTGAGAGAAGACTTCTAGAGTTGAAGGATATGGAGGAATTCAGGACCCAAGCTTATGAGAATGCTAAACTCTACAAGGAGCGAACCAAGCGATGGCATGATCAAGCGATTTTGCCACGGCATTTTCATGCGGGACAACAGGTGCTCCTATTCAACTCAAGGCTGAAGCTCTTCCCTGGGAAGCTGAGATCGTGGTGGTCTGGGCCATTTGAAATTCACCATGTGTATCCCCATGGAGCTGTAGACATCAAAAATCCGGACAATGGGACAATTTTCAAAGTTAATGGCCAGCGTCTGAAGATCTACACTGGAGCCCATGTGATGATAAACCTACCGCATATCTGATAGATGCATGACATACTGAAATGTCATGGCATTTTCAGTTTACTCCTGTTCATAAATAAATAATCTTCGAGTTTGTTTTTATTTGCTTTCATTTGTTTAATCCTTTTTAATCCGTTCTTTTATTTTTATTAGGTTATTATACACCCTTGGAGGCGGACGGCTGAAGGAAAAAGAACGAGAAGAGTAGAAAACCCTACTTAGAAACTTTGGGCGGCAAAAGACAAAAAAGGAGGAGCCTTTTTAATCTTTTAATTTGAATTTCAAAACCAACCCTTCTCTCTCCTATTAAAACCTGACACCTTTATCACCACCCACCAATTAACCCCCTCCACACGTCTCTAGCCCACACCCCCCACTAGGAAACAAATAAAGGTTTCACCTTTATTTTCTTTAACCTTCATCTTCTTCTTCTTCAAACCCTCTCCATAGCCGAAACCCCCCCTCCTCCATTAAAGAAAAGTTTCAAGCTTTCTTGCTTTCTCTCCTTACTTTTCACTCAAAGATGATACGTACAAGACCTTTAGGATCCGCACCACCCCCTCCTCCCGTTTTTGTGGACCAAGCAGCGGAAGAAAGATTCAAAAGCTTCAAAAACCGAAGGATTTTGTTCGAACTAGGCTTCAATCTCTCCGATGAGATGGGATCAGAGGTAAAAGATGTGGTGGCGCAACACCATTGGGAGAAGTTCGCCGCACATCCAGGCTCCGTCAACGCAACAATAGTGCACAAATTTTACGCCAATATCCATAGCCCGGACCAAAAATCTGTTTATGTCCGAGGCAAAAATATTCACTTCACCAACACCGCTATCAACCGATTCTTCAAGATTCCCCAAGGAGTGGACCGCCGCACCAAAAAGGAAGAGGAGGCTGATTATGAAACCTACCAAGGAATGAAGGAAGATTTGTGTTTGCCCGGGACAGAATGGAATGGTCAACAAGCAGCACGGCGCACGGTGAACCGAGAGTCTCTACTTCCCAACGCTCGGTTGTGGAGCCACTTTATTCGATACAAGTTGATGCCTACCTTGCATCATACCACTGTAAGTTTGCCCCGCCTTATGTTGTTGTGTTCTATTTTATTTGGTTGCCCCATGGATGTAGGGAGGATTATTTTGCAAGAGACGCACGCATGTTGGAAGAGACCCAAGAGCACCCTTGTGTTCCCAAATCTGATCACGGCTTTGTGCCGGAAAAAGGGTGTCCCAGAAGATCCGTACGATGAAATTTTAGAAGGCATGAAAGGGCTTTTGCCCGAGAAGGTGACTGCCTTAATTGGAAGCGTAGATGAGCAGCCAGAATCTTCTCACGCTGTTGCTACTAGAGGAAGAGCTCCATTCTATAAGGATGAAGCAATGGAGCTGTCCAAGAATGCCCTGGCAAAAGTGGATGACTTGTCCAAAGATCTCAAAGAATTTTTTCTCTACACGAAGCAAAGAGACGAAGTCATCAAAGCTTACCTGGCAGAGCTGCTTCCTCCTCTCGATCAAGAATTTCCCGCTTTCCTGGACTCAATATTGCCCACTGCAAAAGAAAATGCCACGACATTTATAGTTGCTTCAACTCCGACCAAGCGAGCTGCACCTGATCTAAATCAGGTACCATCCCCAGCTGAGCCGTCAGAGGAGGCACGACCAACAGAGCCGGAGAACGAGGAACAAGCCCCAGAAGCGCAATCACCAACACAAGAACAAACTCCTGAAAATGTCACGACATTTTCAGAGGAGCAAGCCCAGACTCAAGATCAGCCGGACCCCACTGCTGAAAAAGAAAAGGAAGTCGAGTTTATTTCTTCACTTTTCGAAGACCTGCTCGCACTGCCAGAACAACAACAAGAAGAACACCACCTAGCAGCTCCGACAGTTGAATCACAAATGCCCTCTCCTCAGAGAAAGAAATCGAAGCGCAAACTCAAACTGTCGGCTGGGAAGCTCCCAACCCCACCTTCAGTTGCTAGCAAATCAAAATCACGGGGAGACGATGAAGAGACTGACCCTGAAGTCAGCCCACCCCCGTTGAAGCGCCGAACCTCGCGTCGAATTACCACCACATCGCCCAAGTAGCCAAGGTACATCTCATTGCATTTCATTCACTTGCATTGCATAACATATAGTTGAATTTTTAGATGCATTGAGGACAATGCTTGCCTCAAGTTTGGGGGAGGTATCGTTCTCAACTCTTTTTCATGTGCATGATAGCTGCAGTTGTAGAAAAATGCCATGACATTTGTAAAAGTTTAGGTTAAGTTTTTAGTGTTATAGTTAGTAATGCCCGATGATGATATTCCTTATATGGCCAATATTGAATTGAATGCGTGACTTGGGATTTGAATAGAACCTGCCTTAGAATTTGGTTGGTCATGATAATTTTATCGTTACACGAGTGTATGTTCTCCATGCTTAGGAAAGTTAGAAAAAATTTTATAGAATGAAAACTTGAATAGCTTAGCATGCTTAAATGAATTTTGATGTTAATAGAGAACCCCCAATAGTTAGTATGAGAAGTTGAAAATAAATGCCTGGACATATCTGTATAGGGATACTCCGCTATGACATGACATTTCCGCATTTCCATGTGCATATGAGTTACTGAAAGAGGCACAGGGTGACGCTACACTTTTAACTTGCCATGGCATTGCCTGGATACTGCGTTTAAATAAATGACAGCTATGGTATGAGTAGAAGGTAGTGTGACAGGCTGGCTCCTCTCGTAGCAGTATGTTAGCGTATATATATATATATATATATATATGGGGAGTATTAAAAATATGCTTTAATGAACAAACATGCCTTGCTAGAATAGTGAACATTCCTTAGAATTTTTCTAAGTTAACTAAGCATAGATTAGATACACTCACTAATGCACACACACACTCACATTCGACCTGGTCCTAAGGTAGTGTTCTTGCAATTTCCGTGAGTCTTATATGTTTATGCCATGACATTTTCTGAGGGCTGAAACTCTGACCTATTGCTAGCCTAGATTTCGAATTTGTCATGACATTCATTCTCTGCTAGCTGCTATCCATTGCTTAAGGACAAGCAATAGCTTAAGTTTGGGGGTGTGATAACTCCGCAAAAAGGCTATATTTTAGGCCTTTTTACTTAAGTTATTGAGTGCCCTTAGGCTCATATAGGATCATGTAGTTGCATTTAGGGTCATAACATTGTATAAAGTCTTTTGGTTATGCCTTGGCATTTTCATATGGTAATAGGTGCTATTTCACGAGAAAGGTAGTTCTTTTTAGTGGTGTTGTGCAGGGAAGCAGAAACGGAAGTGAGGTAATTTGTCATGGCATTTGCAGAAGGATAGCAAAAGGAAAATGCCATGGAAAAGCTAGAGAACTCTTGGGCTGAGCTAAACGACAAAGAGATATTTTGATAAGAGTGCCAGCTGGTGCTACCATAGCCGCTCGAGACCACTACAGCAGGCTACAGCCACCTCAGTAGGGGACCACTGCCATATTGCCTGTATGCGAGCCACCTGGTTAGGGGACCACTGTCACCTCTGCCAGTTCTGCAGAAATGCCAAGACAAAATGAGGGCAGAAATGGACTTTTACACATCTTTTAGGGTTTTTTACCCTCTTTAAAAGACATGGTGACCTACACAAAAAGGGGATTTTTTTAGAGGCTTTTTAGAGGAACATCCAGAAAAGAGAGACCTTTGAGGCGGTCTTTGCGGCGGCGGAAAGCTTCCACCTTTCTCCTCCAAACTCCGGCCAAGGGGACCTTCATTGATAGATCTCGAAGGGAGTCTTCCAGTCCTCCTACCTTGCTTTATTTTGTTTATTTTTCATGAGGATGATTGTTAGATGTTTAAGATTTATGTGGATGATTTATCTTAACATTTAGCCCCACCATGTAGCTTTGTTTCGGTGGTTGATTTTATGGATGACTATGTTTTATTTCTATTTAATATATTGCCTACTAAGTGTTTGTATATATGCTTTGCTCATTGTTGGTAATTATTTAAGCATTGTAAGAAGCACGAGAGTGTCCCTTGTTTAGATACATGTTAGAGCACTCGAGAGAGGCGTAACTATAGATCCTTAGATCATCTGAGAGGAGCTAAGGGAGGATCTACGTGAGCAATGGGTTCTAGACTAAAAATAGGGCCTAGTTGGATCCTAGAGCACTCGAGAGAGGCGTAGGTGAAGGCTTCAACGACTAAAAGGAGTGTGCTTTACCGATAGACTAAGGTGTCATTCGCGTGATAGGCGAAAATACCATGGCATTTTAGAATATCAGGTTCCTATGACTCGAGAGAGCGAGAACACTTTAGAAACCTTTGTCAAGTAGGTATACACCGTAGTGGATATATGTTAGGTAGGGGTAAGGGGTACAATATATTGTTTAACGTGTTCCTGCATTCTGTTTTTGCCTCCGCATTTACAACTTACTTTCATTGTTTTGCTTGTTAATCAGCGATCTCTCTGCTATTCACTCACACACCACCTCCATACATTCACCTTGCCATCATCATCCATACCATTTTGCCTTGGCATATTTTAGTTTCTTGCATTCTAGAATTGCCATTGCATTTCCATTTTACACCTTCACCGTACATAACCATTTTCTCTTATTTATATCTTTACCTTTGTTTTCCTTTTTAGTTTGTGACAACCCTTTTTTTATTGGCAAATTTGATTGCATGTTTTACATAGATCCTCGTGGGAACGATACTCACTCACCCTATTATTACTTGTATGAATTTGTATACTTGCACATATATGTGTGTTCACATACATCATTTATAGCACTACACAGAACACACCAGTTGGGGCAAATCTTCTGTAGGTTGCCATCAAGATTGTGAGATGATTTCTTGAAGGTTTTCTTGAAAAGAATCTGGAATTTCACGAATAATTGTTAGTAGGCAGAGAGTAATGTGAGAGGAAGATTGTTAAGAATGCTAAAGAAAACAAGAATGCAAAAGTGAATAGTTCAAGAGGAAGGGGTTTCTTATATAGGCCTCGGCCTTGTGACCGTTTGGATCCACTAGCCGTTTTGTATCCGTTTCCTTTTTCTTCCGTTTCCTTTTCTGCCGCGGCAGGAGTCTCGACAAACTAGCCGTTACACTGTTCTGCCTGTTGAGACTGTTGTGGCCCTGACACTGTTTTTTTGCCTCCGTAGAGTTCCTGATGTAAACTACTTCTCCTTTATTCTTGCTTATTGTCCTAAATAGAATTTAAACAGACAAAAAGAAAAATACTTAAAGAAAAAAAATTAAAAAAATAAAAATAAAAATAAAATAAACTAAACTAATCCTAATATAATAGGATAAGGAAAGAGGGAGGAGATAATGTTACTGGTGGAGTGCATGCAAATGCATCTCCCAAAATTATTCTCTCTCGTTGGCCCGAATTGTCAATGAGTTGTTGGCCACTCCCTTTTGCTGTGTTTTCATCCACTTTAAGCTTGATCTTTTTACCAAATAATCTGCCGAGCAGACTGCTGAGGCAGGATATTTTGGTGTCTACTGTGTGGATGGCCTTACACTCCTCTGGATCATCATATTTTTTTAAGTTGTGGAATGCATCGAGTTTGACTTGTTGGTCATTGACCCGCATTGTCAACTCTCCTTTTTCCACGTCAATTAGGGTGCGTCCAGTTGCAAGGACAGGTCTCCCCAGGATGATCGGTGCATTATCATCTACTTCACAATCAAGGACAAGAAAGTCAGCAGGAAAAATAAATTTGTCGAAACTTACCAGTATGTCCTCGATTTTGCCTTCGGGTTGCACATAGGATCGATTCGCTAGTTGGAGCATAACTGTTGTAGGTTTTGCCCTTCCTATTCCAAGCTTTTGGAAGACTGATTTGGGCATTAGATTGATGCTTGCTCCAAGGTCGCATAGGGCCTTACCTTCATAATTTTTACCTATCGCATAAGGTATAATAAAGCAACCAGGATCCTCAATTACGATGGCATGCGATTATGTAGCATTGCCATGCATCCCTCGGTAGCAGACACTGTTTCAAACTCACATATGCGATTAACTAGCATTGCCATGCATGCGATTATCTCTAGTGTTTTAATGGTCGCTTCTTGATTTTGCAACCTCATCTCAGTCCTATTCATAAAAGCGTCTGTTCTTTTGATGAATTTACTGTTCTTTGCCATGTATGACTCTATTTTCATCATAAAGGCTTTAAGCTTGTTCTCCAACGAACTTACCGATTGCTGCTACGGCATTGACTGCTGGGCCTGCTGCGGCGACAATTGTTTCATTGTTTGCTGAAATCCTGAAGGTTGGGTGATTGGGTTTAAGGCATTGTTAGGGTTGCTCCATGATAGGTTTGGATGTCTCTTCCATGAGGGCCTGTATGTGTTGGACATCATATTGTTGCGGTTGTAGTTCCCAACATACATACCGGTTTCTTGATTCATGCAATCAGAGGAACTATGGTTATCTCCACGTAAGTCACAATAAGAATCAATTACCTTGACCTCACGGGTATTTTGTTGTAATTGTAGGTTTTGCACCATCTTGGTAAGAGAGGCCAATTGTGCTGCCACTGAACTCGATGTGTCTAATTCATTTACCGTGGCTTGGCGTCTTACTCCTCCTCGCCTAGATGTAGGAAATTGAAAATCATTTTTCGCGAGTTTGTTTAGTATCTCGATAGCTTCCTCATGTGCTTTATCAAGGAGTGTTCCGTTTGCCGAGGCATCTAACATTATCCTTGTCTGGGCATTCGTGGCATTATAAAACATGGTCACTTGTGTCCATAAGGGAAATCCATACAAAGGACACTTGTGCAGTAACTCCCTGTATCGCTCCCATGCCTCGTACATTGGTTCGTCATCTGCCTGTCGAAAAGAAGTGATTTCATTACGAATTCTATCATATAGGTTTGTAGGATTAAAACGGGTAATAAAATCACGACAGAGTTCACTCCAAGAACCAATAGATCCTGCTGGAATGCTATTTAGCCAAGTTTTCGCCCTATCCCTCAGTGAATAGGGGAATAGCTTCAATCGCAAGACATCTTCATGGACTCCATGGATTTTGAAAGAGTTGCAAATTTCCACGAAGGACTTAAGGTGCTGCTGTCGCGTGTCAAAAGTACGCGTTTAGTGCAAGTGGACACATCGCAAGTAATAAGTGATAAGTATTTTATCGAGTTATCGTCTCCTCAGGGACCGATATACTTAATATGCTTTCTTCACCTTCTTGTTCTGTAGAAAGATAAAAACACAAGTGAGTTGATTTGATTTATCTAAACTAAAATAACTAAATAAAAATAAAGGATTGAAATAATAGAGAGAGATGGGCTAGGATCCAGTTGCGTCGTATTGTGGAATTGATTGACTTGTCTCTGTCCAATGCAATCGTATATCACTGCCTCGGCAGCACTGCAGTTTACTGCCTTGACAGCGACAATACTGTCTGCCGCGGTAATCCCTTGCTCGTGGGTAGACTTTACCAAAGTTCGGCAAAGTTTCCTTGGATGACTCCGCTTATCCCTAACTCAGAGTGCTGTTGATGACTAGTCCTTGATGATACCTCCCGGCGTGAACCAATTATACTCACCAACCAATCTCACACTTCTTTTAGCCGCTGAAACTCTTAACCTATCCCTAGGCCAAGTTAGTATTTCGCGATTGAAACACCGTACTTACCCCTTTCGTGAATCTAACTCTCCCGAGCTTAGATAAATGGATGATTCACAATATCCTCTCCCGAGCTCAATTGTGAAAACAAGGAATAACAAAGGATAAACAAACCTTGATAACTTTATTGCATTGAATCAAAGACAAAGTACAATCTCCTCTCACAAATACTCGACAACCTTCACCTAATCCCTAAGAAGGTTTAGAACATAATGGAGAGGAAAGAAACAAGAGTAGAAGTCAGCTCTCTCCCTAGGTATTTCGCATATTGTACATTGGGTGGCTAGGTCCTTATATAGGCTAGACCTAGGGCAAACCTTTCCTAAGTAGAATACAATTTGGAGTAGGGAACAAATCAAGTACATAATTAAATATATTTCCAAGTTTATATTCGGCTAAGGGGCTTTCCCGCGTGGTCTCCTTTGGGCTTTTCCTTGTGCTAGCCAGCTCCAATTCATGGGCTTCAAGTCCAGACACGTTTCTTGGGTTTTTGTCTTTCCATCGCATACAATCTTACTTCCTGTCTTTCTGCTGCTGCCTCGGCATCAGGTCCTGCCTCGGCCTTGTCTCTACCTCGGAACTGGTTCTCCTGCACAGATATGAAAATGCAGTAAAACGTGCCTTTTTCTGTAAAAATTATCTATATGAATATAACTTCTAAATATATCACATTCAGCACATGCATTGGTCCGAGTGGGTGTATATTTGATGATTAATGCCCATAAAAGGAGTAAAAAGTGATAGTGTGTTGAGCACTTATCAGTTGCCTTGCGTCTTTAGTTGTAGACCCACCAAATTGTCTAAATAGTGTTAAGCATATTGAACGTAACAAGTTTTAGTTCAAAGTGGGCTGCTTCTATCTCCGGTGTAACAACTCCTGGGTTTAATGCATTTAAGTCCTCCTCTAGGAAGTCTCTGACAGTGAGCTGCCGCGGCCCAGGTGGCGGCGGTAAACCTCCATTACCGGCAGGTAAGTTTTGTCCTACCGGGTGATCTGCCATAGCCTCTTTGATTTGTCTCCTCAACCTTAGCCTTGTTCGTTCAATCTCTGGATCTAACTCGTATAAAGGGTTGGTTGGGTTGGCCCTGGTCATACACCAAGAAAAACAAGAGTAAAATAAAAATAAAAAGAAACAAGAAAATAAAGAAAACAAAATTTAGTTGTTAGTCCCCGGCAACGGCGCCAAAAACTTGTCGTGTGTCAAAAGTGCGCGATTTGTGCAACTGGACACATAGAAAGTAATAAGTGATAAGCATTTATCGGATTATCGTCTCCACAGGGACTGGTAGACTTAATATGTCTTCTTCGTCTTCTTGTTATGTAGAAAGAAGTAGAATAAAACACAAGTGATTGAGTTTGGTTTAACTAAACTAAAATACTAAGCAAAGTAAAGAAATTGAATATTAGAGAGAGATGGGTCAGGATCCAGTTGCGTTGTATTGTGGATTTGATTGACTTGTCTCTCTTAATGCAATCGTATATCACTGCCTCGGCAGCACTGCAGTTTACTGCCTTGGCAGCGACGATACTTGTCCGCCACGGCAATCCCTTACTCGTGGGTAGACTTTACCAAAGTTCGGCAAAGTGTCCTTGAATGACTCCGCTTATCCCTAAGTCAGAGTGTTGTTGATGACTAGTCCTTGATGATACCTCCCGACGTGAACCAATTATACTCACCAACCAATCTCACACTTCTTTTAGCCGCTGAAACTCTTAACCTGTCCCTAGGCCGAGTTAGTATTTCGCGATTGAAACACCGTACTTACCCCTTTCGTGAATCTAACTCTCCCAAGTCTAGATAAATGGATTACTCACAAACTTCCCTCCCGGTATTGAATGCAAGAACAAGGAATAACAAAGGATAAGCAAACCTTGATAATTTTATTGCATTGAAACAAAGACAAAGTACAATATCCTCTCACATATACTAAACAACCTTCACCTAAACCCTAAAGAAGCTTAGAACATAATGGAGAGGAAGAAAACAAGTTATGAGTCGGCTCTTTCTCTCTAGGTATTCCGTCTATAATACATTGGATGGCTAGGTCTTTATATAGGCTAGACCTAGGGCAAACCTTTCCTAAGTAGAATAAAACTTGGAGTAGGGAACAAGTCATGTGCATAATTAAAATATTTCCAAGTTTAATTCGGCTAAGGGGGCTTTCCCGCTTGGCCTTGTCTTGGGCTTTTCTTCATGCTAGCCAGCTCCGATCCATGCTTAATGGTATCGATACCCATGACCAAAAAGGAAGAATTATAAGTGTCGGAAGCTTGTGTTAGGTCGAATAAACTCTCGCAATCGAATATGGATGCTACGTATAACATTTTGAGTTGTAATATCACCTTGATGTATGATGTTCACTTAAATTCGTATTGGTAAATTAATGTTGATTTTAGCCCCAATGATTTGTGAGCTTTACAATTAGGTCCCCAATCATTGAAACATGGAATTGATGATGCTATAATGATCTGATTGATCTAAATTTTAATGTGCGTGTTTTGTGTATGTTTAATTGAACCTTGGTAGATTGAAGTTCCCGTTTATTATAGGAATTAAAGTTATTTGCGTTTTGGTCCTTATATTTTATATACGAGTTGAATAATCAATTGTGAATCGAATGTTTCCATTTTCGTTATGCATGACCTCGACACACATAGGAACTTAAGTGTGCATCTAGTTAAGAAAAAAAAGATATCGGTTTTCAGGGTTGTTTATCGAATCGGGCCTTCGCGGGTTTGGTTCGATATTCCCCGTGTAACCCGTTAGTGTCGGTTCTATCTAGGCCGGGCGAAGGGGGTTACATTTGGTGGTATAAAAGTCAGGTTTGCTAAAGTGCGTGATTGAACGTGTTACGTTGTTAACTTGTTGAATATTTAAGCATGATGGTTGTACTTTGAGTGATGATGGTTAAAAAGGGATAACGGTTACACATTGCCAATGCCAATACATTTTCAAATGCTTCAAGTTTCCCTTGGATCTTGCCCGAATGTAAGTCTAATATGTTTTGATATTATGTTTTGATTATACGTTTGAATTTATGTTTAAAGTTTTGGAATATGCCTCTGAGACGTGAGACTTGAGCTAGTGCTAGTATGATCACATATGGTTAGTTTGAGGGTGAAACGACTGCTGGGGAAGAGCGGTTTCTCTTCCCCTTTCACCCTTGGTTGTGCCTCCAGTTATATGGGGAGGTTAGTTTAGAAACTGAGTTCGCACTGTGCATTAAGGCTTTGACAGGTGTATTTCAGTCTGCTGAAGATGAGTGGTTGCTGCTAACCTGACTTGGAAATAGTTAGCAAGTTAGTAGTTGAAATTGTTGGAATCAAGGACGTTATTTGTGAGTGTGAACAAATAATCATGCATAGTGTAAGAGCACATATATGTAAATATCTATAGATATTGTAGGGCATGCATGCATTCTCGAGCATGACATTAGAAATTGCATTTACATCACTTGCACAAGCATTGATGAGGGCATATAGGGAATCATACATAAATTTGTTCACACTTGCGAGTATCTCCTTTGAAGATGGAAGTGGTGCTGGGTTTTTTCTTTTTGGGTGTAGGTTTGTTAAATAATTTTTTTTGAAAAGGCTTTCTCTTGGTCATGAGCTTGTTGTGTGCAAGTTACCCTTTTGGATAGGGAATAGTCTTAGATGAGGAATGGGTCTTTTGGGCACAGAGTTGTGAATATTTGAAACCGAGGGGGATACCCTAAGTTATGGTTAGTTTTCGTCATTAAGAAATGTAAGGCTGAGTTTTGCAAATTCTCTCCAATTAGAGTTTGGAGGTTTTGAGAAGGTTGTGGCATGTTGTGTGATGTAAGATGGTTTGGTGTTTTTTTTTCTTAAAGAGTGTGGATTTGTTTTAAAAGAAAAGGGAGATGTTTATCGTCGTGGTTAGTGGAAAAAACTACATGGAATCCTTTGTTGTATGGTCTAACGTGTGGTTAGGTTAAGGGTTGTGACCGATCAGGTGTTTTGCCTTGAGGAGTATTGGGTCAAGTCTTGATAAAAGAATACAATAACATATATATTAGTATGGGAGTTGTGGTATCATGGGTTTGAATCATGGTTTTGTTGTGCACTTGCGAGGTTTTAGTTGTGCCGTAAAGGTGGAAAGTGCACATATTGTGTGTATAAGGAGTTAAGTTGGGTTTACCTCAGCTAAAGTTAGATTGTGATGGTGTTTGAGTTGTGTGACGAGGACCGCTGGACAGTTTATAACCTATATTCGTTACTTGGTCTTTTGGGCTTGCTTTTATTGAAAGTGTAGTGAAAGTTATGTCCAGCGGGTTCATGTTAGTGGATGATTCATCAGTGTGGTTACAACCTTGGTAAGGTTATAAAATAAGAGGTGTTGGGGTGAGTGGAAGGAAGAGTTCGACAAGTTTAGATTTTGTTGTTGTATAGGTGGGATAAGAGTTGACTTTATCAGTGAGTTAAGGTTGGGGAAGAGTTTTGAGTTGGGTGTCGAGGTAGTTAGCGACACACGTATCTCGAAGTGTGTTTTTGTGTTTGTTGTGGTGGCTTAAGCTTGAGTTGGAGGTACTAACTTTGAGATGAGTACGATGTTGGGTGTTGACACAAAGGTGGTAGGTTCCTGGTGTTGCATGTTTTGTTCAATGTTAGCTATCGTGGATGGCTTGGCTTGTGTAAGGATGTCTGTGAAGGGTGTTTGTTTTGTGGGATGAACCAGGGTTGATGTGGAGTTACGAGAAAAGTTGTTTGGTTAAATCTATGTGAGAGCCCTGGTAAAATAGTGGAGCTATGAGTGGGGCTCTTACTTAGTTAAGTTGATCGGAGGTAAGACGTGATCAGATGTTTGGTAAGGGTCTTGTTGGGGATGTGTTTGGCAAGGTTAAGTTTTTGTGTCAAGAACCTTTTAGGTTATTTGAGCCGCATGGTTGTTTCAAAGGTTGCCGATTTGGAGTGGTGTCTTGATAAGGGCATGTGGTAATCTTTCCTATGCGTTTGGTGGTACGGTGTTGTAATAGAAGTTAGGAGCAAGTGTTTTTGAGTGGGCTTGTTTTGGATATGGTTGAGTTATGGGTGGTTGTTTGTCCCACTAGTAAGTTGGGAAGAATCATCATGAGTTTGGTAGTAAAATTTTGAGGGTGAGATGAGGTTTTCTAGGTGTGTGGCTGGAACAATCGTTTATTTGAGTACGGTTCTCTTGGAGTCCTAAGTTCCTTTGGTTGGGTTGGATATGTGGTATCTCCTAGCATGTTTAGATTTGAGGTTTTTTTTGGGAACAACATTGGCATCCGTTTGAATATTGGGATTTTGTCATCCATAGGTGGAAGGATGGTATGCTAGGATTATGTCTCTTAATGAAAGTGTTGCCATCGACGGAGTTTGCTTGAGACCATGTTTAACGGTTTTATGTTAAGCCAGTATGAGGCTTGTTGGTTGAGCGTCGTTGTGTGGACCGTAGGCTGATGGAAGGTTTATATGGTTACCTTGTATGATTGAGGATGTTGAAAATAGAATTCGTAATGAAATCACTTCTTTTCGACATGCAGATGACGAACCTATGTACGAGGCATGGGAGCGCTACAGGGAGTTATTGCACAAGTGTCCTGAGCATGGATTTCCCCTATGGAAAAAAGTGACCATGTTCTATAATGCCACAAATGCCCCGACAAGGATGATGTTAGATGCCTCGGCGAACGAAACACTCCTTGATAAAGCACCTGAGGAAACTATTGAGATATTAAACAAACTCGCAAAGAACGATTTTCAATTCCCTACATCTAGGCGAGGAGGAGTAAGATGCCAAGCCACAGTGAATGAGATTTGGACGTGATGAGATTTGGACGGAAGGGTAAGCTGAGTCCTCGTTTCATTGGGCCGTACGAAGTGTTGAAGCGTGTTGGTCCTGTTGCTTATCGGTTGAGGTTGCCCGAGGAGTTGAGTAGGATACATGATGTTTTTCATGTATCGATGCTTCGTAAGTATAGATTAGATCCTTCTCATGTTGTTCTAGTTGAGGAGATTGAGTTAAGAGCGGATATGAGTTATGAATAAGAACCTGTGAAGATTTTGGATGTAGATACAAAGGTTCTTCGAGGGAAGACAATAGATTTGGTTAAAGTGCTTTGGAGACATCGAGGTATTGAAGAGGCAACTTGGGAGACAAGGAAAAATATGGAAGAGCAGTTTCCTCACTTGTTTGCTTCAGGTAAGAATTTCGAGGACAAAATTTCCTTAAGAGGGGGAGAGTTGTAACATCCCGGTTTTGGGGTTAGTAGCTTGAGTGTTAGTTGGGGAAATTCGATTCGGGTCGAATCGGATCCCTAGGGTTCGTTATTCTAGGAAAAATTAAAATAATAATATTTTAATCGGATAAGTAATAATTTTTTGAAATGGTTCTAAAAATATTAAAATGGTGTTTTAAAGTTAAAGGGATATTATTGAGCCTTAATCTGATTTTTAATTAGGCTTAATTTGGTACTAGTGACTAAATTGTAATTTTTGGAAAAGTTTAGGGATTTAATTGGTGATTTTCGGAAATTAAGATTTTTGGTGACTAAATTGGAAAGTAAGCCATACTTAGAATCCTTAGAGGGCCATAAACCCAATTTATTTTTAATTAATGATTTATCCACCAAAATTGTTTTTAAATGGTTTTATTTTAGATGATAATTTTATTTTCTTTTGTAACCTCCCATTTTCTCATCTTTTCCCTCAAAATTTTCTCTCCATTTTCTCTCTATCTTCTTCTTCAAATTTTTTCAATTACATGCTGATTTCTTCTTCATTTTCAACAAGATTTAATTCATTTTACTCATCTTTTCATTCTCTACAAAACCTACTCATCAATTTTGCAAAATCAACATCCATTTTCAAGGAAATCAGGGGAGGATTTCTCATCTTTTTGGTGGATCTAATCTCTAAGGTAAAATTCTGATTTCTAATCTTTTTCTAAGGTTCTTTATTGAAGTTCCCAAGTATTGGCTTGCTAGTTAACAATTGATATTTAATTTTGTGTTTTTAATTCAAGATTTATGAGTTTTATGAAGGTTTTTGTGAAATCTTTTGAGATCTCAATTGATGCAGGATTTAAGATGATTTAATTATGATATTAGGTCAATTAAATGATTGATTGAGTCTTGTAATGATTTAATATCAAATTAATCCCGGAATAATGCAATCAGTGGTGTTTTAAAGTGGTTTTCGGTTGTTTTAGGGGTTGTTTTAGGTGTTCTTATGTTGCTGGAGGTATAAGGGTGGTTTGGAAGTGCTTTTGGTTCATATTTGAAGTGGATTGGATGTTAGATTCATTAGGTTTTGGGCTGGTGATGTTTCGGATGCGTTTCGGCTAGGTTTCGATAGTTTTTGTGGAGGTTTGATGTGGCTGTTGTTTTGAGCATGTTGTGATGTGAATATGCTCTATTTTTAATGTTGTAGAGGTAGTGCAAGAAGGTGCATAAGTGGCTGGTGCGTTGGCGTTACCATCGGAGCATCGGTGAGGGCTCGTTTCGCTTGTCGGTGAGTGATTTCGGGTTTAAAGTGAATCGTATTGGTTCGGTTTTGTTTTGGGGACTATGAAATAGTGTGAAAACTTTCCATAGTTCAAGAGTAAGTGATTTAAATTATGTTGATGCATTATCTCAAGTTTTGGCTATTTCGGTAATGGCATATATGTGAACAATGTTTCAATAAGATTTTGATATAGAATATCTTTGATTTGAAATGATTCATGCATATGTTAATTGCTGAAAATGCATGGTTTATAAAGGCATTCATGGCTTATGTAAGCATGAAAAAGAATTTGGAATATGGTGAGGTTATTTGCCCTATGTTGATAAAGTCGTTGAGCATGATTTTAGTTCACATGATGAACATTTAATGAGTGCATTATGAGCAGCAAGTTAACATGCATGATTGGAATTGATATTGGCTTAGTGACATTAACCTTAGATTCAAATACAAATGACATGACATTAGGATTGAGTGCACTATAAAAATAATGAGGATAATGATGATGCCTACACGTAAACAAGGGTGACTTTGTGTCTGACCGTGCATGTAGAGTTTGCCTATATGTAAACAAGGGTGACTTTGTGTCCGACCGTGCATATAGTTGACCCATGCGTAAGCAAGGGTGACTTTGTGTCCGACCGTGCGTCGTGGGGGATAACATGTATACAAGGGTGACTATGTGTCCGACCGATGCATGTTGAGACAAAGTTTCTCCAATTATGGAAAAAGGAATCCGTGTATTCGGTGAACTAAAAGTTCATATTAAGTGATCACTAGGAAGCCAATATGCATACATGAAATGAAATGATATACTTGTGCATGATACATGAAATGATTTGACAATGTTGATAAGCATGATTTGGTTTTACATATTTCAAATAAGCATGAAGGATGCAAGTATGACTTAAAAAAATGCTTTTTTGATTTTGTTTAGAGCTTCCTCACTAAGCATGTTTTGCTTAAGCTCTCTCTTTTCATACTTGCAGAAAAATAGAGACATTCGAGGCTACATTCGGAGCAAGGAAACCAAGGGGAAAAGTTATCTCCATTTTTGGTATGTTTTGGCAAATAACTTGGGGCTTGGCAATGTGTAAACCAATCCAATGTGAAGAGTGTGTATTTTTGCTTTGGTTAATCTTGTAATAAGACCTTATATTGTCTTGATTTTGGATGATGAATTGTGATATTGTTTTGGATTGTTTGAAGTATGATCATGCATGTATGTTTCCTTGTTTTTAATCGTAACATAGGGTGCATGCCTATAGATAATTTTAGGGTCTTAGATATTGGTAAATGTGTGCTTAAAATTGTTCATTGTGCTTAGGAAGTATGCATATAGCTGAGGGTGATCAATGGTTGTGTTTTGATGGGGTTTAAACAAACCAAAATTGCCTAATTAGTGATTCTGGACAGGGGGTATCAAAACACCCTCTAGGGGGTATCGATACCCTTGGCTTTCGAAGGCTTAATTAGCCACAGCCATGACATGGTATCGATACCATGCTTAATGGTATCGATACCCATGACCAAAAAGGAAGAATTATAAGTGTCGGAAGCTTGTGTTAGGTCGAATAAACTCCCGCAATCGAATATGGATGCTATGTATAACATTTTGAGTTGTAATATCACCTTGATGTATGATGTTCACTTAAATTCGTATTGGTAAATTAATGTTGATTTTAGACCCTATGATTTGTGAGATTTACAATTAGGTCCCTAATCATTGAAACATTGAATTGATGATGCTATAATGATCTGATTGATCTAAATTTTAATGTGCGTGTTTTGTGTATGTTTAATTGAACCTTGGTAGATTGAAGTTCCCGTTTATTATAGGAATTAAAGTTATTTGCGTTTTGGTCATTATGTTTTATATACGAGTTGAATGATCAATTATGAATCGAATGTTTCCATTTTCGTTATGCATGACCTCGACACCATTATGACAGCAACATACTACGATAAGGAATAAGCAGATCAGGCCAAGAGAACTGTACTGATGCAGTTCCAAGACGAGACCATTATGACAGCAACCTGCCGCGGCAACCGATGCCAAGGCAGCACCTGGAACACAAATGTTGATATCATAGGCGTTCTAAAGAGAAAAACAAGGTGGAAGTTTTAAGACAAGTAGCATAGAAATCGGAGCTGGGAAACGCATGGAAAGTCAAGGTCAAAGCCACGTGGGAAAAGAATCCTTATAGGAATAAACTAGGAAATAAAATAAAGATCTTTTATTTATGTACTTAACTTGTGTTTTACTCCTAGTCGAATTCCTACTTTGGAAAGATTTGCCCTAGGCTAAGCCTATAAATACCATAGCCTATGTAGAGAGGAAGATATCTCGAAATCAAGTTTCATAGAAAAACCCTAAATTCCTCCATCGTTCCCTTTGGGGTTTAGGTTAGTTTGCGGAGTAGTGGTGGGAGAAAGTTTGTAATTTGTTTAGTTCTTATTAATGCAATTTTAGAATTCATAATTTATTCTCTCTTGGCGTTTATTCTTCTTGGCATATGAGCTCGAGATAAGTATGTGAAGAAAAATCTATTTGTCTAATATCGGGAGAGTTAGGCTCACGAAACGAGAGAATACAGTCTTTGCTCAAGGGCATTGACTAATCCGGTTATCCAGGATTTCAACGATTAACAAGACACATGTGTGGTTGTTATCCGCCCTTGATTCACATCGGGAGGTATCATCAAGACACGTGGGTTTCAACAGTTCTCTTCGCTTAGGGATAAGGAAGAAGACATATAAGGATTCTCTGTCGAACTACGAGTTGTTGAATTGTCGACAAGGCATAACCCCACCTAGGCAGCTGCGACGATCCTTTGTACGACCCGCCAAGGCGGCAATTCAACCCTATTGCATTATAAGAACGAGACAATTACATTATGATTCCACACTATGAAGCATTCTAACCCACCCCCACTTTTACATCCTTGATTTCTTGATCACTTATCTTTATTGCTTTAATTAGTTTTCTTAGTTATAATCCAACTCAATTATCTGTGTCTTTATTTTTCCATTGTGCAGGAATAATAAATTGCGTAAGTAAAGCCAATCCCTGTGGGTTCGACATCTTAAATACTACAATCTGACAAAGGTGGAAGGATGAATGCTTCATCATAAAAGCAGGACTTTCTAGCCTCCATCAGATTTGGCGCCGTTGCCGAGGAATGGCGATTCCAACTTTCCTTTTTATTTTTCTTGCACTATTATTTTAGGAAATTAGTTTAACTAGGTTTGAGTTATTTGTTTTATCTTAGGAAGGAAATTCATGAAGGAGAAGGCATGAAGCACATAAAACGATCCTGAAATCAAGTTCGTCGACCCGCCCAAAAATGTTGCCTCGGCGGCAAAATGTGAAGGCGAGTTGGCCACCCAAGAACACATGACGGTTGTTTTGAATACCAAGAACTTCATGTACCTCGTTTTAGGAAATAAGTTTAATTATGTTTCAGTTATTTGTTTGATTTTAGGAAGAAAATCCAAGAAGGAGAAAGTCATGAAGAACATAAAATGGTCCAAAAATCAAATCCACCGTCCCACCTAAGACGCGGCCAAGGTGGCTGGTCGCCCAAACGCAAGTGACGACGGGTTTGCTGTTATAGAACTTCATCTTCCCCGTTTTATTTTATACTTCTTCATTATTGTTTTCCAATGCAGTTCTTATTTTCTTTCTCAACAAACTCCACACAAACTGATGACCCTCAGGATACAGAAGAGGCCAGACTCGACATAAAAATATTGGTTTATCTTTTCCTTGCCTCCTAATTTTTATCTTGTCTTTTATTGTTGCCTTATGTTCAGATACATGCATTAAGAATAATGCATCCCTCGAGTTTGGGGGAGTGTTGATCATATTTGTAACTTATAAATATCTGCAATATCTGAGAATATTTGGATTATCTAACTTCTGCCTTAAATATCTGTCATATATGGAAAGTATTTAGATTATCCTATTACTACCTAAATTTCTTCCTTAAACAACTTTTATAATTTTGTAACACCTTTAGCCCGGCCTGGACGGAACCGACACTAACGGGTCACATGGGGAATATCGAACTAAACCCGTTAAGGTCCAATTCGATAAACAACCCTAAAAACCGATATGTTTTTTTTTCTTCTTAACTAGATGCATAATTAAGTTCCTATGTGTGTCGAGGTCATGCGTAACGAAAATGGAAACATACGATTCACAATTGATCATTCAATTCTCACACCGGTATATACGGACCAAAACGCAAATAAATTCTTAATTTCAACAATAAACCAGTAATGCGATCTACCATAGTTCAATTAAACATGCATAGCATACTCATAACAAAGTTCAGATCAAACGGTCCATTATTGCATCGTCAATTTCATGTTTCATACAATAGGGACCTAATTGTAAAGCTCACAATATCATAGGGACTAAAACCAACATTTGTTTACCAATACGAATCTAAATGAACATCATGCAACCTGGTGATATTACAACTCTCATTATCATTCATTGCATCTATATCCGATCGTGGAAAGACATCCGACCCTAAACATGATTTTCCACACTTAAAATGTCATTTTTGGGTCTCGGTATCGGTACCCTATCGTGGAGCTAGCCTCCTTGCACTTCGAAGGCTATTGGTATCGATACCCCCACAGGTGGTATCGATACTCCAGCGTCCAGTGGAGTAATTGCATCGAACCATGGTTCGAACCACCCCAAATTAAGCCTTAGGGTATCGGTACTGGTATCGATACCCCCTGTGCACTTTGACAAGTTTGAACATTCTAAGTTAATTCCACCCATTCAACATGTCCATTAATCACCCTTAACTATATGCATAATTTCCTAAGCATAAGGAACAATTTAGAGCATACATTTATCACATCAACGACCTCAAACAATCTATAGGCATGCTTCCTAAATATGATTTAAAATCAACAATGTTTATTCATGTACATGTCTCATAATCCAAACAACACCGTAGTCCATCAATTTATAATCCAAAACATTATAGATCTTATTACAACATTAACCCAAGCAAAACTCACACACTTCACATAGGTTTGATTTACACATTGCCAAGCCCCGAATTATTTGCGAAAACATACCAAAAATTGAGATAACCTTCCCCTTGGTTCCCTTGCTCCGAACGTAGCCTCGAATGTCACTATTTGTCTGCAAAGATAAGAGGAGAGCTTAAGCAAAACATGCTTAGTGAGGAAGCTCTAACATGATCATCAATGCATCAATTTAAAACCATATTTAAAACCATAAATTGTAATGCCTTTCTAAAACCAAACATGCTTAACAATCATGTTCATGTTCAATAGTAAAAACCTTTCCTTGAGTATGCATGGCATTATCAATTCATTTCACAAATGATGCACAATGTTCCAAATATGTTCATGTTTGTATATTGGCTTCCTAGTGATCACTTAATGTGAACCTTAAGTTCACCGAATACACGGATCCATTGATTAGAGACGTTTAGTCTCGTCATGACACAAAGTCACCGTTGACATGACCCGAAGTCACCATTGACATGACCCGAAGTCACCATTGACATGACACGAAGTCACCATTGACATGACACGAAGTCACCATTATCAAGCTCTACCACGCACGGTTTGACACAAAGTCACCCTTGTTAAGTGTAAGCATTTTTCCTTTATTTCCATAATGTTTATAGTGCACTCAATCCTAATGACATGTTAGTGTCACTAAGCCAATATCAAGTCCAAGTATGCATGCTAATTTGCTGCTCATAATGCATCCATAATGTGTTCAACAAATGAACCAATAGTCATGCCCAATGGCACCATCATATGTAAGGCAAATAACCATATCATATTCCACTTCATTTTTCATGTTTTCATAAACCATGGATGTTTTTATAAACCATGCATTTCCAGCAATTAACACATGCATGCATCATTTCAAAATCAAATATATGCAATTCCAAAATCATATTGAATCATTGTTCACATATATGCCATTACCGAAAATAACCGAAAATCGAGGTAATGCATCAACATCATTTAAAACACTTACTCTTGAACTATGGAAAGTTTTCACACTATTCCATAGCCCCCAAAACAGAACCGATTCTTTGCGAAACACTTTAAAACCCGAAATCACTCACCGACAAGCGAAACGAGCCCTCGCCGATGCTCCGATGGCAACGCCAACGCACCAGCCACTTATGCACCTTCTTGCACTACCTCTACAACATTAAAAACAGAGCATATTCACATCACAACATGCTCAAAACAACAACCACATTTAACCCTCACAAAACTATCGAAAACCTTGCCGAAAAGACCGAAAACTAAGCCGAAACGCATCCGAAACATCATCAGCCCAAAACCTAATGAATCTAACATCTAATCCACTTCAATTATGAACCAAAAACACTTCCAAACCATCCTTATACCTCCAGCAACATTAGAACACCTAAAACAACCCCTAAAACAACCGAAAACCACCTTAAAACACTACCGATTACATTATTCCGGGATTAATTTAATGTGCCATCAATTCAACACTTAATTAATCATTTAATTGATATAATATCATAATTAAATCAACCTAATTACAGTATTAATTGATATCTAAAAAGATTTCACAAAAACCTCCATAAAATCCATAGATCTAGAATTAAAAACACAAAATTAAGTTTCCATTGTTGATTAGCAAGCCAATACTTGGGAATTTGAATAAAGAACCTTAGAAAAAGATTAGAAATCAGCAAAGTTACCTTAAAGATTTGCTCCACCAAAAAGATGAGAAATCCTCCCTTGATTTCTTGAAAATGGATGTTGATTTTGCAAAATTGATGAGTATGTTTTGTAGAGAATGGAAGGATGAATAAAATGAAGTAAATCTTGTTTAAAAATGATGAAAAAATCAGTAAGAAATTGAAGAAATTTGGAGAAGAAGATGGAGAGAAAATGAGAGAAAATCTTGAGAGAAAACATGAGAAAATGGGAAGTTACAAAAGAAAATGGAATTATCATTTAAATAAAACAATTTAAAAACAATTTTGGTGGATAAATCATTAATTAAAAATAAATTGGATTTATGGCCCTCTAAGGATTCTAAGTATGGCTTACTTTCCAATTTAGTCACTAAAAATCCTAATTGCCAAAAATTACTAATTAAATCCCCAAAACTTTCCCAAAAATTACAATTTAGTCACTTGAACAAAAATTAGCCTAATTAAAAATCAAATTAAAATTCAAATAATATTCCCTTAACTTTAAAACATCTTTTTAATATTTTTAGATCCATTTCACAAAATTATTACTTATCCGATTAAAATATTATTATTTTAATTTTTCCCGGAATAACGAACCCTAGGAATCCGATTCGACCCGAATCGAATTTCCCCAACTTACACTTCAACTACTAACCCCAAAACCGGGATGTTACAACTCTCCTCCTCTTAAGAAAATTTCGTCCTCGAAATTCTTACTTGAAGCAAACAAGTGAGGAACCTGCTCCTCCGTACTTTTCCTTGTCTCCCAAGTTGCCTCTTCAACACCTCGGTGTCTCCACAACACTTTAACCAAATCTATGGTCTTCCCTCGAAGAACCTTTGTATCCACATCTAAGATCTTCACCGGTTCTTCCTCATAGCTCATATCCGCTCTTAACTCGATCTCCTCAACCGGAACAACATGAGAGGGATCCGATCTATACTTACGAAGCATCGATACATGAAAAACATCATGCATCCTACTCAACTCTTCTGGCAACCTCAACCGATAAGCAACAGGACCAACACGCTCCAACACCTCATACGGCCCAATGAAACGAGGACTCAACTTACCCTTACGTCCAAATCTCATCACTTTCTTCCATGGCGAAACTTTTAGAAACTCTTTGTGCCTGACATCATACTCTATCTCTTTACGCTTCAAATCGGCATAAGACTTCTGTCTATCTGAAGCCTCCTTCAGCTTAGCACAAAAGCTTAACCTTCTAATCCGTATCTTTCAACACTTGTGGTAAAGAAACATACTTCTGTCCAACTTCGTTCCAACACAAAGGTGTACGACACCTACGCCCATATAAAGCCTCAAACGGTGCCATCTGATACTTGCCTGATAACTATTATTGTAAGCAAACTCCACCAAAGGCAACTGCTTCTACCAAGAACCTTGAAACTCAATGATGCAACATCTCAACATAACCTCCAAAGCTGTACTAAAGCTAAGCCTCGTACCCAAAGCAACTTGCAAACCTCTCCAAAACATAAAAGTAAAACGCGGATCTCTATCCGATATGATCGACTTAGGCACACCATGCAACTTCACCACCTCATAAATATTCAACCCTGCTAACTTATCCATAGAATACGTCGTATGCACGGCAATAAAATGTGCACACTTCGTAAACCTATCAACAATCACCCATATAAAATCCTTTTTGGACGACGGTAATGGCAACCCTGTCACAAAACCATAGTCACTCTCTCCCACTTTCATTCCGGCACTTGAACCGGTTGCAACAACCCTGTAGGAAACTGATGTTCAGCTTTCACTCGCTGACACACCATACATCGGGACACAAACTCTGTCACATCCTTCTTCAAGCCAATCCAAAAGTACACACTCTTGAGATCCCTATACATCTTCACACTACCCGGATGCATAGCAAACGGACTAGTGTGTGCCTCAGCCAAGATAGGTTGCCTTAACTCAACATCATCCGGCACCACAATCCTGCCTCTAAAACATAACACCTCATCATTATCAAAATGATACTCAATCGGTCTGCCTTCAGCAATATCCTCCACAAAAGGCACCAAAGCCTCATCCTCTAACTGTTTCATCTTTATCATCTCTATGAAAACAGGCTTTACCTACGACTCCGTCACAAAACCATTTTCCTTTGAAATATTACACTTAGCAAACATAGCCCTCAACTCCACCGCTGTCTTACGGCTCAAAGCATCAGTTACCACATTAGCTTTTCCCGGATGATACTCACTAGACAATCAAACATTTACCCTCTTCGGACACACAACAAATTTATCCCTCACACTGAAGCAACTACACACAAACCACCACACTACTTCAGCTTTCACAGAAAACATAACTCAAAAGAGAACTCTCTTTTTTTTTGATCGATAATCAACTCTTAGCAACCACAACAGTTTCCATACCACCACTGTCGAACTAACCCTCTTTTCAACATCCTCAAACATACAAGGTAACCATATAAACCTTCCATCAACCTACGGTCCACATAACGATGCTCAACCAACAAGCCTCATACCGGCTTAACATAAAACCGTTAAACATGGTCTCAAACAAACTCCATCGATGGCAACACCTTCATTAAGAGATATAGTCCCAGTATACCATCCTTCCACCTATGGATTACAAAACCCAATACTCAAACGGAAGCCAATGTTGTTCCCAAAACCTCGAATCTAAACATGCTAGGACATACCACATATCCAAACCAACCAATGGAACTTAGGACTCCAAAAGAACCGTACTCAAATAAACGATCATTCCAGCCACACACCTAGAAAACTTCATCTCACCCTCAAAATTTTACTACCAAACTCATGATGATTCTTCCCAACTTACCAGTAGGACAAACAACCACCCATAAATCAACCATATCCAAAACAAGCCCACTCAAAAACACCTGCACCTAACTTCTATTACAACACCGTACCACCAAACGTATAGAAAAGATTACCACATGTCCTTATCAAGACACCACTCCAACTCGGCAACCTTCGAAACAACCATGTGGCTCAGATAACCTAAAAGGTTCTTGACACAAAAACTTAACCTTGCCAAACACACCCTCAACTAGACCCTTACCAAACATCTAATCACGTCTTACCTCCGATCAACTTAACTAAGTCAGAGTCCCACTCATAGCTCCACTATTTTACCAGGACTCTCACATAGATTTAACCCAAACAACTTTTCCCGTAACTCCACAACAACCCTGGTCCATCCCACAAACAAACACCCTTCACAGACATCCTTACACAAGCCAAGCCATCCACGATAACTAACATTGAACAAACATGCAACACCAGGAACCTACCACCCTTTGTGTCGACACCCAACATCGTACTCATCTCAAAGTTAGTACCTCCAATTCAAGTTTAAGCCACCACAACACACAAAACAACACAACTCAAACTTCGAGGTCCACGTGTCGCTAACTACCTCGACACCCAACACAAAACTCTTTCCGAACCTCAACTCACTGATAAAATCAACTCTTACCCCACCTATACCATAACAAAATCCAAACTTGTCGAACTCTTCCTTCCACTCACCCCAACACCTCTTATTTTATAACCTTACCAAGGTTGTAACCACACTGATGAATCATCCACTAACATGAACCCACTGGACATAACTCTCACTACACTTTCAATAAAAGGAAGCCCAAAAGACCAAGTAACGAATATAGGTTATAAACTGTCCAGCGGTCCTCGTCACACAACTCAAACACCATTACAATCTAACTTTAGCCGAGGTAAACCCAACTTAACTCCTTATACACACAATATGTGCACTTCCACCTTTACGGCACAACTAACACCTCGCAAGGTCACACCAAAACCATGATTCAAACTCATGATACCACAACTCCCATACTAATATGTATGTTATTGTATTCTTTCATCAAGACTTGACCCCATACTCCTCAAGGCAAAACACCCGATCTGTCACAACCCTTAACCTAACCACACGTTAGACCATACAACAGAGGACTCCATGTAGTTTTTTTTTCCACTAACCCTGACGATAAACATATCCCTTTTCTTTTAAAACAAATCTACACTCTTTAAGAAAACAAAACACCACCCGTCTTACATCACACAACATGCCACAACCTTCTCACAACCCTCAAACTCTAACTGGAGAGAATTTGCAAAACTCAGCCTTCCATTTCTTAATGACCAACTCAAAACTAACCATAACTCAGGGTATCCCCCTCGGTTTCAAATATTCACAACTCTGAGCCCAAAAAACCCATTCCTCATCCAAGACTATTCCCTATCCAAAAGGGTAACTTGCCCACAACACAACAAGCTCAAGACCAAAAAGAAGCCTTTTCAACAACTTTTTTTAACAAACCTACACCTAAAAAGAACCAACCCAACACCACTTCCACCTTCAAAGGAGATACTCGCAAGTATGAACAAATGTATGTATGATTCCCTATATGCCCTCATCAATGCCTGTGCAAGTGCATGTAAATGCAATTTCTAATGTCATGCTCGAGAATGCATGTATGCCCTACAATATCTATAGATATTTACATATATGTGCTCTTACACTATGCATGATTATTTGTTCACACTCACAAATAACATCCTTGATTGCAACAATTTCAACTACTAACTTGCTAACTATTTACAAGTCAGGTTAGCAACAGCCACCCCTCTTCAGCAGACTGAAATACACCTGTTAAAGCCTGAATGCACGGTACAAACTCAATTTCTAAACTGACCTCCCCTTATAACCGGACGTAGCAACTACGAGTGAAGGGGAAGGGAAATCGCTCTTCCTTAGCAGTCGTTTTACCCTTAAACTGACTATCAGTGATTATACTAGCACTAGCTCAAGTCTCACGTCTTAGAGGCATATTCCATAACTTTAAACGCAAATTTAAACGTATAATCAAAACATAATATCAAAACATATTAGACTTACATTTGGGCAAGGTCCAAGGGAAACCTGAAGCATTTGAAAATGTATTGGCATTGGCAACGTGTAATCGTTATCCCTTTTAACCATCATCACCCAAATACAACCATCATGCATAAATATATTCAACAAGTTAACAACATAACAAGTTCAGTCACACACTTAGTAACCCTAACCACACACTTTAGTGAACCTGGCTCTGATACCACCAAATGTAACCCCCTTAGCCCGGCCTGCACGGAACCGGCACTAACGGGTCACACGGGGAATATCGAACTAAACCCGTTAAGGTCCAATTCGATAAACAACCCTAAAAACCGATATGTTTTTTTTCTTCTTAACTAGATGCATAATTAAGTTCCTATGTGTGTCGAGGTCATGCGTAACGAAAATGGAAACATTCGATTCATAATTGATCATTCAATTCTCACACCGGTATATACGGACCAAAACGCAAATAAATTCTTAATTTCAACAATAAACCAGTAATGCGATCTACCATAGTTCAATTAAACATGCATAGCATACTCATAACAAAGTTCAGATCAAACGGTCCATTATTGCATCGTCAATTTCATGTTTCATACAATAGGGACCTAATTGTAAAGCTCACAATATCATAGGGACTAAAACCAACATTTGTTTACCAATACGAATCTAAATGAACATCATGCAACCTGGTGATATTACAACTCTCATTATCATTCATTGCATCTATATCCGATCGTGGAAAGACATCCGACCCTAAACATGATTTTCCACACTTAAAATGTCATTTTTGGGTCTCGGTATCGATACCTAGGGTCTCGGTATCGGTACCCTATCGTGGAGCTAGCCTCCTTGCACTTCGAAGGCTATTGGTATCGATACCCCCACAGGTGGTATCGATACTCCAGCGTCCAGTGGAGTAATTGCATCGAACCATGGTTCGAACCACCCCAAATTAAGCCTTAGGGTATCGGTACTGGTATCGATACCCCCTGTGCACTTTGACAAGTTTGAACATTCTAAGTTAATTCCACCCATTCAACATGTCCATTAATCACCCTTAACTATATGCATAATTTCCTAAGCATAAGGAACAATTTAGAGCATACATTTATCACATCAACGACCTCAAACAATCTATAGGCATGCTTCCTAAATATGATTTAAAATCAACAATGTTTATTCATGTACATGTCTCATAATCCAAACAACACCGTAGTCCATCAATTTATAATCCAAAACATTATAGATCTTATTACAACATTAACCCAAGCAAAACTCACACACTTCACATAGGTTTGATTTACACATTGCCAAGCCCTGAATTATTTGCGAAAACATACCAAAAATTGAGATAACCTTCCCCTTGGTTCCCTTGCTCCGAACGTAGCCTCGAATGTCACTATTTGTCTGCAAAGATGAGAGGAGAGCTTAAGCAAAACATGCTTAGTGAGGAAGCTCTAACATGATCATCAATGCATCAATTTAAAACCATATTTAAAACCATAACTTGTAATGCCTTTCTAAAACCAAACATGCTTAACAATCATGTTCATGTTCAATACTAAAAACCTTTCCTTGAGTATGCATGGCATTATCAATTCATTTCACAAATGATGCACAATGTTCCAAATATGTTCATGTTTGTATATTGGCTTCCTAGTGATCACTTAATGTGAACCTTAAGTTCACCGAATACACGGATCCATTGATTAGAGACGTTTAGTCTCGTCATGACACAAAGTCACCATTGACATGACCCGAAGTCACCATTGACATGATACGAAGTCACCATTGACATGACACGAAGTCACCATTGACATGACACGAAGTCACCATTATCAAGCTCTACCACGCACGGTTTGACACAAAGTCACCCTTGTTACGTGTAGGCATTTTTCCTTTATTTCCATAATGTTTATAGTGCACTCAATCCTAATGACATGTCATTTGTATTCGAATCTAAAGTTAGTGTCACTAAGCCAATATCAAGTCCAAGTATGCATGCTAATTTGCTGCTCATAATGCATCCATAATGTGTTCAACAAATGAACCAATAGTCATGCCCAATGGCACCATCATATGTAAGGCAAATAACCATATCATATTCCACTTCACTTTTCATGTTTTCATAAACCATGGATGTCTTTATAAACCATGCATTTCCAGCAATTAACACATGCATGCATCATTTCAAAATCAAATATATGCAATTCCAAAATCATATTGAATCATTGTTCACATATATGCCATTACCGAAAATAACCGAAAATCGAGGTAATGCATCAACATCATTTAAAACACTTACTCTTGAACTATGGAAAGTTTTCACACTATTCCATAGCCCCCAAAACAGAACCGATTCTTTGCGAAACACTTTAAAACCCGAAATCACTCACCGACAAGCGAAACGAGCCCTCGCCGATGCTCCGATGGCAACGCCAACGCACCAGCCACTTATGCACCTTCTTGCACTACCTCTACAACATTAAAAACAGAGCATATTCACATCACAACATGCTCAAAACAACAGCCACATTTAACCCTCACAAAACTATCGAAAACCTTGCCGAAAAGACCGAAAACTAAGCCAAAACGCATCCGAAACATCATCAGCCCAAAACCTAATGAATCTAACATCTAATCCACTTCAATTATGAACCAAAAACACTTCCAAACCATCCTTATACCTCCAGCAACATTAGAACACCTAAAACAACCCCTAAAACAACCGAAAACCACCTTAAAACACTACCGATTACATTATTCCGGGATTAATTTAATGTGCCATCAATTCAACACTTAATTAATCATTTAATTGATATAATATCATAATTAAATCAACCTAATTACAGCATTAATTGATATCTAAAAAGATTTCACAAAAACCTCCATAAAATCCATAGATCTAGAATTAAAAACACAAAATTAAGTTTCCATTGTTGATTAGCAAGCCAATACTTGGGAATTTGAATAAAGAACCTTAGAAAAAGATTAGAAATCAGCAAAGTTACCTTAAAGATTTGCTCCACCAAAAAGATGAGAAATCTTCCCTTGATTTCTTGAAAATGGATGTTGATTTTGCAAAATTGATGAGTAGGTTTTGTAGAGAATGAAAGGATGAATAAAATGAAGTAAATCTTGTTTAAAAATGATGAAGAAATCAGTAAGAAATTGAAGAAATTTGGAGAAGAAGATGGAGAGAAAATGAGAGAAAATCTTGAGAGAAAAGATGAGAAAATGAGAAGTTACAAAAGAAAATGGAATTATCATTTAAATAAAATAATTTAAAAACAATTTTGGTGGATAAATCATTAATTAAAAATAAATTGGATATATGGCCCTCTAAGGATTCTAAGTATGACTTACTTTCCAATTTAGTCACTAAAAATCCTAATTGTCAAAAATTACTAATTAAATCCCCAAAACTTTCCCAAAAATTACAATTTAGTCACTTGAACAAAAATTAGCCTAATTAAAAATCAAATTAAAATTCAAATAATGTTCCCTTAACTTTAAAACACCTTTTTAATATTTTTAGAACCATTTCACAAAATTATTACTTATTCGATTAAAATATTATTATTTTAATTTTTCCCGGAATAACGAACCCTAGGAATCCGATTCGACCCGAATCGAATTTCCCCAACTTACACTTCAACTACTAACCCCAAAACCGGGATGTTACAAATTTGATGCAAAAATTTTTTAAGTCTACTGAATTTTATTGAAACTGCCTCGGCAACAATATATTATCCAGCCGCCGCAGTAGTATGCACCATTCACCAGACTTGTAATCAGACAGATTTCTTTTAATTAGTACTTAGGATTAGACTATGAGCCTTAAAATAATTAAACACTGCTAATCTTAGTTGATTTTATAATTTCTTTTCTTTGAAAAGCAATAAGGACTTAGGCTTAGATTTTAACTAGAGGTGCCTATCACCGACTCTAGTTTAGTCCATAGAGGTTCCCATCACTGGCTCTAGGATTTAGTCTTTTTCCAACTTACTAGAGGTGCCCGAAATTGGCTCTAGTAGGAATAGCTAAACACTTGAGGTGCCCGAAACCGGCTCAAGCAGTATAAGTATATAGCAATATATATTTATATACCAATATATATTTATATACCAAATTAGGGAGAAAGAAAGAAAAAGAATTAAAAATCTTACTCGGAAGTCTTGAGCTAGAAAAAGGATTAGAACTTAGAAAATCAGCTTCGACATAGCTACGCACACACCCACTAAGACTCATAGTCCAGTTTCGAGGAATTCCTAGAACCTAGAAGAGGCCGACTTAAGAAAGGAATTTTGCCGTGGCAGGCAGGACGGTATATTACTTTAAAATTCCTTACTTATATCTTATCTTTTACATTGCTTGAGGAAAAACAATAGTTCGAGTATGGGGGTGTGATGAGTGCTTAAAAGTCCTATTTTTTATATCATTTTCCCACTCGTTTATTGCCAATTAAGGACAGATTTAAGGAAAATATTGGATAATTCTACTTATTTTCCATATTTCAGCATCCGAATACATAATTCATGAATTTATCTATTATTAGGCATAAAACAGATGCATTTGATGGTTTTCTTTCCTAGGCGGGAAACCACATCATAAGAATGGAAAAACAAGAAGACGGATGCTGGTAAAGAAGCTGAATTACAGATGGAGGTTGCCTCGGCGGAGGTTGCCACGGCAGAGGTTACCACGGTAGCAAAATGGCAACCGCAATCATGGTTTGCCACCAGACATTGCAACAATATACTACGATAAGGAATAAGCAGATCAGGCCAAGAGAACTCTACTGATGCAGTTCCAAGACGAGACCATTATGACAACAACCCGCTGCGGCAACCGATGCCAAGGCAGCACCTGGAACACAAATGTTGATATGGTAGGCGATCTGAAGAGAAAAACAAGGTGTATGTGTTAAGACAAGTAGCATAGAAATCGGAGCTGGAAAACACATGGAAAAGTCAAGGTCAAAGCCACGTGGGAAAAGAATCCTTATAGGAATAAACTAGGAAATAAAATAAAGATCTTTTATTTATGTACTTAACTTGTATTTTACTCATAGTCGAATTCCTACTTTGGAAAGGTTTGCCCTAGGCTAAGCCTATAAATACCATAGCCTATGTAGAGAGGAAGATATCTCGAAATCAAGTTTCATAGAAAAACCCTAAATTCCTCCATCGTTCCCTTTGGGGTTTAGGTTAGTTTGTGGAGTAGTTGTGGGAGAAAGTTTGTAATTTGTTTAGTTCTTATTAATGCAATTTCAGAATTCATAGTTTATTCTCTCTTGGCGTTTACTCTTCTTTGCATATGAGCTCGAGATGATAAGTATGTGAAGAAAAATCTATTTGTCTAATATTGGGAGAGTTAAGCTCACAAAACGAGAGAATACGGTCTTTACTCAAGGGCATTGACTAATCCGATTATCCAGGATTTCAGCGACTAACAAGACGCATGTGTGGTTGTTATCCGCCCTTGATTCACGCCGGGAGGTATCATCAAGACACGTGGGTTTCAACAGTTCCTTCGCTTAGGGATAAGGAAAAAGACATACAAGGATGCTCTGTCAAACTACGAGTTGTTGAATAGTCGACAAGGCATAACCCCGCCTAGGCAGCTGCGGCGATCCTTTGTGCGACCCGCCGAGGCGGCAGTTCAACCCTATTGAATTATAAGAACGAGACAATTACATTCTGATTCCACACTACGAAGCATTCTAACCTGCCCCCACTTTTCCATCCTTGATTTCTTGATCACATATCTTTATTCCAACTCAATTATCTGTGTCTTTATTTTTCCATTATGCAGGAATAATAAATTGCGTAAGTAAAGCCAATCCCTGTGGGTTTGACATCTTAAATACTATAATTTGACAAAGGTGGAAGGACGAATGTTTTATCATAAAAGCAGGACTTTCTAGCCTCCATCAGTTTTCTATCCTAATAACCCACATGTTTTTGTCCGTGGTAGGACAATTTTTCTGGATACCGCGACAATGAATAGTTTTTATGGGATGTATGTCGAGAATGATAAATGATAAGTGCTCAACTCACTATCACTTTTTACACCTTTCATGGACAATAATCACTAAATCTACATCTACTTGGACCGATGCATGTGCTTAATGTGAGATAATTAGATATTCTGCTTTTTGTAACATATAAAGATGATACTTATAGAAAAGACAAGTTTTACTACACTTTTTTGTCTGTGCAGGAAAAACTATTACCGCGACAGCAACTGAGGCCGAGGCAGGACCTGATGCCGAGGCAGCATGTAGCATCCCTATTTTGGGGTTAGTAGTTTAAGTGTTGGTTTGGGGGAATTCGATTCGGGTCAAATCGTATTCTTCGGTTCATTAATTCCGGGAAAATTAAAATAATAATAATTTAATCGGACAAGTAATAATTTATTTTGGAAAGGTTTAAAAATATTAAAATGGTGTTTTAAAGTTAAAGGAATATTATTGAGGCTTAATTTTTCTCTCAAAATTTTCTCTCCATTTTCTCTACATCTTCTTCTTCAAATTTCTTCAATTACTTGCTGATTTCTTCTTCATTTTACTCATCTTTTCATTCTCTACAAAACCTACTCATCAATTTTGCAAAATCAACATCATTTTCAAGGAAATCAAGGAAGGTTTTCTCATCTTTTTGGTGGAGTAAATCTCAAAGGTAAAATTCTGATTTCTAATCTTTTTCTAAGGTTCTTTATTGAAGTTCCCAAGTATTGACTTGCTCATCAACAATTGCTATTTAATTTTTGTGTTTTTAATTCAAGATCTATGAGTTTTATGATAGTTTTTGTGAAATCTTTTGAGATCTCAATTGATGCTGGATTTAGGATGATTTAATTATGATATTAGGTCAATTAAATGATTTATTGAGTCTTGTAATGATTTAATATCAAATTAATCCCGGAATAATGCAATCGGTGGTGTTTTAAGGTGGTTTTCGGTTGTTTTAGGGGCTGTTTTAGGTGTTCTTATGTTGCTGGAGGTATAAACATGGTTTGGAAGTGCTTTTGGTTCATATTTGAAGTTTATTGGATGTTAGATTCATTAGGTTTTGGGCTGGTGTTGTTTCGGATAAGTTTCGGCTTAGTTTTCGGTCTTTTCGGCAAGGTTTTCGATAGTTTTGTGAAGGTTTAATGTGGCTGTTGTTTTGAGCATGTTATGATGTGAATATGCTCTATTTTTAATGTTGTATAGGAAGTGCAACAAGGTTCATAAGTGGCTGGTGCTTTGGTGTTGCCGTCGGAGCGTCGGCAAGGGCTTGTTTCGCTTGTCGGTGAGTGATTTCATATTAAAGTGTTTCGCAAAGATTCGGTTCTGTTTTGGGGGATATGGAATAGTGTGAAAACTTTCCATAGTTCAAGAGTAAGTAAAGTAAATGGTTTTGATGCATTATTGTGAGTTTCGGCTATTTTTGGTAACAACATTTATGATGATGATTTAGAGGGATTTTGGAAATGCATAAGTATGATTTTAAAATGATGCATGCATGTATTAATTGCTGAAAATGCATGGTTTATAAAGACATCCATGGTTTATGAAAACATAAAAAAAAAGTGGAATATGATGTGGTTATTGCCTTACATATGATGGTGCCATTGAGCATGACTTTTGGTTCATTTGTTGAACACATTATGGATGCATTATGAGCAGCAAATTGCATGCATACTTGAACTTGATATTGGCTTAGTGACACTACTTTTAGATTCGAATACAAATGACATGTCATTAGGATTGAGTGCACTATAAATATTATGGAAATTGATGTGGGTAATTGTATGCTTAAGGATGTTTAATATGCTTAGGGAGTATGCATATAGTTGGGGGTGATAAATGGATGTGTTTAGATGGTGTTTGAACCAACCAAATTGCTTAATTAGTGTTTCTGGACAAGGGGTATCGAAACAACCTCTGGTGGTATCGATACCCCAAGGCAAATTTTGGGGCGGCATCGAACCATGGTTCAATGCCATTACCTCACTGGACACCAAGGTATCGATACCACCCAAGGAGGTATCGATACCCTTGGCTTTCGAAGGCTTAATTAGCCACAACCATGCCATGGTATCGATAACTCATAACTTATATCCACTTTTAACTCAATCTCCTCAACTGGAACAACATGAGAAGGATTTGATCTATACTTAGGAAGCATCGATACATGAAAAAAATCATGCATTTTACACAACTCCTCTGGCAACCTCAACCGATAAACAAAAGGACCAACACGCTCCAACACCTCATACGGTCCAATGAAATGAGGACTCAACTTACCCTTACGTCCAAATCTCATCACTTTCTTCCATGGCGAAACTTTTAAAAACACCTTATCCCCGACAGCATACTCCACCTCTCTACGCTTCAAATCGGCATAAGACTTTTGTCTATCTGAAGCCTCCTTGAGCTTAGCAAAAATAAGCTTAACCTTCTCATCCGCATCTTTCAACACTTTTGGTAAGGAAACATACTTTTGTCCAACTTCCTTCCAACATAAAGGTGTACGACACCTACGCCCATATAAAGCCTCAAACGGTGCCATCTGTATACTTGCCTGGAAACTATTATTGTAAGCAAACTCCACCCAAGGCAATTGTTTCTCCCATGAACCTTGAAACTCAATGATGCAACATCTCAACATATACTCCAAAGTCTGAATAACACGTTCAGACTGATCATCCGTCTGCGGATGATAAGCTGTACTAAAGCTAAGCCTTGTACCCAAAACAACTTGCAAACCCTTCCAAAACTTAGAAGTAAAACACGGATCTCTATCCGATATAATCGACTTAGGCACACCATACAACTTCACTACTTCCGAAACGTACAACCCTGTTAACTTATCCATATAATACGTCGTATGCACGGTAAAAAAATGTGCACACTTCGTAAACCTGTCAACAATCACTCATATAAAATCCTTTTTGGATGGCGTCAAGGGTAACCCCGTCACAAAATCCATAGTCACTCTCTCCCACTTCCATTCCGGCACTTGAACCGGTTGCAACAACCATGTAGGAAACTGATGTTCAGCTTTCACCCGTTGACACACCATACACCGCGACACAAACTCCGTCCCATACTTCTTCAAACCAACCCAAAAATATACACTTTTGAGATTCCTGTATATCTTCACACTACCCGGATGCATAGCAAACGGACTAGTATGAGCTTCTACCAAGATAGCTTGTCTCAGCTCAACACCATCTGGCACCACAATCCGACCTTTAAAACACAAAACCTCCTCATCATCAAAATGATATTCGGCCAGTCTACCTTCAGCGACATCTTCCACAATAGGCACCAAAGCCTCATCCTCCAACTGTTCCACCTTTATCATTTCTACCCAAAAACAGGTTTTACCTACGACTCCGTCACAAAACCATTTTTCTTCCTTTGAAATATTTCACTTACCAAACATAGCCCTTAACTCCACCACTGTCTTACGACTCAAAGCATCAGTTACCATGTTAGCTTTTCCCGGATGATACTCAATAGACAATCAAACATTTACCCTCTTCGGACAAACAACAAATCCGTCCCTCACACTGAAGCAACAGCGCACAAACCACCACACTACTTCAACTTTCACAGAAAACATAACTCAAAAGAGAACTCTTCTTTTTTTCTTTTAGATCGATAATCAACTCTTAGCAACCACAATTGTTTCCATACCACCACCGTCGAACTAACCCTCTTTTCAATATCCTCAATCCTACAAGGTAACCATATAAACCTTCCATCAGCCTACGGTCCACACGACGACGCTCAACCAACAAGCCTCATACTGGCTAATCATAAAACCGTTAAACATTGTCTCAAGCAAACTCCATCGATGGCAACACCTTCATTAAGAGACATAGTCCCCGCATACCATCCCTCCACCTATTGATGACAAAACCCAAAACTCAAACGGAAGCCAAAGTTGTTCCCAAAAAAACCTCGAATCTAAACATGCTAGGACATACCACACATCCAACCCAACCAAGGAACTTAGGACTCCAAGAGAACCGTACTCAAGTAAACGATTGTTCCAGCCACACACCTAGAAAACCTCATCTCACCCTCAAAATTTTTCTACCAAACTCATGATGATTCTTCCCAACTTACCAGTAGGACAAACAACCCCCCATAACTCAACCATATCCAAAACAAGCCCACTCAAAAACACCTGCTACTAATTTCTATTATAACACCGTACCACCAAACGCATAGAAAAGATTACCACATGCCCTTATCAAGACACCACTCCAACTCGGCAACCTTCGAAACAACCATGCGGCTCAGATAACATAAAAGGTTCTTGACAAAAAAACTTAACCTTACCAAGTACATCCTCAACTTGACCCTTACCAAACATCTGATCACGTCTTACCTACGATCAACTTAACTAAGTCAGAGTCCCACTCATAGCTCCACTATTTTAGCGGGACTCTCACATAGATTTAACCAAACAACTTTTCTCGTAACTCCACAGCAACCCTGGTTCATCCCACAAAACAAACACCCTTCACAGACATCCTTACACAAGCCAAGCCATCAACGATAGCTAACATTGAACAAAACATGCAACACCAGGAACTTACCACCTTTGTGTCGACACCCAACATCGTACTCATCTCAAAGTTAGTTCATCCAACTCAAGCTTTGGCCACCATAACAAACACAACAACACACCTCAAACTTTAAGGTCCGCGTGTCGCTAACTACCTCGACACCCAACTCAAAACTTTTTCCCAACCTCAACTCACTGATAAATCAACTCTTATCCCACCTATACCACAACAAAATCCAAACTTGTCGAACTCTTCCTTTCACTCATCCCAACACCTCTTATTTTATAACCTTACCAAGGTCGTAACCACACTGATGAATCATCCACTAACATGAACCCACGGGACATAACTCTCACTACACTTTCAATAAAAGCAAGCCCAAAAGACCAAGTAACGGATATAGGTTATAAACTGTCCAACAGTCCTCGTCACACAACTCAAACACCATCACAATCTAACTTTAGCCGAGGTAAACCCAACTTAACTCCTTATACACACAATATGTGCACTTTCCACCTTTACGACACAACTAAAACCTCGCAAGGTCACAACAAAACCATGATTCAAACCCATGATACCACAACTCCCATACTAATATATATGTTATTGTATTCTTTTATCAAGACTTGACCCAATACTCCTGAAGGCAAAACACCTGATCGGTCACAACCCTTAACCTAACCATACGTTAGACCATACAAAAGAGGATTCCATGTAGTTTTTTCACTAACCATGACGATAAACATCTCTTTTCTTTTAAAACAAATCCACACTCTTTAAGAAAACAAAACACCAAACCATCTTACATCCCACAACATGCCACAACCTTCTCACAACCTCCAAACTCTAACTGGAGAGAATTTGCAAAACTCAGCCTTACATTTCTTAATGACCAAGTCAAAACTAACCATAACTTAGGGTATTCCCCTCGGTTTCAAATATTCACAACTCTGAGCCCAAAAGACCCATTCCTCATCCAAGACTATTCTCTATCCAAAAGGGTAACTTGCCCACAACACAATAAGCTCATGACCAAAAGAAAGCCTTTTCAACAAATTTTTTTTAACAAACCTTCAACCAAAAAGAACCAACCCAGCACCACTTCCATCTTCAAAGGAAATACTCGCAAGTGTGAACAAATGTATGTATGATTCCCTATATGCCCTCATCAATGCCTGTGCAAGTGCATGTAAATGCAATTTCTAATTCCATGCTCGAGAATGCATGCATGCCCTACAATATCTATAGAGATTTACATATATGTGCTCTTACACTATGCATGGTTATTTGTTCACACTCATAAATAACATCCTTGATTCCAACAATTTCAACTACTAACTTGCTAACTATTTCCAAGTCAGGTTAGCAGCAACCACTCATCTTCAGCAGACTGAAATACACCTGTCAAAGCCCGAATGCACAGTGCGAACTCAGTTTCTAAACTAACCTCCCCATATAACTGGAGGCACAACCACGGGTGAAGGGGGAAGAGAAACCGCTCTTCCCCAACAGTCGTTTCACCCTCAAACTAACCATATGTGATCATACTAGCACTAGCTCAAGTCTCACGTCTCAGAGGCATATTCCAAAACTTTAAACACAAATTTAAACGTATAATCAAAACATAATATCAAAACATATTAGACTTACATTCGGGCAAGATCCAAGGGAAACCTGAAGCATTTGAAAATGTATTGACATTGACAATGTGTAACCATTATCCCTTTTTAACCATCATCACTCAAAGTACAACCATCATGCTTAAATATTCAACAAGTTAACAACGTAACAAGTTCAATCATACACTTTAGCAAACCTGGCTCTGATACCACCAAATGTAACCCCCTTAGCCCCTCCTAGACGGAACTGGCACTAACGGGTTACACGGAGAATATCGAACCAAACCCGCGAAGGTCCGATTCAATAAACAACCCTGAAAACCAATATTTTTTTTCTTAACTAGATGCATAATTAAGTTCCTATGTGTGTCGAAGTCATGCATCACGAAAATGGAAACATTCATTTCACAATTGATCATTCAACTCGCATATAAAACACATAAGGACTAAAACACAAATAGTTTTAATTCCAATAATAAACCGGAAATTCAATCTACCAAAGTTCAATTAAACATGCATAGCATACTCACAATAAAATTCAGATCAATCGTAGCATAGTAGCATCATTAATTTCATGTTTCATTAATTAGGGACCTAAATGTAAAACACGTAAAATCTAAGTACTACATCCGACTTTAATTAACCAATATGAAAATAAGTTAACATCATGCATCACGGTGATATTTCATCTCAAAATGATATTCATAGCATCCCTACTCGAATACAAGAAGACAACGACAACACACAAAATTCCAACAATTAAAATTCTTCATTTTTGGTCATGGGTATCGATACCCTCAAGCATGGTATCGATACCATGACGAGGCTGTGCTAAATAAGCCTTCGAAAGCCAAGGGTATCGATACCTCCCTAGGTGGTATCGATACCTTGGTGTCCAGAGAGCTAATGGCATCGAACCATGGTTCGATGTCGCCCTTTTAAAGCCTTGGGGTATCGATACCATAATAGGGTGTTTCGATACCCTTAGGTGCAGATCACATATTTGAGCAATTTTAGGTTGGTTTAACTCCATCCAAACATATACATTGATCATCCCTAACTATATGCATAGTTCCTAAGCATAAAGAACAATTTAAAGCACACAATTACCAACATCAAAGACTCAAAAATTATCTATAGGCATGCTTCCTATGTTATGATTAAAAGCATGAATATTCATGCATGTAGATGCTTCAAACAATCCAAGACAATACCATAATCCATCAAACAACAATCAAGGTAATATAAGGTCTTATTACAAGTCATTAACCAAAGCAAAACACACTCTCATAACGAATTGGTTTACACATTGCCAAGCCCTTTTTATTTGCCAAATCATACCAAATATATGTAGACTTTTCCCCTTGGTTCTCTTGCTCCAAATGCAGCCCCAAATGTCTCTAATTATCTACAAAGATGAAAAGAGAGCTTAAGCACAACATGCTTAGTGAGGAAGCTCTAATAAAATCATCTATGCATCATTTTAAAACCATATTAAAAACCATAACTTGTAACGCCTTTCTAAAACTAAGCATGCTTAACAAATCATGTTCATGTTCATAATACCAAAAACCCTTCCTTGAGTATGCATGACATTATCAATTCATTTCATAAATAATGCACAATGTTCCAAATTATTCCATGTATGTATATTGGCTTCCTAGTGATCACTTAATGTGAACCTTAAGTTCACCGAATACACAGATCCATTGATTAGAGACCTTTAGTCTCGTCATGACACAAAGTCACCATTGACATGACACGAAGTCACCATTGACATGACACAAAGTCACCATTATTAGCTCTACGACGTACGGTTGGACACATAGTCACCCTTGTTACGTGTAGGCGGCTCTACCACGCACGGTTGGACACATAGTCACCCTTGTGACGTGTAGACATTTTTCCTTTATTTTCATAATATTTATAGTGCACTCAATCCTAATGACATGTCATTTGTATTCATATCTAAAGTTAGTGTCACTAAGCCAATATCAAGTTCAAGTATGCATGTTAATTTGCTGCTCATAATGCATCCATAATATGTTCAACAAATGAACCAAAAGTCATGCCCAATGGCACCATCATATGTAAGGCAAATAACCACATCATATTCCACTTCATTTTTCATGTTTCCATAAACCATGGATGTCTTTATAAACCATGTTTTTCCAGTAATTAACACATGCATGCATCATTTCAAAATCATACTTATGCATTTCCAAAATCTCTCTAAATCATCATCATAAATGTCGTTACCGAAAATAGCCGAAACACACAATAATGCATCAAAATCATTTACTTTACTTACTCTTGAACTATGGAAAGTTTTCACACTATTCCATAGTCCCCAAAACAGAACTGAACCGTTGCGAAACACTTTTAATCCGAAATCACTCACTGACAAGCGAAACGAGCCCTCGCCGACGCTCCGACGGCAACACCAATGCACCAGCCACTTACGGACCTTCTTTCACTTCCTCTACAACATTAAAAACAGAGCATATTAACATCATAACATGCTCAAAACAACAGCCACATTAAACCTCCACAAAACTATCGAAAACCTTGCCGAAAAGACCGAAAACTAAGCCGAAACTTATCCGAAACAACATCAGCCCTTAACCTTATGAATCTAACATCTAATCCACGTCAATTATGAACTAAAAACACTTTAAAACCATCCTTATACCTCCATAAAGAGAAGAACACTTAAAACAACCCCTAAAACAACCGAAAACCACCTTAAAACACCACCGATTACATTATTCCGGGATTAATTTGATGTTAACTCATTTCAAGACTCAATCAATCATTTAATTGACATAATATCATTAAGAAATCATCCTAATTACAGTATTAATTGAGATCTAAAAAGATTTCACAAAAACCTCCATAAAACTCATAAATCTTGAATTAAAAACACAAAATTAAATATCAATTGTTAATGAGCAAGCCAAAACTTGAGAATTTCAAGAAATAACCTTAAAAAAATGAGAAACCATAATTTTACCTTAGAGATTAGATCCACCAAAAGATGAGAAATCCTCCCTTGATTTCCTTGAAAATGGATGTTGATTTTGCAAAATTGATGAGAAATCCTATCTTGCTGGAGGTATAAGGATGGTTTGGAAGTGCTTTTGGTTCATATTTGAAGTGGATTGGATGTTAGATTCATTAGGTTTTGGGCTGGTGTTGTTTCGGATAAGTTTCGGCTTAGTTTTCGGTCTTTTCGGCAAGGTTTTCGATAGTTTTGTGAAGGTTTAATGTGGCTGCTGTTTTGAGCATGTTATGATGTGAATATGCTCTATTTTAATGTTGTATAGGAAGTGCAACAAGGTTCATAAGTGGCTGGTGCTTTGGTGTTGCCGTCGGAGCGTCGGCGAGGGCTTGTTTCACTTGTCGGTGAGTGATTTCGGATTAAAAGTGTTTCGCAAAGATTCGGTTCTGTTTTGGGGGCTATGGAATAGTGTGAAAACTTTCCATAGTTCAAGAGTAAGTAAAGTAAATGGTTTTGATGCATTATTGTGAGTTTCGGCTATTTTTGGTAACAACATTTATGATGATGATTTAGAGGGATTTTGGAAATGCATAAGTATGATTTTGAAATGATGCATGCATGTGTTAATTGCTAGAAATGCATGGTTTATAAAGACATCCATGGTTTATGAAAACATGAAAAAAAAAAGAAGTGGAATATGATGTGGTTATTGCCTTACATATGATGGTGCCATTGAGCATGACTTTTGGTTCATTTGTTGAACACATTATGGATGCATTATGAGAAGCAAATTGCATGCATACTTGAACTTGATATTGGCTTAGTGACACTACTTTTAGATTCGAATACAAATGACATGTCATTAGGATTGAATACAAATGAACCCTAAACCCTCTTTCCATACAAACTATAACAATTAATTCTTATTTCCTAAAATCTCTTCTTTCCCGCACGTGACTTTGACCAAGGCTTGACTCCTTAATTTGGCTCCGTCTTTCTTTCGCTCTTTGTCCATTAAGATGAGCATCTTTTTCTCTTTCTGTCAAACACTGGTTGTCATCTTCACTCTGCTACCACGACCTCAAATAGTGCTGCCATGGCGGGTGCTTCATCTGCATTCTAGCATCCGTGTTCTCAATTGGCCATCTTTATAAGTAGTTTCCTGTCTAAGAAAGAAAACTATCAAATGCTTCTTTTTTATACCAATTATTAGATAAATTCATGAATTGTATGTTTGGATGCTGAATTATGGAAAATATATAGAAATATCCATTAATGCCCTTAATCCTGTCCTTTATTGGTGATAAACGAGTGGGAAAATGATATAAAAAATAGAACTTTTATGCACTCATTATTCCCCCACACTCAAACTATTGCTTGTCCTCAAGCAATGCAAAATATAAATTTAAGTAAGGAATTTTAAGGGAATATATCGTCCTACCTGCTGCGGCAGAAATCCTTTCTTGACTCGGCCTCTTCTAGGTTCTAGATATTCCTCAGAACTGGACTATGAGTCTTACCGAGTGTCTGCGTAGCTATGTCGAAACTGATTTTCTAAGTTCTAATCCTTTCTCTAGCTCAAGACTTCCGACTAAGATCTTCCTTTAATTCTTTTCTTTCATTCTCCCTAATTTGGTATATAAATATATATTGCTATATACTTATACTGCTTGAGCCGATTTCGGGCACCTCAAGTATTTAGCTATTCTTACTAGAGCCAATTACGAGAACCTCTAGTAAGTGAGAAAAAGATTAAGTCCTAGAGCCAGTGATGGGCACCTCTTTGGACTAAACTAGAGCCGGTGATAGGCACCTCTAGTTACAATCTAAACCTAGGTCCTTATTGCTTTTCAAAGAAAAGAACTTATAAAATCAACTAAAACTAGCAGTGTTTAATTATTTTTCAGGCTCATAGTCTAATCCTAAGTACTAAACCTAATATACCTTTCTGATTTCAAGTCTGGTGAATGGTGCAGACAGCTGCGGCGGCTGGAGAATATATTGATGCCTCGGTAGTTTCAATAAAATTCAAAATACTTAAAAAAAATTTGCAGTAAATTGTAAGATTATAAGGACAGAAAATAAGGCAATAATACGATAATCTAAATACTTTCCATACATAGTAGATATTTACAGATTACAAAAGAGGAATCAATACTCCCCCACACTCGAGGGATGCATTGTCCTCAATGCATGAAAAGTAAAACGAAAGCTGAAAATAAAGAGACAAAAGAAGAAAAAGAAAGACTACCGCCCTTTTAAAGTGCCGAGGATGCAAAGGAGTCCTTGGAATCGCTGTCGATGAGGAGCTTGTTGTGGCCTTTTGGTGGCTGCTGGGTGGCTGCCGGTAGTGGACTGACAGCTTTCTTCTTGGCAGAACGGGGTGGTTGGACTCGGATGGGAGTTGGATTGTTACTCACCTCTTCTACGGAGTCGATGTTTATTGGTGAAGTAGCTGTGGCTGAACCAGATGTCTTCCTCTTTTTGCTTGTAGGTATGGAGGCAATGTAGTCTTTTACTGCCTGCATATCGTTAGATGACTTGCTCCAATCCAAAGGACTGAAGTCTGCGGCAACTGCCTGGTGTATGGAGTCTGCCCTTCTTGCTGCTGTTGAATTGGCAGAAAATGGTTCGGTTGCAGCTGCTGCAGTTGTGGCAGCGGGAGATAAAGGTATTGTGGCAGATGCAGTGGCTGTTGGAGCAGGCAAAGGTGGGGGTTGTTGAGGTTCCGCTATGTCCACTGTGAACTCTAGAAAGACAGATGAACATGTTGGGAATGCTTCATGTATGGTGGCTATGACTGCACTATTGAAATCCCGAACTTAAGTCATGAAGGCCAGCTGCCTTCGCTCTATGCGTTGCAGAATGTCTAGAGCTCCAGGTGCGGATGCAACCTCTGCTGTTGCTGGTTGATCTGCTTCGGCGGAGGGTACCTCAGCAACAGGAGGGTTGTAGGCTTGTGGCACAGCGTTTTCCACTTGTATACGTTTCATGTATACATCTCTCGTCCAGCCCGTTCTCTTCGGTGTATATGTGTCGATTGGCAGTGTTTGTACGTTTTCAAGTCTTGCCAAGACAGTTATTAAGCATGGAAAGTGAGTATATCTCTATCCTTGGTGGCACACTCGAAGATTTGCTCATTGATGATGCGTCCGACATCAATCCTCCGATTGTGGATGATGGAGTGGATGAGTGCTAGGCGTGGCTGGTCTACTGTTTGATTATGCGATGTGGGTAGTAGACTCCTCTTTATAAAGGTATTTCGCAGCATTGCCTCCGGGCGTAAATCTCGATGGCTGACTGACCCGCGGTGTTTTCCAGTCTTCCACTCTGCTCAGGCATGTAGAGTTCGGCCTTCATTGCTTCATAGTCATCCGCAGTGAGGGCAGCGACGAATGCGGCATGGTCTTCACTTTCGATATGCAAGCCAAAATGGGCGTTAATGATGACATCAGCGATCGGTATTGCCTTTCCACGAAGATAGGTGTATGGGTTGTTTGCCACTGGTCTGTGCGCGTAGAACTCTCGTACCCATTCAATGTTTGCTGGTGGCGGTTGTTTGGCAAACATTTGCCACCTCTGAAAGGTGATCTTGGAAAGGATGAAGTTGTCTAACCCAAGATCCTTATCATCAGTGTAATGAAAACCTTGTTCTTCCCAGATCTGCCTATTCTGGAAAATGCAGTAGTATTCGTGCTCGACTGCCTTTGTGGAAAATCTTTTAAATGCAGCCGCTCCAACAGGGTTTTGTTGTCTGTTGGCCATCGGTATGTTGTGTGGAGAAGAGGAGAAGAAGTTTGGTAGAGTAAAAATACTTAAAAGAAGAGTGAAGGAGGAGACTTTTGACCGTGTATTTATAGGCGGTGAGCGGCGCAGCGTTTGAGGGTGCGGGGGCGTGATTATTGCCCTTGGCGTGCAAGAGACGCAACCCCAGCTGGTAACCATTGGCAGTGGAAACGACGCGATTTTTGAATGCGAGCGGCATAATTCCCTCACAGAATTTTCAGTTCCTTGGTTTGGGCCGCTAATTTGTTGGGCTGATCATCCTCTTTAATTCTTCCTTATTATTCCTAAATAATAGAAAATCAAATTAATAGATGCTGTGAAATATAAAAATTCTGAAACTAAGTTGCGAAAAATTGAAATCTAATTCCTAAAACTGAAATTGAAAATCTAATCCTAAAACATAAAAATAAATTAAGGATAGTAAGATAGAAATTAGGTCACTGGTGGAGTGCAATGGAATGCATCTCCAGCAGTAACCATCTTCCCCTTTTTTAATGGAGGATGGTGTGATGATCCAACCAGAGCCTCCTCATCAGGTAGTTTCTTTCGACTATGCTTCTGGTCAAGCGGTGTGCTGCCATGGTAGGGGTTTCCTCGGCAGGTCTTGTTCAGGCAGTCCGTTTCTACATTGAAGTTAAATTCAGTTTTAACCACAATTCTCTAACATTCATCTGGTTCATCCAGATGCTTTAAAGTTTTGAACACATTGATCTTCACTTGTGGGTCATTGACCCTTATGAACAACTCACATTTCTCACAATCGATCAATGTTCTGCCCGTGGCTAGGAACGGCCTTCCCAATATGATCGGAGCATTTTCATCTACTTCACAATCAAGAATTAAGAAGTCAGCAAGAAATATAAATTTATCCACTCTTACCAGGATATCTTCAATTTTTCCTTCCGGTTGCACATAAGAGCGGTCTGCCAGTTGCAGCATCACCGTTATTGGCTTTGCTTGCCCGATGCCTAGCTTTTGGAATACTAACTTAGGCATAAGATTTATGCTAGCGCCTAAGTCTCATAGTGCCTTATCCACGTATTGATCACCGATAGAGCATGGTATGATAATGCTACCAGGATCTTTTCTTTTTATCGTGGCCTTGTTGTGTAGCATTGCCACACACCCTTCTGTCGTGGCAACCGTTTCAAATTCCCCTATTTTCGTCCTTTTGGATATAATATCTTTAAGGAACTTGGCGTAGTTGGGCATTTGTTTAATTGCCTCCACCAAAGGTATATTTATGTGTACTTGTTTAAGAATGTCTAGAAATTTCTTAAACTGATATTCTTGCTTTTGCTGTTTTAACCTTTATGGGAAAGGTGGCGGTAGCCGCAAATATTCAATTCTTTCGTTGCATTGTGTCGCGTGTCAAAAGTGCGCGTTTAGTGCGAGTGGACACATCGAAAGTAATAAGTGATAAGTATTTTATCGAGTTATCGTCTCCTCAAGGACCGGTATACTTAATATGCTTTCTTCACCTTCTTGATCTGTAGAAAAGTAAAAACACAAGTGATTGGAGTTGATTTATCTAAACTAAAATAACTAAATAAAAATAAAGAGTTAAAATAATAGAGAGAGATGGGCTAGGATCCAGTTGTGTTGTATTGTGGATTTGATTGACTTGTCTCTGTCCAATGCAATCGTATATCACTGCATCGGCAGCACTGCAGTTTACTGCCTTGGCAGCGACAATAATGTCTGCCGCGGCAATCCCTTGCTCGTGGATAGACATTATCAAAGTTTGGCAAAGTGTCCTTGGGTGACTCCGCTTATCCCTAAGTCAGAGTGTTGTTGATGACTAGTCCTTGATGATACCTCCCGGCGTGAACCAATTATACTCACCAACCAATCTCACACTTCTTTTAGCCGCTGAAACTCTTAACCTATCCCTAGGTCGAGCTAGTATTTCGCGATTGAAACACCGTACTTATCCCTTTCGTGAATCTAACTCTCCCGAGCTTAGATAAATGGATGATTCATAATATCCTCTCCCGAGCTCAATTGTGAAAACATGGAATAACAAAGGATAAGCAAACCTTGATAACTTTATTGCATTGAATCAAAGACAAAGTACAATCTTCTCTCACAAATACTCGACAACCTTCACCTAATCCCTAAGAAGGTTTAGAACATAATGGAGGAGAAGAAAACAAGAATAGAAATCGGCTCTCTCCCTAGGTATTCCGTGTATTGTACATTGGGTGGCTAGGTCCTTATATAGGCTAGACCTAGGGCAAACCTTTCCTTCTTTCTTTTTAATATTCCTTAAAACCTACTAGAGCCAATTTCGGGTACCTCTAGCATGAAGAAGAGACTTTCTAGAGCCGGTGGTAGGCACCTCTAGTTACTTTCCAAAAATCTAAGTCTTTATCACCCAAGTTCATTAAAAGAATTCCTATAATCCAACAAGTCCCAAAAGTGTTTAAAGTTCTTCTTATAGTAAGCTTCTAATTTTTCATCCTTAAGCATCCTAAGGTTAATCCCTCTTAACAGAACCTAAACATGGTAAGGAGAAAGATTTCTATAGCCTTAAAGAATAAACTAAGGCAATACTGATGATAAGCAGTGCAAACGTGTAAGCAGTTAATTCAAGTAAGGCGGGAAGCGTAAAAATTTTAAAAAAAATCACTGGAATACTCCCTTTTTGGCAAGGCCGCGACAGTAGATTGTTGCCTTGGCAGTGAATCTGCACCCCCAAACTCAAACCAAGCATTATCCTCAATGCTTTATATTTGAATAAGTAAGCGACAAAACAAAATATGAATATAATAAACAGCAAATAGAAACAGTAAAAGCAATTAATATTGAATTAAGGACAAAGAAATTTAAAGCGACTCCGAAGAGCTGCTTGTAACAATTTTCCTCCTTGGCCTTGATGCCAAATGCTTTGTCCTTAGTGAAGGCGGTGGTTGTGCCTTTGCTTGCCAGGGTGGTTGGACTCGTGTGGGCGGTGTCCGTTGCATTGGGGCCTCTCCCTCCTCTCCTTCTTCTACATCAACCATCTCTTCAGTGAGCATTACGTCCGTTCCTCCTCCCATTGCTGTTGCTCCTCCGGTGTGGTGTGTGCTTGGTCCGGCGACAGTGGAGCTTTGGTGCAAATAGGCATCTATCTCGGCTGATAGACTGCCCATGATAATTGGTGATCTGGGTGGGGTGCTGAAAACGGCCCTTCGCTTGGATGGTCTTCTGCTGACAGACGAGGTCACGGCAGAATCTACTGCCCTAGATGGGCCAGCAGCCTGGTATTAGGGCTGAGGGTCCGCATGGAAGAACGACCTTGGTCCTCCCGGGGCTGGTGTAGTCTCGGTGTAAGGGGCGGCTGTAATGAACATGTTGCTGGGAAACTCCGAAAATTGAACTCCTTGGTCCGGGAAGGCATGCAGTAGCATCTGGGCTAGAGTGCCATTGAAATCCCTTTGGTACTCCATGTACCTTTGTTGTCGGAGATCCATTGCTGCCATCCGTTGCAAGATCTTCTGGTACGGGTTTGCTGCGGCAGAGTTGTGGGCAGTACCAGGCATGTCTGCCGTGTACTGGGCCCCGACAGCAGTATCGGCAGTGAACTACTGCGGCGTTGCTTGGACAGGCTCTGCTTGTGTGATCTGCATGACTTTGTGGCAGAAGTCCCTGGTCCATCCTCGTCGTGGGGGCGTGTATTCGTCCGTCTCTTCGATGGGCACACCTGCGGCAACACATAAACCCGTGATCAAACAAGGGAAATACAATGGTCCCCTCTCTTTCTTACCGCACTCGTGAATTTCCCAAAGGATGATCTCTCCAACATTGATGGTCCTCTTGTTGATAATGGATTGGATCAACACCAATCTTTTGCGATCTACCGTGCTATTGTGTGATGTGGGGATGAGCCGTCGTTTGACAAAGGTGTTCCACATCTTGGCCTCGGGTTTTAGACTTTGTCTTGTTATAGATCCTCGATGGGTATCGGTTTCCCATGGGGTGTTCGCGTAACAAAGATCATCTTTGATGAGCTCGTAGTCCTCGGCAGTGACGTCCTCCATGAATTCGGCGTGGATGTCACTGTCAGGGGTGAGGCCGTAGAAATTATTGATTGTCTCGGCATCGATCTGGACTGGCCTGCCGCGGCAATGAACGAAGAGGGAGTCTTTGCTGGGCCCATGCGCGTAGAACTCCCGCACGATCGTGGCATTCGCTTGGGAAGGTTGGAGATAGAAAATTTCCCAATTTTTGTACTTAATTCTATCGAACAGGTAGTGCTCAATGCCGTAGTTCTCTTCATCCGCATGCTGTTGCCAAGCGATGAAAGATCGGTTGAAGCGATCTTCAACGTTGGCGGGGGCGAATCGCTTGTATGTTGCCATCAAGATTGAGAGATGTGATTTCTTGGAGTTTTTCTTGAAAAGAATCTGGAGTTTAGTGAAGATTAGTGCGCAAAGAGTAATGTGAGAGAGAGATTGTTATGAATACTAAAGAAAACAAGAAAGCAAGAGTGAATAGTTCAAGAGGAAGTAGTTTCTTATATAGGCCTCGGCCTTGTGACCGTTGAAGCCATTAGCCGTTTTGTAACCGTTTCCTTTTTCTGCCGTTTCCTTTTTCTACCGCGGCAGGAATCTCGGCAGACTAGCCGTTACACTGTTCTGCCCGTTGGGACTACTGCGGCCCTGACACTGTTTTATTACCTCGGCAGAGTTCCTGCTGTGAACTATTTCTCCTTTATTCTTGCTTTTTATTCCTAAATAAAACACACAAAAGAAAAAGTACTTAAAGCAAAAATAATTAGAAAAAATAAAAATAAAAATAAACTAACTAATCCTAATATATTAATAAAGAGAAGGGAGTAGATCATGTTACTGGTGGAGAGCATGCAAATGCATCTCCCGAAATTATTCTCTCCCTTTGGCCCAAATTGTGAATCGGTTGTGGGCCACTCTTTTTTTGTGTGTGTCCATCCACCTTGGGCTTAATCTTCTTGCCGAATATCCTGCCGAGCAGACTGCCAAGGTAGGATACTTTAGTGTCTACTATGTGGATGGCCTTGCACTCCTCTGGATCATCATATTTTTTTAAGTTGTGGAATGCATTGAGTTTGACTTGTTGGTCATTGACCCGCATTGTCAACTCTCCTTTTTCCACGTCAATTAGAGTACGTCCAGTTGCAAGGAAAGGTCTCCCAAGGATGATCGGTGCATTGTCATCTGCTTCACAATCAAGGAAAAGAAAGTCAGCAGGAAAAATAAACTTATCTACTCTTACCAGTATGTCCTCGATTTTTTCTTCAGGTTGCACATAGGATCGATCCGCTAGTTGGACCATCACTGTTGTAGGCCTCGCCCTTCCAATTACAAGCTTTTGAAAAACTGATTTGGGTATGAGATTTATGCTTGCTCCAAGGTCGTATAGGGCCTTACCTTCATAATCCTTACCTATCGCACAAGGTATAGTAAAGAAACCAGGATCTTTTAACCTTGGTGGCATGCAGTTATGCAGCTTGCCATGCATCCCTCGGTAGCATCCACTGTCTCAAACTCACCTATTCGTTTCCTCTTTGACACCATGTCCTTTAGGAACTTGGCATAGTTCGACATTTGTTCAATAGCTTCAACGAAAGGTATGTTGATGTGGACTTGCTTCAAGATGTCGAGGAACATCTTGAATTGTTGGTCCTGTTTTTGCTTTTTCAACCTTTGTGGGAAAGGTGGTGGTGGTCTCATCTCATCCAGGGTTTCTTTAGTTTGAAATTTAATACCTGGCACCACTGGAATTGTTGCTGCCTCGGCAGGCTGCTCAGGAGCTGCAGTGCTTTCTGCCGGGGCAGTGTTGTCAGTTTCAGTTTGCTCGGCCGCTTCTTTTGCTTGATCCGCTGATTGAATTTGGCTCTCTGGGATCTTCTCCTTCAGCTTTAGACCACTCCTAGTAGTGATTGCTTTGCACTGTTCATGGCCCATTACCTTAGCAACTTTAGTATTGCTAGGTAGGCCTCCTTGTGGTCTAATGTTTATGCATTGAGCAAACTGCCCAACCTGAGTTTCCAACGTTTTAATGGTCGCTTCTTGATTTTGCAACCTTATCTCAGTTCTATTCATGAAGGCATCTGTCCTCTTGATGAAATTACTATTCTCTGCCATGTATGACTCAGTTTTCATCATGAAAGCCTTTAGCGTGTTCTCCAATGAACTTATCGGTTGCTGCTGCATCTGCTGCGGCGGCATTGACTGCTGGGCTTGCTGCGGCGACATCGGTTGCTGAAATCCCGAAGGTTGGGTGATTTGGTTTAAGGCATTGTTTGGTTTGCTCCATGATAGGTTTTGATGCCTCTTCCATGAGGGGTTGTATGTGTTGGACATCACATTGTTGCGATTGTAGTTTCCAACATACATACCAGTTTCTTGATTCATGCAATCAGAGGAACTATGGTTACCTCCACATAAGTCACAATATGAATCAATTACCTTGACCTCACGGGTATTTTGTTGTAACTGCAGGTTTTGCACCATCTTGGCAAGAGAGGCCAATTGTGCTGCCACTGAACTTGATGAGTTTAATTAATTTACCGTGGCTTGGCATCTTACTCCTCCTCGCCTAGATGTAGGAAACTGAAAGTCGTTCTTTGCAAGTTTATTTAATATTTCAATAGCTTCCTCAGGTGCTTTAACCAGGAGTGTTCCGTTTGCCGAGACATCTAACATATTCCTTGTCGGGGCATTCGTGGCATTGTAAAACATTGTCACTTGTGTCCATAGGGGAAATCCATGCAAAGGACACTTGTGCAATAGCTCCCTGTAGCGTTCCCATGCCTCGTACATTGGTTCGTCTTCTGCCTGTCGAAAAGAAGTAATTTAATTACGGATTCTATCATATAAATTAGTGGGATTAAAACGAGTAATGAAATCAAGGCAACGTTCACTCCAGGAGCTAATAGATCTGCTGGAATGCTATTTAACCAAGCTTTCGCCCTATCCCTCAGTGAATAGGGGAATAGCTTCAATCGCAAGACATCTTCATGGACTCCTTGGATTTTGAAAGAGTTGCAGATTTCCATGAAGGACTTGAGGTGCTGCCTTGCGTCTTCAGTTGCAGACCCACCAAATTGTCCAATTGTATTTAACATATTGAACATAACAGGTTTTAGTTCAAAATGAGCTGCTTCAATCTCCGATGTAACGACTCTTGGGTTTAATCCGTTTAAGTCCTCCTCCAAGAAGTCTCTGACAGTGAGCTGCCGCGGCCTAGGTGGCGGCGGAAGTCCTCCATTGCCGGCAGGTAAGTTTTGTCCTGCCGGGTGTTCTGCCTTGGCTCCTTGGATCTGTCTCCTCAACCTTTGCCTTATTTTTTCGATCTCTGGATCTAACTCGTACAAGGGGTTGGTTGGATTGTCCCTGGTCATACACCACGAAAAACAAAAGTAAAATAAAAATAAAAATAAACATGAAAATAAAGAAAACAAAATTTAGTTGTCAGTCCCCGGCAACGGCGCCAAAAACTTGTCGCGTGTCAAAAGTGCGCGTTTAGTGCAAGTGGACACATCGAAAGTAATAAGTGATAACTATTTTATCGAGTTATCGTCTCCTCAGGGACTGGTATACTTAATATGCTTTCTTCACCTTCTTGTTCTGTAGAAAAGTAAAAACCCAAGTGATTGGAGTTGATTTATCTAAACTAAAATAACTAAATAAAAAAAAGAGTTAAAATAATAGAGAGAGATGGGCTAGGATCCAGTTGCGTTGTATTGTGGATTTGATTGACTTGTCTCTGTCCAATGCAATCGTATATCACTGCCTCGGCAGCACTGCAGTTTACTGCCTTGGCAGCGACAATAATGTCTGCTGCGGCAATCCCTTGCTCGTGGGTAGACTTTATCAAAGTTCGGAAAAATGTCCTTGGGTGACTCCGCTTATCCCTAAGTCAGAGTGCTGTTGATGACTAGTCCTTGATGATACCTCCCGGCGTGAACCAATTATACTCACCAACCAATCTCACACTTCTTTTAGCCGCAGAAACTCTTAACCTATCCCTAGGCCGAGTTAGTATTTCGCGATTGAAACACCGAACTTACCCCTTTCGTGAATCTAACTCTCCCGAGCTTAGATAAATGGATGATTCACAATATCCTCTCCCGAGCTCAATTGTGAAAACATGGAATAACAAAGGATAAGCAAACCTTGATAACTTTATTTCATTGAATCAAAGACAAAGTACAATCTCCTCTCACAAATACTCGACAACCTTCACCTAATCCCTAAGAAGGTTTAGAACATAATGGAGGAGAAGAAAACAAGAATAGAAATCGGCTTTCTCCCTAGGTATTCCGTGTATTGTACATTGGGTGGCTAGGTCCTTATATAGGCTAGACCTAGGGCAAACCTTTCCTAAGTAGAATACAACTTGGAGTAGGGAACAAGTCAAGTACATAATAATAAAAATATTTCCAAGTTTGCTTCGGATAAGGGGTTTTCCCGCGTGGTCTTCCTTTGGGCTTTTCCTTGTGCTAGCCAGCTCCAATCCATGGGCTTCAAGTCCAAACACGTTCCTTGCATTTTTATCTTTCCATCGCCTATAGTCTTGCTTCCTGTCTTTCTGTTGCTACCTCGGCATCAGGTCCTGCCTCGGCCTTGTCGCTACCGCGGCACTGGTTCTCCTGCACAGATATGAAAATGCAGAAAAACGTGTATTTTTCTATAAATATTATCTATATGAGTATAACTTTTAAATATATCATATTAAGCACATGCATTGGTCCAAGTGGGTGTATATTTGGTGATGAATGCCCATAAAAGGAGTAAAAAGTGATAGTGTGTTAAGCACTTATCACATTGAAATCTTATTTGTGGTGCAGTAGCGGTATCATCTACTGTGGTAGCATCGTTGGCTGTGTTTGATGGTTCCTTTACCTTGGGTATTTCATCAGTAGCTTCTTGAGGTGCTACTGTCTCAGTATGCTTACCTACTGTCTAAGCAGGTATTTCAGGATTCTTTAGTTGTAATCCACTCCTGGTGGATATTGCTTTGCATTGTTCATGAGGACTAGTTCTAGCGACTTCAGTATCACTAGGGAGACTTCCTATGGGTTGGATTCTCATCTGTTGTGCCATCTGTCCTACTACACTTCGCAGCATTTTGATAGCAACTTCATTGTTTTGCATTCTCATCTCTATCCTGTCCATGAAAGTATCGCCTCTCTGAATGAACTTATTGGTGTTTGCAATATAAGCGCCAGTTTGAGCCATGAATGTCTGCAATGTGTTTTCGAGAGTCTGGACGTCTGTTGTTTGCGGCGGCGGCGGTAATGCCTGCTGCGACATCGGCTGCTGAGCAAATCTATTTTGCTGGAATCCATTAGATTGCACTGATTGATGTTGCGGGTTAAGTGCATTGTTGGGATTACTCCATGAGAGGTTTGGATGTTTCCTCCATGCTGGGTTATAATTGTTTGACATATTATTCCTGTTGAAATTTCCAACATAAAAGGAATATTCTCGGTCTTGCAGACATGTGTTTGTGTCATGATTATCGCCACATGTTTCACAAAAAACAGTGACTGCTTTAACTTCTCGAACGTGACTCGGCTTTTGCAGATCCTTAACCATGTTTGTTAATGCTGACAATTGGGCTAGGATAGAATCTGAAGAGTTAGAGCTCGTCATACCTCGCCTAGTTATTCCTCTTCTGGTGGTCGGGTGTAACATCCCAAAATGGGCCTAGGTATTATCAAGGTCGGATCAAGGGTTCGGTTGAACCGGTCAATCCAATTAGCCTAAATCCGAGAATTAATTTTTATAAATGGTTTTCAAAGGAAATAAAATTTTGAAAAATAATCTAAAATTCTTATTTGGACTCTATTTGAGTTTTGTTAACTCAATTTTGTAAAATTACACTATGAACCCTGACATTTTGGAAAATAGTTACTATTTCGTAAAAATGACAATTTTAGTGACTAAAATATAAATGGGTCAAAACTTAGAATCTTTAAGGGGATATTTATCCAATCTTTCTCATCAGATCTAACCTTCCAAAAATCTCTTTATAAACTCATTTTTAATTACCATAAAATTTTTATTAAGATATATTTCCCATTTTTTACCAAAATCACCATTTCACATAACTACCCATTTTCTATCAACTTCTCCTAATTTTCTTGGTTTCCAATCAGAATTCTCTTCAATTTTATCAAGCTAAATCACATCTTTTTGATTTGATTTCGTTCATACTATTTGCTCCTTATTTCTCTTCAATTTCCTTACATTTTACAACTTGTTTTCATGGGTTTTTCAATTGGAAGGAGGTTGGATCTTGTTTGGAGGTAAGAAACCATTCAAACCTCTGAACTTTGAGTTCTTTATTGAAATTTCCAAGTTTTTGATCCATTGCATTGAGTTCTTGATTTGTTTTATGGATTTAATTGATGATTTTCGGGTTTTATCGGTTAATTTTGATTTAATTGATGCAATCCCGTAATAAGGTGATACCTGATGGTTTTCAATGGGTAAATCAATGAATTTTGGTGTGTTTTAACATGGAATTAATGGTTCTTGGATGGGTAAACCTAGATCTTAAGTTTTGGTGGTGTTAATTGGCATAGATCTTCGGTTTATGGCTTGTTTGGGTGGCTGAATGTTTGCTACTGGTTTAGGATGGTTATATCATGGTTCTTGGTTGTGTTTTGATGTTGATAATTTGTGGTTTTCGTTGGCTAAGGGCTGGAGGTCGTTCGGATAAGTTTCGGATGTGTTTTCGGTTTTCTTAAGTGTAGTTTTGGGGGTTGTTTGTTTGGGATGTGTGGTAGGTTGATTGAATGCATTAATATCTATGTTTTGATATGTTAAAAACATTTCAAGGTGTTGATCTAAGTGTTGAAGGTGTTTCTGAAAAGGCGAGAATGTTGGTTGGCTTCGGCAAGCTAGTTTCGGACAAGTGATGAGTGGGCTGCCGTATCGGCAAGATTTTACTTGTTTTATCAAAGCTTTAGGAATGTAGGGATGGTGTGAAAAACCTCCCCACACTCAGAAGTAAGTTAAATGGTTTCACTCTCTTAACGGTTCCCATATCGTTCCATAATTGTCATATTTTAGACATGCTCTTAAAGTAGTTTTTGCATTCATGATTTATGCATGAGAATTCGTAAATGCTTTGGCTAAAAGATGTTTTCATTATTTTCCATTGGTATTGGTTATGTTTTGGCAATCAATCATTTCATGAGTTTTAGTAATATCTATGTTTTTGGTAACAAATCCAATGATAATGTTGCATTGATTTTATGAAAGATGCATGTGAAGGAATGGTTTTCCAATGCATGAATTGAATTTGAAAGTGATGCATGCATGTGTTAGTTGTTGTATATGCATGGTTAATGATGGTTTCCATGTCTTTTATAGCATGAGAATGATTTAGATTAAAGTATTGTTATTTCCCTTTCCCCGAATAAAGTCGTTGAGCATGATTTGGTTCATTTTGTTGAACATATATTTAGTGCATTGTAAAACAGCAAGCTACCATGCATAAAGACTATGATATTAGCTTAGTGACACTAACTTTAGATGCGAATACAAATGACATGTCATTAGGATTGAGTGCACTATAAAGATTATGAAAATAAAGATAATGCCTACACGTAACAAGGGTGACTTTGTGTCCAACCGTGCGTGGTAGAGCCGCCTACACGTAACAAGGGTGACTTTGTGTCCAACCGTTCGTGGTAGAGCTTAATGAGGATGAATTTGTGTCATGTCAAGGGTGACTTTGTGTCATGACGAGACTAAGGGTCTCCAAAACTGAACAATGGATCCGCGTATTCGGTGAGCTTAAGGTTCACAACAAGTGATCACTAGAAAGCCAATATGCATGACTTATGATTGGGATTTTTGCGTATTGAAATGCATGAGATTGTGACACATATTGATATAAAATTATTAGAATGTAATGTTTTAAAATCATAAGTTTCACAAGCATGTGTTCTTGATTAAACTTTGTGCAAGGATATGAGCATGAGAGAATAGCTTAAGCGTTGCTATATGTTTAGCATGTAAGACTTGTACTTTGCACATTATTGAGTACTTGATATAAGCTTCGCTAGGTGAATAACATATAAGACTTGTGATAGTGCATAGAGATGCATATGTATTAAAAAGGGCCATAAGTTTAACGGTTGATTTTAAAGCATGAAAGCACTGAGAGTTTTAGCTTTTTAGTATATGAAATGAATGTTACTTGATAAAGAAGTTATTTCGATTTTGCAAACAATGTTTGAGATACTTTTAGTGAGCATGATATGGCATGATTTAGAGAGTTTATTGATGGACTTATGGGCTGTATTGTAAAGGTGTTTTCTTTATGTTTTACCCCTCACTAAGCTTATGCTTACTCTCTCTTTTACCTTACAATATAGAGACATTAATCGAGGCGGCCAAGGAAAGCAAGGTTCCAAGTGTATGTCGATGAATAGCTCAAGTATGTGTTCTAAAATGTAGTAGTAGTAAGAGAGCAATGGGGTATAGTTACAATGTTGTAAGAATTGGCTTTTGATTAGTAAAAGTTGCTTTGATTATTTGAACTTGAGAATGTATTGAATGTTGAACAATGTGATTGTCTTGTAAGTAGAAGCATCTAGAGAAGGTATGTTGAATGCTTTGAATCTTATGTTAGAATTAGGTTGTGATGCATCTAGCTTGGATGCTAAATGGTTAGGCTTAGGCATAGCATTTGGTGAATGATGCATGCTCTTTAAGACTTACTATGTTGATTGGTGTTGAACATGTTTAATCATGAATGGTCCTTGGTTTAGAATCTATGATAGTTAGCATGCCTATAGGTATTTTGGAGTCTTAGATGATGGTAATTGTGTGTTTTAATTGCTTATTATGATTAGGGAATAATGCATTTAGATGTTAGCAAATATTGGTTATGTTTAGGATAGGTTGGATTGTCTTTAAATGCTCAAACTTGTGCTCTCAGCACAGGGGTATTGAAACACCCCAGACTGGTATCGATACCCCAGGCTTATTTAGCCTCTTTTGTAGCCCGAGCATCGATACTGCCCAAGGCTGGTATCGATACCCCATGTTGTTTGGTGGCTACTGGAAGCCCAAGCATCGATACTGCCTAGGGGCAGTATCGATACCGCTGGCTGTTGGCCGTTAAAACGGTTGTTGCCACGTCATGGTTTCGAAACTCCTTTCACCTGTTTCGATACCTCAGTGATAAAAATGAGCTTTGGGGCTTGAATTCCATGTTAGACTCGTATGCTTTCTTGTACTCATGTACAGTTGTTACAATTATCACTTTGGATTGAAAATAATACCATATTGCATGGAAACAACTTAATAAACAATTGGTTGATTTAAATCGGAGTTTTTATATATAAATTAGAAAATTTTCATCTTAGACTTTATTCTATGAAGCATCTAATTGATGCTGTTGAAATGCTCTGCATGACTTGAATTGTTTTGACAAGTGTTCTATGCATGATCGACTAGACCTCGATGAAATTAAAATTATTCTCGTTCCATCCTTAATTTTAGCATATGTGCTTATTGTATGCTCAAGTGTGGTTTGATTGCTTCCGATCTTATATTGCATGAAACCGACACATGTAGGAATTTAATTACGCATCTAGAAAAGAAAAAATATATATAACGGTTTTCAGGGTTGTATATCGAATTGAGCCTTCACGGGTTTGGTTCGGTATTCCCCATGTGACCCATTAGAGCCGATTCCGTCAAGGCCAGGCTAAGGGGGTTACATCGGGTGTTGATAATTATTCTTTGCTAACCTATACAGAATTTCTAAGCTCTCATGGGGTGGGCGGTCTAAGAGGGTACAGTTTGCAGAGGCATCAAGCATCATCCTCGTAGGGGTGTTTACAGCATTGTAAAAGATTGACACTTGAGTCCACTCGGGCAAACCATGTATGGGGCATTTTCTATATAATTCCTTGTATCTTTCCCAAGCCTCATACATTGATTCATCTTCATCTTGCCTGAATGATGTGATATCGTTTCTCATCTTATCAGTCATATTGGTATAACTGAATCGGGCAAGAAAACTTCGGTAAAGTTTAGTCCCTGAGTTCAACGATCTAGGTTGGAGGTTATTTAACCAAGATTTTGCCCTATCCCTTAGTGAATAGGGGAACAATTTTAACTTCAATATGTCGGTAGAAACCCCTGGTAGCTTAAACGAATTGCAGATTTCCAAAAACGACTTAAGGTGCTGCCGAGCGTATTCGTTGGCCGATCCTCCAAATTGACCTAGATTTTTGATCATGTTGAACATGACCGGCTTTAGTTCAAAATGTTCTGCCTCTGTATTAGGCATCACAACGGAAGGAGTCAATCCATCCAAATCTTCCTCTAACTAATCACGAACTGTTCGTACACGCTCTTGTTGAGGTGGATTGGCTGGATCAACAACTGCGAATGCGCCTTAGTTGTCTGTCGCGGCGACATTCATGCCAGCATTGTTCTACTGGCCAGGTGCTATGTTCATCCTTTCGCGTATCCCTTGTCGTAAACGCCTTGCGGTCCTTTCGATTTCAGGATCTTACGGATATTGTTCTATTGATGGATTAGACTTGGTCATACACAAAAAACCCTAGTTAATTAAGGAACAATAAAAGAAAAAGAAAAAAAGGTGCAGAAATAATTGGTAGTAAAATTGAGCGCTAGTCCCCGGCAACAGCGCCAAATCTGATTGAGGCTCGGAAGTCCTTTAGTTTTTTCCACCTTTGTCAGATTGTAATACTTTAGGTTGTCGAACCCACAAGGACTGTGTCGACTTCACTACCTCTTACGGTTGCACTATAAAAAGTAAAAACACAAGTAATTGTTGAGTTTGAGGTTACTAAATTATCTACTAAAAATAAACTAAATAACGAAGGAATAAGGATAAGAGAAGCGAGGCTAGGTTGAGTGTTTTGAAGAGGAGAATACATTTGTATTAAATATCCACTTATTAATGCAATGGGTTGAACTGCCGCCTCGGCGGGTCGCACAAAGGGTCGCCGTAGTTGCCTAGGCGGGTTATGCCTTGTCAACAATTCAACATTCCAAAGTTCGACAGAGCATCCTTGTATGTCTTCTTCCTTATCCCTAAGCGAAGAGAACTGTTGAAACCCACGTCTTGATGATACCTCCCTGCGTGAATCAAGGGCGGACAAAAACCAAACACATGCGTCTTGTTAGTCGCTGAAATCCTGGGCGGTTAATCTCTCAACCGGATTAGTCAATGCCCATGAGCAATGTCGCGTGTCAAAAGTGCGCGTTTAGTACAATTGGACACATCGCAAGTAATAAGTGATAAGTATTTATCAAATTATCGTCTCCAAAGGGATTGGTATACTCAATATGTCTTCTTTGTCTTCTTGTTCTGTAGAAATAAAATAAAACACAAGTAGTTTTGGGTTTGATAAACTGAAATAAAACAACTGAATAAAATAAAGAAATTTGATAAGTAGAGAGAGAGGTCAGGATCCAGTTGCGTTGTATTGTGGATTTGATTGACTTGTCTCTGCCCAATGCAATTGTATATCACTGCCTCGGCAGCACTGCAGATTACTGCCTTGGCAGCGACAATACTGTCCGCCGCAGCAATCCCTTGCTCGTGGGTGGACTTTACTAAAGTTCGGCAAAGTGTCCTTGGATGACTCCGCTTATCCCTAAGTCGAAGTACTATTGATGACTAGTCCTTGATGATACCTCCCGGCGTGAATCAATTATACTCACCAACCAATCTCACACTTCTCTTAGCCGCTGAAACTCTTAACCTATCCCTAGGCCGAGTTAGTATTTCGCGATTGAAACACCGTACTTACCCCTTTCGTGAATCTAACTCTCCCGAGTCTAGATAAATGGATTACTTACAAACTTCCCTCCCAGGCTTGAATGCAAGAACAAAGAATAACAAAGGATAAGCAAACCTTGATAGTTTTATTGCATTGAAACAACCTTCACCTAAACCGTAAGAAATCTTAGAACATAGTTGAGAGAAAGAAAATAAAGAATTTAAGAATCGGCTCTCTCTCTAGGTATTGGTGTCTAATATATTGGACGGCTATGTCTTTATATAGGCTTGACCTAGGGCAAACCTTTCCTAAGTAGAATACAACTTGGAGTAAGGAACAAGTCATGTACATTATTAAAATATTTCCAAGTTTAATTTAACTAAGAGGCTTTCCCGCGTGGCCTTGTCTTGGGCTTTTCCTCATGCTAACCAGCTCCGATCCATGTGCTTTATGTCCAGACACGTCCATTGGATTTTTCTCTTCCGATCGCCTACACTCTTGCTTCCTGGCTCTCAGTTGCTGCCTCGGCATCAGGTCCTGCCTCGGCCATGTTGCTGCCGCGGCACTGGTTCTCCTGCATAGATATAAAAAAGCAGTAAAACTCGCCTTTTCTGCAAATATTATCTTTATACGCTTAACTTCTAAATATATCACATTAAGTACATGCATTGGTCCGAGTGGGTGTAAATTCGGTGATTAATACCCATAAAAGGTGTAAAAAATGATAGTGAGTTGAGCACTTATCACACCCCCAAACTCGAACTATTGCTTGTCCTCAAGCAATGCAAACCATCAATTTGCCAAACTCTACTCTCTCTTGGTCTTACGTTTCCATCTATTCTCCCCACCATAACTATGCCTATTCTTTAGACTTAACCTTTCGGGTACTCAAGGGTTTACCTAGAAACAAACTATAAGAATTGGTGAGTGTGTGCGTTTTTGTGGACAAGTTTGATTAAGGGCTTTCTTAGATAAACTCTAAGTTCAAGACAAGTAGAATTTGGTTAAGTTTTCTCTTCTTTTCTAAACAACCAATTCTTGAGCCAATTTTGGGCACCTCAAGGATTGTGTTTTTCCCTTCACTAATTCCTTCTTTCTTGTAAATATTCCTTAAAACATACTAGAGCCAATTTCGGGCACCTCTAGCATGAAGAAGAGTACTTCCTAGAGCCGGAGATAGGCACCTCTAGTTACTTTCCCAAGAATCTAAGTCTTTATCACCTAAGTTCATTAAAAGAATTCCTATAATCCAACAAGTCCCAAAAGTGTTTAAAAATTGTCTTATACTAAGCTTCTAAGTTTTCATCCTTAAGTATCCTAAGGTTAAACCTTCTTAACAAGACCTAATCATGGTAAGGAGAAAGATTTCTATAGCCTTAAAGAATAAACTAAGGTAATACTGATGATATGCAGTGCAAAAGTATAGACATTTAATTCAAGTAAGGCGGGGAGCATAAAAAATAATTTAAAAAAAATTTCACTTAAGTACTCCCTTTTCTTGGCAAGGTCTCGGCAGTTTATTGCTGCCTTGGCAGTGAATCTGCACCCCAAACTCAAACCAAGCATTGTCCTCAATGCTTTATATTAGAAGAAAATAGCGGGCAACAAAAAAAATATGAAAATAAGCAGCATATAAAGAAACCAACAGCAAATAATATTGAATTATATGAAAAATTTAAAGAGACTCCGAAGAGCTGCTTGTAAGAATTTTTCTCCTTGGTCTTGCTTTCAACTGCTTTGTTCTTGGTGAGGGAGATGGTTGAGCTTTTGCTTGTCGGGGCGGTTGGACTCTTGTGGGTGGTGTCCGTTGCATCGGAGCTTCCACTTCTTCTCCTTTTTCTACATCGACCATCTCCTCGGTGATCATTATGTCCGTTCCTCCTTCCCTTGCTGTGGCTGCCTCGGTATGATGTGTACTTGGTCCGGCGGCGGTTGAGCTTTGGTGCACATAGGCATCTATCTCAGTTGATAAACTGCCCATGATGATTGTGGATCGTGGTGGAGTGCTGAAGACTGCCCTCCGCTTGGATGGTCTTTTGCTGGCAAATGATGCTGCGGCAGAGTCTGCTGCCCTGGATGAGCCGGCAGCCTGGTACGATGGTGGAGGGCCCGCGTAGAAGAACGGCCTTGGTCCTCCCGGTGCTGGTGGAGTCTCGGTGTAAGGGGCGGTTGTGACAAACATATTGCTGGGAAATTCTGGAAACTGTGCCCCTTGGTCTGGAAAGGCATGGAGCATCATTTGTGCAAGTGCCCAAAGTTTGGCCTCGGGCTTTAGGCTTTGCCTTGTTACCGATCCTCTATGGGCACCAGTTTCCCATGGAGTATTCGTGTAGTAAAGGTCGTCTTTGATCAAATCGTAGTCTTCGGCAGTGACATCCTCCATGAATTCAGTGTGAACATCATGGTTTGGAGTGAGGCCTTAGAAATCGTTGATGGTCTCGGCATCCAACTGGACAGGCCTGCCGCGGCAGTGGACAAAGAGGGAATCTTTGTTGGGCCCATGCGCATAGAATTCCCGCACGATGGTAGCGTTCGCCTGGGCAGGTTGAAGATAGAAGATTTCCCAGTCTTGGTACTTGATTCTGTCGAAGAGGTAATGCTCGATGTCGTAGTTTTCATCATCCGAGTGTTGGAAACCTTGTTCTTCCCACAATTGTCGAGCAATGAAAGACCTGTTAAAACGGTCTTCAACATTGGCTGGGGCAAATCGCTTGTAAGTTTCCATCAAGTTTGTGAGAGATTGATATCTTGGAGATTTTCTTGGAGTCTGGAAATTTCACTAAGAATTGTGAGTAGGCAGAGAGTATTGTGAGAGCAAGATTTTCAAGAATTCTAAAGAAAACAGGAAAGCAAGAGTGAATAGTTCAAGAGGAGAGGGTTGCTTATATAGGCCTCGGCCTTGTGACCGTTTGAATCCACTAGCCGTTTTGTAGCCGTTACTCTTTACTACCGTTTCCTTTTCTGTCGCGACAAGAATCTCGGCAGACTAGCCATAACACTGTTCTGCCAGTTAAAACTGCTGCGGCTCTGACACTGTTTTCTGCCTCGGCAGAGTTCCTGCTTTGAACTATTTCTCCTTTATTCTTTCTTATTTTCCTAAATAAAAATTAAACACAAAAAAAATAATTAAAGCAAAAATAAATTTAGAAAATAAAAATAAACTAAACTAATCCTAATATACTAATAATAAGGAAAAGGGAGGAGATCGTGTTACTGGTGGAGTGCATGCAAATGCATCTCCCAAGATTATTCTCTCTTGTTGGTCAGAATTATCAATCAGTTGTTGGCCACTCTCTTTTGTTGTGTTTCCATCCACTTTGAGCTTGATTTTTTTGCCAAATAGCCTACCAAGCATGCTGCCAAAGCAGGATATTTTGGTGTCTGTTATGTGGATGGCCTTGCACTCTTCTGGATCATCATATTTTTTTAAGTTGTGGAATGCATTGAGTTTGACTTGTTGGTCATTAACTCTCATTGTCAACTCTCCTTTTTCCACATTGATTAAGGTGCGTCCAGTTGCAAGCAAAGGTCTCCCCAAAATGATCGGTGCATTATCATCTGCTTCACAATCAAGGACAAGAAAATTAGCAGGAAAAATAAATTTATCGACTCTTACCAATATGTCCTAGATTTTGCCTTCAGGTTGCACATATGATCGATCCGCTAGTTGGAGCATAACTATTGTAGGTTTCGCCCTTCCTATTCCAAGCTTTTGGAAGACAGATTTGGGCATTAGATTGATGCTTGCTCCAAGGTCGCATAGGGCCTTACCTTCACAGTTCTTACCTATCGCACAAGGTATGATAAAACAGCCAAGATCCTTCAATTTTGGTGGCATGCGATTGTGTAGCATTGCCATGCATCCTCGGTAGCAGCCACTATTTCGAACTCACCTATTCGTTTCCTCTTAGACACCATGTCTTTTAAGAACTTGGCATAATTAGGCATTTGTTCAATTGCCTCTACGAATGGTATGTTAATGTGGACTTGCTTTAAATTATCAAGAAATTTCTTGAATTGCTGATCCTGTTTTTTCTTTTTCAAACTTTGTGGGAAAGGTGGTGGTGGTCTCATCTCATCCAGGGTTTCTTTAGTTTGGATTTTAATACCTGGAACCACTGGGGTTGTTGCTGTCTCGGCAGGCTGTTCAGGAGCTGCAGCGCTTTCTGCCGGGGAAGTGTTATCAGGATCAGTTTGCTCAGCCTCTTCTTTTGCTGGATTTGCTGATGGATCTTGACTTGCTGGAATCTTTTCCTTCAGCTGTAGACCACTCCTAGTAGTGATTGCTTTACACTGTTCATGGCCCATTACCTTAGCAACTTCAGTATTGCTAGGTAGTCCTCCTTGTGGTCTAGTGTTTATGTTTTGAGCAAACTTCCCAACCTAGGTTTCTAGCGTTTTAATAGCCGCTTCTTGATTCTGCAACCTCATCTCAGTCCTATTCATGAAAGCATCTGTCCTTTTGATGAAATTATTGTTCTCTGCCATGTATGACTCAGTTTTCATCATAAAGGCTTTAAGAGTGTTCTCCAATGAATTTACCGATTGTTGCTGTATCTGTTACTGCGGCAGATGTTGCACTGGTTGCTGGAATCCTGAAGGTTGGGTGGTTGGGATTAAGGCATTGTTAGGATTGCTCCATGACAGGTTCAGATGCCTCTTCCATGAGGGATTGTATGTGTTGGACATCATATTGGTTCGGTTGTAATTTCCAGCATACATACCGGTTTCTTGATTCATACAATCAGAGGAACTGTGGTTACCTCCACATAAATCACAAAAGGAATCAATTACCTTAATCTCACGGGTATTTTGCTGTAATTGCAAGTTTTGCACCATCTTTGTAAGAGAGGCCAATTGTGTTGCCACTGAATTTGATGTGTTTAACTCATTCATCGTGGCTTGGCGTCTTACACCTCCTCGCCTAGATGTAGGAAATTGAAAATCGTTCTTTGCGAGTTTGTTTAGTATCTCAATAGCTTCCTCAGGTGCTTTATCAAGGAGTGTTCCGTTTGCCGAGGCATCTAACATCATCCTTGTCGGGGCATTCGTGGCATTATAGAACATGGTCACTTGTGTCCATAGGGGAAAATCCATGCAAAGGACACTTGTGCAGTAATTCCCTGTAGCACTCTCATGCCTCGTACATTGGTTCGTCATCTGCCTGTTGAAAAGAAGTGATTTCATTACGAATTCTATCATATAAATTAGTAGGATTAAAACGTGTAATAAAATCACGGCAGAGATCACTCCAAGATTCAATAAATCCTGCTGGAATGCTATTTAGCCAAGCTTTTGCCCTATCCCTCAGTGAATACGGGAATAGCTTTAATCTCAAGACATCTTCATGGACTCATTGGATTTTGAAGGAATTGCATATATCCATGAAGGACTTGAGATGCTGCCTTGCATCTTCAGTTATAGACCCACCAAACTGTCTAATAGTGTTAAGCATATTGAACATGACAGGTTTCAGTTCAAAGTGGGTTGCTTCTATCTCCGGTGTAACGACTCCTGGGTTTAATCCATTTAAATCCTCTTCCAGGAAGTCTCTGACAGTGAGCTATCGCGGCCCTGGTAGCGGCGCAAGACCTGCATTACCGGCAGGTAAGTTTTGTCTTGTCGGGTGATCTGCCATAGCTTCTTGGATTTGTCTCCTCAACCTTTGCCTTGCTCGTTCGATCTCTGGATCTAACTCGTACAAAGGGTTGTTTGGGTTGGCTATGGACATACACCAAGAAAAACAAAGGTAAAATAAAAATAAAAATAAAAATAAACAAGAAAATAAAAAAAACAAAATTTAGTTGCCAATCCCCGGCAACGGCGCCAAAAACTTGTCGCGTGTCAAAAGTACGCGTTTAGTGCAAGTGGACACATCGCAAGTAATAAGTGATAAGTATTTATCGGATTATCGTCTCCAAAGGGATTGGTATACTGAATATGTCTTCTTCGTCTTCCTGTTTTATAGAAATAAAATAAAACACAAGTAGTTTTGGGTTTGATAAACTGAAATAAAACAACTGAATAAAATAAAGAAATTTGATAAGTAGAGAGAGAGGTCAGGATCCAGTTGCGTTGTATTGTGGATTTGATTGACTTGTCTCTGCCCAATGCAATCGTATATCACTGCCTCGGCAGCACTGCAGATTACTGCCTTGGCAGCGACGATACTGTCCGCCGCGGTAATCCCTTGCTCGTGGGTGGACTTTACCAAAGTTCGGCAAAGTGTCCTTGGATGACTCCGCTTATCCCTAAGTCGAAGTACTGTTGATGACTAGTCCTTGATGATACCTCCCGGCGTGAATCAATTATACTCACCAACCAATCTCACACTTCTCTTAGCCACTGAAACTCTTAACCTATCCCTAGGCCGAGTTAGTATTTCGCGATTGAAACACCGTACTTACCCCTTTCGTGAATCTAACTCTCCCGAGTCTAGATAAATGGATTACTTACAAACTTTCCTCCCGGGCTTGAAAGCATGAACAAAGAATAACAAAGGATAAGCAAACCTTGATAGTTTTATTGCATTGAAACAAACACAAAGTACAATCTCCTCTCACAAATACTAACAACCTTCACCTAAACCGTAAGAAAGCTTAGAACATAGTTGAGAGAAAGAAAATAAAGAATTTAAGAATCTGCTCTCTCTAGGTATTGGTGTCTAATACATTGGACGGCTAGGTCTTTATATAGGCTTGACCTAGGGCAAACCTTTCCTAAGTAGAATACAACTTGGAGTAGGGAACAAGTTATGTACATAATTAAAATATTTCCAAGTTTAATTCAACTAAGAGGCTTTCCCGCGTGGCCTTGTCTTGCGCTTTTTCTCATGCTAACCAGCTCCGATCCATGTGCTTTATATCCAGACACGTCCATTGGATTTTTCTCTTTCGATCGCCTACAGTCTTGCTTCCTGGCTCTCAACTGTTGCCTCGGCATCAGGTCCTGCCTCGGCCATGTTGTTGTCGCGGCACTGGTTCTCCTGCATAGATATAAAAAAGCAGTAAAACTTGCCTTTTCTACAAATATTATCTTTATACGCTTAACTTCTAAATATATCACATTAAGTACATGCATTGGTCCGAGTGGTTGTAAATTCGGTGATTAATGCCCATAAAAGGTGTAAAAAGTGATAGTGAGTTGAGCACTTATCAAGCAAAGACCATATTTTCTCGTTTCGTGAACCTACATCTCCCGATGCTAGCCAAATAGATTTTTCTTCACATACTATCTTTTGAGCTCATATGCGAGAAGAGTAAATACCAAGAGAGAATAAACTATGAAATAAGTTTTGCATTAATAAATATCAATCCTAATACAACCATCTTCTCCAACTACTCCACAAACAACCTAAACCTCCGAAGAAGTTTAGAACATGATGTAGTCTGCGGCTAAAAGTAATTTCTAGGGTAAACTCCTAGCTCTTAGACTAAGCTTAATGTGTGCCTTATATAGGCTAAGCCCTAGGTTAAAGCTTTCGATGCAAGGAAAGAGTTCTAAAGAAGAGAGAAGTATAATTTCTAATTAAACTATAACAATTAATTCTTATTTCCTAAAATCTCTTCTTTCCCGCACATGACTTTGACCAAGGCTTGACTTCGTAATTTGGCTCCGTCTTTCTTTCGCTCTTTGTCCATTAAGATCATCATCTTTTTCTCTTTCTGTCAAACACTGGTTGTCATCTTCACTCTGCTGCCGCGGCCTCAAATAGTACTACCGTGGCGGGTGCTTACTCTACATTCTAGCATCCGTCTTCTCAATTGGCCATCTTTATAAGTAGTTTTCTATCTAAGAAAAAAACTATCAAATGCATCTGTTTTATGCCAATTAATAGATGAATTCATGAATTGTATGTTTGGATGTTGAAGTATGGAAAATATACAGAAATATCCATTAATGCCCTTAATCTTGTCCTTTATTGGTGATAAACGAGTGGGAAATGATATAAAAAATAGGACTTTTATGCACTCATCAATTGCCCAGGCAACCAAAATTGCCTCGGCAAGTACTCCTATCCCGGTAAAAGCAAAGGAACTTCCATTAGAAATTAAGGATCAAATTGTTGAGTTACTACGCCCTTTACAACAACAATTGGCTCGGATTGAGGATCAACAACTTTCTTTCATGAGGTTCATGAAGGAGCACACTAATGTCATTCACCAAGCTATCCTAGAAAAAATTCTTAATTGTTCTGTGTCATTCCCGATTTTTCCTGCTAATTTGATTGCCCAGGAAACTACACATGCCCCGACAACGGCTTTTGCTAAGGAAACCACTGTTCAAGATAAAGGAAAAACACCAACGGAGGAACCTCGCCCAACAGATTTGATGCATGACTTAATTGATTCAGATGACACCATCTTCGAACCAATACTATCTCCACTAAAGGTACCACCGAAATCAAAACGTAAAGCTCATATCATTGGGGATACGGATGGAGGAAATGAATCTAGTGGCGAAACCGAAATTTTAAAGTTCCACAAGCACCATTCCTAACACGAACTCAACCACATGACGAGGAAAGAAAGAAAAATCAATTGCAACTAGGAAATTGATAAATAAAGGTGACAACCTTTCCAGTTAACTCATTTGCATTTTTTTTATTTTCGCATGCATTGGGGACAATGTTTCTGTAGAGTTTGGGGTGTTTACCTTTAATTAGTAATGATAGTTGCATTCATTATTATTTGTTGCATATAGACTGCATAAATTATTTGTCAAGTATTCAATTCGATCTAATTGCTTTGAATTTGATGGATATACAATGATGGTACTTTTTCCATTGCACTTAATTGAAATAGCCTTTGATTTTAGGATTGCATTGGACGAACCTAGAATTTTACTATGATGCTGAATTTTTGTACACAATTTTGACTTGTTAATTGATAAAGACGTAGTCAACTTAGGGTGCTAAAATTTTGGATAAATTAAAAAAAATGAAAAGCAATGTCTTGCCAAAGATGCCCAAAACTGGCTCTAGTTAACAAAATTAAAAGAAAAAAATACTTGATTTCTAGAGGTGCCCGAAACTGGCTCTCGTGGAATTTTAGATTAATGCCCCAACAATTAATGAATAAAATCGAATGTTCACTTAGAATCTTGAAATTTGAGTTATACACAACTAAGCACACACATGGTCACAAGCATTATAGTTTGATTCCGGGATTTTGATTTGTTCTATGAAAAATTTAAAAGGTGATCATACTTTGTGCTCCGGTTCTAAGGATGGAAGTTAAATTTTCAAGCATGTCTTTGAAAATTGGATGCCTTGGCAATTTATTGTTAGTTTGCATTGCTTGAGGACAAGAAATAATTCGAGTTTGGGGTGTGTTAGGTGTGTAATTGTGTTGTTTTATTACCCTTTTTACTCATGTTATTGCTAGAATTAGGCACATTATTAGTTGCATTTTAGTGATTTCATGCATTTTCATTTGATTTCCTGAGTTGGCTTATTTATTTCTTGTGTTGGTTGAAATATGTGGAAAAAGATATTGCCTTGGTATATTTTCATGTTTGCAGGAACAAATCCCTTTATGATGAACTAATGAATTAGAAGGAAATTCTTGATGATAAGGTCAATATGAGAAGACAAGGAATGATTTAGAGATAGGTACAAAGAAGGAAAGAGATGATAGGAATCAAGAGAGAAATAAAAATATTCTTTATGATTATTTCAAATTCTATCTTATTTTGTCATCAAAGTTGATCAAACCAAGTGATTATAAAAAGAGCATGTCATCCATAACAAAAGAGAGGCGAGATCGAGAGAGAGAGTGAAGCTAAGGGGTTGTTGAATTTCTTCTTATTTTCCCTTGTGTATTCAAGTGATGAGAGGATTTACTTTGTGGATATTTTGCCCAGCCATGAACTAACTTAAATTGACTTGGGTTATTTTGTTTTATGGTTTGATTTTAGTTTGAATTCTATCTAAGTATTTGTGTGTTCTTAATCAAGGTTTGCTTATTTTTGGTATTTATTCAGTTTGCAAGAGAATTGAATAAGCATGGTTCGATCCAAGTGCGTAAAAACTAATCTGGCTTAGGGATAAATGCAAGATTTCAATGGCTAAACAGAAGCACAAAATAGTTGTTGTACACCTTTGATTAACGCATGGATGTTTTATCAAGGAGTGTATAATTAATAGTGCCTCACGTTAGGGATAACGGAAACAATTGAAGAACACTTTGCCACCTTGAGAATATTTGCTTAAATTGCCTGAGCAATTCCCTTAGCTCCAATTGCCCAAGCATTCAATGAACTGACTAGGTAATCTGATTAAGCCCAATTGGCGGAACAATTAAGTGGCATGAGCACTCACTAACAAGGAAGAATTAAATCGTCTATCATTCCATAATTCATGATAACTTAGCCTCAACTCTCTTATTGATTACTCCAATTTACTTTAATTACTTTTTCTATTATTTTATTTTATTTAACATTAATTCTATAAAAAAATTGTGTCTTTATTTTCAGTGAAAGAGATTAGATTCCGGAAGGAGCACCAATCCCTATGGAGACAATAACTATCTATACTATAACTTGAACCGTGTACACTTGCACCATTGCGAAAAAATTTAAAAACACAACAAGTTTTTGGCACCGTTGCCGAGGATTGACAATATCAACTTTACTTTTAGTTTCTTGCATTTTTATTTCTTTTAAATTTAATTTTGCTCGGTTTCAAGAAGCTTACAAATTTTGGTTTTATTGCTATGCATGACTAGGGTAAGACCATTCATTAAAACCCGAGGTAGAACAAGTATTTCATCGAAGGAGACGTGAACAACGAGCAGTGATGGCAGATCCTATTCCTTGTATTGGTAGTCAAAATGTCGTGGCAATAGGAGAAGATATAATTGAACAACAACTAGCTCGTATTAGACACACGACTATTCGATATTATTTAGAGGAAGATCTCAAAGGATTAAATCCAGGAGTTGTTGCATCAAAAATCAAAGCAGCGCATTTTGTGTAACACAACAAAATTGGGACTAGAAGTTAGTGGGCCGGTTTAGCCTAGTTCGGGATTAAATTCTTAAAAATTGATTTTTAATCGAAATAAATTATGGAAAATATCCTAAAATCCTAATTAAATATATTTTTGACTTTTTAAACTCAATTTTGGAAATTGATCCTTGAAACCCTAAGATTTTGAAATTAGTGACTATTTTGTAAAAATTGAAAAGTTGAGGATAATTTTAAAAACTAAGCCAAAACTTTGAATCTTTAAAGGGCTTTTGATCCAATTGTATTTCTAATTGATGTAATCTTCCAAAGGCCTATTTAATTAACTCAAAACCCAAGTTTTAAATCATAAAACCCAAATTCCTTATTTAATAATCCTAAAAGCCTTATTTTTATCAAAACCTAAACCCTTTTTCCTAAATTTTATTTTCCCTCTTTCCAAGGTAGAGAATGACCAGATTTTGAAGGTAAAACCCTAAATATTTTAATTAAAATCATTTTCTTAAATATTCTTAAAGTTTCTTCATCAAAAAGTTTTGTTTTTCACTCATTTTCTTCATTAAAAATCATGGAAGTATATTGGATAAATTTTAGAAGTTAGGAATCATTCAAACCTTTAGAACATGAAGTTCTTTACTGAAATTCCCAAATTCTAGGCTTGGTAAAAAACGTTTTTAATCCTTTGTTTTAGAAAAATCTGTTTTAGGGTCAAAAATACATAATTTTCGTTCAAAGGTTTTATTTAATGTTTTTGGATCATAATACATGTTTTTGAAGGTTTTAGGATTTTTATAAAGTGTTTTTAAATCCCTAATCCTAGACTAAAGGTATAGGAGATGTTTGGTAGGTTTCAAAAAGTTTTCGGTTAAGGTTTTAATAGGGTTAAGGGGTTGTCTGACTTGGGATTTGTTGTGTGCGGTTGGAAGCAATAAATCCTTAGTATTTGATGCTTGAAATAGGGCAAGGAAGTGTTGATGACGTTTAAAGAGTTTTCAAATCATTTTGGTGGCTATTCAGTCAAGTTTCGGTTATCAGTGAGTGATTTATGACAGTGGGCTGCTTCGAGAGTGTTTTAAATCTATTTTACAGAGGTTTGAGGGTTTAAGGATTGTGTGAAAAAACTCCCTATACTCGAACGTAAGTTTTTAAGTTTTGTCTCTTGAAAATCCCATATTATGCCTTTCTTTACTATGTGATTTTATCATGTTCATGTTTTAATTATGCATATGTGATTATGCATATGATTAGATGCTCATGATACTATTTTTTTAACGTTTTGATGCTCCCATGGTTTTGTTTTCAAAATTTGATGGAAAGAGGTTTTATCGATTTATGAATTTGATGCATGTATTGATGGGAAGCATGAGTTTGATTCATTGTTTTTTACTTAAAACTTGAGCATTGTGTTTTTTTAATGTTCGTATTAAAGATCATGAAACGTGGATAAGTTGATCGATCAATAGGATGTGAGTGCACTATAATTAAAATTTATACGTGTGTAAATTCCTTAGTGATGCATTAGAGATGATGCCTAGTGTTGTGTGATATAGCAATTACCTTATCACATTCAGGTATGACAAACTATCTCGTATATTAAGGTGGACCAATATGGGTCTCCGTGGATTATTTTATTCAATCACGGGCATGTTGGCAGTATAAGCCACATGTGGGTTTTTCCGCTTATCCTAACGTTTAGCAGTAATCTAAACAATTCACTAACACCAATACAATGTTAAGTAAGTATATTTTCTTAATTGAATGTTATTTTCAATGAAGCTTTGCCATGGACATGTAACACTTGTGTTATGCTAATTTAGCATGTGTTTTCAAAAGTTATTCGAAAAAGATTTTGTGGCTTATGCCATGGTATACTTGTTTTTTTTCATGATGTTGGCATTGATGTTCATGTGTTTATTTCATGAGTTGAGCATGACATGTTTTTATAAAACTTTGGCTTTTATGGGTTTCATTACAAGTTGTTTTTACTTATGTTTTTATATGTCACTCACTAAGCTTTCGCTTAACCACTTTCCTTTACTTACAATGCAGAGAAATAAGTGATTAGGTGCCATTATGAAACAAGGGAGTCAAGCATTTTACCTTATACTTTCTTAGGCTCAAGTATGTTTTAAGTTAAATTGAGAACCTTAAGTAAATGAGAGCAATGGAGCATTGAACCAATATGTTTTTATGGATATTCTGGTCTTAAACTTCTGTTATGACATTGTTTATGCTATTGAAGTCTTTGTATTTGATTCACATCTTGATTGTGCTTAAGCATGTTGAAATATGACTTTGATTAGTAATGCTTTCAATTTGTGTTAAGAGCATGGAACTATGATGATTGACATCTCGAAATCTCATTGAATTATATGTTTTATTCCCTATAGGTGAATAAATGCATCTAGTATACTGTTGGTCATGTTTAGAATTTGAAATCTAGGTAAGTTGTTGTTTCTGGGCAGGGGTTTTCGATACCTGTTCATAGGGTATCGATACCTAGGCAAAAACACGATGATTTTATGGGAAATTAAGCCTAGGTATCGAAACAACATGAACTAGTTTCGAAATAGTAGTATGAATTTTAGCTGGCATATCGACACGTATCAATTTAGTTTTGATACCGACCCTTACAGTACAAATGGTATTAGAACGGTCCTTCAGGCGTATCGAAACGCGAGCTAGTCACGCAAGCAATTATCTAAGTTATCGAAGGTGGATCGAAACCTTTAAAACCCGTTTCGATACCCCTTTGTCGTTTTATCGTTATCGATATGAGGTATAGATGTTTCGATACCCCTATCAGTTTAAGTCGTTATAGGCTATGCTAAACCTTGAAAACTTACATTTTTGTCACTAAACTTTAAGAATGCAATTACATGACTTGTAGATATTATTTAACATGAAAATTTACGTGCAAGCATAAAAAATACTTAATTAAATATTTGTAACTTTAATTTCACTTTTAATTCAAAATTTTCTAGAAATTTACAATTAGGTCCCTATAACTTGTTCGGTTTAATTAGGATTCGTTTCTCATTAATTTACTCTACAAATGAACTCAGTCCTTGAATGAACATGTAGGATCTAATTAATGCATTTAGAGAAGCAAAAATAAAAAGAAATTTTTTTAGGGTTGCTTATCGGGGCGAGTTTCCGGATTAGCCTCGGTATTCCCTATGTACCTCATTCGAGTCAGGTAGCACTAAACCCGGTCGAGTGGGTTACATTTGGTGGTATCAAAGCTTAGGTTTATGAATTCTTTTGTGATGTTTTGTTTGCTTTGTTATGATGATATGCACGATGATTGTTTACCATGTTTTGTTAATATTGCACGGTGATTGCTATGCATGCTGGTATGTTATATGCACGGTGATTAATTAATTCTTGCTAAGGCTAAAGCATGTTAGACCTACATCTCCATTGTTCCACTACTTTTAGGTTGGTTTTGTTAAAAACTTAAGCTAGTGACTCCTTGCTTCTGGTCGACTCACTTAGTTTTAAATTTTTGTTTTGAGAATAGTTATTATAATATGGGACCCCATAGAGAGCTTAGAATGAATACTCGATTTATCACTAATGGAGGGGATGGGCATGAGGAGGAAGAGTTGCCACCTGCTCCACTACCACCTGTTGCACCGCCGGTTGAACCGCCAACAACTTCACCTACTGTGTCGGCTGTCGATGACATGTCACAGTTGGTTCAGGTTACTGCGAGAGCTTTTCAGGCTACAGTTACTGGAATACAGGCCATAGTTGCTCCGCCGGTAGCGAATGTTGGGTTACTTTTGGAGACACTCCGTAGTTTAGGAGCAATTGATTTTAAAGGTTTGACACCGGAGGACTCTAAGGCTTGGTTAGATATTACAAAACATATCTTAGATCAGATAGGTTTTTCTGATGAAAGGAAACATGGATGCACAGTTTCTTTGCTTCAAGTTGATGCTTATAAGTGGTGGAATACCACGACATAAGGCATGGAAGATGCTAAGGTGACATGGGATTTCTTTGGTGAGGCCTTTAGGCGTAAGTATTTAGGAGTTTGGTACTTGGATGAAAAGAAAAGGGAATTTATGGCTTTATCTCAGGAAAGTTTGTCAGTTTCTGAGTATGAGATTCAATTTGTCAAGCTAAGTCAGTATGCTCCTGAACTGTTACCTAATGTGAAAACCCGTTGTGAGAGGTTCCATTACGGTTTGGTGCAAGAAGTTAGAACTTATATGTTGGCTACAGACTATACAGATTTTAATGTGTTAGTGGACCAGGTTAAGGATATTGAGTAGATTTTAGGCCTGAAATCTTCGGGATCTGGTTCTAGTAAGAGGCAAGCTGATAATGGTAATAACAGGGATAAGTTTAAGAAACAGAAAGATAGTCGGTATGGTTGGGATCAGTATAGAGGAGGAGGAGTTAATCGTGGGTATCAAAAAGGTAAACCTAAGGCTGGTGTGTGTAACAAGTGTGGGAGACGACATTATGGTCAATGTTAGGGTGAAAATGTCTATTGGCATTGTGGTGCTGCGGGGCACACCAGGAGAGAGTGTCCTCAGTTAGTGGGTGGCCTTGACAATTAGAATAGAGATGAGAATCAGGGACAATAGTGTCGTAACAAGGGTCAGGCGAGAATTTATGCACACGGGATGTCCAGAACGACACTAATGTGGTTGCAGGTACCTTTTCCTTGCAATGCTTATCCTTGTTCACTTTGTTAGATTTTTTATCTACGCACTCTTATATCCTTAGTGAGCATGCTAGAGCTTTAGATATACCTATAGAGAACATGAGTATATGTATGAGTGTTATTAGTTCTTTTGGAGAGACTGTGATAGTCAAGAAAGTTTATAGGAAATGTCCTTTAGTTGTTATAGGGCATGTTTTGTTGTCGATCTTATGGAGTTACCTTTTCAAGGGTTTGATCTTATCCTGGGTATGGACTGGTTAGCGGAACATAGAGTCGTGGTAGATTTTAAGACTAAGAGAGTTTCTTTGAGGTTAGTCGATGACTCTGAAGTAGTTATGGTTGGATAAAGTGTGAGGTTTTTGCCTTAGGTTGTGTAAGCTTTGGAATCTCAAAGGTTGTTGGTTAAGGGTTATGATGCATACTTGGCTTATGTTATAAATCCTGACATCAGAGAAGCTAGGTCATGTGATATTAGAACTGTTTGTGACTATCCTGGAGTTTTCTTGAATAGTTACCTGGTTTACCACCTAACCGAGAGGTTGAGTTTGGTATTGATCTAATAGAGGGATCTTTACCTGTCTCTATTACTCCTTACCGAATGGCACCTAAGGAGTTAAAGGAGTTAAAAGTTCAATTACAAGAGTTGTTGGATCATGGTTTTATTCGAACGAGTATGTCATCATGAGGTGCACCGGTCTTGTTTATGAAAATGAAGGATGGTAGAATGCGAATGTGTATAGATTATCGTCAGTTGAACAAGTTGACAATAAAGAATAAGTATCCCATGCCTAGGATTGATGACTTGTTTGATCAGTTTAGAGGAGCTACGGTGTTTTCGAAAATTGATCTTCGGTCTGGGTATTATTAGTTGAGAGTTAAAGATCAGGATGTTCCTAAGACTGCTTTCTGGATACGGTATGACCATTATGAGATTTTGGTTATGCTCTTTGGTTTAACGAATGCACCTGTTGCTTTCATGGATATGATGAATAAGGTTTTCTATGAGTTTCTTGATTAGTTTGTGGTAGTGTTTACCGATGATATTCTTGTGTACTCTCATACCAAAGAGGATCATGATAGGCATTTGAGGGTTATTTTGCAGATTTTTTTGGATAACCAGTTGTATGCGAAGTTGAGTAAGTGTGAGTTTTGGATAAAAGATATTGTTTTCCTTGGACATGTGGTTTCGGTTGAGGATATTAGAGTTGATCTGCAAAAAGTTGAGGTTGTTGTGAGTTTGAAACCACCTAGGTCTATGATAGAAGTTTGTAGTTTTCTGAGTTTGGTAGGATATTATCGATGGTTTGTGGAGGGTTTTTCTAGGATTGCAGCACCTCTAACCAAGTTGTTGTAAAAACATTTTAAGTTTGAATGGACCGATAAGAGACAAGAGGCTTTTGAGAAGTTAAAAGAGGCATTGACGCAGACTTCGATCTTAGTTCAACCGGAACCGGGGAAAGAGTTTACGGTGTATAGTGATGCATCATATATTGGTCTTGGTTGTGTTTTGATGCAAGATAGAAGAGTGGTAGCTTATGCATCTCGTCAGTTGAAGGTGCATGAGAAAACTACCTCACACATGATATAGAGTTAGCTTCGGTTGTGTTTGCTCTTAAGTTATGGAGACACTATCTTTATGGTGAACGATGTGTGGTTTACATTGATCATAAGAGTTTGAGATATTTAATGTCCCAGAAAGAGCTTAATCTTAGGCAACGTCGTTGGCTTGATTTGCTTAAGGATTATGACTTGACAATTGAGTATCACCCATGGAAAGCTAATGTTGTTGCCGATGCTTTGAGTAGAAAAGTGGCAATTGAGTTGTGTATCATGTTTGCTAGGTTGAGTTTGTCAAAGGATAGAGGTTTGATAGCTGAGTTGCAGGTTAAACCTTCTCTGGTTGAAGTGATCAGAGAGAAACAGTTGTTGGATGATACTTTGGTTCCTATTTTTCAAGATATAGATGAGGGTGTACTGACGGAGTATAGTTTTCGAGATGGAGTTTTTTGTTTCAGGGATCGTGTTGTGGTACCGAATGATGCTGAGTTGAGACGTAATATTCTTACGGGGCGCATGGTAGTCCTTTTGATATGCATCCGGGTAGTACTAAGATGTATCGGGATCTAAAAGGTGATTATTTTTGGGTTGGTTTGAAAAAGGATGTGACCAAATTTGTGAGTAAATGTTTAGTGTGTTAGCGGGTTAAGGTTGAACACTAGGTTCCATCTGGTTTGTTACAACCTTTGAAAATTCCGGAGTGGAAGTGGAAAAGAATTACTATGGACTTTGTGACGGATTGCCTTTGAAGCCGTCCAAAAAGGATTTGGTATGGGTTGTTGTGGATAGGTTTATGAAGTGCGCACACTTTATCACAGTACATACTAAGTATTCCTTGAATAAGTTGGTTGAACTTTACGTCAAGGTTTTGGAAATCATTGTAGAAAGCTCTTGGTACAATGTTAAGCTTTAGTACATCCTATCATCCGCAGACGGATGGACAGTCTGAGAGAGTTATCCAGGTTTTAGAGGATATGCTGCGGAGTTGTGTTACATATTTCCAAGGCTCTTGGGAAAAATACTTGACGTTGGTGGAGTTTTCATATAATAATAGTTAATTAGGCGAGTATCCAGATGGCACCGTTTGAGGCTTTGTATGGAAGGAGATGTCGTACTCCGTTGTGTTAGGCTGAGACTAGTGAGAAGTTTGTGACATTACCTAGTGTTTTAGAGGATACTAATGAGAAGGTTAAACTCATTAGTGGAAGACTTAAGGCAGCATCGGATCGTCAAAAGTCTTATGCTGATCTTAAGCGGAAAAAGATAGAGTTTGTTGTAGGTGAGAAAGTTTTCTTGAAGGTATCTCCGTGGAAGAAGGTGATGCGTTTTGGAAAGAAAGGAAAGTTGAATCCGAGGTTTATTGAACCGTTTGAGGTGTTAAAAAAAATCAGATCAGTGGCTTATCGTCTAAGGTTACCGTCCGAGCTCGAGAGGATACATGATGTTTTTCATATATCAATGCTTCGGAGGTACATATGGGATCCATCGCATTTTTGCCAGTGGGAGAAGCTAATTCCAAATCTTTCCTACGACGAGGATCCAGTAGCAATCTTAGCATCAGATTCTAAGGTTCTGTGTGGTAAGACCATCGAGTTAGTCAAAATGCTTTGGCGACATCGAGGTGTCGAAGAAGCCACGTGGGAACGAAAATCGAACATATAGGAGAGAATTTCCTTATCTATTTCCACAAGGTAATTTTGAGGACGAAATTTCTTAAGTGGGAGAGAGTTGTATCGCCCCAAAATTGAGCCTAGAAGTTAGTGGGCCAGTTTAGCCGGTTAAGCTTAGTATGGGATGAAATTCTTCAAAATTGATTTTTAATCGAAATAAATTATGGAAAAATATATTAAAATCCTAATTAAATATATTTTTGACTTTGGTCAACTCAATTTTGGAAATTGACCTTTGAAACCCTAAGATTTTGAAATTAGTGACTATTTAGTAAAAATTGAAAATTTGAGGACAATTTTAAAAACTAAGCCAAAACTTTGAATCTTTAAGGGTATTTTGATCCAATTGTAATTCTAGTTTATCTAATCTTACAAAGCCCTATTTAATTAACTCAAAACCCAAATTCCTTATTTAATAAACCTAAAAACCTTTTTTGTAAAAATATAAACCCTTTTTCCTAAATTTCATTTCCCTCTTCCCAAGGTAAAGAATCATCATCTTTTGAAGGTAAAACCCTAAACCTTTTAATTAAAATTGTTTTCTTAAATATTCTTAAAGTTTCTTCATCAAAAAGTTTTGTTTTTCACTCGTTTTCTTGATTAAAAACCTTGGAAGTATATTGGATCTATTTTAGAGGTTAGGAATCATTCAAACCTCTAGAACTTGAACTTCTTTATTGAAATTCCCAAGTTCTTGCTTTGGTAAAAAAACTTTTTTAATCCTTTGTTTTAGAAAAAATCAGTTTTTTGGTCAAAAATACACAATTTTCGTTCGAAGATTTTATTTACTATTTTTGGATCATAATTACATGTTTTTGAAGGTGCTAGGATTTTTATAAAGTGTTTTTAAAATCCTTAATCCCAGATTAAAGGTTTAGGAGAAGTTTGGTAGGTTTCAAAAAGTTTTCGGTCAAGGTTTTGATAGGGTTAAGGGGTTGTACGACTTGGGATTTGTTGTGTGCGATTGGAAGCACTAAATCCTTAGTATTTTATGCTTGAAACAGGGCAAGTGTTGATCACGTTTGAAGAGTTTTCGGATCATTTTGGTGGCTTTTCATACAAGTTTCGGTTATCGGTGAGTGATTTATGAGAGTGGGCTGCTTCGAGAGTGTTTTAAATCTATTTTACAGAGGTTTGGAGTGTAGCGAAGGTGTGAAAAAACTCCCTATACTCAGACGTAAATTTTTAAGTTTTGCTCTCTTGAAAATCACATATTATGCCTTTCTTTACTATGTGATTTTATCATGTTTTAATTGTGCATATGTGATTATGCATGTGATTAGATGTTCATGATATTGTTTTTATAATGTTTTGATGCTCTGATGGTTTTGTTTTCAAAATTTGATGAAAAGAGGTTTTATCGGTTTATGCATTTTATGTATGTATTAATGGGAAGCATGAGTTTGATTCATTATTTTTAACTTGAAACTTGAGCATCATGTTTTGTTTTTAGTGTTCGTATTAAAGATGATGAAACGTGGATAAGTTGATCAATCAATAGGATGTGAGTGCACTATAATTAAAATTTGTACGTGTGTAAATTCCTTAGTGATGCATTAGAGATGATGCCTAGTGTTGTGTGATATAGCAATTACCTTATCACATTCAGGTATGAAAAACTATCTCGTATAATAAGGTGGACCGATATGGGTCTCCGTGGATTATTTTATTCAATCACGGGCATGTTGGCCAGTATAAGCCACATGTGGGTTTTTCCGTTTATCCTAACGTTTAGCAGTAATCTAAACAGTTCACTAACACCAATACAATGTTAAGTAAGTATATTTTCTTAATTGAATGTTATTTTCAATGAAGCTTTGCCATGGGCATGTAACACTTGTGTTATGCTAATTTAGCATTTGTTTTCAAAAGTTATTTGAAAATGGTTTTGTGGCTTATGCCATGGTATACTTGTTGTTTTTCATGACGTTGACATTGATGGCCAAGTGTTTATTTCATGAGTTGATCATGACATGTTTTTATAAAACTTTGGCTTTTACGGGTAGCATTGCAAGTTATTTATACTTATGTTTTTATATGTCACTCACTAAGCTTTTGCTTAACTACTCTCTTCTTTACATGAAAAGTAGAGAAATAATTGAGTAGGTGTCATTACGAAGCAAAGGAGTCAAGCATTTTACCTTATACTTTCTTAGGCTCACGTATGTTTTAAGTTAAATTGAGAACCTTAAGTAGATGAGAGCAATGGAGAATTAAACCGATATGTTTTTATGGATATTATGGTCTTAAACTTCCGTTATGACATTGTTTTTGCTATTGAAGTCTTTGGATTTCATTCACATCTTAATTATGCTTAAGCATGTTGAAATATGACATTGATGAGTAATGCTTTCAATTTGTGTTTAGAGCATGGAACTAGGATGATTGACATCTAGAAATCTTGTTGAATTATATGTTTTATGACCTATAGGTGAATAAATGCATCTAGTATACTCTTGGTCACGTTTAGAACTTGAAATATGAGTAATCTGTTGTTTCTAGGCAAGGGGTTTCGATACTTGTTCATAGGGTATCGATACCTAGGCAAAAACACGATGATTTTCTAGAAAATTATGCCTGGGTATCGAAACCATATGAACTGGTTTCAAAATAGTAGTATAAATTTCAGCAGGCGTATCGATACTCATCAGTTTAGTTTCAATATCGACCCTTACAGTAGCAAATGGTATCGAAACGATCCTTTAGGCGTATCGAAACGCGATCTTGTCGCGCAATCAATCATTTGAGTTATTGAAGGCATATCGAAACCTTTAATACTCATTTCGATACCCCTTTTTCATTTTATCGATATCGATACGAGGCATAGATGTTTCGATACCCCTTTCAGTTTAAGTCGTTATAGGCTATGTTGAACCTTGAAAACTTACATTTTTGTCACTAAACTTTAAGAATGCAATTACATGACTTGTAGATATTATTTAACCAAAAAATTTACGTAGAAGCATAAAAAGTACTTAATTAAATATTGGTAACTTTAATTTCACTTTTAAATCAGAATTTTCTAGAAATTTACATTTAGGTCCCTAAAAATTATTCGGTTTAATTAGGACTCGTTTCTCATTAATTTCCGCTATATATGAACTTATTCCTTGCATGAACATGTAGGATCTAATTAATTCATTTAGAGAAGATAAAATAAAAAGAATTTTTTAGGGTTGTTTATCGGGGCGAGTCTCTAGATTAGCCTCATTATTCCCTGTGTAGCTCGTTCAAGTCGTGTGGCATCTAGACCGGGTCGAGTGGGTTACATTTTGAGTTAAAGCAATGATGTTTAATATGATCAATACAATTGGTCAATTTGGCGGATAGAAAACCGAAGATGCTCGATAACATCTCAAATTGTTCTAGGAGATTTGCAACTCATTCAAGATCCATGGAGTCCATGAGGATATCCTAAGGCTTAAATTGTTCTCTTATTCATTAAGAAACATAGCTAATACGTGGTTAAATAATGTTCCATCTGGATCTATAGGATCTTGGACAGAATTATGTCGTGATTTCCTTGCTTGATTTAGTTCCACTAATTTGACTGATAGAATACGTAATGAAATCACTTGTTTTCGGCAGGCAGATAATGAATCAATGCATGAAGCTTGGGAGTGATATAGAGAACTTCTACATAAATGCCCCATGCATGGATTCCCATTATGGACACAAGTAACGATGTTCTACAATGTTGTGAACATGCCAACAAGGATGATGTTAGATGCCTCGGCAAATGGCATAATAATAGACAAGTCCGCTGAAGAAGCGATAGAAATTTTAAATCGTCTAGCCAAGAATGATTATCAATTCCCCACCACTAGACGAGGAGGAGTAGGATTCTATTGCTACACAATTGGCTACCATAATCAATTTAGTTAAGAATATGCAACATCCGAGTAACGCACAAGAAATTAAGGTATTGAATTCAATTTGTGATTTATACAATGGTGACCATGATTCTATTATTGATTCAATCGTCTATCATTCCATATTTTAGGATAACTCAGTCTCATCTCTCTTATTGATTACTCCAATATACTTTAGTTACTTGTTCTATTATTTTATTTTATTTAACATTAATTCTATAAACAAAATTATGTGTCTATTTTCAGTGTAAGAGATAGATTCCGGAAGGAGCATCACTCCCTATTGAGACAATAACTATCTAAACTATAACTTGAATCGTGTACACTTGCACCATTGCGAAGCACTTTAAACATGCAACATTATGGTACTGATTGATTTTAATTTAAGGAACTTTCTATAATCATATATGATGTATATATATATATATATTTCTTCATACTTTTTCATGTAACAACCCGAACCTGAATGCTACATTTAGGCCATAAGCCCAACCCATTCCTATAATTTTTTTCTCTTTCCAAGTTAAATTAAAACCATGTCGTCAACCAGGTCATTGTTGCGTGTCAAAAAGTGCACAATTGGTGCAAGTGGACACATCGCAAGTAATAAAGTGATTAGTATAATCGTGTATCGTCTCCACAGGGATTGGTATACTTAATATGCCTTCTTCGACTTCTTGTTCTGTAAAAAGGAATAAAATAAAAACACAGGTAATTTGGGTTTGGATGAAACTAAATAAATTGAAATAAAGAAAACTAAGAATAAAGAGTGAGATTTGATTAATAGAGAGAGGTCAGGATCCAGTTGCGTTGTATTGTGGATTTGATTGACTTGTCTCTGTCCAATGCAATTGTATATCACTGCCTCGGTAGTACTGCAGATTACTGCCTTGGCAGCAACGATACTCGTCCGTCGCGGCAATCCCTTGCTCGTGGGTGGACTTTACCAAAGTTCGGCAAAGTGTCCTTGGATGACTCCGCTTATCCCTAAGTCAAAGTACTGTTGATGACTAGTCCTTGATGATACCTCCCGGCGTGAATCAATTATACTCACCAACCAATCTCACACTTCTTTTAGCCGCTGAAACTCTTAACCTATCCTTAGGCCGAGTTATTATTTCGCGATTGAAACACCGTACTTACCCCTTTCGTGAATCTAACTCTCCCGAGTCTAGATCAAAGGATTACTCACAAACTTCTCTCCCGAGCTTGAATGCAAGAACAAAGAATGGAAAAGGATAAGCAAACCTTGATAGTTTTATTGCATTGAAACAAAGACAAAGTACAATCTCCTCTCACAAATACTTAACAACCTTCACCTAAACCCTAAGAAAGCTTAGAACATAATTTGAGAGAAAGAAAACATTGAGTCTTAGGGAAAACTCTCTATCAATCGGCTCTCTCTAGGTATCTCTATACATTGGACGGCTAGGTCTTATATAGGCTTAGCCTAGGGCAAACCTTTCCTAAGTAGAATATAACTTGGAGTAGGGAACAAGTCATGTACATAAATAAAATACTTCCAAGTTTAATTCAACTAAGAGGATTTCCCGTGTGGCCTTGTCTTGGGCTTTTCCTCATGCTAACCAGCTCCGATCCATATGCTTTATGTCCAGAAACGTACCTTGGATTTTTCTCTTGCAATCGCCTACAATATTGCTCTATGGCTCTTAGTTGCTACCTCGGCATCAGGTCCTACCTCGGCCATGTTGCTGCCACGGCACTTGTTTCTCCTGCACAGATATAAAAATGCAGTAAAACTTGCCTTTTCTGTAAATATCATCTTTATACTCATAACTTCTAAATATATCACATTAAGTACATGCATTGGTCCGAGTGGGTGTAAATTCAGTGATTAATGCCCTAAAATGTGTAAAAAGTGATAATGAGTTGAGCACTTATCAGTCATAATATTTAAAAGCATTACCAAAGTATGAAAGCAGATAAAAACATTCCAAAATAATTAGAAACTTTAAATACAATTTAATAAAATATTTGACCAATATAATTTAAATAAGTAAAGTTATAATACAAAGGATTCTACAAATACATAGCCCACTACATCTAAGCAACTATACTCTACCAATGGTCAATGCTGAAGATCCTTGATGCCGGTGCTCCACCGCGCTCAACCACCTACTTACTTACGCACGAAAACACAATCTGAACGTTGAGCTACAAAATCTCAGTGGATACACCACCTATCGACTTTGCTTCAAGTGATTCATAACTATGTACATGCTAGATGAGATATGATAATATGGTATGAAGCAACGCACTACCGTAATCGCCTAAACATAAATATGAACAACAACCAAAACATAAATGTAAACAAACAAGGAGTGAGCCCCAATTTTTTTCAACACTAAGAGGCCCACTCATACTCAAAATCTCATATCGAGATGCTCAGAATCTCTCATCGAACTAGTATACTCAGAATTTTGCACCGAGTAGGAATCAAAATCTCGTATCGAGCAAAGTCATCACCCGCAATCTCACATCGAATGGTCTTTCAATATATTACTTTGAATCTTACATCAGATGTCCTTCATTGTGTTACGACACTCACTCCCTGGGTATTTGGATTCATCATACAAGGACTCAAAAACACACAATGATCCACCAAAGATCCATAGACCATGTTATTACAAACAATTACCATAAACCAACCATACAAGCCATAAACATCATACCAACCTTTTAATTCATTCCAAATATTAATATTCATTTTATAGTCTATAAGACCCTTAGGAACCATGTCACAATTTATTGAACCCTTAGACTCAAAACGTAAAAACTTGGATAGATTTCTATACACGTACTGATATGGACCTCATGCATATTGATACCCCTCTCTTCGTACCGATACGCACCTCATGCGTGTTGATATCTCTCTCTACGTAACGATCTACCCATCTGCATACCGATAACGAGATCATATTTGATGTAGTTGAACCATCAAGGTGTACCGATACGCTTATATAGCATTCTGGTACATTGTATCGATACTCATATATTGAGACCAATCCCAAGCCTATACCGATACACCCCTTGGTGTACTAATACCCAAAGTGATCACTAAAATTTGAATTAGCATAACCGTACCGATACTCCCCATAGCCATATCGATACCCCTGAGAGGATTTACCCATTTTAAAAGAGGAACGTCCATAGCCATACCGATACCCCTAAAAGGATTTACCTATTTTAAAAGAGGGACGTATCGGCACCCAAGCCTAGAAAACACAACCTAGAGCTCGAAAATCTCTTGTTTTAACCCTAAATACAAGACTAACAATCTAAAAACATTCCTACATATTATGGAGAGTATTTACGTGAGTTTATAATCATTTTTAACTCGAACCAACGTCTAAATTCAAAGTTATGATTGATACATATAAGATCTAAACTTTAACCATAATTTATCATAATCCAATCAAACATGCACATAAGGATGATGCAAATGAATTTAGAGGATTAGAAAGAGTATTAACCTTAAATTCAAGCTATTAGAACTCCTCAAACAACCTCCCTTAGGCTTTCTCATTATTCTACATGGTTCTACTTGCTCTCCCACTACAAGAGAAGATTATCAAAGATTACCACTATATTTGAACGATTCAAGGAAGCTAAAAATGAAGATCCTTTTGATCTGAGCAATTTTTCCTCTAACAGCCAAACGAGATTCTACAAGATTGCTACACACGTACCGATACGCACCTCATGCATACCGATACCACTCTCTTCGTACCGATACACACCTCATACGTGTTGATATCTCTCTCTACATAATGATCTACCCATCTACATACCGATAACGAGATCATATTTGATGTAGTTGAACCATCAAGGCGTACCGATACGCTTATATGGAATTCTGGTACATTGTATCGATGCTCATATATTGAGACCAATCCCAAGCCTATACCGATACACCCCTTGGTGTACTAATACCCAAAGTGGTCACTGGAATTTGAATTAGCATACCTATACCGATATGCCCCATAGCCATATCAATACCCCTAAGAGGATTTACACATTTTAAAAGAGGGACGTACCGATACTCAAGCTCAAGTATCGGTACCTGTCGCGTTTCAAAAGTGCGCGTTTAGTGCAAGCAGACACATCGCAAGTAATAAGTGATAAGTATGTTATCGAGTTATCGTCTCCTCAGGGACTGGTATACTTAATATGCTTCCTTTATCTCCTTGCTCTGTGGAAAGATAAAAGCACAAGTGAATTGGTGTGATTTAATTAAACTAAAATAATTGAATAAAAACAAAGAGTCGAAATATTAGAGAGAGAGATGGGCCAGGATCCAGTTGTATTGTATTGTGGACTTGATTGACTTGTCTTTATCCAATGCAATCGCATATCTCTTCCTCGGCAGCACTGCAGTTTACTGCCTGGGCAGCGATAACGCTGTCTGCCGCGGCAATCCCTTGCTCGTGGACAGACTTTACCAAAGTTCGGCAAAGTGTCCTTGGATGACTCCGCTTATCCCTAAGTCAGAGTGTTGTTGATGACTAGTCCTTGATGATACCTCCCGGCGTGAACCAATTATGATACATTGGGTAGCTAGGTCTTTATATAGGCTAGACCTAGGGCAAACCTTTCCTAAGTAGAATACAACTTGGAGTAGGGAAGAAGTCAAGTACATAATAATATTATATTTCCAAGTTTGAATTCGGCTAAGGGGCTTTCCCGCATGGTCTTCCTTTGGGCTTTTCCTTGTACTAGCCAGCTCCGATTCATGGGCTTCAAGTCCAGACACATTCATTGGATTTTTGTCTTTCCATCGCCTATCACTTTGCTTCCTGTCTTCCTGCTGCTGCCTCGGCATCAGGTCCTGCCTCAGCCTTGTCTCTGCCGCGGCAATGGTTTTCCTGCACAGATGTGAAAACGCAGTAAAACATGCCTTTTTCTATAAATATTATCTATTTAAGTATAACTTCTAAATATATCACATTAAGCACATGCATTGGTTCGAGTGGGTGAATATTTGGTGATAAATGTCGATAAAAGGAGTATAAAGTGATAGTGTGTTGAGCACTTATCACACCCCCAAACTCGAACTATTGCTTGTCCTCAAGCAATGCAAACCATCAATTTGCCGAACTTTATTCTCTCTTGGTCTTACATGTCCATCTATTCTCCCCACCATAGCTAGGCCTATCTTTAAGCTTTGACCATTCGGCTACCTAAGAATTTACCTAGAAACAAACTATAGGATTGTGAGTGTGTGCGTTTTTGTGGACAAGTTGATTAAAGGCTTTCTTAGATAAACTCTAAGTTCAAGACAAATAAACCGGTTTCGGGCACCTCAAAGACTTGTGTTTCACTAAAAACCTTTTTGTCTTTTCTTTTTAATATTCCTTAATACATACTAGAGCCAATTTCGGGCACCTCTAGCATGAAGAAGAGATTTTTTAGAGCCGGTGGTAGGCACCTCTAGTTACTTTTCCAAAAATCTAAGTCTTCATCACCTAAGTTCATTAAAAGAATTCCTATAATCCACAAGTCCCAAAAGTGTTTAAAGTTCTTCCTATAGTAAGTTTCTAAGTTCTCATCCTTAAGCATCCTAAGGTTAAGCCCTCTTAACAGAACCTAAACATGGTAAGGAGAAAGATTTCTATAACCTTAAAGAATAAACTAAGGCAATACTGATGATGAGTAGTGCAAAAGTGTAAGCAGTTAATTCAAGTAAGGCGGGGAGCATAAATATTAAAAAAATCTGCCATTTCTTCGGTAATCATCACGTCCGTTCCTCCTCCCATCACAGTTGCTCCTCCGGTGTGGTGTGTGCTTGGGCCGGCGGTAGTAGAGCCTTGGTGTACATAAGCATCTATCTCGGCGGATAGACTGCCCATGATAATTGGCGATCTTGGTGGAGTGCTGAGAACGGCTCTCCGCTTGGATGGCCTTCAGCTGACAGACAAGGCCGCGGCAGAGTCTGCCGCCCTAGATGGTCCAGCAGCATGGTATTGGGGCTGAGGGTCCGGATGGAAGAACGGTCGTGGTCCTCCTGGGGCTGGTGTAGTCTCGGTGTAGGGTGCAGCAGTAACAAACATATTGCTAGGGAACTCCGGGAATTGTACGCCTTGGTTCGGAAATGCGTGCATCATCATTTGGGCAAGCGTTCCATTGAAGTCCCGTTGGTACTCCATGTACCGTTGTTGTCGAAGATCCATCGCGGCCATGCGCTGTAAGATTTCTTGATACGGGTCTGCTGCGGCAGAGGTGTGGGCAGTACCAGGCATATCGGCCGTGTACTGGGCCCCGGCAGCAGTATCGGCAGTGAACTGCTGCGGTGTTGCCTGGACAGGTTCTGCTTGTGTGATCTGCATGACTTTGTGGCAGAATTCCCTGGTCCATCCTCTTCTTAGGGGGTGTATTCATCGGTTTCTTCAATGGGTACACTTGCAGAAACACATAAACCCGTAATCAAGCAAGGGAAATACAATGGTCCTCGATCTTTCTTACCGCACTCGTGAATCTCCCGTAGGATAACTTCTCCGATGTTGATGGTCCTTTTGTTGATGATGGATTGGATAAGCACCAATCTCTTGCGATCCACCATGCTATTATGTGATGTTGGGATGAGGCGTCGTTTGACGAAGGTGTTCCACATCTTGGCCTCCGGCTTCAAGCTTTGTCTTGTCACGGATCCTCGATGGGTACCGGTTTCCCATGGAGTGTTTGTGTAACAAAGATCGTCTTTGATAAGTTCATAGTCCTCGGCAGTGATATCACCCAAGAAGTCAACATGGAGATCACTGTCCGGGGTGAGGCCGTAGAAGTTGTTGATCGTCTCGGCATCGAGTTGCACTGGCTTGCCGCGGCAGTGAACAAAGAAAGAGTCTTTGCTGGGCCCATGAGCGTAGAACTCCCGTACTATTGTGGCGTTTGCCTGGGCAGGTTGCAAAGAGAATATTTCCCAATTTCGGTACTTGATTCTATCGAACAAGTAGTGTTCGATACCATAATTCTCTTCGTCCGCGTGCTGGAACCCTTGTTCTTCCCAAAGTTGCCTCGCGATGAAAGATCGATTGAATCGTTTTTCAACATTGGCTGGGGCGAATCTTTTGTAAGTTGCTATCAAGAAAGAGAAAATTGAGTTCTTGGAGGTTTTCTTGAAGAGAATCTGGAAATTTAACAGGGATTAGTAGGTAGAGAGTAATTGAGAGAGTGATTGTTAAGAATACTAATGAAAGCAAGAAAGTAAGAGTGAATAGTTCAAGAGGAAGGAGTTTCTTATATAAGCCTCGGCCTTGTGACCGTTGAGATCACTAGCCGTTGTAACCGTTTCCTTCTTCTGCCGTTTCCTTTTCTGCCGCGGCAGGAATCTCGGCAGACTAGCCGTTACACTTTTCTGCCCGTTGGGACTGCTGCGGCTTTGACACTGTTTTATTGCTTCGGCAGAGTTACTGCTGTGAACTATTTTTCCCTTATCTTTATTTTTTATTCCTGAATAAAAATTTAAACACACAAAAGAAAAATATTGAAAACGAAAATAATTAGAAAAATAAAAATAAACTACTAACCTAATATAATAAAGAAAAGAAAAAGGGAGAGGTTAGGTTACTGGTGGAGAGCATGTGAATGCATCTCCAAAAATTATTTTCTCCCTTAGGCCCAAATTTTGTATCGGGTGTGGGCCGCTCCTTTGTGCTTTCTGTCCATCCATCTTGAGCTTGATTTTTTTGCCGAATATCCTGCCGAGCAGACTGCCCAGGCAGGATATCTTATTGTCTATTATGTGGATGGCCTTACATTCCTCTGGATCGTTATACCTTTTTAAGTTTTGGAATGCGTTGAGTTTGACTTGTTGGTCATTGATCTGCATAGTCAACTCTCCTTTTTCCACGTCAATCAATGTACGTCCAGTTGCTAAGAAGGGTCTCCCAAGGATAATCGGTGCGTTGTCATCTGCTTCACAATCAAGGACAAGGAAGTCAGCAGGAAAAATAAACTTGTCAACTCTTACCAGTATGTCCTCGATTTTGCCTTCAGGTTGCACATAAGATTTATCCGCGAGTTGGAGCATTACTGTTGTAGGCTTCGGCCTTCCAATTCCATGTTTTTGGAAAACTGATTTAGGCATGAGGTTTATACTTGCTCCAAGGTCGCATAGGGCCTTTCCTTCATAACTATTTCCTATCGCACAAGGTATAGTGAAGCAACCAAGATCTTTTAACTTTGGTGGCATGCGGTTATGCAGCATTGCCATGCATCCCTCAGTGGCAGCCACTGTCTCTAACTCACCTATTCGTTTTCTCTTTGATACCATATCTTTTAAGAACTTGGCATAGTTGGGCATTTGTTCAATGGCCTCAACGAATGGTATGTTGATGTGGACTTGCTTCAAGATATCGAGGAACTTCTTGAACTGTTGATCCTGTTTTTGTTTCTTCAACCTTTGCAGGAAAGGTGGTGGTGGTCTCATCTCGTCCAGGGTTTCTTTAGTTTGGAATCGTATACCTGGCACCACTAGAATTTTTGCTGCCTCGGCAGACTGCTCAGGCGCTGCAGTGCTTGCTGCCGGGGCAGTGTTGTCAGTCTCGGTTTGCTCAGCCTTTTCTCTTGATTGATCCGCCGGTTGGGTTCGGTTCTCTTGGATCTTCTCTTTCAACTATAGACCACTCCTGGTAGTGATTGCCTTGCACTGTTCATGGCTTAGTACCTTAGCAACCTCAGTATTGCTAGGTAGGCCTCCTTGTGGTCTAGTGTTTATACATTGAGCAAACTGCCCAACCTGAGTTTCCAGAGTTTTTATGGCCGCTTCTTGATTTTGTAGCCTCATCTCAGTCCTATTCATGAAGGCGTCGGTCCTCTTGATGAAATTACTGTTTTCCGCCATGTACGACTCGGTTTTCATCATGAAGGCCTTTAGCGTGTTTTCCAATGAATTTACCGATTGCTGCTGCATCTGCGGCGGCGGCATCGGTTGTTGGACTTGCTGCTGCGGCATTGGCTGCTGAAATCCCGGTGGTTGGGTGATTGGGTTTAAGGCATTATTTGGTTTGCTCCATGATAATTTTGGATGCCTCTTCCATGAGGGGTTGTATGTGTTGGACATCACATTGTTACGGTTGTAGTTCCCAACATACATACCGGTTTCTTGATTCATGCAATCAACAGAACTGTGGTTGCCTCCACATAAATCACAACATAAATCAATTACCTTGACCTCACGGGTATTGTTTTGTAATTGTAGGTTTTGCACCATCTTGGTAAGAGAGGCCAATTGTGCAGCCACTGAACTTGATGAATCTAATTCGTTTACCGTGGCTTGGCGTCTTATTCCTCCTCGCCTAGATGTGGGAAACTGGAAGTATTCCTTGCGAGTTTATTCAAAATTTCAATAGCTTCCTCGGGTGCCTTGTCCAGGAGTGTGCCGTTTGCCGAGGTATCTAACATCATCCTTGTCGGGGCATTTGTGGCGTTGTAAAACATTGTCACTTATGTCCATAAGGGAAATCCATGCAGCGGACACTTGTGCGATAGCTCCCTGTAGCATTCCCATGCCTCGTACATTGGTTCGTCTTCAGCCTATCGGAAAGAAGTAATTTCATTACGGATTCTATCATATAGATTAGTAGGATTAAAGCGAGTAATGAAATCACGACAAAGTTCACTCCAGGATCCAATAGATCCCGCTGGAATGCTATTCAACCAAGCTTTCGCCCTATCCCTCAGTGAATAGGGGAATAGCTTTAACCGCAAGACATCTTCATGGACTCCTTGGATTTTGAAAGAGTTGCAGATTTCCATGAAAGATTTGAGATGCTGCCTTGCGTCTTCAGTTACAGACCCACCAAATTATCCAATTGTATTTAACATGTTGAACATAACAGGTTTAAGTTCAAAATAGGTTGCATCAATCTCGGGTGTAACAACTCCTGGGTTTAGTCCATTTAAGTCCTCCTCCAAGAAATCTCTGACAGTCAGCTGCCGCGGCCCAGGTGGCGGCGGAAGACCTTCATTGCCGGCAGGTATGTTTTGCCCTGCCTGAACCTCTGCCATGACTCCTCGGATTTGTCTTCTCAACCTTAACCCTGTTCTTTCAATCTCAGGATCTAACTCGTATAAGGGGTTGGTTGGATTGGCCCTGGTCATACACCAAGAAAACAAAAGTAAAATAAAAATAAAAAGAAACAAGAAAATAAGGAAAACAAAATTTAGTTGTCAGTCCCCAGCAACGGCCCCAAAAACTTGTCGCGTGTCAAAAGTGCGCGTTTAGTGCAAGCAGACACATCGCAAGTAATAAGTGATAAGTATGTTATCGAGTTATCGTCTCCTCAGGGACTGGTATACTTAATATGCTTCCTTTATCTCCTTGCTCTGTGGAAAGATAAAAGCACAAGTGAATTGGTGTGATTTAATTAAACTAAAATAATTGAATAAAAACAAAGAGTCGAAATATTAGAGAGAGAGATGGGCCAGGATCCAGTTGTATTGTATTGTGGACTTGATTAACTTGTCTTTATCCAATGCAATCGCATATCTCTTCCTCGGCAGCACTGCAGTTTACTGCCTGGGCAGCGATAACGTTGTCTGCCGCGGCAATCCCTTGCTCGTGGGCAGACTTTACCAAAGTTCGGCAAAGTGTCCTTGGATGACTCCGCTTATCCCTAAGTCAGAGTGCTATTGATGACTAGTCCTTGATGATACCTCCCGGCGTGAACCAATAATACTCACCAACCAATCTCACACTTCTTTTAGCCGCTGAAACTCTTAACCTATCCCTAGGCCGAGTTAGTATTTCGCGATTGAAACACCGTACTTACCCCTTTCGTGAATCTAACTCTCCCGAGCTTAGATAAATGGATTACTCACAAACTTCCCTCCCAGGCTTGAATGCAAGAACAAGGAATAACAAAGGATAAGCAAACCTTGATAATCTTTATTGCATTGAATAAAAGACAAATTACAATCTCCTCTCACAAATACTCCACAACCTTCACCTAAACCCTATGAAAGTTTTAGAACATGATGGAGAGGAAAGAAACAAGAGTAGAAGTCGACTCTCCCTAGGTATTTCCGATATATGATACATTGGGTGGCTAGGTCTTTATATAGGCTAGACCTAGGGCAAACCTTTCCTAAGTAGAATACAACTTGGAGTAGGGAACAAGTCAAGTACATAATAATATTATATTTCCAATTTTGAATTCGGCTAAGGGGGCTTTCCCGCGTGGTCTTCCTTTGGGCTTTTCCTTGTACTAGCCAGCTCCGATTCATGGGCTTCAAGTCCAGACACGTTTCTTGGATTTTTGTCTTTCCATCGCCTATCACTTTGCTTCCTATCTTCCTGCTACTGCCTCGGCATCAGGTCCTGCCTCGGCCTTGTCTCTGCCGCGGCAATGGTTTTCCTGCACAGATGTGAAAACGCAGTAAAACATGCATTTTTCTATAAATATTATCTATTTAAGTATAACTTCTAAATATATCATATTAAGCACATGCATTGGTTCGAGTGGGTGAATATTTGGTAATAAATGCCGATAAAAGGAGTATAAAGTGATAGTGTGTTGAGCACTTATCAGTACCCAGCCTAGAAAACACAATCTAAAGTATGCCCCATAGTCATACCGATACCCCTGAGAGGATTTACCTATTTTAAAAGAGGGACGTATCGGCACCCAAGCCTAGAAACACAATGTAGAGCTCAAAAATCTCCTGTTTTAACCTTAAACACAAGTCTAACAATCTAAAAATGTTCTTACATATTATGGAGAGTATTTATGTGAGTTTATAATCATTTTTAACTCGAACCACTGTCTAAATTCAAAGTTATCATTGATACATATAAGCTCTAAAATTCAATCATAATTCATCATAATCTAATCAAACATGCACATAAAGATGATGCAAATGAATTTAGAGGAATAGAAAGAGTACTAACCTCAAATGCAAGTTGTTAGAACTCCTCAAACAACCTCCCTTAGGCTTTCTCATTGCCCAATATCCTATATGGTTCTACTTGCTCTCCCACTACAAGAGAAGGTTATCAAAGATTACCACTCTATTTGAACAATTTAAGGAAGCTAAAAATGACTTAATCACACATTTAACTCCCAAAATATCTTCTCGTTCTTCCCCTCAAAACCTCACTTAAACCTTATTTCCCACCATTTTTAATCAAACTTATCTTGTTATGAAGATGCTTTTGATCTGAACAATTTTTCCTCTAATAACCAAACGAGATTCTACAAGTTAATCTTAAAAAACCAACCTTTGGTGTTGGATCTTTGAGAGAAAAATAGGAGAAAAGGGGTAGAATACAATAAAGATAAGATTCTCTTACATCGTAAAAGTTAAAAGTTTTACATCTTTTTTGGACCATGTGTTAAAGGTAAATGAATGGATAAAATTAACGGTAAAAAAATGTGAAGATTATCACTTAAAAATAAAAGATAAGGAAATAATTTGAACTTGAAAAATATGAAGGATATATCAAACAAAGTTAAAAAAAAAAACTTAAACATGAAAATTGATTCACTAGTTACTAAAAATTTTAAGTTATTCAAATTACAATAAGATTTAATTTGAATTTTTTTATATATGATATACATATATCAAGTAGAGTTAAAAAATTTATAAAATTATGATTTAAGTTGAACCAAATAGAACATAAATTTTTTTAGTCAAGTACCATAATTCCTTTAACACCTATAAGCATCTCTTTTTTCTATTTGAGCTTTACATTGGAATGTATACTCCGACCTTTATGTGTCCAACTTTGGACAGTCTTTATTTCTGTAAATTGTTTGATTTTCAAGAACCAACCGAGGAGGGTAGTAGTGTCAAAAATGAACAAAATGGTTTGGGGCAACCAATAGTTAAATACGTAAAATAGGAAGTTGTAAACAGTGGGGAAAGGTAGACATTCTTTTACACAACGCCTGTTAGACTCGTATACGAAAAATAAAAAACTCCTACAGAACTGACTGTAGGTTTAAAATCTGATCTACTTGGAGGTTTAAAATCTGATATAAGTTCAGCCAGGCACATTAAACAGGAAACAAATCCTAATTACCACCCAATCGACCAGTCTTCCTGCTTCGTATTTTAATCGCGGGCTTATGTTGCACTTCTGATGCAACAAAATTTGCATCGTCGCGGTTAACGATTCGTAAAGGGTGTGCTTCTGTGTTGAATACCCATTCGTTCAGAGGGATGACGGTAGGTGGTGAGAAAAGAAGATAAAGATATTTCAGTGTCTCCGCAAGGAAAAAGCTTTGCATCATATTGTCTTTAATACCAGTGTTAACCTGAAGAAACCAACAATTAACATAACTGAATCACAACAATAAAAGTTTTGCATCATATTGTCTTTAATACCAGTGTTAACCTGAAGAAACCAACAATTAACATAACTGAATCACAACAATAAGAAACAACGATAATAAACGTCAAATAGTGAAGAGGTTAGGCAAAGTTAACAATAATATCCCATAAGATATTGCTTAACTATATTTCAATCTCTAATAATCAACTGCGCATATATATGTATGTATGAGTATATAAATCTAGAGAAGTTTTTACCTTCTCCACTTCATAAACTTCACTCGTTAGTTCTCTTTTTAAAAATATAATACACGGTAGAATTACAAGGGGGGGGGGGGTACAGAGCCAGTTTTTGGAATAAAACTAAAAATCCTGAACCTATATTGTCATATCAAGAATGAATGGTAAAATTACTGACACACTAGAAAGTGAGGTAAATAAATAAACATACTGCAAAAAGAGAAGGTTTCATAGAAGGTCATTCGCTACCAAAATAGTTGAGTAATCAGGCATTAAGTATACACTTATGACCAAAACCTAAGCTAAGCATCTAGGAGTTTTTTTCTTTTATTAAAATTTGTATCTTTGAAATGATTCCAAAGGATAAATATAAATACAAAGGAAACAACAATATGTGCTGGGGGGTAGATAGAGCACTTACATCCTTCAGTCCAACATATCCAGATTCTATCCGAGAGTTCTTTTCAAATGCTTGAAATATATTCCAGCCCCACTCTTGATAGGTCTTATTACCAGTTAAGCGCCACAGGTAAAAGAGTGATTCAACTGTCTCTGGTCTCAATATGTTCCAGGATGTGCCCACACTCATATCCTGAAAAGATTACATTTACAACTATCACTATATAACATGATAAGAGCTCATATATCATGAGAATAATGCTAACTTACCTGTCCAGGATTAAAGAAATAATTCTCTCCAGCTAACTTTGTTGGTGTGGATTGGTAGAAATTGTAACAAGTCCAAGCAAGCTGAGGGAAAAAATTCAGGAGCCAAAGAATCAATTTCAATTCAAATGGATTACACAGGGGAATACAAATATTTGGAACACAACCTATGTAAAACCTAGTTATATCCTTGGTTTTAGAAAGCAGTGGACGCACTGAGGCGTCAAAGAAAAACGCCTTTACCATCGAAGGCAAAGTGTCATACATGAGGTGACGGGAGGCATCAAGAAGCGCTCGCAAGCGCAGCGGTTTTAATGCTTTTAGGAAGGAGAAAAATACGAGCTTTCTTCTTTCATTTTTTTCTTTCTTTTCTAATTTTCAGTTTTTGTTTGTTCCGCAATTCTTGGTCTTCCCATCGAGTTGAAGAAGATGAAGAAAGGAGATTTTTGTCATTTTGCTTTATAATATTTATTTATTTATTACATTGACTTTTAATTGTGGGGCTTATGATGTTTTCTTTCGATGCTTTTAATTTTAAAAAAAATACCTTCTCTTTTACTGAATCAAAACAATTTTTAACTTTTTAATTGTGGGACCCATTATAAATTCTTTCAATTTTGTTTTTACTAACCATTTTAAATAATAATATAATTGATTGAACCAATATTTAACAACAATAATATTATAACAACAAAAATAATATATTTAAAATAAAATTATAGTTTTTTACTATTTTAACTTATTATTATTATAACAACAATGATATTGTTATTATTATTTTGATTATTATTATTATTATTATTATTATTTAGATTAGAAAAATATTTTAATATTAATTTTAAAGTAAATTAATTTTAAAAAATTAAAACTTATTTTTAATATTTAATAATTAAACAAAATGTTCAAATTTAATAATTTTATTTTCATATTATTTTATTTATTTTATATTTAATTTAATATAAATAATATCTAAAATATTTTAATATAAAAACGCCTTCACTACGAAAGGCGAGCGCCTAACGCTTCGGTTTTTATGACCCTTTACGCCTCGGAGCGCCTAACATCTTTTAGAACTAAGGTTATATCTACTCAGAGCCATCGATTTGACACTTGTACATGAAGACAATATTTTACATACCCCTCTTAAGAAAAGGGGATATTGTTAGTTATCCAAGAAGAGTTAGAGCTTGAAGAGAAGTCTAAGTCAACGAAGAATGTTGAGTTTTTATTAAATATATAATTAGAGTTTATTCCTAATTAATAGTTTAAATTTATTAAAAATTTTATCTAAATTAGAAATAAATATTATTTAAATTATAGATAAAGTATAGTTTTAATTATAGTAAAATTCTACATTAGACTATTTAAAAGCTTACCCCGTAAGCATTTAAGAATAAAGAATAATAAGAAAGTTCAGAGAAACACATTATTCTCTTTAAAAATATTTTGTTCATCTTCACACAACAAATCTGAACAAATATGAGAAGAAATATTTTTCTTTATTTTATTGCTCTCACAGTCGCTTACAATTTATAGAGAAGAATTAATCTAAGTTAGGAAATAATTCCTAAAATCATGTAATTAGATTTTTCTAATTCCTAAAATCATGTAATTAAATTAGTGACTATTTACATAAGGTCAACTCCTAGAAATAAGGAAAAAATATTTTGTCCCTTGATTCTAGGAATTCCAGCACTCCCCCTCAAGTTGGAGTGTAGATGTTTATCAAACCCAGCTTGCTAGTGAAATCTCCAAACATGTTCTTGTTTAGGCTCTTAGTGAACAAGTCTGCAACTTGTTGTTTAGTGGGTAGGTAGGTTATGCATACTTCTCCTGATTCAACTTTCTCTTTGATGAAGTGACGATCTATTTCTACATGTTTGGTACGACCGTGGTGAACCGGATTGTATGCTATGCTCATTGCTGCCTGATTATCACAATACAGTTTCATAGGTCTTGTGTGAGGCATTTTTAACTCCCTCATTAGTTTTTGTATCCAAATTCCCTCGCATATACCATGTGACACAGCTCGATATTCAGCTTCAGCACTACTACGGGTTACAACAAATTGTTTTTTACTTCTCCATGTCACAAGATTACCCTATACGTAGCTACAGTAACCACTTGTAAACCTTCTATCATTTACCGAACCTGCCCGATCTACATCTACGTAGATGTCCACAAATCGACTAGTTGTTTTCTTGAAGTGTAGACCTTTCCCTGGAGTTCCCTTCAAGTATCTTAACACCCTATGGACAGCCTCTAGGTGTTTCTCCTTTGGGTTATGCATATATTGGCTGATAACACTCACACTGAAAGCAATGTCAGTACGAGTGTGAGATAGATAGATAAGTTTTCCTACGAGTCTTGATATCTCCCCCTGTCTATTTCTTCTCCATCTTCTTCAGTTCCAAGTTTTAGGTTGAATTCCATTGGGGTCTCTGCAGGTTTGCAACCCAACATGCCAGTGTCCTTTAGTAAATCTAAAACATATTTTCGTTGTGAGATGGAGATACCTGTCCGTGACCTTGCTACTTCCATTCCAAGGAAATATTTTAGATTTCCCAAATCCTTAAGTTCAAACTCAGTGCCAAGAAATTCTTTTAAGCATCTGATCTCATTCAAATCATCTCCTGTTAGAATGATATCGTTAACATAGACTATAAGGATGGAGCATTTACCTTCCTTCGAGTGTTTGTAGAACATAGTGTGACCTGCTTGTCCTTGGATATATTCTCTACTGGTCATAGCCTTGGCAAATCGACCAAACCAGGCTCTTGGAGATTGTTTCAACCCATATAATGATTTTTTTAGCTTATACTCGACCTTTTTCTTCTTCAAAACCTGGTGGAAAGTCAATATACACCTCCTCTGTTAATTCTCCATTTAAGAAGGTATTTTTAACATCCAATTGAATTAAGGGCCAATCAAGATTTGTAGCAAGTGACAAAAGAACTCGAATGGTATTAAGTTTGGCAACGGGAGCAAAAGTCTCATCATAATCGAGCACATATGTCTGAGTGAACCTCTTTGTCACAAGTCGAGCCTTGTGTTGATCAATACTTCCATTAGCTTTGAATTTGGTGGTGAAAATCCATTTGCAGCCTACTATTTTTCCCTTTAGGCAGATCCGAGAATTTCCATGTTCCATTGTTTTTTAGAGCACTCATTTCTTCCATTACAACATGTTTTCATTCGGGTGATTCAAGAGCTTCATTCATATCCCTTGGAGTTTTTACAAGTTGATATTTGTCACAAAGTCTTTGTATGACTTGGATAAATTTTCATAAGATACAAACCGAGAGATAAGGTGTTGAGTGCAGGTCCTTACACCTTTTCGAATAGCAATTGGTAGATCAATAGACGGAGAATCAAGGGTTACCTCTGTTGTAGAACAGTCCTCGGTTGTGGATGAATTTGGCACTGCTATGTCAGTTTCAGGAGAGTATCGACGCCTTGAATAAACAAGGAGTTCTGGAGAACCACGCTGCTGAGTTTCAGAACCAAGTTTTTGCTGTTTTTCAGTGAGAAAATCTGAACTTTCAAGACTAGTATTATCACTATGCTGCTGTGTAAGGGGAATTTGTTGTTTAGGTATTATGAGGATGTCATTTTGCTGTAAATTTTGTGGTAGATTAGGTTCGAGTGGTAGAGTAATAAGAGGTTCGGGCGGTGGAGTAATGAGAAAGGTGTTAATGGTCTCATCTTCATTGAAAATCTCCCCCTAAAGATAAGTTACCGAAAAATATGGTTCTGTTTCAAAGAAGGTTACATCTCGAGAAACAAATACTCGATGTAAAATAGGTGAATAACATTTGTACCCTTTTTGTGTAGGTGAATAACCAATAAAAACATAAGTATGAGCACGAGGGTCAAGTTTTGATAGGTTAGGTTGGTAACTATGAACAAAGGCTTTGCACCCAAATATTTTTGTTGGTAAGGTTGAAACATGAAAAAGAGGGAAAGCCTTTTGAAGGGTATTTAAAGGTGTTTGAAATTGAAGGACTTTGGATGGCATACGGTTGATTAGATAACATGCAGTAAGAACAACCTCTCCCCAAAGGTATTTTGAAATATTTGTGGTAAACATTAGAGCTCGAGCAACATCTAATAGGTGTCGGTTTTTTCTTTAAGAAATTCCATTTTGTTGTGGTGTGTCTGGGCAGGAGCTTTGGTGTATAATACCTTGTTCTACAAGGTAAGAACTTAAAACAGAGTTGAAGTATTCTCTACCATTATCGGTGCGGAGCGTATGTATGGTGGAATTGAATTGAGTTCTAATCATAGAATGAAAGTTTTGGAATACTTTAGTTGTTTCGGACTTTTCTTTGAGGAGATAAACCCAACAAACTCTAGTATGGTCATCAATAAAGGTTATAAACCATCTAGCCCCTGTAATATTTTTCACTCGACTAGCCCCCCATAGATCACTATGTATCAAAGAGAAAGGTTGGGATTGGTTGTAAGGTTTCAATGGATAAGGAGCATTTTTCTCGAAGAAACAATAAAAGAAAAAAGAGTAGAGCATCACATCCAAGATCCAAGTTGGTGTTCTACTATATTTGTTCACCAGTTTGAGAGAGAATGTTAGTTATTCAAGAAGTGTTAGAGCTTAAGGGAAAGATTAAGCTAATGAGGAGTGTGAGAGTTTTTATTTAATATGTAATTAGAGTTTATTCTTAATTAATAGTTTAAATTTATTAGAAGTTTTACTTAAATTAAAAAAAAATATTATTTAAATTAAAGATAAAGTATAGTTTTAATTATATTAATATTCTATATTAGCCTATTTAAAGGCTTACTTGTCGGCGTTTAAGAGTGAAAATAATAAAAAAATTCAGAGAAACACATTGTTCTCTTTGAAAAATATCTTATTCATCTTCTTCAAACAACAAATCCCTAACCACCGATTACACACAAACCACCATCATTATTTGCATCTCAAGCCATTATGGCCTCTTTCTCACAAATATTTCATGCACTAAAGGCGAAACCAAAATTTCATAAGTGCCTTCGTATTAAGATTTAGGGATTCAATTTAGCATTCATAGGCTTAGAATTTAAAGTTTAATATTAGAATTTAAAGTTTAGGTTTAGGGTGATATGGTAATGGATTTAGATTTCAACCTATAAATTCTAAATTCTAACCACAACCTTTAAATTCTACAATCCACATGTTCTTTTCATTTGCGAAGCAAGGAGGAGAGCCCAAAAATGTTAGCGGCTATGAAGCCAAACTCTTAAATCACACAAACCATGCATAAGGAAAACTGCTTATATTAATGCATTTAAGAAGATAATGCTACATGGAAAAACAAATAAGGAAATGTGCCTACACTGAGGAAACAAATATATGATGCGAACAGGAGAAGCACTAAGTTCATCATAAATAAATTTATTGTAGATCTCTACCTTTTTTTCTTAAATAGAAGAGAAGTCCATATGTACAATTTCATTACTGGGTGCTAATTTGCAAAAGGTACAAAATTGCTTCTAATAGAAAGCTTGAAGAATACTTATCATTGGGAACCATATAGCAGAAAATAGTTTAATTCTCATTTCAGCAAGCAATAATCTTAACCTATCTAGTTTATTCTACCTAAAAGCCAGGTATGACAACGTATAGCTATGCCTATGGAACTACTTTTTAGTTTTGAAAATTAAATGAAAAGTTATTTCCTATTTTGTGCTAAGATTTCCTTCATGCATATGCTGTATGCACAAAAAAACATTAGCAGTAATCTTGATCATCTGCTAATCTCATGGAAAAACATCAGCTTTCTTTATCAGAGCCAGTATAGCTATTGATAGCGAAAATATATTAACATTTTTCAGTAGTATAATCAAGGTGAGAGCAGTTTACGCTAGGTATTTCAAGTCATCAAAAATACCTCTTCGGCAAGTGAAAGAATTTTTTTTGCCTCATCAGGACCATAACCAGATGAACCTAAAGCCAACATTCCTGGAGCAAAGCATGCTAACTCATCCATCTGCATAAATACGAAGTGTCGGAGCAAGAAGTGAAATACTCAAAAAATTATAAAATAATAATGCAGCAGTAGAGTCATAGTAAGCCGTATTACCTTATCTGACAGTGAATCCCCATTTTTCTCGCAGATATATGCAAAAGATGACGGTGTTGATCTTCTAATTAAGCTTTGTAGACCTTTCATTGATGTCTCCCACATATCTCTACATCCAACATTCCACAATGGGGTTTTCTTATCAGACAGTTAATTCAAAATAAAATAGTTGAGTATTGCATTAAAATCAATACGTTTAAAGCATGAATAACGAATTTCAGCATTTTTATTCTTGTTCAAGCTATAATTCTTTTGCTCAAAAGTCCGGTAAAAATTTATCCCAAATACCTAAACTTCAGCCTTCACCAAGTATAACATTTTATTTTCACACTCAAGACTTCAAAACTGAAAAAAATAAATGCAAAAGATGGGAGACATTCATTTTATATTAGTATAATGCATCAGATCCTTGTCACAGTCTGCATAAACCTAAAGATGAACCAACAGCAAAAAGCGCTTTCATTATAAAGAAACAGAATAAAATAAGCAAATGTAGACCCCTAAAGTCACCAAGTAGTGAACAATGAGTCAGTTCTCTGAAATCTTATGTTAAGCATAAATTTGATTATCCAGAGGATTGTAGGAGGCCCAGCTCCTTCAAAATCTTAACATTCAAAGAAAAATTGTTTTAACATCCAATTAATCAGCTACTAATAGAAGCAATTCAAAAAATGCAAATTGAGGAAGATAATGGAGTCCTTACCTATAAAGCTTTAAAGATGATGTTTTGTTTCCTTGTATCCAGGCTTTGAGCAGATACTCATAGAAGCTGCGATAAACTTACTCATATTATTCAGAACTTTAAATGGAAGAAATGATGAATTGTTGCGCCAAGAAAACAGAAGGTTGATTTTCTAATATTAAATACCTGTCACCCATAGCACCAAAGGTTATAGTGGAGGAGGTACCGGTTCCACTATCAGGATTAATATATATGGGAAGCAGACCATCAGCCGGAAAAGTTCTATTAAGTGCAACTATGACTTTCTCCACCTAATGCATCAAAACAATCAGATTAATTATCTGTTACATGTCAAAATTAGTAGGAATAAACGGTGTCGTTTCTTTTAGTTTAGTCAATGATAATACAATGTCGTTTTATATGTTTGGGGGTTAAAACCCTGTTTTTGGTTTGTTGCAAGATACTTGTAAGATGGAACGAAAATTGTTTCTCTTTTGTGTCTCTTCCTCTGATTTCTATTCCTCAATCCCTTCTACAATCTTACATCTATATTATGTTCTTCCTAATTTCTATTAATTTCTAGTTTAAGCCATAACATTATCCATCAGATACCAATAGACACTTAAAAACTTTTTCCCCTCAAAAGAGCCAAAATGGTCTTTTACACATCGTTTTATTAAAAAAACGAAACAAAAGAAATTAATCATGACTCAAAAATTTTGGTTATTGCAATTGACTTGACACAAAAGCCAGACATCAAAAAAACAGACCTACCACAAGAATTAGAAGAATGTAAATACATATAAACACGAAAGGAATATACCTTCTCCTGATACTTTGGATCTCCTGTTCTTTGTGAAAGAGCAATAAACTCCAGTTGTTCAGTCCCCGAGTCTGCAAGAATGCTTTGACCCTAGGGAACAAGGTAAAAATCATATATATCACAACTATCTAATACAAACTCCAAGTTCAAATAATAGAGCTTTCGGCTTAGTAAATTTTTTACTCAAAGAATGACAAAATACCATAATAAGGACAACAAAAGACCTAACAAATTATTTGCACAAAAGAGGCACAGAACAATCTCCTGGGCACACATGATCTCATTTGTTGGACTTGGATAATCAAATAATAGTTTCAAGTCAAAACTCATTTGAGCTTTAATCTCGACGAGAGGAATCAACTAAACAAATACTTCTGCACAAATCCACTCAAACCAACATATGTTCCATCAAGTCTTCAGCAATGTTAGTGATGTCCGATGATAGAAAAGAATTTGCCCTGAAAATCTGAGGTGACATTCTCACCAAGGCACTTCAAAGAAGCACCTTCGACAAGTTTACATCTAAATTGGGATTAGTCAATATCTAATCAACAGTTTGAGGGGAGTGTAGATAATGATAATATGACTTATCGGTATCTAAGAAATAGAGTTCTAATCCAGTTAGGAGTTTATTCTTATCTATAAGTCTTTTGGATAGAGTTCATCTTTAACAAGAAATTAGAGTTTTATTCAGCTTATACTTTGTAATTAGTACTTAAAAGGAGAACTAAGGTTCTGTAATTTACGTATCTTTTCCGATTCTAATAAAGAATTTATAGAGCACTTCTCTCAAAGAACTCTGTTATTTTTACATGGTTCCATTGTGTTGTTCAATGTTTGTGAGTGTAATGTGGATCGATATCTGAAAATTGTTGAAGAACATGCATTAGGATTTCTTCCTAAAATGAGAAAGGATAAGTACAAGATAAGAGAGATGCTTACGTTAAACACATGGATGCAAAGTGGATTGAATTACATCATGTTACAGTTCTTGAATATGGATGGAATCCGTACAATTGGATTACATCATGTTACATAATGTTGATGCAATAGTTGTCAAATTTACCAACATAAATTGTGGGATGGAAGAAACAAAACTAGTGTCGGTTCATACTTCTTCAAGGCTAAGAGAGTAAGGGGACACGTTTGGTTTAATCATTGAAAAAAAGGTCATGTTCAAATCCTTGAGGATAAAGATTAATTCGAGTAAAAAGATTTGTAACAAGCCTATTTATGAGGGATAACATTAATTATGATAAAATTGCGTCGTTTTGTATTTGAAGGATAAAAACCCTCCTTGAACTGAATATTAACTATCAATCAATTGAATGAAAAGTTTCTTGTCTCTCTTTTCTTCTATTTCTTTCCCTCGACATTCCTCTTCTTCTCCTATCTTTTTCATTTATTTTTCACCCTTCTTTACTGAGAAACTTCTTCATATCATTATGTTTGTTGAATCAAAGTCTTAGTAATACTCTAAATCGTTACTTTATTAATCATCCTGAAGTCTAAATATATAGACTTCTTTATAAGAGTTTCCAAGAAATTAGAAAACCTAATTAAGATAGATCTCTATCACCTAAGAAGATAAGATAAACAAACTAATAAAACTCCTAGAAGATAGATCTTTATCTTAGATGATAAATTCCTATAAAATAGGAGTCTATCCTAATATGTATAACTGACACTCCCCTTCAAACTGGTGCATATATGTTGTATATACCCAGTTTGGATGAGAGTTCATCAAAAGTTACTCTTGGAAGAGCTTTGGTGAAGATATTTGCTAGTTGCTTCTTTGTAGGAACATACTACAAGTTGGCTACTCCATTGTTGAGCTTCTCATAGATGAAATGCCGATCTATCTCAATGTGCTTTGTTCTATCATGTTGAACTGGATTCTTAGCTATACTCATAACTGATTGGCTATCACTAAATATCTCAAAACTTTTCTCATTATCTAATCCAAGTTCTAAGAGAACCTTTTTTAATCCATATTCCTTCACAAATTCCAAGAGTCATAGCTTTAAATTCTGATTCAGCACTACTTCGAGACACAACAGCCTGTTTCTTGCTCCTTCATGTGACTAAGTTACCCTAAACATAAGTACAGTAGCCACTAACTGATCTCCTGTTAGTTAATTCACCTGCCCAACTAGCATCTCTATAAACCTTCACACTTTTGTCTTGACTTTTTCTAAAGATAAGTCCAGCTCTTAGTGTAGATTTTAAGAACCTCAGAATTCTGTTAACTACTTCCATATATTCTTCTCGGGGATCACTCATATATTGGCTAACAATGCTTACTGAGTATGTAATGTCTGGTCGAGTGAGTGAGATAGATTAACTTACCAACAAACCTTTGGTAAGTTTCTTTATTTGTAGGGTCTCCTGCATCTTCCTTGCTAAATCTCAATCCTGGTTCTATTGGAGTCTCAATTGGTTTGCAACCAAGCATTCCTGATTCGGCAAGAAGATCTAACACATACTTACGCTGATTGATCACCAGTCCTTCCTTGGATCGTGCCACTTCCATGCCCAAAAAATATCTCATAGTTCCGAGATCTTTAATTTCAAACTTTCTTGCTAGGGTCCCTTTTTAGCCTCTCTACTTCTTCATTATCATCGCCAGTAACAATTATATCATCTATATAGACGATTAGAAGGGTAACTTTACCACTTGATGCAATCTTCTTGAAGAGAGTATGATCTGCTTGACTCTGTCTAAATCCACTCTGAATAACTGCTTTAACAAAACGATCAAACCAAGCCTGGGAGACAATTTTAAACCATATAGAGACTTCTTGAGTTTACAAACAGCATTCTTGGTAAGTTTCCCTTCTAATCCTGGTGAAACTTCCATGTACACATTCTCTTCGAGATTTCTATTTAAGAATGCATTCTTTATATCCAGTTGATGTAATTTTCAGTCCATGTTGACAGCTATTGATAGTAACACTCTGATAATATTTAATTTTGCCACTGGAGTAAACGTTTCTTGATAATCAATGCTATAGGTCTGAGAAAAACCTTTAGCAACTAGCCTTGCTTTATACCTTTCTATACTCCCATCCGAGTGATATTTAATGGTGAATATCCACCTGCAACCAACAACTTTCTTTCCGATTGGTAAATCTGTCAAATCTCATGTATCATTCGTTTGTAGAGCCTTTATCTCCTCTTCCATAGCCTTTCTCCATTTTGGAGACTAAAAAGCTTCTGTCACATTCTTTGGAATCTTCTCATGATTAACATTAGCAGTAAAAGCCCTGAAATCAGACTGTAATTTCCATATGCAACATATTTGTTTATGGGATGTGCAGTACATTTTCTTACCCCTTTCCTAATGGCGATAGGAAAGTCATCAAGATCCATAGTAACAGCCTCTTTGGACCCTTCATTACTCTTTACTTCAGTCTCATTAACTTTTGTTTCAACAACAGGAATCGAATATGATTGTTGGACAATGCTAGGTTGATTGATTTCTTCTGTTGAAGTCCTATTTCTTCTGGAGTACACCTTAAGTTGAGGTGTTAAGGCTTCAAGGTTATTGCTAGGTAGGTTTCTCAAAGTGAAAGGGGTTTTGTAAGGACTTGATTGTGGGGATAAAGAAGTAGGTAACTCCTCGGCATAATCATTTAGGTCTTTCCCATTGTTATCATTTGATACTCGGACAATAGGAGGTAGAATAGGAGGCTGGGAATTAACGATCACAAGGGGTGTTAGACTCGGTTGTAAGATGTTTCTAGATATGTGGACAGGTTGAAATTCTGTAAGGTTCTCCCCTAGAAGTTCGGCCTGGGAAAAATAAGGTTTATCTTCGAAGAAGGTGACATCAAAAGATACATATGTTTTTCTGATAGATGGGTAATAGCATTTATACCCTTTTTGACTCGAAGAGTATCCTATGAACATACACTTGATAGACCTTGGATCTAACTTTCCTCTAGTATTATGATGTACATGAACAAAGGCAGTACATCCGAATTCCCGAGGAGTAAGATTCGAATGTAAAGGTTTAAAATGAGGGAACAAATGAAAGAGAACCTTAGTGGGAATTTTAAAACTGAGAGTTTTATTTGGTATTCGATTGATAAGGTATGTGGTTGTAAGAATGACTTCCCCCCAAAGGTACTTAGGGGCACTAGCTATAAACATAATCTACCTTGGGACCTCAAGAATGTCTATTTTTCCTCTCTGCAACCCCATTTTGCTGAGGAGTATTCATACAAGAGGTAAGATGAACAATCCCTTTTTCTTCAAAGAAAGACCTAAGAGATTGACTTAAGTACTCACTCTCATTATCACTTTGAAGAACTTTTATTTTTGAATCAAACTGAATGATAATTTTCTGATAAAATTTTCGAAAAATAGACTCAACCTCAGATTTTTCTCTCATTAGATAGACCCATGTGATCCTAGAAAAGTCATCAATGAAGGAGATAAACCACTTGTACCCAGAGATACTTTTAAGAGAGGAAGGTCCCCATATATCAGTATGATTGAAAAGAGTCCAGTAGGTTCAAACTTTGTGGAATTATAAGGTTTTCAAGTATGCTTAGCAAATTGGCAGAACTACATGAAAAATGAGGACCTTTATTGATAAATAAATCTGGGAACATTTTGGATAAATAGAAAAAGCTAAGATGGCCTAATCTATAATGTCATAACAAAACATCATTGATTCCTAATTCTGGTTTCCTAAATCGAGTGGATAGGGCCATGGTTTGAGGTTCAACATGTTCAAGGGTGTATAATCCTTTGTCAAGTCTAGCACTGCCAATCACCTTCTTCGATTCTTGTCCCTAAAAAGTACAACCACCAATACCAAACACAACATTACAATGTGAATCTCGGATTAACTTGCTAATTGATAATAAATTGCAAGTAAGCTTTGGGACAAAGAATATTATGAAGAATTAAACCATCATTTAAAGTAACTGAACCACTCCCTTTCACACTAGTAAGAGAGCTATCTGCAATGTGAATCGATGCAGGGAGACTATTCTCACCATAATTCTCCAATAAAGCCAAATTCCCTGTCATATGATTTGTTGCCCTTGAGTCCACTATCCATTGGACTGATTTATTAGATGAACCAGTACCTGCAGTAGCAGTATGAGCCTCGGTTGAAGGCTTGGCTTTCATAGAACTGAGAAGCTGTTGGCTGAGTCTTCTTGAGTAACTAGGTGAGCCTCTTCGAAATTTGGATCGATTTGGTTTCCAATCATGGGGTTTTCCATGCAATTTCCAACATTGATCTATCACATGTCCCATCTTTTTACAATGTTTACACCATGGTCTACTTCTCCTTTGCTGGTTCCTAGCAGTGGAACTGGCCACCAAGGCTGAAGTATCTAGTTGTGTATTAGCTGGTGCCATTAGTAACCTTCTGCTCTCCTCTCTCCTTATCTCTGAAAAGATTTCTCGCACCAAAGGGAATGGTTTGGAGGCCAGAATCCTTCCCCTTACACCATCAAATTCATCATTCAGTCCAGAAAGAAACTGAAAAACTCATCTCTGATTTTCCTGGTTGGTATAAAGACTTCTATCCTCTTGACACTTCCATTCAATATTTTCATACAAATCAATTTCCTGCTAGTATTTGTTCAAAATTCCAAAGTACTGCACAACTTGTAGATCCCCTTGTCGAAGATTTTTAATATGATTCTCCACTCCAAAAAGCTCCGAAGTGTTATCAGCACTGAAATAAGTGTCTTTAGAAGTTGTCCAAATCTCTGCAGTAGTCTGGTACAACATAAAGTTTTTCCCTACTTCTGAAATCATCGAGTTGATGAGCCATGACATGATCATGGTGTTCTCGCTCAACCAGGTGTTGTATTTGGGGTCTACTGTGGCTGGAATTGGCATGGAGTCAAAGAGATAGGCATCTTTTCTCCTGCCAGTGATGTATAGACAAACAGATTGATGGATCTAAGTTAGTTATGATGTAAGAATAACCGAGAGAATAGAAAAGAGGAATAGAACAAAAATTCGATACTCAGATGAATCGGATGGAGGATCATTCTAACCTAATACTGATACCATGTTGAATCAAAGTCTTAGTAATACTCTGAACCGTTACTTTATTAATCATCCTGAAATCTAAATATATAGACTTCTTTATAAGAGTTTACAAGAGATCAGAAAACCTAATTAAGATAGATCTCTTTCATCTAAGAAGATAAGATAAACAAACTAATAAAACTCCTAAAAGATAGATCTTTATCTTAGATAATAAATTCCTATAAAATAGGAGTCTATCCTAATATGTATAACCGACATTGTTTTTGCAGACACTTTTTTCTCTTACTAATTCTTCACCTCCTATTCTATATCCATTAAATTATCTTAATACCAGAGTTCTTTTATGTTAATATTGTTCGAAGGAATTAACGACTTGAGTAAAAGAGCCGAGAGGCAATTTGTAAGATACATTTCTTCATAAAAGAGAATTTTTGAGGCATATCAAAAAATTCTTAAACATTGTTTTAGACGTCAGTTTTCTGGATCTATGGTCTGATTGTGTTCATCTATACTTCTGTTTTTTTCATTTGGGGGTCAAATACCAAATTTGTAGGAAGCCTCAGTGAAGGTCAAAGAAAATGGAAGAAAAATGTTGAAAACTAGTTTAGACTGTTCTTGGCCAATTCGTTCGGTTCCGAGTTCCGGATTTTGAACAGTTTAAAGTCATTCTACAGAAACTCGATTTTATAACACTAGTTGAACTACTATACCTGACGGTTCCCAACTCAACCGACCAGATTGGTTCAGTTTCAACAACACTACATCAAGAAGAGTAAATCCTAAACAACAACAACGAAAAAAAACTTACCCCTGTCCATCCAGGGTTATGTGGATTTCTATGAGCCAAGTTGATGACGTTATAAGGGATTCCAGTAGTCGTATCCCAGGCAGGTAGCAATCTATCTGCGATATCTTTAGCTTTTTCGAGGAAAACCTCGTCTCTAGAAAGATCATATGCACTTAGAAGTCCACCTACAACTCTGAATTTTCAGTTATAATAGAAAGGACAAATTAGTCAAACATCAGTGTCAATTTAAAATAAAACATCATCGGCATATATAAACCAGAAAAATGCAACCTTATAGTTGTCTCGAAAACACTAGCATCATAGTCCTTGTTGAAATCCAATGATTTTGCAACCCACCTGCAAAAAATAGCACCAAAGCACATATTAATTGTAATTTAACCATAATCCCTATAGGAAAATAATATTAAAAGTTATCTGTAATTCCCTGCTCACCAGACCACTAATGATCACACCCCAACATTATAAAAATGACCCGAACATAACACTCCTAGTTATCATAACCAATGGAGCATGTGAGCCAATCAAATTCATAATATTATTGAAAACAGAAAGTTGGAATCAAATTAAGCAAATAGCCAACTAGATTTGGAAATAATGGCTTAGGGCACCTCAGGTGGACATAGACAGGTATTCATGTAAAGTAACAAAAAAGAAAAAAAAACAAAATGAGCATCTAAAGAAAATAATAGGAACAATGATCAGATATGGATTCAGACAAGGAGGTTGGTGGCGCAAGCAGGGGCGGATCTAGAAATTTAAGCTTGGTAGTTCACCGATTAGTATAATAATATTTGTAAGTTTAGATATTTGTTTTAGCAAAAAAAAATTAGGAGCTCAAAGCCATAATAATAATAATAATAATAATAATAATAATAATAAATTTCATTTAAACAAAAAAAATACTTAATATTTTTAGGGTAAACTACAATGGTAGCCATTATAGTTTCTAGATACTTTCACTTTGACCACTCAAATTGAAAAATATTCATTATAGTCAAGAATTTTTTTAATTTGATTTTATTACTGACATTATCATTTACATCAAAACGTATTCAATTTTGATTATTAAACTATTATTTTAAGAAAAATTATCACTAATATTATATTTTTTTAATTTTGATCACCCGTTGTTAAAAACTAATAAAATAATAATAATTCAGTAGATAAAATAGACAAGAAGCTACTGATGACAAAAAAATAATATTAATAACAAAAATAGAAAGAAAAATATAAGATTTTAACAAAATTCTATTAAAAATTAATTTAGTGACCAAAATAAAAAAAAATAATATATTAGTAATCATAAATATAATTTATCCAAAATAATGGTAGGGCAAGTGACCTACCATGCACAATGGTAGGTCCGCCCCTGGGCGCAAGAATGAATGCTAAGAATGTTAGAAAGATAAATGAGAAACATACAGCAAGAAAATGTGAGTGGAATGAAGTAAGGAGGTTCAAAGCAGCAAGAAATGATGAAAAATATATGCATTACACGATAACCAATAAGATCTTTCCCCCATATCTATTTTCATCGTTCCACATGTTCAAAACTGTCATAATATGGCAATCTAAGCATTCCTTATTGAAAATTAAAGGTGAGCTACAATTTCCTTGACAACAAATGAAACATATGTAAAGCTTAAACAAGTTCAGCTGTTGTATCCTGGGGGCAGAAGAAGAACTAAGAAAAAAACCATTATCTAAAGCCACAAATTATCATAAACAAAATGATCAAATCATACATTAATAATCCAGCCTCTCAACCCTTGCAATGTCATTCTTACTTTGAGAAGTGCATTTGTCAGGTACACAAGCAATAAAGCATTGCCTAGGGTAACAAAATTGAACAATATGTGCCTGATTTTCTGTCATAAATGGAAAATTGCAGTGACGGTAAAAAAGCACATCATTACTGCAACAGATATATGATAGGTATGGATGATAGGATGTTAATTTAAAAAAAAAAAAGGAGAATGTTTCCAAAAAAGAAGGAAAAATGATATTTATCAAATGCATTGCCACAATTGACAAATGTGATTATATTAAGATTATCATTTGTTAAAATTCGGAATAAAATACAAAATTAAGAAGAAAAAATAGGGGAAGATTTCACAAATCCAATTCAGAGAAAATGAAGATTATTTTTTTCAATTTAAATACCCCATTTGTTATTTATCTCATCTGAAAGATGCATGTTATAATCAATGAGAGTACGATTGTGTATGCATGTGTGTAGATACATGTAGATACGTAAAATTAGGAAGTTCTGCTAATTTGGGACTTTATTTAAGATGGAAAAGATATTATTGTCTTATTGATTAGAGATTAAAAAACGAAGCTACTTGAGAGGTTAAAGTACTCATAAAACTAATTTGTTACTTTGTTATATTTTTATGGTTTTATTGTAAATGGTAATATCTCTGTGACAACTGAATTGCAAACCCCACTGGTACAGTAGGGTGACATGTAATATCTAGCTTACTGTATGAAACTCCATCCAAATACCAAGCACATGCAAACCAAAACTCAGACTTATAAGGCATTTCTGATCAGAAGATGAGAGCGTGAGGCAATCTAGTTTAGAAACAGAACATCATATTTGAAGGGGGAAGAGACTGGAATAGGAAGTTGAACTCACTCTCTTGCTTTCTGGAACTGCTCATCTAGACCCATAATATATAAAGTATCAAGAGCATCTATAAGTGTTGCTCCAAGGCCACCAAAGCTATCAACACCATTCTTTGACTGTGGCTGGTATAGGACATCAAAAGTAAACAAAATTAGCATATTTGTGAGGACCAGATCACGTTCTTTTAAGATATGAAACTATAACTATGTGCATCAGTTATAGACTTCAAACAAGTCAATACCATTGCAAAAGCAAAAGAGAAAAGGCAATGTTTGAAACAAGTTGAAATTGCTACGCATAAGATTACAAGACAGTTTTTTCTCCTATTATCCAATGTTTCTCAACAATTATAAGTTAACAAATACTACCAAACAGAGAATATGTGTTTAATTCAACTTCAATGAACTTTTGAATTGTTTTCTAAGCTGTTCACATTTTCTTAGACATTTCATTTCAAGTGATATTTTATTGCAAAAAGAAATTTATGTAAAAGCATGATAATGAATGCATCGGCCATATCATTTTTTATATGACTAAAGAGCAAGTAGTCAGAACCTCATGAATCGATCACTTTATGTTCTTCAAGAAAGCTCAATAAGGTTTGTGATTGAGACATGCTCTAACAAGTAGAGTTAGTATGGCAAACATATTGCAATGATATTCAAGTTAACTGTACTGAACTTAATGTTGATGTGCAATCTGAACACAGCTAAAAATAATAAAGGCAAAAACCAAAATTTAAATTTTGGCAAAGAAAGCCCCAGGTTGTAGGGCAAATCGTTGATATTAATGTTACTTTACAATCAATAATAAGTTAATAACTATGGTAATATGACCAAAATATAGTAAACATGTTAAAAATTCAGGACAAGTGCTTGATATAAGATACATAGAAAGATTTCAGCCTACCTGAAGTTCGTCATTGCCCCATGCATACTTCTCATATGAACTCCAGGCATGAACCATAGCTTCCTTCACTTTTTCTCTTCTTTGTATTTCAATGGGATCCTCTGGCACCGCCTTACTCTTTAATTCCTCCAGCTGAAAGAACCAAAATTTAATACTCAATCCGTGCATCTAGTCAAAACTTAATGCATCGGTTCATATATTGAGAACAATATACACAACAGGATCCATGAAGACAAGAAAACCACTAGTCCCACCATTTTTACAATATCTTGACATGAATTAGAAATTAATGCCTACATTAGAGTCTCCAAACAAATTCATCAAAAAAATTGTCATTCTAGAGCAATAATTAAAAAAAAAAATCCAGGAAGGAAAAAAGATTGTAAATGCATGTAAAAATGTGTATTTTAAATTTATCAAATATGTAAGAAAGAATGCTTAACTTGAGCATACAAATGGAGCTCTTACCATATCTTGTAATCTGCGAACTTCATCATTTAACTTGGACACTTCAGCCTGCATGTCAGTATGAAATTCTTTATACACGGGCATTTACAACAAATATAGCTCCTATGGCCAGTGTGTATCCACTTCAAGATGGAATATGAAAACAACAGCCTTCAACTATCATTCTTGCAAATTCGTAACAAAAATCTACTTTAGTTTTTACGCCATCAAGTCCATACAAATAATATTTCTATTACTTTTCATCTTTAAAAATAACAAAGTCGGGGTTGTCAGAATGCACAAGGAAAGCGCTTCATATACCACATTCAAAAATTGGTAAATCTTCAGCAAGTTTCTCAACGATAAAATAGTGAATCAATCGCAACCCATTCTCCCAAAAGCCAACATGAAATTAGCAAAAATAAATAAATAAAACACTACAAAATAAACGAGTTCTCGTTTCAAAATAAAAGTCCATCACTCCATCTATATTCCATGAACATTATTAGAATTATATCGATAAATGTATACAGATCAGCTCTCAGATTTGTCCCAAATTCGTGATCTAAAAAATCTAACTCTCTTCTTCATAAAAAAAATAAATTCTAACCCCTTCAATTTCACATCAATTTAAAAAAAAATATTAACTAGGTTATCCTTCCTAATTTCTCAACAACAAAAAAACGCCCCAATAGATTAAATGAAAGAGTGAAATAATTAAAAAGAAGAAAAGTAGAAGATTATTACCTCGTGTTCACTAACGAGAGTTTGACGATCCCAAACGAAAAAAGTAGCTGAAACAAAAACAATTAAAAGCAAAGCCAAACGCTTCGGTCTTTTCAAATAATACGATGGATTACAGTATCTAAATCTACTCGAAGAAGACGATGATCTAGTCCTCGCCATTTTCTAATTTTTCTTTTCTAAGCGTTTTTTCGTTAGATATGAACTGGATCTTCAAAAACAACGACAGTTCGTAAATAATAAGAAGGAGAATGGTGGAAGAGAATCGAGGAAGACGAAGACTGGGTACAACCGAAAATGAAAATAGAGAAAAAAAAAATATTTTTAAATGGAGAAATAAACAATAAAATTAATTTTTTCCGTGTAGCAGCCAATGAGATGTTTTAGGCTCAAATTTTATTAGTTGTAAAGTAGACGTAGATTCTAATCTTAAATTTCTAGATCAAAGAAATCTTAAATAGTTGGGATATATGATTATATGGATAGTATGAAAGTTTATTTCCATATATTAGATTGGATTTGATTTATTTTTTTAGATATTTAATTTTTAGGTCATAATTTATATTTGATTTAATTTTTAAATATTTAGTTTTTTAGATATCAGATATTTGAATATCCAATCTAATTATTTGAAAATATATTTTATTTAATCATTTTTTAAAATTTTAAGGTCATAGTTATAAAATTTTTAGAATTTTGAATATAACAAACAACAAATTACTAAATATAATAAGATTCACATTTATTTTTTTATTTTTTGGATATAATAAACATCAAATTATTAAAAATAAAAATATATATTCATAAAAAAATAATTTTTGGATTTTCGGATAATTCAGAACTTGAAATATTATGATCTGTATCTGGTGCAAAAATAAAAATTGATTCAGATATTCAAAATTTTAAATCAGATTAATTGACAATTGGAACGGATCATTTGGATCGAATATTTTTGAACACTCCTAATAGATAAGTATGTGGTATAATATTCTAACTTGTAACGCCCCAAAATTGCGCTAGAAGTTAGTAGGCCGATTTAACCGGTTAAGCTTAGTTCGGATTAAATTCTAAAAAATTGATTTTTAATTAAAATAAATTATGGAATAATATTCTAAATCCTTATTTTACACATACTTGACGTTGTTCAAGCTAGTTTTGAAAATTGACCCTTGAAACCCTAAGATTTTGAAATTAGTGACTATTTTGTAAAAATTGAAAATTTGAAGATAATTTCATAAAACAAGCCAAAACTTTAAATCTTTAAGGGGCTTTAATCTAATTATAATCCTACCTAGTCTAGGCTTTCTAATTTTTAATTAATTAAATCTAGAAGTTATATTTTAACTCTAATAACTAGTTTTACTTGATTTTAAACTCTAAAACCCTATTTAAACACTATAAACCTAACCTATTTTTATTATTTTCGTTTTCCCTCATTGGAGGCAGCCAAACAACCAACTTTTAAGGTAAAAACCTTTTCTTTTCAATCTAATTTCTTTTTGAATAATTATTATAACTTTTTCCTCTTTAAAATTCTAAAACCGGGAAAGCAATTGGATCAGTTTTGGAGGTGAGATTTCATCAACCCTCTAGAAATTTGAAGTTCTTTACTTAAATTCCCAAGTTCTTGGCTTGGTAAAAACATTTTTAATCCTTTGTTTTTAAAAAAATCGGTTTTTTGGGTCAAAAATCATGATTTTCGTTCAAGGGTTTTTACTCATTGTTTTTGGATCCTAAAAGGATGATTTTCAATGTGTTCAGATGTTTATAAAGTGTTTTTAAAATCCCTAATCCCAGACTAAAGGTTTAAGAGAAGTTTGGTTGGTTTCAGAAAGTTTTCGATTAAGGTTTTGATAGGTTTAAGGGGTTGTCTAACTTGAGATTTATTGAGTGCGATTGGAAGCACTAAATCTACAGTTTTTGATTCTTGAAAAGGGGCAATAATTAGGTGATCTCGTTTGAAGTGATCGAGTAAAGTTTCAGTTACTTGTCAAACAAGTAATCGGTTATCGGTGAGTGGATTTGAGAGTGAGCCGCTTTGGTAGTGTTTTATCTTTGTTTTCAAAGTGTTGGGAGTGTAGAAAATGTGTGAGAAACCTCCCTATACTCTGAATTAAGTTTTTCGTTTGCTCTCGTAAATCGGTTTTCCCATAATATGCGTGTTTTACTATGTTTTTGACATAGTACGTGTTAGAATGCTCTTGATACTGTTTTAAGATGGTTTTAAATACTTCTACGTTTTGATTTTTGAAATAAGCTAAAAAGAGATTTTATCGGTTTTGCGAGTAAGCATGAGAAAGAGGAATACTAATGTTTTTACCCACTGCTTTTGATATGAAAATTTGAGCATTCATATTGTTTCGTGTTGTATATTGAGATGATGTTATAGGGATAAGTCGATCGATCGCTAGGATGTTAGTGCACTGTTTATTATGAAAATTCGTATACGTGAGTAAATTCCTTAGTAATGCATTAGAGTTATTGCTTAAATTGTGATATATGTGTTGTATTGCATTTAAGCGTAGCTTATCCTTGAAATTAAGGTCAGAAACATGTTTGGAATTGATTCCATTCGTGTGCATGAGATAGACTCGTGCATGGTATGAGTAGCCCTCATACGTGGTATGGTGACAGTTTAGTCTCATACGTGGCATGATTCGACATTTATGTCTTCATGCGTGTATCCGTTTGTCCCAACAATTAGAAGTAAACTAATCGGATCACTAGTACCAACACGTAAAAACACAAGTGTTAAGTTTTTATTGATTTTATTTGCAAATTGAGTTTGCATGAGTTTGACTTGTTTTCAAACGTTTTATAAAGCCTTGCTAATGAAGCATGTAAGTCTTGAGTTTTGTGGATTTGTTCCATGTGATAAAACAATTGTTGGATTTTTTTATACTTAGTGGCGTTTGGTCACGTGTGATTGTTTTTAAAAGCATGAACTGTTTTTCCTTCTAAAATGATTGAATATATTATTGGCTGCATTGCAAGTTGTTCAACTATTTTATACATCCTGTAGAACTAATGTTTTGATATAATAATTGAAAAATAGTTTTGGACTAATTTGAAAAGATTTCAAAAATGGTTCTTATGTCCAAACTACTTGAAAATATATTTAAGATATTTTTGAGAGTTTCTAAATGTGTTTTAAATTATTTAAAGAAACCAAAGAAGTGTTTTTAACCCAGGAGTTTCGATACCATTAGAATAGGTATCGATATCGCCATGTTTTCAAAGGCAAAATCACAGTGGTATCAAAACCCGTTTCGATACCCTTTCATCACGGTGAGGTTTGGTTTCGATACCCATTTTGATACACCCCCAACGGTCATAAATGATTTTATGAAAACCCCAATAGCTAGGAGCTGTATCGAAACTCGTTTTGATACATGTTCTTAAATACAGGTCAATGGTTATTTCTCAAAGCAGAGGTATCGATACCTCTTTTACTCGTTTCGATACCTCTTGTACCAAAAACAAAAATATGCCTTGAAACAAGCTCCAAACGGCTCCAAATTAATCCCAACGGTCACCAACGGCTAGAAGTTCATTTAGGATGATAAAAGGAAGCCTCAAGCATCAAGAGAAGACTAATGCTTCATTGTAAACAACATTATGATTAAAGAATTTTCTTAGAGCTTAATTCTCACATTTTTTGGTAGACAACACTTGTGAGCTTAATGTATATGTATGCTCAAGTGTATTAGGATTTGATGAGAGCTTAGATTGCAAACATTATCCTTGTTAGAAGGATTATCAAAGTTTGCTTAAATTTATCTCTTTGTTGAGAGGATTCCCAAAGTTCGGGTTGTGAACTTTGGATGCTTGATTCGGTTTTGAATCAAGGTTTGTAAGGTTAGCCCTTTGCCCTCAAAAGGAAGAGATTCTTAATAAATTTGGGAAATCCTTAGTGGGAAGCTAAGGTAGTGGATGTAGACGTGGTCGAACCACTATAAATCCTTGTGTTCATTGTCTATCTTTTTGCTTCCACCACAAACCACCCAAATCACCAATTCTCCATCACTTGGCAAGCTATATCGGTTATCCATCGAGCCACCTTCAAGCCCAACACATCCCTCACTATTTATGACAAAACCCGGACAAAATTCGGGTATTACACACATGTTGATTGATTCTTGTATTAACTAGGATAAATTGCATCTAGAGAACTTGTTGTTACATGTTTTTAATGGCCTTTAGGTGAAATTATGCATATAGACTTTATTGGGTACATTTAGACTTGAAACCATAGTACTTTGTTGTTTCTGGGCAGAGGGTTTCGATACTTGTTCATAGGGTATCGAAACCTAGGTAAAAACATAACGATTTTTTGGGAAATTAAGCCTGGGTATCGAAACCACATGAACTGTTTTCGAAACAGTAGTATGAAATTCATAAAGCGTATCGATACGTTTAAATTTGGTTTCGATACCGACCTTCACAGTTTCAAATGGTATTGGAACAGTCCTTCAGGTATATTGAAACGCAGACTTATCGCGCAGGCAATCTTTTGAGTTGACGATGGTGTATTGAAACACTTAATACCTGTATCGATACCCCTTTGTCATTTACTACAGTATCAATACCAGGGAAGGGTGTTTCGAAACCCCTGTTTGGTAATGTCATTAAAGGCTGAAATATAACTCTAAAAACTTATATTTTAGTCACTAAACTTTGAGGAACCAATTAGATGACTTGTAGATATTATTTTAAGCTGAAAATTTACGTGCAAGCATGAAAAATACTTAATTAAGGATTAGAAACTTTAAATTTAATTTTAGATCACAAATATCTTGAAAATTGCAATTAGGTCCCTAAAACTTGTTCGGTTTAATTAGGACTTATTTCTTATTAATTTCCGCTGCAAATGAACTCAATCCATGTATGAACATGTAGGATCTAATTAATGCATTTAGAGAAGATAAAAGAAAAAAAATTAGCGTTGTTTATCAGAATGAGTCTCCGGATTAGCATTGGTATTCCCCGTTTAGCTCATTCGAGTCGAGTGGTGTCTAAATCGGGTCGAGGGGGGTACATTTGGTAGAATCAGATCCTAGGTTTATGAATAATTATGTGATATTTTGTTTGTTTTGCTATGATGTTATGTACGGTGATTGTTCACCATGTTTTGTTGATATTGCACGGTGATTGGTTAAATGATTTCTAAGGTTAAATCATGTTATATATAGGTCTCTATTGCTCCATTACTTTTAGGTTGGTTTTTGAACTGGTTGGAACCTTGCTTCGAGATGACTCATTTTGTTTTACATTTCGTTTTGTCTGCATAGTAGAACTATTATGGGACCCCGTAGAGAGCTTAGATTGAACACTAGATCTATTATAGATGGAAGAGAAGTGTGTGAGGAGAAAAAGTTACCACCTCCTCCACTGCCTCCAATAGAACCGCCTGATGAACCGCCAACAGTTTCACCTATTGTGCCGTCTGTCGGTGACATTGCTAAGTTAATTCAGGTAATAGTGAGAGCTTTTCAGGCTACAATTGCTGGAATGCAGGCCATAATTACTCCACCAGTAGCTAATCCTCGTTTACCTTTAAAAAGACTCTGTATTTTAGGAGCGATTGAGTTTAAAGGTTTGTCACCGGAGGACTCGGAAGCGTGGTTAGAAAGTAAAAATCGTATTTTAGTTCATATGGGTTATTCCAATGAGAGGAAACTTGGATGAATAGTTGCTTTGCTCCAAGGTGATGCTTATAAGTGGTAGACTTCCACGACGTATAGCTTGGAAGATGCTGAGGTGACATGGAATTTCTTTAGTGAGGCCTTTAGCCGTCAGTATTTGGGTGTTAGATATTTGGATGAAAAGAAACATGAGTTTATGGCTTTAGTTTAAGGAAGTAAGTTTCTGAATATGAGATTCAGTTGGTCAGGCTGAGTTAGTATGCTCCTGAGCTGTTACCTAATGAGAAAACTCGTTGTGAGAGGTTCCGTTATGGTTTGGTACGAGAGGTTAATACTTATATGTTGTCTACGGACTATACGAACTTTAATGTGTCAGTGGATCGGGCTAAGGATATTGAGCAAAGTTTGGGCATGAAACCTTCAGGATCTGGTACTGGTAAGAGGCCGACAGAAAATGAGAATAGTAGAGATAGGTCTAAAAGGTATAAGGATGAACACTTCAACCAAGATTATCGTAAAGGAGAAGGAAATGAACGTGGAAATCAGGAAGGTCAGTCTCGGGGTGCTAAGTGTAACAAGTGTGGCAAACAACATTGGGGTCGGTGTTGGACTACTGGAACATGTTGGCATTGTAGTGTGTCTGGACACACTAGGAGAGACTGTCTTCGGTTGAAAGGGGGCCATCAGGGCCAAGGTCGCGGAGGCGATCAGAATGAAGGTAGGGGAAGAGGAAATTTCCAGCGCCGAGATGAGAATCAAGGACGATAGCTCCGTGACGAGGGTTAAGCGAGAGTCTATGCACATAGGGAAGTCTAGAATAACATCGATGAAATTTCATGTACCTTTTTCCCTGTAATCCCTAACATTTTTATTTGTTAGATTCTCGACTACATCCATAGTAACCAAGCTAGAACTTTAGATATACTTGTAGTAAACTTGAACCTTGGAGTGAATGTAGCTAGTTCTTTTGGTAAGATTGTAGTAGTCAAAAGTTTTCATTTGTTTCGGAAGAAGTAGTTATGTGTTGACGCCTTGAGTAATGATTGGAAAAAGGTTTGGTTTGTTGACTGGTGTGTGGAGGTAGGCTTGGGATAGTTATATAGGTCAAAGTGTGCTAAGGGGCATCATAGTCTTGGAAGGTCACGTGAGTGTGAAAGGAAGTTAAGGAGTAGTTTCTCTAACTCTTTTCACTACAAAAATTTCAAGGACGAAATTCCGTAAGTGGGGGAGAGTTGTAATGCCCCAAAATTGGGCCTAGAAGTTAGTGGGTCGATTTAACCGATTAAGCCTGATTCGGGATTAAATTCTTAAAAAATGATTTTTAATCAAAATAAATTATGGAAAAATATTCTAAAATACTTATTTTAAACATACTTGACTTTTTCCAAGCCAATTTCGAAAATTGACCCTTGAAACCTTAAGATTTTGAAATTAGTGACTATTTTGTAAAAATTGAAAATTTGAAGACAATTTCATAAAACAAGATAAAACTTTGAATCTTTAAGGGGCTTTAATCCAATTATAATCCTAACTAGTCTAGGCTTTCTAATTTTTAATTAATTAAATCCAAAAGTTATATTTTAACTCAAATAACTAGTTTTACTTGATTTTAAACTCTAAAACCCTATTTAAACAGTATAAACCTAAACTATTTTTATTATTTTCGTTTTCCCTCAATGGAGGTATCCAAACAACCAAATTTTAAGATAAAAAACCTTTTCTTTTGCATCTAATTTTGTTTTGAATAATTATTATAACTTTTTCCTCTTTAAAATTTTAGTTTCCTCATCGTTTTATCGTTTTAAAACCCGGAAAGCAATTGGATCAATTTTGGAGGTGAGATTTCATCAACCCTCTAGATATTTTAATTTCTTTACTGAAATTACCAAGTTTTGGGCTTGACAAAAACGTTTTTAATCATTTGTTTTTGAAAAATCGATTTTTGGGTCAAAAATCATGATTTTCGTTCAAGGGTTTTTACTCATTGGATTGTATCCTAAAAGGATGATTTTCAATGTTTTAAGATGTTTATACAGTATTTTTAAAATCCCTAATCCCGGACTAAAGGTTTAGGAGAAGTTTAGTTGGTTTTAGAAAGTTTTCGGTTAAGGTTTTGATAGGTTTATTAAATTATTTAAAAAATATATTTTTTATTTTTTTTTAGTTTTTATGAACAAAAAATATTAAAATTTTAATAGATTTATATTTTTAAATTTTATTATATTTAATTATTTATCAAAAAAATTAAAGTAAATAACAAAACAAATATAAAATTGATAAAAATAAATTAACCTACTAAATTTTAAGATGAAAAATTGTAAATACAATATTAAAAAAATATATTATTAAATGTTATAACATCATTTATATATTAAAATAATATTTAATAAAAATATTTAATAAATTTATATCATAAATAATTAATCATCTAATTAAAAATAAAATAAAAGATCAATATAAACATAATATATTATTATAAAGAAAAATTATCCAAAGGAAAGGAATTGTTTAATAACTAAGAAAGTGGGAGAATAACATTCCCATCATTTGGGTGGAAAAGTGATACGATTATGAGAAGTGTCAAAATGATTATTATAGTCAAATTATTATAGAGGAAATGATACGATTATGAAAAGTATCAAAATGATTATTTTTTCTTTTAAAAAAAGTTAAAAACGTAGGTCAACCTGTAATATATTTTTGGATAGGATCTATATATTTATGGTTTAATATGTTATCTTAAAATTTGTTTGAATGTCAATTATATTTTTTAAATATCTTAAAATATCTTAATCAGACATATATAATTCAATATATATCTATTTTAGCAAAGGTAACGTATACAAAATATCCTATATATAGTTATTAATTTTTAAGATTTAATTTGATTGTTCTTAATTTAAATTATTATAGAATTCTGTAATATTTATTAGGATTAGATTTATTTAATTAGGATTCTACTTTAGTATAGTATTTATTATTAAAAGTTGTTTATGTAATTAGGAGATTAGATTGCACTATATGGTTACAGGAATATAAGATTAATTGGAAGCAAAATTTATTAATTTTTTCTTATGATATATTTTTTAAACAAGTTAAACTTTTAATTATTAAATTAAAAATATTTACATAAAAAATTATAGAACTATTTTTATTATATTATCTAAACTTTAAAAAATATTTATAATGTAATTAATATATTAAATTATTTTAAAAATATATATTTATATACTTTTATTCTCTTTTAATTTTTTTAACAACAAAATATTAAATGTTTAATAGATTTAGATTTTTAATTTTTTATAACATTTGACCATTTATCAAACAAATTAAAGTAAATAATAAGAAATATTAAAGTAGTAAAAATAATAAAAATAAATTAATCTACTAAATTTTTTAAGATGAAAAAATATCTTATAATCAAGTAATAAAATTAAAAACATCAAACCTTAACGCATTCAATGTCAAGCAACATACAATTACATCTTATAACCTTAGAAACATCATAAATAAAATATTAATAAAAATATATTATTGAATATTACAATATTATTTAAATATACACAATAACATTTATATATTAAAATAATATTAAATAAAAATATTTGATAAATTTATACCATAAGTATTTAATCACCTAATTAAAAAAGTAATAAAGAATAAAAAAAATAATTTATTATATAATAACTAAAAAAAATGAGGGGAAAAATATTCCCATTACTGGGAAGGAAAGAGTATTTATTGAAAAAAAAATAATACCTCTCGTAAGATTGCTCTTAAAACAAACATAGAAATATAAGTTTAAAAATATCCCCGGTAATCATTTTTATTTCATAAGTTGAGTAAGATTAGAATTTTTCCGAGCCTTATATAAAAGGAGGCTTCACCCATATTATAGTTTAGAATTCCTTAGATTAAAAATATCCCTGGTAATCATTTTTTTTTGCACGAACCATTTAGCCTCATCGGTTAAAGGAACGATTATTGGTTTTGGAGGTCACGGGTTCAAACACCATTACTGTCAGCATAGTGATTGAACGGTTAATGTCCAATGGTTAATCAATCTTCAAATTCTTAATATTTGCTGTTGAGAATATTTGTTTTCCCATAATCACGTTTAAAAAGGTGAATTAAAATTGTTTGAGATTACTTACCATAATTATTTTTAAGAATGTGCTATGGATAATTTCAACAATCACATCAAAATAAATATCTTAATAGAGAAATCAAGATAAAATCTTAAACAGAAATCAAAAAAGTCATGAGAGAGCAATCCCTTCCTATTCATTATTAACAACAAGAAATACTCTTATTATATATATATATATATATATATATTTAATTTTAATTTTAGAGCTATAATAATTTTTTAGTTAAAAAGTTATATTTAAACACTCTAAAACAATATCATTCTGCCTTTGTAAGACACTTGTGATCCGACCTAGGGAGGATCTTTTAAGAAATAGAAAAATCACATTTTCAATCTTTTCACTTTTAATTATATTTAATTTCATCTATTTTCAGTTATTTTATTTTTAATTTATTCTATAACTAGCATTTTTTAGTATTGTCATTGTTTAAATTTTAACTTTTTATTAATTAATATTATGTACATTAATATTGTATTATTTAGTAAGCATATGTGTAAACTATTATAGATATAGTATTATATTTAATCCTAATGTATTTGTAAAGTAAAATAATTAATAGGTAGGAATATATATAAAGTTCCCTAAATATATTTGTTCAAAAAATTACCTAGATATATATATTTAATATGATATATATATATATATGTATATATATATGTATAATTAATAGTATATATATTTAGTTATATCCTAATTTTGGATAGTTGGATGATGGTAATAAATAACTAAGATTATTTTTTTATACTTTTTTCAAGCGATAATCTTCACATTTTCTATGTTAATCTCATTCATTCATTTCACTCATCCAATGATTATAGATTAGTATAAAACTCTTTAAATTTTACAATGTATAACTTAGTCATATCCCTTTATGTATACACCCATTATTTTTGTCTCGTTTCGAAACTTTAATTTTCAAACCTATAATATTTTATGCAAGTTCTAACGAGTCCAAAAAGAAACGGTTCTATGAGTAGATTTTTAACCTTAATCCTAGTGGGGATGTCCCTTGGGTGTTTGGAGGTGACTTCAATGTTATTTTGAAAGTGGGTGAGATATATGAGGGCTCGAGTCTGTCTTAAGAGGGTATTCATTTGCTCTAGAAATACCTTCCCTAACTCTTTTATGTTGCACCTTGATTGGTTGGACTCCAACCACTACCCCTTATTGCTTCATTTTTTTTATCTATCTGCAGTGAGACCTACTAGACCTTTTCAGTTGTAGCTTGAAAAGATCACCCTCAGTTCTAAGCTCTCATCCTAAATTCAAAAACACTTAAACATACATAAACATTTTAGCTCACAAGTGTAGTATATACAAAAATAAAAAATTAAAGCACTAAGATTCTTTTTGAACCATAATAATATTTTCCTGAGAATCATTAGTTGTTGCTAATGTTTCAAGGTTTTTTTTATCCTCTTAATTAAGTTTCTAGCCATTGAAGACCACTAGAATTGGATTGAAACTGTTAAGAATAGGTTTCAACGCTAAATTTTTATTTCTGGCTTTGTCGTATTGGTATGTAGGTGGTCGTATTGGTGCGCAGGTGTGCATATTGGTACTCTATTACTATGGGAAATACCTGTTGTGTTCACGTTAGGCGTCGCATATCGGTACGGTAGATCGGTACACCTCCCTTCCATCAATATATTGTATCAGTATGGGAATCAATACGTCAACATGAAATTAGTCGTTAGGGATTTAAAATATAGGGTACTGATAAGGGTGAGCAAGACTGGGTACTCGACCAATTTGATTAAAATTGGTCCCAATAGCCATTGGTTCTTGAAAATTCGAACCAGTCCCGGTCATACCAGATCCTAAATTCTAGGAACTAATTTCGTTATTAATTGTAACGGGTACCAATACCAAATACCCAATTAATTAGTTTATTATTAAAAATATCTAAGCAATAGAATAAAAAATTAGATACTAATAGTAATATTAAATAATAAAATTATAATCTTATAGGCTTGAAAATTAAAGTTTTCAAAACTATTCATACTCATAATATTCATACATAAAATGAAAGTTTGATAAGAAAAAAATAAACAAAAGAACATTATCTATTACAACCAAAAAACCAGTATTAGGTACTTGATATTGGTCCTGGTCTTATTGGTTACCCACCGAGTATCAGGTCCAAAAATTATGATCCAGTTTCGATCCTGGTTATGACCAAGACTTAAATTGTGGATCTATTCCTGGTCTTATAGAAACCAATTATGGGTAAAAAAATCTACAAGGCCTGATAGGGTTTAGGACCGGATAATTGGTTTTTTTTGCCCACCCCTAGGTATCGATACGTGTATTTATGTATCTGTACGACCCTCTTCATATTGTTATATCAAAAATGGTCCAATCTTAATTTTAAAAACTTTAAAGTCTTATAAAAATAGAGAGTATTTTTTTGAAAAAAATAATTTTTTTAAATAGTTCCCCTTAAAGCATCAAAGGATGTTAGTCCAACAAATATTAAAATTCAACTTCTACGAAAATAAATAAATAAATCAAATGAAAAAATAAAGAAATAATATTAAAATTTATCAATTAAATCAAAGGTAGGATTTAAAACCTTCCTTCTTCAATTGATATTCCTTGTGTGCTTATGTAACGCCTAAAAAATCAGTTTAGTTAGAATTAGGTTTCGATGATCAGAATTTTGTATTAGAAAATTATAAATATTGCATTAAACCCTTTTTGTAATCAATTGTCTTGTAATAGAATCTCAATTGATTTTAAATTTGTCTTAAAGGTCCAATTGAAAAGAATAAAAACTATTTGGTGACTAGATTATAAAAATTCAAAGTTTGAGGATAAAAGTACAAACTTTTAAAAGGTAAGGGACAAACCTCGTAATTAACTCATTTTGATGTGCTTAGTCACTTCCATGGTGGCTTATCACACGTGAGATTAGTGTGTTTGTCATAATTTATAACAAATAAATTAATTAATTAAAGGGAAAAGAAAGGATAAAGGGATCATAAAATTTGGTTTTCTTATACGGAAGGAAACTTTCCTATTGGTGCAAAGGATTGTTAATAATCATAGCTTTATCTGACCATTAAGAGGAGAAAAAAAATGAGATTTTCAAATGCTATTTGAAACCAAAAATTTACATAAGCTTTATCTTTCTTCTTGTTATCACTCTTACAAATCTAAGCATACACTTCCATTGTTAAAGTTCACCAAGCACTTCAATTCTTTTTATAAGTTTTTATTAATTTAAATGAAATAATTTAAAGATACACAATTGGTGAGTAAAATCTCTAAAGTTATTCTTGAATTACATAGAGGATACAAGTTTAATTTCAAGAATTAACTATGGAAAATTAGTGTTAGATCTCATGTTTAAGAATATTTAATCCATGGAATTTAAGTAGTTTATAAGTTTTTAAGAATCTCCCTTAATAACTTTGAACTAATGAGATCTTCTAATAATGATTCTCTAATTTATTTGTCTAACTCAAACTTTAGAGGCTCCTACATCAAGACACTACAACAAAATTATCTTATTATGGTACTTTTAGCGGCGTTTTTTGACAAACGTCACTATAAACTATATATTTAACGACGTTTGTAAAAAATGCCACTACAAATAATGTTTATAGCGGCATTTTTAGAACTAAACGCCGCTAATAACATGGTTTTTAGTGGAGTTTTTCACAAACGCCGTAATAACATGGTTTTTAGTGCTGTTTGATTCTAAAAATGCTGCTATAAACATTGTTTGTAGTGGCGTTTGTCCATAAAACGCCGCTAGTAAACATAATTTTTGTGCCGTTCATGAAAAAAACAATATTTAAAACTCACCGTTTTAATTTTATAAATGGTGCTAATAATAAAAAAATAATTTTTATACCATAATTTATTTAACCTTCTCCTAAAACGAGAAGCTTCCTCTCCTTTTCACACGACTTTTCCTCTTTCCCCAAATCTGCCATTGTTTTACCACTCCACCACCGCGCCGTTATCCACAACACCACCATCAAAAGGACCGCTACCGTACTCCGACCAAACCCCCCATATCCAACAGCTCAATTGTCGCCCCTAACGTTGGTAATCGAAGCTTAACGTTCCAAATAATTAAGGGTTAGGTTGGTTTTGTTTTTCGCGATTACCGACCGTGGTGTTCGTCCGAACAAGATATCGACTCAGCCACCGTACACTCCTCGCCGAGACATGTCGACTATCGTGGCCACTTTCTTTTACGAATTCTTAACTTGAATCTTTAGTGTTTCTCGAAGAATTAGGGAAATGACTTCGAATTTGTCTGTTTCAGGTTCTTGAGCCTTCAGTCTTAAAGCCCTTTTAACACCATATTGGAGTCGGTATCTTGTTGCCACATTCCCAAGGTATGTAATCTCTTACCTTTGACATTGTCTTTTCGCCAAATGGTATTATAGTTTTATGCTTTCATTAATTGCATTGTTGCTAAAGAAAATTTATTTATTTTCAAGAATAATCCCAAGTCTGATATATTTTTTTATTGAATTATTAGAAATTAGGGTTTTGTACAATCATGCTGTTTAATCTGTTTGTTATTGTTTATTGGGTTTCATATGAGTTTATTATAAACATGAATTTTTGTTAACTTTGAAAGTTCATTAGTTTTTTTTTCAACTCTATGGGGTCTCAAGTAATTCCAAGAACAATTTTCTATTAATGGGTTCTGAATTAATTGTGGGTTATATTACTGCTCCTCCGCTAGTTCAAATGTTGAATATGCAGCTAGGAAGATAGTTTTGGTATAATTGTATGCCTTGGTTGCAGATTGTTTTGAGGTTGTTTGGTGTAGTTTGCATCTAAGACTTGATCCTTTTTTCATGATTTTGGGTGCGATAATGAGTTGTTTCAGCTGTTTCCTATAGCAGTAATTTATATAGTTGATTTAAGTTTATGCTTTCCTGTCCTAGCTTATACTTTATAGTGTTGCAACTTAAAATGGCATTCTTCATTGTCAGTCATTTTTCCGATGATTTGTTCAATTTGGTTTTTAAGATTTTTTAATCTACTGCATAGTACATATTCTTCTGGACTCCTTTTTCATATTCTTTTTGATAGTGCACAATTGCTATAAAGAAACCATGGAGTCTTTTAAAGAAACCATGAAGTCTTTTATCGCTTGTATTGGGATGAAGCAGCCTTCAGTGTAAACTTTTTTAGATTTTAGATGTGTCATGATTTGATCTCAGTTTATGATCAACAACATATTTTGTTAAAATTGATTTACTTGGCTTCTAATTCTGACCAACAACACATTGTCATATATTCAAGCATTTTATATTGTAGTTGCAGATGATTTGTTACTCATGATAGGTCTCAAAGAATCTTATAGGTTCTTGGCTTTCAATACTGGTCTGTAATTTTTATTATCCAATGTGATTTATTATCTGTTATCTTTTAATGTTTATGCAAAAACAATGTGATGTTACTCATTAAGGAAAAGAGTGGAACATAAGATTAGGAACCATAGGTGTGCTATAAATATGTCATGATTGTTGGGTGTGATGTGTTTTTCGTTTCAATCTATCAGTTGCATATTAGGAACCTTAGGTGTGCTGGAGTTGGTCTACGTTTAAATAAAAATGTTAGAAATAAAATAATTCTCCAAACTAATTTCAAATGAGGTTTTCACTTCTTTAGCAATAACACGTGGATGAGTAATCAAATTTATGTGGTTCTCTTTCTTTTTTTTTTAATAATTATTTTATATCTGTTTAATATATCGGTGAAACTTGTGTTTTGAACAATCCTAACTCCAGTTTTAAACACACATTTAAAATATAATTAACTATCCAATTCAATCTTCCCACAAATGTTAGCCGTTCTAGTGTGATTTATGGAGTTCCTTAATTTGTTCAAAATCTTAATAGTTTAGGGCACATGCATGTTTAACTCGTGTCCTTTCAGCTATACGTGCTTGTCAAGTGTTGCATTTGCTTCTAGTAGACACAAGCTCAATCAAATTTTATCTTCAGTCCTATGTATTTGAAATCAACTGTCTTCAGTTCTGTGGGGTTGCCGACCCCTTGGTTTCTTCTGCTTTTATGTTCTACTTACAAGAGACATATATTAGCGATATAGATTCAAATGGAATGCATTAATGGTAGTGTTAGTTATGTTTATATTGTATTGGTGCATGTTCAGACACTGGTTTCTTATTGTAAACCTTTGTTTTGGTTTCTTTAGCAATAACACTTGGAGGAGCAGTCAAATTTATGTGGTTCTCTTTCTTGTTTTTTTAATAATTATTTTACATTTGTTCAATATATCGGTGGAACTTGTGTATGAGCAAAATCTATATTTCTATCAAGTAGATGTTCAATATTTGGTTTGAAATTAAGTGGGAAATGTGATCAAAAACTAAAGTGTATGAGCAGACCATTCTGGGCAGGAGCAACAGAGAATGCAGTTGTGATCGAGGCAGATGCATTTAAAGAAACAAATGTAATCTATAGAGCCCTCAACAAACGAGGTCATTCGGACATGGTCCATACAACCGAATTGGTACAATCTATAATACTGGCACTAGCAATTTTGTTGAATTGCTATAATGATTTTTCGACATTCACTATTCAATACTGGTTCATCCAAACAAGTAAACCAATCATCTATAGATGCAACATCATCCCTTCTAGTGATAACACTCAACGAAGGGTAGGATGTGATCATGGATGGAACATTGTCCTGTGTACCATAACCGAGAACTATTAGGAGCAGCTCAAAGAAGAACAAGTTACATAAGAAGGCAAAAAGAGGAAACCATACAGAATAGAGCTGGTTGGGGTTGGTGCATTCATTATTTTAGTCTATTTCTAATGTAATTACTAATTATGTTTGCATATTGTACGATATAGATACAAAATGTAATATATTTTAGATTATTATATAATAAATAATATGTTTTTCAATTAATACTTTTTGATTTTTTTGAACATGGTGTTATTCGCGGAGTTTGTAAATAAAAATGCCACTATAGAACAGGTTTTTTGCGGCGTTTTTACTCACAAACGCCACTACATAACAGTTTTTTTGCGGCTTTTTTACTCACAAATGCCACTACAGAACAAGTTTTTTGCGGCGTTTGTATTCACAAACGCCACTATAGTATAGGTTTTTTCGGTATTTGTAATATAGAATAGGTTTTTTTGCGGTGTTTGTAATCGCGAACGCCGCTATAGATCTTGACTTTTTGCGGCGTTTTTAACCCCAAAACGCCACAAATTATTGCGGCGGTGATTTCAACGGCACATGTTATGGCGTTTTTCTAAGCATTAGGAAAAATTTAACTACGCTAAAAAACGCCACTATAAGGATAAAAAATGCTGCAAAAGATCTGTTTTGTTGTAGTAAGACCTACAAAACTTAAAGGTAAAACAGTAGAGATTATATAATCTTCAAATTTCTACAATCAAGGTGAATGTAGTAGTGCCATAGGAGAAAGCTATGTGTTTTTTCATTTAATTTTCATTAATTATTAAAATTATAACTCATGAAAGTGCTATGAAATAATGGGTTAATTACTACAGAGGTCACGTTTGTTTACCCCAGCACAAATTTAGTCACCGATTTTAAAAATCAATCAATATAATAACGTACATTTTTGGGTTGTAAACTTATGATCACTCCGACGTTAAAAGCCGTTAAAGTTTAACGAAAGAAGGTCTACTAACGGACCTCTTTATCCTATAATGCCTGAAATTGAGCGTTTGTTTCTATAAAGGCGTACTCAGCGTAGAGCTATGGACCCACCACCAATGCAAGACCCTGTAGTTCAAAATGTCGGGGCAAATCTGAATGTTGCTGCACCTCGACCAAGGGATATTCGAGATCATTTAAATCCTATCTTAGATGATCTTAATCCTGGCATCGTGGCACTAGAAATTCAAGCTACACACTTCGAATTAAAGCCTGTCATGTTCAATATGCTAAATTCTATTGGGCAATTTGGAGGTATGACGCACGAAGATATAAGGCAACATATTCGATCTTTCCTAGAAGTTTGTGACTCATTCCGACAACAAGGAGTACACGAGGATGTGTTGAAACTCAAGCTATTCCCTTATTCTCTATGTGGCCGAGCAAGGGCATGATTGAGTGGAGTGCCATCCAGATCGATGAAGTCATGGGCTGATCTATGCAAAAGCTTTTTGCTGCGGTATAATCCTGAAAATCTCCACACTTAGCTTAGAGATGACAATGCTTCTTTTCGACAAGGTGACGACGAGTCAATGTGTGAATGTTGGGATCGATACAAGGGATTGCTTCGAAAGTGTACAAATCTTGGATTTCAAGATTGGACTCAAGTTGTGATGTTCTACAACGGAGTTAATGCACCTACCAGGATGATGTTAGATGCCTCGGCAAATGGAAATTTGCTAGACAAATCACCCGAGGAGGCATTTGACATTCTTAACAGAATTGCCACCAATGACTATCAATTTCCTTCTACAAGACTTGGAACCGGGAGGAAGGCGCAAGGGACATTTGAGCTTGAAGCTAAGGATTCATTATCCGTCCAACTCTCAGCTATCATCAATATGTTGAAGAGCATCCAACATTCCAATGAAGTGAAGGAAGTAAAGATGGCTAGTTCAGCATGTCTATTATGTCATGGCAATCATCATGAGAGTAAGTGCCCAGAAAACCATGAGACAACCAACTATGTGAGCAATTTTAACAGAGGCAACAACAATTCCTACTCTAACACATATAATCTAGGATGGCGACAAAATCCGAATTTTTCATGGGACAATCAAGGAGCCAGTAATCCTAACCCCCTAACTAGAAATCAGAATGAGCCCCAGAATTTTCAATCGAATATGCCATGACATAATCAGAACAAGGGAGCATCATCATCATCGTATACTAATTCTTTGGAGGCAACCATGCAAGAATTTATTCTAAGTACCAAGTCAATGTTTCAAGAGCATTCTACAGCTATTAAGAACCAAGGTACATTAATAAAAAGCCATAATGCTTCATTGCAAACTCTAGAGAGTCAGGTTGGCTAGATTGCCACGCCATTACAAGAGCGTCATCTAGGACGTCTGCCAAGTGATACTGAAGTCACTAAGCCACATGGTAAAGAGCAATGTAGCACAATCACACTAAGTAGTGGCAAGCAGATTAATCCACAAGATAAGTTTAGGGGGAAGACTAGTGAAGATCCTATACCCAAACCTGTGCAAGAAGAAATGCCTGAGCAAATTCTCGATGAGAAGGACAAGGAGAAACATTTGACAAAGGAACTTGCTGATGGAGCTAACAAAAATATCACGGCAAAAACAGTTCCTACCCCAACAGTGGAAGAAGTTAGACCCCCACCACCCTTTCCCCAGAGGCTGAAGAAGCACAATGATGAGATTCAGTTTAAGAAGTTTGTTGATAAATTGGATCAGCTGTACATAAATGTCCAACTCTTGGAGGCAATTGATCAAATGCCCACTTATGCCAAATTTCTCAAGAAGATAGTTACGAGGAAAAGGAAAGTTGAGAAGTTTGAGGCAATTGCCACGACAAAAGAGTATTGCTCTTCTTTAAGTATTTTGCCAATGAAGAAGAAGGATCCATGCGACTTTATCATTCCGTGTGCTATTGGAGACAAGTTCATTGGGAAAGCACTATGTGATCTTGGATCAAGTGTAAATTTGATGCCCAAATCAATTCTTGTGAAGCTTGGCATGAGAGATGCGAGACCCACATCCGTCATATTGTAACTAGCCGATTGTTCCCATGTGAGACCAGAGGGGAAGATCGAAGATGTCATAGTAAGGGTGGGCAAATTTGTGTTTTCATTCGACTTCCTTATACTTGATTGCGAGGTTGATGCTAATGCACCACCCATTATCTTAAGGAGGCCTTTCCTAGCAACCAAACGCATTCTCATTGATTGTGAGAAGGGTGAGCTCACTATGTGAGTAGCAAATCAAAGATTAACCATGAACATCAACAATTCTCTTAAGTACATAGATGATTCTGAAGAATGTCGGAGCATTTTAGAAGCAAACTCTGAGCTATCAAAGGAAGTTGATCATTTTTGTCACAACAATTTTGTGCAACTGGACGAGTATGAAGAGCTTATGAAGGAAGAAGAAGAGGAAGCTGGTGAATTGTCATTGGAAAAACAACAATCTAGTCTGTTGATAGCTAGAAATCATTCGAGCTTTGAACCTCTCGACTTCGAGGAATTTGTTCCTCCCAAGCCTCCGTTACTCAATGCACCCAAGTTGGAGCTGAAGATTTTGTCACATCTTAAATATGCTTATCTGGGTAAAGATGAGACCCTGCCTATTATCATTTCTGCAAATCTCAATGTTGATCAAGAGAGAAGTTTACTTACTGTTTTATCACAACATAAACGAGCAATAGGATTTACCATGACAGGTTTAAAGGGGATTAGTCCTACCATCTGTATGCATAAGATTCTTCTGGAAGAAAGCCATGGCAAATCCATAGAGCCACAACGAAGACTCAACCTTATTATGAAGCAAGTTGTTATGAAGGAAGTTAACAAATGGCTCGATGCTGGTGTTATCCACCCAATATCGAATAGTTCATGGGTGATCCCGATGTAATATGTGCCCAAGAAGGGAGACACAACCGTGTTGAGAAATGAAGACAATGAGCTATTGCCGACGTGCGTAGTGACTAGATAGAGGATTTGTATGGACTATCTTAAGCTCAACAAGGCTACGAAGAAGGACTATTTTCCTCTATCCTTCATCGACCAAATGTTGGATCGTCTGGTGGGCAAAGCTTACTATTGTTTCTTGGGTGGATATTCGGGTTATAACCAAATAGTCATAGCACCGGAGGACCAAGAGAAGACTACATTCACTTTTCCTTATGGCACTTATGCTTTCCGGAGGATGCCCTTTAGATTGTGTAATACCCCAAAAATTTTCTAGCACTGTATGCAAGCTATCTTCTCTCATATGGTTGTGGATTATTTAGAGATATTCATGGATGATTTTTCTATTTTTGGAGACAGTTTCGAGAATTGTCTTGACAATTTAATAAAGGTCTTGAAGCGATGTGAAGAACATGACCTTGTGCTGAATTGGGAGAAATGTCACTTTATGGTGACAGAAGATATTGTGTTGGGCCATAAAATTTCACACAAAGGCATTGAGGTAGATAAAGCTAAGATCAAGGTGATCATCAAGCTGCCACCACCAAAAAATGTCAAGGGCATAAGAAGTTTCCTTGGACACGCGGGATTCTATTGGAGATTCATCAAGGATTTCTCCAAGATATCTAATCCCTTATGCATGTTATTGCAACAAAATTAGCCTTTTGTGTTCGAACCAAAATTTCATGGCGCATTCATAGACCTAAAGCAAAGCCTCATCACCGCACCTATTGTTGTTTCCCCGGATTGGACATTGCCGTTTGAGCTGATGTGCGATGCGAGCGATTACGCCGTGAGAGTAATCTTGGGGCAACGCCGAGGTAAGATTTTCACATTATTTACTATTCTAGCCGTACTTTAAATGATGCACAACTTAATTACACTATCATAGAAAAAGAGCTACTTGTCGTGATATTTACATTTGACAAGTTTAGGGCATACTTGATAGGCACTAAGGTCATTGTTCACACCGATCACTTAGCTATTAAGTACTTATTGACTAAAAAGGATGTAAAACCTAGGCTTATTAGATGGATTTTACTACTGGAAGAATTTGACTTAGAGGTGATAGATAGGAAGGTCACAAAAAATCATGTTCTTGATCATCTGTCTAGGCTAGAAGTTAACCTGGAATGTCATGACAATTTAGAGATTGATGATGAATTCCTTTACGAGAAAATTCTTTATGCCACGGCAATTCCGTGATACGCTGACCTTCTTAATTTTCTTGTTAGTGGTATTTTGCCTTTTGACATGACTAGCCATGGAAGGAAAAAGTTTAGGCATGATGCGCGGTTCTACTTCTGGGATGAGCCATACCTGTTCAAGTGTTGTGCCGATCAGATTATCCGAAGATGTGTACCCGAGGAGGAGCAAAGAGATACTTTGCATCACTGTCACACAGACCCATGTGGTGGACATTTTGAAGGGACGAGGACTGCTGCAAAGGTCCTCTAATCAGGTTTTTATTGGCCTACCTTATTTAAAGATGCCTAGACATCTTACAAAGCCTGTGGTCGATGTCAAAAGACTGGGAATATCTCCAGATGTCATGAAATGCCACAACAAAATATTTTGGAGATCGAGTTGTTTGATGTTTGGGGCATAGACTTCATGGGACCTTTACCACCTTCATTTGGAGACTTATACATCCTTTTGGCAGTGGATTATGTGTCCAAGTGGGTTGAAGCCATTGTGATGCCTAAGAATGATTCGAAGACTGTGCTTAAGTTCCTTCATAAGTACATATTCACTAGGTTTGGCATACCAAGGGCTATCATCAACGATTAGGGCACTCACTTTGAAAATAAGTTAATTGCCAAGGCATTACAGAGATACAGGGTAAAACACAAGAATGCCACGACATATCACCCCCAGACTAATGGGCAAGCCGAGGTTTCAAATTGTGAAATCAAGCAAATTCTGGAAAAAGTGGTGAATCCGAGAAGGAAAGATAGGTCACCAAAGCTTGATGAAGTGTTATGGGCATATCGAACTGCATTCAAAACCACATTGAGAATGTCTCCTTTAAAGTTAGTCTATGGCAAGGCATGTCACCTCCCGGTCGAGCTAGAGCATAAAGCCTATTGGGTAATCAAGAAGCTCAACTTTGATGCCGAGTTAGTTGGTGAAAGAAGATTTCTAGAGTTAAATGAGATTGAGGAATTCAGGGCCCAAGCCTATGAAAATGCCAAACTCTATAAGGAGCGAACCAAAAGATGGCATGACCAGACAATTATGCCACGACATTTCCAAGTTGGACAATAAGTGCTCCTATTCAACTCAAGGCTGAAACTCTTCCTTGGGAAGCTTAAATCAAGGTGGTCTGGACTATTTGAAATACATCATGTTTATCCCCACGAAGCTGCAGACATCAAGAACATTGATGATGGGACAATTTTCAAGGTCAATGGCCAGCACCTGAAGATCTACACTGGAGTCCATTTGATGCGAGATAAACCAACTGCATATCTTCTAGAAACCTGACATACTGAAATGTCATGGTATTTTTAATTTACTCTTGTTCATAAATAAATTGTTTTTAAGTTTTTTATATGCTTTATTATGTTGAGTCTTTTTAATATTTTATTTTATTGTTTTAGGATGAATATCCACCCTTAGAGGTTGGTGGATGAAGATGAAAGAAAAAAAAAACATGAAACCCTACTTTGAAAAGTTTGGGCGGTAAAAAGGACAAAAAAGGGGAGCTTTTTCATTAAATTATTTGTTTTAAATTTTAAAAAGAGGCTTGTCTCTCCTCTTTACTTTTTGTCATCATTATCTTATAACCCCCACCACACGTTTTCTACCCCCACCCCCTAACCATTAAAGTTTTCTTTTTTTTTATTCCTTTTTTCTTTCATCTCATCTTCTTTCTGACCATTTTCATCTCCATAACCGAAAGCTCTCCCCTCCTCTATTAAAGAAAAACTTCAAACTTTCTTACTTTTCTTGCTTTTTCTCAGCTTAAAATAGTACGAACGAGACCAATAGGCTCTGACCAAAACCACCTCCCACTTTCATTGACGATACGACAGAGGAGAGGTTCAAATCTCTGAAGAGTAGGAAGGTATTTTTCGAGCTTAGTTTCCTCCTCTCCGGTGAAGAGTTCGGGTCGGAAGTGCAGACGTGGTTAAGCACCACCACTAGGAGTGGTTTGCTGCTCACCCTGGTTCGCTAAACACCACCTTAGTGCGAGAGTTTTATGCGAACATAAAAAGCCCAGAGCAGAAAGTTGTTTATGTCCGGGGAAAGAACATTCACTTCTCCAACACGACCCTTAATCGCTTCTTTAAGATTCCACAAGAGGTGGATAGACACGCGAAAAAAAGAAGAAGAAGCCGATTACGAGACCTATCAAGGAGTGAAGGAAGATCTTTGCCTGCCCGATACAGAATGGAATGGCCAAGAAGCCACGAGGAGAATAGTGAACTTCGAGCGCTTACTGCGACATGCTCGACTGTGGAATCATTTCATGCGCTACAAATTGATGCCTACTTCGCACCACACAATTGTAAGTCTAACTCGGTTAATGCTTTTAAATTGGGTAAATTACATAAATGGTCCCTTGATTATACCTCAATTATCTTTTACATCCCCTGAATATCAAATGTTACAAATTCGTCCATTGACTATCTTTTTTGATACTAAGTGGTCTTGTGCCGTTAAAAATTTGACGAGAAACTGATGTGGACGTTAACATGCTGACTTAGATAACCATGTGGCATCCCTAATCTCTATAATCCAAGTCAACATGTTAACATCCACATCAATTTTTTGTCAAATTTTTAATGGCACAAGACCACTTTGTATTAAAAAAGTTAGTCAATGGACTAATTTGTAACATCTGATAGTCAGGGGATGTAAAAAATAATTGAGGTATAGTCAATGAACCATTTATGTAGTTTACCCTTTTAAATTTTATTCTCTTTGGATGCCCAATGGACGTTGGAAGGATCATTGTGCAAGAAACTCATTCCTGCTTGAACCACCCAAAGAGCCCCCTTATTTTTCCCAACTTGATCATGGCTTTGTGCCAGAAGAAGGAAGTACCGAAGAATGATTTTGATGAGATCCTTGAAGGGATGAAGGGTCTCACTGTTGAGAAAGTTGCTTCCTTGATGGGCAATGCTGAGGAGCAACTGAAAGCATCACATGCTGTCTCTGCACGAGGAAAAGCCCCATCTCAATGGGATGATGCGTTGGAGCTTTCTAGGAATGCCATGGCAAAAGTGGATGATTTGTCGAGCGACTTAAAAGAATTTTTCCATTATACCAAGAAAAGGGATGAAGTCGTCCAAACTTACCTGGAAGAGTTGTTCCCTCACTTGATTCACGAGTTCCCCACGTTCCCTGACTCTACCCTACATACATCAGGAAATGCCTCGACATTTCCAACTAACCCATCTACAACCAGGCAAGATACACCTTACTTGAACGAGGAACTGACCTCAGCTGACCCATCTAAGGAAGCAAGACCTGTGGAACAGAAACCAGAGGAACATGCCTAAGAAGCTCAAGCCCCTAAACTTGAACAAAATCCTGAAGATGCCTCGACATATTCAGATGAACAATCCTAGTCCCTACCATCTCAACAGGACCCATCTGCTACACCGGAACGTGAAACCAATTTTATTTCTTCTGTTTGAAGACCTACCTGACCATCCAACACAACCAAAAGAAGCACAAGCAGCTCAGCAAGAACCATCATCAGTGCCTTTGCCTAAGAAGAAAAAATCTAAGCGCCGTCTTAAAATGTCGGCTGGACGACAGACGAGCCCACCTACTGCTACTGAGAAACACGACCCCGAGGAGACGATGATGAGTTTGATCATGATGTAAGCCTGCCACCGTTGAAAAGAAGAGCCACACGTCACTCTACTGCCACCGCACCACCACATGCATAGACCAAGGTAACCTGCATTCATTTCATTATATAGCATATAGTTTCATATTTTAGTTACATTGAGGACAATGCCTGCCTCAAGTTTGGGGGAGGTATCGTTCCTTACTTCATTTTCATTTTGCATGATAGCATTAGTTGTAGAAAAATGCCATGACAAATGCATAAATTTTAGGGTAAGTTATTGGATTAAAGTTAGTGATGCCCAATGATGAAAAATTTTTATGGCCAATGATTGAATTGAATACACATGACTTGGGATTTCGATAGAATCTGCCACAGGATTGGATTGCTTTTATTTATTGTTAAACGAGTGCATGTTCTCCATGCTTAGTGAAGTTAGAAAATTTTTATAGAATGAAAACTTGAATTCCTTGGCATGTTTTAATGAAATTAAATGTAAATAGGAAGCCACCGTTGTTTTAGTTTAAAGTTGTGAATAACTGTAGAGGGATACTCCGCTATGCCATGGCATATCCATGTGCATATGAGTTACTAAAAGAGGCACAAGGTGATGCTACACTTCTAACTTGCCATGACATTACCTGGCTACTGCGTTTTAATAAATGGTAGCTATGGCATGAGTAGAAGGTAGTGTGACAGGCTGGCTTTCATCGTAACAATGTTTGTGTAAAAAAATTATATATATGGGGAGCATTAAAGTTGAGCCTAAAAGGAACAAACATGTTGTGCTAAGATAGTGAACATTCCTTAGAATTTTTCTAAGTTAACTAAGCATATATTAGATATACTCACGCACACACACTCACATGCAATCTTGTTCTAGGGTAACATTCTTGAAAATTCCTTGAGTCCTATATGTTTATGCCATACCATTTTCTGAGGGCTGAAACTCTGATCATATGCTTGCCTTGATCCTGAACATTGTCATGTCATTTCGTCTCTGCTAGCTGCTATTCATTGCTTGAGGACAAGCAATAGCTTAAGTTTGGGTGTGTGATAACTCTGCAAAAGGCTATATTTTAAGCCTTTTTACTTAAGTTATTGAGTGTCTTTAAGCTCATACATGAGCATTTAATTGTATTTAGGATCATAACATTGCATATAATTTCCAGTTATGCCTTGACATTTTTGATGTGGCAATAAGTGCTATTTTACGGGGAAGGTCGTGCTTTTGGTTGAAGTTGTGCAGGTAAAGCAAAAAGGGAAGTAGAGGAAATTTGTCATGGCATTAAAATGGGATTGCAAATCTGGAGGACTCATGTGCTAAACTAAAAGACAAGAAGATATTTTGCGGGGAGTGTCAGTTGGTGCCATGACAGCCAGGCCACAACCACCACAATAGGGGACCACAACCACCTCAGTAGGGGACCATTGTCACCATGGTAGAAATGTCATCACGTGAACAGGGGTGCTAAGGGAATTTTCCTTAAACCCTAGGGATTTTATCCCCCTTTTTAAGCCATGGCGACCTACGAAAAAATGGAGGCTTTTTTGAGAGCTTGAACACAGAAAAAGAGACACCTTTGGATCTGTTTGCGGCGGAGGAAAGTCTCCACCTTTCTTCCCAAAACTCTAGCCGAAGTGACCTCCATTGATAGAGCTTGAAGGGAGTGACATGCTAGGCACCCGAGAGGGGCTAGCACGCTAAGGCGTCCCATGGTGGTTGAAGAGCCAACGGACTATGCCCACCGAGGGTATCTTCTATCCTCCTTCCTTTGCATTATTTTTCATATATTTTAATAGGATGATTGTGGATGTTTAAGGATGTTATGTGGATGATTAACTCTTTAACTTTCACACCATCATGTGTTGCCTTATTTCGGTGGTTGTTTATGTGGATGATTAACTTTTTGCTTTTATTAATATATATCATTCTATGTGTTTGTGTAACCCCCTTAGCCTGGCCTAGACGGAACCGACACCAACGGGTTACACAGGGAATATTGAACCAAACCCGTGCAGGTCCGATTCGATAAACAACCCTGAAAATCGATATATTTTTTTCTTAACTAGATGCATAATTAAGTTCCTATGTGTGTGTCGAGGTCATGCATAACGAGAATGAAGACATTCGGTTCACAATTGATCATTTAACTTGCATATAAGTACATAAGGACCAAAACACAAATAATTTTAATTCCTATAACAGTCCGAAAATTCCATCTACCAAAGTTCAATTAAACATGCACAGAACACGCACATTAAAATTCAGATCAATCGAAGCATTATAGCATCATCAATTTCATGTTTCAATGATTAAGGACCTAATTGTAAAGCTCACAAATTATATGGACTATAACCAACATTAATTAAACAATACGACATTAAGTTAACATTATGCATCACGGTGATATTACATCTCAGAATATTATTCATTGCATCTATATTCGATTGTGGAAGTTTATTCGACTTAGCACAAGCTTCCAACACTTAAAATTCTTCCTTTTTGGTCATGGGTATCGATACCACCAAGCATGGTATCGATACCATGACATGACTGTGGCTAATTAAGCCTTCGAAAGCCAGGGGTATCGATACCTCCCTGGGTGGTATCGATACCTTGGTGTCCAATGAGTTAATGGCATTGAACCATGGTTCGATGCCGCCCCAAAATTGCCTTGGGGTATCGATACCACCAGAGGGTGTTTCGATACCCCATGTCCAGAATCACTAATTAGGCAATTTGGTTAGTTTAAACCCCATCTAAACACATCCATTGATCACCTGCAACTATATGCATACTCTCTAAGTATAATAAACACCCTTAAGCATACAATTACCCACATCAATGACCCCAAAATAATCTATAGGCATGCTTCCTATGTTATAATTAATAACAAGAACGTTCATGCACGTACGTGCTTCAAATAATCCAAAGCAATACCATAATCCATCAAGCAACAATCAAGCAATATAAGGTCTTATTACAAATCATTAACCAAAGCAAAACACACTCTCATAAGGGATAGGTTTACACATTGCCGAGCCCCTATTTATTTGCCAAATCATACCAAAAATGTGAGGTCTTTTCCCCTTGGTCCTCTTGCTCCAAAAGTAGCCTCAAATGTGTCTATTTGTAACCCCTTAGCCCTACCTAGACGGAATCGACACTAACGGGTTACACGGGGAATATCGAACCAAACCTGCGAAGGTCCAATTCGATAAAAAACCCTGAAAACCGATATGTTTTTTCTTAACTAGATGCATAATTAAATTCCTATGTGTGTCGAGGTCATGCATAACGAAAATGCAAACATTCGATTCACAATTGGTCATTCAACTCGCATATAAAACATAAGGACCAAAACGTAAATAACTTTAATTCCTATGATAAACCGGAACTTCAATCTATCAAGGTTCAATTAAACATGCACAGAACACGCACATTAAAATTCAGATCAATCGAGGCATTATAGCATCTTCAATTTCGTGTTTCAGTGTTTAGGGACCTAATTGTAAAGCTCACAAATCATAGGGACTAAAACCAACATTAATTAACCAATATGAAATTAGATTATTTTCATGCAATATGGTGAAATTGCATCTCAAATAGATATCCTTAGAGTCCATATTCATTTACGAATGGATAACCGAACCTACACGAAATTTTAACCCGTGGAACATCATTTTTGGTCAGGGGTATCGATACCTTTGATACCGGTATCGATACCTTGACGAAGGCTAGCCAAATAATCCATTCGAAGGCATGTGGTATCGATACCACCCTGGATGGTATCGATACTCCAGAGTCCAGTGGCATAAATGCATCGGACCATGCATCGGACCATGCTTCGGTACTAGCCCCAAAATAAGCCTTGGGTATCGATACCCTTACCAGAGGTATCGATACCCCCTGTGCAATTAACAAAAGCCGAACATTTCAAAGGAGTTCCATCCACTTAAACACAACCATTAGTCACCCTAAGCTACATGCATGATATCCAAACATAACGAGCAATTTATTACACCCAAATACCACATCAAAAACCCCAATATCACCTATAGGCATGCTTCTATGTTGAGATTAAAACAAGAGACATACATGCATGGACATACTTCAAACAATCCAAAACATTACCACAATCCATCAAACAACAACCAAAGCGATATAAGGTCTTATTACAAGTCATTAACTAAAGCAAAACACACTCTCATAAGGGATAGGTTTACACATTGCCGAGCCCCTATTTATTTGCCAAATCATACAAAAAATGTGAGGTCTCTTCCCCTTGGTCCTCTTGCTCCAAATGCAGCCCCAAAAGTCTCTATTTTTCTGCAAAGATGAAAGGAGAGCTTAGCAAAACATGCTTAGTGAGGAAGCTCTAAACAAGATCATCAATGCATCATATTAAAACCATATTTAAAAACCATAACTTGTAATGCCTTATTTCGAAATTATTAATCAAATTTAGTCACTAAAAACCCTTATTTCCGAAAATTATTAATCAAATCCCCAAATCTTTTCCAAAATTTCAATTTAGTCACTAGTGCATAATTATACTTAATTAAAAATCAAATTAAAGTTCAAATAATATTCCTTTAACTTTAAAGCATCATTTTAATATTTTTAGAACCATTTCACAAATTATTACTTATCCGATTAAAATATTATTATTTTAATTTTTCCCAGAATAACGAACCCTAGGGATCCGATTCGACCCAAATCGAATTTCCCCAAAACCAGCAATCAAACTACTAACCCCAAAACTGGGATGTTACAACTCTCCCCCTCTTAGGAAAATTTCGTCCTCGAAATTCTGACCTGAAGCAAACAAGTGAGGAAACTGCTCCTCCATACTTTTCCTTGTCTCCCAAGTTATCTCTTCAACACCTCGGTGTCTCTAAAGCACTTTAACCAAATCTATGATCTTCCCTCGAAGAACCTTTGTATCTACATCCAAAATCTTCACCGGTTCTTCCTCATAACTCATATCCTCTCTTAACTCAATCTCTTCAACTGGAACAATATGAGAGGGATCTGATCTATACTTGCGAAGCATCGATACATGAAAAACATCATGCATCCTACTCAACTCTTCCGGCAACCTCAACCGATAAGCAATCGAACTAACACGCTCCAACACCTCATACGGCCCAATGAAACGAGGACTCAACTTACCCTTACGTCCAAACCTCATCACTTTCTTTCATGGCGAAACTTTTAGAAACACCTTATCTTCGACAGCATACTCCACCTCTCTAAGTCTCAAATCGGCATAAGACTTTTGTCTATCTGAAGCCTCCTTGAGCTTAGCACAAACAAGCTTAACTTTCTCATCCGTATCTTTCAACACTTGAGGTAAAGAAACATACTTCTGTCCAACTTCCTTCCAACACAAAGGTGTACGACACCTACGCCCATATAACGCCTCAAACGGTGTCATCTGTATACTTGCCTGATAACTATTATTGTAAGCAAACTCCACCAAAGGTAACTGCTTCTCCCACAAACCTTGAAACTCAATGATGCAACATCTAAACATATCCTCCAAAGTCTGAATAACACGTTCAGACTGACCATCCGTCTGTGGATGATAAGCTGTACTAAAGCTAAGCCTTGTATCCAAAGCAACTTGCAAACCCTTCCAAAACTTAGAAGTAAAACGCAGATCTCTATCCGATATGATCGACTTAGGTACCCCGTGCAACTTCACCACCTCAGAAAAATACAACCCCACTAACTTATCCATAGAATACGTCGTATGCACGGCAAGAAAATGTGAACACTTCGTAAACCTATCAACAATCACCCATATCGAATCCTTTTTGGACGGCGTCAAGGGTAACCCCGTCACAAAATCCATAGTCACTCTCTCCTACTTCCACTCCAGAACTTGAACCGGTTGCAACAAGCCTGCAGGGAACTGATGTTCAGCTTTCACCCGCTGACACACCATACACCGCGACACAAATTTCGTCACATGCTTCTTCAAACCAACCCAAAAATACACATTTTTGAGATCCCTATACATCTTCACACTACCCGGATGCATAGCGAACAGACTAGTGTGAGCCTTTGTCAAGATAGCTTGCCTCAACTCAACATCATCCGACACCATAATCCAACCTCTAAGACACAACACCTCATCATCATCAAAATGATATTCGGTCGGTCTACCTTCAGCAATATCCTCTACAAAAGGCACCAAAGCCTCATCCTCTAACTGTTTCACCTTTATCATCTCAACCAAGACAGGTTTTACTTGTAACTCCGCCACTAAACCACCTTCCCTTGAAATACTCAACTTAGCAAACATCGCCCTCTACTCAACCGCCGCCTTACGGCTCAAAGCATCAGCTACCACATTAGCTTTCCCTAGATGATACTCAATAGACAAATCATAATCCTTAAGCAACTCCATCCATCTTCGTTGCCTAAGATTTAGATCCTTTTGTGACATGAGATACTTCAAACTCTTGTGATCTGTGTATATAGTACACTTTTCACCATACAAATAATGTCTCCATATCTTCAAAGCAAACACTACCGCCGCAAGCTCCAAATCATGCTTCAGATAATTCTTTTCATGCACCCTTAACTGTCTAGAAGCATAAGCCACAACCTTCTCTTCTTGCATCAGAACACACTCGAGACCAACATATGATGAATCACTATAAACCACAAAATCCTTACCGGACTCGGGCTGCACCAACACCGAAGCACTAGTCAACACCTCTTTTAACTTCTCAAAACTCTTTTGTTGACTTTCTTTCCACTCAAAAGGAACCTTCTTTTGTAAAAGCTTGGTCATAGGAGCAGCAATGCTTGAAAACCCCTCAACAAACCTATGATAATAACCCGCCAAACCTAGAAAACTCCGAACCTCCGACACCGACTTTGGTTGCTTCCAACCCATAACAGCCTCTATCTTTTTTGGATCAACACTAATACCCTTTTCCGACACTACATGACCAAGAAACACCACTTCCTTTAACCAAAATTCACACTTACTTAACTTAGCATACACCTGGTTCTCCTTCAACGCTTGCAACACTATCCGCAAATGTCGATCCTGATCTTCCTCGGTACGTGAATACACAAGGATATCATCTATGAATACCACCACAAACTGATCCAAGTATTCATGGAACACTCGGTTCATCATATCCATAAAAGCAACAGGGGCATTTGTTAACCCAAACGGCATGACCAAAAACTCATAATGTCCATACCTTGTCCAAAACGTTGTTTTCAACACATCCTCCTCTTTCACCTTCAACTGATAATACCCCGATCTCAAATCAATCTTCGAGAACACACTTGCTCCTCAAAATTGATCAAACAGATCGTCAATCCTCGGTAAAGGATACTTATTCTTCACAGTCAACTTATTCAATTGCCGATAATCAATGCACATCCTCATAGTTCCATCCTTCTTCTTCAACTCCTTTAACTCTTTAGGTGCCATGCGGTAAGGAGCAATGGACACCGGATTAGTACCAACATAAGTCTCAATACTAAACTCCACATCACGATCGGGAGGTAATCCTGGCAACTCCTCAGGAAATACTTTCGGAAAATCGCGCACTGTTCGAATGTCTTGCACTCGAACATCTCCTATACCCGAATTCATCACATAAGCTAGATATGCCATACCACCATGTTGCAACATCTTTTCCGCTTGTAAAGCCAAAACCACATTAGACAAAAATCCGGTATACTCACTCTTCACCACAACCTCACTACCATCCAACAACCTCAAGGTAACCCTCTCTTTTTCAAAATCCACCACCGCTCGGTGCTCCGTCAACCAATCAGCACCCAAAATAAGATCAAAACCATGAAACGACAACTCCATCAAGTCGACCTCAAAGACATGTCCTTGAACCTCCAACGGACACCTTTTATACAACCTCCTTACTGTAACCGTTTCACCCAAAGAATTGGTAACCACAACACCTATGTCTAAAACCTCAACCGGAATATCCAACAAATATGCATGCTCACTCAAACCATAAGAATGCGTAGATCCCGAATCTATCAAAGAAAAAAACGGTATATTTTGCAAAGAAAAGGTACCTACCACCACATCTGTAGCATTACGAGCCCCATGTCGCGTGTCAAAAGTGCGCGTTTAGTGCAAGTGGACTGATAAATGCTCAATTCACTATCACTTTTACACCTTTTATGGGCATTAATCACCAAATATACACCCACTCGGACCAATGCATGAACTCAATGTGATATATTTAGAAGTTATGCTTTTAGAGATAATATTCACAGAAAAGGCACGTTTTACTGCATTTTTATATCTATGTAGGAGAACTAGTGCCGCGGCAACAACAAGGCTGAGGCAGGACCTGATGCCGAGGCAGCAGCTGAGAGCCAGGAAGCAAGACTGTAGGCGATTGGAAGATAAAAATCCAAGGGACGTGTCTGGACTTAAAGCCCATAGATCGGAGCTGGCTAGCATGAGGAAAAGCCCAAGACAAGACCACGCGGGAAAGCCCCTTAGCCGAATTAAACTTGGAAATATTTTAATTATGTACATGACTTGTTCCCTACTCCAAGTTGTATTCTACTTAGGAAAGGTTTGCCCTAGGTCTAGCCTATATAAAGACCTAGCCATCCAATGTACTAGAGACGGAATACCTAGATTCACGAAAGGGGTAAGTACGGTGTTTCAATCGCGAAATACTAACTCGGCTTAGGGATATGTTAAGAGTTTCAGCGGCTAAAAGAAGTATGAGATTGGTTGGTGAGTATAATTGGTTCACGCCGGGAGGTATCATCAAGGACTAGTCATCAACACCACTCTGACTTAGGGATAAGCGGAGTCATTCAAGGACACTTTGCCGAACATTGGTAAAATCCAACCACGAGCAAGGGGTTGCCGTGGCGGACAAGTATCGTCGCTTCCAAGGCAGTAAACAGCAGTGCTGCCGAGGCAGTGATATACGATTGCATTGAGCAGAGACAAGTCAATCAAATCCACAATACAACGCAACTGGATCCTGACCCATCTCTCTCTATTATTAAATCTCTTTACTTTGCTTAGTTGTTTTAGTTTAGTTAAACCAAACTCAATCACTTGTGTTTTACTTTATTCCTTTCTACAGAACAAGAAGACAAAGAAGACATATTAAGTCTACCAGTCCCTGTGGAGACGATAATCCGATAATTACTTATCACTTATTACTTTCGATATGTCCACTTGTACTAAACGCACACTTTTGACACGCGACAAGTTTTTGGCGCCAATGCCGGGGACTGGCAACTAAATTTTGTTTTCTTTATTTTCTTGTTTCTTTTTATTTTTATTTTACTTTTGTTTTTCTTGGTGTATGATCAGGGCCAACCCAACCAACCCTTTGTACGAGTTAGATCCAGAGATCGAACGAACAAGGGAAAGTTTGAGGAGACAAATCCAAGAAGCCATGGCAGATCACCCGGCATGACAAAATTTACCTGCCTGTAACGGAGGTCTTCCGCCGCCACCAGGGCCGCGACAGCTCACTGTCAGAGACTTCTTGGAGGAGGACTTAAATGGATTAATCCCAGGAGTTGTTACACAGGAGATAGAAGCAACCCACTTTGAACTGAAACCTATTATGTTCAATATGCTTAACACTATCGGACAATTTGGTGGGTCTACAACTGAAGACGCAAGGTAGCACCTTAAGTCCTTCATGGAAATTTGCAACTCTTTCAAAATCCAAGGAGTCCATGAAAATGTCTTGCGATTGAAGCTATTTTCCTATTGAATGAGGGATAGGGCAAAAGCTTGGCTGAATAGCATTCCAGCAGGATCTATTGGATCTTGGAGTGAACTCTGTCGTGATTTCATCACTGGTTTTAATCCTACAAACCTATATGATAGAATTCGTAACGAAATCACTTCTTTTCGACAGGAAGATGACGAACCAATGTACGAGGCATGGGAGCGCTATAGGGAGTTACTACACAAGTGTCCTTTGCATGGATTTCCCCTATGGACACAAGTGAAAATGTTCTATAATGTCACGAATGCCCCGACAAGGATGATGTTAGATGCCTGGGCAAACGGAACACTCCTTGATAAAGCACCTGAGGAAGATATCGAAATACTAAACAAACTCGCGAAAAATGACTTTCAATTTCCTACATCTAGGCGAGGAGTAAGACGCCAAACCACGGTAAATGAATTGACACATCGAATTCAGTGGCAACACAATTGGCTTCTTTTACCAAGATGGTGCAAAACCTACAATTACAGCAAAATACCCGTGAGGTCAAGGTAATTGATTCTTATTGTGACTTATGTGGAGGTAACCACAGTTCCTCTGATTGCATGAATCAAAAAACCGGTATGTGTGTTGGAAACTACACCCGCAACAATATGATGTCCAACACATACAATCCCTCATGGAAGAGGCATCCAAACTTATTATGGAGAAACCCTAACAATGCCTTAAACTCAATCACCCAACCTTCAGGATTTCAGCAACCGATACAACAACTGCCGCCGTCGCAGACCCAGCAGTCAATGCCGCCGCCGCCGCTGCAGCAGCAACAGGTAAGTTCACTAGAGAACACTCTCAAAGCCTTTATGATGAAAACTGAGTCATACATGGCAGAGAACAGTAATTTCATAAAAAGGACAGACGCTTTTATGAATATAACTGAGATGAGGTTGCAAAATCAAGAAGTGGCCATTAAAACGCTAGAAACTCAGGTTGGGCAGTTTGCTCAAAACACCAACACTAGACCACAAGGAGGACTACCTAACAATACTGAAGTTGCTAAGGTCATGGGCCATGAACAGTGCAAAGCAATCGCTACTAGGAGTTGTCTAGAACTGAAGGAAAAGATCCTAGAGAGCCAAATTCAATCAACGGATCAAACAAAAGAAGAGGCTGAGCAAACTGATGCTGATAATACTGCCCCGGTAGAGAACACAGCAGCACCTGAACAACATGCCGAGACAGTAACAACCCCAGTGATGCCAGGTATTAAGTTCCAAACTAAAGAAACCCTTGATGAGATGAGACCACCACCACCTTTCCCACAAAGGTTGAAAAAGCAAAAATAGGACCAACAATTTAAGAAATTCCTCGATATTCTAAAGCAAGTCCACATTAACATACCGTTCGTTGAGGCAATTGAACAAATGCCTAATTATGCGGGTCAATGACCAACAAGTCAAACTTAATGCATTCCACAACTTGAAAAAATATGATGATCCAGAGGAGTACAAGGCCATCCACACAGTAGACATCAAAATATCCTGCCTTGGCAGTCTGCTCAGCAGGATATTCGACAAAAAGATTAAGCCCAAGGTGGATGAACATACAACAAAAGGAAGTGGCCCACAACCGATTCACAATTCGGGCCAACGGGAGAGAATCATCCTGGGAGATGCATTTGCATGCTCTCCACCAGTAACATGATCTCCTCCCTTTTCCTTATTAATATATTAGGATTAGTTTAATTTATTTTTATTTTTCAAATTTATTTTTGCCTTAAGTATTTTTCTTTTTTGTGTGTTTAATTTTTATTTAGGATAATAAGCAAGAATAAAGGAGAAGTAGTTCACAGCAGGAACTCTGCCGAGGCAGAAAAACAGTGTCAGGGCCGCAGCAGTCTCAACGGGCAGAACAGTGTAACGGCTAGTCTGCCGAGATTCCTGCTTCGGCAGAAAAGGAAACGACAGTAAAGAGTAACGGCTACAAAACAGCTAGTGGCTTCAAACGGTCACAAGGCCGAGGCCTATATAAGAAACTCCTTCCTCTTGAACTATTCACTCTTGCTTTCTTGTTTTGTTTGGAATTCATAACAATCTTCCTCTCACATTACTCTCTACCTACTCACATTCTTTGTGACAGATTCCTTTCAAGAAATACTCCAAGTAATCGAATATCTCACAAATCTTGATGGCCACCTATAAGCGATTTGCCCCAGCAAACGTTGAAGATCGTTTCAACCAATCTTTCATCGCCCGACAATTGTGGGAAGAACAAGGTTTCCAGCATACAGACGATGAAAACTACGACATTGAACATTACCTCTTCGACAGAATAAAGTACCAAGAATGGGAAATCTTCTGTCTTCAACCTGCCCAGGCGAATGCTACGATCGTACGGGAGTTCTATGCGCATGGGCCCAGCAAAGATTCCCTCTTCGTTCACTGCCGTGGCAGGCCGGTCCAATAAGATGCCGAGACAATCAATAATTTCTACGACCTTACTCCAAACAGTGATGTCCATGCCGAATTCATGGAAGACATCACTGCCAAGGACTACGAACTAATCAAAGATGATCTTTGTTACGTAAATACTCCATGGGAAACCGGTACCCATAGAGGATCCGTAACAAGACAAAGCCTAAAGCCCGAGGCCAAGATGTGGAATACCTTTGTCAAGCGATGCCTCATCCCCACGTCCCACAATAGCACGGTGGATCGCAAGCGATTGGTGCTTATCCAATCAATCATCAACAAAAGGACCATCAATGTTGGAGAGATCATCCTACGGGAAATTCACGAGTGCGGTAAGAAAGATAGGGGACCATTGTATTTCCCATGTTTGATCACGGGTTTGTGTGTTGCTGTAGGTGTGCCAATCGAGGATACAGACGAATACACTCCCCCACGGCGAGGATGAACCAAAGACTTTTGTCACAAAGTCATGCAGATCATGCAAGTAGAGCCAGTCCAAGCAACACACCAGTAGTTCACTGCTGATACTGCTGCCGGGGCCCAGTATACGGCAGATATGCCTGATACTGCCCACACCTCTGCCGCAGTAGACCCGTACCAGGAGATTTTGCAAAGGATGGCAGCAATGGACCTCAGGCAACAAAGGTACATGGAGTACCAAAGAGATTTCAACGACACATTAGCCCAGATGCTGCTGCAAGCTTTTTCGGACCAAGGAGCGCAATTTCCAGATTTCCCCAGCAATATGTTCGTCACAACCGCCCCTTACACCGAGACTACACCAGCTCCGGGAGGACCAAGGCCGTTCTTCCATGCGAACCCTCAACCCCAATACCAGGCTACCGGCCCATCCAGGGTAGTGGATTCTGTCGCGGCATCGTCTGCCAGCAGAAGACCATTCAGGCGGAGGGCAGTTTTCAGCACTCCACCCCGATCCCCAATCATCATAGGCAGTCTATCAGCTGAGATAGATGCCTATGTGCACCAAAGCTCCACCGCCGCCAGACCAAGTACACACCACACCGGAGGAGCAACAACAATGGGAGGAGGAACGAACATAATGATAACCGAAGAGATGGCCGATGTAGAAGAAGGAGAAGAGGTGGAGGCCCCAATGCAACGAACACCACCCACACGAGTCCAACCGCCCTGGCAAGCAAAAGCTCAACCATCGCCCTCACCAAGGACAAAGCAATCGGCAACAAGTCCGAGGAGAAAAATTGTTACAAGCAGCTCTTCGGAGTCGCTTTAAATTTTTTTCCTTCATAATTCAATATTAATTGCTTTTGCTGTCTCTATATGCTGCTTATTTCATAATTGTGTTGCCCGCTTATTTCTTCAAATATAAAGCATTGAGGACAATGCTTGGTTTGAGTTTGGGGGTGCAGATTCACTGCCAAGGCAGCAATCTACTACCGAGGCCTTACCAAAAAGGGAGTATTACAGTGATTTTTTTTATTTTCATGCTCCCCGCCTTACTTGAATTAACTGCTTACACTTTTGCACTGCTTATCGTCAGTATTGCCTTAGTTTATTCTTCAAGGCTATAGAAATCTTTCTCCTTACCATGATTAGGTTCTGTTAAGAAAGTTTAACCTTAGGATACTTACGGATGAAAACTTAGAAGCTCACTATAGGAAGAACTTTAAACACTTTTGGGACTTGTTGGATTATAGGAGTTCTTTTAATGAACTTAGGTGATAAAGACTTAGATTTTTGAGAAAGTAACTAGAGGTGCCTATCACCGGCTCTAGGAAGTACTCTTCTTCATGCTAGAGGTGCCAGAAATTGGCTCTAGTATGTTTTAAGGAATATCTAAAAGAAAGAAAAATTTAGTGAAGGGAAAAACACAATCCTTGAGGTGCCCGAAATTGGCTCAAGAATTGGTTGTTTAGAAAAGAAGAGAACACTTAACCTAATTCTACTTGTCTTGAATTTAGAGTTTATCTAAGAAAGCCTCTAATTAAACTTGTCCACAAAAACGCACACACTCATAATTCTTGTAGTTTGTTTCTAGGTAAACCCTTGGGTAACCGAAAGGTTAAGACTAAAGAATAGGCCTAGCTATGGTGGGGAGAATAGATAAAAATGTAAGACCAAGAGAGAGTAGAGTTCGGCAAATTGATGGTTTGCATTGCTTGAGGACAAGCAATAGTTCGAGTTTGGGGGTGTGATAAGTGCTCAACTCACTATCACTTTTTACACCTTTTATGGGCATTAATCACCAAATATACACCCAATCGGACCAATGCATGAACTCAATGTGATATATTTAGAAGTTATGCTTATAGAGAATATTCACAGAAAATGCACGTTTTACTGCATTTTTATATCTATGCAGGAGAACCAGTGCCGCGGCAGCAACAAGGCCGAGGCAGGACCTGATGCCGAGGCAGCAGCTGAGAGCCAGGAAGCAAGACTGTAGGCGATTGGAAGATAAAAATCCAAGAGACGTGTCTGGACTTAAAGCCCATGGATCGGAGCTGGCTAGCATGAGCAAAAAGCCCAAGAAAAGACCACGCGGGAAAGCCCCCTTAGCCTATTTAAACTTGGAAATATTTTAATTATGTACATGACTTGTTCCCTACTCCAAGTTGTATTCTACTTAGGAAAGGTTTGCCCTAGGTCTAGCCTATATAAAGACCTAGCCACCCAATGTACTAGAGACAGAATACCTAGGGAGAGAGAGCCGAATTCTAACTTGTTTTCTTTCTCTCCATTATGTTCTAAACTTTCTTAGGGATTAGGTGAATGTTGCTTAGTATATGTGAGAGGAGATTGTACTTTGTCTTTGTTTCAATGCAATAAAATTATCAAGGTTTGCTTATCCTTTGTTATTCCTTGTTCTTGCATTCAAGCTCGGGAGAGAAGTTTGTGAGTAATCCATTTACCTAAGCTCGGGAGAGTTAGATTCACGAAAGGGGTAAGTACGGTGTTTCAATCGCGAGATACTAACTTGGCCTAGGGATAGGTTAAGAGTTTTAGCGGCTAAAAGAAGTGTGAGATTGGTTGGTGAGTATAATTGGTTCACGCCGGGAGGTATCATCAAGGACTAGTCATCAACAACACTCTGACTTAGGGATAAGCGGAGTCATTCAAGGACACTTTGCCGAACTTTGGTAAAGTCATTCAAGGACACTCCAACGTCCAGTGGAGTAATTGCATCGAACCATGATTCGAACCACCCCAAATTAAGCCTTAGGGTATCGATACTGGTATCGATACCCCTGTGCACTTTGACAAGTTTGAACATTCTAAGTTAATTCCACTCATTCAAACATAACCATTAATCACCTTAACTATATGCATAATTTCCTAAGCATAAAGAACAATTTAAAGCATACATTTATCACATCAAAGATCCCAATCAATCTATAGGCATGCTTCCTAAAATATGATTTTAAAAAAAACAACAATGTTCATTCATGTACATGTCTCAATAATCCAAACAACACCGTAGTCCATCGACTAACAATCCAAAACATTATAGGTCTTATTACAACATTAACCAAAACATGAATCACTCACTTCACATGGGTTCGTTTTACACATTGTCAAGCCCAAATTATTTGCCAAAACATACCAAAAATTGAGACAACTCTTCCCCTTGGTTCCCTTGCTCCGAACGTGGCCTCTAATATCTCTATTTTTCTGCAAGTATGAAAAGAGAGAGCTTAAGCACAACATGCTTAGTGAGGAAGCTCTAAAACAAGTTCAAAATCATTTATAAATTCATACTTGCATTCTTCATGCTTATTTGAAATATGTAAAACCAAAACATGCTTATCAACAATGTCAAAACATCTCATGTATCATGCACAAATAAATCATTTCGTTTCATATATGCATATTGGCTTTCTAGTGATCACTTAATATGAACTTTTAGTTCACCGAATACACGGATTCCTTTTTCCATAATTGGAGACACTTGGTCTCAACATGCATCGGTCGGACACATAGTCACCCTTGTATACATGTTACCCCCACTACGCACGGTCGGACACAAAGTCACCCTTGTTTACGCATGGGTCAACTATATGCACGGTCGGACACAAAGTCACCCTTGTTTACATATAGGCAAGCTCTACACGCACGGTCGGACACAAAGTCACCCTTGTTTACGTGTAGGCATCATCATTATTCTCATTATTTTATAGTGCACTCAATCCTAATGACATGTCATTTGTATTCGAATCTAAAGTTAGTGTCACTAAGCCAATATCAATTCCAATCATGCATGTTAACTTGCTGCTCATAATGCACTCATTAAATGTTCATCATGTGAACTAAAATCATGCTCAACGGCTTTATCGACATAGGGAAAAATAATCTCATCATAATCCAAATTCTTTTTCATGCTTACATAAACCATGAATACCTTAATAAACCATGCATTTTCAGCAATTAACACATGCATGCATCATTTCAAAATCAAATATATGCAATTCCAAAATCATATTGAATCATTGTTCACATATATGCCATTACCGAAAATAATCGAAAATCGAGGTAATGCATCAACATCATTTAAAACACTTACTCTTGAACTATGAAAAGTTTTCACACTATTCCATAGCCCCCAAAACAGAACTGAACCAATGCGATTCACTTTAAACCCAAAAGCACTCACCGACAAGCGAAACGAGTCCTCGCCGATGCTCCGATATCAACGCCAACGCACCAGCCACTTATGCACCTTCTTGCACTACCTCTACAACATTAAAAGTAGAGCAAATTCACATCACAACATGCTCAAAACAGCAGCCACATTTAACCCTCACAAAACTATCGAAAACCTTGCCGAAAAGACCGAAAACTAAGCCGAAACAAAACCGAAACAACATCAGCCCAAAACCTAATGAATCTAACATCTAATCCACCTCAATTATGAACCAAAAACACTTACAAACCATCCTTATACCTTCAGCAACATTAAAACACCTAAAACAGCCCCTAAAACAACCGAAAACCATCTTAAAACAACACCGATTGCATTATTCCGGGATTAAATTAATGTGCCATCAATTCAACACTTAATTAATCATTTAATTGACATAATATCATAATTAAATCAACCTAATCATAGCATTAATTGAGATCTAAAAAGATTTCACAAAATCCATCATAAAACTCATAGATCTTGAATTAAAAACACAAAATAAAATTGCAATAGTTGATGAACAAGCCAATACTTGGGAATTTCAATAAAGAACCTTAGAAAAAGATTAAAAATTAGAATATTACCTTGAGATCAAATCCACCAAAAATATGAGAAAAGCTTCCTTGATTTCCTTGAAAAAGATGTTGATTTTTGCAAAATTGATGAGTAGGTTTTGTAAAGAATGAAAGGATGAATAAAATGAAGTAAATCTTGTAGAAAATGATTAAGAAATCAGCAAGTAATTGGAGAAATTTGGAGAAGAAGATGGAGAGAAAATGAGAGAAAATCTTGAGACAAAAGATGGGAAAATGGGAAGTTACGAAAGAAAATGGAATTATTAACTAAAATAAAACAATTTAAAATAATTTTGGTGGATAAATCATTAATTAAAAATAAATTGGGTTTATGGCCCTCTAAGGATTCTAAGTATGACTTGCTTTCCAATTTAGTCACCAAAAATCCTAATTGCCAAAAATTACTAATTAAATCCCCAAAACTTTCCTAAAACTACAATTTAGTCACTAGTACAAAATTAGCCTAATTAAAAATCAAATTAAAGTTCAAATAATATTCCTTTAACTTTAAAACATCATTTTAATATTTTTAGAACCATTTCACAAAATTATTAGTTATCCGATTAAAATATTATTATTTTAATTTTTCCTGGAATAACGAACCCTAGGAATCCGATTCGACCCGAATCGAATTTCCCCAACTTACACTCAAACTACTAACCCCAAAACCGGGATGTTACAAAATTGGTATGTATGTTGGGAACTACAACCGTAACAATGTGATGTCCAACACATACAACCCCTCATGGAAGAGGCATCCAAACCTATCATGGAGTAACCCAAACAATGCCTCAAACTCAATCACTCAACCATCAGGATTTCAGCAGCCGATGCCGCAGCAGCAAGTCCAATAGCCGATGCCGCAGCAGCAGATGCAGCAGCAACCGGTAAGTTCATTGGAAAACACGCTAAAGGCCTTCATGATGAAAACTGAGTCATACATGGCGGAAAATAGTAATTTCATCAAGAGGATAGATGCCTTCATGAATAGGACTGAGATGAGGCTGCAAAATCAAGAAGTGGTCATAAAAACGTTGGAAACTCAGGTTGGGCAGTTTGCTCAATGCATAAACACTAGACTACAAGGAGGCCTACCTAGCAATACTGAAGTTGCTAAGGTAATAAGCCATGAGCAGTGTAAGGTAATCACTACTAGGAGTGGTCTACAGCTGACGGAGAAGATCCCAGAGAGCCAAACTCAATCAGCAGATCAAGCAAGAGAAGAGGCTGAGCAAACTGAAGCTGACAACACTGCCCCGGCAGCAAGCACTGCAGCGCCTGAGCAGCCTGCTGAGGCAGCAACAATTCCAGTGGTGCCAGGTATAAGACTTCAAACTAAAGAAACCCTAGATGAAATGAGACCCCCACCACCTTTCCCGCAAAGGTTAAAAAAGCAAAAACAGGATCAGGAATTCAAGAAGTTCCTCGACATCTTGAAGCAAGTCCACATCAACATACCTTTCGTTTAAGCTATTGAACAAATTCCCAACTATGCAAAGTTCCTAAAGGACATGGTGTCAAAGAGAAAATGAATAGGTGAGTTTGAAACAGTGGCTGCTACCGAGGGATGCATGGCAATGCTGCATAACCGCATGCCACCAAAGTTAAAAGATCCTGGTTGCTTCACTATACCTTGTGCGATAGGAAAGAGTTATGAAGGAAAGGCCCTATGCGACCTTGGAGCAAGCATAAATCTCATGCCTAGATCAGTCTTCCAAAAGCTTGGAATTGGAATGCCGAAGCCTACAACAGTGATGCTCCAACTCGCGGATCGATCCTATGTGCAACCTGAAGGCAAAATCGAGGACATACTGGTAAGAGTTGACAAGTTTATTTTTCTATCGACTTTCTTGTCCTTGATTGTGAAGCAGATGACAATGCACCGATCATCCTTGGGAGACCCTTTCTAGCAACTGGACGCACATTAATTGACGTGGAAAAAGGAGAATTAACAATGAGAATCAATGATCAGGAAATCAAATTAAATGTGTGTCAATTGATGAAGAGACACGATGAACTAGAAGAAGAATGTCAAATGCTGAATAACCCAGATGACAATTACACAACACCTTGTCTTAGCAACAACTACCTCGGCAGTGATCTTCATGACATACCCCAGGGATGCCTCGGCAGTGATATGGATGACTGTTACAACAGTTCTATGAATAGTGCTGAGACAACCGAGAAGGAGGAAGCTAACTGGACAGCACATCTTCCAGGTAAGTACTTTGAACCATTAGAGTATAAGGGGAAGAATGAACAATCTGTAAATAAAGAACCATTTGTCACAGATCTAAAACCCTTACCAGAAAAACTAAAATATGCTTATTTGGGAGATAACCACACGATGTCGGTAATTATTTCTTCTAAGTTGTTGCCAAAATACGAACAGACCTTAATAGCAATGCTGCGGCAGCACAAAAAGGCAATTGGATGGTCAATTGATGATTTGAAAGGAATAAGTCCAGCGATATGTATGCATAAAATCCTCCTAGAAGAAGACCATAAGCCCACTATTGAAGCTCAAAGGAGACTCAACCACGCTATGAAGGAGGTAGTACGTAAGGAAATAATCAAGTGGCTTGATGCAGGAATTATTTATCCTATCTCTGACAGTGCATGGGTAAGCCCGGTACAATGTGTACCTAAGAAAGGTGGTATGACTATAATAACCAACGAGAACAACGAACTAGTACCAACCAGGACTGTGACCGGTTGGAGGGTTTGTATGGACTATCACAAGTTGAATAAAGCAACAAAAAAGGATCACTTCCCTTTACCCTTTATTGATGAAATGCTTGATAGACTTGCCGGTAAACCTTATTACTGTTTTTTTGACGGTTATTCAGGATACAATCAAATTTCCATTGATCCAGAAGATCAAGCAAAAACCACTTTCACTTGCCCATACGACACTTACGCATTTAGAAGGATGCCGTTCGACCTTTGCAATGCCCCGACAACATTCCAGAGATGCATGATGGCAATTTTCTTTGACATGATAGAGGACTTCTTGGAGATATTCATGGATGATTTCTCAGTCTTTGGAGACAGCTTTGATCACTGCCTCGACAATCTCGGAAAAGTGCTGCAAAGATGTGAGGAATCCAACCTAGTCCTAAACTGGGAAAAATGCCATTTTATGGTAAATAAAGGTATTGTGTTAGGCCACAAAATATCATCACAAGGAATAGAAGTGGATAAAGCTAAGATAGACGTGATAAAGAATTTACCTCCACCAATTTCTGTGAAAGGGGTTCGAAGCTTCTTGGGCCATGCAAGTTTCTATAGACGGTTTATTTCTAATTTCTCCAAAATTTCTAAACCTCTTTGTAACTTGCTCGAACAAGATAGGAAATTCGAATTTAATAAGGAATGCACTAAAGCATTCGAGACTCTCAAGGAGAAGCTAATCACCGCACCAATAGTAATCCCACCGGATTGGTCGTTGCCATTTGAATTGATGTGTGATGCTAGTGATCATGCTGTCGGGGCAGCACTCGGGCAGAGGAAGAATAATATGTTCCACGTGATATATTATGCTAGTAAAACGCTCAATGATGCACAAATCAACTACACCACAACAAAAAAAGAATTACTAGCCGTGGTATTTGCCTTTGACAAGTTTTGATCATATCTCATCGGAACAAGGGTCACTGTCCACACAGATCATTCGACAATTAAATACCTCTTCTCAAAGAAGGATGCCAAGCCTAGATTGATTAGATGGATCCTTCTTTTACAAGAATTTGACGTTGAAATCAAAGATCGCAAGGGTACGAAAAACCAAGTGGCCGACCATCTTTCTAGATTAGAGAACGAGGACAATACCCACTTCCTTGAAGATATACAAGATGAATTTCCAGATGAACAAATACTGCAAATTGTTACAACTGCAAAGGATACTGCCGAGACAGAGGCGCAGTAGTATACAACCGCGCTGCCGCGACATTGTCTGAATACATCTCCGCAACTTTGGCAGAAGACATTGCTGCAGTAACATCCACCCCCTGGTATGCTGATCTTGTTAATTATCTAGTTAGTGGTATTATCCCTTATAACCTCAACCATAACGAAAAGAAGAGGTTTCAACATAATGCAAAACATCATTTCTGGGACGACCCTCTTCTGTTTAAGCATTGTGCAGATCAGGTTATAAGAAGATGTGTGCCAGAAGAAGAACAAAAATCAGTACTCCAGCACTGCCATGACTCACCTTGCGGTGGGCATTTTGGAGGAAATAGGACAGCAACAAAGGTACTGCAATCCGGCCTATATTGGCCCACACTCTACAAAGATGCCCATGACTATTACAAGAACTGTGACCGCTGCCAATGCACAGGCAATATTTCAAGACGACATGAGATGCCCTTACAACCCATACTAGAAGTAGAGCTGTTCGATGTTTGGGGCATAGATTTCATGGGGCCCTTTCCATCTTCTCAAGGAAACCTTTATATCTTAGTGGCCGTGGATTACGTATCAAAGTGGGTCGAAGCAATCACCACACCTCACAATGATTCCAAGACAGTTCACAGATTTCTCAAGAAAAATATTTTTACAAGGTTTGGAATCCCTAGAGCAATCATAAGTGACGAAGGAAAACACTTCGATAACAGACTTATTGCCGCGGCACTAAAGAAACTCGGTATCACCCACAAGCTCGCTACGGCATATCATTCACAGACATATGGGCAAGTTGAAATATCCAATAAGGAACTAAAACAGATCCTTGAAAAGGTGGTAAACCCATCTAGAAAAGATTGGTCTTATCGTCTTGATGATGCTTATGGGCCTATAGGACAGCATTCAAAACCCTATTAGGAACGTCACCATATAAGCTTGTGTTCGGGAAAGCTTGTCATTTGCCCGTAGAAATCGAGCATAAAGCATATTGGGCAGTAAAGAACTTAAAAATGGATTAGAAAAAAGCCGGACAGAAAAGACTACTAGATCTCAATGAGATAGAAGAATTCCGGACAGCAGCCTATGAGAATGCCAAGATCTACAAAGAGAAAACAAAGAAATGGCATGACCGAAAGTTACTGCCGAGGCAGTTCTTGCTGGGGCAGCACATCCTCCTTTTTAACTCCAGGCTTAGACTGTTTCCAAGAAAACTTAAATCCAGATGGTCAGGCCCATTTGAGGTCGTTCGAGTTTTCCCCCATGGAGCCGTAACGATCAAATCACTAAAAGGTGGCCATGAATTCAAAGTCAATGGCCAACGCTTGAAGCACTATTCTGGGCCACAGGACATAAAAACAATGGAGACCATCACTTTAGAAGATACCCTAGCACGCCCTCCTATAAAGAATTAATGTCGCGACCTTCTATCACTTTAGAAGAATTAATGCCCTAGCACGCCCTCCTAGCACGCCCTCAATCTATAGGAATAATTTATTTTAACGTTATTTTAGGACATTTCGTTTTCTTTTGTTTTTATTAGGACAAAGACAAGATAGAAGACCCAAGGCAACGAACACCACCTACTCGAGTCCAGCCGCCGAGGCAAGCAAAGGCGCAACCATCGCCCTCCCCAAGGACAAAGCATTTGGCATCAAGGCCACGGAGGAAAATTGTTACAAGCAGCTCTTCGAAGTCGCTTTAAATATTCTTTGTCCATTAATTCAATTGCTTTTACTGTTTTTACTTGCTGCGCATAATTCTTATTCTGTTTTGCCGTTTATTCCTTCAAAATATAAAGCATTGAGGACAATGCTTGATTTGAGTTTGGGGGTGCAGATTCACTGCCAAGGCAGCAATCTACTGCCGCGGCCTTGCCAAAAAGGGAGTATTCCAGTGATTTTTTTTTAAATTTTTATGCTCCCCGCCTTACTTGAATTAACTGCCTACACTCTTGCACTGCTCATCATCAGTATTGCCTTAGTTTATTCTTTAAGGCTATAGAAATCTTTCTCCTTACCATGTTTAGGTTCTGTTAAGAGGGCTTAACCTTAGGATGCTTAAGGATGAAAACTTAGAAGCTTACTATAGGTAGAACTTTAAACTTTAAACACTTTTGGGACTTGTTGGATTATAGGAATTCTTTTAATGAACTTAGGTGATAAAGACTTAGATTTTTGGAAAGTAACTAGAGGTGCCTACCACCGGCTCTAGAAAGTCTCTTCTTCATGCTAGAGGTGCCCGAAATTGGCTCTAGTATGTGTTAAGGAATATTAAAAAGAAAGAAGGATTTTAGTGAAAAGAAAAACACAAGTCTTTGAGGTGCCCGAAACCGGTTCAAGATTTGGGGTTTGAAAAAGAAGAGAACACTTAACCAATGTCTATCTGTATTGAACTTAGAGTTTATCTAAGAAAGCCTTTAATCAACTTGTCCATAAAAACGCACACACTCACAATTCCTATAGTTTGTTTCTAGGTAAATCTTTGAGTAACCGAATGGTTAAGGCTTAAGAATAGGCCTAGGTATGGTGGGGAGAATAGATGGACATGTAAGACCAAGAGAGAGCAAAGTTTGGCAAATTGATGGTTTGCATTGCTTGAGGACAAGCAATAGTTCGAGTTTGGGGGTGTGATAAGTGCTCAACACACTATCACTTTTTACTCCTTTTATGGGCATTAATTACCAAATATACATCCACTCGGACCAATGCATGCACTCAATGTCATATATTTAGAAGTTATACTCATATAGATAATATTTACAGAAAAAGGCACGTTTTACTGCATTTTCATATCTATGCAGGAGAACCAGTGCCGCGGCAGAGACAAGACCTGTGACACCCCTACCCCGGGCCAGTAGGAAAGGGGCGTCACCGATCCTTGAGCACTCCGATAACCCGGCCCGAACAATGGTTTACCAACTTAACTTAACCCGAAAGTACCGATTTTAGGGGTAAATTAAAACTTTTTCCTATTACTAGGCCTTTAAACCACTTAGCAACTTATATTCATTACTAAACATTCCCAAAACCTATTGTTCATTCAATAGTTCGATAATTCATTTATCCATTCCATATAACAATATCAATAGTTCGTTCCATTCCATTCCATAACATGCAATCCATTACAAATATACATACATATTAAACGTATCAAATATGTCATCATTCTTAAGTTATACAAATCTAAGCCCGAAGCTACCAAAATGTGATTCACTATATACAAACCGTCTAAAGTAATCAAAATGCATGGTCTAACTAAACAAGACTAGCCACCACTAGGAGATTTCAAAAAAAAAAAGCATACTTGGCTTGTGCTGCTGCTGATCCGAACGACGGAAAATCGGGACCGAGCTAATAATTGATCAACCTGAAATGTTGGGAAGAGCGAAGGGAGCGGGGGTAAGTACATAAGGTACTTAGTGAGGTAACGGAAAATCAAAACAATCCAAGATAATCCAAACATGTATCATATGCCATGTTAAGTTCACATATACCATAACATACCAAATTCAAGTACACATATACCAAATTCAATCGAGCATATATCAGTCCAATAAGTTTACATATACCAAGTCAAGTACACATACCAATTCAATGTATAACAATCCAATTCAAGGTTCAACATGTGACAATCCGATTACATGTATCGATTTAATGTTCACTATATGACAATCCAAATGCATGTAACAATCCAATGTTCGATATATGACAATCCGATAAGTAGTATGCCGATAACAAGTACATTTTCATAACAAGTAATCATGCTTGCATTTAACTAACAATTATAGTGCAATTTAATTCAAGTTAATTAAAATCATTACAACCACCTTGGTATTTAGCTAGAAGATAATCGAATCTCCAACCAATTGTTGCCACAATAATGCACCTATAGTGCTGGTCAAACCCTCCTACTGTCGCCAATGACCAAAAACGTACCCTCCGTCTGTCGCCAATAAGGGCCAATAGCCCCGGACCGAAGTCCTACCCGATACAATGAGCTCTTAGATTCTAAGGCATGCCTTCCTATCTAACTAACTAGCTACCAAGGTTGTCGATTATCATTTTAAGCATATCAATCCAATATTCAATGTCATTTTCATCAATATGGTCCTCATAAACCGAGCCTCTTAGGCTAACGTGCCTAGGCTCACATGAATTCATTTTCATTTCATTTCATGGCATATCAATCCAACAATCCATATCATTACATATACAATCCAATATACATTCCAAGCACAAGCAAAATCAGAACTTTAAATGCATGGAACATATGCATGTACACATACCTTGCATCCCAAGCTTAAGCATGCCATTCATACCTCGGCATATGCAATGCATGGGTATGATCAAACCAAAACAAATACTTAACAAGCAATTCATATACATTCAACATGCTAACAAATAACATGGCAAACAAACAAGTTCTCATAACATTTCACTCTTCCCTTAAAGATTAGCCAAGTTTATGTTAAGTCATATTTCATACCGGTTTAATCATAAACACTAAAAATCAGAATTGGGTTAGGACCTAGTCCCAACCCCAAAGAAAGTTACACTCACAAACAATCCAAGCAAAACTTCTAAGGATTATGGATGATTGGCCCCTTGTTTCTTCTTTTGGCAAGCTCTTGCCTCAGCTCCTCCTCACTATCCACTTCTTTAGAAGCCTCTAAAACACACAAAAGCACATACACATCATCAAAATACATTCAATTCACACATTTCATAATTACCAACTCCAAAATAACCAAAACAGTAAGGTTACATCCCAGGACAAATTGTGCAATGCTCACTAAACTATTTTTATCTTTTGATCCACATGTCCAAAATTTGCCCACTTTACCTCGTTTTAAAGCTAATGAAACCATCTTTTAAACCATATAGAGATTGAATTTTTCTTACGAACCCATTAGTACTAGTTTTCGATTAAAGACAAGGCAATGCTGTTTCGGGACAGTCTGGACCAATCTTTTTGTTTCTCTTATATCTCCTAATTTACAAGGGCAAACGAGGTGAGTTTTTTTTTCTAATTAAAGTAGACTCATCCAAGTTATAGACTGCTCATTTCCAGCCCTAAATTCCTTGTACATTATTCTAGGGAATTTTTCAAAGTGACTGTCCAGAACAGGCCTATTTTGGACAGATTTCACCTACATCAATTCTGGCTCAAAATTCATCAACCTTATCACCAATTCAACTCATCCAATACTTGTAAACTTTAGTAGGCTCAATTTTAAGCACATTTTACCTATGCAACCATTTTTAATTATGCAATTCAACAAAGTTATCAGCTCATTTTATGAAGCTACCAAAATGTCACCTATAAACTAGTCCAAAGCACATTACCAATTCCTATCACTTTCTTTCCCTCATCTTTTCAACCAAAGCACCTATAATTTAATTTCCACACTCTTAAAACATTATCCTATGAATTCAACATTAAATTTCCAGATTCAACAATAACAATTAAGTCCATCAATTTCTCAATTCTACCAAAACAGTCCAAACAATACATTTAGCACTTAATTCACTACCAAACTTTCTCATGCTTCATTCTACTTCAAATCAGTCCACATAAGACCATTTTAAGCATCCTAACATCAAAATCCTTCATAAATTTAACCAATCACAACAATACCATTTTCCAGCAACCTCGATTCAAGTTCTAACTTAAAAATAAACTAACTATAAGCAACATACTAAATTTTCAGCAATGAAATTCAAGCTAACAACATCTAACTTCAATTTTAACCAAGTTTTCAAGAAGAAAAAAAATACCTTACCTTGCTTAGGAACCTTCCTAACTCAAGAATCTAGCTTCAATCCTTCAAAATCCCTCTTAAAATCTCACATGCAAGATGAGAGAATTTTTTTCTCTCTAGGAAGCTTCATGGCCGGCCAAACCAAAGAAAGAAGAAGGGTGAATAGTGGTGATCTTCTCTCTCCCACTAACTTAAGGTAATTGTCATCTTTTTTCTTACTTTTTCTAATTATTTTAAATCAAACATAAATTTTAATCACATGGGACAAGGGTGGCTGGTCAAAGGAGGTCTTGACATGTGTCCAAGGCCACCATTTCCCATTTTATTACATGCAATCACCCTTTTCTTGAATTTTCACTTTTTGGTCCTTTTTCAATTTGGCCTCTAATTTTCAATTTCATTCAATTTAGTCCTTAAATTTTGAATTTTATTAAGCTCTAATTTAATTTATTTAGTCCTTAACTTCTAGGCTATGTTTAGGGTATTACAATTCTCCCCCCCTTAAAGGAAATTCGTCCTCGAATTTGTACCTGAAGGAAATAGATGTGGGTATTGCTCTTTCATGGTTGCTTCCGGTTCCCACGTAGCTTCCTCTACCTTGTGGTTTCTCCAAAGGACTTTCACGATAGGAACAGACTTATTTCGAAGCCTTCTGATTTCTCGGTCAAGAATCTGAACCGGTTCCTCTTCGTAAGATAAGTCCGGATTCAATTCCACATCTTCAGGTTCAAGAACATGAGAGGGATCAGATCTATACTTCCTGAGCATTGAGACATGGAAGACATTGTGGATCCTGTCGAATTCAGTAGGGAGTGCTAGTCGGTAAGCCAGGGGACCAATCTTCTCAATAACCTCGAAAGGCCCGATGAAACGAGGTCTAAGCTTGCCTCTCTTTGCGAACCGAAAGATCTTCTTCCATGGTGATACTTTCAAAAAGACTTTATCTCCCACACTATGCTGAATATCTCTCCTTTTGAGGTCCGCATAAGATTTTTGCCTATCGAATTGAACTTATGAATTTCATTGACTTGCTCTTCAGTTTCCCGAAGCAATTGAGGCCCTAAAACTTTGCTTTCACCCAACTCGGACCAACATAAAGGAGTTCTGCACCTCCTACCATATAAAGCTTCAAACGGGGCCATCTGAATGGAAGCTTGGTAGCTATTGTTATATGCGAACTCCACAAGAGGTAGAGATTTCTCCCAGTTCTTTCCGAAGTCCACAATACAAGCTCGTAACATATCCTCAAGGACCTGAATAACTCTCTCAGATTGTCCATCAGTCTGAGGATGGAAAACTGTACTCAAATGTACTCTAGTTCCCAAAGCTTCCTGTAGAGATCTCCAAAACCGCGAGGTGAACTTATAGTCTCGATCAGAGATGATAGAAGTAGGAATTCCATGCAGACGTACCACTTCACGAATATACAAATCGGCCAAAATATTTGAACTCATGTTCACTCTGATCGGGATGAAGTGAGCTGACTTAGTGAATCTGTCCACAATTACCCATACGACATCATTCTTTCTCGGAGTTAATGGAATACCCGTCACAAAGTCCATTGTGATCTTTTCCCATTTCCACTGAGGGATTTCAATTGGCTGAAGCAACCCAGCAGGGACTTGATGCTCAGCTTTGATTCTCTGACATGTTAAGCATTTAGACACAAAGTCTGTAATGGCTGACTTCATGCCTGGCCACCAATACAATGGTTTCAGATCTTTGTACATCTTTACCGATCCAGGGTGAACCGATAAAGAACTCTGGTGGGCTTCTTGCAATATTTCCCTCTTCAATTCTTCGTCATTAGGGACACAAATTCTATCTCTGAAGTACAAAATGCCATTCTCATGAATAGAAAAGTCTTGGTTGGCCTTTGAATCAAGCTTTGACATGATAGCCTGAAGTTCAGAATCGGTTTGCTGGAGGTCTTTGATTCGGGAAATCAAAGTAGATTGAACATGAAGTTCTGACAAGAACCCTCGCCTTCGATACACTCGAAGATGAGCATTAATAGCATTAGGAGTTACAAAAGAAATTTAGGAAATCAGATATTTACTTAGGAGGAAAGCTTTCAATTTAGTAAGGAATTCAATTTCTTACTCAGAATTGGTTTGCGACTAAGGGCATCCGCAACCACATTGGCCTTGCCAGGATGATAGTCGATGACAAGATCATAATCTTTTAATAGCTCCACCCATCTTCTTTGTCTTAAGTTGAGATCTTTCTGAGTCAGAAGATACTTGAGGCTTTTGTGATCGGTGAACAAGTAGCACCTTTCACTATACAAATAATGCCTCCAGATTTTGAGTGCAAAAACAATCGCAGCTAGCTCAAGATCATGAGTGGGATAATTAAGTTCATGGGGTTTCAACTGTCGTGAGGCATATGCCACCACTTTCCCCTCTTGCATTAAGACACATCCTAATCCCAACTGTGATGCATCACTATACACGGTGTACTCCTTCCCTGATTCTGGCTAAATAAGAATAGGGGCATGAGTAAGAGTTTGCTTGAGCTGATCAAAGCTTCTCTGTTGTTTCTCTGACCAAACGAATGGCTCATCCTTTCGGAGCAGCTTTGTCAAGGGAGCAGCAATGGACGAGAATCCCTTAACGAAGCGCCTATAATATCCGGCCAAACCGAGAAAACTTATGATCTCACTGATATTCCTCGGAGGCCTCCAATCAAGAATGGTTTGTACCTTTCTCGCATCCACTTTGATTCCTTCTACCGAAATAACATGGCCAAGGAATGAAATTTCCGATAGCTAGAACTCACACTTTGAGAGCTTTGCAAACAACTGGTGTTCTCGGAGAGTTTGCAAGACAATTCGGAGATGCTCAGAATGTTCCTCCTTATTCTGGGAGTAGACAAGTATATCATCAATGAAAACCACAACAAACTTGTCTAAATAAGGCTTGAACATACGTTTCATGAGATCCATGAAAGCAGCCGGAGCATTCGTCAATCCGAATGGCATCACAAGGAACTCGAAATGACCATAACGAGTCCGGAAAGCTGTCTTAGGCACATCCTCATCCTTTATTCTCATCTGATAGTAACTTGATCGCAAGTCAATCTTTGAGAACACTGTAGCATGCTTAAGCTGATCAAACAGGTCCTCAATTCTGGGCAAAGGATACTTGTTCTTGATAGTGACTTTGTTCAACTGCCTGTAATCAACACAAAGTCTCATTGTGCCATCTTTCTTCTTCACAAATAAGACTGGAGCACCCCAGGGAGACGAGCTAGGTCTGATGAAACCCTTATCTTGTAGCTCCTGGAGTTGCTTCTTTAGCTCTTTCAACTCTATCGGTGCCATTCTATAGGGAGCGATGGACACCGGACTTGTCCTAGGCTGGACCTCAATTCTGAATTCCACTTCCCTGTTCGGAGGTAGACTAGGGAGTTCCTCGGGAAAGACATCAACAAATTCGGATACAACCGGAATAGTAGGCAACCCAAAGTCATGCTCATCTTGTAGAACCATGGCGGAAAACACTGTGGTCGGTTTGTTATCAATGAGTAAGATAGACTCCTTACCCAAACCCCGAAGGTAGAGTCTCTGATTTTGGCAGTCAATCCAAGCCTCATGCTTAACCAACCAGTCTAACCCCAAAACCAAGTCAAACTCACATGTCGGTAGCACAAACAAGTCAATCCGAAAAGGGATATTCTGAATCGTAACAAGGGAGCTCTTACAAACACGGTTAATATTCAATAGACCTCCTATAGGGTTTGACACTACAAGACCCCTAGTGACTACCTCAGGTTTCAGACTTGCTTTTGCAACCATAGCAGAGCAAATAAAGGAATGAGTAGACCCAGAATCAATCAAAGCATATGCAGGACTCTAATTTAATTCAATTATACCTGCAATTACATTCGGGGATTCTTCATCATCTTTTCCTTTGATGTGGTAGATCCGTGCAGGAGCCCAAGATTCCTGGTGTGTGGCACTCGAAGGCTGGCCCTTATTCTTTCCCTGACTACCAGATTGAGCCTGTCTGGAACCTTTGTTTCTGACATACGGAGAAGCACTGTCCATTGTAGAAGCTCTAGCAGGAACCTTGTTGGGATTCTGAGGATAGTTCCTGATGTAGTGATCGGAAGCTCCGCACAAATAGCACAGATTCTGCTGAGTCCTACACTGACCCGGATGATGTTTCTGGCAGAACTTGCAGGCAGGATACTGAGTGCCTCTGTTAGAATTCCCCGTGCTATCAACTGAAATGACCGGAGCTATGTGCCTGGATACTGTCTGAGGCTTCGGTATGTACCCATCTCTCTGAACAGAGGTATAACCAGAAGGAGACTCCTTGGTCTGCTTCGACTTCTTGTTCTTCCACTGAGGCCTATCATCGGTTCTAGCTCGTTTGTCCTTCCAAGAACTACCACCCTTGCGTTTCTCAGAAGCTTTCATCTTTGCCTCTGTCGCAATGGCCCGATTTACCAAGTTCTGGAAGTCGGTAATCCCAAGGGCCGTGAACATTGGGCTCAACTCATCGTTAAGACCATCAGTGAACTTCCGGCATTTCTCTTCCTCGGTCTTAATATACTCGGAGCCATACTTACAATATTTGCAGAAATCGGCCACATACTGCTCGATCGGCCGGTTGGCTTGTTTTAGATACAAGAACTTCTTCCGGCGCTCGGCTAGATATTGCTCACTGATATATCTCTTCTTAAATTCCTCAACGAAGAACTTCCATGTAACAGCTTCTGCCGGGGCAGTCAATGTAGTGGTTTCCCACCAACTCAGAGCTTCATCGGCCAACAGGGCTATGGCACACTCTAGCTTGTGCTCGTCTGAACAATGTAGCTGCTTGGTCAGAATCTGAGTGGTGCGTTCTAACCAATACTCTGCATCCTTTGGTTTCTCCTTGCTAACACCCGCAAATGTATAAGCCCGATACCGAGCAAGCTTATCTATCGGAGCACAACTGGGTGCATCAGGGGCAGGAGCATCATGCTGATTTTGCTTCAGATTCACTAGAAGCTAATCGAACATCTCCTTCATGCTAAGGAGACATTCCTGCTGAATGTTCTGCATTACCGGCGTTCTCGGTTGAGGAGCAACAGGGGGCGGAGGAGGTGGAGCTTGTTGCGGAGGGTTCTGACCCATCTCCACACTGTCTCCGTCGGTCGAAGAGGCCGCGGGATTCGGGTCTTCCACCGCCAACTTCGTATCGGACATTCTATAATTGACAAACAAACAAGAAAGAGTTTAGATCGAGCAAGCACAAGCACATTATTATGTATAACTCCTAGGTGGCATAGTTCGATCCTATATGATGCATGCGGACTCGGTTTTAGCCCTAGAATCCTAACCTAATAGCTCTGATACCAATCAAGTATGACACCCCCACCCCGGGCCGGTAGGAAAGGGGCGTCACCGATCCTTGAGCACTCCGATAACCCGGCCCGAACAATGGTTTACCAACTTAACTTAACCCGAAAGTACCGATTTTAGGGGTAAATTAAAACTTTTTCCTATTACTTGGCCTTTAAACCACTTAGCAACTTATATTCATTACTAAACATTCCCGAAACCTATTGTTCATTCAATAGTTCGATAATTCATTTATCCATTCCATATAACAATATCAATAGTTCGTTCCATTCCATTCCATAACATGCAATCCATTACAAATATACATACATATTAAACGTATCAAATATGTCATCATTCTTAAGTTATACAAATCTAAGCCCGAAGCTACCAAAATGTGATTCACTATATACAAACCGTCTAAAGTAATCAAAATGCATGGTCTAACTAAACAAGACTAGCCACCACTAGGAGATTTCAAAAAAAAAAGCATACTTGGCTTGTGCTGCTGCTGATCCGAACGACGGAAAATCGGGACCGAGCTAATAATCGATCAACCTGAAATGTTGGGAAGAGCGAAGGGAGCGGGGGTAAGTACATAAGGTACTTAGTGAGATAACGGAAAATCAAAACAATCCAAGACAATCCAAACATGTATCATATGCCATGTTAAGTTCACATATACCATAACATACCAAATTCAAGTACACATATACCAAATTCAATCGAGCATATATCAGTCCAATAAGTTTACATATACCAAATCAAGTACACATACCAATTCAATGTATAACAATCCAATTCAAGGTTCAACATGTGACAATCCGATTACATGTATCGATTTAATGTTCACTATATGACAATCCAAATGCATGTAACAATCCAATGTTCAATATATGACAATCCGATAAGTAGTATGCCGATAACAAGTACATTTTCATAACAAGTAATCATGCTTGCATTTAACTAACAATTATAGTGCAATTTAATTCAAGTTAATTAAAATCATTACAACCACCTTGGTATTTAGCTAGAAGATAATCGAATCTCCAACCAACTGTCGCCACAATAATGCACCTATAGTGCTGGTCAAACCCTCCTACTGTTGCCAATGACCAAAAACGTACCCTCCGTCTGTCGCCAATAAGGGCCAATTGCCTCGGACCGAAGTCCTACCCGATACAATGAGCTCTTAGATTCTAAGGCATGCCTTCCTATCTAACTAACTAGCTACCAAGGTTGTCGATTATCATTTTAAGCATATCAATCCAATATTCAATGTCATTTTCATCAATATGGTCCTCATAGACCGAGCCTCTTAGGCCAACGTGCCTAGGCTCACATGAAATCATTTTCATTTCATTTCATGGCATATCAATCCAACAATCCATATCATTACATATACAATCCAATATACATTCCAAGCACAAGCAAAATCAGAACTCTAAATGCATGGAACATATGCATGTACACATACCTTGCATCCCAAGCTTAAGCATGCCATTCATACCTCGGCATATGCAATGCATGGGTATGATCAAACCAAAACAAATACTTAACAAGCAATTCATATACATTCAACATGCTAACAAATAACATGGCAAACAAACAAGTTCTCATAACATTTCACTCTTCCCTTAAAGATTAGCCAAGTTTATGTTAAGTCATATTTCATACCGGTTTAATCATAAACACTAAAAATCAGAATTGGGTTAGGACCTAGTCCCAACCCCAAAGAAAGTTACACCCACAAACAATCCAAGCAAAACTTCTAAGGATTATGGATGATTGGCCCCTTGTTTCTTCTTTTGGCAAGCTCTTGCCTCAGCTCCTCCTCACTATCCACTTCTTTAGAAGCCTCTAAAACACACAAAAGCACATACACATCATCAAAATACATTCAATTCACACATTTCATAATTACCAACTCCAAAATAACCAAAACAGTAAGGTTACATCCCAGGACAAGTTGTGCAATGCTCACTAAACTATTTTTATCTTTTGATCCACATGTCCAAAATTTGCCCACTTTACCTCGTTTTAAAGCTAATGAAACCATCCTTTAAACCATATAGGGCTTGAATTTTTCTTACGAACCCATTAGTACCAGTTTTCGATTAAAGACAAGGCAATGCTGTTTCGGGACAGTCTGGACCAATCTTTTTGTTTCTCTTATATCTCCTAATTTACAAGGGCAAACGAGGTGAGGTTTTTTTTCTAATTAAAGTAGACTCATCCAAGTTATAGACTGCTCATTTCCAGCCCTAAATTCCTTGTACATTATTCTAGGGAATTTTTCAAAGTGACTGTCCAGAACAGGCTTATTCTGGACAGATTTCACCTACATCAATTCTGGCTCAAAATTCATCAACCTTATCACCAATTCAACTCATCCAATACTTGTAAACTTTAGTAGGCTCAATTTTAAGCACATTTTACCGATGCAACCATTTTTAATTATGCAATTCAACAAAGTTATCAGCTCATTTTATGAAGCTACCAAAATGTCACCTATAAACTAGTCCAAAGCACATTACCAATTCCTATCACTTTCTTTCCTTCATCTTTTCAACCAAAGCACCTATAATTTAATTTCCACACTCTTAAAACATTATCCTATGAATTCAACATTAAATTTCCAGATTCAACAATAACAATTAAGTCCATCAATTTCTCAATTCTAGCAAAACAGTTCAAACAATACATTTAGCACTTAATTCACTACCAAACTTTCTCATGCTTCATTCTACTTCAAATCAGTCCACATAAGACCATTTTAAGCATCCTAACATCAAAATACTTCATAAATTTAACCACAAAACAGTCCCTACAACTTTCAAATTCATGCAATTAAATCCTCAAGCTCAAAGTCTCAACCAATCACAACAATACCAATTTCCAGCAACCTCGATTCAAGTTCTAACTTAAAAATAAACTAACTATAAGCAACATACTAAATTTTCAGCCATGGAATTCAAGCTAACAACATCTAACTTCAATTTTAACCAAGTTTTCAAGAAGAAAAAAAATACCTTACCTTGCTTAGGAACCTTCCTAACTCAAGAATCTAACTTCAATCCTTCAAAATCCCTCCTAAAATCTCACATGCAAGATGAGAGAATTTTTTTCTCTCTAGGAAGCTTCATGGCCGGCCAAACCAAAGAAAGAAGAAGGGTGAATAGTGGTGATCTTCTCTCTCCCACTAACTTAAGGTAATTGTCATCTTTTTTCTTACTTTTCCTAATTATTTTAAATCAAACATAAATTTTAATCACATGGGACAAGGGTGGCTGGTCAAAGGAGGTCTTGACATGTGTCCAAGGCCACCATTTGCCATTTTATTACATGCAATCACCCTTTTCTTGAATTTTCACTTTTTGGTCCTTTTTCAATTTGGCCTCTAATTTTCAATTTCATTCAATTTAGTCCTTAAATTTTGAATTTTATTAAGCTCTAATTTAATTTATTTAGTCCTTAACTTCTAGGCTATGTTTAGGGTATTACAAGACCGAGGCAGGACCTGATGCCGAGGCAGCAGCAGAAAGACAGGAAGCAAGATTATAGGCGATGGAAAGACAAAAATCCAAGGACCGTGTCTAGACTTGAAGCCCATGAATCGGAGCTGGCTACCACAAGGAAAAGCCCAAAGGAAGATCACGCGGGAAAGCCCCTTAGCCGAATATAAACTTGGAGATATATTTTTATTATGTACTTGACTTGTTCCCTTCTCCAAGTTGTATTATACTTAGGAAAGGTTTGCCCTAGGTCTAGCCTATATAAAGACCTAGCCACCCAATGTACAAGACACGGAAATACCTAGGGAGAGAGCCGACTTCTACTCTTGTTTCTCTTCTCTCCATCATGTTCTAAACCTTCTTAAGGATTAGGTGAAGGTTGTAGAGTATTTGTGAGAGGAGATTGTACTTTGTCTTTCTGTTAATGCAATAAAGTTATCAATGTTTGCTTATCCTTTGTTATTCTTTGTTTTCACAATTGAGCTCGGGAGAGGATATTGTGAATCATCCATTTATCTAAGCTCGGGAGAGTTAGATTCACGAAAGGGATAAGTACAGTGTTTCAATCGCGAAATACTAACTCGGCCTAAGGATAGGTTAAGAGTTTCAGCGGCTAAAAGAAGTGTGAGATTGGTTGGTGAGTATAATTGGTTAACGTCGGGAGGTATCATCAAGGACTAGTCATCAACAACAATTTGACTTAGGGATAAGCTGAGTCATTCAAGGACACTTTGCCGAACTTTGGTAAAGTCTGCCCACGAGCAAGGGATTGCCACGACAGATAGTGTTATTGCTGCCCAGGCAGTAAACTGCAGTGCTGCCGAGGCAGAGATATACAATTGCATTGGATAGAGACAAGTCAATCAATTGCACAATACGACACAACTGGATCCTAACCCATCTCTCTCTACTATTCCAATCCTTTACTTTTATTTAGTTATTTTAGTTTAGATAAATCAAATCAACTTATTTGTGTTTTTATCTTTCTACAGAACAAGGAGGTGAAGAAAGCATATTAAGTATACCGGTCCCTGAGGAGATGATAACTCGATAATATACTTATCACTTATTACTTGCGATGTGTCCATTTACACTAAACGCGCACTTTTGACACGCAACAGCCGGCAGCATGATACGGCCTTGGTCCTCCCGGAGCTGGTGTAGTCTCGGTATAAGGGGCGGCTGTGACAAATATATTGCTGGGAAATTCTGGAAATTGCACCCTTTGGTCTAGAAAAGCATGGAGCATCATTTGGGCTAATGTGTCGTTGAAGTCTCCTTGATACTCCATGTACCTCTTTTGCCTGAGGTCCATCGCTGCCATCCTTTGCAATATCTCCTGGTACGGGTCTGCTGCGGCAGAGGTGTGGGCAGTGTCTGGTATGTCTGTCGTGTACTGGGCCTCGACAGCAGTATCAGCAGTGAACTGCTGTGGCATTGCTTGGACTGGTTCCGCCTGTGTGATCTGCATTACTTTATGGCAAAAGTCTCTGGTCCATCTGCGCCTTTGGGGAGTGTATTCGTCTGTATCTTCTATTGGTATACCTACGACAACACACAAACCAGTGATCAAACATGGGAAATATAATGGTCCTCTATCCTTCTTACCGCATTCGTGAATTTCACGTAAAATGATCTCTCCAACGTTGATGGTCCTTTTGTTGATGATCGATTGGACGAGTACTAATCGCTTTCGGTCCACCGTGATGTTGTGGGATGTGGGGATGAGGCATCGCTTGACAAAGGTGTTCCACAGTTTGGCCTCGGGCTTTAGGCTCTACCTTGTTACAGATCCTCTATGGGTACCGGTTTCCCATGGAGTATTCACGTAACAAAGGTCGTCTTTGATCAACTCGTAATCCTCGGCAGTGATGTCCTCCATGAATTCAGCGTGAACATCATTGTTCGGAGTGAGGCCGTAGAAATCGTTGATGGTCTCGGCATCTAGCTGGACAGGCCTGCCTCGGCAGTGGACAAAGAGGGAATCTTTGCTGGGCCCGTGCGCATAGAATTCTCGCACGATGGTAGCGTTCACCTGGGGAGGTTGAAGGCAGAAAATTTCCCAATCTTGGTACTTGATTCTGTCAAAGAGATAATGCTCGATGATGTAGTTTTCATCATCCGAATGTTGGAAACCTTGTTCTTCCCACAATTATCGGGCAATGAAAGACTTGTTGAAGCGGTCTTCAATATTGGCTGGGGCAAATCGCTTATAAGTGGCCATAAAGATTGTGAGAGATTGATTTCTTGGAGATTTTCTTTGAAAGGAATCTGAGAATTTCACAAAAAGTTGTGAGTAGGCAGAAAGTATTATGAGAGCAAGATTGTTAAGAATTCTAAAGAAAACAAGAATGCAAGACTGAATAGTTCAAGAGGGATGGGTTTCTTATATAGGCCTCGGCCTTGTGACCGTTTGAATCCACTAGCCGTTTTATAGCTGTTATTCTTTACTACCGTTTCCTTTTCTGCCGCGACAGAAATCTCAGCAGACTAGCCGTTATACTGTTCTGCTGCGGTTCTAACACTGTTTTCTGCCTCGGCAGAATTCCTGCTTTGAACTATTTCTCCTTTATTCTTGCTTATTATCCTAAAAAAATTAAACCCAAAAAGAAAAGTACTTAAAGTAAAAACGGATTAGAAAAATAAAAATAAACTAAACTAACCCTAATATAATAATAGTATATAAGAAAAAAGAAAGGGAAGAGATCATGTTACTGGTGGAGTGCATGCAAATGCATCTCCCAAGATGATTCTCTCTTATTGGCCAGAATTATAAATCAGTTGTGGGCCACACCCTTTTGCTGTGTCTCCATCCACTTTAAGCTTGATTTTTTTGCCAAATAGCCTGCCGAGCATGCTGCCAAGGCAGGATATTTTGGTGCCTACTGTGTGGATGGCCTTGCACTCCTCTGGATCATCATATTTTTTTAAGTTGTGGAATGCATTGAGTTTGACTTGTTGGTCATTAACCCTCATTGTCAACTCTCCTTTTTCCACATCCATTAAGGTTCGTCCAGTTGCAAGGAAAGGTCTCCCCAAGATGACCGGTGCATTCTCATCTGCTTCACAATCAAGGACAAGAAAGTCAACAGGAAAAATAAATTTATCGACTCTTACCAGTATGTCCTCGATTTTGCCTTCGGGTTGCACATATGATCAATCCGCTAGTTGGAGAATAACTGTTGTAGGTTTTGCCCTTCCTATTCCAAGCTTTTAAAAGACAGATTTGGGCATTAAATTGATGCTTGCTCCAAGGTCGCATAGGGCCTTACCTTCATAGTTTTTACCTATTGCACAAGGTATGATAAAGCATCCAGGATCCTTCAATTTTGGTGGCATGCGATTGTGTAGCATTGCCATGCATCCCTCGGTAGCATCCACTGTTTCGAACTCACCTATTCGTTTTCTCTTGGACACCATGTCTTTTAAGAACTTGGCATAATTAGGCATTTGTTCAATTGCCTCTACGAATGGTATGTTAATGTGGACTTGCTTTAGAATATCAAGGAATTTCTTGAATTGTTGGTCCTGTTTTTGCTTTTTCAATCTTTGTGGGAAAGGTGGTGGTCTTATCTCGTCCAGGGTTTCTTTAGCTTGGAATTTAATACCTGACACCACTGGGGTTGTTACTGTCTCGGCAGGCTGTTCAGGAGCTGCAGTGCTTTCTGCCGGGGCAGTGTTATCAGGATCAGTTTGCTCAGCCTCTTCTTTTGCAGGGTCTGCTGATGGATTTTGGCTTGCTGGAATCTTTTCCTTCAGCTGTAGACCACTCCTAGTAGTGATTGTCTTACACTGTTCAAGGCCCATTACCTTAGCAACTTCAATATTGCTAGGTAGTCCTCCTTGTGGTCTAGTGTTTATGTTTTGAGCAAACTACCCAACCTGAGTTTCTAGAGTTTTAATAGCTACTTCTTGATTCTGTAACCGCATCTCAGTCCTATTCATGAAGGCATCTGTCCTTTTGATGAATTACGGTTCTCTGCCATGTATGACTCAGTTTTCATCATAAAGGCTTTAAGAGTTTTCTCCAACGAACTTACCGATTGCTGCTGCATCTGCTGCTGCGGCATTGGCTACTGGACCTGCTGCTGCGGTAGATGTTGCATTGGTTGCTGAAATCCTGAAGGTTGGGTGGTTGGGTTTAAGGTATTTTTAGGATTGCTCCATGATAGGTTTGGATGCCTCTTCCATGAGGGATTGTATGTGTTGGACATTATATTGGTTCGGTTGTAATTTCCAACATACATACCGTTTTCTTGATTCATACAATCAGAGGAATTGTGGTTACCTCCACACAAATCACAAAAAGAATCAATCACCTTAACCTCACAGGTATTTTGCTGTTATTGCAAATTTTGCACCATCTTTGTAAGAGAGGACAATTGTGCTGCCACTGAATTTGATGTGTCTAATTCATTCATCGTGGCTTGACGTCTTACTCCTCCTCGCCTAGATGTAGGAAATTGAAAATAGTTCTTTGCGAGTTTGTTTAGTATCTTAATAGCTTCCTCAAGTGCTTTATCAAGGAGTGTTCCATTCGCCGAGGCATCTAACATCATCCTTGTCGGGGCATTCGTGGCATTATAGAACATGGTCACTTGTGTCCATAGGGGAAATCTGATAAGTGCTCAACTCACTATCACTTTTTACACCTTTTATGGGCATTAATCACCGAATATACACCCACTCGGGCCAATGCATGTACTCAATGTGATATATTTAGAAGTTATGCTTATAGAGATAATATTTACAGAAAAGGCACGTTTTACTGCATTTTTATATCTGTGCAGGAGAACCAGTGCCGCGGCAGCGACATGGCCGAGGCAGGACCTGATGCCGAGGCAGTAGCTGAAAGCCAGGAAGCAAAACTGTAGGCGATTGAAAGATAAAAATCCAAGGGACGTGTCTGGACTTAAAGCCCATGGATCGGAGCTGGCTAGCATGAGGAAAAGCCCAAGACAAGGCCACGCGGGAAAACCCAATTAAACTTGGAAATATTTTAATTATGTAAATGACTTGTTCCCTACTCCAAGTTGTATTCTACTTAGGAAAGGTTTGCCCTAGGTCTAGCCTATATAAAGACCTAGCCACCCAATGTACTAGAGACGGAATACCTAGGGAGAGAGAGCCGAATTCTAACTTGTTTTCTTTCTCTCCATTATGTTCTAAACTTTCTTAGGGATTAGGTGAATGTTGCTTAGTATATGTGAGAGGAGATTGTAGTTTGTATTTGTTTCAATGCAATAAAACTATCAAGGTTTGCTTATCCTTTGTTATTCCTTGTTCTTGCATTCAAGCTTGGGAGAGAAGTTTGTGAGTAATCCATTTATCTAAGCTCGGGAGAGTTAGATTCATGAAAGGGGTAAGTACGGTGTTTCAATCGCGAAATACTAACTCGGCCTAGGGATAGGTTAAGAGATTCAGCGGCTAAAAGAAGTTTGAGATTGGTTGGTGAGTATAATTGGTTCGCGCCGGGAGGTATCATCAAGGACTAGTCATCAACAATACTTCGACTTAGGGATAAGCGGAGTCATTCAAGGACACTTTGCCGAACTTTGGTAAAGTCCACCCATGAGCAAGGGATTGTCGCGGCGGACAGTATTATCGCTGCCAAGGCAGTAATCTGCAGTGCCTGCCGAGGCAGAGATATACGATTGCATTGGGCAGAGACAAGTCAATCAAATCCACAATACAACGCAACTGGATCCTGACCTATCTCTCTCTAATATTCAAATCTCTTTGTTTTATTTAGTTGTTCTATTTTAGTTCCATCACAACCCAAACTACTTGTGTTTTTTGTTTTCTACAAAACAAGAAGACGAAGAAGACATATTGAGTCTACCAATCCCTGTGGAGACGATAATCCGATAAATACTTATCACTTATTACTTTCGATGTGTCCACTTGCACTAAACGCGCACTTTTTACACGCGACAAAATCCATGCAAAGGACATTTGTGCAATTACTCCCTGTAGCGCTCCCATGCCTCGTACATAGGTTCGTCATCTGCCTGTCGAAAAGAAGTGATTTCATTACGAATTCTATCATATAAATTTGTAGGATTAAAACGTGTAATAAAATCTCGGCAGAGTTCACTCCAAGATCCAATAGATCCTGCTGGAATGCTATTTAACCATACTTTTGCCCTATCCCTCAATGAATAGGGGAATAACTTCAATCTCAAGACATCTTCATGGACTCCTTGGATTTTAAAGGAATTGCATATCTCCATGAAGGACTTGAGGTGCTGCCTTGCATCTTCAGTTACAGACCAGTAAACTGTCCAATAGTGTTGAGCATATTGAACATGACAGGTTTCAATTCAAAGTGGGCTGCTTCTATCTCCGGTGTAACGACTCTTGGGTTTAATCCATTTAAATCCTCTTCCAGGAAGTCTCTGACAGTGAGCTGCCGCGACCCAGGTGGCGGCGGAAGACCTCCATTACCGGCAGGTAAGTTTTGTCCTGCCGGGTGATCTGCCATAGCTTCTTGGATTAGTCTCCTCAACCTTTGTCTTGTTCGTTCGATCTCTGGGTCTAATTCGTACAAAGGGTTGGTTGGGTTGGCCCTGGTCATACACCAAGAAAAAAAAAAGTAAAATAAAAATAAAAAGGAACAAGAAAATAAAGAAAACAAAATTTAGTTATCAATCCCCGACAACGGTGCCAAAAACTTGTCGTGTGTCAAAAGTGCACGTTTAGTGCAAGTGGACACATCGCAAGTAATAAGTGATAAGTATTTATCGGATTATCATCTCCACAGGGATTGGTATACTCAATATGTCTTCTTCGTCTTCTTGTTCTGTAGAAAGAAATAAAATAAAACACAAGTGATTTGGATTTGGATTAACTGGAATAAAACAACTAAGTAAAGTAAGGAGATTTGAATATTAGAGAGAGATAGGTCAGGATCAAGTTGCGTTGTATTATGGATTTGATTGACTTGTCTCTGCCCAATGCAATCGTATATCACTGCCTCGGCAGCCCTGCAGATTACTGCCTTGGCAGCGACGATACTATCCGCCGCGACAATCCCTTGCTCATGGGTGGACTTTACCAAAGTTCGGCAAAGTGTCCTTGAATGACTCCGCTTATCCCTAATTCGAAGTACTGTTGATGACTAGTCCTTGATGATACCTCCTGGCGTGAATCAATTATACTCACCAACCAATCTCACACTTCTTTTAGCCGCTGAAACTCTTAACCTATCCCTAGGCCGAGTTAGTATTTCGCGATTAAAACACCGTACTTACCCCTTTCGTGAATCTAACTCTCCCGAGTCTAGATAAATGGATTACTCACAAACTTCTCTCCCGAGCTTGAATGCAAGAACAAGGAATAACAAAGCATAAGCAAACCTTGATAGTTTTATTGCATTGAAACAAAGACAAAGTACAATCTCCTGTCACAAATACTAACAACCTTAACCTAAACCCTAAGAAAGCTTAGAATATAGTTGAGAGAAAGAAAACAAAGAATCTATGAATCGGCTCTCTCTCTAGGTATTCTTCTATCATACATTGGACGGCTAGATCTTTATATAGGCTTGACCTAGGACAAACCTTTCCTAAGTAGAATACAACTTGGAGTAGGGAACAAGTCATGTACATAATTAAACTATTTCCAAGTTTAATTCAACTAAAGGGCTTTCCCGCGTGGCCTTGTCTTGGGCTTTTCCTCATGCTAACCAGCTCTGATCCATGTGCTTTATGTCCAGGAACATCCCTTGGATTTTTCTCTTCCAATCGCCTACAATATTGCTCTCTGGCTCTCAGCTGCTGCCTCGGCATCAGGTCCTGCCTCGGCCATGTTGCTGCCGCGGCACTAGTTCTCCTGCACAGATATAAAAATGCAGTAAAACTTGCCTTTTCTGTAAATATTATCTTCATAAGCACAACTTCTAAATATATCACATTAAGTACATGCATTGGTCCGAGTGGGTGTATATTTGGTGATTAATGCCCATAAAAGGTGTAAAAAGTGATAGTGAGTTGAGAACTTATCACCCCACGCTGAGCAAAGACCTTCCGTCCATCCCCCTGCCTCTGGAAAGGACCTCGACCACGTCCACGTTCTCTACCAGGCATCACAGCGGCCTCAGCACGATCGCCCGACTCACCAGCAAACCTTGGGCAATCACGCTTCTTGTGATCCATCGACCCATAACCTATACATGCACCAGTAGCCCACCAACACTCTCTTGGATGGTGCCTAGAACATAGGTTACAAATTGTGATATCACCTCCACCTCTACCAACCTGCTGTGCACGATCACCGCGTCCAAAATCACCTCGGCGTCGGTCAGCTCTGTATCGGTTATCCCGAAACCTCTTACCTTGCTTACTTTGAGAACCAGCCTCAACGACCCTCTTACCAACATCAGAAGACTTCTTAGCCTCCCTTAGAGTCTCCTCGACATCCTTGGCCCTATTAACCAGCAAATAAAACTCGGTGTACTCAGCAGCTAACAAGTACGTCTTAATCTCGGGATCCAACCCATATCGGAACCTATCACACCTCTTCCGGTCAGTAGGAACCAACTCAGGAGCATAGTGGCTCAACCTAATGAACTGTATCTCATACTCAGCCACGGTCACAGCACCTTGCACCAACGACATAAACTCTCTCTTTCTTGCATCCTCATATTGTGGCCCCAAAAATTTCCGCACAAAAGCGGTCCGAAAATACTCCCAAGTCAAGTTAGCAGCATCTACACTAGCTTTCGTGGTGATCCACCAACAATAAGCATCTCCTTGAAGCAGAGAAACTACACAACCCAGCCTCCTAGTATCCTGACACTCCATCTGATCCAAAATCCTCTCTGTACTAGCCAAACACTCCTTAGCTACACTCGGGTCTGATCCACGGAACTCCACACCGCCCAAACTACGCAGACGCTCTAAAGGTAGACCTGGGGTAACCACAACAGCAGGAGCAGGAGCCGGGATATGCACTCCAGCCACGGCAGCCTGAAACGCACCCTCCATAGCCTGTATAAGCGGTGCAAACTCTCTAAACTGACCTCCCAGAGGAACCGGAGGCACCCCCACGGGTGGAGGAGGAGGAAGCGGCTCTTCCCTAGCAGTCGCCTCACCCTCAGCCTGACCCTCGGTGATCATATTAGCACTAGCACGCGTCTCACGTCTCGGTGGCATATTCCAAAAACTTCATACATTCAATTTAAAACATGATATTAAAACATAATAAACTTACATTCGGGCTAGATCCAAAGGAAACCTGAGAAGCATTTGAAAATGTATTGGCATTGGCAATGTGTAACCATTATCCCTTTTTAACCATCATCACTCAAAGTACAATCATCATGCATAAATATTCAATAAGTTAACAACATAACAAGTTCAATCACACACTTTAGCAAACCTGGCTCTGATACCACCAAATGTAACCCCCTTAGCCCGACCTAGACGGAACCGGCACTAACGGGTTACACGGGGAATATCGAACCAAACCCGCGAAGGTACAATTCGATAAACAACCCTGAAAACCGATATGTTTTTTTTTCTTAACTAGATGCATAATTAAATTCCTATGTGTGTCGAGGTCATGCATAAGGAAAATGCAAACATTCGATTCACAATTGGTCATTCAACTTGCATATAAAACATAAGGACCAAAACGCAAATAACTTTAATTCCTATGATAAACCAGAACTTCAATCTACCAAGGTTCAATTAAACATGCACAGAATACGCACATTAAAATTCAGATCAATCGGGTCATTATAGCATCTTCAATTTCGTGTTTCAGTGTTTAGGGACGTAATTGTAAAGCTCACAAATCATAGGGACTAAAACCAATATTAATTAACCAATATGAAATTAGATTATTTTCATGCAATATGGTGAAATTGCATCTCAAATAGATATCCTTAGAGTCCATATTCATTTACGGATGGATAACCGAACCTACACGAAATTTCAACCCGTGGAACATCATTTTTGGTCAGGGGTATCGGTACCTTTGATACCAGTATCGATACCTTGACGATGGCTAGCCAAATAATCCATTCAAAGGCATGTGGTATCGATACCACCCTGGATGGTATCGATACTCCAGAGTCCAGTGGCATAAATGCATCGGACCATGCTTCGGTACTAGCCCCAAAATAAGCCTTGGGTATCGATACCCTCACCAGAGGTATCGATACCCCCTGTGCAATTAACAAAAGCCGAACATTTTAAAGGAGTTCCATCCACTTAAACACAACCATTAGTCACCCTAAGCTACATGCATGATATCCAATCATAACGAGCAATTTGTTACACCCAAATACCACATCAAAAACCCCAATATCACCTATAGGCATGCTTCCTATGTTGAGATTAAAACAGGAGACATACATGCATGAACATACTTCAAACAATCCAAAAGATTACCACAATCCATCAAACAACAACCAAAGCGATATAAGGTCTTATTACAAGTCATTAACCAAAGCAAAACACACTCTCATAAGGGATAGGTTTACACATTGCCGAGCCCCTATTTATTTGCCAAATCATACCAAAAATGTGAGGTCTCTTCCCCTTGGTCCTCTTGCTCCAAATGCAGCCCCAAAAGTCTCTATTTTTCTGCAAAGATGAAAGGAGAGCTTAAGCAAAACATGCTTAGTGAGGAAGCTCTAAACAAGATCATCAATGCATCATATTAAAACCATATTTAAAAACCATAACTTGTAATGCCTTTCTAAAACCAAGCATGCTTAACAAATCATGTTCATGTTCAAAATACCAAACACATTTCCTTGAGTATGCATGGCATTATCAATTTATTCCATAAATAATGCACAATGTTCCAAATTATTCCATGTATGTATATTGACTTTCTAGTGATCAGTTAATGTGAACCTTAAGTTCACCGAATACACGGATCCATTGATTAGAGACCTTAGTCTCGTCATGAAACAAAGTCACCATTGACATGACACGAAGTCACCATTGACATGACACGAAGTCACCATTATCAAGCTCTACCACGCACGGTTGGACACAAAGTCACCCTTGTTACGTGTAGGCATTTCTTTTTTTCCCTTTATTTCCATAATATTTATAGTGCACTCAATCCTAATGACATATCATTTGTATTCGAATCTAAAGTTAGTGTCACTAAGCCAATATCAATTTCAAATATGCATGTTAATTTGCTGCACATAATGCATCCATAATGTGTTCAACAAATGAACCAAAAGTCAAGCCCAATGGCACCATCATATGTAAGGCAAATAACCATATCATATTCCACTTCATTTTTCATGTTTCCATAAACCATGGATGTCTTTATAAACCATGCATTTCCATCCATTAACACATGCATGCATCACTTCAAAATCATACTTTTGCATTTCCAAAATCTCTCTAAATCATCATCATATATGCCGTTACCGAAAATAGCCGAAACTCACAATAATGCATTAAAATCATTTACTTTACTTACTCTTGAACTATGGAAAGTTTTCACACTATTCCATAGCCCCCAAAACAGAACCGAATCTTTGCGAAACACTTTTAATCCGAAATCACTCACCGACAAGCGAAACAAGTCCTCGCCGATGCTTCGACGGCAACGCAACGCACCAGTCACTTACGGACCTTCTTGCACTTCCTCTACAACATTAAAAAAGAGCATGTTCAACATCATAACATGCTCAAAACAACAGCCACATTAAACCTCCACAAAGCTATCAAAAACCTTGCCGAAAAGACCGAAAACTAAGCCGAAACTTATCCGAAACAACATCAGCCCTTAACCTTATTAATATAACATCTAATTCACCTCAATTATGAACTAAAAACACTTTCAAACCATCCTTATACCTCCAGCAAGAGCAGAACACCTAAAACAGCCGCTAAAATAACCAAAAACCACCTTAAAACACCACCGATTGCATTATTCCGGGATTAATTTGATATTAAATCATTACAAGACTCAATCAATCATTTAATTGACCTAATATCATAATTAAATCACCCTAATTCCAGCACTAATTGAGATCCAAAAAGATTTCACCAAAAACCTCCATAAATTCATAGATCTTGAATTAAAAACACAAAAATTAGAAATCAATTGTTGATGAGCAAGCCAATACTTGGGAACTTCAATAAAGAACCTTAGAAAAAGATTAGAAATCAGAATTTTACCTTTGAGATTAACTCCAACAAAAAGATGAGAAATCCTCTCTTGATTTCCTTGAAAATGGATGTTGATTTTGCAAAATTGATGAGTAGGTTTTGTAGAGAATGAAAAGATGAGTAAAATGAAATAAATCTTGTTGAAATTGAAGAAGAAATCATCAAGTAATTGAAGAAATTTGGAGAAGAATATGGAGAGAAAATGGAGAGAAAATTTGAGAGAAAAGATGAGAAAATGGGAAGTTACAAAAGAAAATGAAAATAAGCTTTTTATTAAAATTAATTAAAACAAATTTGGTGGATAATCTTTAATTAAAAATAAATTGGGTTAATGGACCTCTAAGGATTCTAAGTATGGTTTACTTTCCAATTTAGTCACTAAAAATCTTAATTTCCGAAAATCACCAATTAAATCCCTAAACTTTTCAAAAAATTACAATTTAGTCACTAGTACAAAATTAAGCCTAATTAAAAATCAAATTAAGGCTCAATAATATTCCTTTAACTTTAAAACACCATTTTAATATTTTTAAACCTTTCCAAAAATTACCATTATTTTAATTTTCCCAGAATTAATGAACCGAAGAATTAGATTCGACCCGAATCGAATCCCCCAAACCAACACTCAAACTACTAACCCCAAAACCGGGATGTTACACTATTTTTCTGCAAAGATGAAAAGAGAGCTTAAGCAAGACATGCTTAGTGAGGAAGCTCTAATAAAATCATCAATGCATAAATTAAAATCATTTTAAAAGCCATGCTTGCATCCTTCATGCTCAATTGAATTATGTGGAACCAAATCATGCTCATCAATATAAACAAATCATTTCTTATGTCATGCATATTGATACCAAATTGTTTCATGTTTGCATATTGGCTTTCTAGTGATCACTTATTGTGAACTTTAAGCTCACCGAATACACGGATCCCTTTTTCCATATTTGGAGACGCTTGGTCTCAACATGCATCGGTCGGACACATAGTCACCCCTGTATACATGTTACCCCTACTACGCACGGTCGGACACAAAGTCACCCTTGTTTACGTATGGGTCAACTATATGCACGGTCGGACACAAAGTCACCCTTGTTTACGTGTAGGCATCATCATTATTCTCAATATTTTTATAGTGCACTCAATCCTAATGACATGTCATTTGTATTCGTATCTAAGGTTAGTGTCACTAATCCAATATAATTTCCAATCATGCATGTTAACTTGCTGCTCATAATGCACTCATTAAATGTTCATCATGTGAACCAAAATCATGCTCAACGGCGTAATCAATTATAAGGCAATAACCATATATTGTTCCAATTTATTTTCATGCTTTCATAAGACAAGAATGCCTTTACAAACCATGCATTTTCAGCAATTAACACATGCATGCATTATTTCGAAATCAAAGATATGCTATTTCAAAATCCTATTGAATCATTGTTCATAAAAGCCATTACCGAAAAAGCCGAAATTTAAGGTAATGCATCAACATCATTTAAAATACTTACTCTTGAACTATGGAAAATTTTCACACTATTCCATAGTCCCCAAAACATAACCGAACCATTGCGAAACACTTTTAACACGAAATCACTCACCGACAAGCGAAATAAGCCCTCGTTGACGCTCTGACGGCAACGCCAATGCACCAGCCGCTTACGGACCTTATTGCACTTACTCTACAACATTAAAAACAGAGCATATACACATCATAACATGTTCAAAACAATAGCCACAACAAACCTCTCCAAAACTATCGAAAACCTAGCCGAAAAGACCAAAAACTAAGCCGAAACGCATCCGAAACAATATCAGCCCTTAACCTTATGCATATAACATCTAATACACCTCAATTATGCACTAAAAATACTTCCAAACCATCCTTATACCTCCAGCAAAAGCAGAGAACTTTAAACAGCCCCTAAAACAACCGAAAACCACCTTAAAACACCACTGATTACATTATTTTGGGATTAATTTGTTGTTAAATCATTATAAGACTCAATCAATCATTTAATTGACATAATATCATAAATAAATCATCCTAATTCCAACACTGATTGAGATCTAAAAAGATTTCACAAAAACCTCCATAAAACTCATAGATCTTGAATTGAAAACACAAAATTAAATTTCACTTGTTGATGAGCAAGCCAATACTTGGAAATTTCAATAAAGAACCTTAGAAAAAAGATGAGAAACCAGAATTTTACCTTAGAGATTAGCTCCACCAAAAAGATGAGAAACCCTCTCTTGATTTCCTTAAAAATGGATGTTGATTTTGCAAAATTGATGAGTAGGTTTTGTAGAGAATGAAAAGATGAGTAAAATGAAATAAATCTTGTTGAAAATGAAGAAGAAATCAGCAAGTAATTGAAATTTAGAGAAGAAGATGGAGAGAAAATTTGGGAGAAAAGATGAGAAAATGGGAAGTTACAAAAGAAAATGAAAATAATCTTTTTATTAAAGCTAATTAAAACAAATTTGGTAGATAATCTTTAATTAAAAATAAATTGGGTTAATGGACCTCTGATATGAGCACCAACGACAAGGACCCGGAGGAGTACCCAAGTGGCCCCATCACACGTGAAAGGGCCAAGAAGTTTCAATCAGCCATGGAAAGCTTGTTTACATCAAGCTTTGAACATGGGGAAGTGGAATTCACAAGGGAGAATTACTTTATTTTGCTTATGCATAATTTTGCATGAGAATATAAAGTTTTTTATACATATTAATGCATTGAATAAGTGTGCTGATTATTTAAGCATGCATAGTATTTAAGCATCCTGTTCATTTAGGGAAGTAGTTTATCTAGTCTTTTAAATAAACTATTTCATTCAAGCATGTAGTCATTAATAAAGTTAGTTCATTGATCAAACTAGTTCATTCATTAAACTAGTGCATTAATAAAACTAACCCTTATATTTTTTATGCATTTTTTTAATTAAAATTTAAATAAAGTTTACCTTTATGATAGGTGAATGAAGGGAGATGAACAGTCACACAAAATGTAAGAATAAATGTCATACTGATCTCTATTTTTGAGCTGAATCCGGGAAGATTTGAGTCTTGAAGTCTGTTTAAAGTTTATTCCTCTATCTCTTAGCTTTCCAACGCCTTTTGAATCACCTTAATCCGATATCAGAAGCTTGAGATATGATCGATTTACCGAAGACAGTGTAGGCTGGAATTTTCATTACTGGAATTTTATACAAGGATGATTTGGATGAGTTTGAGCCAAGGAAGAGTCCCTTCATATTCATCCAAGATACAATTCATTGAAGGTCTTCTTTATTCACATATTCAAGTCAATTCAAAGCTGATTTTTATTCGTACAAATGAATGATATCATTATGCAAATAATCAAGGCATTCAAGTCTTTTCTTCATCATCTTTGGAGGCTATTTGTATTCTACATGAACACAAGCAATGAAGGCCCTCTTAATGCATAATATTATGACATTCAAGAAGGTTAATTATCTTGAGAATCAGCATAGAATTTGAAGAGACATTTCCCTTTTTGCTACCAAAGTGTCTACATACATCAAGTGTTCATTTTCACTCTTTTTTTTTCTCCATGAAAGAGCAAGACAAAGTAGTTCAAGAGTCCTTCCACCATTTTGACGAAATTATATATATATTAAGCCTAAATTAAGTCCAAATTCATCACTAATGCCTTGAACATTCACCCACTTAAAGATAGAAGAGAGAACAAAGCATTCATTAGCATTCATCACCATAAAGATGAAGCCTTCATCTCTTGTTGTAAGACTCTTCATATGATTCCTATGAACACTATAAATAGGAACATTTCCTTCATATGTATGACACCACTTTAGATATAAGAAAACTCTTTTGAAAGGTTGCTTTCAGCTTTGTTCTTGCGAGAACTCTATCGGCTTCAAGTAAAGCTTGTAGTCTTCATCCATTTTATCTTATTATCGCGTTGGTTCCTAGCTCCTTATAGCTAGTGGGTCACGTGCCACACTTTTACCACATTGAATCCATCATATTATATTGTTGGTTCCTAGTCCATATAGCTAGTGGGTCACAATCCTAACACATACAACCACAGTTCCTCTTTTGAAAGGTAATTGATTCTTATTGTGACTTATGTGGAGGTAACCACAGTTCCTCTGATTGTATGAATCAAGAAAACGGTATGTATGTTGGGAACTTCAACCGAAACAACATTATATCCAACACATACAACCCCTCATGGAAGAGGCATCCAATCTTATCATGGAGCAACCCTAACAATGCCTTAAACGCAACCACCCAACCAGCAGGATTCCAGCAACCAATGTAACCTCTGCCGCCGCCGTAGGTCCAGCAGTCAATGCCGCAGCAGCAAATGCAGCAGCAACCGGTAAGTTCATTGGAGAACACTCTTAAAGCCTTTATGATGAAAACTGAGTCATACATGGCAGAGAACAGTAATTTCATCAAGAGGACAGATGCCTTCATGAATAGAACTGAGATGAGGTTGCAGAATCAAGAAGCGGCCATTAAAACGCTAGAAACTCAGGTTGGGCAGTTTGCTCAAAACATAAACACTCGACCACAAGGAGGACTACCTAGCAATACTGAAGTTGCTAAGGTAATGGGCCATGAATAGTGCAAAGCAATCACTACTAGGAGTGGTCTACAGCTGAAGGAAAAGATCCCAGAGAGCCAAATTCAATCAGCGGATCCAGCAAAAGAAGAGGCTGAGCAAACTGATTCTGATAACACTGCCCCGGCAGAAAGCACTGCAGCTCCTGAACAGCCTGCCGAGACAGTAACAACCCCAGTGGTGCCAGGTATTAAATTCCAAACTAATGAAACCCTAGATGAGATGAGACCACCACCACCTTTCCCACAAAGGTTGAAAAAGCAAAAACAGGACCAACAATTCAAGAAATTCCTTGATATTTTAAAGCAAGTCCACATTAACATACCATTCGTAGAGGCAATTGAACAAATGCCTAATTATGCCAAGTTCTTAAAGGATATGGTGTCAAAGAGGAAACGAATAGGTGAGTTCGAAACAGTGGCTGCTACCGAGGGATGCATGGCAATGCTACACAATCGCATGCCACCAAAACTAAAGGATCCTGGTTGCTTTATCATACCTTGTGCGATAGGTAAAAATTATGAAGGTAAGGCACTATGCGACCTTGGAGCAAGCATCAATTTAATGCCCAAATCTGTCTTCCAAAAGCTTGGAATAGGAAGGGCAAAACCTACAATAGTTATGCTCCAACTAGCGGATCGAGGACATACTGGTAAGAGTCGATAAGTTTATTGCAACTGGACGTACCCTAATTGATGTGAAAAAAGGAGAATTGACAATGAGAATTAATGATCAAGAAGTCAAACTAAATGTGTTTCAATTGATGAAAAGGCATGATGAGCTGGAAGAAGAATGTCAGATGCTGCATGAAACAGATGAAGATCATATAATACCTTGTCTCAGCAATAAATGCCTCGGCAGTGATCTTCATGACACTTCAGAGGTATGCCTCGGCAGTGATACGGATGATTGCTACAGCAATACTTTGAACAGTGTTGAAACAACAGAGAAGGACGAAGCTAACTAGACAGCACATCTTCCAAGTAAGTACTTCGAACCATTAGACTATACAGGTAAGAATGAACAATCTGTAAGTAAAGAACCATTAGTCATAGAATTAAAACCCTTACCGGAAAAATTAAAATATGCTTATTTGAGAAACAACCACACGATGCCTGTAATTATTTCTTCTAAGTTGCTGCCAGAACAGGAACAAACACTAATAGCAATGTTGCGGCAGCACAAAAAGGCAATAGGGTGGTCAATCGATGATTTAAAGGGAATAAGCCCAACGGTATGCATGCATAAAATTCTTTTAGAATAAGACCATAATCCCACTGTTGAAGCTCAGAGGAGACTTAACCACGCTATGAAGGAGGTAGTACGTAAGGAAATAATCAAGTGGCTTGATGCAGGAATTATCTATCCCATCTCTGACAGTGCATGGGTAAGCCCGGTACAATGTGTACCTAAGAAAGGTGGTATGACTGTCATAACCAACGAGAACAACGAACTAATCCCAATCAGGATTGTGACCGGTTGGAGGGTTTGTATGGATTATCGCAAGTTGAATAAGGCAACGAAGAAGGATCACTTCCCTTTACCCTTTATTGATGAAATGCTTGATAGACTTGCTGGTAAACCTTATTACTGCTTTCTTGATGGTTATTCAGGATACAATCAAATTGCCATTGATCCAGAAGACCAGGCAAAAACTACTTTCACTTGTCCATATGGAACTTATGCATTTAGAAGGATGTCGTTCGGCCTTTGCAATGCCCCGACAACCTTCTAGAGATGCATGATGGCGATTTTTTCTGACATGATAGAGGACTTCCTAGAGATATTCATGGACAACCTTCTAGAGATGCATGATAGCTTTGACAGAAAAAGAATTACTAGCAGTAGTATTTGCTTTTGACAAATTTCGATCATATCTTATCGGAACAAAGGTCACTGTCCACACTGATCATTCGGCAATTAAATACCTCTTCTCAAAAAAGGATGCCAAGCCTAGACTGATTAGATGGATCCTTCTTCTACAAGAATTTGATGTTGAAATCAAAGATCGCAAAGGTACAGAAAACCAAGTGGCCGATCATCTTTCTAGACTGGAGAACAAAGACAATACCCACTCACTTGAAGAAATACAAGATGAATTCCCAGATGAACAAATATTGCAAATTGTTACAACTACAAGGGATACTACCGAGACAGAGGCCACAACAATATACAACCGCGTTGTCGCGGTATTGTCTGAATACATCTCCGCAACTTTGACAGAAGACATTGCTGCAGTAACATCCACTCCCTGGTATGTCGATCTTGTTAATTATTTAGTTAGTGGTATCATCCCTTATAACCTTAACCATAACTAAAAGAAGAGGTTTCATCATAATGCAAAGCATTATTTCTGGGACGACCCTCTTCTGTTTAAACATTGTGCAGACTAGGTTATAAGAAGATGTGTACCAGAAGAAGAATAGAAACCAGTACTCCAGCACTGTCATGATTCACCTTGCGGTGGGCATTTTGGAGGAAACAGAACAGCAACAAAGGTACTGCAATCTGGCCTCTACTGGCCCACACTTTACAAAGATGCCCACGACTATTACAAGAACTGTGACCGATGCCAACGCACGGGCAATATTTCAAGACGACATGAGATGCCATTATAACCCATATTGGAAGTAAAACTGTTTGATGTTTGGGGAATAGATTTCATGGGACCTTTCTCATCATCCCAAGGAAATTTTTACATCTTAGTAGGAGTGGATTATGTATCAAAGTGGGTCGAAGCAATCGCCACACCTCACAATGATTCCAAGACAGTTCAAAATTTTCTCAAGAAAAATATTTTTTCAAGATTTGGAATCCCTAGAGCGATAATAAGTGACGAAGGTAAACACTTTGATAACAGACTCATTGTCGCGGCACTAAAGAAACTCGGCATCACCCACAAGCTCGCTACGACATATCATCCACAGACAAATGGGCAAGCTGAAATATCCAACAAGGAATTAAAACAGATCCTTGAAAAGGTGGTAAATCCATCTAGAAAGGATTGGTCTTATCATCTCGATGATGCTTTATGGGTCTACAGAACAACATTCAAAACCTCATTAGGAACATCTCCAGATAAGCTTGTATTCGGGAAAGCTTGTCACTTGCCTGTAGAAATCGAGCATAAAGCATATTGGGCAGTAAAGAACTTAAATATGGATTGGGAAAAAACCAGACAGAAAAGACTGCTAGACCTCAATGAGATAGAAGAGTTCCGAACAACAGCCTATGAGAATGCCAAGATCTACAAAGAGAAAACGAAAAGATGGCACGACCGTAGGTTACTGCCGAGGCAGTTCCTGCCGGGGCAGAACGTTCTCCTTTTCAACTCCAGGCTTAGACTGTTTCCAGGAAAACTCAAATCCAGATGGTCAAGTCCATTTGAAGTCGTTCGAGTTTTCCCACATGGAGCCGTAACGATCAAATCACCAAAGGATGGCCATGAATTCAAAGTGAATGTCCAACGCTTGAAGCACTATTCTGGGCCATGAACGTTCTCCTTCGCACGCCCCCTATGGAGAATTAATGCCGCGACCTTCTATTCTTTCTTTTCTGCAATTTCTAGGAATAGTTTTAATTTCTCTTTTATTTTAGGACATTTAATATTTACTTGTTGATTTTCTTTTGTTTTAGCACAGAGAAAAAATGGAGGCCCCAATGCAATGGACACCACCCACAAGAGTCCAACCGTCCCGGCAAGCAAAAGCTCAACGATCGCCCTCACCAAGAACAAAGCAATCGGCAGTAAGGCCAAGGAGAAAATTTGTTACAAGCAGCTCTTCGGAGTCACTTTAATTTTTTTTCTTTCCATAATTCAATATAAATTGCTGTTTACTGTCTTTATATGCTGCTTATTCTATTCATATTTTGTTGCCTGCTATTTTCTTCAAATATAAAGCATTGAGGACAATGTTTGGTTTGAGTTTGGGGGTACAGATTCACTGCCAAGGCAGCAATCTACTGCCGAGGCCTTGCCAAAAAAGGGAGTATTCTAGTGATTTTTTTTAATTTTTATGCTCCCCACCTTACTTGAATTAACTTCCTACACTGTTGCACTGCTTATCATCAGTATTGCCTTAGTTTATTCTTTAAGGCTATAGAAATCTTTCTCCTTACCATGATTAGGTCCTGTTAAGAAGGTTTAACCTTAGGATACTTAAGCATGAAAACTTAGAAGCTCACTATAGGAAGAAATCTAAACACTTTTGGGACTTGTTGGATTATAGGAATTCTTTTAATGAACTTAGGTGATAAAGACTTAGATTTTTGGAAAGTAACTAGAGGTGCCTATCACCGGCTCTAGAAAGTTCTCTTCTTCATGCTAGAGGTGCCCGAAATTGGCTCTAGTATGCTTTAAGGAATAGCAAAAAGAAAGAAGGAATTAGTGAAGAGAAAAATACAATCCTTGAGGTGCCTGAAATTGGCTCAAGAATTGGTTGTTTAGAAAAGAAGAGAACACTTAACCAAATTCTACTTGTCTTGAACTTAGAGTTTGTCTAAGAAAGCCTTTAATCAAACTTGTCCACAAAAACGCACACACTCACCAATTCTTATAGTTTGTTTCTAGGTAAACCCTTGGGTAGCCGAAAGGTTAAGACTAAAGAATAGGCTTAGCTATGGTGGGGAGAATAGATGGAAATGTAAGACCAAGAGAAAGTAGAGTTTGGAAAATTGATGGTTTGCATTGCTTGAGGACAAGCAATAGTTCGAGTTTGGGGGTGTGATAAGTGCTCAACTCACTATCACTTTTTACACCTTTTATGGGCATTAATCACCGAATTTACACCCGCTCGGACCAATGCATGTACTTAATGTGATATATTTAGAAGTTAAGCACATAGAGATAATATCTACAGAAAAGGCACGTTTTACTGCATTTTTATATCTGTGCAAGAGAACCAGTGCCGCGGCAGCGACAAGGCCGAGGCAGGACCTGATGCCGAGGCAACAGCTGAGAGCCAGGAAGCAAGACTGTAGGCGATTGGAAGATAAAAATCCAAGGGACTTATCTGGACATAAAGCCCATGGATCGGAGCTGGCTAGCATGAGGAAAAGCCCAAGACAAAGCCACGCGGGAAAGCCCCCTTAGCTGAATTAAACTTGGAAATATTTTAATTATGTACATGACTTGTTCCCTACTCCAAGTTGTATTCTACTTAGGAAAGGTTTGCCCTAGGTCTAGCCTATATAAAGACCTAGCCGTCCAATGTATTACACACGAACACCTAGAGAGAGAGAGTCGATTCATAAACTTGTTTTCTTTCTCTCAACTATGTTCTAAGCTTTCTTAGGGTTTAGGTGAAGGTTGTTTAGTATATGTGAGAGGAGATTGTACTTTGTCTTTGTTTCACTGCAATAAGATTATCAAGGTTTGCTTATACTTTGTTATTCATTGTTCTTGCATTCAAGCTCGGGAGAGAAGTTTGTGAGTAATCCATTTATCTAAGCTTGGGAGAGTTAGATTCACGAAAGAGGTAAGTACGGTGTTTCAATCGCGAAATACTAACTCGGCCTAGGGATAGGTTAAGAGTTTCAGCGGCTAAAAGAAGTGTGAAATTGGTTGGTGAGTATAATTGGTTCACGCCGGGAGGTATCATCAAGGACTAGTCATCAACAATACTTCGACTTAGGGATAATCGGAGTCATTCAAGGACGTTTTTCCGAACTTTGGTAAAGTCCACCCACGAGCAAGGGATTACCACGGCGGACAGTATCGTCGCTGCCAAGGCAGTAATCTGTAGTGCTGCCGAGGCAGTGAAATACAATTGCATTGGGCAGAGACAAGTCAATCAAATCCACAATACAACGCAACTGGATCCTGACCTATCTCTCTCTACTATTCAATTCTCCTTACTTTTACTTAGTTGTTTTATTTTAGTTCCATCACAACCCAAACTACTTGTGTTTTTATTTCTTTCTACAGAACAAGAAGACAAAGAAGACATATTGAGTCTACCAATCCCCGTGGAGACGATAATCCGATAAATACTTATCACTTATTACTTTCGATGTGTTCACTTGCACTAAACACGCACTTTTGACACGCGACAACATTCCACCATTCCAAGGCAAAACAGATCCCAAGGCTTATCTATCTTGGGAAAAGAAAATCGAGCACATCTTCGAGTGCCATAATTAATCCAAGCGTAAGAAGATAAAATTAACCGCCATTGAATTCATAGATTATGCATTAATTTGGTGGGATCAATTGATCTCAAGTAGGAGGTGTAATGGAGAGAGACCCATCTCAACATGGAACGAAATGAAGGCAGTGATGAGGAGGCGTTTCATTCCATCTCACTATCATCGAGAGTTGTTCAATCGACTCCAAAACCTTACACAAGGTAACTGGACTGTTGAAGACTACCACAAAGAGATGAAAGTGGCTATGATTCATGCCAATATAGAAGAGGACCGAGAAGCGACCATGGCAAGGTTTCTAGTGGGACTTGATCCAAATATTGCAAATGTAGTCGAATTACAACATTATGTGGAGATGGAAGACATGGTGCACATGGCCATAAAAGTGGAGAAGCAACTCAAAATGAAGGGTGTCACACGATCCTATGGGGGAGCAACACAAGGATGGGAGAAAAGTTCATACAAACGAAGTCCTTTAATTCCTTCCCTTGAAAAAGGAGGACCACCAAAAGGAAGCAAGCCCATTGTTGAATCTAGCAAGGGTAAGGCTTTAAACATTCCAAATCGTTCTCGAGACATAAAATGCTTCAAATGTTTGGGGCGAGGGCATATTGCAAACCAATGTCCAAACCGCAATACCATGCTTCTTCGTGATGATGGAGAAGTTGAATCAGAATATGAGGAGGAAGATGATGTTGTTTCTATATTAGAAGATGATGATGATGAATTGGATCATGCAGCAGAAGGAGAGGCCCTCATTATCAAAAGGAGCCTAAGCATGCAATCCAATGAAGGAGGCGAACAACGTAAGAATATCTTCCACACTCTTTGCCACATCGGAGGAAAGGTATGCTTTGTCATTATAGATGGCGGTTGTACTAATGTTGCTAGTACTCTTATGGAAGAAAAGCTTGGATTAACAACAACAAAGCATCCACGTCCCTATAAATTACAGTGGCTTAATGATGGAGGAAAACTCAAGGTTACCAAGCAAGTTCTTATTGCATTTTCAATAGGAAGATACAAAGACGAGATCTTTTCTGATGTTGTTCCAATGCACGCTATTCATTTATTGCTTGGAAGACCATGGCAATTTGATAGAAGTGTCATAGATTATGGATATACCAACCGATATACGTTCACCCATGAAGCAAGAAAGATTACCTTAACCCCTCTTTCTCCTAAACAAATCCTTAAAGACCAAATCCATTTGAGAGAAAGTATTGAAAAAGCCAAAGAGAGAGAGACTAAAGTGGAGGTAAAAGCAAAAGAAAGTGAGCAAAGTGAGAAAAAAAAGATGAGTGTATTTACTGAAGAAAGGGAGTTGCAAAAGTGTTTGTTGTCCGGAAAGGAATTACTTGTACTGCCCACACTTTACCTTCTTCTATTGTTTCTTTATTGCAGGATTTTGATGATTTATTTCCGGAGGAAATACCAAGTGGGTTGCCACCAATTCGTGGCATTGAGCATCAAATTGACTTCGTTCCTACTGCCGTCATTCCAAATCGACCAACATATCGAAGCAATCCCGAGGAAACAAAGGAGTTGCAAAGGCAAGTAACCGAGTTGATGGAAAAAGGATACGTGAGGGAAAGTCTTAGCCCATGTGTTGTTCCGGTGTTACTTGTACCAAAGAAGGACGGAACTTGGCGCATGTGTGTGGATTGTCGAGCAGTAAACAAGATTATGGTAAAGTATCGTCACCCTATTCCTGATTTGGATGACATGTTAGACGAGCTTAGTGGCTCTAACCTATTTTCTAAGATTGATATTAAGAGTGGTTACCACCAAATAAGGATGCGGGATGGTGATGAATGGAAAACAACGTTTAAAACAAAGAAAGGACTCTACGAGTGGTTGGTTATGCCATTTGGCCTGACTAACGCACCTAGCACATTCATGAGGTTAATGAACCATGTTCTTAGGCCATTCTTGGGTAAGTTTTGCGTTGTTTACTTTGATGACATTTTAATCTATAGTAAATCAATGGAAGAGCATGTTGAACACTTGAGGCCAGTTTTATTGGTTTTAAGAAAAGAAAAGTTGTTTGCCAACTTACAAAAGTGCAAATTTTGTACTAATAAAGTTATTTTCCTTGGTTTTGTTGTGAGTTCTGAGGGTTTGGAGGTTGATAAAGAGAAGGTTAAAGCCATAGAAAAGTGGCCACGTCCAACAAGCATTTCGCAGGTGAGGAGCTTTCATGGACTCGCAAGTTTTTATCGACGATTCGTTCCCAACTTCAACACTATTGTCGCCCCATTAACTAGTGTCATCAAGAAGAATGCTAGCTTTTTCTAGGGAGAAGCTCAAGAAAATTCTTTTAATGACATTAAAAGTTGTTTAATTCATGCCCCTTTACTTACCTTACCTGATTTTAACAAAACTTTTAAAATCGAATGTGATGCATCAGGTGTAGGAATTGGAGCAGTGTTGTCTGAAGGTGGACGTCCTATAGCTTATTTTAGTGAGAAATTGAGTGGAGCTACACTTAATTATCCAACCTACGACAAGGAGATGTATGCTCTTGTTCGGGTGATGGAAACGTGGGAACACTACTTATGGCCAAAGGAGTTCATTAGTCACATCGATCATGAAGCCTTAAAGCATATTAGGGGGCAACATAAACTCAATAAAAGGCATGCTAAATGGGTAGAGTTTCTTGAAACATTCCCATATGTGATCAAATATAAGAAAGGTAAGGAGAATATAGTTGCCGATGCATTGTCGCGAAGGTATGTTCTTTTAAACTCCTTAGAATCTAAGTTGTTGGGTTTTGTTTTCATTAAAGACTTATATGTTTCTGATTTTGATTTTGGAGAAATTTACAAAGGTTGTGAGAAAGGGACATTTAAAACCTATTACAGGGATGATGGGTTCCTATTCAAAGAAGGTAAATTATGCATTCCACAAGGTTCGACACGTGAGCTACTTATCAAGGAAGCTCATGGAGGGGGCTTTATGGGATATTTTGGCATAGCAAAGACATTAGCCATACTTCAAGAACATTTATATTGGCCCAAGATGAAACGTGATGTAGAGAGGTTATGTGAGCGTTGCATCACTTGCAAGAAGGACAAGTCAAAAGTTATGCCACATGGACTATACACACCACTACCCATTCCGGAAGCACCTTGGATGGACATATCAATGGACTTTGTGCTAGGGTTACCACGCACAAAGAACAACAAAGACTCTATCTTTGTAGTGGTGGATCGATTTTCGAAAATGGCTCACTTTATTCCTTGTAATAAAACTAATGATGCTTCACATGTTGCTAATTTGTTTTTCAGGGAAATCTTAAGGCTACATGGTGTGCCAAGGACAATTGTCAGCGATTGAGATGTGAAATTCATAAGTCACTTTTGGAGAGCTCTATGGGGAAAGATAGGAACTAAGCTACTATTTTCCACCACATGTCACCCTCAAACGGATGGACAAACTGAAGTGGTGAATCGAGTGCTATCCATGTTGCTTAGGACCATTATTTGGAAGAACTTAAAGACATGGGAAGAGAGCTTACCACATGTGGAGTTCGCATATAATCGATCAGTCCATACTACTATAGGGCATACACCTTTTGAAGTTGTGTATGGATTTAATCCATTAACACCAATGGACTTGCTACCATTACCCACTGAACAAATTATGAACAAAGATGGATTTAACAAAGCAGAATATGTTAAGAAACTCCATCAACAAGTGCGGGAAAATATTGAAAAGCGAACCCTCAAACGGATGGACAAACTGAAGTGATGAATCGAGTGCTATCCATGTTGCTTAGGACCATTATTTGGAAGAACTTAAAGACATGGGAAGAGAGCTTACCACATGTGGAGTTCGCATATAATCGATCAGTCCATACTACTACATGACATACACCTTTTGAAGTTGTGTATGGATTTAATCCATTAACACCAATGGACTTGCTACCATTACCCACTGAACAAATTATGAACAAAGATGGATTTAACAAAGCAGAATATGTTAAGAAACTCCATCAACAAGTGTGGGAAAATATTGAAAAGCGAACCAAATAATATGTGCAACATGAGAACAAAGGACGAAAAAGAATTATTTTTGAGCTGGGAGATTGGGTATGGTTACACATGAGAAAAGAAAGGTTTCCAGAACAAATAAAGTCTAAATTGATGCCTCGAGGAGATGGACCATTTCAATTTGTTAAGAGGATCAATGAAAATGCTTATCAATTAGACCTCCCAGGTGAGTTTAATGTTAGTGCAACCTTTAATGTTGCTGATTTATCTCCTTATGATGCAGATGACGATTTGGGGACAAATCGCTTTAAAGAGGGAGGGACTGATATGAGCACCAGCGACAAGGACCTGGAGGAGTACCCAAGTGGCCCCATCACACGTGAAAGGGCCAAGAAGTTTCAATCAGCCATGGAAAGCTTGTTCACATCAAGCTTTGAACATGGGGTAGTGGAATTCACAAGGGAGAATTACTTTATTTTGCTTATGCATAATTTTGCATGAGAATATAAAGTTTTTTATACATATTAATGCATTGAATAAGTGTGCTGATTGATAAGTGCTCAACACACTATCACTTTCTACTCCTTTTATCGGCATTTATCACCAAATATTCACCCACTTGAACCAATGCATATGCTTAATGTGATATATTTAGAAGTTATACTTAAATAGATACTATTTATAGAAAAAGGCACGTTTTACTGCGTTTTCATATCTGTGCAGGAGAACCATTACCGCGGCAGAGACAAGGCCGAGGCAGGACCTGATGCCGAGGCAGCAGCAGGAAGACAGGAAGCAAAGTGATAGGCGATGGAAAGACAAAAATCCAAGGAACGTGTCTGGACTTGAAGCCCATTGATCGGAGCTGGCTAGCACAAGGAAGAGCCCAAAGGAAGACCACGCGGGAAAGCCCCTTAGCCGAATTCAAACTTGGAAATATATTATTATTATGTACTTGACTTGTTCCCTACTCCAAGTTGTATTCTACTTAGAAAGGTTTGCCCTAGGTCTAGCCTATATAAAGACCTAGCCACCCAATGTAATAGATATCGAAATACCTAGGGAGAGCCGACTTCTACTCTTGTTTCTTTCCTCTCCATCATGTTCTAAAACCTTCATAGGGTTTAGGTGAAGGTTGTGGAGTATTTGTGAGAGGAGATTGTACTTTATCTTTCATTCAATGCAATAAAGATTATCAAGGTTTGCTTATCCTTTGTTATTTGTTGTTCTTGCATTCAAGCCCGGGAGGGAAGTTTGTAAGTGATCCATTTATCTAAGCTCGGGAAGGCTAGATTCACGAAAGGGGTAAGTACGGTGTTTCAATCGCGAAATACTAACTCGGCCTAGGGATAGGTTAAGAGTTTCAGCGGCTAAAAGAAGTGTGAGATTGGTTGGTGAGTATAATTGGTTCACGCCGGGAGGTATCATCAAGGACTAGTCATCAACAACACTCTGACTTAGGGATAAGCGGAGTCATTTAAAGACACTTTGCCGAACTTTGGTAAAGTCTGCCCACGAGCAAGGGATTGCCGCGGCGGATAGCATTATCGCTGCCCAGGCAGTAAACTGCAGTGCTGCCGAGGCAGAGATATGCGATTGCATTGGATAAAGACAAGTCAATCAAGTCCACAATACAATACAACTGGATCCTGGCCCATCTTTCTCTCTGATATTTCGACCCTTTTATTTTTATTCAATTATTTTAGTTTAATAAATCACACCCATTCACTTGTGTTTTTATTTTTCTACAGAGCAAGAAGATAAAGAAAGCATATTAAGTATACCGGTCCCTGAGGAGACGATAACTCGATAAATACTAGTGATCCGATTAGTTTACTACTAATCGTTAGGATAAATGGATACTCGCATGAAGACATAAATGTTGATTCATGCCATGTATGAGACTAAACCGTCACCATACCACATATGAGGGTTACTCAAACCACGCATGAGTTTATCTCATTCACACGAATGGAATCAAATCCAAACATGTTTTCCACCTTAATTTCCAGGATAAGCTACGCTTAAATGTAATACAAAACATATATCATAATACAAACAATAACACTAATGCATAGCTAAGGAATTTACACACGCATAGGAATTTTTATAAATAAATAGTGCACTAACATCCTATCGATCGATCGACTTATTCCTATAACATTATCTCAATATCAAACTGAAAATAATATGAATGCTCAAGTTTTCATATAAAAAATAGTATGTAAAACATTAGTATCCCAATTTCTCATGCTTACTCGCAGAAACGATAAAACCTCTTTTTAGCTTAGTTCAAAAACAAAACATGGGATCATTTAAAATCAAATTAAAAACATTAGCGAGAGCATTCTAACACGTACATAACTACATATGTACTACTAAAATCCAAGAGTGTCAAAAACATAGTAAAATGAGCATATTATGGGAAAATCGATTTATGAGAGCAAATGTAAAACTTACTCTGGAGTATAGGGAGGTTTTTCAGACCTTCCACACACTCCCAGCACTTTGAAAACAAAGTTAAAATACTGTCGAAGCAGCCCACTCTCAAATCTACTCATCGATAACCAAAACTTATCTGACAAGTCACCGAAACTTTACTTGATCACTTCAAACGACATTGCCTACTTCTTGTCCAGTTTCAAGCATCAAAAACTATGGATTTAGTGATCCTAATCGCACTTAATAAATCCCAAGTCGGACAACCCCTTAAACCTATCAAAACCTTAACCAAAAACTTTCTGAAACCAACCAAACTTCTCGTAAAACTTTAGTTCGAGATTAGGAATTTTAAAAACACTTTATAAAAATCTTAAAACATTTAAAATCATCCTTTTAGGATCCAAAAACAGTGAGAAAAAACCCTTGAACGAAAATCATGATTTTTGACCCCAAAACTGATTTTTCTAAAAAAAGAATTAAAGACGTTTTTATGAAGCCAATAACTTGGTAATTTCAGTAAAGAACTTTAAATTTCTAGAGGGTTGATGAAATCTCACCTCTAAAATTGATCCAATTGCTTTCCGGGTTTTAAAACGTGAAAACGATGAGAAAACTAGAATTTTAAAGAGGAAAAAATTATAATAATTATTCAAATCGAATTAGATGAAAATGAAAAGGTTTTTACCTTAAAAGTTGTTTGAAATCTTGCCTCCAATGAGAGAAAACAAAAATAATAAAAATAGGTTAGGTTTATAGTTTTTAAATAGGTTTTTAGAGTTTAAAATCAAGTAAAACTAGTTATTTGAGTAAAAATAAAATTCTTGGATTTAATTAATTAAAATTTAGAAATCCTAGACTAGTCAGGATTATAATTGGATTAAATCCCCTTAAAGATTCAAAGTTTTGGCTTGATTTATAAAATGATCTTCAAATTTTCATTTTTTATAAAATAGTCACTAATTTCAAAATCTTAGGGTTTCAAGGGTCAATTTTCAAAATTGGTTTGACCAAATTCAAATATATATTAAAAAAATAATTTTAGAAAATTTTTCCATATTTTATTTTGACCAAAAATCAATTTTTAAGAATTTAATCATGAACTAAGCTTAACCGGTTAAATCAGCCCACTAACTTCTAGGCCTAATTTTGGGCGTTACAACTCTCCCCCACTTTAGAAATTTCGTCCTCAAAATTTTTGCAGTGAAATGAGTTAGAGCAACTACTCCTTCTTAACTTCCTTTTACACCCACCTGACCTTCCAACACTATGATGCCCCTTAGCACACTCTAACATACATAACTAACTATCCCAACCTATTCCCACACACCTATCAACAACCCAAACCTTTTTACCAAGTTGTACTCAAGACAACAAAACATAACAACTTTCACCAACAGAATCCGCTTTCAAACTCCTGACACAACTTCTTACTTCCTATCGCATAACAAAAGACTTCAACTCCTTTTCCGATATAAGTCCTATTTCTAACCACCTACTAGAAAATTCTCCCACTTATTGCACAATGGCTCGGTACCAACAAGAGTATATTTCAAACACCTCCATATACCTATACTTTCTTCCAAAAATGGCTAACATTAGCACAACTTCTATTTTCACGAGGGAAATATTCGTAGATATGGACAAGTATGCATGATTTCCTGTATGTCACCCTAGATTCCTCATGCAGTTGCATGCAAATGCAATCTAATTTCATGCCCAAGAATGCATGCATGTCCTAAGATGTCTAATGTATATGTGCAAGCGCTTTTATACCATGCATGATTATTTTCCATACTCACAAACAACATCCTCAAATCTAAAACTTCAAGTTACTACTTCAAACCTTTTCTAGACCTCAACATTCAAAACCCAAGAAGCCTGATACTCAAGGGAAACACATCCTCACCATAACCCGAACGTTTCCAGCATGTTCGATTTACTTTACACAAAAGCATTCTAAAATCTCAAAGCCATTCTCAGAGATGTATTTACCTACTACTCACTAGCACAAAAGATTCTTAGATTAAAACTGATTCAAAACCAATCTTCACTTAAAGACGATCGAGGGCTCAGTTGACTCAAGATCGGATATCACAACACCAAAAAGAAACCATGAGACAAACTTGCCAATACCTTCAAATCTTCACAACTCTTCTATTACCAAGTCTTAGCTCTCTTTTCGGTCCAATAATACTATTATTTATATGTAATAAAAACAAGGTTTAAAACCATGTGAGTCATCTAGAAGCAAGGTGCCATTTAGTCCAAGTTTAGAAAAAAAATAAACCTAAAAGTAGTGGAGCAATGGAGACCTATGTATAACATGCTTCAAACTTAGCTACAATTAATCAATCATCGTGTATATAACATATCAACATGTATAGCAATCATCGTGCAATATCAACAAACATAATAAAAAATCATCGTGCATATAACATATTACTATGTATAGCAATCACCGTGCAATATCAACAAACTATAGTAAACAATCGTCGTGCATATAACATATCAGTATGTATAACAAAATAAAACAAAATATCATAGAAGGATTCATAAACCTAGGCTCCGATACCAACAAATGTAATCCTCTGGACTAGGTCTAGATGTCACTCGACTCGAACGAGCTACACAGGAAATACTGAGGCTAGTCTTGAGACTCGCCCCGATAAACAACCCTAAAAAATTTTCTTCATATTTTCTAAATGCATTAGTTAGATCATACGTGTTCATGCAAGGACCAAGTTCATACGCAGCGAAAATTAATTAGAAACTAGTCCTTATTAAACCGAATAAGTTTTAGGGACCTAATAGTAAATTTATAGAAAGTTGCACTCTAATTGTGAAATTAAAGTTACCAATATTTAATTAAGTATATTTCATGCTTGCACGTGAATTTTCAGCCTAAAATAATATTTACAAGTCATTTAATTGGTTCCCCAAAATTTAGTGACAAAAATGTAAGTTTTCGAAGTTATATTTCAGCCTTTAACAACTTTACCTAATAGGGGTTTCAAAACACCCCTCCCTATATCGATAATGTAGTAGACGACAAAGGGGTATCGATACAGGTATTTGTTAGATTATGCCCAAAGACCAATCATATGATGATTGTAAGGATACTTTTATTTACCATTTTTTTTGAATAAAGGCATTATCATTGTTGTTTTCAGATATATGTGTAAATGACATAAACTGAGAAACAATAAGGTCCATATAATAATAGAAATATTATTATTAAAAGATCCTTAGTCAAGTATTATTATGGGTATGGACAATAATAATACGTTTAAGACTAACAAGTTATTAATTGATGACAATGAATTGTCATTGACATAGAGATGTCAGAATTAATACATGAATATATTAATAGAGAATAATATATTAGATTGACATGAATATATTAATAGAGAATAATATATTAGATTGACCCGCTGTGAGCATATGTCTTGGATTATTATGTGACGGTCACGATATTGCTCATTGTGACAACTATATGTATGATCCTTAGACTTGAGATTATTACTATCTCAACATATGTTGTTTTATGTTTTGATGCAGTTAAATGTGTCTCGTAATTAGTTACACTATAAAAACTAAGATTGAACATATTACACAATATATGTAGTGAGATGTGAATGATCGAGATAGGATTTGTCCTTCCTACATAATAGAAAAATATATCAAAGGCCACTTGATTGAGTGAGACTGAAAATGCATAGCCATGCTTGAATAGGTTGATATGAGATATCACAAATTATTCATTAACAGTAGTCCACTCTAGCTATCAAGAAACATTAAAATAGGCTATACAAGTGTGACTATTCCAAGACTTGTGCCTATTATAGATATAAAAGGACAAAAGGATACAATGCATTAAGAGAGTTGGTCGCGGACATGATACATCGAATCATGAACTCTTGTAACTTTGATGACAATGATATATTGCTAGATGTCATTCATTGTTTGTAATATTAGAATTGTTCTAATATTATTACTAACGTTACAATGAGCCTACAGGGTCACACCCAATGATTGAAAAGTAGCAACAAATATATATGTATGAATAGATTATATTTAATATAGAATTTAATTAAAAGATATAATTAAATTAATTGTATTCCTTTTCAAATTCGGATTAAATATAAATTCCGAAATTTAAGGAAATAATAAAATTAATTATTTCCTATAACAAATTCGGAATAAAACTCTAATACCTAGGGTTACACATATATAAGGGATTTTTGGTCTAGCAACCGCTTAATAGAATCCTGAATTCCCAAAACCTAAAATCACGAAAAATAGTTTTTCGAGATTTGCTTTCAACCGGGTGAACTGAGTAGAGGCTGAGACAATATTCGTGGAGGCTAAAGATTCGGATTGTTGAACGATCATGATTGTAGCAGATCTAGTTGATTTTTTTGCTGCTTATCAAGGAACCCAATGTAAGTCGACGCATCTCTTCCTCCCGATTTTGGATTAAACGTACATGGATCACTGGAAAGACTGTCGTAATTTTGTTCCGCTACGCCATGGGGTGTGCCGGCGGTCCCAACAATATTAAGTGTTTTGATACACTATCCATAACTTAGAAATTTGCATGCGCGACAAGCCCGCGTTTCGAAACACCTTAAGGACCATTTTGATACCATTTGAAACTGTAAAGGTTGGTATCAAAATCAAACTTATGTGTATCGATATGCCTGCTAAATTTCATACTATTGTTTCGAAATCATTTCATGTGGTTTCAATACCCAGGCTTAATTTCCCAGAAAATCGTTAAGTTTTTGCCTAGGTATCGATACCCCATGAACAAGTATCAAAACCCTCTGCCTGAAAACAACAAATTACTTTTGTTTCAAGTCTAAATGTTCCCAACAAAGTCTATATGCATAATTTCACCTAAAGGGCCGTTAAACACATGTATTAACAAGTTCTCTAGATGCAATTTATCCTAATTAATACAAGAGTCAACCAACATATGAATACATTCAAAATTCACCAAATAACATCCTAGGGAAGCATACAAGCAAGTTAAGTTCAAGCAAAGTACTTCATTAACTCATAAAAATCAGATAATCAAGTTTATATCTTAAACTCAGAAACTCATGGATTTAACAGCATATTCAAGGATCTCAACAAAACAAATCATAATTAGCATAAGGTGTCTAACTCCATTGCTCTCTACTATCTAAGGTTCAATTCAAAGATAACATACTCCATTTAAAATGTATCAAATTATAAAATATGGCACTCCTTACTTCTTCGGATGAGAGTCTCACTTTTTCTCTACATTGCAAGGAAAAGAGAATGGTTAACAATTGCTTAGTGAGGGATGTATAAAAATAGTTTGAACAACTTGCAATGCAACCCATAAAAATACAATAAGTATTTTATCACATGGAAAAAATCCACAAAACTCAAGACTTACATGCTTCATTAGTAGGGCTTTATAAAACGTTTGAGAACAAGTCAAACTCATGCAAACTCAATTTGCGAATAAAATCAATAAAAACTTAACACTTGCGTTTTCACATCTTGGTACTAGTGATCCGATTAGTTTACTGCTAATCGTTAGGATAAACAGATACTCGCATGAAGACATAAATGTCGATTCATGCCATGTGTGGGACTAAACTGTCACCATACCACGTATGAGGGTTACTTATACCACGCACGAGTCTACCTCATGCACACGAATGGAATCAATTCCAAAAATGTTTCCCAACTTAGTTTTCAGGATAAGCAACGCTTAAAGGCAATACAATACATATATCACAATTCAAGCAATAACTCTAATGCATATATAAGGAATTTACACATGGATACGGATATTTATAAATAAATAGTGCACTAACATCCTATCAATCGATCAACTTATCCCTATAACATCATCTCAATATCCAACACAAAAGAGTATGAATGCTCAAGTTTTCATATAAAAAATAGTAGATAAAATATTAGTATCTCACTTTCTCTTGCTTACTCGCAAAACCGATAAAACATCTTTTTAGCTTATTTCAAAAACAAAACATGGGATCATTTAAAATCAACTTAAAAATAGTAGTGAGAGCATTCTAACACGTACATAATCACATATGTACTAGTAAAATCCAAGAGTCTCAAAAACATAGTAAAACGAGCATATTATGGGAAAATTGATTTACAAGAGCAAATGTAAAACTTACTTCGGAGTATAGGGAGGTTTTTCACACCTTCCACACACTCCTAGAACTTTGAAACAAAGTTAAAATATTACCGAAGCATTCCACTATCAAATCCACTCACCGATAATTGAAACTTATCCGACTAGTCACCGAAACTTTATTCGATCACTTTAAACGAGATCACCTACTTCTTGTACAGTTTCAAGTATCAAAAAATATGGATTTAGTGCTCCTAATCGCACTCAATAAATCCCAAGTCGGACAACCCCTTAAACCTATCAAAACCTTAACCGAAAATTTTCTAAAACCAACCAAAACTTCTCGTAAACCTTTAGTTCGGGATTAGGGATTTTAAAAACAATTTATAAAAATCTTAAAACATTGAAAATCATCCTTTTGGGACCCAAAAACAGTGAGTAAAAACCCTTGAACGAAAATCATGATTTTTGACCCCAAAAACTACTTTTTCTAAAACAAAGGATTAAAAGCATTTTTACCAAGCCAAGAACTTGGGAATTTCAGTAAATAACTTTAAATTTTTAGAGGGTTGATAAAATCTTACCTCCAAAACTGATCCAATTGCTTTCCGGGTTTTATAACATGAAAATGATAAGAAAACCAGAATTTTAAAGAGGAAAAAGTTATTATAATATTCAAAACAAAATTAGATGAAAAAGAAAAGGTTTTTTACCTTAAAATTTGGTTGAAATCTTTCCTCCAATTAGGGAAAATGAAAATAATAAAAGTAGGTTAGGTTTATAGTGTTTAAATAGGGTTTTAGAGTTTAAAATCATGTAAAACTAGTTATTTGAGTTAAAATAAAATTCTTGGATTTAATTAATTAAAATTTGGAAAGCCTAGATCAGTTGGTATTATAATTGGATTAAATACCCTTAAAGATTCAAAGTTTTGGCTTTATTTATAAAATGATCTTCAAATTTTCAATTTTTATAAAATTGTCACTAATTTCAAAATCTTCACGTTGTAAGGGTCAATTTTCAAAATTGGTTTGACCAAAGTCAAATATATATTAAAAATGATTTTAGGAGATTTTTCCATATTTTATTTCGACCAAAAAACTATTTTTAAGAATTTAATCCCGAACTAGGCTTAACTAGTTAAATCAGCCCACTAACTTCTATGCCCAATTTTGGGGCATACAGGTAAACATGGTTGGAGTGGACATCCTTTTATTTCACCTCTACAACTATGTTCGACTTATTATAATGCACTTTAAATCCTATAGTTTATCAATTATATCCTATTACGAGTTTCTAACCAATTTTATTCTATCACTTGTCAAGATTTTCATTACAATATCATTAATTCACTTGCCAAGATAACCCCATATGTATCATTTAAAACCATAAAATTAATGCATTTAAACCATGCATTCCACGTTACATTAAACCATGCAATCAATTTCTCATTCTTTATTTACATAACATGTATTCATTCTATCACAATATATCATCATCAATTATTATCAAATTCTAGCATTAAACCATGCTCTAAAGTCATGCAAAATAGTGAGTAATCATTCATGTAAAACAAATGCAAAAGTTGTAACGACCCAGATTCTAACAAATCGGAGGATCGGGTTTAAATCGAGGCCTTAGCCTCGTATTTGGATCTTTTGGGCTTTAAGAGTCTTGTTGGAATGTTATGATTTGGGTTTGGGCTTGGATTATTGTATGAGGGTAATTAGGTAAAATTATAAATAGAAAAAAAAGGGTTATTTCTCTAGTTTGTGGGAAGAGAATGATGAGGTCATTCTTATTATGTCTTTCTCTTCTTCATTCTAGCCACTTTTTCCTTAGAAAGCCACCATCAAAGCTTGGATTTTGATGGTTAAATTGTGAGTATCACGTTTTGCTAGTCAAGGGTTATTTTACCAGCATCAAGAGATCAATCTAAGGAAGTAAGAATCATCACGGTTGAAGAAGGAAGAGGTTTATGGTATCTTTTAGGGTTGAGTATGAGATTGAAGTTTGAGGGGTGTTTTTTAGTTCAAAATTAGTTTTGATAATCCCTTGTATCCTCAAAAATCATATAACACGTTTTACCATTTTCCTTGTAGTGAAAGAAGTGGGAGAGCCCTCCAAAGAACAAAGCAAGAAGAAGGATTGAGTGAGGTTTAAGGGATGTTATTATTGCTATAAGTTAAGGTTAGTATACTTGTTATTATTGCTATAAGTTAAGGTTAGTATACTTCTAACCTTATGGCTTACGGAATTCATTATGATAATGCTGTAGATTGAATTATGCATGATTGAGCTTAGGTTTGGTAGCTTAAATGATTTAATGGTGAAATCCGAATTTAAACTTCTTATGGTATGTTGAAATTTACTGTAATGTGTTGGTTGAACCTTAGATATCATGTAGGTGAATTTTGGGAGGCTTAGGATTACTTTTAGGTAGAGAAAGATGTATTTTCGAGCTCCAAACCAGAAATATAGGTTCGAGTACCAGTAGGGGAAGTACTTGTATCGGTACCCGTGAGAGGGTTTACCGATACGGCTCCTCGTATATCTTTACTCCTGCATTTTTAATAATTCTAGAATTTTTTTTTGGTATTGGTATGCGGTCGCGTATTGGTACCTCTATTCTATTAATGTCGAGTATCCGTACAGGTGTTCCTCATACCGATATTGTATTTCAGTATGCCACATAGGTGTATCGGTACGGGCGTAAGGAAAATAATTAATTTGTTCGAATAGGTTTTAGTTATCGGTATTCTATGGAGGAGTATTGATACCAGTTAGTGGAGTATCGGTACCCCATGTAAGCATATCGGTATGCGCAGACCAATCTGTCCAAGTTTTAGCATTTGAATTCGAAGGGTCAATAAATTGTATTAATAGTCTTTGTGGGTCCCTTTAGGCCTAAAATCATTAAAGCAACTTAGAAATCATTTATAAAAGGCCAAATACTTGAAAATTTCGGTAAAAAACTATTAGAATTAGAGGAGAAACAAACTTACCTCTAATGGAGGCTTTTCCTTTTTAATTGGATAGTTTTAACAAATGAAAACATATGAAAATCAATAAGGTTTCAATGATACATTATCAAGTAACCTTTAAGGATTAAAAAGGAATAAAAGAATCTTAAAATTATTTGGCAATAATTGATGAAAATCAATGTTTGACTGCTAAAAAATTAGAAGTTGAGAGAATTTTAGAAGTTACGTAAAATGAATTTAGTAGTTATTTTGGCAAATAATTCATTAAAACTTTAATTAATTTATTAAAATATCTTTTAAAATGACCCCATTAAGGTTAGAAGAGTCAACCATTTGCTTTTCGAGAGATTAGATTTTTAATTTTTATAATTTGGTCATTAAATCCAAAATGTCGCATTCCAAATCACATTTTACAAAAAAAATCATCAAAATTAATTAATACATTTAGAAGGATTTTTAGATATTTTTTAAGATTTTATCCTGCCCAAAAATATTTCTCTAATTTTTAATCTTGAACCAACTTAAACCACTAAATCAATCCCTACATCAAGCAAAAAACCTCTATTAACTCCTAGATCCAAACCTTGGGTGTGTTACAATTATTTTTTTTTATTAAAATTTAATAATTTTCGCAATTGTCAATATTTTGAGCTAAAATTTAAAATATATACATATATTAAGAGGGAGATTTTACTTTTTAAAAGAATCATCTTACTTTATATTGTTATTTTTTAACTTTAAGATTAAATTGTTTTTGATATAATAAAAAAATGATATATAAGTTTAAAAATTTAATTTTTATATATAAAAAAAGAGAGAACTTAAATATTTTTCTAAAATAGTGTTTTTTTTATTTATTTTTCTAAGAGGGAGTATTTTCAACTTATTCTCTTGGATGTTTTTTTTTATTCTTTCTTTATAAGTATATTGAGGTGTAAGTGAGTGCTTTAGCAAATAAATTTGCCTAAGTGAGATATTTCTTGCTTTCTTTTCTTTCCTCTTTTGTAAGGGTTAAATCTTGGACTCGAGAAAAAGAGAAGAAAAACTTTAGTGAATTTAGAAAATCCTTAATAGTGAACTTAAGGTAGTGGATGTAGAGCTTGGTTAAAAGCTCGAATCATTCTAAATTATCGTGTCTAATTTTCTTTTTCATAGCTTCCGCCATTGAAACTTAAAATTTAATTTCTCTATCATCTTGTAAAAGGATCGATTGAAGAGTTTGAGCTCAACATTAAAGTATATAAGAGTTTGCTCGATATTATAGATAAAAATTTTGAGGTGTATGTTATTATGCTTTCTCTTTGGAGCTCTAGGATTACTCATGTAACCACTAGGCCCGAGCAAAAAGAATAGTTCTAATCTAAACATCACGTTTGGAGACTCTACAATCAAGAAAACTAATTTTAAAAATTATATTTTAATTTAAAATAAAAATATAGTGTAGAACTAATATTTTGATATTATAAAAAATAGTTTTGGACTAAATTGAAAATATTTCAAAAATGGTTTTATGTCCAAACAACTTAAAAATATATTTAAGTGGTTTTTGAGAATGTTTGAAGGTGTTTTAAATGATTTAAAGAAACCAAAGAAGTGTTTTTAACACAGGCATTTCTATACACCTGATAGGTATTTCGAAACCGCTATGCTTTTCAAAGGCAAAATTACACAGTCATTTCGATATGGGCTTGGAACGTTTCGATATGTTTTTCCAATTTAAATTTTGGTTTCGATACAATAAAAACCGGTTTCGATATGCCAGTTTCGAAACCTGTTTTAGGTGTTTCGATAAAACCGCAACATTTTTATAAAAAAAACAACAATGGCTAGAAGCAGCCGTTTTGATATCATGAGCTAAGGGTTTCGATACGCCTTATAGGCATTTTGATATTGGTTCTTTTAATGCCCCAAAATTGGGCTTAAAAGTTTAGTGAACCGGTTTCGGTGGTTTAGCCTAGTTCGGGATTAAATACTTAAAAATTAGTTTTTATTTAAAATAAATTATGGAAAAATATCCTAAAATTCTTACTTAATATTTATTTGAATTTGGTCAACTCAATTTAAAAAATTGACCCTTGAATCCCTAAGATTTTGAAATTATTGGCTATTTTGTAAAAATTGAAAACTTGAAGACAATTTTATAAATTAAGCTAAAAATTTGAATCTTTAAGGGGATTTGATCCAATCCTAATCCTAGTTGATCTAAACCTTCCAAGGGACTATTTTAAAAACCCATAATTTTAATTAATAACACAAATAACTTAATATTAATCCTAAAACCCTATTTTTTATCAAAACAATTGAGGCCCTATTCAAACCTATGAAACCTAAATTTATTTAATGAAATTCATAAGTTCTTGGCTGATTGAAACAATCTTTAAAGTCTTGAATCAATAAAATCAGTTTTCTTGATAAAAAATCCATTATTTTCTTGAATTTCGTTCAAGGGTTTTACATGGCTGTTTTTTATGCCTAAATACATGAATCTTGAAGTGTTTATATGTAATTAAGATTTCTTTTAAGTATCTAATCCCATACCTAAGGTTTAGGTTGTATTTGGAGAGGTTTTCGATGAGTTTTGGTTAAGTTTTATGGTGTTTTTAGGGGCAACCATGTATTGGTCGAACTTGAGGGATGTTTGAGTGTCTTTGAAAGCACGAAACCCTCAGGTTTTGATGCTTGAATTAGTTAAAGGGGTAGAGGAACAAGTTTGAAGGAGATTGGAAAGCCGAATCGCATTTTTGGCTGACTTATCGAGCAAGTTTCGGTAAATCTATTAGTGAATTATGAGGGCTGTTAAATTGACATGATTTTAAATGTGTTTTCAAAGGTTTAGGGATGTAGGGAAGGTCTGAAAACCTCCTTATACTCGTAAGTAAGTTTAAAGTATTGCTTTCTTAAAAGTTCTCATATTATGCCTTATTTTTACTATGTGTGTTTAGTAATGCTTGTATTAAAACTTACATATGTAATTATGCATGTGCTCAATGCCCATGAGATCTTTTTAAAAAAAAGTATTATATGTATATGATGTTCCCATGGTTTTTGTTTTTAAAACATGAGAAAAGTGATTTTACCGATTTATGCATTTGATGCATGAGATAGTAGGATGCATATGGTTACAATATTGTTTTTAAATTAAAACTTGAGTATTGGTTTTGTTTTGCATTGGATTTTTATGTGATGGTTAAGAGGGATAAGTTGATCGATCAACAGGATGTTAGTGCATGAACATGTAGGATCAAAAATGTTTTGGATCAATTTTGGATGTGAGAATCATTCAAACCTCTGAAAATTAAGGTTCTTTAATGAATTTCCTAAGTTCTTGGATTATTGAAACAATCTTTAAAGCCTTGAATCAATAAAATCGTTTTTCTTGATTGAAATTCCATTGTTTTCTTGAATTTCGTTCAAGGGTTTTACATGACTGTTTTTTATGCCTAAATACATGAATCTTGAATTGTTTATATGTAATTAAGATGGCTTTTAAGTATCTAATCCTGGACCTAAGGTTAGGTGTTGTTCGGAGAGGTTTTCAGTTAGTTTCGGTTAAGTTTTATGGTGTTTTTAGGGGCTTCCATGCATTGGTCCTACTTGAGGGATGTTTGGGTGTGTTTTAAAACACTAAATGCTTGGGTTTTTATGCTTGAATTAGGTCAAGAGGTAGAGGAACAAGTTTGAATGAGATTGGAAAGTCGAATCGCATTTTTGGGTGACTTGTCGAGAAAGTTTCGGTAAATCTATGAGTGGATTATGAGGGCTGCAAATTTGGAACGGTTTTAAATGTGTTTTCAAAGGTTTGGGGTGTAGGGAAGGTTTGAAAAACCTCCCTATACTCGGAAGTAAGTTTAAAGTATTGCTTTCTTAAAGGTTCCTTATTATGCCTTGTTTTTACTATGTGCTTTTAGTCATGCTCGTATTAAAAATTGCATATGTGATTATACATTTGCTCAATGCCCATGAGATTTTTTTACAAAGATATTGTATGTATATGATGCTCATATGGTTTTTGTTTTTAAAATATGAGAAAAGTGATTTTACCGATTTATGCATTTGATGCATGAGATAGTGAGATGCATATGGTTAAAATATTATCTTTAACTTAAAACTTGAGCATTGGTGTCACAAATCGAGTTTCGGAACTCGAAGTTGGGTTTACCCGAGGTTGTGGGCCTTGTTGTTGGGCTTCATGGGCCTTGTTGGGCCTAAGGGTTGTTGTTGGGCTTGGGTTTTGTAAGAGGGTTTAGGTGTAGAATGGTAATTGGATAAATGGGGGGGGTTAGGGAGGGTAAAGGGGAGTCATTTTTTGCATGTTGAGGAGAAATGATCTCACACACCCTTTATTGTCTTCTTTCTCATTTCCTTCATCCATTTTTCACTCCCACACCCATCCTCAAAGGTGAAATCTTGAGAGTTTAAGTGTTGAATCTCGTACTAAGGTAAGAGGGTTTTTTGTTCAACTCTTGAAGATCTATCTTTCAAGGTAAGTGTTGTTTAGAATGGTGGAGGTAAGCTTTTTAGTTGGGGTTTTAAGGAAGAACGGGTTTTTGTTTTTGGAAGGTTTTAGGTTGGTTAAAAGCTTGTTTTAGCTTCTTAGAATTGTTTGAGGCAGAGTAGTAATCCTTGGGTCATCTTCCTTGTACTTGGAGAGCAAGTAGAAACATCAAGGTGATTGGGCAAGGAGAAGGTTTGAGAGTTGTTGTGGAGCTTCTTCAGCTCGTTTTAGAAGGTTGGTAGACTTCCAAGTCCTTTGCATTTTCATGTGAATCATCATTTTAGCATGCTTGATTTATTGTGTAATGGTTTGGCTCGGATAGAGCCTTTGCATGCTTTAATGGTGTCTTAATTCATAGTTGATGAAAATGAGCAAAATTGATTAGAAACTCACTTAAACTACTTTATTAATTAGTAGGAATATTTTGGGATCGATTGGGTTGGCTTTGGTTAAGGTTCATAAGAATTTTAAGTTGCAGACCTGCATTTGTTGTAGGGGGTATCGATACCTCTGGTATGGGTATCAATACCATAGAGAGGAAAAAGGGTTGTTAAGAGCAGGCGTTTCGGAATGCCTTGCCTGTGTATCGAAACCGATTCATCTAGTAACATTTTTGGTTTGATACCTGTATCGAAACAGGGGTATCGGTACGCTAGGGATAGCGTTTCGATACTAGTTTTTTCGATACCCCTTATATGGGGGTATCGATACACTAGGGCTTTTCGCCCGAAACTTCACGTGATGAGTTAGGAGGTTCTACAATTAATGATATGGGTTCGCATGGGTCGTTTAAGACTTAAAATAAGCAATGTAACTCGAAATTGGTAATAAGAGTCTTAATATGAGAATTTATACTTGAATGCTCAGTTTTGGCTTGGTTGAGTATTGTTTGGTGTAAGATCCTAGGCTATCGTTTTGTGCGGTTTATGTCATTGTTTGGTGGGATTCGGATACCTAGTGAGTGATAGTGTTGTAACACAACGAAGACCATCCGATGTGAGATTCTGGGTGATGACTTTGCTCGATGTGAGATTCCGAGCCCCTCTCGATGTGAGATTCTGAGTGAAGACTCGATGCGAGATTCTGAGTATATTAGCTCGATATGAGATTCTGGGCCGGGTGAGTCCCCCAATGTCGGGTTGGCAGTGGGCCTCACTTTTGATTTGTTTACTTTATGCTTTGGTTGCATTTGACATATCATGTCATCATATTATCTTATCTCGCATGTTATTGTTATAATTCACTTGAAAGCACAGTCGATAGGTTGTGTACCCACTGAGCTTTCGTACCTCAGCGTTTTGGAATTTGTTTCCATGCGTAGGTAAGTAGACGGACGTTCGGGCGAACGTGGCAGAGCACCATCTTTTCGGGACTTCAACATTTACTGGTAGGTAGAGTACAATTACTAGATTATTGGGCTATGTATTCATAGGACCATTGTTGTAATTGTAACACTATTTTATTTAATTGTTAAGGTCAAATGTTTTATCAAACTTGTATTTGGAGCTCCGATGATATTTTGGGTTGTGAAACTACTTCGGATTTTAAACATCGTTTTAAATTATGTCTTATTTAGTGGTTTGACTTGGATTTGATTTAAAATTTTATTGACACGCCCGGGTTTGGGGTGTTACAATTCCTTTTGTTTTTTATTGGATTATTATGTGATGGTTAAGAGGGATAAGTTGATCGATCAATAGGATGTTACTGCACTAATTATATAAAATGCGTACATGTAAAATTCCTTAGTGGTGCATTAAGGGGAGCTAATGTTGCGCGATATAAGGGACTTTATCGCATTCGGTTTCGCTAACTAACCCGGACACTAAGACGAGTTTTGGCATGGTGGAACTAGACCTCCAGGTAATCTCGTTTAAGGGATTGAATGAGAATTCGTTTATCTCAACGATTAGAGGTAGTACTAATCGGATCACTAATACCAATATGACTTAAAAAGAAAGTGTTTTTACTTTGCAATAAGAATTGCATGTGTTGTGAATTGTGCATAAGAGTTTTGATTTAAACATTGCTATGAGTAGCATATAAGACTTGTATTTTTCTTATTAAGCATGTGTTTTCATAAAAGGATTTTGTATAGGTTTTGTAGCTTACGAGCCATGGCCACTTGTTGATTTTCTAAAGATGACCTTGTTAACCATGATTTTTTTCAAAGAGCATGACTTGGTTTTTAAATTGCTAAAATTGGTTTAATATGGGATGAATTGCAAGGATTTTTATACTTATTCTTATTCACTCACTAATCTTATGCTTAACCTCTCATTTACCTTGCAATGCAGAGTAAATAATGTTGAGGCAGCAAGGGAAGCAAGGATCCAAGTAACCGCCAATTGAAAGCTTAAGTATGTCTTTATAACATTAGTAGTAGCGAGAGAGCAATGGGGATGGGTTACCATGTTAAGAATATTTTTATATTGATGAGACTTATAAAAGTCGTATGCTTATACATGTTTGATGTTTATCAATGCTAATGTTGCTTGAATGATAGCTTTATGAACCTTATGTTGAAAGTAGGTTGGGATGCCTTTAGTCGGGATGTTATATGTTAAGCTAAGTGACTTGGGCTTTGAATTTTCTACTTGAACATGTTATTGACTACTAAGATATTAAATTGAAGTATCTTGAAGTTTGATTCTTGTTATCCCTATGTGCGAATATATGATGTGGTTATTTAGGTTGGAATGTATCTAGAAATCATGTTGAGTATATTAAGGTGGTTCTTCCAAGTGTTTATAAGATTGATGATGTTGAAGCATACTCTTAGGAGTTGAATATATTGTTGCTAACTAGGTTGAATCCCATCTAGCTAATATGCCTCAATATGTGCTTAAAGTGTTTTTAGGTGGATTTGCATATAGAGAATGTCTTAAAACCTTTGGAGGATTGAAATTTTAGATTCAAGCATGTAATGAACCTAGTTAAAGATTAGTAAAGCTAATTTCAAAATTAGTCCCTAAATTTCTAGAAAATTACATTTTGATCCCTAAAGCATGTTTGTACATTTTAGGACTCGTTCCTTATGTGTTTCTGCTGTAGTGAAATATAATCTATATATGAACATGTAGGATCAAAATAAAGCATCTAAATAAGATAAAATGAAAAATGTTTAGGATCGTTTATCAGGATGAGTCTCCGGATTAGCCTCGGTATTCCCTGTGTAGCTCGTTCGATTCGGGTTTTGTCTAGACCGGGTCGAGGTGGTTACAATTCTTAAATACAGGTTCAAAGACTATTTCCCAAAGAGGCAATATCGAAAAGGCTTCCACGCGTTTCAATACCGCATGCACCAGAACCAGAAATTAGCCTTAAAACAATTCCAAACGGCTCCAAATCAATCCCAATGGTCACCAATGACTAGAAGCTCATTTAGGATGATAAAAGAAAGCCTCAAGCATCAACAGAAGATTAATGCTTAAATTGTAACAACATTATGATCAAGCAATTGTCTTAGTACTTAATTTCCAATCTCTGGGTAGATAAACACTTTGATCTTAATGTATATGTATGCTCAAGTGTATTAGGATTGGACGAGGGCTTTAGGTTGCAAATGTAACAATCAAAATTCCTCAATTAAGGAAAAATCCTCAATTTATGTTCAAGCCCTAATTTCACTTTTTCCCCAAATCTGAAATCCTTAATTCCATTTAATTTAGGATTCCTTGTGAGGGTATTTTCGGAATTTTGTTTGAATCCTAAACCTAATTTGATTAAAATTATTTGTTGCTATATCATAACTCTCTCTCTGCCGTTCTTTCATTCTCTTCCTCTCTCTAACTCGTTTTCATTGTTTTCCGACCGGTGAAGTTCTCCTGTGAGTTTTCTTTGTTCCGGCGATTGGTAAGTACCCTTAGTGGTTGCGTTTTGTTTTGTAGGTACGATGAATCTTTGTTCCGATTCTTTTGGTTTAATAGGGGGTTGAAAGTTCAGTGGGTATGGTAAATCAAAACTTGCTTCTATCCTTTGTCGGCAGTTTTGGTTAGGGGAGAGTTTAGTTGAATTTTTGCTTGATTGTTTCGACAATCATGAGTTATGGCCGGTGATTGAAGTGTCTCGATTTAGGGGAAGGGGGTTGGATATGTAGTGCCGGTCTTTTGAGGGTGCTGTAGGAGTCGGGGATGAAGGTTTGGAATTGGAAATTATGGGTGTTAACCCACGTGTATTAGTTTGGGGCAGTGTGTTAAGAAACAATTAAGAAACAAATTCAATTTGTTTCCATTCATGTTTACACGTGAATTCATGGTGGAAGAAACAAATTCAATTTTTTTCACTCTTGTTTCCATGTGAATTCATGGTGATGGGAAATAATTATTTTACTTTCCAGAAACCAACTTTGCTTTGGCAATGGTGCTGTAACCCTTAATTTTAACTTAAAAAGCACTGTAGGTTAAAACTGTTGCTTTTAAAACTTTCATGTCAAGTAATTGAAAAAAATATTTAAAAACTAAATATGTAAATTAAAAGATAAAAACAAAGTTAAAAAAAATAAATATTCTTATTTAAAATTATTAAATTTGAATAACTGATTTTATGCATGAGGTTTAAATACATCACAATCCCTAATAATCCCAAAATAAAAATATCTATAAATAATAGTACTTAAAATAGTAATAAATCGTATCCGAGAGAGATCTCCGAGTACCAACTCTTAGGGCCAAATATTTGAAAGAAAAAAACTAAAAGAATGAGTTATAAAGCCCAGTGTGTCTCTAAAGTGCAGTCAAACATTACAATATCACTCAATTCACAATCACAGACATAATATATATATATTCACAGTAAATAAACACAAATATTGATAAATGCAATATCACAGAGAATGCAATCCCATACTCCAAACGCCAAACACAGTGGTGGCAAAGCCAACCGATCACAGTGGAGGTAGTTCCCCAGAACCCCTCACCCCTTATTTCGCCAAACACAGTGTGGTAAAACCACCTTCATCCGTACAATCCTTCCCAATGCACATGACTATGCAACAATATCATAAATCACAAAAGTCTCATCACAAATATTCGTATAACATACGAGGCACACAATTTCGATAATTTGTTAAATGCAAAGCAATAGAAAATGCAGTCCCATACTCCAGTCCCATACTCCGAACGCCAAACACAGTGGTGGCAAAGCCAACCGATCACAGTGGAGGTAGTTCCCCAGAACCCCTCACCCCTTATTTCGCCAAACACAGTGTGGTAAAACCACCTTCCTCCGTACAATCCACCCCATGCACATGTAATGCAATCAATGTTAATGATCTCAAATGTCTCAGCACATATAATCGTATAGAATACGAAACACACAGTTCAGATAATCTGATCATAGTATCCCAAGGAATCTCAAGATCACAGTATCACAATAAACAGTTAATCACAAAACACAAATCTAGCACTGAAAGAGAACACACATTTAAATTCATTTAACAAAAGGACATGAAAAAGCACACCTTTAACACAAGAAGAAAACACACATTTGAATTCATTTGAAAACAACACAAAAAGGAACATACATTTAACACAAGAAAAGAAAACACATTTAACACAAGAAAAAAAAACACATTTAAATTCATTTAACAATAGCATTAAAAGAAATACACATTTAACACAATAAGAAATAGATTAAATCTAGGAAGTTAACGTTAAAAACTTCACCCTCAAAACTAATTTAATTTATATTATTTTATAATAATTGTAAAATATTTAATTACTTAATAATTTATCAAAACAAAAGTTAAAATTATAACTAAAAATTGGTAATTTAAGAAGAGTTAAAATTCCTAAAATAAATTATCTATAAACTTATTAAAATTAACATTATAGTCTGATGGTTCAAATAAAATATCCGAATGTAAAAAAATATTTATGTATACTGAAAATAAACCTTAATTCCCAAATATATTAAAGTTTCTAAAATAGTAATAATAATTTGAATAACTAAAAGTTAGTTTTATATTGAATAAATAAAATAACCGGATAAAGTATGAGATTCTGCAAGTACCACATTGTCTAAAGTTCAAATATTTGTAAGAGGAAACTAAGATGAAGTAACCTAAAGAACTTAGTGTATCTCTAAGGTGTAGATAAAAACAACAAAACATAGTTTATAAAATTATTTCTCAAGAGTAATATTTTAGGAAACAATACAAAACAAGTTGTATGAATGATGTTATAATTTATCCAATCCCAGTCTTAATCCTAAATCATAATTTACCCGAAAACACAGTTTTACAGGGTTTAATATCATAATTACTCATAAAAGTATAAGATCTCAAAATCCGAAAGGTTTTATATATTTCTTAAATCACAATGGCACGTAAGCACGGAAACATAAATATGCAATCAAAAAAAATTTACACAAGCCAGCAAAACACAATTATTTTTCAAAGCATAAAATATTATGCATGTCACACACAAAATTTTTTTTTTTTGAAAAACAAAACAAATGTAGCACCAGTAAGAGAACACACCTTAGCCAAAGCGACTCAAATTACTGAATAACATGGTTTTAAACTCGAACAGAAATAAAGAGTAAGAACAAAAGGCTTTAGAGAATCTTGATAGAAGAAAATAATGTAGGGTTTTCTCTTTAATCATAATATGTATTTATAGAGAAAAATAATTGATTACAATTTGAATTAGAATTCTATTAAACCATAAAAAAGTTAATAAAAATAATAATAAAAAAGATTATAGAATCTTAAAAGGATTTTCCTTCTTCGAAAGTAACTTCAAATAATATATATAATATTAAACAAAGAGTTTTGATAAAACAATAATTAAAATAAAATAATATTTTCAATAAAAAGATTGATTATAGATAAATTATTAATAAAAATAATAATTAATCTCAGTAAAAATAAAAGTCAATTTAAAAACAAATTAGTTATCCAAAAGTCATCAAATCACTTTTAACTTTTAATCTTTAAATTCACATTTAAAATTTTCAAAACTTTATAATCTTATCTCAAAAATTTTCCCTTAAATTTAGAAAATCAATTAAAAAAAACTCAAATAAATTAGGGTTTCAGAAATTGGGAATATAAAAATTAGGATTTTTTATTAGGGATTTCAAAATTAGGGTTTTAAAATTAGGAATAATTTTTGGGGTATTACAGGTGCTGAAGTGTGAGACTAGTAATTTTAGACTCGAACCCGAAAGCCTTGTTTTGACCCTTTTAAGTATTACTTGGGTAAGTGAACTTGAATAGGAATTTAATTGGAATTTTTATGGTCTTTTCAGACGACGTGAACTCTGAAGAGGACGTGTTACCTCCACCGCCTCCGCCTCGTGTTCGATCGACTCCTGCGAGCATTGCTCGTGTTTCGCGTATGTGTTCTTTTTTAAGTTCTTTTAGGTGGCATAGTATTATTTTAGAATAAGATTAATAAATAGAATTTATTGTAGGCTCTGACTCAGCTAGAACAGGTCCTAACTTAGATCGTGGAAAATGTCCGTGTTAGTAGTAATATTTGTGCTTTGAGAGGTGTGTTCTCTTTTTGTGCTAAATTTGTGTTCTGTGACTAACTGTATAATATGACACTGTGAGCTTTTGTGATACTGTGATTAGACTATTTGAGAATTGTGTTTCATATTCTATACGAGTAATTGTGTTGAGACATTGAGATTATTAGCATTGATTGCATACATGTGCATGGGGTGGATTGTACGGAGGAAGATGGTTTTACCACACTGTGTTTTGGAGAAATAAGGGGTGAGGAGTTCTGGGGAACTACCTCCAATGTGATTGGTTGGCTTTGCCACCACTGTGTTTGGCGTTCGGAGTATGGGATTGCATTCTCTATGACATTGCATTCCTTTATCATTGAGTCATTTACTGTGATCATTAAATATTATATCTGTGACATTGTGATCTGTGATTGTACTTCAGAGACACAATGGGCTTTATAGCTCATCCTTTAATTTAACTTTTCAGATACTCGGCCCTAGAAGTTGGTACTCGGAGCTCTCAACCGGATATTTATTTTTCATTATTTTTAGTATGTTAGTTATAGAGATTTTTATTTCAGTTGTTTTTGCAATTATTAGGGATTGATGATATTTTTAAATTTCATGTATTGTTAAGGATATTTAATTTTAATGATATTATAACGACATTATTATTATTTAATAATTCTACCTTATCGTTTAAACTATAAAGTTGGTTTAAAACTATTTACTGCCTTACATGCCGATAAAGTTTTATAAACTTCTATTTTAACCTACCGTACCCCACAAGTCAAGAATAAAGTGTTACAGCAAACATTAGCCGTGTTAGAAGGATCATTAAGTTTGCTAAGATTTCTATTTGTTGAGAGGTTTCCTACAGTTCGGGTTCTGAACTTTGGATGCTAGATTCGGGGCTAGAATCTAGGATTGTAAGGTTATATCTTTGTTCCTCAAAAGGTTGAAATTCTTAGTGAATTTGGGAAATCCTTAGTAGGAACCTAAGGTAGTGGATGTAGGACTTGGGTTAGAAATCTGAACCGCTCTAAATTATTGTGTCTAAACTCTTATATTTTTGCTTCCACATCAAACCAACCAAATAGCCAATTCTCCATCACTTGACAAGCTAATATGTTGTTCATCGAGCACCTTCAAGACTAACAATTGGTATCAGATCAAGGATCAATCAAGAAGGATTAACATCCTATTGAGAAGATCCGACAAGCTCGACCAATTTACAATCAACTGACTATCCATGGCTTATTCCATTGATAAGCCACCATTCTTTGACGTGTCCAACTACTCCCAATGAAAGATAAAGATGAAGTATTTTATCAATTAAAGAGACTAAAAGCTTTGGGATATAGTGGAAGACGGTCCATTTGTGCCAAAAGGATCCAAGGAAAAATGGAGCGTGGAAGATTGCAAGAAGATGATGCTAAATAACAAGGCTTTGCACATTCTCTTTTTTGCATTCCATCCAAATATCTATGAGAAGATGTCTTCTTGTGATAGTGCCAAGGAATTTTGGTATAAGCTCGAAGTTACATGCGAGGGAACAAACAAAGTAAAGGAGACCAAGATTGGATTCCTCAACCAAGAGTATATGAACTTCAAGATGAATCCGGAAGAAGACATTACAAGGATGTTTGATCGGTTTTCCACCATTATCAATGGACTCAAAGGCTATGAAGAGATCTTTCCGGAGGAGAAGCTTGTTCGTAAGCTCGTTTATTCCCTTCCCGAGTCATGAGACTCAAAAAGGATCACCATCATCGAAGCCAAAAATCTAAAGAATCTCAAGCTTGATGAACTCATGGGGTCGCTCCTCACACATCAAATTATAATGAAAGTAAAAGAAGAGGAGAAGAAGAAGGAAAAGATTAGATTGATGGGGAAGAAGAAGATTCAAGAGCTTGGTGTAAATGTTAACACCATTGCTCTCAAGACCTCCGAGTGCATTCACTTTGAAGAATCAAGTGAGGAGGATAAAGAATAAGATGAAGAGCTCACCCAACTCTTCATTGACTTTGATTGATTCGTGATTAACAAAATGATGAAATCTTCAAACCATGAATCAAAGAAGAAGATGAAGGATTCCCAAAAGTTAATCAAAAAAGGATTATCTTCAAAGAAACAAGCATGTATGGCTACATGGAGTGATGAACACTCCACCGAAGATGAGGCAGTCCACCTGTGCTTGATGGCCCTCAATGAGGTGGAGGTAACTTCTAACTTATCTATTTCAAATTTATAAAGTTTTGATAAGTTACAAGAAGCTTAGGACAAATTGGCTTTTGAGTTCAAGGCTTCATTTTCTAAAAACAAAAAGATGATTTCAAAGTTTAAATTAAAAAATGATTTGCTTTTAAAAACCAATTTTAAAATTGAAGCAAGATTGAAAGAATTTGGGATTAAAGTTTTTGATTTACAAAACTTGCTTCAAAGGATGGAAAAAGATCATCAAGTTACTTTAGATGATCTTAAAAAGGAAAAAAATTGATTTCCAAAGAACTTCAAAAGAAAAATAATTTGGGAAAATCAAATTTTTACATGAGAAAATCTAGTGCCTCTAGATTTATTGGTGGAAAATGTTTTAGAAGTGTTTGGGTCCTAAAAGGACTAATCACTTCAACTAAAAAGGATGAAATTGCAAAATGGATTTCTAAGGGGACTAAATTATGTGCTACTAATGTTAAAAGTTCCGAAGCAATTTGGATAGCAAAAATTACTTGATTGTATTTTTTAGGTGTGATGGAGGTTTGAGAAACCAATTGAAAGATTAAGGGGGAACTCCTTACACATAAGAAGGACACTTGAAGAAGAAAGGTTTCACATCCTCCGTTGAGTTCAAGTGTGGTAAAATTTCTAGTTGAATTAGTTTTTCATTTGCTTATTTTTCTTTTATTTCAACTAGGATTATCATATATGTTGGACTAACACTTAGTTATGCATTGAGTAAGGGGGAGCCTTTTGTTTTATAAACTAACTTTTTATATCAATTTTTAAACAATTGACATTTTTAAAACTCTCCTATGTTAGAAGCTTTAAAGATTGTCAAACTTTGTTTTGAATCATTTTTGATATAACAAAAAGGGGGAGAATGTTGGTAAAAATTGACTTTTCAATTGGTTTATTGAGTAAGAGGGAGCAATCTCAAAAACAATTTTCAAGTTGGTTTTATTATATCAAAAAGGGGAAGATTGTAAAACTAATATTTTGATATTAAAGAAACCAAATTGAAAATATATTTAAGAGGTTTTTGAGAAAGTTTGAAGGTGTTTTAAATGATTTAAAGAAACCAAAGAAGTGTTTTTAACATAGGAATTTCGATACACCTTATATGTGTTTCGGTAGTGTTATGCTTTTCACAGGTAAAATTACACAGTCGTTTCGATACTTGTAATGCCCCAAAAATTGGGCCTAGAAGTTTAGAAGTCGGTTTAGAGGTCTAGTGGACCGGTTTTGTCGATTTAGCCTAGTTCAAGATTAAATTCTTAAAAACTGTTTTTTAATGAAAATAAATTGTGGAAAAATATTCTAAAAATCTTAATTGACTTATATTTGACTTAGGTCAACTCAATTTTTAAAATTAACATTTGAACCTTTGTAAAAATTGAAAACTTGAGGAAAATTTTATAAATAAAGCCAAAACTTTGAATCTTTAAGGGGCTTTGATCCAATAATAATCCTAGCTGATATAAGACTTCTAAGAGCCTATATAAACAACCTATAATCATTTGTTTTAACTTAAGTAATCAAAATTCTCTAATTTTGATCCAAACCCCCAAAAATTCACTTTTTAAAAATAACCCTTCTTTAAATTTCGATTTCTTATTCTCCAAGGAAGACTCATCATCATCTTTTCAAAGTAAATATCTATTCCTTTTAATAAAATTTCATTGGCTTATTTTCCTATTTTTTTCTTCTTCAGTTTTAGAGGTCAGAATCATTCAAACCTATGAAACCTAAAGTTACTTAATGAAATTCCTAAGTTCTTGGCTGATTGAAACAATCTTTAAAGTCTTGAATCAATAAAATCGGTTTTTTGGATAAAAAAATCCATTGTTTTCTTGATTTTTGTTCAAGGGGTTTACATGGTTGTTTTTGATGCCTAAATACATGAATATTGAAGCATTTATATGTAATTAAGATGGCTTTAACGTATCTAATCTCGGACCTAAGTTTACGTGGTGTTTGGAGAGGTTTTTGGCGGGTTTTGGTTAAGTTTTATGGGTTTTTTAAGGGCTGTCGTGTATTGTTCTGACTTGAGGGATGTTTGGGTGCATTTTAATGCACTAAACCCTCTGATTTTGATGCTTGAATCAGGTAAAGAGGTAGAGGAACAAGTTTGAGGGAGATCGCAAATTCAAATTGCATTTTCGGGTGACTTATCTAGCATGTTTCGGTAAATCGATGAGAGTTATGAGGGTTTTCGATTTGAAAATATTTTAATTGTTTTTTCAAAGGTTTAAGGTGTATGGAAGGTGTGAAAAAACTCCTTATACTTGGAAGTAAGTTTAAAGTATTGTTTCTTAAAGGTTCTCATATTATGTCTTGTTTTTACTATCTGTTTTAGTCATGCTCGTGTTATACTTGTGCATATGTGATTATGCTTGTGTTTAAATGCTCACGGGATGTTTTTAAAAATATTTTTATATACATATGATTTTCCACCGCTTTCTTTTGAAAATATCAGAAAAGTGGCTTTTACTGGTTTATGAATTTAATGCATGTATTAGTGGGATGCATGTGTTTACATAATGTTTTAACTAGAAAACTTGAGCATTGGTTTTGGTTTTGTGTTTGATATTAAAGATGATGGTAACGTTGATAAGTTGATCGATCAATAGGATGAATAGTGCATTCTTTCTTTATAAAATTCGTATACGTGTATTAAATTCCTTGAGTGGTGCATTAGAGGTTAGCCTAGTGTTGTGTGATATAACAATCACCTTATCCCATTCGAGTATGGTGAACTATCCCAAACACCAAGGTGGTATCTCCGTGGTTGTGATAGTCAATCATGAGCGTGTTTGGTGGTACGATGCCTTCACGCGAGTCCGTTTATCCTAACGGTTAGAGGTAAGTCTAATTGGTTCACTAATATTCCAACACGAGAAAAACACAAGTGTGAGTTATCTATTGATTTTATGCAACTTGAGATTGCATGTGTTTTGCTTATTAAGCATTTGTTTTCAAAAAGGTATTTGAAAAGGTTTTGTTGCTTGTGAGCCATGGTACACTTGTTGATTTTCAAAAAGTGGCGTTGTTTGCCACGACTACTTTTTTTTATAAAAGAGAATGACTTGGTTTTTAATTTGATTTTGGTATATTATGGGCTACATTGCAATGTGTTTGTAAATATGTTTTTATTCACTCACTAAGCTTATGCCTACCCTCTCATTTACTTTGCAATGCAAAGTATTTAGTGTGGAGGCAACAAAGAGAAGAAAGGATCCATGTAACTGTCAAGTGAAAGCTCAAGTATGTCTTTATAGCATTAGTACTAGTAAGAGAGCAATGGGGATGGGATGTTATATTGAGAAAAGTTATCAAAACTCATCACTGCCTGCACTTATCTATAAGTGGTCGAAACCACAATCTTCCACCGTACAATCCCAATCCATGCACATAACGATATAAAATCTTAGTTCTCAAATTTCAACAAAGTTCTATAATATATTCCGAGATCACTTTTCAAAAATTTATATATAGTATATAATAAAACACAAGTTTATTTATAGCATTGAAAGAAAACACACATTACCCAAAGCGATGAAATTTACTAATAATGTGGTTTCGAGCTCAAACAGAATTAAAGAATGAAAATATAGACTTTAGAAAATTTTGAAGGAAGAAAATAATTCATGGTTTTCTCTTAGACGAAAATATGTTTGTATATATATATAAAGAAAAATAATTAATTCCAATTATAGTTATAATTCTATTAAATCAAAATATAAATATAGTAAATATTAAAAAATATATAGAATTCTAAAGGGATTTCCTTTTTCATCTAAGGCTTTATATAATATATATTATAATAATAAATAAAGAGTTTTGATAAAAATAATTAAAATAAAATAATATTTTTAATAAAATAATAATAAAATTAAAGAAATGTTATGAATATCTTTATTTATGGTGGATATTCATATATTAAGTTAAACTTTAATGGGCTTTATTATTAGAGTTTAATACCTATTGAAATTAGGGTTTCCATCTTATTCCTATAGATCTAGAGTTTTAGACACAACATTGTACACAACCCTACTTTGAGAATATAATACAAATCTTTCTATTTTGTCTCTCATCTTTTTTCTCCTATTTTATTCTTATTCTTTACCTTATTCACAACACGTTATCAGCACAAGACTCTAACCGACGAAGGTGTTTGTCGTTCGAATCTTAAAGGAGTATTGAAAAGAATTTGTTACTAGCATGAATAAAAGATAAGTTCTTCTCCCTCAATTATAATCTAATTTTCGATTTATCTTTCTTTCTTGATTTTTGAATTTATTTTTAATTTTTAAAAACCTTTGGTTATTTGGTGTTTGTGTAGTGATAAAGTGGCTCAATTACCGTGGTGCTTGTCGACAACTCCCGAAAAAGATTTTAACAAAATATTGGTGATTAAACCTACCATATATTCAAATTAGTGAAAAGTCTGGTATGTTTTACTTATTTAATTTGATATTTTTTGTCTTAATTTATAAACAATATTTTTTATTTTATTATTATGATGAAAGTTTATGTTTTAATCATGTTCTAAGTATTACATGATATTAGAACAAATATTAAACCTTTAATTAATTAATATGTTCTTTGTTATGTTCGTTTAATTCGAGTACATTAATTGGACATCCCGTTCTGCGAGGCTAATGGTCTCAAAGGATGTTCTTTTTAAAGGACCTTGTGGACTGGTTTAACAATATCGCGTATAAGGATTAAATTTTTGTTCCTTGTATGTATTGTTATATATTGGTTGATAAATTACTATTTAATAGCATGAATATTATAAAATCTATATTTGCTTGGAAGTAATATTTTTTTGTGTCGAAAAACTTGACTATAGATTTCTCCCAAGTTCAAGTTACGAAAATCGTCTTGATCCAAGAATTTTTATGGGAGACATTTCCTGGAGTGAATACATGAATGATGTTAATTCCATGCAATTATTAAATTTGTTTCATTCCATGAAATGAATACAAACATCATAATTCACTATATGGTTAGTGAATAAAACTCAATTTTGTGCCAGATTATCACTGATGAGGATATGTTAGAAAAACATACTCCATTTTCCACACATTAATGTGTCCTGTAAACACAATATCATGGAAAGGTTTTAAATACCTGATAAGTGCTCAACACACTATCATTTTTTACTACTTTTATGGGCATTCATCACCAAATATACACCCACTCGGACCAATGCATGTGCTTAATGTGATATATTTAGAAGTTATGCTCATATAAATAATATTTACAGAAAAAGGCACGTTTTACTGCATTTTCATATCTGTGCAGGAGAACCAGTGCCGCGGCAGCGACAAGGCCGAGGCAGAACCTGATGCCGAGGCAGCAGCAGAAAGACAGGAAGCAAGATTATAGGCGATGGAAAGATAAAAATCCAAGGAACGTGTCTGGACTCAAAGCCCATGGATCGGAGCTAGCTAGCACAAGGAAAAGCCCAAAGGAAGACCACGCGGGAAAGCCCCCTTAGCTGAATTAAACTTGGAAATATTTTTATTATTATATACTTGACTTGTTCCCTACTCCAAGTTGTATTCTACATAGGAAAGGTTTGCCCTAGGTCTAGCCTATATGAAGACCTAGCCCCCAATGCATAAAACACGGAATACCTAGGGAGAGAGCCGATTTCTATTCTTGTTCTAAACCTTCTTAGGGATTAGGTGAAGGTTGTCGAGTATTTGTGAGAGGAGATTGTACTTTGTCTTTGATTCAATGCAATAAAGTTATCAAGGTTTGCTTATCCTTTGTTATTCCTTGTTTTCACAATTGAGCTCGGGAGAGGATATTGTGAATCATCCATTTATCTAAGCTCGGGAGAGTTAGATTCACGAAAGGGGTAAGTACGGTGTTTCAATCGCGAAATACTAACTCGGCCTAGGGATAGGTTAAGAGTTTCAGCGGCTAAAAGAAGTGTGAGATTGGTTGGTGAGTATAATTGGTTCACTCTGGGAGGTATCATCAAGGACTAGTCATCAACAACACTCTGACTTAGGGATAAGCGGAGTCATCCAAGGACACTTTGCTGAACTTTGGTAAAGTCTACCCACGACCAAGGGATTGCCGCGGCAGACAGTATTGTCGCTGCCAAGGCAGTAAACTGCAGTGTTGCCGAGGCAGTGATATACGATTGCATTGGACAAAGACAAGTTAATCAAATCCACAATACGACGCAACTGGATCCTAGCCCATCTCTCTCTATTATTTCAACTCTTTATTTTTATTTAGTTATTTTAGTTTAGATAAATCAACTCCAATCACTTGTGTTTTTACTTTTCTACAGAACAAGAAGGTGAAGAAAGCATATTAAGTATATCGGTCCATGAGGAGACGATAACTCGATAAAATACTTATCACTTATTACTTTCGATGTGTCCACTTGCACTAAACGCGCACTTTTGACACGCGACAATACCTATTAGTCTCCACTTCATTTCCTGATGTGAATGTGATATTTTATAGCGGAAAGAATAAATGTCACATTAGTATTTGTGATCATGATTGAGATCATAAAATAGGCATGGATAAGATGATTATTTTGAGAATGTTTATATCCACAAGAAGTGAAATTATAAAGATGACAAGAATGATAGTGATAATATCAAAATCTTTATTTTATCATGCGATGGTAAAAACCATTGATCTCGTACTTGTCAAACGCTAAAGTATTATGAACTTTATCCATAATCATGAAAGATAAATTAAAGAAAATATAGACATATTTTCTTTGTGGCGAAAATAATTATGGCGTTGTTGATCAAACTCAATTGGATATTGTTAATTTTCTCATAACCTTTGAAGGGAATAATTCGCCATTTATTTTGTTTCCTTTATAACTTATAAAAGGAATAATTGATCTTTTATTTATTTTGTTTTATGTTAATTTATTTTTATTTATTATTTATTTATGTTAATTTACTTTTATTTATTATTTATTTATGTTAACTTTACATATTATTTATTTATGTTTTATGTTAATTTTTCCTTTAAAAGATATGTTTACTTTTGAAATAAAATATGCAATAAATTATGGCGATTTATGCTTAGCAGACAGTGCAAGTACTCATACAATACTTAAGCATAAGAAATATTTTTTCATTTAAATGCAAGGGAAAATATGAGTAATATATCTCAAAGTAATAAAATATCAATGCTTCGGAAGAGCTCTTGAGTGTTTATCTTTGATAGATAATCGATTTGATATGATGTGTTATATTTAATATTTTTCTATTCCCCGAAGTGAATGGTACAAAGCACATATATTTCATTCCCCGAAATGAATGCAATAAATCACATGTTAAAAGGTGCATAATTATGCATAGTTTCCCATTTTAAAGACAAGAGAACAATGTGAGTACTATATCCAGAATTACTAATATCACAGAAGGGTTCGACTGAGCAAATATGTTATTATCAAATGGAACATTATTCCATATTTATAGTGTATTATACTCGTCAAAGTCGCAAAGAGACTTAAGTTTTAAAGATATTTGCAAAAATATATTGAGAATATTAGTCAAGAGAATACTGACTATCTCAATATTATAACTCGAGGCAATAAGAAAATCTTGACAAAATTAAATGCACTGTCATCCATATTGTACTACAGAAGAATTAGTACAAATTGAAGCTCATGCTATTATAACCTAGATGTTTACTAATAATTTTATTTAGCATGACCGGTTAGGTCATCCCGGTTCAATTATAATGCGAAAATTTGGTGATGCTTTCATGTGGTCACTTATTGAAGAACTAAAATTTTCTTCAAGGTAATATTTCATGTGATACTTGCTATGAAAGCAATCTGATTATTCAATTATCAATAGCTAAGATAAAGTGTAAATCTATTAATTTTTTGGAATGAATACAAGGTGATATATGTGGTCCCATAAACCTTTCTTACAATCCATCTAGATATTTTTACAAATTTAATTGATGCATCGACTAGATGATCATATATATCCTTGTTATTAACCCGGAACTTGGTGTTTGCGAGGCTACTTGCTCAGTTGATAAAATTACGAAGACATTTTCCAGATTATCTTATAAAGACAATCGGTTTTCATAATGTTGATGACATATCATTTTACATGTAGTATCACTAATTCGCATCAAGACAACAAATGATTATAACTTTTCCCCTTTACAAATGGTTTTTGGTTAGGAACCAAATATTTCTCATCTTAGATTTTTTTTGTGCGATATATGATCTAATTGCTCCACCACAAAGCACAAAGATGAGTTTTGTTGGGAATATATATAGATTTAAGTATCTTGAGTTTCTGATAGGGAATTTATTTACAACCCGATTTACTGACTATCATTTTAATGAGTCAATTTACCCAATATTAGGGGGAGAAAATAAATAGCTGGGGGAAAAATAAGTTGAAAGGAATTATCATTTTCTCATTTTGATCTACGTACTACACAATGTGAACTATAAGTTCAAAGTATAATTCATTTAGAAAATTAATTGCCAGATGATTTTGCTGACCATAAAAGAGTGACTAAGTCACGTATACCAGCTATGAATGTTGTGATTAAATTTGATGTCTTGAAAGGAAAAACTCTAGTTGCTATTGAGTCTAACTTACGCTTGAAGCGTAGTAGACAAGTAAGTTCCAAAGATAAGAAATCGTAAAAAAAAAGATCTATATCTTATGATGGTTTGATCGAGGAATCAATGAATTATGAAAATCTCAAGAAGATATTAAAAGGTCTCCAACAAAGACATTGACATGATTCAGGTACCTGATAATAAAATGAAACATAATCTACTAGTGCATAATCTCAAGGTGGATATATCAAATGTGATAAAATGAAACATATTTTTTAAAATTTTTTTCCCTCGTGATCTTCAGAAGAATAGTATTCAATGAATCATTTTAAGCAATAATTTGGAAGATTTATCCACTAGTGCATAATCTACTTCAACATTTGAATATTGTATTCAATATTGAATTATGAAGATTCAAAGATCTTATGTGATATTTTCATGAGGGGGAGTAAATACGCGTTGTACTCTTTTTCCCTTAACCGAGGTTTTCCCAATGGGTTTTCCTGGTAAGGTTTCTAATGAGGCAACATGTTTTGCGTATCAAAGATGTGTGTACTCTTTTTCCTTCACAAAGAATTTTTTCCCATAGGGTTTTTATATTAGTAAGGTTTTAACGAGGCACATTATCTCCATGGATATCAAGGGGGAGTGTTATGAATATTTTTATTTATGGTGGATATCCATATATTAAGTTAAACTTTAATGAGCTTTATTATTAGAGTTTAATACCTATTGAAATTAGGGTTTCCATCTTATGCCTATAAATATAAAATTTTAGACAAAGCATTGTACGCAACCTTACTTTGAGAATATAATACAAATCTCTTTCTTTTGTCTCTCATCTTTTTTCTCCTATTTTATTCTTATTCTTTACTTTATTCACAAAAAGAAATACTTTTAATAAAAAAATAACCGATTTCAATAAAAAATAGAATTCAATTTGAAAAAAATTAGTTATTTAAGAATTCTCATACTTCAAAACGTATATTATAATATTAAATAATATAATAATAATTTATTACATAATAAAAAAATTAACGAAATCACATTAGAAACAAAGGAATTTTGAAAAAATTGAGTAAATTACGTATTAAGTCATTGATCTTTTTAGGAATTTTCAAACATTGTTTTAACTTTTAAACTTTAAATACACACTTTAAACTTTTAAAACTTTACAATCTTATCTCAAAATGTATTCTTGAATATAGAAAATCAATTTAAAAACATCAAAAATTAGGATTTCAAAAATTAGGAATATGAAAATTAGTGTTTTTAACTAGGAATTTCAAAATTAGGTTTTAAAATTAGCAATAATATTTAGGTTTTAAAACTCAGCTTGTACTATAGATATATTGTTTGAAAGCTATTCGGTTATTGTAGGTTGGACAATTCAGCCAGGGGCCTGACCATTCTTTTGCACATTTGAGACTTGGCAAACCAAAACTACAATGTTCATTATCGGCATATACCTCGTTCTCAAAACTGATTAGCTTATTCTTTGTATAAGCTCGCAAGTTCATTTAATCTAGAGATACACTATTTTTCACATCCATTGACAACTTAGTTAGCTTGTTGCATTCCAGGGACTGTTGAATTATTTTTATATTCTATCATTTCACTAATTTAGAATAAATAACAAGTTAATGAATGTAACACCTCAATTTTGCCCTAATTTAACCCTAATTTTAACAAAATCCCTAATTCAAAACTCTAGAATTTGAGGATTTTCTGATTAAACCTAAATTGAGTTTTAATGGTTAAATTGTAATTTTAGAAAGTTTGAGGATTCTATTGAAAAGTTTTAAAAGTTAAGACTTTTGTTGGGTATTTTTACCTTTTATTTCATCCAGAGATCAATTTCTTTCTGCTTTAAACGTTTATCGGTTTTGTTTTTAGGTTATTGATCTCCTTTAATTTTTCCCTCATTAAGTCTATTTTTATTCTCTATTTACTTCTTTTTATTCTTCTTTTCTCGATTATACAAGTTTCAAATCGAGAATCACTTTGAAACTCTTTATGTTCATGTTCTTCGTTCCAATCTTTGGTGTGAGAAGGTAAGTTTTCAATCTTTTCTTTCCTTTGTTTCTTTCATTTTTGTTTTGGTGTTAAGGGGAACTAACTCTTCTGATGGTGGTAGGTGTTGGGTGCATGGCGTTCAAACATTACATTATATATTTCTTGCATTTTATGACATTTGCATTTTGTTGACATGTGACATGTATTTGATATTCTCGATTTTGTGTTTATGTTTCATCTGTACACTAGAGACACACTAAGCTCTATAGTTTACACCCTTATAGTTTTTGTTTCAGATATTCAGACTTACGTTTCGATACTTGGAGGACTATTGATTCTGAACTTCTATTGATTTGTATGTTTTTAATGTTTCAGACTTATTTTAATTTTCGTTTAATAATTTCTATAATGAACTTTGGACTTTTTATTTTTAAAAAATTACCCGGTTTTCAGGATTTTATGTTTATTATGAATTTGGGTTTAACCTTTAAACTATATTTAATGTTTTGTTTAATATTTCACTTATTTTTTATTTAACGGATTTATAAAATTTCGTATTTTAATATTTAAACCCTAACTTGCGAGACAATTTTACATAGTGTGAACCCTAAGTTTTAATCTAAGAAATTAGGTTAAATTCAGCAGTTACATTTAGTGGTATCAGATCCAGGTTCAACCCTCGAACTGTAAGGTCCAAAATAATTTTTGACCTGAAAATGATTTTGTAAACTTATTTGATACTTCAGATTTTCATTTCGGCTTATACTTAAAATTTTTCGATATGTTCTAATCAGTACTCAAAGTACCAGTTCTAATTTAGGATTTTGTTTATCCTTCTGTAGACATATTACTATGTCACCCCGTAGGCGTGCATGTCTTGCGACCGGGAGAGGTCGTGGACGAGGTCGTCCCACAGTTTCTACGAGCGTTGTCCATCCTCCTATGGATATAGAACATGATCAGAGTTTAGCACATGATATAATAGGGAGGAACAACCTAAAATTCAAACTGAGGAACAACATGCCGAAGTTAATTAGCCGATTTAGAGTGAAGGACCGTATGTTGCAGGAGATAGTGAATCTGTGGGCCTAGATTTTATTTTTGTTTAGAGAGAGCTGGTCTAGTATCTTCGTCAATCTGAGGGTGTTAGGAAACCCATTTCCACCAAATTTTTAGTTGCCGGCATGATGATGTTTGATAGTAAGACTGGTAAAAACCTAGTAGAAGCAGTGTAACGCCCCAAAAATGGACCTAGAAGTTAGTGGGCTGGTTTAGCCGGTTAAGCCTTGTTCGGGATAAAATTCTAAAAAAAATTGTTTTAAATAGAAATAAATTATGAAAAAAATATTTTAAAATCCTTAGTTTACATATAGTTGACTTTGGTCAAGCCAATTTCGAAAATTGACCCTTGAAACTCTAAGATTTTGAAATTATTGACTATTTTGTAAAAATTGAAAATTTGAGGATAATTTAATAAATTAAGCCAAAACTTTGACTCTTTAAGGGGCTTTAATGGAATTATAAACCTATCTGTTCTAGGCTTTCCAAATTTTAATTAATTAAGTCCAAAAATTATATTTTAACTCAAATAACTAATTAAACTAGATTTTTAACTCTAAAAACCTATTCAAACATTATAAACCTAGACTATTATTCTAATTTTTGTTTTCCTTCATTGGAGGCACCCAATCAACCAAATTTTAAGTTAAAAACCTTTTTTTATCTAATTTCGTTTGGATTAAATAATACAACTTTTCTTCTTCAAAATTTCTAGTTTTCTCATTGTTTTATCATTTTAAAACCCAGCAATTGGATCAGTTTTAGAGGTGAGATTTCATCAACCCTCTAGAACTTTGAAGTTCTTTGCTGAAATTCCCAAGTTCTTGGCTTGGTAAAAACATTTTTAATCCTTTGTTTTTGAAAAATCGGTTTTTGGGTCAAAAATATATAATTTTTGTTCAACGGTTTTACTAACTATTTTTGGATCATAATTACACGATTTTCAAGGTTTTAGTATGTTTACAAAGTGTTTTTAAAATCCCTAATCCCTGACTAATGGTTTAGGAGGAGTTTAGTTGGTTTCGGAAAGTTTTCGATTAAGGTTTTGATAGGTTTAAGTGGTTGTCTGACTTGGGGTTTGTGCTATGCAAGCAATAAATCCTTAATATTTGATGCTTGAAATAGGGCAAGAAGTAGATGATCTCGTTTGAAGTGATCGAGTGAATTTTCGGTGACTTGTTGGACAAGTTTTGATTATCGGTGAGTAATTTATGAGAGTGAGTTGTTTCGGCAGTGTTTTAAATATATTTTACAGAGGTTTGGGAGTGTAGGGAAGGTGTAAAAAACATCCCTATAAGAAGAAAGTTTTTAAGTTTTGCTGTCTTGAAAATCCCATATTACGCCTTTCTTTACTATATGTTTGTCATGTTAATGTTTTAATTGTGCATATGTGATTATGCATGTGAATTGATGCTCATGATACTGCTTTTATAATGTTTTGATGCTCCCAAGGTTTTGTTTTCAAAATTTGATGAAAAGAAGTTTTATCGGTTTATGCATATGATGTATGTATTGATGGGAAGTGATAAGTGCTCAACTCACTATCACTTTTTACTCCTTTTATGGGCATTAATTTCCAAATAGACACCCAATCGGACCAATGCATATACTCAATGTGATATATTTAGAAGTTATGCTTACAGAGTTAATATTTACAGAAAAGGCACGTTTTACTGCATTTTTATACCCGTGCAGGAGAACCAGTGCCGCGACAGCGACATGGACGAGGCAGTAACTGATGCCGAGGCAGCAATAGGAAGACAGGAAGCAAGACTGTAGGCGATGGAAAGATAAAAATCCAAGGGACGTGTCTGGACTTAAAGCCCATGGATCGGAGCTAGCTAGCATGAGGAAAAGCCCAAGAGAAGACCACGCGGGAAAGCCCCCTTAGCCGAATTAAACTTGGAAATATTTTAATTATGTGCTTGACTTGTTCCCTACTCCAAGTTGTATTCTACTTAGGAAAGGTTTGCCCTAGGTCTAGCCTATATAAAGACCTAGCCACCCAATGTATTATACACGAAATACCTAGGGAGAGAGCCGAATTCTATACTTGTCTTCTTCCTCTCCATTATGTTCTAAACCTTCTTAGAGATTAGGTGAAGGTTGTCTAGTATATGTGAGAGGAGATTGTACTTTGTCTTTGATTCAATGCAATAAAATTATCAAGGTTTGCTTATCCTTTTTTATTCCTTGTTCTCGCATTCAAGCTCGGGAGAGAAGTTTGTGAGTAATCCATTTATCTAAGCTCGGGAGAGTTAGATTCACGAAAAGGGTAAGTACGGTGTTTCAATCGCGAAATACTAACTCGGCCTAGGGATAGGTTAAGAGTTTCAGCGGCTAAAAGAAGTGTGAGATTGGTTGGTGAGTATAATTGGTTCATGCCGGGAGGTATCATCAAGGACTAGTCATCAACAGCACTCTGACTTAGGGATAAGCGGAGTCATTCAAGGACACTTTGCCGAACTTTGGTAAAGTCCAATCACGAGAAAGGGATTGCCGCGGCGGACAAGTATCGTCGCTGCCCAAGCAGTAAACTGCAGTGCTACCGAGGCAATGATATACGATTGCATCGAGCAGGGACAAATCAATCAAATCCACAATACAACGCAACTGGATCCTGACCCATCTTTCTCTATTATTAAATCTCTTTATTTTTCTTTAGTTATTTTAGTTTAGATAAACCAACTCCAATCACTTGTGTTTTTACTTTTCTACAGAACAAGAAGGTGAAGAAGGCATATTAAGTCTACCAGTCCCTATGGAGACGATAATCCGATAATACTTATCACTTATTACTTTCGATGTGTCCACTTGCACTAAACGCGCACTTTTGACACGCGACAGGAAGCATGAGTGAGATTCACTATTTTTATTTTGAAACTTGAGCATCATGTTTTGTTTTTAACATTGGTATTAAAGATGATGAAACATTGATAAATTGATCAATCAATAGGATGTGAGTGCAGTATAATTATAAAATACGTACGTGTGTAAATTCCTTGGTGATGCATTAGAGGTGATGCCTAGTGCTGTGTGATATAAAAGTTACCTTATCACATTCGATTATGGCAATCTATCCCGGAAACTAAGGAACGATTTGATCTTCGTGGATTGTGTTAGTCAATTACGGGCATGTTTGGCGGTATTAGCCACATACAAGTTTTCCGTTTATCGTAAAGTTTAGCGGTAATCTAAACGATTTACAAATACCAATACAATATTAAGCAAGTATATTTTCTTAATTGAATAGTGTTTTCGATGAAGCTTTGTCGTAGTAGCATGTAAGTCTTGTGTTACGCTTATTGAGCATGTGTTTTGTCATGGTATACTTGTTGTTTTTCATGATGTTGGCATTTATGGCCATGTGTTTATTTCATGAGTTGAGCATGACATGTTTTTATAAAAATTTGGCTTTTATGGGCTGTATTGCAAGTTGTTTTTACTTATGTTTTTATATGACACTCACTAAACTTTTGCTTAACCACTCTCCTTTACTTGCAATGCAGATAAATAAGTGATTAGGTGCCATCAAGAAGAAAGGGTGTTAAGTAACCTATTTTATACTTTCTTAGGCTCAAGTATGTTTTTAATCAAATTGAGAACCTTTAGTAGATGACAACAATGGAGTAATGAATTGATATATTTTTCGTGTAGGCAATCGTTTGAGTAATCGAACGTGTTCCGAAACACTTAAACACCGTTTCGATACCCCTTTGCCGTTTTCATAGGTTTCGATACCGGGGAAAGGTGTTTCGATACTCCTATTAGTTAAAGTCGTTATAGGCCATGTTAAGCCTTGAAAACTTACATTTTAGTCACTAAACTTTAAGAATGCAATTAGATGACTTGTAGACATGATTTTAACCTGTAAACTTACGTGCAAGCATGAAACATAGTTGATTAAATATTGGTAACCTTAATTTCATTTTTAGTTTATAATTCTCTAGAAATTTACAATTAGGTCCTTAAAACTTGTTCGGCTTAATTAGGACTCATTTCTCATTAATTTTCGCTGCAAATGAACTTAGTCTCTACATGAACATGTAGGATCTAATTAATGCATTTAGACAAGATAAAGGAAATAAAAAAATAGGATCATTTATCGGGACGAGTCTCTAGATTAGCCTCGATATTCCTCGTATACCTCGTTCGAGTCGGGTGGCGTCTAGACCGGGTCGAGGGGGTTACATTTGGTGGTATCAGATCTTAGGTTTGTGAATCCTTTTGTGAAATTTTGTTTTGCTTTGCTATGATGTTATGCACGGTGGTTGTTTACTATGTTTTGTTGATATGTTATATGCACGATGATTGATTAATTATTGCTAAGGCTAAAGCATGTTAGACCTACATCTCTATTGCTCCACTACTTTAGGTTGATTTTGTTAAAAACATGAGCTAGTTGACTCCTTACTTCTAGTAGACTCACTTAGTTTTGAATTTTTGTTTTGTGCATAGTAATAGTAATATAGGACCTCGTAGAGAGCTTAGAATGAACACTCGATCTATCACTAATGGAATGGATGAGCTGAGGAGGAAGAGTTGCCACCTCCTCCACCACCACCTTTTGCACAACCAGCAGCTCCACCTGCTGTGCCGGTTGTCGGTGACATGTCACAGTTGGTTCAGGCTATTGCGGGAGCTTTTCAGGCTACATTTGCTGGGATGCAGGCCACAATTGATCCACCGATAGTTAATCCTGGTTTACATTTGGAGAGACTCCTTTTAGGAGCAGTTGAGTTTAAGGGTTTGTCACTAGAGGACTTTGAGGCTTGGTTAGAGAGTAAAAAATGTATCTTAGATCAGTTGGGTTGTTCTGATGAAAGGAAACTTGGATGCATAATTGCTTTACTCCAAGGTAATGCTTATAAGTGGTGGACTACCATGACGTATGGCAAGGAAGATGCTAAGGTGACATAGGATTTTTTGGTGAAGCCTTTAGGCATAATTATCTGGGTGTGCGGTATTTGGATGAGAAAAAGAGGGAATTTATGGCTTTAGTTAAGGGAAACATGTCAGTTTTTGAGTATGAGATTCAGTTTGTTAGACTGAGTCAATATTCTCCTAAATTGGTACCTAATGATAAAACTTGTTGTGAGAGGTTCTAATATGTTTTGGGGCGAGAAGTTAAGACTTATATGCTAGCTACGGACTATACGGATTTTAATATGTTAGTGGACCGCGCTAAGGATATTGAGTAGAGTTTGGGCCTAAAACCTTCGGGATCTGGTTTTGGTAAGACGTCATCTGATAATAGTAATAACATGGATATGTTTAAGTAACAGAAAGATGTTCGGTATGGTATGGATCATTATAGAGGAGGAGAAGTTAGTCGTGGATATCAAGAAGGTCGATATAAGGGTGCTGTGTGTAACAAGTGTGGAAGACGTCATTATGGCCAGTGCTGGGGTGGAAACATTTGTTGGCACCTTTTCCTTGCAATCATTATCATTGTTCGCTTTGTTAGATTCTAGATATGCTCACTCTTATATCCTTAGTGAGCATGCTTGAGCTTTAGATATACCTGTAGAGAACATGAGCATAGGTATGAGTGTTACTAGTTCTTTTGGAGAGATAGTGGTAGTCAAGAAGGTTTATAGGAGTTGTCCCTTAGTTTTTCAAGGGAATGTTTTCGTTGTCGATCTTATGGAGTTACCTTTTCAAGGGTTTGATCTAATTTTGGGTATCAACTGGTTAGTGGAACATAGAACTATTGTAGACTTTAGGTCTAAAAGGGTTTCTTTGAAGTTAGCCGATGACTCTAAAGTAGTTATGGTTGGTGAAAGTTTGAAGTTTTTATCTAATGTGGTGTCATCTTTGGAAGCTCAAAGGTTGTTAGTTAAGGGTTGTGATGCATACTTGGCTTATGTTGTGAATCCTAACATGAAAGAAGCTAGACCAAGAGATATTAGAAGTGTTTGTGACTTTCCTGGAGTTTTTCCTTAAGAGTTACAGGGTTTACCACCTAACCAAGAGGTTGAGTTCGGTATTGAGCTAATAGAGGGATCCTTACCTGTATCTATTACTCCTTACCGAATGGTGCCTAAATATTTAAAGGAGTTGAAGGTCCAGTTGCAAGAGTTTTTGGATCATGGTTTTATCTGACCGAGTACGTCACCGTGGGGTGCATCGGTATTGTTTGTGAAAAAGAAAGATGGTACCATGAGGATGTACGTAGATTATCGTCAGTTGAATAAGTTGACTGTAAAGAACAAGTATCTCTTGCTTAGGATTGATGACTTGTTTGATCAGTTTAGAGGATCTACGGTGTTTTCTAAGATAGATCTTCGGTCTGGGTACTATCAGTTGAGAGTTAAGGATCAGGATGTTCCTAAGACTACTTTTAGGACACGGTATGGTCGTTTTGAGTTTTTGGTTATGGCCTTTGGTTTGACGAATGCACCTGCTGCTTTCATGTATTTGATGAACCGGGTTTTCCATGAGTTTTTGGACCAGTTCGTTATGGCATTTATTGATGATATTCTCTTGTATTCACGATCCAATGAGGATCATGATAAACATTTAAGTGTTTTTTTGCAGACTTTGTTGGATAACCTGTTGTATGTTAAGCTAAGTAAGTGTGAGTTTTGGATAAAAGAGATTGTTTTTCTTGGTCATGTAGTTTCGGCGGAAGGTATAAGGGTTGATCCGCAGAAAGTTGAGGTTGTTGAGAGTTGGAAACCACCTAGGTCTGTGACAGAGGTATGTAGTTTTCTAGGTTTGGTAAGATACTGTCGAAGGTTTGTGGAGGGTTTTTCTAAGATTTCAACACCTCTAACCAAGTTTTTGCAAAAAGATGTTAAGTTTGAGTGGACTGAAAAGACACAGGAGGCTTTTGAGAAGCTATAGGATGCGTTGACTCAGGCTCCGATCTTGGTTCAACCAGAACCGGGAAAAGGGTTTACGATGTATAGTGATGCATCATATGTTGGTCTTCATTGTGGTTTAATGCAAGAGGGCATGTGATAGCTTATGCATCTCGATAGTTGAAGATGCATGAGACATACTACCCCCACACATGATATAGAGTTACCTGCAGTTGTTTTTGCTCTTAAGATATAGAGACACTATCTTTATGGTGGGCGATGTGTGATTTATACTGATCATAAGGGTTTGAGGTACTTAATGTCCCAAAAAGAGCTTAATCTTAGTCAACTTCGATGGCTTTATATGCTTAAGGATTATGACTTGACTATTGCGTATCACCCAAGAAAAGCTAATGTTGTGGGTAATGCTTTGAGCCGAAAGGTAGCTGTTAAGTTGGTGCTATGCTTGTTAGGTTGAGTTTGTCAGAGAATGGTGATTTGATAGCTGAGTTGTAGGTTAAACCCTCTTTGGTTGAGTTGATTAAGGAAAAAAAGTTGTTAGATGATTCCTTGATTCCAATTGTTCATGAAATAGATGGTGTGCCAAAGGGGTTTAGTTTTCGAGGAGATGGTGTTTCGAGGAGAAGGTCTCTAGCTCCATTTCTCTCTACTATCTAAGTATTCCTTGGATAAGTTGGCTAAGATTTACATTTTTATTATTGTGAGGCTGCATGGAGTGCCAAAATCCATAGTATATGATAGAGATCCGAGGTTTACGTCAAGGTTTTGAAAATCGTTGCAGAAAGCTCTTGGTATGAGGTTAAGCTTTAGTACATCCTATCATCCGCAGACGGACGGACAGTCGGAGAAGGTTATCCTGTTTTTGGAAGATATGTTGCGATGTTGTGCTATAGATTTTCAAGGATCTTGCCTGTTGGGAAAAATACTTGACATTGGTCGAATTCTCATATAGTAATAGTTTTCAGGCGAGTATCCAGATGGCTCCGTTTGAGGCTCTTTATGGTAGGAAATGTTGTACTCCGTTATGTTGGGCTGAGACTGGTGAGAAGTTTGTAATGTTACCCAGTGTTTTGGAGGATACTAATGAGAAGGCTAAACGCATTAGTGGTAGACTTAATGTGACACCGGATCGTCAAAAGTCTTAAGTTGATCTTAAGCGGAAAGAGATAGAGTTTGTTGTAGGCGAGAAAGTTTTCCTGAAGGTATCTTCGTGGAAGAAGGTGATGTATTTCAGAAAGAAAGGAAAGGTGAGTCTGAGATTTATTAGACCGTTTGAGGTGTTAGAAAGAATCGGACCAGTGTCTTATCGTCTAAAGTAAACATCCGAGCTTGAGAGGATACATGATGTGTTTCATGTATCGATGATTCGGAGGTACAGATCGGATCCATCGCATGTTTTTGGTGGGAGAAGTAAGCTAAATCTAGATATTTCCTACGACGAGGAGCCGTTAGAAATCTTAGCATCAAGTTCTAAGGTTTTGCATGGTAAGACAATCGAGTTAGTCAAAGTGCTTTGGCGACATCAAGGTGTCGAGGAAGCCACGTGGGAACGAATGTCGGACATGGAAGAACAGTTTCCTTATCTTTTTCCACTAGGTAATTTCGTTTACGAAATTTCTTAAGTGGGGGAGAGTTGTAATGCCCCAAAAATGGACCTAGAAGTTAGTGGGCCGGTTTAGCCGAGTAAGCCTAGTTCGGGATTAAATTCTAAAAAAATTTGTTTTAAATGGAAATAAATTATGGAAAAATATTATAAAAGCCTTATTTTACATATACTTGACTTTGGTCAATCCAATTTTGAAAATTGACCCTTGAAACCCTAAGATTTTTGAAATTAGTGACTATTTTGTAAAAATTGAAAATTTGAGGATAATTTTATAAATCAAGCCAAAACTTTGAATCTTTAAGGGTATTTAATCCAATCATAATCCTAGTTGGTCTAGGCTTTCCAAATTTTAATTAATTAAGTCTAAAAATTATATTTTAACTCAAATAACTAATTAAAATAGATTTTTAACTATAAAAACTTATTTGAACATTATAAACCTAACCTATTATACTAATTTTCATTTTCCCTCATTGGAGGCAGTCAATCAACCAACTTTTAAGGTAAAAACCTTTTCTTTTTCATCTAATTTCGTTTGAATTAAATAATACAACTTTTCTTCTTCAAAATTTCTAGTTTTCTCATTTTTTATCGTTTTAAAACTCGAAAAACAATTGGATCAGTTTTGGAGGTGAGATTTCATCAACCCTCTAGAACTTTGAAGTTCTTTACTGAAATTCCCAAGTTCTTGGATTGGTAAAATGTTTTTAATCCTTATTTTTTGAAAAATAGGTTTTTGGGTAAAAAATATACAATTTTCGTTCAAGGGTTTTACTCATTATTTTTGGATCATAATTACATGATTTTAAAGGTGTTAGGATGTTTACAAAGTATTTTTAAAATCCCTAATCCCTGACTAAAAGTTTAGGAGAAGTTTGGTTGGGTTCAAAAAGTTTTCATTTAAGGTTTTGATATGTTTAAGGGCATGTCCGACTTGTGGTTTTTGGTGTGCGATTAGAAGCACTAAATCCTTAGTATTTGATCCTCTAATTTTTGACCTGATTTAAGCATCAAAACTAGAGGGTTTAGTGTTTCCTAAGACACGCAACCAACCCTTAACTCGTATCAAAACACAACAACCTTTAAAAACCTTAATCAAAAACCCTTTAAAACCAACCAAACTTGTAACCCCCTCGACCCGGTCAGATGACACCTGACTTGAACGAGCTACACGAGGAATACCGAGGCTAATCCGGAGACTCACCCTGATAAACCACCCTAAAAAATTTTCTTTTATCTTTTCTAAATGCATTAATTAGATCCTACATGTTCATGCAAGGACCGAATTCAGTTGCAGCAAAAACTAAAGAGAAACGAGTCCTAATTTAATCGAACAAATTTTAGGGACCTAATTGTAATTTTCCATAAAATTCTAATCTAAAAGTGAAATTAAGGTTATCAATCCTTAAATAAGTATATTTCATGCTTGCACGTAAATTTTCAGCTTAAAACAATGTCTACAGTTCATCTAATTGGTTCCTTAAAGTTTAGTGACTAAAATGTAAGTTTTTCAGAGTTATATTTCAGCCTCTAACGACATTACCTAATAGAGGTTTCGAAATTAAGGTATCGATACCTTAGTAGAAGAAAAAGGGGTATCGATACAGGTATTAAGTGTTTCGATACACCATCGATAACTCAGAAGATGTCCTTCGCGACAATCCCATGTTTCGATACGTCTGAAGGACCGTTCCGATACCATTTGAAACTGTAAGAACCAATATTGAAACCAAGATCGGATCGGATCGATACGCTTGTTCATTTTCATACAATCGTTTCAAAACCAGTTCATGTGGTTTCGATACCCATGCTAGTTTTCTAGAAAATCCGTCATGTTTTTGCCTAGGTATCGAAACCATTTGCCCAGAAACTACAAATTACTCATTTTCAAGTTTAAACGTGCCAAACAAAGTCTAAATGTATAATTTCACCTAAAGGGTCATGAAACACATGTATCAAGAAGTTCTCTAGATGCAATTTATCTTAATTAATACACGAATCAACTAACATTTGAATACATTCAAATTCACCAAATATCAACAAAGGGAAACATGGAAGCATATGAAATTCAAACAAAGTACTTCATTAACTCATAAGAAATTGATAAGCATGTCTAAACTCAGTAATTTAAGGATCTCAAAATATCATCGTTCATAAAGAAATCATAAATAGCATTAGGTCTCTAGCTCCATTGCTCTCTACTACCTAAGGTTCAAAAGGAAATAACATACTTTAAATTAAAACGTATCAAAACATAAAATATGGCACTCCTTGCTTCTTCGGACGAGAGTCTCACTTATTCTCTGCATTGCAAGGATATGGTTAAGCAATTGCTTAGTGAGGGATGTAAAAAAAGTAGTTTAAACAACTTGCAATGCATTCATAATATACTAAAATCATTTTAGAAGAAAAACAGTTCATGCTCTTTAAAACAATCACACGTGGCCATGAAGCCACCAAGTATAAAAATCCAACAAGTGTTTTATCACGTGGAACAAATTCATAAAACTCAAGACTTACATGCTTCATTAGCAAGGCTTTATAAAACGTTTGAAAAAAAGTCAAACTCACGCAAACTCAAATTTGTAATTAAAATCAAAATAAACTTAACACTTGTATTTTCATGTGTGGGTATTAGTGATCTGATTAGTCTACTTCTACTCGTTGGGATAAATGGATACTCGCATGAAGACATAAATGTCGAATCATGCCACGTATGGGACTAAACCATCATCATACCACGCGAATGAAATCAATTCCAAACATGTTTCCCACCTTAGTTTCCAAGATATAAAACGCTTAAATGCAATGCAACACATATATCATAATTCAAGCAATAATTATAATACATCACTAAGGAATTTACACACGTATACGAATTTTCATAAATAATAAACAGTGCACTAAAATCCAATCGATCGATCAACTAATATCTATAAAATCATCTCAATATCCAACACAAAATAGTATGAATGCTCAAGTTTTTATATCAAAACCAGTAGATAAAACATTAGTATCCCACTTTCTCATGTTTACTCGCAAACCGATAAAATCTACTTTTGGCTTATTTCAAAAAAATATGGGATCATTTAAAATCAACATAAAAAAATAACGAGAGCATTCTAACAGGTACATAATCACTTATGTACCAATAAAATACGAGTATGTAAAAAATATAGTAAAACAAGCATATTATGGGAAAACCGATGTACAAGAGCAAACGAAAAACTTACTCCGGAGTAGAGGGAGGTTTCTCGCACCTTCCCTACACTTCCAACACTTTAAAAATAAATTTAAAACACTTACGAAACAGCTCACTCTCAAATCCACTCACTGATAACCAAAACTTGTTCGACAAGTCACCCAAACTTCATTTGATCACTTCAAACGAGATTACCTACTTCTTGCCCTGATTCAAGCATAAAAAACTACGGATTTAGTGCTTCTAATCGTAAAAAATAAACCCCAATTCGGATCCTTATTCAAAATCCCTTAAAACCTCTCAAAACCTTAACTGAAAACTTTCTAAAACCAACCAAACTTCTCCAAAGCCTTTAGTCGGGGATTAGGGATTTCAAAAAAACTTTAAAAACATCTTAACACATTAAAAATCATCATTTTAGGATCCAAGAACAGTGGGTAAAAACCCTTGAACGAAAATTATAGGTTTTGATCAAAAACCGAATTTTATTAAACCAAAAGGGTAAAAACGTTTTTATCAAACCAATAACTTATGAATTTCAGTAAAGAACCTTTTAAAATAAGATAATTGAATTGTAACATCCCAAAAATGAGCCTAGGTGTTATCAAGGTCGAATCAAGGGTTCAGTTGAACCGGTCAAGCCAATTAACCAAAATACGGGAATTAATTTTTATAAGTGATTTTCAAAGGAAATAAAATATGGAAAAATACTATAAAATTCTTATTTGGACTCTATTTGAGTTTGATAAACTCAATTTTGTAAAATTACACTATGAACCTTGACATTTTGGAAAATAGTGACTATTTTGTAAAAATGACAATTTTAGTGCCTAAAATGTAAATGGGTCAAAACTTAGAATCTTTAAGGGACTATTTATCCAATCTTTCTCATCAGATCTAACCTTCCAAAAATCTCTTTATAAACTCATTTTAATTACCATAAAGATTTTATTAAGATATATTTCCCATTTTTCACCAAAATCACAATTTCTTGTAACTTCCCATTTACTCTCAACTTCTCCTAATTTTCTTGGTTTCCAATCAGAATTCTCTTCAATTTTATCAAGGTAAATCACATCTTTTTGATTTAATTTCGTTCATATTATTTTCTCCTTTTTTCTCTCCAATTTCCTTACACTTTACAACTTGTTTTTCATGGATTTTTCAATTGGAAGGAGGTTAGATCTAGTTTGGAGGTAAGAAACCATTCAAACATCCGAACTTTGAGTTCTTTATTGAAATTCACAAGTGTTTGATCCATTGCATTGAGTTCTTGATTTGTTTTATGGTTTTAATTGATGATTTTCGGTTTTTATCGGTTATTTTTGATTGAATTGATGCAATCCCATAATAAGGTGATACCTGATGGTTTTCAATGGGTAAATCAATGAATTTTGCTGTGTTTTAACATGGAATTAATGGATCTTGGATGGGTAAACCCGGATCTTAAGTTTTGGTGGTGTTAATTGGCTTAGATCTTCGGTTTATGGCTTGTTTGGGTGGCTGAATGTTTGCTGCTGGTTTAGGATGGTTATATCATGGTTTTTGGTTGTATTTTGATGTTGATAAGTTGTGGTTTTCGTTGGCTAAGGGCTGGAGGTCGTTCGGATAAGTTTGGATGTGTTTTTGGTTTACTTAAGTGTAGTTTTTGGGGCTGCTTGTTTGGAAAGTGTGGGAGGTTGATTGAATGCATTAATATGCATTAATACCTCTGTTTTGATATGTTAAAAAAAGGTCAAGTTGTTGAGCTAAGTGTTGAAGGTGTTTCGGAAAAGGCAAGAATGTCGGTTGGCTTCGATAAGCTAGTTTCGGACAAGTGGTGAGTGGGCTGCCATATCGGCAAGGTTTTACTTGTTTTATAAAAGGTTTGGGAGTGTAGGGATGGTGTGAAAAACCTTCCTACGCTCGTAAGTAATTAAATGGTTTTGCTCTCTTAATGTTTCCCATATCGCTCCATATTTGCCATGTTTTGGTCATGCTCTTAATGTAGTTTTTGCATATGTGATTTATGCATGAGAAATGATAAGTGCTTTGGCTAAATGATGTTTTCATTGTTTTCCATTGTTATCGGATATGTTTTATCAATTGAACATTCCATGAGTTTTATTAATTTCTATGCTTTTTATAACATATCCAATGATTGGTAGTGTTGCAATGGTTTTATGAAAGATGATTATGAAGAAATGGTTTCCAATACATGAATTGAATTTGGAAATGATGCATGCATGTGTTAGTTGTTGTATATGCATGGTTAATGATGGTTTCCATGACTTTTAAAGCATGAGAATGATTTGGATTAAAGTATGGTTATTTCCCTTTTCCCGAATAAAGCCGTTGAGCATGATTTGGTTCATCTTGTTGAACATATAGTGAGTGCATTGTAAAACAGCAAGCTTCCATGCATAATGAGTATGATATTGGCTTGGTGACACTATTTAAGACCACGAATACAAATGACATGTTATTAGGATTAAGTGCACTATAAAGATTATGAGAATAATGATGTTGCCTACATGTAAACAAGGGTGACTTTGTGTCCGACCGTGCGTGTAGAGCTTGCCTATATGTAAACAAGGGTTACTTTGTGTCCGACCGTGTATATAGTTGACCCATACGTAAACAAGGGTGACTTTGTGTTCGGTCGTACGTAGTGGGGGTAACATGTATACAAGAGTGACTTTGTGTCCAACCGATGCATGTTGAGACCAAGTGTCTCTTGATAAGGAATAAGGAATCCGAGTATTCGATGGGTATAAGGTTTGAACAAAGCTAGTCACTTAGTTGCCAATATGCATGGTTTATGATTTGAGATTTTTGTGCATTGAAAAGCATGAGATTCACATGTTGATATAGAATTACTTATAAAATGTAATGTTTTTCACAAGAATGTGTTTTAATTAAGTTTTGTGCAAGGATATGAGCACAAGAGAATGACCTAAGTGTTGCTATGTGTTTAGCAAATAAGACTTGTGATGTGCACATTAAAGTGCGTATGGTTTAAGCTTTTCTAGGGGTATAGCATATAAGACTTGAGATGATGCATAGAGATGCATATGTATTAAAAAGGCCATAAGTATTGTTGTTGTTTTAAAAGCATGAAAGTCTGGTGAATTTTAGTTTTGAGTTGCATGAGAAAATTGACACTTGATAAGGAAACACATTTGGTTTTGCAAACCATGTTTGAGATACTTTTAGTGAGCATGATATGGCATGATTTAAAGAGTTTATTGATGGACTTATGGACTGCATTGGAAAGGTGTTTTCTTTATATTTTACCCCTCACTAAGCTTATGTTTACCCTCTCTTTTACCTTACAAAGCAAAGACATTAATCGAGGCGGCCAAGGAAAGCAAGGTTCCAAGTGTATGTCGATGAATAGCTCAAGTATGTGTTCTAAAATGTAGTAGTAGTAAGAGAGCAATGGGGTATAGTTACATTGTTGTAAGAATTGGCTTTTGATTTGTAAACGTTGCTTTGATTACTTGAACTTGAGTATGTATTGGATGTTTAAGTTGCTCTTGGTGCCTAGGAATCATGCATATAGTTAATGTTGATCATTGGTGGTGTTTTGAATGAGTTAGATCTACTTAAAAAGGACTGATTTTATGTTTTTGAGCATAAAGTTTCGAAACCTTTATCAAATAGTTTCGAAACTTCCAAGAAGGTTTCGAAACCTTGCGGGCTAGTTGGATATTAGAACCTTACTAGAATGAAAGTTTCGAAACTTTCAAGGGAAAGTTTTGAAACATTTTCCATAAAGTTTCAAAACATTTAATGAAGGTTTCGAAACCTTTGTTTGGTTATTAGTTGATAGTTGTTGGATTTGCATTTTAGTCCCAAATATCTTTCTATGTTTAATTATGGTAGCTAAAAATGTTATTTTGAGTTGAAATTTCACCTTGATGCATAAAGTTGACTTAATTTAAATTTGGCTAACTTAAATCGGAGGTAGTCCCTAGAAATTAAAAGTTTTACATTTTGGTCCCTAGTTAGTGAAGCATGTAATTGATGATGTTAGAATGCTCCGTTTGGTCTGAAATTTATCATGAGAGTTCTTTGCATATTTAATTGAAATTTGAGGGAATGAATTTATACCTTTTTGAAAGAATTTAAAATATTCACATTTTAGTCCTTATGTTGCCCATGTGTTAATTGAGTGCTCATTTGTGATCGAATTGCTACCGTTCTTGTTTTGCATGAAATCGAAACACATAGGAACATAATTGTGCCTTTAGATGAGATAAGGAAAAAAAATATAACGGTTTTTAGGGTCGTTTATCGAATCGAACCTTCACGGGTTTGGTTCGGTATTCCCTGTGTGACCCATTAGAGCCGGTTCCGTCTAGGCCGAGCTAAGGGGGTTACATTTGGTGGTATCAGATTCAGGTTTAGAATCTTTTGGGGAGTCGATGATTATGATGGTGATGTATCTCGTTTGTTGTATAACATGGACTGTTGTTCTACTATGCACGGTGATTGATTATTATTTAAATGCAAGAATGTTGCTAAGTATTAATGCTAAATGTTTGATCTATGTTATGGTATGCTAGAAATGGTCTTGTCTAACAATATGGTGTATGCAAGTATAATTTATCTTGTTTCACTAATATGTCATGGGTTGATAAATGAAAGTAAACATGATCTTTTGCTGATAAAAGAATTGTTTGAGCATTGTATGACTATTGTGTGGATAAGCATGGTGATTGTATTATGCTTTGATGAGATGGTATTTATATCATGGTATATGGTTGTTGTGTCATGTAATGGTTGAATTTGTTTTATTGGGGGAATTATTTCGGGAGACCCATTACTCTAACTACTACTAGAAAAAAAATGTTTTATATTATACTTGAGCTACTTGGAACTTGCTTTGTGCTGACCTTATTATTTTGTAAAAAAAAATGTTGTTATTTATTGTAAAATTATGAAGTTTTCTGATATGGGACTGATAAGAAAGCTGAGATTTGTTAATAGAGGAATTGTGGAGGAACGACGAGTTCATGTTATGATATGGTGTTGAGATGACAGATTTTGAGTCGATTGAGTCCTCAATCTTGTTTGAGTGTGAAAGGGGTTTTGGATCATCTCATTCTTAGAACCTAATGTGGTTGTGTATAGCAGGTGGCTACGTCTCTATGAGTATCAGGCTTCGAAGGTTTTATGTGTTGATGTGTGGGAGAGGTTTGCAAGTTAGTAGTTGGACTGTTGGAGTTGAGGATGTTATTTGTGAGTGTAAACAATAATCATGCATAGTGTAAGAGCACCTATATGTATATATCTATAGATATAATAGGACATGCATGCATTCCCGAGCATGACATTAGAAATTATATTTACATGCACTTGCACAGGCATTTATGAGGGCATACAGGAAATCATGCATACATTTGTTCACACTTACGGGTATCTCCTTTGAAGATGGAAGTGGTGCATGGTTGGTGGTTGGGAGTTAAAAAAAATGGGTGTATTGAAAGAGCCTCCTTGTTGGTCTTTAGCTTGATATGTTATGGGCGAATTACTCTTTTGGTTAGGGTATAATCCAGAATAAAGATTTGTTAGTTGGGCAGAGTTGTGAGTGTTTGAACCCGAGGGGAATACCCTGAGTTATGGTTAGTTTTGAGTTTGTTATTAAGAGATGTAAGGTTGAGTTTTGCAGATTCTCACCAGTTGGCGTTTGGAGGTTGTAAGAAGGCTGTAGTATGTTATGTAATGTAAGGCGGTTTGTTTGTTTTTTCAGTCTAGTGTGGTTTTGTTTTGAAAAAAAAGGTGTTGTTTAATCGTCATGTTTGATGGAAAAAAGAATAAGAAAGAACGGGGAATCCTTTGTGGTATGGTTTAGTGTGCGGTTAGATCGGGGGTTGTGACCGATCTGGTGTTTTCTGTGAGGAGTATCGAGTGGAGTTTTGAAAATAAAGTAGGAGATATATTAGTATGGGAGTTGTGGTATCATGGGTTTGAATCATGGTTTGTTGTGACCCTGAGAGGTTTAGTTGTGCAGTAAAGGTGGAAAATATACGTATTGTGTTTTTTAGGAGTTAAGTTGGGTTTACCTCGGTTAAAGTTAGGTTGTGGTAATGTTTGAAGTGGTGTATCGAGGACCGCTGGACAGTTTATGGTTTGTATCAGTTGATCGATCTTATGGGCTTGCTTTTATCGAAAAGTTTTATGAGAGTCTGTGTTCAGTGGGTTCATGTTTGTGGATATTTCATCAACATGGTTACTGTTTTGGCAAGGTTGTAAAAAAAAGAGATGTTGGAGAGAGTGGAAGGAATAGTTTTACAAGCTTGGATTTTGTTGTGGTATAGGTGGGATAAGAGTTGGTTTATCGATGAGTTGATTTTGGGAAGGAGTTTTGAGTTAAGTGTCAAGGCACTTAACGATGTGTGGATCTTAAAGTTTGAAATATGGTGTTGAGTTAGTTGTGGTAGCTAAACCTTAAGTTGGAAGTATTATCGTTGAGATGAGTATAATGTTGGGTATTGGCACAAAGTTGGTAAGTTCCTTGTATGGTATGTTTTGTGGAATGTTAGCTATCGAGGATGACTTGGATCACATAAGGATGCTTGCAATGGGAGTTTGTTTTGTGGGGTAAGCCAAGGTTGTTGTGGAATTACGAGGGAAGTTGTTCGATTAATCTATGTGGTGACCTAGTAAAATGGTGGAGCTATGAGCGAGACTCTACCTTGGTTAAGTTGATCAGGGATAAGTCGTGGTCAGATGTTTATTGAGGGTCTAGTTGAGGATGTGTTTGGCAAGGTTTAGTTTTGTGTTGAGAATCTTTTTATGTTATATGAGCTGCATGGTTGTTTCGAAGGGTGCCGAGTTGGAGTGGTATCTTAATCGGAGCATATGGTAATCTTTTCTATATGTTTGGTGGTACGGTGTTGTGGTAGAAGTTTGGGGAGTAGGTGTTTTTGAGTGGGATTGTTTTGGATATGGTTGAATTATGGGTGGATGTTGTCCTACCGATAAGTTAAGTTGGAGTATCATTTTTCTTTGGGTTTTGGTATCAGTCAAGGTGCCAAGGTAATTTCGGAAAGAATCATCATGAGTTTGGTGGTAAAGTTCTAGGGATGGTATGGAGTTTTCCTATGAGTTTTGGTGGATCAATCGTTTGTTTGAGTACGATTTTCTTGGGTTTCTAAGTCCCATTAGAAAGACGGGTGACTGGTGTATCTATAATTTGTTAAGATTCGAGGGTTTTTAGGACCGAAATAGGTTGCCGTTTGAATGTCGGGTTTTATCATCCATAGGTGGATGGATGGTATGTTGAGGTGTTGTGGTATGGTTACCATGTCTCTTAGTGAAGGTGTTGTCATTGATGGAGTTTGCTTAAGACTATGTTTAGCAGTTTTGTATTAAGTTTGTTCGAGGCTTGTTGGTTGAACGTCGTTGTGTGGACCGAAGGTTAATGAGAGGCTTATATGGTTACCTAGTATGTTGGAGGATGTTGAAGAAAAGGGTTAGTTCGACAGTTGTATTATGAAAACCGTTATGGTTTTCAGGAGTTGGTTACTGATCTTAAATAAGAAAAAAAGGTTTCTCTTTGAGTTATGTTCTTTTTGTGAGAGTTGAGATGGGGTAGTGGTTTATATGTTGTTGCTTTGGTATGAGGGACGGATATCTGTTGTTGTCTAAGAAAGGTAAATGTTTGGTTGGAATCTTGTATTATCTTCGTGGGTGAAAGGTTTGTTAAGATCTTATTTTATAGGATCAAGGTTTAGGTGGCAGGTTTGTCGTGTGGTTTAAAGCACTTTTGGTGGTAGCAGGGTGCTGAAAAAGTTGTGTAAAAGTGAAAGAAGTTTGGAAGTGAGTAGTTCCTTACCTCTTTTCGCTATTTAAATTTCGAGGACGAAATTTCTTAAGTGGGGGAGGGTTGTAACATCCCAAAAATGGGCCTAGGTGTTATCAAGGTCGGATCAAGGGTTCGGTTGAACCGGTCAAGCCAATTAACCTAAATCCGAGAATTAATTTTTATAAGTGGTTTTCAAAGGAAATAAAATATGGAAAAATACTATAAAATTCTTATTTGGACTCTATTTGAGTTTGGTAAACTCAATTTTGTAAATTACACTATGAACCTTGACATTTTGGAAAATAGTGACTATTTTGTAAAAATGACAATTTTAGTGCCTAAAATGTAAATGGGTCAAAACTTAGAATCTTTAAGGGGCTATTTATCCAATCTTTATCATCAGATCTAATCTTCCAAAAATCTCTTTATAAACTCATTTTAATTACCATAAAGATTTTATTAAGATATATTTCTCATTTTTCACCAAAATCACAATTTCTTGTAACTTCCCATTTAATCTCAACTTCTCCTAATTTTCTTGGTTTCCAATCAGAATTCTCTTCAATTTTATCAAGGTAAATCACATCTTTTTGATTTAGTTTCGTTCATATTATTTTCTCCTTATTTCTCTCCAATTTCCTTACATTTTACAACTTGTTTTTCATGGATTTTTCAATTGGAAGGAGGTTAGATCTTGTTTGGAGGTAAGAAACCATTCAAACATCTGAACTTTGAGTTCTTTATTGAAATTCACAAGTGTTTGATCCATTGCATTGAGTTCTTGATTTGTTTTATGGTTTTAATTGATGATTTTCGGTTTTTATCGGTTAATTTTGATTGAATTGATGCAATCCCGTAATAAGGTGATACCTGATGGTTTTCAATGGGTAAATCAATGAATTTTGTTGTGTTTTAACATGGAATTAATGGTTCTTGGATGGGTAAACCCGCATCTTAAGTTTTGGTGGTGTTAATTGGCTTAGATCTTCGGTTTATGGCTTGTTTGGGTGGCTGAATGTTTGTTGTTGGTTTAGGATGGTTATATCATGGTTTTTGGTTGTGTTTTGATGTTGATAAGTTGTGGTTTTCGTTGGCTAAGGGCTAGAGGTCGTTTGGATAAGTTTCGAATGTGTTTTCGGTTTACTTAAGTGTAGTTTTTGGGGCTGCTTGTTTGGAAAGTGTGGGAGGTTGATTGAATGCATTAATATGCATTAATACTTCTGTTTTGATATGTTGAAAAAAGGTCAAGTTGTTGAGCTAAGTGTTGAAGGTGTTTTGGAAAAGGCGAGAATGTCGGTTGGCTTTGGCAAGCTAGTTTCGGACAAGTGGTGAGTGGGCTGCCATATCGGCAAGGTTTTACTTGTTTTATCAAAGGTTTGGGAGTTTAGGGATGGTTTGAAAAACCTTCCCACTCTTGGAAGTAAGTTAAATGGTTTTGCTCTCTTAATGGTTCTCATATCGCTCCATATTTGTCATGTTTTGGTCATGCTCTTAATGTAGTTTTTGCATATGTGATTTATGCATGAGAAATGATAAGTGCTTTGACTAAATGATGTTTTCATTGTTTTCCATTGTTATCGGATATGTTTTATCAATTGAACATTCCATGAGTTTTATTAATTTCTATGCTTTTTATAACATATCTAATGATTGGTAGTGTTGCAATGGTTTTATGAAAGATGATTATGAAGAAATGGTTTCCAATACATGAATTGAATTTGGAAATGATGCATTCATGTGTTAGCTGTTGTATATGCATGGTTAATGATGGTTTCCATGACTTTTAAAGCATGAGAATGATTTGGATTAAAGTATGGTTATTTCCCTTTTCCCGAATAAAGCCGTTGAGCATGATTTGGTTCATCTTGTTGAACATATAGTGAGTGCATTGTAAAACAGCAAGCTTCCATGCATAATGAGTATGATATTGGCTTGGTGACACTATTTAAGACCACGAATACAAATGACATGTCATTAGGATTAAGTGCACTATAAAGATTATGAGAATAATGATGTTGCCTACATGTAAACAAGGGTGACTTTGTGTCTGACCGTGCGTGTAGAGCTTGCCTATATGTAAACAAGGGTTACTTTGTGTCCGACCGTGCATATAGTTGACCCATACGTAAACAAGGGTGACTTTGTGTTCGGCCGTACGTAGTGGGGGTAACATGTATACATGAGTGACTTTGTGTCCAACCGATGCATGTTGAGACCAAGTGTCTCTTGATAAGGAATAAGGAATCCGAGTATTCGATGGGTATAAGGTTTGAACAAAGCTAGTCACTTAGTTGTCAATATGCATGGTTTATGATTTGAGATTTTTGTGCATTGAAAAGCATGAGATTGTGTCACACGTTGATAGAGAATTGTTTATAAAATGTAATGTTTTTCACAAGCATGTGTTTTAAATAAGTTTTGTTCAAGGATATGAGCATAAGAGAATGGCCTAAATGTTTTTATGTGTTTAGCAAATAATACTTGTGATGTGCACATTAAAGTGCGTATGGTTTAAGCTTTGCTAGGGGTATAGCATATAAGATTTGAGATGATGCATAGAGATGCATATGTATTAAAAAGGCCATAAGTGTTGTTGTTGTTTTAAAAGCATGAAAGTCTGATGAATTTTAGTTTTGAGTTGCATGAGATAATTGACACTTTATAAGAAAACGGATTTGGTTTTGCAAACCATGTTTGAGATACTTTTAGTGAGCATGATATGGCGTGATTTAAAGAGTTTACTGATGTACTTATGGGCTGCATTGTAAAGGTGTTTTCTTTATATTTTACCCCTCACTAAGCATATGCTTACCCTCTCTTTTACCTTACAATGCAGAGACATTAATCGTGGCGGCCAAGGAAAGCAAGGTTCCAAGTGTATGTCGATGAATAGCTCAAGTATGTGTTCTAAAATGTAGTAGTAGTAAGAGAGTAATGGGGTATAGTTACATTGTTGTAAGAATTGGCTTTTGATTTGTAAACGTTGCTTTGATTATTTGAACTTGAGTATGTATTGGATGTTTAAGTTGCTCTTGGTGCCTAGGAATTATGAATATAGTTAATGTTGATCATTGGTGGTGTTTTGAATGAGTTAGATCTACTTAAAAAGGACTGATTTTATGTTTTTGAGCATAAAGTTTCGAAACCTTTATCAAATAGTTTCGAAACTTCCAAGAAGGTTTCGAAACCTTGCGGGCTAGTTGGATATTAGAACCTTACTAGAATGAAAGTTCCGAAACTTTCAAGGAAATGTTTCGAAACCTTTGTTTGGTTATTAGTTGATAGTTGTTGGATTTGCATTTTAGTCTCGAATATCTTTCTATGTTTAATTATGGTAGCTAAAAATGTTATTTTGAGTTGAAATTTCACCTTGATGCATAAAGTTGACTTAATTTAAATTTGGCTAACTTAAATCGGAGGTAATCCCTAGAAATTAAAAGTTTTACATTTTGGTCCCTAGTTAGTGAAGCATGTAATTGATGATGTTAGAATGCTCCGTTTGGTCTGAAATTTATCATGAGAGTTCTTTGCTTATTTAATTGAAATTTGATGGAATGAATTTCTACCTTTTCAAAAGAATTTAAAATATTCACATTTTAGTCCTTAAGTTGCCTATGTGTTAATTGAGTGCTCATTTGTGATCGAATTGCTACCGTTCTTGTTTTGCATGAAATCGAAACACATAGGAACATAATTATGACTTTAGATAAGATAAAGAAAAAAATATAATGGTTTTTAGGGTCGTTTATCGAATCGAGCCTTCACGGGTTTGGCTTGGTATTCCCGTGTGACCCATTAGAGCCAGTTCCGTCTAGGCCGGGCCAAAAGGGTTACATGAATGATTCTTAACTCCAATTCTGACCCAACCAACTTCCATGGTTTTTGACAAGAAAAACGATTGAAAACAAGGTTTTCGAACAAGGAAAAATTATAAATAATTATTATAACGAAATTTAATGAAAAGAAAACGAGTTTAACTTGAAATTAGATGCATTTTATTATTTTCATGCATTTTAATTTATTTTATTGGTTGTCACTTTATTTCTTGAGATTGATTGAATTTTGTGAAAAAGGGTATTGTTGTGGTTTATTTCCATGTTTTCAAGATTTATTCCTTGATGAGGAGCTATCAAATGGGAAAGAAATTATGGAAGATAAGGTCAAAGATAGGAGACATAGAATGATTGGAAGATTGGAGCAAAGAAGGAAATATATGATGTGAATAAAATATGAAATGGATATATTCTATTTTGATTATTTCCATCTCTATTTTATTCCATCATCCATGTTGACCAAATCAACGCCATATAAGGAGCTTGTCGACCACAACATGAGAGAGAGCTGGATCGAGAGATTGAGAGAGGGGAAGCAAGTAATTGTCGTCTTCTTCATCTTTATTTCTCTTGTTTTATTCGAATGATGAAAGGATTATTTGTTGGATATTTTTGCCTAGCCATGAACTAATTTAAAGTTGGCTTGAGTTACTTGTTTTATGGTTTGATTTAGTTTGAATTCTATCTAAGTACTTGGAGTGTTCTTAATTAAGGTTTTTCTATGCTTGGTACTTATTTGGTTTACGAGAGAATTGGGAAAGGAACTCGATAAAAAATTTATTTATCTAGATTCGGGAGAATTAGATTCACGAAACGAAGAGGCATGGTTTTATCCAAGTGCGAGAGAACTAATTCGTCTTAGGGATAAGTGCAGGATTTCAACAGCTAATAGAAGCGTAAGAACGTTGTTGTAATCCATTGATTAACTCAAGGATGTATCATCAAAGATTATTCAATTAACAGAGTATCGGGTTAGGGATAACACAGACTACTGAAGAACGCTTTGCCAAGCCTTGAGGATAGTCACTCAAATTTCCCGAGCAATTCCCTTAGTTACAATTTCCCAAGCATTCAGATGAACTAACTAGGCAATCTGAGTTAGCCCAATTGCCGGAACAATTGAGTGGTGCGAGAATCCCACTTACAAAGAAGAATTCATTTGACCGTCATTCCATAATTCAGGATAACCCAGCCTAATCTCTCTCATTGATTTTATTCCAATTTATCTTACTTGTTTATTTTATTATTTAATTTCAATTAAATATTATTTATATAAACCAATTGTGTCTTTATTTTCAGTGCAAGAAATTAGATTCTGGAATAAGCACCAATCCCTGTGGAGACGATAACTTTCTATACTATAACTTGAAATGTGTACACTTTCACGTATTTGCGAAGCACTTAAAACACACAACAAAAGGGGAAATGAAAATAATAAAAATAAGGGTTTAGGTTTTTATATAAAATAAGGTTTATGAGTTTTAATTAAAATTATTTGGGTTTTGTGTTTTAAAACTTGCGTTAAGAGTTATTTAAATAAGTCCATGAAAGGTTGGTTCAACTAAAATTAGGATTGCATCAAAGCCCCTTAAAGATTCAAAGTTTTATCTTAGTTTATAAAATTGTTCTCAAGTTTTTAATTTTTACAAAATAGTCACTAATTTCAAAATCTTAGGAATTCAAGGGTCAATTTTTAAAATTTAGTTGACCAAAGTTAAAAATATATTTAATTAGGATTTTAGGATATTTTCCATAATTTATTTCGATTAAAAACAATTTTAAGCATTTAATCCGAATTAGGATTAACCGGTTAAACAGACCCATTAACTTCTAGAACCAATTTTGGGGTGTTACAACTCTCCCCCACTTAAGAAATTTCGTCCTCAAAATTTTCACCGTGAAAAGAGGTAAGAAAATTGCTCTTCACAATTTTCTTTCACTCCCACGTGACTTTACCAACACCATGATAGCACTAAAACACTCTACCCCATATGACGATCTTATCACAAGGACTTTTGCTACCAGAAGCCAAGATATCAACATATGTCTCGTATAAAAAAGATTCAATCTCATCATAATATCAACGACATCACAACTTGTAACGATATACCAAAACACCATGGTCCATTACAACACTCATTGCACCCATAAGCCAAAATAACAAAACCCTTTTTCCTTTTCGCGACGTCCTAACCTCTCCTTACTCAAGATTGTCAACTGTATTTCAGGAAACTGCCACAACTCCCAAATGTCACTAACAAGCTTAGCTTTCTCAAGCAAATTCTAGCATACAAGACAAACCAAAACTTCCCACTAAACCTCGCTTAAGACAACAACATACAACAACTCTACTATCAAAACCTTCAAACGGTACCACTCAAACAAAACTACTGACATGATTATAAGAAAGCTCCACCAAAGGCAACACCTTCACCAAGAATCTAAAAGATTCACTTCAAAACACCTTAACATACCTTTCTAGACCTGGATAACTCACTTAAACTGGCCACATTCCTATTGATGAGAGAATACCTAAAACTTAATAGGAAACCTAACGTTCATCTCAAAAACCTCACCAAATTAAAACATATCGCTCAACCAACTTAATAGGAAGAGCTCAGAACACCCAAAAAATCGTGCACCCTTAAGAAACAAATCCAACCGTTCTCAAGGAAAAACTCTCTCTTAACTACCGAGAAACCACATTAAAAAATTTATGGAGACTTGTTCACCCACTTCTACTCTAGCACCTTTGACAACAACAACATTCTCAAAGAACATTCGTTCTCAAGGTCAACTTACCAACAAAACAAACATTCACTTTAAACTCAACCACATCGAAAACAAGTCCACTTAGCATCAACCGTTTTTAAACTTCTGACACAACTTCTTACTTCTAGATTCATAGCAAAAGACTATCACAACCTTTGATCAAGATGTCATTCTAACTCAACACCATACAACACAACTACGTGTCTTGTAGATATGAAAGAAAACCAACATCACAACTAAAACCCATTAACAGAACCTCAAATGTGCCCCGGACACGTTGTTTCACCAAACATCCAATAACAACTTACCTCAGAACATTTTAACCGTGAAAAGTCTCAACTACAACTCTGTCACTAGACCAACACTCTTTGATAAACTTAATCGAGCCAACACCGCTCTTAACTTCACAACACTCTTAATTTATTCCACTATAAAGAAACTTGTCAAGACATAACCCTTAATCAACCCAAGCCACACTAAGTAACTTAGATTTAACACATCATGCAACACTTTGAAACTCCCAAAAACATTCTCAGTGATGTAGTCACCAACTACTCACTAGCATAACAGATTCTCAAACTAAATTGATTCAAAACCACTTTACACTCAAACAAAATCGAGGACACAATCGACTCAAGATCGGATATCATAACACCATAACTAACCACAACACAAACCTTTTTGAGCTTTCTGATCTCCACAACTCATCTATTGCAAAGTTTTAGCTTTCTTTTCGGTCTACTCAAACTTAAAATATTTTTGCAACAACTTGGTTAGAGGTGCCGCGATCCTATAAAAATCCTTCACATACCTTCGATAGTATCCTACCAAACCCTAGAAAACTATGTACCTCTGTCACAGATCTAGTTGGTTTAAAACACACAACAACCTCAACTTTCTACGGATCAACCCTTATACCTTCCGCCGAAACTACATGACCAAGAAAAAAAAAACCTCTTTTATCCAAAACTCACACTTACTTAATTTAGCATATAACTGTTTATCCAATAAAGTCTGGAAAACAACCCTTAAATGCCTATCGTGTTCCTCTTCGGTACAAGAGTACACAAGAATATCATCGATAAACACTATCACAATTTGATGTAGAAACTCATGGAAAACCCTATTCATCATATCCATGAAAGCAACAGGTGCATTCGTTAAACCAAAGGGCATAACCAAAAACTCATAATGGCTATACGTGTCCAAAAAGCAGTCTTAGGAACATCCTGATCATTAACACTCAACTGATAATACCCAGACCGAAGATCAATCTTTGAAAACACCGTAGCTCCTCTGAACTGATCAAACAAGTCATTTATCCTAGGCAAGGGATACTTGTTCTCTACCGTCAACTTATTCAATTGTCGATAATCTATGCACATCCTCATGGCACCATCCTTCTTTTTCACAAACAAAAACGGTGCACCCTAGGGTGAATTGCTCGACCGGATAAACCATGATCCAACAGCTCTTGCAACTGAACTTTCAAGTCCTTTAATTCCTTAGGTGCCATTCTATAAGGAGTAATAGAAACATGTAAGGGTCCCTCTATTAGCTCAATACCGAAATCAAGCTCTCGGATAGGTGGTAAACCTGGTAACTCTTCAAGGAAAACTCTAGGAAAGTCATAAACAGTTCTAATATCACATGGCCTAACTTCTTTCATGTCAGGGTTCATAACATAAGCTAAAAACGCCTCGCAACCATTAAGTAACATTTTTTGAGTCTCCAAAGCCGACACCATATTAGACAAAAACCTCACACTCTCACCAAATATAACTATATCAACATCATCGACTAACCTCAAGGACACCCCCTTAGTCCTAAAGTCCACAACAGATTTATGTTCAACTAACCAGTCCATTCTAAGAATAAGATCAAACCCTTTAAAAGGTAACTCCATAATATCGACAACAAAAACATGCCCTTGAACAACTAATGGACATCTTCTATAAACCTTTTTAACAAAAACGGTTTCTCCAAAAGAACTAATAACACTCATACCTATGTTTATTCTAAGCTCTCTACGGGGTCCTATAATAGTGTTACTATGCAACAAAATAAAATTTAAAACCAAGTGAGTCAACCCGAAGCAAGGTGCCAATTGGTTCAAGTTTAACAAAACCAACCTAAAAGTAGTGGAGCAATGGACACCTATATATATAACATGCTTTAACATTATTTACATGTAAACAATCACCGTGCATATATATATCAACATATGTAGCAATCACCGTACAATATAACACATCAACATGCAAAGTAAACACCGTGTATCACATTATATCATGCTCATTTAACAACATATCTTAAGGATTTTCATAAACCTACACTCTGATACCAAAAAAATGTAACCTCCTCAACCCGGTCTAGACGCCACCCAACTCGAACGAGCTACACGGGGAATACTAAGGCTAATCCGGAGACTCGCCTTGATAAAAAACCTAAAAAGTTTTTTTTATCTTTTCTAAATGCATTAATTAGATTCTACATGTTCATGAAAGGACCGAGTTCAATTACAGCGGAAACTAAAGAGAAACGAGTCCTAATTTAATCGAACAAATTTTATGGACCTAATTGTAATTTTCCAGAAAATTTTGTTCTAAAAGTGAGATTAAGGTTACCATTCCTTAATTAAGTATATTTCAACTTTGTATGTAAATTTTCATCTTAAAACAATGTCTACAAGTCATCTAATTTATTCCTTAAAGTTTAATGACTAAAATGTAAGTTTTTTAGAGTTATATTTCAGCCTCTAACGACATTATCTTACAGAGGTTTCGAAACACTCTTCACCGGTATCGATACCTTAGTAGACGAAAAAGGGGTATCGATATAGGTATTATGTGTTTCGATACACTATCGATAACTCAAAAGATTGCCTATGCGACAATCCCGTGTTTCGATACGTCTGAAGGACTATTCCGATATCATTTGAAATTGTAAGAACTAGTATCGAAACCAAGGTCAAAGCGTATCGATACGCTTGTTCATTTTTCATACTATCGTTTCGAAACCATTTCATGTGGTTTCGATACCCAATCTTTTTTTCTAGAAAATCAGTCATGGTTTTGCCTAGGTATCGATACCCTATGAAGAGGTATCAAAACTCTCTACCCAGAAACGGTAGATTACTCAATTTTGCAAGTCTAAACATGCCCAAAAAAGTGTAAATGCATAATTTCACCTAAAGGGCCATGAAACACATGTCTCAAAAAGTTCTCTAGATGCAATTTATCCTAATTAATACATGAATCAACCAACATGTGAATACATTCAAAATTCACCAAATATCAACATAGGAAACATGGATGCATATGAAATTCAAACAAAGTACTTCATGAACTCATAAGAAACTAATAAGCATGTCTAAACTCAATATTTCATGGATTCAATGGTATATTCAAGGATCTCAAAATATCATCGTTCATCAAGAAATCATAAATAGCATAAGGTCTCTAGCTCCATTTCTCTCTACTACCTAGGGTTCAATTGGAAATAACATACTTTAAATTAAAATGTATCAAAACGTAAAATATGGCACTCTTTGCTTCTTCGGACGAAAGTATCACTTTTTCTCTGCATTGCAAGGAGAAGAGAATAGTTAAGCAATTGCTTAGTGAGGGATGTAAAAAACAATAGTTTAAACAACTTACAAGGCAGCAATAATATACAAAAATCATTTTAGAAGAAAAACAGTTCATGCTCTTTAAAACAATCACACGTGACCAGGAAGCCACCAAGTATAAAAATCGAGCAAGTGCTTTATCATATGGAACAAATCCACGAAAATCTAGACTTACAAGCTTCATTATCAAGGCTTTATAAAACATTTGAAAATAAGTAAAACTGACGCAAACTCAATTTGCAATTAAAATCAAAATAAACTTAACACTTGCGTTTTCACGTGTTGGTATTTGTCACACCCTAAAAAAATTTTCCCCAATTTAAACCCTATTTAAGAGTCTAAATCCCTAATCTAAAACCCTAGAATTTAGGGATCCGAATTTCTGAATTCAGAGATCAAAGTGTAATTTCTGTATTTTAAGGGGTTCGAGTGTGATGTTTCAAAATATTCAGGATCTAAATTGGTAATTTTACCAATTCATCTTTGGTAAATTTTCATTCATTCTTCTCCCGATTCATATTTTATTCGGAAGCTGATTCCCCCCCCCTTTAATTTCGGTTTTTATTCCAAATTTATTGGTTCCCTATTTGTGTTTACCCAAACCGAGAGATACCATCTTTCTTTCTCTCTATTTTTGGTCTCCATTCAGTTTTGGTGTTGGCTTCGGTGGATTCTTTTGCGCCTTACGATTTATTTTTGTTGGGTAAGCAATCCTTGTTTCCGTTTCCTTTTTATTTCATTTCGGTTCTGTAGTTCTTGTGGTTATTTTCAATCGGTTAGTTCGTGTTCAAATTCTAAGTTTCAGTATGAATTTCGGGTGTTTTGGAAAAAAAAAATCTCGGGTGTTCATCTCTCTGTTTAGTTGATTCATTTTATAGTTTAAGTGAAAGAAGAGTTTGTGTTGTTTTGAATCGAATCAGAGGGGGGTTGAGTATCAAAATCTGTTAAAATTCAGCCTGTGAAGAATCTAGATTTTTCCAGATTTTCTCAGAAAATCTAGGGAAAACCCAGATTTTCCCGAAAAATCTGGAAATTCCAGATTTTCTCAGAAAAACTCCTGGAAACCCGACCCGACCAACCCGACCCGTGACCCACTGACGTCATGCTGACATCATCTGTGTTGACATCATCTACTGACGTCAGCGTTGACCTGATGACGTCACTGCTGACGTCAGCGTTGACCATGCTAACGTCAACGTTGATTTTTTCCGACCCGGTCCCAGTTTTTGTTTTTCGACTTCTTGAGTCTATTAGCGCAGTTCGTTTTTCGAAATTCGATCCCGAAGTGTCATTTTTAGACCTTTTAAGTTTGAATGTTTATCTGAATGTTATTTGTATCGGATTCTGAATCAGTTTCTGTTTGGTTCAGGTGACGTGGACTTTGATACCGAGCATTTGCCTCCTCCTCCTCCTGGACGACCTCCCGTTCATCAGCATTCGGAACCCTCACGTGAGTATCGGTTTATTTATGTTTTGTATACTTATCGGTACAGTGGCATAGTAGTACGTCTAATGTTAATTGTTATTCGTAGGTTCTACACCTGCACATTCTAGTGGTAGAGCGAGTCCAATCGACGTCAGTATCGTCGTTGAGTCCTCTGCTTCAGGTGTGTTCTTTTTTGTTAATTATGTTATTCCGCGTGTGCAATTCCTGTTAAACTCTGTATGTTCATTCATCATCCTAAAATTACATTTCTGATTCTGAAATCACTATGCATGCCTCCTGATAGAATATTAGGCACGCATTCTGATCTTGTATCTACATATAACATTGCATCTGGTTGGATTATTTGTATGGAGGAAGTTAGTGATAAATTCACTTCTGTTCAGTGGTTCTGTAATATACCACTTATGTTCAGTGACTCCACCCGCGGGTCGAGTTCCACTTCTGTTTGGTGTGATGGAGTTAGAGTGGTACAAGGGTAACCTACTGTTTTGATGGCATTCGGAGATGGGTGCATATCATGCATACATGTCATCATATATATATATATTGTTCTCAGTTTCTGTTTATCTGCACACTAGAGACACGCTAGGCTCCCTAGCTTACACCATCTCAGTTTCTTGTTTCAGATCTCAGTCCTAGGTTTCGTATGGTACTCGGAGGTTTCTGAATTAGATCATTTTTCCATATGTTTACAGATTTTAATTCCGAATTTTATATATTATTATTTCAGTTAATAACTTTTCGTTGTAATAAATATTTGGACTTTGAACTTTTATTAGATTTTGTGACGGTTAATATTTATTTAATTTTGGGTTGAAATTTAATTTATTTGTTTAATAAATTTACAGTATTTTAATTTATTAATTATTTAATAAATTATCAGAAAATAATAATATGTAATTTATAAAACTCTAGCTTGCGAAATAAGTTTACTAACGTAAACCCTAACTTGTAATCTAAGAAATTAGGTTAAATTTTAGGGGTTACAGTATTAGTGATCCAATTAGGCCTTATATAACATGGTTTATCATTATTTACATGTAAACAATCACCGTGCATATATATATATATATATATATCAACATATATAGCAATCATCGTGCAATATAACACATCAACATGCAAAGCAAACACCGTGCATCACATTATATCATGCTCATTTAAAACATATCTCAAGGATTTTCATAAACCAACAAATGTAACCCCCTCGACCTGGTCTAAATGCCACCCGACTCGAACGAGTTACAAGGGAATACCAAGGCTAATCCGGAGACTCGCCCTGATAAACAAACCTAAAAAATTCTCTTTTTTCTTTTCTAAATGCATTAATTAGATCCTATATGTTCTTACAAGGACTGAGTTCATTTGCAGCGGAAATTAATGAGAAACACGTCCTATTTTAAATGAACAAGTTTTAGGGACTTAATTGTAATTTTCTAGATAATTATGATCTAAAAGTGAAATTAAGGTTACCAATCCTTAATTACGTATATTTCATGCTTGCATGTAAATTTTCAAGTTAAAATAATATCTACAAGTCATTTACTTGCATCCTTAAAGTTTAGTGACTAAAATGTAAATTTTCAAAGTTATTCTTTAGCCTTTAACGACTTTAAATGATAGGGGTACCGAAACACCCTTCCCCGGTATCGAAACCTATGTATACGAAAAAGGGGTATCGAAACGGGTATTAAATGTTTTGGAACACCTTCAATTACATAGACGATTGCCTGAGTGACAAGCCTGCATTTCGATACACCTGAAGGACCATACCAATACCATTTGAGACTTTGAAGGTTGGTATCGAAACCAAAAATAACCATATCGATACGCTTGATGTTTTATTACTATTGTTTTGAAACCAATTCATTTGGTTTCGAAACCTTAGCTTAATTCCCTAGAAAATCGTTGTATTTTTGCTTGGGTATTGATACCCTATGAACGAGTATCGAAACTCCCAGCTCAGAAACAACTATTTACTCAGATTTCATGCTTTAAACGTAACCCAAAGTGTTCTAGATACAATTATTCACCTATAGGTCATAAAACACATAATTCAACAAGATTTCTAGATGTCAATAGTCCTAGTTCCATGCACTTGAACACAAATTGAAATGAATACTAATCAAAGTCAAACCAAAGAACTTAGTGAGTGACATAAAAACATAAGTAAAGACAACTTGAAATACAACCCATAAAAGCCGAAGTTTTATAAAAACGTGTCATGCTCAACTCATTAAATAAACACATGGCAATCAATGCCAACATCATGAAAAAAAAAGTATACCATGGCATAAGCCACAAAACCTTTTTCAAATACTTTTAAAAACACCTGCTCAACGAGCAAAACAATACCCATGGAAAAGCTTCGTTAAAAACACCATTCAATTAAGAAAATATACTTGCTTATAACATTGTATTCATATAAGTGAACCGTTTAGAATAACACTAAACGTTAGGATAAACGGAAAACTCGCATGCCAAGCATGCCCGTGATTGACTAACATAATCCACGACGACCCACATCGGTAAACCTTAGTGTCCGGGTTAGCTAGCAAACTTAAATGCGATAAAGTCCCTTATATCGTGCAACATTAGCTCCCCTTAATGCATCACTAAGAAATTTACACACGTACAAATTTTAATTATAGTGCACCCACATCCTATTGATCGATCAACTTATCCACGTTTCATCATCTTTAATACCAACACTAAATACAAAACACGATGCTCAAGTTTTGAGATAAAAACAGTGAATCTCACTCATGTTTCTCATCAATACATGCATCAAGTGCATAAACCGATAAAAGCTCTTTTCATCAATATTTGAAAACAAAACCATGGGAGCATCAAAACATTATAAAAGCAGTGTCCTGAGCATCTAATCACATGCATAATCATATATGCACAATTAAAAGATGAGCATGATAAAAATCACATAGTAAAGCAAGGTGTGATATGGGATTTTTAAAAGAGAAAATCTTAAAAACATAATCTAGAGTATAGGGAGATTTTTCACACCTTCCCTACACTCCAAACCTTTGTAAAAAAAGATTTAAAACACTGTTGAAGCAACCCACCCTCATAAATTACTCACCGATAACTGAAACTTGCTAGACAAGTCACTAAAATTCCACTCTATCACTTCAAACAAGATCGTTATTCCGGTTTTGGGGTTAGTAGTTTGAGTGTAAGTTGGGGAAATTCGATTCGGGTCAAATCGGATTCCTAGGGTTCGTTATTCCGGGAAAAATTAAAATAATAGTATTTTAATCGGATAAGTAATAATTTTATGAAATGGTTCTAAAAATATTAAAATGGTGTTTTAAAGTTAAAGGAATATTATTTGAACTTTAATTTGATTTTTAATTAGGCTAATTTTGTACTAGATTGTAACTTTCGGATAGTTTTGGGGATTTAATTAGTAATTTTTTGGCAATTAGGATTTTTGGTGACTAAATTGGAAAGCAAGCCATACTTAGAATCCTTAGAGGGCCATAAACCCAATTTATTTTTAATTAATGATTTATCCACCAAAATTGTTTTTAAATTGTTTATTTTAGTTAATAATTTCATTTTCTTTTGTAACTTCCCATTTTCCCATCTTTTCTCTCAAGATTTTCTCTCATTTTCTCTCCATCTTCTTCTCCAAATTTCTCCAATTACTTGCTGATTTCTTCATCATTTTCTACAAGATTTACTTCATTTTATTAATCCTTTCATTCTTTACAAAACCTACTCATCAATTTTTGCAAAATCAACATCATTTTCAAGGAAATCAAGGAAGCTTTTCTCATCTCTTTGGTGGATTTAATCTCAAGGTAATATTCTGATTTTTAATCTTTTTTCTAAGGTTATTTATTGAAATTCCCAAGTATTGGCTTGTTCATCAACTATTGCTATTTTATTTTGTGTTTTTAATTCAAGATCTATGAGTTTTGTTGATGGATTTTGTGAAATCTTTTGAGATTTAAATTGATGCTGGATTTAGGTTGATTTAATTATGATATTAGGTCAATTAAATGATTAATTAAGTGTTAAATTGATGGCACATTAATTTAATCCCGGAATAATGTAATCGGTGGTGTTTTAAGGTGGTTTTCGGTTGTTTTAGGGGCTGTTTTAGGTGTTCTAATGTTGCTGGAGGTATAAGGATGGTTTGGAAGTGTTTTTGGTTCATAATTGAAGTGGATTAGATGTTAGATTCATTAGGTTTTGGGCTGATGTTGTTTCGGATGCGTTTCGACTTAGTTTCGGTCTTTTCGGCTAGGTTTTCGATAGTTTTGTGAGGGTTAAATGTGGCTGCTGTTTTGAGCATGTTGTGATGTGAATATGCTCTGTTTTTAATGTTGTAGAGGTAGTGCAAGAAGGTGCATAAGTGGCTGGTGCGTTGGCGTTGCCATCGGAGCATCGGCGAGGGCTCGTTTCGCTTGTCGGTGAGTGATTTCGGGTTAAAAGTGAATCGCATTAGTTCAGTTCTGTTTTGGGGACTATGGAATAGTGTGAAAACTTTCCATAGTTCAAGAGTAAGTGATTTAAATGATGTTGATGCATTACCTTAAGTGTCGGCTATTTCGGTAATGGCTTTTATAATGATGATTCCATGAGATTTTGGAAGTGCATGACTTTGATTTTGAAATAATGCATGCATGTGTTAATTGCTGAAAATGCACGGTTTGGAAAGGTATTCATGGCTTATGAAAGCATGAAAATAAACTGGAACAATATGTGGTTATTGCCTTATAATTGATTACGCCGTTGAGCATGATTTTGGTTCACATGATGAACATTTAATGAGTGCATTATGAGCAGCAAGTTAACATGCATGATTGGAAATTATATTGGCTTAGTGACACTAACCTTAGATTCGAATACAAATGACATGTCATTAGGATTGAGTGCACTATAAAAATATTGAGAACAATGATGATGCCTACACGTAAACAAGGGTGACTTTGTATCCGACCGTGCGTGTAGAGCTTGCCTATATGTAAACAAGGGTGACTTTGTGTCCGACCGTGCATATAGTTGACCCATGCGTAAACAAGGGTGACTTTGTGTCCGACCGTGCGTAGTGGGGGTAACATGTATACAAGGGTGATTTATTTGTGCATGATACATGAAATGTTTTGACATTGTTGATAGCATGTTTTGGTTTTACATATTTCAAATAAGCATGAAGAATGCAAGTATGACTTTATAAATGATTTTTGAACTTGTTAGAGCTTCCTCACTAAGCATGTTGTGCTTAAGCTCTCTCTTTTCATACTTGCAGAGAAATAGTGATATTCGAGGCTACGTTCGGAGCAAGGGAACCAAGGGGAATTGTTGTCTCAATTTTTGGTATGTTTTGGCAAATAATTTGGGCTTGGCAATGTGTAAATCGAACCCATGTGAAGTGAGTGATTTTTGCTTTGGTTAATATTGTAATAAGACCTATAATGTTTTGGATTGTTGATTGATGGACTATGGTGTTGTTTGGATTATTGAGACATGTACATGAATGAACATTGTTGATTTTAAATCATATTTTAGGAAGCATGCCTATAAATTGATTGGGGTCTTTGATGTGATAAATGTATGCTTTAAATTGTTTTTTATGCTTAGGAAATTATGCATATAGTTAAGGGTGATTAATGGTTATGTTTGAATGGGTGGAATTTTTCTTAGAATGTTCAACTTGTCAAAGTGCACAGGGGGTATCGATACTAAGGCTTAAATTGGGGTGGTTCGAACCATGGTTCGATGCAATTACTCCACTAGACGCTGGAGTATCGATACCACCTATGGGGGTATCGATACCAATAGCCTTCGAAGTGCAAGGAGGCTAGCTCCACGATAGGGTATCGATACCGAGACCCTAGGTATCGATACCGAGACCCAAAAATGACATTTTAAGTGTGGAAAAAAATACGTTTAGGGTCGGATGACTTTCCATGATCGAATATAGATGCAATGAATGTTATTGGGTGTTGTACTATCACCGGGATGCATGATGTTAACTTGAATTCGCATTGGTAAATTAATGATAGATTTAGTCCCTATGATATTGTGAGATTTACAAATAGGTCCCTATTGTATGAAACATGAAATTGACGATGCAATAATGGTCCGTTTGATCTGAACTTTGTTATGAGTATGCTATGAATGTATAATTGGACTATGGTAGATTACATTACCGGTTTATTGTTGGAATTAAGAATTATTTGCGTTTTGATCCTTATGTACTGATATGCGAATTGAATTGATCAACCATGAATCAAATGTTTCCGTTTTTGTTGCGCATGACCTCGACACACATAGGAACCAAATTATGCATCTAGTTAAGAAAAAAAACATATCAGTTTTCAGGGTTGTTTATCGAATTGGACCTTAACGGGTTTAGTTCGATATTCCCCGTGTGACCCGTTAGTGCCTGTTCCGTCCAGGCAGGGCTAAGGGGGTTACATTTGGTGGTATTAGAGCCAGGTTTGCTAAAGTGTGTGGCCAGGTTAACTAAAGTGTGTGGTTAGGTTTGCTAAGTGTGTGACTGAACTAGTTATGTTGTTAACTTGTTGAATATACTGATGCATGATGGTTGTATTTTAGTGATGATGGTTAAAAGGGATAACGGTTACACATTGCCAATGCCAATATATTTTCAAATGCTTCTCAGGTTTCCCTTGGATCTTGCCCGAATGTAAGTTTATTATGTTTTAATATCATGTTTTAAATTGCATGTATGAAGTTTTTGGAATATGCCACCAAGACGCGAGACTCGTGCTAGTGCGAATATGATCACCGAGGGTCAGGCTGAGGGTGAGGCGACTGCTAGGGAAGAGCCACTTCCTCCTCCTCCACCAGTGGGTGTGCCTCCGGTTCCTTTGGGAGGTCAGTTTAGAGAGTTTGCACCACTTATACAGGCTATGGCGGGTGCGTTTCAGGCTGCTGTGGCTGGTGTGCATATCCCGACTCCTGCTCCTACTGTTGTGGTTACCCCAGGTCTACCTTTAGAGCGTTTGCGTAGTTTGGACGGTGTAGAGTTCTGTGGATCAGATCCGAGCTCGGCTGAGTAGTGGTTGGCTAGTACAGAGAGGATTTTGGATCAGATGGACTGTCAGGATACTAGGAGGCTGGGCTGTGTAGTTTCTCTGCTTCAGGGAGATGCTTATCATTGGTGGATCACCACGAAAGCTGGTGTAGATGCTGCTAACCTGACTTAGGAGTATTTTCGGACCGCTTTTGTGCGGAAGTTTTTGGGGCCACAATATGAGGATGCAAGAAAGAGAGAGTTTATGTCATTGGTACAAGGTGCGAGGACCGTGGCTGAGTATGAGATACAGTTTATTAGGTTAAGCCACTATGCTCCTGAGTTAGTTCCTACTGAACGAAAAAGGTGTGATAGGTTCCGTTATGGGTTGGATCCCGAGATTAAGACATATCTGTTAGCCGCTGAGTACATCGAGTTTGATGTGTTGGTTAATAGGGCTAAGAATGTCGAGGAGTCTCTAAGGGAGGCTAGAAGTCTACCGATGTTGGTAAGAGGCCTGCTGAGGCTAGTGCACAAGGAAATAAGAGTAAGAGGTTTCGGGACAACCGATACAGAGCTGACCGACGTCGAGGTGACTTTGGACGCGGTGGTCGTGCTCAGCACTACGGTAGAGGTGGTGGTGATGCTCCAGTCTGTAACTTGTGTTCTAGGCGCCATCTAGGGGAGTGCTGGTGAGCCACTGGTGCTTGTATGGGATGTGGATTGAAGGATCATGTGAGGCGTGATTGCCCAAGGTTTGCTGGTGAGTCGGGTGATCGTGCTGAGGCCGCTGTGATGCCTGGTAGAGGACGTGGTCATGGTCGAGGTCCTTTCCAGAGGCAGGGAGATGGACGGAAGGTTTATGATCAGCGTGGGACTCGTAATGCAACAGATGTGATGGCAGGTACCTTTTCTTTGCAAAATGTACCGTTGTTTTCTTTGATAGATTCAGGATCTACGCATTCGTATGTTTTGAGTGAGCATGCATATTTGTTGGATATTCCGGTTGAGGTTTTAGACGTATGAGTTGTGGTTACTAGTTCTTTGGGTGAGACGGTTACAGTAAGGAGGTTGTATAAAAGATGTCCGTTAGAAGTGCGGGGACATGTCTTCGAGGTCGACTGGATGAAGTTGCTCAAGGATTATGATTTGTCTATTGAGTATCATCCGGGGAAAGCTAATGTGGTAGCTGATGCTTTGAGCCGTAAGGCGGCGGTTGAGTTGAGGGCGATGTTTGCCAAGTTGAGTATTTCAAGGGAAGGTGGTTTAGTGGCAGAGTTGCAAGTAAAACCTATTTTGGTTGAGATGATAAAGGTGAAATAGTTAGAGGATGAGGCTTTGGTGCCTTTTGTGGAAGATATTGCTGAAGGCAGACCGACCGAATATCATTTTGATGATGATGAGGTGTTGTGTTTTAGAGGCCGGATTGTGGTGTCGGATGATGTTGTGTTAAGGCAAGCTATCTTGGCTGAGGCTCACACTAGTCCGTTTGCTATGCATCCGGGTAGTGTGAAGATGTATAGGGATCTCAAAAGTGTGTACTTTTGGGTTGGTTTGAAGAAGGATGTAACAGAGTTTGTGTCGCGATGTATGGTGTGTCAGCGGGTGAAAGCTGAACATCAGTTCCCTGCAGGCTTGTTGCAACCGGTTCAAGTGCCAGAATGGAAGTGGGAGAGAGTGACTATGGGTTTTGTGACGGGGTTACCCTTGACGCCGTCCAAAAAGGATTCTATATGGGTGATTGTTGATAGGTTTACGAAGTGTGCACATTTTATTGCCGTGCATACGACGTATTCTATGGATAAGTTAGCAGGGTTGTATGTTTCAGAGGTGGTGAAGTTGCATGGTGTGCCTAAGTCGATCATATCGGATAGAGACCCGCGTTTTACTTCTAAGTTTTGGAAGGGTTTACAAGTTGCTTTGGGTACGAGGCTTAGCTTTAGTACAGCTTATCATCCACAGACGGATGGTCAGTCTGAACGTGTTATCCAGACTTTGGAGGATATGTTGAGATGTTGCATCATTGAGTTTCAAGGTTCTTGGGAGAAGCAGTTGCCTTTGGTAGAGTTTTCTTACAATAATAGTTATCAGGCAAGTATACAGATGGCACCGTTTGAGGCATTATATGGGCGTAGGTGTCGTACACCTTTGTGTTGGAAGGAAGTTGGACAAAAGTATGTTTCTTTACCGCAAGTATTGAAAGATACGGATGAGAAAGTTAAGCTTATTTGTGCTAAGCTCAAGGAGGCTTCAGATAGACAGAAGTCTTATGCCGATTTGAAGCGTAGAGAGATAGAGTATGATGTCGGGGACAAAGTGTTTCTAAAAGTTTCGCCGTGGAAGAAAGTGATGAGATTTGGACGTAAGGGTAAGTTGAGTCCTCGTTTCATTGGGCCGTATGAGGTGTTGAAGCGTGTGGGTCCTGTTGCTTATCGGTTGAGGTTGCCAGAAGAGTTGAGTAGGATGCATGATGTTTTTCATGTATCGATGCTTCGTAAGTATAGATCAGATCCCTCTCATGTTGTTCCGGTTGAGGAGATTGAGTTAAGAGCAGATATGAGTTATGAGGAAGAACCGGTGAAGATTTTAGATGTGGATACAAAGGTTCTTCGAGGGAAGACCATAGATTTGGTTAAAGTGCTGTGGAGACACCGAGGTGTTGAAGAGGCAACTTGGGAGACAAGGAAAAATATGGAGGAGCAATTTCCTCACTTGTTCGCTTCAGGTAAGAATTTCGAGGACGAAATTTTCTTACGAGGGGGAGAGTTGTAACATCCAGGTTTTGGGGTTAGTAGTTTGAGTGTAAGTTGGGGAAATACGATTCGGGTCGAATCGGATTCCTAGGGTTCGTTATTCCGGGAAAAATTAAAATAATAGTATTTTAATCGGATAAGTAATAATTTTGTGAAATGGTTCTAAAAATATTAAAATGGTGTTTTAAAGTTAAAGAAATATTATTTGAACTTTAATTTGATTTTTAATTAGGCTAATTTTGTACTAGTGACTAAATTGTAATTTTGGGAAAGTTTTGGGGATTTAATTAGTAATTTTTTGGCAATTAGGATTTTTGGTGACTAAATTGGAAAGCAAGCCATACTTAGAATCCTTAGAGGGCCATAAACCCAATTTATTTTTAATTAATGATTTATCCACCAAAATTGTTTTTAAATTGTTTATTTTAGTTAATAATTCCATTTTCTTTTGTAACTTCTCATTTTCCCATCTTTTCTCTCAAGATTTTCTCTCATTTTCTCTCCATCTTCTTCTCCAAATTTCTCCAATTACTTGCTGATTTCTTCATCATTTTCTACAAGATTTACTTCATTTTATTAATCCTTTCATTCTTTACAAAACCTACTCATCAATTTTTGCAAAATCAACATCATTTTCAAGGAAATCAAGGAAGCTTTTCTCATCTCTTTGGTGGATTTAATCTCAAGGTAATATTCTGATTTTTAATCTTTTTTCTAAGGTTCTTTATTGAAATTCCCAAGTATTGGCTTGTTCATCAACTATTGCTATTTTATTTTGTGTTTTTAGTTTAAGATCTATGAGTTTTGTTGATGAATTTTGTGAAATCTTTTGAGATCTAAATTGATGCTAGATTTTGGTTGATTTAATTTTGATATTAGGTCAATTAAATGATTAATTAAGTGTTAAATTGATGGCACATTAATTTAATCCCGGAATAATATAATCGGTGGTGTTTTAAGGTGGTTTTCGGTTGTTTTAGGGGCTGTTTTAGGTGTTCTAATGTTGCTGGAGGTATAAGGATGGTTTGGAAGTGTTTTTGGTTCATAATTGAAGTGGATTAGATGTTAGATTCATTAGGTTTTGGGCTGATGTTGTTTCGGATGCGTTTCGACTTAGTTTCGGTCTTTTCGGCTAGGTTTTCGATAGTTTTGTGAGGGTTAAATGTGGCTACTGTTTTGAGCATGTTGTGATGTGAATATGCTCTGTTTTTAATGTTGTAGAGGTAGTGCAAGAAGGTGCATAAGTGGCTGGTGCGTTGGCGTTGCCATCGGAGCATCGGCGAGGGCTCGTTTCGCTTGTCGGTGAGTGATTTCGGGTTAAAAGTGAATCGCATTAGTTCAGTTCTATTTTAGGGACTATGGAATAGTGTGAAAACTTTCCATAGTTCAAGAGTAAGTGATTTAAATGATGTTGATGCATTACCTTAAGTTTCAGCTATTTCGGTAATGGCTTTTATAATGATGATTCCATGAGATTTTGGAAGTGCATGACTTTGATTTTGAAATAATGCATGCATGTGTTAATTGCTGAAAATGCACGGTTTGGAAAGGTATTCATGGCTTATGAAAGCATGAAAATAAATTGGAACAATATGTGGTTATTGCCTTATAATTGATTACGCCGTTGAGCATGATTTTGGTTCACATGATGAACATTTAATGAGTGCATTATGAGCAGCAAGTTAACATGCATGATTGGAAATTATATTGGCTTAGTGACACTAACCTTAGATTCGATACAAATGACATGTCATTAGGATTGAGTGCACTATAAAAATATTGAGAACAATGATGATGCCTACACGTAAACAAGGGTGACTTTGTGTCCGACCGTGCATATAATTGACCCATGCGTAAACAAGGGTGACTTTGTGTCCGACCGTGCGTAGTGGGGGTAACATGTATACAAGGGTGACTATGTGTCCGACCGATGCATGTTGAGACCAAGTGTCTCCAATTATGGAAAAAGGAATCCGTGTATTCGGTGAACTAAAAGTTCATATTAAGTGATCACTAGGAAGCCAATATGCATTTATGAAATGGAGTGATTTATTTGTGCATGATACATGAAATGTTTTGACATTGTTGATAGCATGTTTTGGTTTTACATATTTCAAATAAGCATGAAGAATGCAAGTATGACTTTATAAATGATTTTTGAACTTGTTAGAGCTTCCTCACTAAGCATGTTGTGCTTAAGCTCTCTCTTTTCATACTTGCAGAGAAATAGTGATATTCGAGGCTACGTTCGGAGCAAGGGAACCAAGGGGAAGAGTTGTCTCAATTTTTGGTATGTTTTGGCAAATAATTTGGGCTTGGCAATGTGTAAATCGAACCCATGTGAAGTGAGTGATTTTTGCTTTGGTTAATATTGTAATAAGACCTATAATGTTTTGGATTGTTGATTGATGGACTATGGTGTTGTTTGGATTATTGAGACATGTACATGAATGAACATTGTTGATTTTAAATCATATTTTAGGAAGCATGCCTATAAATTGATTGGGGTCTTTGATGTGATAAATGTATGCTTTAAATTGTTCTTTATGCTTAGGAAATTATGCATATAGTTAAGGGTGATTAATGGTTATGTTTGAATGGGTGGAATTTTTCTTAGAATGTTCAACTTGTCAAAGTGCACAGGGGGTATCGATACCAGTATCGATACACTAAGGCTTAAATTAGGGTGGTTCGAACCATGGTTCGATGCAATTACTCCACTGGACGCTGGAGTATCGATACCACCTATGGGGGTATCGATACCAATAGCCTTCGAAGTGCAAGGAGGCTAGCTCCACGATAGGGTATCGATACCGAGACCCAAAAATGACATTTCAAGTGTGGAAAAAAATACGTTTAGGGTCGGATGACTTTCCATGATCGAATATAGATGCAATGAATGTTATTGGGTGTTGTACTATCACCAGGATGCATGATGTTAACTTGAATTCGCATTGGTAAATTAATGATAGATTTAGTCCCTATGATATTGTGAGATTTACAAATAGGTCCCTATTGTATGAAACATGAAATTGACGATGCAATAATGGTCCGTTTGATCTGAACTTTGTTATGAGTATGCTATGCATGTATAATTGGACTATGGTAGATTACATTACCGGTTTATTGTTGGAATTAAGAATTATTTGCGTTTTGATCCTTATGTACTGATATGCGAATTGAATTGATCAACCATGAATCAAATGTTTCCGTTTTTGTTGCGCATGACCTCAACACACATAGGAACCAAATTATGCATCTAGTTAAGAAAAAAACATATCGGTTTTCAGGGTTGTTTATTGAATTGGACCTTAACGGGTTTAGTTTGATATTCCCCGTGTGACCCGTTAGTGTCGGTTCTGTCCAGGCCGGGCTAAAGGGGTTACAAAACCTTTGTAAAAAAAGATTTAAAACACTGTTGAAGCAACCCACCCTCATAAATTACTCACCGATAACTGAAACTTGCTAGACAAGTCACTAAAATTCCACTCTATCACTTCAAACAAGATCACCTACTTCTTGCCCTATTTCAAGCATCAAAAATTATGGATTTAGTGCTCCTAATCGCACACAATAAATCCCAAGTCGGACAACCCCTTAAACTTATTAAAACCTTAATCGAAAACGTTCTGAAACCAACCAAACTTCTCTTAAACCTTTATTCTGGGATAAAGGATTTTAAAAACACTTTATAAACATCTTAACACAATAAAATCATCCTTTTAGGATCCAAAAACAGTGAGTAAAAATCCTTGAATGAAAATCATGATTTTTGACCCAAAAAACGATTTTTCAAAAACAAAGGATTAAAAATGTTTTTACCAAGGCAAGAACTTGGTAATTTCAGTAAAGAACTTCAAAGTTCTATAGGGTGGATGAAATTTCACCTCCTAAACTAATCCAATTGCTTTCCGAGTTTTAAAACGTGAAAACTCGTAGAAAAACGAAGAGATTTTGAAGAAGAAAAATATAGAGAATTAATCAGACGAATTTTTATTGAAAATATTATTGTTTACATTTGAAAAGATGATGAAGAATATGTCTTGTAAAGGAAGAAACCGAAATCTTAGAGAAGGGTTTAAAGCTTGATGCAAAAATAGAGTTTTTCAAGTAAAATCAAAGAAAAATGAAGAGATTTTGAAGAAGAAAAATATAGGAAAATAAACCAAAGAAATTTTCTTAAAAAGAATGGATATTTACCTTGGAAAGATGATGAAGAGACAGCCTTGAAGAATAAGAAACTGAAATAAAGAAAAAGGCTATCTTTTAAAACTGAATTTTTAGGGTTTTGATCAAAATTAGAAAATTTTGATTACTTAGGTTAAAACAAGTGGTTAAAGGTTCTTTATATAGGATCTTGTAAGGTTTAGATCAACTAGAATTAGGATTGGATCAAAGCCCCTTAAAGATTCAAAGTTTTGGCTTAATTTATAAAATTTTTCTCAAATTTTCAATTTTTACAAAATAGTCACTAATTTAAAGAATTTAATCACGAATTAGGCTTAACCGGCCTACTAACTTCTAGGCCCATTTTTGGGGCATTACAGAAAACGATTAAAAAACAAGGTTTTTGAAAAAAGGAAAAATTATAAATAATTATTATAACAAAATTTAATGAAAAGAAAACGAGTTTACCTTGAGAAAACGATTGTTCTCTGCCCTGTAAAAAGGGAAAAAGAAAATAATAAAATAAGGGTTTAGATTTTGATATAAAATAAGATTTATGGGTTTTAATTAAAATTATTTGTGTTTTTATGTTTTAAAACTTAAGTTAAGAGTTATTTAAATAAGTCCATGGAAGGTTAGTTAAACTAAAATTAGTATTGGATCAAATTCCCATAAATATTCAAAGTTTTGGCTTAGTTTATAAAATTATTCTCAAGTTTTCAATTTTTACAAAATAGTCACTAATTTCAAAATTGTAGGGATTGAAGGGTCAATTTTGGAAATTGAGTTGAACAAAGTTAAAAATATATTCAATTAGGATTTTAAGATATTTTTCCATAATTTATTTCGATTAAAAACAAAATTTAAGTATTTAATCCCAAACTAGGCTTAACCGGCTAAACCGACCCACTAACTTCTAGGCCCAATTTTGGGGAGTTACAAAACTTCTCCTAAACCTTTATTCTGGGATTAAGAACTTTAAATACATGTTATAAACATCCTAACACATACAAAATCATGGATTTAGGATCCATAAACAATGACTCAAAACCCTTGTACGAAAATCATAGTTTTTATTCCAGAAGCGGTTTTTCTTGAACCAAAAGTTAAAAACAAAATTTTCTCAGACAATAACTTGATAATTTCATTAAAGAACTATTTAATTCAGATTTTTGAATGTTTTCTAACCTCTAAATTTGATCCAATTCACTTCCAAGATTTTTGAGAAGAAAACCAATTGAAAAACAAGACTTTTTGAAGAAAAAAAATATAAAGAATTAACTAAATAAATTTTTATTGAAAAGATTAGTGTTTATCTTTCAAAAGATGATGAAGTTTCTGTCTAGGAGAGGACAAAATGAAATCCTAAAAAAATAGGTTTATGTTTTGATGTAAAATAGTTATTTAGAATTAATATTTAGATATTTAGGTTATTTAATTAAAATTATGGGTTAAGGGTCATTAAAATAGGCCCTTGGAAGGCTTATATCAACTAGGATTACAATGGGATCAAATTCCCTTAAAGATTATAGTTTTGGATTAGTTTATAAAATTGTACTAAAGTTTTCAACTTTTACAAAATAGTCACTAATTCAAAATCTTAGGATTTTAAGGGTCAATTTTCAAAATTAGGTTGACCAAAGTCAAATTCATGTCAAATAAGAATTTTAGGATATTTTTGTAAGATTTAATTTCATCAAAAAAAATTTTAGTATTAATCTTGAATTAGGCTAAACCGACAAAACTGGTTCACTAAACTTCTAAGCCATTTTGGGGTCGTTACAGGCATCAAAGTTGAGCCTAAAAAAGTTAAAGCTATACAAGAATTTCAACCTCCATGCACTCAGAAACAAGTGAGAGGTTTTTTAGGAAGACTAAATTACATTGCTCGGTTCATATCACAACTAACCGAAAAATGTGATCCTATCTTCCGACTTCTGAAGAAGCATAATCCCGATGAAAGGTACAATGAATGTCAGGAAGCCTTTGACAAGATTAAGTACTACATGACAAGCCCTTTAATTTTGGTGTCGCCAGTTCTGAATAGACCATTAATTCTTTATTTAACGGTCTTCAAGAATTCCATGGGTTGTGTATTGGGTCAACACGAAAACTCAAACAGGAATGAAAGGTAAATCTATTACCTCATAAGAAGTTCATAGATTGCGAAACTATATATTATTCAGTTGAAAAAATATGTTGCGCTTTAATCTATACTACCAACATATTAAGGTAGTACATGTTATATCATACGACTTGGATGATCTCAAAACTTGATCCCCTTAAATACTTAATGGAGTTAACTGCACTAACCGACAGGATGACCTGGTAGATTCTATTGTTCGAGTTTGATATTATTTATGTCAACCAAAAGGCCATAAAAGGGAGTGTCATAGTCGACTTTTTGGCTAGCCGAGCTTTAGAGGACTATGAACCTCTAAATTTTGACTTCCCTAACGAAGACCTGATGTGCTTTCAGGAAGATGTCATAGATGATAGATATTGGAAACTCAACTTCGATGGTGTTTTTAATGCCATAGCCAAGGTGATTGGGGCAGTGCTAGTATCTCTAGAGGGTGATTGTTACCCCTTCGCTAGCAAGCTCGACTTTGATTGAACAAATAATATAACAAAGTATGAAGCTTGCATCATGGGAATCCCAGCCGCTATGAATCACAAGATAAAGCAGTTGAAATTATATAGAGACATCATGCTCGTGATCTACCAACATCGCGGGGAATGGGGCACCCGAGATACCAAGTTGATGGATTATTGGAATCTGGTCCTCAACTTGATCAAACCTTTTTACAAAATAAACTTTCACTATCTATCGCGAGAAGATAACCAAATGACGGATGCTTTAGCTACTTTTTCATGACTGATCAAAGTGAAAAAAAACATCAGATTTGAGGCCAATACATATGAGTATACATCACTCCCCGACCTACTATTACAATGTTGAAGAGGAAGAAAATGATGAACGTCCTTGGTATCACGATGTCTTACAATACATAAAGAGTCATGAATATCCAAAAGAAGCCACTGAAAATGAGAAAAGGACGTTACGAAGGCTGACAAACGATTACGTCCTAGATAGAGAGATACTATACAAGAAAAGAAAAGATCAGGTACTACTACGATGCGTAGATGCTGCTGAAGCTAAGATGATCCTCGAAGAAGTTAACGAGGGTGCATACGGAACCCACGCTAACAGATTCACAATGGTAAGGCAGATCATGAGATTTTGGTAGTATTGGCCCATGATGGAAGGTGACAACATCGACTATGCTAAAAAGTTTTACAAGTGCCAAATCTATACTGACAAAATCCATGTTCCTCCATCACCTCTGCATGTGATGATATCTCTTTGGCCATTCTCTATGTGGGGTGTAACGACCCTCCTAAAATTTAAAAAGTATTGAAATGAATTAAGGTGGTAGAAAATCGGGGTCGTTAAAAAATTATATGTTTGTGAATTAGAGATTATTTTAAAAAAATGTGAATTTGAGATATATTTAAAAATTAGGGTTCCAAATTAGGTTAAAATGAAAATTTGTGAATTTTGAGAAAAATGGGGAACTTTTATTTAAAAGTTAGGGGTTAAGATTTGGTGAATAAAATGAGGGTATGTTTAGAAGTTTGGAGATTTAAAAAAATTATGGACATGATGTAAAAAATTAGGATTTGGGAAATGAAAAATAGAAAATTATTATGGAAACAAATTAAAATTATTTTGGAAAAGTCTAGAGTCGCCACCAATCACTTTGGTAGACCAAACACCGTTGAACAGAGATTCTAAAAAAATGGGTTCGGGAGTCAGTTACGGATGAGATATAAAAACACCCTACACCGCCCAAAAATTGGTACCTAATCGAATATAATTGCACGAATTGGAAATTTTCGAGTTTAATTTTTTATTAATTTATTATCTGTTTAAAAATGTGAATATATTTTAAAGGCCTTAATAATCGAAGGTAAACGCCCCAACCGCCACCACTACGCTTGGTATCGGACTCGCTACAACCGAATATTGAGATACCACATTTGTTATTAATTAAATTAAATTATGTGTTAAATGTTATATGTTAAGCAAAATGTATACGAGCATAATTAAATACAAGAAATTAAGAAGTGCAAGAATTTAAATTATAAAAATTACAAATGCTAGAAAATAAAATTTATAAATTAAAATGCAAGAAAGTAAATTTCAAGAAATTAAAAATGATAGATAAAATATGAGAAAATAAATATTAGATGTTATATACGAAATGGGCTATAAATAATATGGTTCATTCCCCGTTGCGGGTAACTATAAAGCCAACGTTTAGAACAAAGAATTAAATAAATTAAATAAAGAATAAATAAATAATGAAAGATGGACATAATAAATCAAAGAATAATAAAATAAGGTAAAACATAAAATGTTCATATACACAGTATGGGCAAAATTAAAAGTCAACAAATAAATAAATAAATTTAATATATGATAACATGTAAGTAAAGAAAACAAGGAAAGAAACTAAGTAAATTATACCCTTTAAAACAACAATAAAAAATGGAAATTAAAAGTAATAAAAGCTATTTAAAAATGGTAAATAAAATCAATCAAATAAATGAAATAAAAAAGGAAATATAAAACAGTCAAATTTTAATAGGAATTAATGTAGTTAATTACATGATAATTAAGGTAGATAAAAGTTAATAAATATTTAAATAAAGTAATAAAAAGAAAAAGAAATAAAATTAGGGGTCAAATTGAATGAAATCAAAAGAAAATTAAAGAATAAAGGAAGAAATTTTGATTGGAAAACAAATTGGTGGGACCGAATATGGGATTAAACCCTGGTAAATAATAAAGCAATATAAGCCTTTGAAGGAGGTTGGATAAGTTTTGGAGGTAAGAATCATTCAAAACTCTGAAACCTAGAGTTCTTTAATGAAATTCCTAAGTTCTTGGCTAATTACAACAATCTTTAAAATCTTGAATCAATAAAATCAATTTTCTTAATAAAAAAACCATTATTTTTCATGATTTTCGTTTAAGGGTTTTACATGGTTGTTTTTTATGCCTAAATACATGAATATTGAAGTTTTTATATGTAATTAAGATGGCTTTTAAGTATCTAATCCCGAACATAAGGTTTAGGTGGTATTTTGAGAGGTTTTTGGTGAGTTTTGATTAGGTTTTATGGGGATTTTAGGGGTTGTCATGTATTGGTCCGAGTTTGGGAATGTTTGGGTGCATCTTAATGCACTAAACCATCTGATTTTGATGCTTGAATCAGGTCAAGAGGTATAGGAATAAGTTTGAAGGATATCGAAAAGTCGAATCGTGTTTTCGAGTGACTTGTCGAGCAAGTTTCGGTTTGGGTGAGTGGATTATGAGAGTGGGCTACTTCGGTATTGTTTTAAATGTGTTTTCAGTGGTTTGGGGGGTATAGGGAAGGTGTGAAAAATCTCCCCATACTCGGAAGTAAGTTTAAAGTATTGCTTTCTTAAAGGTTCCTATATTATGTCGTGTTTTACTATTTGTTTTAGTCATGCTCTTATTGTGTTGTGCCTATGTGAATATGCATGTGTTTTTAATGCTCATGAGACTGATTTTACCAAGGTTTTTATATGTATATGATGCTCCCACAGTTTTGTTTTGAACATATGAGAAAAGTGGTTTTTATCGGTTTATGCAATTAATGCATGAGTTAGTGGGATGCATGTGGTTACTTATTGTTTTTAACTTGAAACTTGAGCATTTGATTTATTTTGTGTTGGATATTAAGACAATATTTAAAGGGATATGTTGATCGATCAATAGGATGTACATTGCACTATAAATACAAAATTCGTACGTATTCTAAATTCCTTAAGTGATGCATTAGAGGTTAGCATAGTGTTGTGTGGTATAATATTCATATCGCATTTGGGTATTGCGAACCATACCGAACGCTAAGGTGGAATATTTGTGATTTTTATAGTCAATTATGTCCTTGACTTGGCAGTACAATGACATCACGTGTATCCATTTATCCCAACGATTGAAGGTAAATCTAATCATGTCACTTAAACCAACATGTGAAAAACTCAAGTGTAAACTATATACTGTTTTGGTGCAATTCGAGAATTGTATGTGTTTTGTTAACAAGCTCAAATTTTTTGAAAGTGTTGCTAAGTAAAGCATGTAAGCCTTGGTTTGTGGCATACGCCAAGTGATGAAACACTTGTTAATTTTTAAATAGTGGTGTGACGACCATGGACATTTTTTTTACTTATTGCATGACTTGGTTTAAAATTGATTTTGGTATATTATAGATTGCATTGCAAGGTGTTTTTAAATTTGTGTTTTTATTCACTCACTATGCTTATGCTTACCCTCTCATTTATCTTGCAATGTAGAGTAGTTAATGTGGAGGTAGCAAAAGGAAGTAAGGATCCAGGTAACCGCCAAGTGAAAGTTCAAGTATGTATTTATAACATTAGTAGTGGTGAGAGAGTAATGAGGATGAGATATCATAATGAGAATGATGTTTATGCTAATTATTCTCTCAATAGCTATGATGATTATCATTGTTGGTGTTAGCTTTGTTACTTTGAATTTGCCTTTTGGTACTTATGTTTTCATATTGAAATAATGTATATTGAAGTTGATTCATGATACTCTTATGTGTAGTTATGATATTGTTTAATAATGAAGTATGCTCATGTAAGTTTGATCTATGATATGTTTTTAGGTTGCAATACATCTAGCAAGTATATTTTTAAGTTTGAACTTAATGTTAAGTTGCGTTTGGTATTGAATTTGCCTTTTTGGTATACTTTGATTATAATGAAGCCATTTTGAGGTTTTATTCATGAATCTAACATGTGTGATTATGATACATGGTTGATGTGAGTATGTCAAAAAAAAAGTTGGTGTTATGCTTTTATTATCTAGGTTGAATTGCATCTAGTAAGTATGCTATGTTATGTGCTTAATGCCCCTTAGGTATATAAATGCATCTAGAGAATGTTTTAACACTTTGAGGCATGAAATCTGGAAATCTGCATCTTTCTGGGCAGATGGTTTCAAAACGCCTTTATAAGGTATCGAAACGCAAGCATGAACACAAAAGAAAATCTCGGAAATTGAACCTAGGTATGGATAACATATGAACTCGTTTTGAAAGTAGCTTGAATTCAAGCAGGCGTATCGATATGCTTGATCAGTGTTCCGAAACCAATGTTGGCAGTGTTAAAATGTATCAAAACGGGGTCAAGGTTGTATTAAAACGCGGGCTTATTACACAGAGCATCGAACGAGAGAATGACCTAAGAAGCGAAGCGCTTAGTCGATGTTTCGATATCATCTTTGGAAGTGGCCAACGGTATCAAAACGGGGCCAAGGGAATTTGATACTCGTGGTTGTTAAATTAGTTAAAGGTTGAAAATAGATTTAGATTCTTTACGTTTTAGTCCCTAAATCTTGAACATACAATTAAATAAGTTTTAGATGTTATTTTAAGCTTCAATTTGAGATGCAAACATATAATGAACCTAGTTAAAGATTGGCAACATCAATTTCATAATTAGTCCTTTAATTTCTTGAAAATTACATTTTGGTCCCTAAAGCATGTTTGCACGTTTTAGGACTCGTTCCTTATCTTTTTTCGCTGTAATTGAATATAATCTATGCATGAACATGTAGGATCAAAATAAAGCATCTAGATAAGATAAAAGAAAATTTTTTAGGGTCATTTATCAGGGTGAGTCTCCAAATCAACCTTGGTATTCCTCAAGTAGCACGTTCGAGTTGGGTTTTGTCTAGACCAGGTCGAGGGGATTACAACATCATAATTCCTCACCATATCGTCCACAAATGAATGGAGCAGTGGAAGCAGCAAACAAGAAAATCAAAAAGATTGTTCGAAAAATGGTAGTGACCAATAGAGATTGGCACGAGAAACTACCATTTGCCTTATATGCTTACAGAACATCAACTAGAACGTCTATTGGGGCAACCCCTCTTTCCTTAGTCTATGGGATGGAGGCAATGTTACCTATAAAAGGTTGATATACCCTCTTTGCTAGTTTTATCTGAGATGAAACTAGACGAAGCAGAATGGAATTAAGTTAGATATGACCAACTTGCCTTGATATGTAACCCCCTTGACCTGGTCTAGACAAAACCCGACTCGAACGAGCTACACGGGGAATATCAAGGCTCATCCAGAGACTCGCCCCAATAAAAGACCCTAATTTTTTTTCTTTTATCTTCTCTAAATGCATTAATTAGATCCTATAAGTTCATGCATGGATTGAGTTCATTTTCAGCGAAAATTAATGAGAATTGAGTCCTAATTAAACTGAACAAGTTTTAGGGACCTAATTACAATTTTACAGATAATTATGGTTTAAAAGTGAAATTAAAGTTATCAATACTTAATTAAGTATATTTCATTTTTCCCATAAATTTTTAGGTTAAAAAGATATCTACAAGTCATCTAATTGTATTCTTAAGGTTTAGTGACTAAAATGTAATTTTTCAAAGTTTAACCCAGCTTATAATGACTTAAAATGTCAGGGGTATCGAAACGTCTATACCTCGTATCGATACCGATAAAACGAAAAAGGGGTATCGGAACGGGTATTAAATGTTTTGATACACCTTCGATTACTTAAACAATTGCCTGCTTGACAAGCTCGCGTTTCAAAGTTCAACCTCTATAGGTAACATTGCCTTCATACCATAGACTAGAGAAAGAGGGGTTGCCCCAGTAGAGGTTCTAGCTGATGTTCTGTAAGAATAAAAGGCAAATGTTAGTTTCTCGTGCTAATCTCTATTGGTGTCTACCATTTTTCCAACAATCTTTTTGATGTTCTTGTTTGCTGCTTCCACTGCTCCATTCATTTTTGGACGATATGGTGAGGATTTGTCATGTTGTAATCCCTTCGAACCGGTCTAGAAAAACCCTGACTCAAATGTACTACACGGGGAATATCGAGGCTCATCCGGAGACTCACCCCGATAAACGACCCTAAATTTTTTTTATCTTCTCTAAATGCATTAATTAGATTCTACATGTTCATGCAAGGACTGAGTTCATTTGTAACGAAAATTAATGAGAACCAATTTCTAATTAAACCAAACAAGTTTTAGGACCTAATTGCAATTTTCCAGATAATTATGATCTAAAAGTGAAATTAAGGTTACCAATCCTTAATTAAGTATATTTCATGCTTTCCAATAAATTTTTAGGTTAAAAAATTATCTACAAGTCATCTAATTGTATTCTTAAGGTTTAGTGACTAAAATGTAAATTTTCAAACTTTAACCCAGCTTATAACGACTTAAACTGTCAGGGGTATCGAAATGTCTATACCTCGTATCGATACCGATAAAACGAAAAGTGGGTATCGAAACGGGTATTAAAGGTTTTGATACGCCTTCGATTATTCGGACGATTATCTACATGGCAAGCTCGCGTTTCGATACACCTGAAGGACCGTTCCGATACCATTTGAGACTATGAAGGTCGATATCGAAACCAAAATAAATCGTATCGAAACACCCAATTATTTCATATTACCATTTCGGAACCAGTTCATGTGGTTTCGATACTAAGGCTTAATTTCCCATAAAATCGTTATGTTTTTGCCTAGGTATCGATACCCTATAAACAGGTATTGAAGCCCCCTACCCAAAAATAGCAATTTAACCATATTTCATGCCTTAAATATGAACACAAGTGTACTAGATTCATTTATTCACCTATAGGGGATAAATCATATAATTCAACAAGATGTCTAGATACCAATCATCCTAGTTCCATGCTCTTCACACAAATTGAAATTAATATTCATCAAAGTCATAATTCAACATGATTAAGCACAATCAAGGTATGAATCAAATCCAAAGAATTTAATAGCATAAAAATATCATAAAGGGGACTCAAGACCAGAATATCCAAAAACCATATCAATTCATTGCTCCATTGCTCTCATCTACTTAAGGTTCTCAAATTAACTTAAAACATATTTGAGCCTAAGAAAGTATAAAATAGTTTACTTGACTCTCTTGCTTCTTGAAGGAACCTAATCACTTATTTCTTTGCATTGCAAGTAAAGGAGAGTGGTTAAGCAAAAGCTTAGTGAGTGACATATAAAAACATAAGTACAAACAACTTGCAATGCAGCCCTTAAAAGCCAAAGCTTTATAAAAAATGTCATGCTCAACTTATGAAATAGACATATGGCTATCAATGCCAACATCCTGAAAAATAGCAAGTATAGCATGACATAAGCCACAAAACCTTTTTCAAATAACTTTTGAAAAAATACGCTCAATAGGTATAACACAAGACTTACATGCTATTACGAAAAAGCTTCATTGAAAACACTTTCTCAATTAAGAATTATACTTACTTATAAAATTCTATTGGTATTAGTGAACCATTTAGATTACCACTAAACGTTAGGATAAACGGAAAACTCGCATGTGGCCTATGCCTCCAAGCATGCCCGTGATTGACTAACACAATCCACGTTAACCATATCGATTCACCTTAGTATCCGGGAATGTTCTCCATATCCGAATGTGATAAGGTAACTATTATATCACACAACACTAGGCTTCACCTCTAAAGCATCACCAAGTAATTTACACACGTACAAATTTTATAATTATAGTGCACTCACATCCTATTGATCGATCAACTTATTCACGTTTCATCATCTTTAATACCAACACTAAAAACAAAACACGATGCTCGAGTTTCAAAATAAAAACAGTGAATCTCACTCATGCTTCCCATCAGCACATGCATCATATGCATAAACCGATAAAACTTCTTTTCATCATATTTTGAAAACAAAATCACGAGAGCACCAAAAAATTATAAAATTAGTATCATGAGCATCAAATCACATATGCCCAATTAATACATGAACATGACAAAACACGTAGTAAAGCAAGGCGTAATATGAGATTTTCAAGAGAGCAAAACTTAAAAACTTACGTCCGAGTATAGGGAGGTTTTTCACACCTTCCCTACAATCCCAAAACTTTGTAAAATAGATTTCGAACACTGTCGAAGCATCACACTCTCATAAATCACTCAACGATAATCGTTTCTTTCTCGCCAAGAAACTTCACTCAATCACTTAAAAAGAGATCACCTACTTCTTGCCATGTTTCAAGCATCAAAAACTAAGGATTTAGTTCTCCTAATCGCAATCAATAAATCCCAAGTTGGAAAAACCCTTAAACTTATCAAAGCCTTAACCGAAAACTTTCTAAAACCAACCAAACTTCTCCTAAACCTTTAGTATGGGATTAGGGATTTTAAAAACACTTTATAAACATCCTAGCACTTTAAAAATCATTCTTTTAGGATCCAAAAATAGTTAGTAAAAAACGTTGAACGAAAATTATGGGTTTTGACACAAAAACCAATTTTTCTAAAACAAAGGATTAAAATGATTTTTATCAAGCCAAGAACTTGGGAATTTCAGTAAAGAACTTCAATGTTCTAGAGGGTTGATGAAATCTCGCCTCCAAAACTAACCCAATTGCTATCTGGGCTTTAAAATCGATAACATAATGAGAAAACTAGAAATTTTGAAGAAGAAAAGTTATATTATTTAATCCAAACGAAATTAGATGAATTTTTTTTTACTTTAAAGTTGATTGAATGGTTGTCTCCAATGAGGGAAAACAAAAATTATAAAAATAAGTTAGGTTTATAATGTTTGAATAGGTTTTAAGAGTTAAAAATCTAGTTTAATTAGTTATTTGAGTTAAAATAAAATTTTTGGATTTGATTAAGTAAAATTTGGAAAGCCTAGACCAGCTAGGATTATAATTGGATTCAATCCCCTTAAAGATTCAAAGTTTTGGCTTGTTTTATAAAATTGTCATCATTTTTTTAATTTTTACGAAATAGTCACTAATTTCAAAATCTTAGGATTTCAAGGGTCAATTTTCGAAATTGAGTTGACCAAAGTCAAAAATATACTTATTTAGGATTTTAGGATATTTTTCCATAATTTATTTCTATTAGAAATCAATTTTTAAGAATTTAATCCTGAATTAGGCTTAACCGGCTAAACTGACCCACTAACTTCTAGGCCCAATTTTGGGGCATTACAACTCTCCCCCACTTAAGAAATTTCATCCTCGAAAATACCTGGTGGAAACAGAGAAGGAAACTTCTCTTCCATGTTCGACTTTCGTTCCCACGTAGCTTCCCCGACACCTCGATGTTGCCAAAGCATTTTGACTAACTCGATGGTCTTACCACGAAGAACCTTAGAATATGATGCTAAGATTGCTACTGGCTCCTCGTCATAGGATAGATTTGGATTAAGCTCTACTTCTCCCACCGGCAAAACATGTGATGGATCCATCTATACCTCATAAGCATCGACACATGAAACACATCATGTATCCTCTCGATCTCGGATGGTAACCTTAGACGATAAGCCAATGGTCTGATTCTTTCTAACACCTCAAACGGTCCAATAAACATCAGACTTAACTTCCCTTTCTTTCCAAAATGCATCACCTTCTTCCACGGAGATACCTTTAGAAAAATTTTCTCGCCCACAACATATTCTATCTCTTCCGCTTAAGATCAGCATAAGACTTTTGGCAATCCGATGTTGCCTTAAGTCGACCACTAATGTGTTTAACCTTCTCATTAGTATCCTCCAAAACACTAGGTAAGGTTACAAACTTCTCACTAGACTCAGCCCAACACAACGGAGTACGACATCTCCTACCATAAAGAGCCTTAAACGGAGCCAATTGAATACTTGCCTGATATCTATTATTATAAGAAAACTCCATTAACGGCAAGTAATTTTCCCAAGAGCCCTGAAAATCTATAACACAACACCTCAGCATATCTTTCAAGACCTGTATAACTCTCTCGGACTGTTCATCCGTTTGTAGATGATAGGATGTACTAAAGCTTAACCTTGTACCAAGAGCTTTCTGCAATGACTTTCAAAACCTTGATGTAAACCTTGGATCCCTATCAGATACTATGGATTTTGGCACTCTATGCAACCTCACAACACTAGAAACATAGAGTTCTGCCAACTTACCCAAGGAATACTTAGTATGCACTGGAATAAAGTGCGCACACTTCGTAAACCTATCCACAACAACCCATATTGAATCCTTTTTGGTCGGTATTAAGGGCAAACCCGACACAAAGTCCAAAGTAATCCTTTCCCACTTCCACTCTAGAATCTTCAAAGGTTGTAGGAAACCTGATGGAACCTGGTGTTCAGCCTTAACCCGCTGACAAACTAAACATTTACTCACAAATTCGTCCACATCCTTTTTCAGACCAACCCAGAAATAGTCACTTTTCAAATCCCGTTACATCTTAGTACTACCCAGATGCATAGCAAAAGGGTTACTATGCGCCTCCGCAAGAATAGTACATCTCAACTCAGTATCTTTCAGCACCACAACACGATCTCTTAAACACAAAACACCATCTCCTCGGAAACTATACTCCGTCGGTACACCCTCAGCTATATCCTGAACAATAGATACCAAAGAATAATCCAACAATTGGTTCTCCCTGGTCAACTCAACCAAATAAGGTTTAACCTGCAACTCAGCTATCAAACCTCCATCCTATGAAAAACTTAAACTAGCAAACATGGCACGCAAATCCACTTGCACTTTCATACTCAAAGCATCAACAACAACATTAGCTTTCCCTGGGTGATACTCAAAAGTCAAGTCATAATTCTTACGCAACTCTAGCCAACGACGTTGCCTAAGATTAAGCTCTTTTTGGGACATCAAATACCTTAAACTCTTATGATCCTTATAAACCACACATCGCTCACCATATAGATAGTGCCTCCATATCTTAAGAGCAAACACAACCGCAACTAACTCTATATCATGCGTGGGGTAGTTCTTCTCATGCACCTTCAACTGACGAGATGCATAAGCTAACACTCTTCCTCTTGCATCAAAACATATCCAAGAACAACATATGATGCATCATTATACACCGTAAACTCTTTTCCAGGTTCTAGCTGAACTAAGATCGGAGCCTGAGTCAACACCTCCTTTAACTTCTCAAAAGCCTCATATCTCTTATCGGTCAACTCAAACTTAACATCTTTTTGCAACAACTTGGTTAAAGGTGTTGCTATCCTAGAAAAACCCTCCATAAACCTTCGATAGTATCCTACCAAACCTAGGAAACTACGTACCTCGGTCAAAGACCTAGGCGGTTTGCAACTTACAACAACCTCAACTTTCTGCGGATCAACTCTAATACCCTCAGCCGAAACTACATGTCCAAGAAAAAAAATCTTTTATCCAAAACTCACACTTACTTAACTTAGCATACTATTGCGTGTAAAAAGAGTGCGCAAATAGTGCAAGTGTACACATTGCAAGTAATAAAGTGATAAGTATCGAGTATCGTCTCCACAGGGATTGGTGTACTTAATATGCTTTTTTTTCTCTTCTCGCTCTTTAAAAGAAATAAAAGACACAGATTAATTTGGTTGTTTTGAAAACTAAAATAACTGAATAATAAAAGGAGAATGATGAATGGAAATAAGATCAGATTTAGAGACTGGGCAGGATCCAGTTGAATCGTATTGTGAGTTCAATTGACTTGTTTCTGTTCTGTGCAATAATGCAACACTGCCTTGGCAGAATTGCAGTTTTCTGCCTCGATAGTGAAGACCAGCGTCCGCCGCGGCAATCCATTGCTCTTGGGTGGACTTCTTCAAGGTTCGGCAAAGTGTCCTTGGATTACTTCGCTTATCCCTAAGTCGAAGTACTATTGATGATTAGTCCTTGATGATACCTCCCGGCGTGAATCAATGATAACCACCAACTCTACTCTCTCTTGGTCTTACATTTCCATCTATTCTCCCCCATCATATCTAGGCCTATTCTTTAGTCTTAACCTTTCGGCTACCCAATGGTTTACCTAGAAACAAACTATAAGAATTGCGAGTGTGTGCGTTTTTGTGGACAAGTTTGATTAAAGGCTTTCTTAGACAAACTCTAAGTTCAAGACAAGTAGAATTTGGTTAAATGTTCTCTTCTTTTCTCAACCACCAAATCTTGATCCAATTTCGGGCACCTCAAGGATTTGTGTTTTTCTTTTCACTAATTCCTTCTTTCTTTTTGCTATTCCTTAAAGCATACTAGAGCCAATTTCGGGCACCTCTAGCATGAAGAAGAGACTTTCTAGAGCCGGTGATAGGCACCTCTAGTTACTTTCCAGAATCTAAGTCTTTATCACCTAAGTTCATTAAAAGAATTCCTATAATCCAACAAGTCCCAAAAGTGTTTAAAGTTCTTCCTATAGTAAACTTCTAAGTTTTCATCCTTAAGTATCCTAAGGTTAGAACTTCTTAACAGAACCTAATCATGGTAAGGAGAAAGATTTCTATAGCCTTCAAGAGTAAACTAAGGCAATACTGATGATAAGCAGTGCAAAAGTGTAGGCAGTTAATTCAAGTAAGGTGGGGAGCATGAAAATTTAAAAAAAATCACTGGAATACTCTCTTTTTGGCAAGGCCTCAGCATTAGATTGCTGCCTTGGCAGTGAATCTGCACCCCCAAACTCAAACCAAGCATTGCCCTCAATGCTTTATATTTGAAGAAATAAGCGGGCAACACAATTATGAAATAAGCAGCATATAGAAACAGCGAAAGCAATTAATAAAGAATAAAAATTTTAAAGCGACTCCGAAGAGCTGCTTGTAACAATTTTTCTCCTCGGCCTTGCTGCCGATTGCTTTGTTATTGGTGAAGGCAATGGTTGAGCTTTCGCTTGCCGGGGTGGTTGGACTCGTGTGGGTGGTGTCCGTTGCATTGGAGCCTCCACCTCTTCTCCTTCTTCCACATCGGCCATCTCTTCGGTTATCATTATGTCCGTCCCACCTCCCATTGTTGTGGCTCCTCCGGTGTAGTGTGTACTTGGTCCGGCGGCGGTAGAGCTTTGGTGTACATAGGCATCTATCTCAACTGATAGACTGCCCATAATGATTGGGGATCGGGGTAGAGTGCTGAAAACTGCCCTCCGCTTGGATGGTCGTCTGTTGGCAGACGATGCCACGGCAGAATCTACTACCCTGGATGGGCCGACAGCCTGGTATTAGGGCTGAGGGTCCGCATGGAAGAACGGCCTTGGTCCTCCCGGAGTTGGTGTAGTCTTGGTGTAAGGGGCGGCTGTGACGAACATATTGTTGGGGAAATCTGGAAATTGCGCTCCTTGGTCCGGAAAAGCGTGCAGCATCATTTGGGCTAATGTGCCGTTGAAATCTGTTTGGTACTCCATGCACCTCTGTTGCCTGAGGTCCATTGCTGCCATCCTTTGCAAGATCTTCTGGTACGGGTCTGCTGCGGTAGAGGTGTGGGCAGTGTCTGGCATGTCTGTCGTGTACTGGGCCCCGACAGCAGTATCAGCAGTGAACTACTTGGGCGTTGCTTGGACTGGCTCCGCCTGCGTGATCTACATGACTTTGTGACAAAAGTCTTTGGTCCATCCTCGCCGTGGGGGAGTGTATTCGTCCGTATCCTCAATTGGCACACCTGCGGCAACACACAAACCCGTGATCAAACATGGGAAATACAATGGTCCCCTATCTTTCTTACTGCACTCGTGAATTTCCCGTAGGATGATCTCTCCAACATTGATGGTCCTCTTGTTGATGATTGATTGGATAAGCACCAATCGCTTGCGGTCCACCGTACTATTGTGGGACGTGGGGATGAGGCGTCGCTTAACTAAGGTATTCCACATCTTGGCCTCGGGCTTCAAGCTTTGTCTTGTTACGGATCCTCTATGGGTACCGGTTTCCCATGGAGTATTTACGTAACAAACATCATCTTTGATTAGTTCGTAGTCCTCGGCAGTGATGTCTTCCATGAATTCTATGTGGACATCACTGTTTGGAGTAAGGCCGTAGAAATTGTTGATTGTCTCGGCATCTAATTGGACTGGCCTGCCCCGACAATGAATAAAGAGGGAGTCTTTGCTGGGCCCGTGCGCATAAAACTCCCGTACGATCGTAGGATTCGCTTGGGCTGGTTGAAGACAGAAAATTTCCCATTCTTGGTACTTTATTCTGTCGAAGAGGTAATGTTCAATGCCGTAGTTTTCATCGTACGCATGTTGGAAACCTTGTTTCCCACAATTGTCGGGCGATGAAAGATCGGTTGAAACGATCTTCAACGTTGGGTGGGGCAAATCTCTTGTAGGTGGCCATCAAGATTTGTGAGAGATGTGATTTCTTGGAGTATTTCTTGAAAAGAATCTGGAATTTCATGAAGAATGTGAGTAGGCAGAGAGTAATGTGAGAGGAAGATTGTTATGAGTTCTAAAGAAAACAAGAAAGTAAGAGTGAATAGTTCAAGAGGAAGGAGTTTCTTATATAGGCCTCGACCTTGTGACTGTTTGAAGCCACTAGCCGTTTTGTAGCCGTTACTTTGTACTGCCGTTTCCTTTTCTGCCGCGGCAGGAATCTCGGCAGACTAGCCGTTGCACTATTCTGCCCGTTGAGACTGTTGCGGCCCTGACACTGTTTCTCTGCCTCGGCAGAGTTCCTGCTGTGAACTACTTCTCCTTTATTCTTGCTTATTATCCTAAATAAAAATTAAACACACAAAAGAAAAATACTTAAAGCAAATATAAATTCGAAAATTAAAAATAAACTAAACTAATCCTAATATATTAATAAAGAAAAGAGAGGAGATCATGTTACTGGTGGAGAGCATCAAATGCATCTCCCAAGTTGATTCTGTCTCGTTGGCCCGAATTGTAAATCGGTTGTGGGTCACTCTCTTTTGCTGTGTGTCCATCCAGCTTGGGCTTAATCTTTTTACCAATCAATCTGCCGAGCATTCTGCCCAGGCAGGAAATTTTGGTACCTCCTGTGTGAATGACCTTGCACTCCTCTGGATCGTCATATTTTTTTAAGTTGTGGAATGCATTGAGTTTGACTTGTTGGTCATTGACCTGTATTGTCAACTCTCTTTTTTCCACGTCAGTTAGGGTGCGTCCAGTTGCAAGAAAAGGTCTCCCAAGGATGATCGGTGCATTATCATCTGCTTCACAATCAAGGACAAGAAAATCAGCAGGAAAAATAAACTTATCAACTCTTACCAGTATATCCTCGATTTTGCCTTCAGGTTGCACATAGGATCGATCCGCTAGTTGGAGCATGACTGTTGTAGGTTTTGCCCGTCCTATTCCAAGCTTTTGAAAGACTGATTTGGGCATTAGATTTATGCTTGCTCCAAGGTCGCATAGGGCCTTACCTTCATAATTTTTACCTATTGCACAAGGTATGATAAAGCAGCCAGGATCTTTTAATTTTGGAGGCATGCGATTGTGCAGCATTGCCATGCATCCCTCTGTAGCAGCCACTATTTCGAACTCACCTATTCGTTTCCTCTTTGACACCATGTACTTTAAGAACTTGGCATAGTTAGGCATTTGTTCAATTGCCTCTACGAATGGTATGTTAATGTGGACTTGCTTTAGAATATCGAGGAACTTCTTGAATTGTTGGTCCTGCTTTTGCTTTTTCAACCTTTGTGGAAAAGGTGGTGGTGGTCTCATCTCATCCAGGGTTTCATTAGTTTGGAATTTAATACCTGGCACCACTTGGGTTGTTACAGCCTCGGCAGGTTGTTCAGGAGCTGTTGTGTTCTCTGTCGGGGCAGTGTTATCAACATCAGTTTGCTCAGCCTCTTCCTTTGCTGGATCTGCTGATTGAGTTTGGCTCTCTGGGATCTTTTCCTTCAATTGTAGACCACTCCTAGTAGTGATTGCTTTGCACTGTTCATGGCCTATCACCTTAGCAACTTCAATATTGCTAGGTAGTCCTCCTTGTGGTCTAGTGTTTATGTTTTGAGCAAACTGCCCAACCTGAGTTTCTAGCGTTTTAATGGCCGTTTCTTGATTTTGCAACCTCATCTCAGTTCTATTCATAAAAGCGGCTGTCCTTTTGATGAAATTACTGTTCTCTGCCATGTATGAATCAGTTTTCATCATAAAGGCTTTGAGAGTGTTTTCCAGTGAACTTACTGGTTGCTGCAGTTGTTGTTGCGGCATTGACAACTGGGCTGGCGGCGGCGGCATTGACAGTTGGGCCTGCTGCTGCGGTAGTTGTTGCATCGGTTGCTGAAATCCTGAAGGTTGGGTGATTAGGTTTAAGGCATTGTTAGGGTTGCTCCATGATAAGTTTGGATTCCTCTTCCATGAGGGGTTGTATGTGTTGGACATCATATTGTTGCGGTTGTAGTTCCCAACATACATATCGGTTTCTTGATTCATTCAATCAGAGGAATTGTGGTTACCTCCACATAAGTCACAATAAGAATCAATTACCTTGACCTCACGGGTATTTTGTTGTAATTGCAGGTTTTGCACCATCTTGGTAAGAGAGGCCATTTGTGCTGCCACTGAATTCGATGTGTCTAATTCATTTACCGTGGCTTGGCGTCTTACTCCTCCTCGCCTAGATGTAGGAAATTGAAAATCATTTTTCGCGAGCTTGTTCAATATCTCGATAGCTTCCTCAGGTGCTTTATCAAGGAGTGTTCCGTTTGCCGAGGCATCTAACATCATCCTAGTCGGGGCATTCGTGGCATTATAGAACATAGCCACTTGTGTCCAGAGGGGAAATCCATGCAAAGGACACTTGTGCAATAGCTCCCTGTAGCGCTCCCATGCCTCGTACATTGGTTCGTCATCTGCCTGTCGAAAAGAAGTGATTTCATTACGAATTCTATCATATAAATTAGTTGGATTGAAACGAGTAATAAAATCACGACAGAGTTCACTCCAAGATCCAATAGATCCTGCTGGAATGCTATTCAACCAAGCTTTCGCCCTATCCCTCAGTGAATAGGGGAATAACTTCAATCGCAAGACATCTTCATGGAATCCTTGGATTTTGAAAGAGTTGCAAATTTCCATGAAGGACTTAAGATGCTGCCTTGCATCTTCAGTTGCAAACCCACCAAATTGTCCAATAGTGTTAAGCATATTGAACATAACAGGTTTAAGTTCAAAGTGGGCTGCTTCTATCTCCGGTGTAACAACTCCTGGGTTTAATCCATTTAAGTCCTCCTCCAGGAAGTCTCTGACAGTGAGTTGCCACGGCACTGGTGGCGGCGGAAGTCCTCCATTGCCGGTAGGTAAGTTTTGTCCTGCCGGGTGATCTGCCATGGCTTCTTGGATCTGTCTCCTCAACCTTTGTCTTGTTCGTTCGATCTCCGGATCTAACTCGTACAAAGGGTTGGTTGGGTTGGCCCTGGTCATACACCAAAAAAACAAGAGTAAAATAAAAATAAAAAGAGACAAGAAAACAAAATTTAGTTGTCAGTCGCTGACAACGGCGCCAAAAACTTGTCGCGTGTCAAAAGTGCGCGTTTAGTGCAAGTGGACACATCTTAAGTAATAAGTGATAAGTAATTATCGGATTATCGTCTCCACAGGGACTGATAGGCTTAATATGTCTTCTTTGTCTTCTTGTTCTGTAGAAAGAAGTAAAATAAAACACAAGTGATTGAGGTTGGTTTAACTAAACTAAAATAACTAAGTAAAGTAAAGAGATTTAATAATAGAGAGAGATGAGCTAGGATCCAGTTGCGTTGTATTATGGATTTGATTGACTTGTCTCTGCTCAATGCAATCGTATATCACTGCCTAGGCAGCACTGCAGTTTACTGCCTTGGCAGCGACGATACTTGTCCGCCGCGGCAATCCCTTGTTCGGGGTTGGACTTTACCAAAGTTTGGCAAAGTGTCCTTGAATGACTCCGCTTATCCCTAAGTCAGAGTGTTGTTGGTGACTAGTCCTTGATGATACCTCCCGGCGTGAACCAATTATACTCACTAACCGATCTCACACTTCTTTTAGCCGCTGAAACTCTTAACCTATCCCTAGGCCGAGTTAGTATTTCGCGATTGAAACGCCGTACTTACCCCTTTCGTGAATCTAACTCTCCCGAGCTTAGATAAATGGATTACTCACAAACTTCTCTCCCGAGCTTGAATGCGAGAACAAGGAATAACAAAGGATAAGCAAACCTTGATACTTTTATTGCATTGAAACAAAGACAAAGTACAATATTCTCTCACATATACTAGAAAACCTTCACCTAATCCCTAAGAAGGTTTAGAACATAATGGAGAGAAAGAAGACAAGTATAGAATTCGGCTCTCTCTCCTTAGGTATTCCCCTTTTGTACATTGGATGGCTAGGTCTTTATATAGGTTAGACCTAGGGCAAACCTTTCCTAAGTAGAATACAACTTGGAGTAGGGAACAAGTCAAGTACATAATTAAAATATTTCCAAGTTTAATTCGGCTAAGGGGCTTTCCCGCGTGATCTTGTCTTGGGCTTTTCCTCATGCTAGCCAGCTCTGATCCATGGGCTTTAAGTCCAGAAACGTCCCTTGGATTTTTATCTTCCAATCGCCTACAGTCTTGCTTCCTGTCTTCCTGCTGCTGCCTTGGAATCAGGTCCTGCCTCGGCCATGTCGCTGCCGCGTCACTGGTTCTCCTGCACAGATAAAAATGCAGTAAAACGTGCCGTTTCTGTAAATATTAACTTTGTAAGCATAACTTCTAAATATATCACATTGAGTATATGCATTGGTCCGATTGGGTGTATATTTGGTAATTAATGCCCATAAAAGGAGTAAAAAGTGATAGTGAGTTGAGCACTTATCATCCGCTCAGCTTCCATCAGTAGAAACTGCTATATGTGGTTGGTTCAATCAAGTTCCACCTCATGGTTCATTGCCCTGTTCTCGCTTATTATTCCTTGTTGCTTTCCAGGCGCCCTTGTCATGCTGTCGCGGCAATGGAGTCCAGTCACGGCCTCGGCCCTAGTGAACCTGCAAATGCACAAAGATGCATCAAAGCTTATATTTTCTATAATTATAATTCTTAAGAGTCATGAAGATAACATATGCAAATATCACATATTAAGTTCGTGCATCAGTCCAGGTAGGTGTAGATCAAGTGATTATTGCTCATGAAAAGTGTGAAAAATCATAGTCTTTTGAACACTTATCACATACAACTAGTTATCAAACAAAGTCTGCAAGACAACTCTCAAATGTTTATCATGATCCTCCTCGGTACGTGAATACACGTGAATATCATTAATAAACACTACCAAAAACTGATCCAAAACTCATGGAAAACCCTATTCATCATATCCATAAAAGCAGCAAGTGTATTAGTCAAACCAAAAGGCATAACCAAAAACAAATAATTGCCATACTGTGTCCTAAAGGCAGTCTTAGGAACATCCTGATCCTTAACTCTCAACTGATAGTACCCAGACCTAAGATCTATCTTAGAGAACACCGCAGCTCCCTTGAATTGATCAAACAAGTCATTTATCCTAGGTAAGGGATACTTGTTCTTTACTATCAACTTATTCAACTGTCGATAATCTATGCACATTCTCATACTACCATCCTTCTTTTTCACAAACAGAACTGATGCACCCAACAATGATGTACTTGGTCGAATAAACCCATGATCCAATAACTCTTTCGATTGAACTTTTAACTCCTTAGGTGCCATTCGATAAGGAGTAATAGAGATAGGCAAGGATCCCTCTATTAGCTCAATACCGAACTCAACCTCTCGGTTAGGTGGTAAACAAGGTAACTCGTCAGAAAAAACTCTAGGATAGTCACAAACAATTCTAATATCACATGGCCTATCTTCCTTCATATCAGGATTCATAACATAAGCCAAATATGCATCGCAACCCTTAACCAACAAACTTTGGGCTTCCAAATCCGACACCACATTAGATAAAAACTTCACACTTTCACAAACCATAACTACTTCAGAGTCATCGGCTAACCTCAAAGAAACCTTCTTAGATTCAAAATCTACCACAGCTCTATGTTCTACCAACCAATCCATACCAGGATAAGATCAAACCCTTGAAAAGGTAACTCCATAAGATCGACAACAAAAACATGCCCTTGAACAACTAAGGGACGGCTCCTATAAACCTTCTTAACAATTGTTGTCTCTCTAAAAGAACTAGTAACACTCATACCTATGCTCATGTTCTCTACAAGAATATCTAAAGCTCTAGCATGCTCAATAAGGATGTAAGAGTGAGTATATCCAAAATCTAAAAAAGCCAACAAAGATAAGGATTGCAAGAAAAAGGTACATGCAACCATACTGGTGTCTTTCTAGACCTACATATGTGATAAACTCTCACCTGACCCTCGTCATGACACCGCTATCCTTGATTCTCATCTCGACGCTGAAAACCTCCGCTGCCTCTACCTCTACCACTATTCTTATCACCTCTACGAACTTGGCCTTAGTGGCCACCCACCAACTAATGAAACTCTCTCCTTGTGTGCCCCGCAATACCACATTGCCAAAAAACGCTTCCACCCCAACACTGGCCATAATGATGTCTTCTATATTTGTTACACACAACACTCTTAGATTGACCTTCCGGATATCCACGACTAACTCCTCCCCCTCTATAATGATCCCTACCATATCGACTATCTTTTTGTTTCTTAAACTTATCTTTATTATTTCTATTATCAGCCAACCTCTTACCCGAACCAAATCTTGAAGATTTTAGGCCCAAACTCTACTCAATATCCTTAGCCCGGTCCACTAACACATTAAAGTCTGTATAGGCTATAGCCAACATATAAGTCTTAACCCCTGCCCAGAAACAACAATTTACAAATATTTCATGCCCTAAACGTGAACACAAGTGTATTAGATGCATTTATTCACCTATAGGGCATAAATCACATAATTCAACAAGATTTCTAGATGTCAATCATCCTAGTTCCATGCTTAAGCACAATCAAGGTATGAATCAAATCCAAAGACTTTAATAGCATAACAATACCATAAAAGGGACTCAAGATCGACCAGAATATCAAAAAAAACATATCAGTTCATTGCTCCATTGATCTCATCTACTTAAGGTTCTCAAATTAACTTAAAACATACTAGAGCCTAAGAAAGTATAAAATAGTTTACTTGATTCCCTTTTTTCTTGATAGAACATAATCACTTATTTCTCTACATTGCAACTAAAGGAGAGTGGTTAAGCAAAAGCTTAGTGAGTGACATATAAAAACATATGTAAAACAACTTGCAATACAGACCATAAAATTCAAAGTTTTATAAAAACATGTCATACTCAACTTATGAAATAGACACATGGCTATCAATGCCAACATCATGAAAAACAACAAGTATACCATGGCATAAGCCACAAAGACTTTTCAAATAACTTTAGAAAACACAGGTCCAATAGGCACAACACAAGACTCACATTCTACTATGGCAAAGCTTCATTGAAATCACTATTCAATTAAGAAAATATTCTTGCTTAACATTGTATTAGTATTGTAGCGACACTTTTAAAAAAACATATATTAAAATTAAGTGTAAAAAAGGGTCACTAGTGGAAACTTTGGAAAAAATTGAAAGTTAGAAATTAAGTCTTGAAAAATAAAAATTAGGGTTTAATTGAAAAATTGGGAATTAATCTCAAAAAAGGGGGAATTTTAAAATTTAGAAAAAGGACCAAAAAATTAGGGATTTTGAAATGTTAACCCTAAATTAGAAATCTAGGGTTTAGGTTAAAAATGATTTGGGAATTTTTTTTTTGGGCGGGGGGGGGGGGGGAAATTAAAAATTAGGGTTAGGGATTTTTTAAAATAGAATTTGAGAAATTTAGAAATTAGGAAATGTTGGAAAAGGATTTTAAAAAATGTTGGATCGTCACCGATCACTTTTGGTACACCAGACACCGGGAAAACCAGAGATTCGAAAAGATTTGGGTTCGAGAGTCGGTTACGATTTAAAACGGTATTAGCGTTAAAAATCGTCAAAAAATTGGCACCTTTATCAAAATAACCGCTTAATTAATTATAAATTTTCCGAATTAAAATGATAATTAAATTAAAATTTATTTAAGGTTCGAATTTATTTTAATTTTATCGTATCTTTATTCGAAGGTAAATGCATACAACGCCACCAATACGCCTAGTTTCGGGACCGTTATGACCGAATAAAGAAGTATCGAGTTAGGTTAATTAATTAGAGGAATGTGAAAATGAAAAAACCAAATAAAGCAAAAATAATGTAAACAAAAATATACAAAAATAAATGACAACTAAGGAGAACAAAAATAAATAAACTAACAACTAAGCAAATAAGTAAATATATGCACATGAATAATGAAATAAAAAGTATGACAAAAATACATGACATAATACAACATAAATAAATGCATGAATAAAAAACAAAAAGAAAAAATACATGACATATGTAATAACATGTAATAAATAAATAAATACAAATGTAACAAAATAAATAAACATGCAAGTAAAATAGAAAATAAATGCATAAATGAATAAAATAAAACCATAATAAAAAAAGAAATTAAGATAAAATGAACATGAAATAAAAAAGGTTATTGTGAATGACCAAATTAAAAGTTTTTAAGATGTAGGGGGACCTCAAAGGTGATTTTAAAAGGGGGAAGGGCTTAGTATTAAACTCCATAACATGGAGGGTCTTGAAATGAAATAAACCATTTAAAAATAACTAGATTCGTTCAAATCGAGATCAAAATGGAAAACGAAACGAAAAGATAGGGATTGCGGGCATAATAATTTTACGACGGAGGGGTTTAATGAGTGTAATAATCCCACTTTCATTTCACCACCTATATAAAACAGAAAAAAGAAATAAACAAACCCTTCCCTTCATTTTATCTAAAACCAAAGAAACAAAACCCCACAATTTCTCTGTAATCTAGGAATTTTGATGATCACATCCAAGGTGTTCATCAAGTTTCCCTAGAAACCGCCGTGAATCTCACGAAAACCACCACACTGACCACCGTCGACAGTGGCCGACGAACCAAAAACCTTCTTTTTTTGTTTTCGAAATCTAAAACACCGAAACAACTCCTCTCTATTTTGAAATAAAAAAACAAAACCGAGACCTTTTTCCTCTTGAAACCGAAGCAAAAACACGATTCGCCTCCCCTTGTTCTCAGTTCTCGGCTCACCCTTGAAGGTGTAGAGGCCGTGGGATTATCGTCGGTGAGAAAAGAGAAAGGAAGATCGACCGCGTTCCCCCTAAAGATAAAAACCGAGATCCTAAAACTATTTTTTGTGTTTATTGTATGCGAAGAACAAAGAGGTTATTACCTCGAAAAGACTACGTTTGTATTGGTTCAATGGGTAGGGGAGAACCCCTTACATCGTTCTTGGTTTCGGTTTATATAGCTGAATGGTTACAAGAGAAAATCTGAAAATAAAAAGCTTGAAAATTTGTCATTGGTTGCCTTTGGAAATTTGGACGGATTCGTTTGAAATCCCTCTAATTTTGTTGTCAATTTGTTGGTCGAATTTTCTCTATTATTTGCCTCTATGATTCCGCGTTTTCGATGTGAAATTCGGCCTATTTCTTTGTACGATCTGATATTTTTGGTTTGTTTGTGTATGCGTGGCTGCCTGACGAGCAAGAGGACCACCGACGATGTCGAACGGTGAGAGAAGATGAGCAATTTGCTGGATATCAAAAGGTTGTGCGCGTGAAAAAACGAATGGTTGGCGCGTCGGTGCGTGGAAGCATCTAAACCAGCTCTCTTTCTTGTATCTAGACCGTTGGATCGAGATTAGATCCAACAGCCAGATGTTGGCTGCGCAGAAGCAAAGGGCTTTCAATAAAAAGGTTCGCCCAAGGAATTTTAAGAAGGAGATCTATTCTTGAAAAAGATCCTTCGTATGCAGAAAGATTTTCGAGGCAAATGAATGTCGAATTGGGAATGGTCGTATATTGTGTAGAAGGTCTTTTCAGGAGGAGCATTAATTTTGGATGAAATGAATGGAAAAGAACAACCCAATTCGGTGAACTCAGACTCAGTCAAGGAGTATTTTGCTTGAAGACTCCTAGAAACATAAAGATATCCCATCAAGTTAGCTCTGTAAAGTTGGATAGTTACATATTTGGGGTACCAAATCTTTTCTTTTTTACCTCTTTTATTGTTAATAATTGTCAGGAGTTTTGTTGTCAATGAAATCTTTTTGTTAATAAAAAGATAGCAAATTAACAATATTTCTTACATTGTTTCTGAAATTTCCTAAAAAGTACAAGCACTAGAAGTAGTTTCACTCAGAAAAAGACATCTTGTTAGAAAATATTTTTTGAAAAGAGAACAGACATTCTCCAAACAAGATGGTGTCAAATAATTTGCCCAAAGAAAAAGGCACGACCAATCAATGTTTCAACAGTCAATCAGGTCGGCTGATTGAGCAAATCCTGAAACAAAATCATTATCATATGCATTTTGCACGTCATGCTAAGATCATGAATGCATTAATCACGAAATATTAGGATTAGAATCATGTGGTGCATGCTAAACATAGCATGCTGAATCTATTTGCAATAGTGTTACAAATTTTATCCCTTCAACAAGCAATGAAACAGAAGAACATAACACTGTCACCAAGGCACTTCGACAGAGTAGTGAAGATGTACCCTAGATTACGACGCTTCTTTAGGGTAGTGTAGGCATTTCGTCGGGGTTGTGCAGGTAAGAGTCATCCTCTTTTTATTTTATCACTCTACTTAGTAAATTTGTCGTTTTGTAAAAAAAGTAAAACCAATGAGTGATATGGACTATTCAAATGTCCATCAGCAATCCATTTTCACGATTAGTCAAAGGAAAACAAACCCTTTGAAAAATTTAATCTCAAGATTGGTACAAACTGATTGTACTTAGGGTAATGATACAACTATCCCGGGAAAAACGACTACTAGTAAAGGCAAGTTAAATCCGTTGACTCTTGTGCATTTGGGAAAAATGCATTGATAAGGACTATTCAAATGTCCATCAGAAACCCATTTTCACGAATAGTCAAACGAAAACAAATTCTTTGAAGAAATTCAATCTCACGATTGGTACAACTGATTGTACCCAAGAAAATGGTACAACTAGCTCAGAATAAATGGATACCAATAAAGATCGCACTTTTTCGTCAGTGTTTCGGTTAGATTAGACATGAGAACTTGTCGCTAAATCGTGCTTCTTCGTTAGTGTAACAGTTAGATCGAGAATCAGAACTCTCTATCTAATCAGGCATCCTTGTCATTGTAACAGCTATATCAGGAATCAAAACTCTCCATCAGATATTGTTTCTTCTCTAGTGTAGCATATAGATCGGGCATCAAAATTCTCCATCAAATCGGGCTTTCTCATTAGTGTAGTAGCTAGATCAGATATCAAAACTTGTCACCAGATCGTACTTCTTCGTCAGTGTTACAGATAGATCGAACATTAAAATTCTCCATCAGATCAAGCTTCTTTAGTAGAGTTTTACCTAGATCGAGAATTAAAACTCGTCGTTAGATCGCGCTTCTTCGTCAGTGTAGCAGTTAGATCAGGCATCAGAGCTTATCATCATATCGTGTCTCTCCGTCAGTGTTGCGGCTAGATCAGACATCAGAACATTCAGCATTCGATCTTGCTTCTCCGTTAGTGTTCTAGGTGGATCAAATATTGTGCCTCATCTTGTCGTTATTGTGGAAAATGGATCAAGATTTGCAGACCTTGTAGCTCTGTTAGTTTCGCAGCTAGGTCAAGTCTTCACTAGAAGTAGTAGCATCATCAACATCACCACAACTCAAGTTTATGTCATCTCCCCCAACGGATTGCCCATTTTAAGGATTTTGTTGACGAGGGCAGTGGTATAGATCAAGTTAAGCTCCATAAGAAGAAACCGTAGCCAAAGAAGAACCCCTAAACCATGCTAGATAAAATGGGTTATTCTCTATCTTTGCTTCATTGCCGTTACACGACAATAAGCAAAGAGAGGTAGCTGTAATAATCCAATTCCTTTAAACAAATAAAATACCAACAACCCATCACACCTATTACCAGCCCAACAAAGACCCATAAATCGAATCCTATTACTAAGACCTAATAACCCATTACCCAAAACAACCCAGATCCAATAACCAAATCCATTTGATAATCTTAATGATAATCTAAACCTCATCAACCCCTAACCAACCACCCAACCGCCACTTCTAGTGTATGATAGCATCCCGCGCGTGGCCACCACGTGCGGCGATTCGAATCCCGCGTGGCAGCCACACGCTTATACCTTTGCCCCCTTTGGCTGGCCACTACCCCGTCACCTGACATCGCCTGCTTCACCGTCCGATTCGTTTCGAATCTCAAATATTAGCATAAACAACATCACTAGATCTGAAAATTTCAGATCTTAAGCAGAGATATTTTATAATATAATATGTAAAACATCAGGGTATAAATACCCAATCCAACTTTGTAATCCAATTATAGAGGAATCGATTTTGAATAGAAATAAAAAGTATTCAAATCAATAGCGTTAGACCAGAAACCAAATCGAAAAAAAGAAGGAAATCGAAAGCAAGCAATGAAGAAAAAAGGTAAAAAATAAATGAGAAATCGAACTTATCTCTTAGATCTAGGGTTTTACGTGACTCGAATAAAAAATCCAATATCGGATTTGTGCCAATCATGTTGAGAGAAGTCGGAAAATCCCTTTTTCTGATTGCCATCATCGATGCAGCGGCCGACAATCGTGCACAACGGTGACCACAGTGGTTCGACGCCGGAGTTCCAAGAGGGGTAAAGAGCTTTCTCAAGGGGCTTTGTGTATTTTGTTTAATGAGAAGAAACGAAGCATTCAAAAAATGAGCACATTTATACCCAAATCAAAACAACACAGTTTTGGTGTCGGTTCACAAGGCCCAAAATGGTGTCGTTTAGTACCTCTAAAACCTTATGCATGACCCGGACTGGATCCCGACCCGTGCTTAACTTGGAATGAAGGGGAAATTGCACCCTTGGTCCTTGCACTCCCAGTGCCCATGCATTCAGTCACCCAATTTCAATCTACTTTCAATTTTGGTCATTGTTTTCATGTTTTAGCCCTATCATTTTAAATTTTATTCAATTTCGTCCTTAATTTCTCTTATTTTTACCTGATGATTTTGTTTTTCTTGCAGATCAGCACCCATATTATTATATATTATTACATTTTTGCTATTATAAATATTTGGGATCACGACATTAAAATTTAAATGTCGAATTTATAATTTTTATTCATATAAAATATTTTATAACCAACATGTGTTAATTTTGGGCGTTGTGGGGTGCGTTCCCTTCCCCACATATAATAGACTCCCGGATCCGACTATAGTTTCGCAGACCCGATTTTAGTGTTTCGATCTCACCGCAAAAAAGATCGGTGGCAATTTCCCGAATAGTTTTCGGTGATTACATGTACCATACCAAAAAAGTTTTGTTCTTTCATTACTTTTAAGTTCCCGAACATTAAACTCTCCACTCTAAACAGATTAAAGTAGGAAAATAATATACTTTGGGGACTGGATCAACAATTAAGTTAGAAGCCACTAGGGACGGCAACGAGACAGGTCATGACGGTTTTTAGGTTGCACCGACCCAAAAATTATAACATTCGACCTAATTTGAACTGGTCTTAATGTATTTTTTTTTTCTTGATCCAACCCGAAATAATAAAAACTATAACTCGATTCTAATCTTATCTTGACATTTTAATAAAAACTCAATTAAATCCGACTTTATCCGAAAAAATAATAAAAATTATATATAAAAATATATCGAGTCCGATCGTATTAAAAAATATTAACCATAAACTCGACCTCGATCTAACTTAATTTTTTCGATATTTAATTTTTTTAAATAAAAATCTCATCCTTGTCTGGTTGAATTCGGTCAAAACCCATTGATTTTGAATGAAATTACCATCCCTAAAAGCCACTTGATGTGTTTTGATAGACAGATAGGAGGATTTCGTTGAGGCATTTTTTGTAAACGGGAAAGAACTGAACCTTGTAATGATGATAATTTAAAGTCACGATTTAGGCAAAAATAAAATACAAAAGTAGGAAAAATTATAATTCGGGGGACTAAATCAGACATTATACCTTTTTATTTTCGATGATATTTGTTTGTTTTTGTCGATCTAGGTAGGTATAAAAATAAAAACCGAAAAATTTGGAAGGTGGGATTTGACCTTTGAAAACTACTACTTCCAAAACCATTTGTCTAAAACCAAATTAGTAGTAATAAATGAAAAGTTAAGCAAATCTTGTTTTGTTTGTTTTAAAAGAAAACAGCAGCACATGAGATTCACAGGGCAAGTGTCGGTGGTCTAAGCGCCTACTTCACTAGCACAAACAATCCTGCTTCTTTCTCTTCCAAACAAATCTCTCCTTTTGCTCTGACATTCTTGTGAAAACCCACTTTTTTCTTTTCTCATCTCCCCCCTTTTAAAGCTCTGAAATTTCCGGGTTTCATTCAATTTTGATAGATAAGAAAATGGGATTTGATTTGAGGCAAGTGGTGGCCGGTATTCTCACTGTCACCATGTTTGTGATGCTTGGCCAAATGATCAAAAGAGACCATTTTGATTCCCCTCAGGTAATTCCTCCTTTATATTCTTCTTTGATCTCAATTTTTTCACCGTTTTCTTCCATGATTTCAAGATATTGAAATTTTTATACTGACCCTTTTCCTAATTAACTCTGTTTTTTATGACATTGTTTTCAATTTTGACACCGTTTTCAATTTTGTTACATTGTTTTAGTTGTTTCTTGATATTCAGGTATTTTTCTTGTATTCATTGTTCAAAGCTTCATTTCTCATCAAATTTGCAATTCTAATGAAATGAAGAATAGGATGCTGACCATGATCTACATAACTGTTGTCTTTGATTGTTGTTTTTGTCGTTTCTCTATAATCTTAGTTAGGATCCCTTCTTTGTAATGGATAATTTCATGAATTAGAAGAAACCATGTAACTTGAAACCTGATATTATTTTGATAACATTAAATCCAGGTGAAGTATATTGAAAATTAAATTGAATTAATGTATAAAAGATATTACCAACACCTGTCAGGCCAAGTGGTAAGGAGCTCCGTGCTCTTGTCACGGTTTTGAGTTCTGAGAATGGAGAAAATAGTGTTGGGAGAACTTTTTCTCAGTTTGGTGTCTGATCCAGTTCGACTCTGAAATTGTCAGTCATGTCCAATGTGGTTCTCTCGAAGGTCTTAATTTCCATTCATAGGCCTCCCTTTCATCTTCTAAAGACATGTAGAGGAAATTATAGATGTTTTATTATTTTAAGTTCTATTGTGCCTGTCTTTTTCATTTATCGTGGGTTAAAATGTCTGCAAGGTTTGTTTAACTTCATTTCGGTTCCTCAATACAGCTTTGGGTTATTTATTCTGAATTTACTGTTTTTTTCCTGCAATTGTTTTGTAGGAGAAACTTTCAGGAGAAGCTCAGGATTCTCAAGTTATCGAGACGGACGGACTTGTAAAGCTTTCTAAAAGCAGCAAAGGGCCATGGATAGATGATGTTGAAGAGTTAAAACCATGCTGGAGCACAGTTTTTGGTTTGTTTACTTCACTCAACTTCTTGAAAAATGACCAAGTTCTCTATAAACTTGTTTATGCAAGTATCACTGCTTTGATATTGAAATCCATTCTCTTGCGCTCAAGGACAGAAACTTATGTTATTGCATCATTTTAATTGATGGAGCTCTTACTTTTTGACAGATCAGAATGAGATAGAACAGTCAAGAGGGTATGTTACTTTCTCATTGACTAATGGTCCAGAGTACCATGTCTCTCAGGTATATTTACTATCTATTTATAGTTTTGAAGGTATCTAATTGCGATAACTTTCTTCTTTTTCCTTTTTGTGTTTCTTCTCATATAACTATCTTTAATGCATACAAGAGTCCCATTTCAATTGCTTCCTTTGAATTTTTAGCCTCATGCTTTTATCCCGAAAATGAATTGAAATATCAAACCATACTTTATTTTCAATCTGTTGGTTATAGTTGTAAAGGTATCAAACTGATGAGCTCACCAATTAATTTCACAAATTCTCTTCTTAGTTCTCTTTAAAATTCTACAAAGTTTGTTCAACTTTATATTTTCGGGGATTCTCATATATCTAGTACCACTTTTCAACAAGACAATTTTTTTGTACTTCCTTTGTGAATCTCTCTACAGTATGGCCTTGGAGCCTTTGATTTCTGTTCTTGATCTGATTAAATAAATTAAAATTTATTTATATTGAAGAATGATTACGGCTAATACTTAATTCTTGTTCTACAAAGCATTTGTATTACGGAAGTGATCTTGAATTTTAAGTTGATTATTTTATAAAGAACTTAATGGACAAAGTAACAATAGTTTATGAATAGTGATAAATGTTTTTGCATCTAATCCATTATTCATTCCGTGGCTATTGCATTTTTCAGATAGCTGATGCTATGGTAGTAGCGAGGTATCTATCGGCAACTCTTGTACTTCCTGACATTAGAGGAAGCAAACCTGGTGATGAAAGGTTAGTTTTCATGTCAATTCTGAAGGTCTCGATGTATATTGTCTCCTTTTCCTTCATCCTTTACTCGTACAAACTAGTAAAAATTTTATTTTGTTTGTTTTTTACCCGATGAAGAATATTGTGTAATGCAAATTGATATGATCAATGTGAAAAATCTGAATGGTAGTGAAATATTGAATATGATCTGAAACTTTATTTTTGGATGATCATATCTTCAGAACCTTTGAAGATATTTATGATGTTGAGAAATTCATTAAAAGCCTGGAAGGGGTTGTCAAAGTAGCAAAGGAATTGCCGGATCAAATATCAATTCGGGATATTGCTGCTGTGAAGGTTCCCAATCGTGTCACTGATGATTACATAGTGGAAAATGTAGTACCAGGATTTAAATCAAAGGGCAATATAAGGCTTGCAACCTATTTCCCTACTGCAAATATGAGAAAAACAGCGCAAAAGAGTAGTGCTGATTCGGTTGCATGTTTGGGAATGTTTGGAACTTTAGAGTTGCAACTGGAGATCAATGAAGTCATTGATTCAATGGTTGAACGACTTAGAACTTTGAGTCGCAAATCAAATGGCCGGTTTATAGCAGTGGACTTGAGGGTTGAGGTATTAGAGAATAAGAATTGCCATGGAAGTGGTTCTGGGGCAAAGAGTTGTTATAATGCACAGGAGATTGCTTTATTTTTGAGGAAGGTTGGATTCGATGCGGATACCACCATATACCTAACTCAGTCAAGGTGGGATAGCAGCCTCAGTGTCCTGAAGGATATCTTCCCTCGAACATACACAAAGGTGACTAAAATTTTCTTTTCTCTGATAACAATCCCACCCACTATATTTTTAATGTGCTTCTTGAATCTTTTTGTGAAATGCTCGATTTTGACAATCAACTGGCACAGGGTAACAAGGTTATTGAACCATTAGGAGGCATATGTATGCTTGTCTTTGGTTCAATTTCCTAGAATAACAGTTTTAGAGTAATACTAAATTACTAATGAGGTCTTGCTTAGGGATTCCCTGTCATTAGAATTTTGACTATCCAACTTGAACTTCAAAAGTTTGCTCTAAAATGCTTTGCGTGGTTCATTAATCTGCTATTTTTGTACAATATTTAATGCTCGCAAATAAATATGGTTCCTAGCAGCTCAGTAAAAAGTAATTTACCATTCCTATCATTCTGAACCCTTTTTGCTCGTTGGAACTTTTGTAGGAAAACATAATGCCAAAGGACAAAATGGGGAAGTTCCTTCAGTCTGAAGGTTCAGAATTTGAAAAGGTTATAGACTTCTACATATGTTCTCGGAGTGATGTATTTGTCCCAGCCATCTCCGGCCTATTTTATGCCAATGTAGCTGGAAAAAGAATAGCTTCAGGGAAGCCTCAAATCCTTGTTCCAGCTGAGATACCGGGTACCTCTGCTCACATCACCAACTACCTCTCTCCGTACGTTGCCAAGAAGAATCACTTGGTTTATTCATGTTTCTGTTAAGCTTCCCTTTTGAGGTAACTCTAGAAATGAATCTGTGGAAGACTTCATAAAATGTCCTCGGGTCTCCCCCATGTAGAGTCCTTTTTGGGTGAGTATTTGAACAGGTAAACTGTACTTGTTCATATTTCATTTGGGTGTGATGATTTCTTTGTTGGCTTGCTTGCTTTTTTTAAATGTTTTTTCAATGTGGTAGGAAAGTTAGAGGCTTTAAGTAAAATATGTTGCTAGCTATGTTGTAAAAGCTTCATTTATATAGTTTGTTCATTGTTATAAAGGGTGCACATTTTATAAATTTATTATCATTAATTGATGGAAGAAAGGGATAAAAAAGGTTACATTTGTAGCTATAGTGATGCAAGGAGTCGATTCAACATGAAGAATTCAGGTTTAAATTTTAAGGATAACATTGTTGAGAAGAATAATATGAACTTCGAATATAAGGTATAAAATGAGTATGAAAATAGAGAAATGGAGTTAATTGTATAACACATTTTTAAATTATGATATTTATTTTAAATTGGTTATTAAATTATTTAAATATTTTAATTTTATCTCTAAACGAAGGATCTTATTCTATATTAATCCTTGAATTTTTAATGTTTTATATTCATCTTCAAACTATAACCCTTATTATAAATGGCAACTTAAACTTTTTGAATTTTTTAATTTTGACCTTAAATCATTGTTTGTACCACATTAAATTATTACATAATACACATGACATGATAATTAATGATTTTTTAACGAATTTATTAACATAAGATATGATTAACATATAGTTGGTAATTTAGAGATGAATTAAAAAGCTTAAAAAGTTTGAGGACCGATTTAGAATGAGAATCATAGTATTGAGGATGAAAATGAAGCAAGTTAAGGGGGTTAATTTAGAATGAGAGTCAAAGTTTTGAGGATACAAATGGAACAAGTTTGGGAGACCAATTTAGAATTCTTAAGTAAACTTGAATCCTTCTATTAAGACTAATTGTTTGCTACTAATCTCTCACCCAATCCTAAGACACTTGAGCATACATAAACATTAAGCTCACAAGTATTTGTCTACCCAAAGATTGGAAATTAAGCACTAAGACAATTGCTTGATCATAATGTTGTTACAATTGAAGCATTCTACTTCTCTTGATGCTTGATGCTTGCTTTTATCATCCCAAAAGAGCTTCTAGCCGTTGGTGACCGTTGAGATTGATTTAGAGCCGTTTGGAACTGATTTCGAGGCTTATTTCTGCTTTTGGTATGATCGGTATCGAAACATATGGAAGTTGTTTCGATACAATTTTTTTAGGAAATAGCCGTTGAACCTGTATTTAATAACCGGTATCGAAACACCCTTGAGATGTATCGAAAACCTTAGCTCATTGTATCGAAACAGGTTAGCCGTTTCGATACTACTCCTAGTCGTTGGGGGGTTTTCAAATGACCGTTGGAGGTTTATCAAAACACATATCGAAACCATTCTGTCTAGAGACAAAAGCATATCGAAACGCCTTAGAGGCGTATTGAAACACCTGGACATTTTCCTTTGAAATAAGCAAGTTGTTTAGAAACACTTGGGAAGTGTATCAAAACGCCTGGAACATTTTGTGTTCTTTGTCTTCTTTAAAACATTTAAAACACAAGGAAAAGTTTGAAGCTCTATATTGAAATTCTCAAGTTCTTGGCTTGGTAAAAACGTTTTTAATCCTTTATTTTTGAAAAATCGGTTTTTGGGTCAAAAATCATAATTTTCGTTCAATGTCTTTTACTCGTTGTTTTTGGATCCTAAAAGGATGATTTTCAATGTGTTAAGATGTTTATAAAGTGTTTTTTTTAATCCATAATCCCAGACTAAAGGTTTAGGAGAAGTTTGGTTAGTTTCGGAAAGTTTTCGGTCAAGGTTTTGATAGGTTTAAGGGGTTATCCGACTTGTTATGTATTGAGTGCGATTATGAGCACTAAATCCATAGTTTTTTATGCTTGAAATAGGGTAAGAAGTAGGTGATCACATTTGAAATGATCGAGTGAAGTTTCGGTTACTTGTCGGACAAGTTTCGGTTACCGGTGAGTGGATTTGAGAGTGAGCTACTTTGGCAGTGTTTTAACTTTGTTTTCAAAGTCATGGGAGTGTGGGGAAGGTGTGAAAAACCTCTCTATACTCCAGAGTAAGTTTTACGTTTGCTCTCGTAAATCGGTTTTCCCAAAATATGCTCGTTTTACTATGTTTTTTATACTCTTAGATTTTACTAGTACATATGTGATTATGTACGTGTTAGAATGCTCTCGCTACTATTTTTTAAGTTGATTTTAAATGATCCCATGTTTTGTTTTTGAAATAAGCTAAAAAGAGGTTTTATCGGTTTTGCGAGTAAGAATGAGAAAGTGGGATACTAATTTTTTACCTACTTTTTTTTATATGAAAACTTGAGCATTCATATTGTTTTGTGTTTGATATTGAGATGATATTATAGGAATAAGTCGATCGATCGATAGGATGTTAGTGGACTTTTTATTTATAAAAATTTGTATATGTGTGTAAATTCCTTATCGATGCATTAAATTTATTGCTTGAATTGTGATATGTGTTGTATTGCATTTAAGCGTAGCTTATCCTAGAAAAAAAGGTGGGAAACATGTTTGGAATTGATTCCATTCGTGTGCATGAGATAGACTCATGCGTGGTATGAGTAGCCCTCATACGTGGTATGGGTAGCCCTCATACGTGGTATGGAGACGGTTTAGTCTCATGCGTGGCATGATTCGGCATTTATGTCTTCATGAGAGTATCCGTTTATCCAACGATGAGAAGTAGACTAATCGGATTACTAGTACCAACACATGAAAATGCAAGTGCTAAGTTTATATTGATTTTAATTGTAAATTGAGTTTGCGTGAATTTGACTTGTTTTCAAACGTTTTATGAAGCCTTGCTAATGAAGCATGTAAGTATTGAGTTTTGTGGATTTGTTCCACGTGATAAAACACTTGTTGGATTTTTATACTTGGTGGCGTTTTGTCCACGTGTGATTTGTCTTAAAAGCATGGACTGATTTTCCTTCTAAAACCTTTTTACTATATTATGGGTTGCATTGCATGTTGTGCAAACTGTTTTTAAACACCCTTCACTAAACAACTGCTTAACCATTCTCTTCTCCTTGCAATGTAGAGAAAAAGTGAGACTCTCGTCCGAAGAAGCAAGGAGTGCCATATTTTATGCTCTGATACATTTTAGTTGGAGTATGTTATCTTTTAATTGAACCTTAGGTAGTAGAGAACAATGGAGCTAGAGACATTATGATAGTTATGATTTGTTTTGTTGTGATCCTTGAATATTTTATTGAATCCATGAGTTTCTGAGTTTAAGTTATAAACATGTTTATCTGATTTTTATGAGTTAATGAAGTACTTAGTTTGAATTTCAAATGATTCTATGTTTCTCCATGTTGATATTTTGTGAACTTTGAATGAACTCACACGTTGGTTGGTTCTTTAATTAATTAGGATAAATTGCATCTAGAGAACTTTTTGTTACATGTGTTTAATGGACCTTAGGTGAAATTATGCATATAGACATTTTTGGGCATGTTTAGACTTGAAACTAGAGTAATTTGCTGTTTTAGGGCAGAGGGTTTCGATACTTGTTCATAGGGTATCGATACCTAGGCAAAAACATAATGATTTTCTGGGAAATTAAGCTTGGGTATCGAAACGACTTGAACTGCTTTCGAAACATTAGTATGAAATTTAGCAGGCGTAACGATACACATCATTTTGGTTTTGATACCGACCTTCACAGTTTCAAATGGTATCAGAACGGTCCTTTAGATGTATCAAAACGCGGGCTTATCGCGTAGGCAAACTTCCGAGTTATTGATGGTGTACCGGAACGCTTAATACCTGTATCGATACCTCTTTATCGTTTACTAAAGTATCGATACTAAGGAAGGGTGTTTCGAAAACCCTGCTAGGTAATATCGTTAAAGGCTGAAATATAACCTTGAAAATTTTACTTTTTAGTCACTAAACCTTGAGGAATCAATTAGTTGACCTGAAGATACTATTTTAACCTAAAAGTTTACGTGCAACCATGAAAGATGCATGATTAAGGATAGATAACTTTAATTTCACTTTTAGATCACAAAAATCTCGAAAATTATAATTAGGTCCCTAAAACTTGTTCGATTAAAATTAGGACTCGTTTCTCTTTCGTTTCTGTTGTAATGGAACTCGGTCCTTACATGAACATGTAGGATCTTATTAATGCATTTAGAAAACATTAGCCGTAAAAAAATTAGGGTTGTTTTTCGGGACGAGGCTACGGAATAGCCTCGGTGTTTCCCGTGTAGCTAGTTCGAGTCGGGTGGTATCTAGACCGAGTCGAGGGTGTTACAATGGTTCTATTTGTTGCTTATGTATGCACCATTTTATGGGTGTTCTAAGTTTTGTGCTGTTAAGTTGGTTGAGTGGTATGTTTTAATGTGGCAAGGCTTTTAAGACAAATGTTGAGTCCCCGGCTGAGTTTCGTGTGTTCTCTCGTTAATAGGCATGTAGCTGGTATGAGTGGGTTGTTCAGGTCTTGTAAGGTATGTTAATGGGTTACAATATGAATCTTTCGGCTTCTCGGTAAAGGTGTTACCGTTGGTGGGAGTTATTGTGTGTTGTTGTTGTGATGAGCGAGGTTTGCTGGGAAGTTGTTGCTATTGTCAAGTGTGACAGAAGATGCTAGGTAAGGTTAAGCTTGTTAGAGGCAGTTGAAAGTTGTTGCAGTTCTTTAAGAGTCTGTTGTCAACATTAGGTAAAGAGAGATTAAGGTATCGGAGAAGGAAATGGGTATTGCTTTTGGTGAGAGTACAATGAGGGTTAGAAGGACCTTGGTGTTTCTGTGTACCGTTGTTCTGGGTTAAGGATTGGAGTCATTGTGCGTTGTGAGGTAGGGCAATGTTAGGCTGACGTTGGGTCTTTTCTTTGTGAGATGTGTGTTGAGATCTTGTGTTTTAGTAGCAAAGGTTTTATGGTAAGATCATCATGTGGGTCATAGTGCTTTAGTGGTAATATCAAGGTGTTGAGATAGTCGCGTGGGGGTGAAAGGAAATTGTGAAGAAGAAGTTTCCACGTACCTCTTCTCACTATGAAAATTTCTAGGACAAATTTTTTTAAATGGGTGATAGTTCTAATGCCTCGAAAATAGGCCTAGATGTTTTATAAGTTGGGTTAGTGAACCGATTATACTAGATAAGCCATTAAGTCTAGATTCAGGATTTAAATTGTAAAGATATGTTTTTGATAGAAATAAATTATAGAAAAATTCACAAAATTCTTATTTTACCTATATTTGACTTTGGTCAAATCAATTATGGGAAATGACACTTAGATCCCTAAGATTTTGGAAACTAGTGACTATTTTGTAAAATTGAAAAATGGATTGTTTAGTGACTTAATTGTAAATGGGTTAATACTTAGAATCTTTAAGGGTCTATTGATCCAATTTTACTCATCTGATCTAACCTTCCAATTAAAATATTTAATGCTTAATTAATCATCCAATTAACCATTTATAACTACAATTATCCATTTTATCTCAAATCACCAAATTTCACGTAACTACCTTATTTTCTCAAATTCTCTCAATTCTTTCTTGTTTTCAACAGAGAATTCATCATTCTTTTCAAGGTAATTCATCTTTTTAAGCTTTGATCACGTTTTGATTAATTCCTTCTTATTTTCTCTCAAAAACTCATTGAATTTTCATGGTTTTTCATATTTTCTATCAATTGAAAAGAGGTTGGATCATGTTTGGAGGTAAGGATACATGTAAACCTATTATTTTAAGGTAATTCATCTTCTTAAGCTTTGATCACATTTTGATTAATTCCTTCTTGTTTTCTCTCAAAATCTCATTGAATTTTCTTGGTTTTTTATGTTTAGTTTCAATTGGAAGGAGATTGGATCAGGTTTTGAGGTAAGGATACATCTAAACTTCTGAACTTATAGTTCTTTAATTGAAATTCCCAGGTATGTGATCCTTTACAATGTCTAATGGCTTTGAATTGATGATTTAATGCTTTTAATTATGAGTTTTTAGTTGATTTTAAGAAATCCCGTATGGTTGGGTTAGATGATGGTTTTAGGTTAGAAAATGAATATTTCTTGAAGGGTTTTATGATTAAATTGAAGGTTTATATCATGGTACTCTCGGATCTTGAGTTTTTGTTGAGTTTAATGGCTTAAATCAAGAGATTTTGAAGGTTTTTGTGTGCTTTGTTGTTGTTGGAGGTTCTTGTGTCTAAAACTAGAGTTTTTAGGTGTGTTTTGGAGTATAAAAGAGTTTAAGCTCATTATTTATTGGCTAGGTAAAGTTTGGTATTGTTCCAGAGTGGTTTTCGGTTGTATAGGTAGTGAGTAAGAGGTTGTTTTGATGGAGAACGAGTTAGGAATTGATGCTTTCTTGGGCATTAGTTCCTCTATTTTTCTTTTTTTTGAAGGAGGGTAATGTGTTGAGTAAAGAGTTGAAGATGTTTCGGCAAAGGTAAGATTGTCGGTTCGCTTCGGCAAGCAAGCTTTGGACAAGTGGTGAGTGGGTTGCCTATTTGGCAGGGTTTTAAATGTACTTTCAGAGGTTTAGGGGTGTAGGGATGATGTGAGAAACCTCCCTACACTCGAAAGTAAGTTGAGTGGTTTGCTCTCTTAAAGGTTCCGATATTGTGTCGTGTTTTGCCATGTTTTTAATCATTCTCGTAATGTATTTTGCATATGAAATTATTCATGTTTTTTGATGCTTATGGTGCACTTTTAAAGTGGTTTTATGTTTCTTATTATGCTCTCATGGTTTTGCTTTGAAAGCATGAGAAATTTGGTTTTATTGGTTTATGTAATTGGCACACAATTGATGCATGAGATGATGGGATGCAAGCGAATAATATATTGTTTTGAATTAAGGATTAGAGCATTGGTTTTGTGTACATATTGGCCTAAAATGTGATGGTGATTTTAAGGGATATATATTGATCGATCAATAGGTGCTAGAGTACACTATAAAATCAAAAGTCGTACATGTTTAAAATTCCTTGTGTGAAGCTTGTGCTTGGTAATAGGAGAACCTCAAGACTATTACTCCCGATTGGAGGACCGCAAGCCAATTCACACCTAGGTGTGTAGACATGATGGAGAATCGCAAGCCATCATGAGTGATGGAGAACCACAAGCCATCATGTGTGTTGGAGAACCGCAAGCCAACACGTTCCCGAATATCCCATTGATTAGGAGTATCGCAAGCCTAATCGATATCACTATGCCAATATGAAATAATTCTTTTTTCAAGACAAAGTGTCACGATTTATAATTGATTGGATATGGTATTATGCATGAGATTTAACAATGTTTTGGGCAAGGATAAAAACATGTGAGAATGGCCTAAGCATTGCTATGTGATTAGCACACATAAGACTTGAGATATGTGAACGGAGTTGCATGTGGTTTAGCCTTGCTATGTTACTAGCATGTAAGACTTGACATTTATGCATTGAGATGCATGTGGTTTAAGCTTTGCTATGTGTTTAGCATGTAGTACTTGAAATTTGTGCATTTAGTTTCATGTGGATAAAGCATTGCTATGTGTTTAGAATATTATACTTGAGAATTATGAATTATTATGCATTTGATTTATAGATATAAGGATCGCTAAGTGAGTAGCATGTAAGACTTGAGGTTTAAGCACTAAGGTGCAAGTGTTTTAAAAAGATCATAAACTTTGTCGTGTTTAAGGCATGTTAAGTCTTGAATTTTTATAGTTTTGAAATGTTTGAGATTAATGACACTTGTTGAGTTATTGTTTTGGTTTGAAATCATATTATTGTAATGAGCATGACATGGCATGTGCTTAAATATTAATTCATGGATTTATGGATTGCATTGCAAAGGTAATTTATCTATGGTTTACTCCTCATTAAGCTTATGCTTACCCTCTCTTTTATCTTGCAATGCAGAAAATGTGAAGCGAGGTAGCCAAGAGAAGCAAGGTTCCATTTGCCATTTTATAGCTTAAGTACGTCTTTTGTAACGTTAGTATTAGTGAGAGAGCAATGGGGATGGGTTGCAAATATTGAAAGTGTTGTTTATGCTATGGAATTTTCAATGTTGGTATGTTTACACTCATATGATGTTTATCAATGATGTAGTTGATTGGATGAAAATTTCAAGCATGAATCTTATGAGAGTCATAAATCTTATGCTGGAATGAAGTTTTGAAGCTTTTAGCCTAATTGTTAAATGATATCATGTTGAAGCACGATATTTGTTGGATATTGAATGTCCAAAGGTTTAAATATGTATGTTTGATGTTAAGAATATTTTATGACCTTTGTATGTGATATCGAAGTGCCTTTGAGGCTGATTTAAGGGCTTAATTACCCAGTGGTATCAAAACAGTAGGCATCGTTTTGATACACGGGCTTGTTACAAGGTAAAACGGGTGAAAATGGCTTAGGTATCGATACCACTACCCATGGTATTGATACCACCTTTGGCATTTTTGTCTTAGTTATCGATATCACTGCCCATGGTATCGATATTGGCCTCTGTGGTATTGATACCCCTATTTGTTATGGTAGTTAAAGGCTGAAATGCAAGTTTAGATTCTTTACGTTTTAATCCCTGAATCTTGTGATGGCAATTAAATGAGTTGTAGACATTATTTTGAGTTGAAATTTGACATGCTTGCATGTAATGAACTTAATTAAAGATTGGCAACACTAATTTAAAATTCAGTCCTTAAATTTAGGGAAATTTACAATTTGGTCCTTTTTACGTATATGGTGCAATTGATGCTTGTTTTGTCTCCCGTTTTGAATGCAAGGACATGATAAAACAAAAAAATTAGGGTTTTTTATCGGTGCAAATCTTCCCGGATTTGTATCGGTATTCTCCGTGAAGTCCGTTCGAGTCGGTTTTCGTCTAGACCGGGTCGAGGAGGATACAATATGTTAGAGTTTTATATCATTATAAGCCTTCTTGTACCGGTATGAATCCCCAACAATCATACGCGGGATTTGTTGAAGGCTCAAAATTGTGGAATTAAGCCTAGGGTATTGGTACACATGAACACATATCGATACACCCCTTATATTTTTAAGACTCGTACCGATATGTGACGTATTATATTGATAGCTAAAAGGCAACTAAATATGATATTTTAGAAAATTAACGAAGGGGATTGGTACGAGTAAACTCAATATTGGTATGAATGAGTCAATACACTGTATCGATACGGGGGGTAAGAGTATCATTATGCCTAATCATTATGTTATTTGAGCTTTATTGATACAAGCATGATCGTATCTCTATGCCTAGTCTTTTTCTTGTTTATTTGGCTATTGAAATTTTGTGTTACAATTTAGTCCCTACATGTTCTTCTAGCAATTGTATAAGCCTAAATGTTTGTTTTGAGTTGAAAATTGACCAGAAGCCATGTAACCTAACTAAATAAGGATGGGTAAATTGGGCTTGGGTTGGCAATTGTATAAGCCTAAATGTTTGTTTTGAGTTGAAAATTGACCAGAAGCCATGTAACCTAACTAAATAAGGATGGGGAAATTGGGCTTGGGTTGGCCCATGATTTTGAAAAAATTATGTTTTAGTTCTTGGAACGTTATGTTATGCAATTGAACCACATATTTGAAGCTTGATACTTGATGCTTCTTTCATTGTTGTGTGATCACCTTAGGGTTTAATTGATGCATCTAGATAATATAAAAGAAAAAGAAGTAGATGCTTTTTCGTGAATCATTTTCGGTTTGTGTCAATGAACCTAATGTGCCTTCCTTAACTTGGTTTCGGCTATACATACCGGGCCAAGAATGTTATATGAATTATCAAATAGGATCAGTTTCAAAGTTTATCATGTTTTAGGAATTATACTATAAATTTCAAGAATTAGAGGTACCTCATTTTAAAAATTTATCTTTCCAATATAGTGTTTATCTTATAAATAGTGAGTTTAAATTTTTAAGAAAACCATATTGGTACACTATGTACAACTTAAGCTAAGGGGATCCAGTAATATTTGGCCATATTGATACAACCTAAGCCATATTGGTAAGTCAATGCTCAATTATTAAAATGCTTAACTTCGATGAACATGTATCGATATAGCTTCGATGAACAATATATTCAAATTGCAAGTTCAAAATGGGGTACTTGTACGCATGTAGCCATATCATTATTGAGTTATAGTAATTTTTCAATGTGATCTGGAGTATCGATACTCACTTAGTTGTATCGGTACGCCCTTTAACCTATGTTCCATATTACATACTCGTACCGATATGTTATCATCCTTATGAGTACAGTTAGTTCTGTAATATCAAATTTTATCTGTTTTTTTATTTGACCTACGAGCAATGTCTAAATTTTATTAAATTTTACCAATAAATTTGTTTAGCGTAATTCTATTAGTATATCAAATTTTATGGCTATATGAATCAGTTAACTAGATTTTCCATTTTATGTCAATTATACATTTTTTATATTTTTAACTAATTTAAAAAGTTCTATTTGGTCCTTTAAAACATATCAAAACCATACATAATTAATACATGTTAAAATGATCAAAATGGAATTAAGCAACAAATATACTACCATTCTAAGAGTTTGTAGGGTTGATATACTTTATTTTAATAACGTGGTGACTTACCCAAATTTTCAGAATAGTCCAATCTCGATCTAACTACCTTGTTAACCTAAAATGCATGAAAATAAATGTATTAGAAATATTTTACCTTGTGAGATAGTCATATATAATAAATATATCTATGAAATTCAATTCAACCATGCTTCAATAGTATCAATAACAATATTATATCAGGAGCAATACGATAGCGATGGCAAATCTATGACAATAATGATTCAATAGTAATATCAATAGTAATATCAATACAACCACAATGATCAATACAATGACAATTATCAATGAAATAGTAATAATCAATGGAATGACAATAAACGATGTACAATATATAATATGTAATTATAGTATCCTTTAAATCAATGTAATGATTTTGAGTATGAGAATTTCTATACCTCGTTAAATTGATTGTGGTTTATTCCCTTCGTCTCACCTTTATGACCAATTCACAATATCCCTCTGTTTCACCATATTAAAGTTTGTATCCTAAAGACCGTAATCCACTCGTATCAATAAGATCATAAATCCTATAGCATACCAATTGTATTTAAATTTCAATCAAATCCAAGGTTAATTGCAATATTTCAATAGCAATGATTCAATATCAATAGTTTAATGGCAATGATTCGATACCAATAGTGTAACACCCTGACCCGGATGTCACATTGGGCCTCTGGTCCAAAACCTATATTTTAAAATTTTGCCTCCAAGCCCAAGTAAAAACGGTTCAAGTCCAAATAAAATCATAAAATATCAAAGGTTTCAAATCCAAAAGTGACATGGTCCAATATTTAAAATAATACGGAGCTCCAAATATTACAAAACCATTTAAAAACATTCGAACCAAATAATTAAATAGAGTTACAATACATATAGGGTTCGACAAAGTACTAGCCCACTACATCTAATCATTATACTCTGACACAAGTCGATGCTAAAATCCAAACCTCGATAGTGCTCCACAAGAACCGACTTCACCTAACATACGCACGAAAACACATTTCGAACGCTGAGCTACGAAAGCTCAGTGGGTACGTCGAACTCGACCCAAAATCATGCATATCATAAGTAGTAAAGTAGAACATATAAATATCATGCATGATATGATGGTCTAGAATGCTTGCTTATCACATGGCATAAACAATGTATAATATCGCACACAGCATATACATGTCACATCAAAACACACAAGAGCGAGGCCCGCGTCCACACAGCATCGGGATCCTACACTCAGGATTGAGGTCACCCTCAAATCCTATGCCCAAAATGTTACATCGAATATCTTCGAACGAGGCTGCCCAACGTTCAGAATAATAAGGGATGGAGGCCGCCCAACCAATCCCATGCTCGGAATGTTACATCGAACATCTTCGAGTGAGGCCGCCCAACACTCGGAATAAAGGTCTTCAATACATCACCCGGAATGTTTCATCGGATGGCCTTCGACGTGTTGCAACACTTTTGGATATCCAGATTAACATCAAATAAGGACTCAAACCACACAAATGATCCACCTAGGACCTTAACATCAAAGCATTCTAAGACTCATCAAGACTTAGTCTTTTTGGGGTTAAAATTATCAATTTTGATTTAACAATCCATTTTATAGCTTTTAAGATTACTCGAGACTCTTAGATACAATTATCGAACCTCAATCTCTACTTACTTGGCAAGATTACGCAGGGGTATCGATACTCCTAAGTAGGGTATCGAAACACCCTATATCGATACCCACCTAAAGAGGGTATCGATACCCTTTGACCAACTTTAAGGTCAACGAAAGGGGGATTATGTGCTTCGATATGAGTATCGAATCGAAGATGCCACTAGAGGGTTCGGTATCGAAACCAGTGTATAGATACCCTGAGAGAAATAGGCTAATAGGGCAGGCGTATCAAAACGGGTTTCGATACCGAACCCTCCAGTGGCATCTTCGATTCAATACTCGTATCGAAGCAGATAATCCCCCTTTCGTTGACCTTAAAGGAGGTGTCATCGGAGGATGCAGTTGGTCAAGGGACCAACTATTTTCCTCAGTTGAATCGTACCCTGCGTAGGATAGAGAGAGCTATACCGAGGCCATCTTCTATGCCTCGTGTGGCACTGGTTGAGAGGGTGCGGAGACAAAGAGCGGTAGACTTCTTTGGTATGGGATAGGATAGTCCCGTACAAGCGGATCATTGGCTGCATGACACAAGGTGGATAATGAGATAGATGAGGCTGAGGTTAGAGGACAAGCTATCGTGTGTGTTGTCGCTTCTGAAGGGTAACGCGAGAGAGTGGTGGGAAACGGTGGAATAGGGTTGGTATCCTCATCGTCCAAAGTGGGAGGACTTTCTGAGGAGTTTTAGAGTAAGTATGTTGGTGAGACTCATATCTACACCCTGAGGGAGCGGTTTACCCATCTTGTTCAGGGGAACCGTTCGGTTTTTTTCTTACGAGCAAGAGTTTCTTCAGTTGAGCTGATATGCTCCAATGCTTGTTGCTATAGAGATGATGTGATGTAAGAGGTTCTTGAGAGGTATGAGGAAGGATATCCATACATATCTCACTGCTGCACTGCCTAAGGTGTTCTCAGAGTTGAATACTAGTGCCAAGTCATTAGAGCAGGTTTAGAGTTTGACCTATGGGCCGTCTGTTGGCTAGGGAGTCACCAATGGAGCTAGTCAAAGTCATGCGGGTAACTCCAAGTCTCACTCCGGTAGGAGTAGGAACCGTTCGAACCAGAGATTAGAGTTTGTGGGTCGTAGGAGGCAATCTGTATCTTCTTCTGCTGGGGGTCCAGAGGTTTTATAGGGGAGTGTCAGTGTTCAAACTTGTAGATGTAGTGGCCGGACCCACTGAGGAGAGTGTTGGGGCAATGCTAGAGTTTTTTTCAGTGTGGGTCTCCGGATCACCTTGTGAGGGACTGCCCAGAGGTTGTGACATCACCAACAGGTCAGGCTCAAAGGACTATGTTTTAGGCCCAGAGGGGTCGTGGTTTCTCACGTAGAGGAGCTAGCCATGCATTAGGAGGCACCTTTCAGTCCACTGCTAGAGCACCGGCGAGACAGTATGCGGTGAGGGCACAGGAGGATTGTGCTGCTATAGATGTGATCTCAGGTACGTTCAGTTTGTTTTTTGTCCCTATAGTTACTCTTATGGACTCGGGATCTACCCACTCGTATATCCGTTGTGGAATATCGCAACAGTGTGGGTTACCAACAGAGGATCTAGAGGTAGGAGTTCGTGTGACAAGCGCATTGGGGTTAGATGTGTTGGTGGATAAGGTTTATCGAAGGTGTCTGATCGAGGTGCAAGGATCTATCTTTTCAGCCGATCTTACGGTCTTGCCGTTTCAGGAGTTCGACACAATCCTAGGGATGGATTGGTTGTTCAAACAAGACGCAAGTTTGGGGTGCAAATCTAAGAGTTTGAAGCTTCGAGTGGCTGATGGTTCTAAGCTTGTTGTGAGGGGTGAGAGGAACCTGATGCGTGTCAATTATGCGCAATTAATGCAAGTGAACACGTTGCAAGTAATAAAGTGATAAGTATATCAGATATCATCTCCATAGGGATTGGTCTACTCAATATGCCCTCTTCGTCTTCTTGCTCTATAAAAAGAAATAAAATAAAGACACAAGTAAATTGGGGTTTGATGAAACTAAATAAAGAGAACTAAATAAAAAGAGAAAATTAGATAAAGAAAGTGGCCAAGATCCAGTTGTGTTGTATAGTGGATTCAATTGACTTGTTTCTGTCCAATGCAATCGCACAACACTGCCTTGGCAGTACTGCAGTTTACTACCTCGACAGCGATGATACTTGTCTGCCGCGACAATCTCTTGCTCTTGGGAGACTTTTTCAAAGTTCGGCAAAGTGTCCTTTAATGCCTCCGCTCATCTCTAAGTCGAAGTACTGTTGATGACCAATCCTTGATGATACCTCTCGGCGTGAATCAATTATAATCACCAACCAATCTCACACTTCTTTTAGCCGCTGAAACTCTTAACCTATCTCTAGGCCGAGTTAGTGTTTCCCGATTAAAACACCGTACTTATTCCTTTCGTGAATCTAACTCTCTCGATGTTAGATAAATGGATTACTCACAAACTTCTCTCTCGAGCTTGAATGCAAGAACAGGGAATGACAAAGAATAAGCAAACTTCGATACTTTATTGCATTGAAACAAGAAACAAGGTTCAATCTCCTCACACTGATACGCTACAACCTTCACCTAAGCCTAGAGAAAATTAGAACATAATGAAAAGAAAAGAAAACTCTAAAAGATGAAGTCGGCTAGGTCTAAGCTCTTTGTGCCAAAAACTCTCCTCTCCCTCCTCTTGGACGGCTAGGGATTATATAGGCTTGGTCTAGGGGAAACCTTTCCTAAGTAGAATACAACTTGGAGTAGGGAACAAGTCATGTACATAAATAAAATATTTCCAAGTTTATTCCGAATAGGAGGCTTTCCCGCATGGCCTTGTCTTGGGCGTTCCTCGTGCTATCCAAATCCGATACTTAGGCTTCTTGTCCAGCAACGTTCTCCTCATTTTTCTCCTCAGCTTGCCCACAATATCGTCACTTGTCTTCTGCTGTCTCGGCATCAGGTCCTGCCTCAGCCCCGGTTTGCTGCCACGACAATACTTCTTCCTGCACAGATGTAAAAATGTAGTAAAACTTGCCTTTTCTGTAAATATCATCTTTATAAGCATAACTTCTAAATATATCACATTAAGTATATGCATTGGTCCAAGTAGGTGTAGATTTGATGATTAATTCCCATAAAAGGTGTAAAAAGTGATAGTGAGTTGAGCACTTATCACACCCCCAAACTCGAACTATTGTTTGTCCTCAAGCAATGCAAACCATCAATTTGCCAAACTCTATTCTCTCTTGGTCTTATGTTTCCATCTATTCTCTCCACCATAACTATGCCTATTCTTTAGACTTAACCTTTCGGCTACCCAAGGGTTTGCCTAGAAACAAACTATAAGATTTAGTGAGTGTGTGCGTTTTTGTGGACAAGTTTGATTAAAGGCTTTCTTAGACAAACTCTAAGTTCAAGACAAGTAGATTTGGGTTTGGTGTTCTCTTCTTTTCTAAACAACCAATTCTTGAGCCAATTTCGGGCACCTCAAGGATTGTGTTTTTCTCATCATTAATTCCTTCTTTCTTTTGATATTCTTTTTAGCATACTAGAGCCAATTTCGGGCACCTCTAGCATGAAGAAGAGTAATTCCTAGAGCCGGTGATAGGCACCTCTAGTCACTTGCCCAAAAATCTAAGTCTTTATCACCTAAGTTCATTAAAAGAATTCCTATAATCCAATAAGTCCTAAAAGTGTTTTTAGGATTTATCTTATAGTAAGCTTCTAAGTTTTCATCCTTAAGTATCCTAAGGTTAAACCTTCTTAATAGGACTTAACCATGGTAAGGAGAAAGATTTCTATAGCCTTAAAGAATAAACTAAGGCAATACTGATGATGGGCAATGCAAAAGTATGGGCAACAGATTCAAGTAAAGTGGTGGACATAAAAATTTAAAAAAATTATCACTTAAATACTCCCTTATCTTAGCAAAGTCGCGGCAGTGGATTGCCTCGGCAGTGGCTCTACACCCCCAAACTCGAACCAAGCATTTTCCTCAATGCTTATATTAGAGGGAAACAGTAGGCAACAAAACATGAAAAGAAACAAGTAGAGATAGAGATAAAAAGCATTGAATATATAAAAATTAAAGGGACTCCGAAGAGCTGCTTGTCACAATCTTTCGTCAAGGTCGTGTTGCTGATTGCTTCATCTTCGGTGATGGTGATGGCTGAGTTTTTGCTTATCTTGGTGGTTGGACTCTCGTTGGTGGTGTCCGTTGCATTGGAGCATCCACTTCTTCTCCTTCTTCCTCGTCGACAATTTCCTCGGTGACCATGATGTCTGTCCCACCTTCATTTGTTGTGTTTGCCGAGGCATGGTGTATGCTTGGCCCGGCAGCGGTTGAGCTTTGATGTACATAGGCATCTATCTCTGCTGATAGACAGCCCATGATGATGGGGGATCTTGGTGCAGTGCTGAAGACTGCCCTCCTCTTTGATGGTCGTCTGCTGGAAGATGATACCGCAGCAGAGTCTGCAGCCCTAGATAGGCCAACAGCATGAAATTGTTGCTGAGGGCCAGTGGGGAAGAATAGCCTCGGTCCTCCTAGAGCTGGTGTAGTTTCAGTGTAGGGTGCAGCTGTTACAAACATGTTGGTGGGGAATTCTGGAAACTGCACCCCTTGGTCTGGAAAGTTATGGAGCATCATTTGGGCAAGTGTGCTGTTAAAGTCTCTTTGATACTCCATGTATCTCTGTTGCCTAAGATCCATAGCTGCTATCCTTTGTAGTATTTCCTGGTATGGGTCTGCTGCGACAATGGTGTGGGCAGTGTCAGGCATGTCTACCGTGTATTGGGCCCCGGCAGCAGTATCAGCAGTGAACTGCTGGGGAGTTGTCTGGACTAGTTTTGCCTGTGTGATCTGCATGACTTTGTGGCAGAATTCTCTTGTCCATCCTCTCCTATAGGTTGTGAATTCATCTGTTTCGGCCGTAGGTACACCTGTAGCATTACAAATACCAGTAATTAAACAATGGAAATATAGTGGTCCTCTATCATTCTTACCGAATTCGTATATTTCTCGTAAAATAATTTATCCAACGTTGATGCTCCGTTTGTTGATGATTGATTGGATGAGCACCAATCTTCTCCGGTCCACCGTACTGTTGTGGGAGGTTGGGATAAGGCATCTCTTGACAAAGGTGTTCCAAAGCTTGGCCTCGGGTTTCAGACTTTGCCTTGCTACTGATCCTCTATGGGCACCGGTTTCCCAATGAGTATTCTCGTAGCAAAGGTCATCTTTTATCAACTCATAATCTTCAGTGGTGACATCCTCCATGAATTCGGCATAGACATCACTTTCAGGTATAAGGCCGTAGAATAGGTTGATTGTCTCGGCATCAAGCTTGACAGGCCTGCCTCGGCAGTGGACAAAAAGAGAGTCCTTGCTTGGTCCATGCGCATAGAATTCTCGCACGATGGTGGCATTGGCCTCAGTTGGTTGTAGGCAGAAGATCTCCCAGTTTTGATATTTTATCTTGTTAAACAAGTATTGCTCAATGCCGAAATTTTCTTCATCGGAATGTTGGAACCCTTGTTCCTCCCATAGTTGCCGAGCAATGAAAGACCTATTGAAACGGTCTTCAACAATGGCTGTGGCAAAACGTTTTTAGGTGGCCATGAGTAAGTATTTTGAGAGTTGAGGCTCTTGGAGATTTTCTTGAAGAAGTTCTGAAAATTGCAAGAAGGCTTGTGAGTAGGCAGAGAGTATTGTGAGAGCAAGATTAGCAAATATTCTAAAGAAAACAAGAATGCAAGAGTGAATAGTTCAAGAGGGAGAGATTGATTATATAGGCCTTGGCCTTGTGGCCGTTTAAACCACTAGCCGTTTTGTAGCCGTTAAACTTTTACTGCTGTTTGCATTTACTGCCGTGGCGGGAATCTCGCAGACTAGCCGTTACACTATTTTGCCCGTTAGGACTGTTGCGACTCTGACACTATTTTCTGCCTCGGCATAATTCCTACTGTGAACTATTTCTCTTTTATTCTTGCTTATTATCCTAAAAAAATTAAACATAAACAAGAAAAATAATTAAAGATAACAAAATTTAACTCTAAACTAAACTAATCCTAATAATATAAAGAAAAATTATAGGAAAGAGATTATGTCACTGGGGGAGTGCATGCAAATGCATCTCCTAAGGTGATTATCTCTTGTCGGCCAGAATGATTTTTCAGATATTGGCCATTCTCTTTGGATTCATGTTCATCCTTTTCTGTTTTGATCTTCACTGCACCCTGTATGTCTAGACAATCTGCATTTGAAGTGTCTAGACACTGTGTTTCCCTATTTGCTGCATCCACCTTTTGCTTAATCTTCTTGCCAAATATTATACCGAGCATGCTGTCGAGGCAGGATATCTTGGTGCCTGCATGTGTGGTGTGAAGGACTTTGCACTCTTTTGTATCGTCATGCCTTTTCAAATTGTGGAAGGCATTGGGTTTGACTTGTTGGTAATTGACCCTCATTGTCAACTCTCCTTTTTCCACATCAATTAGTGTTCGTCCAATGGCAAGGAAAGGTCTCCCGAGAATGATTGGTGCATTATCATCTGCTTCACAATCAAGGACAAGAAAGTCAACGAGAAAAATAAATTTGTCAAGTCTTACCAATATGTCCTCGATTTTTCCGTCGGGTTGCACATATGATCGATCCGCAAGTTGGAGCATCACTGTTGTGGGTTTTGCCCTTCCTATTCCAAGCTTTTGAAAGAAAGATTTGGGCATTAGATTGATGCTTTCTCCAAGGTCGCATAGGGCCTTACCTTCATAATTTTTACCTATCGCACAAGGAATGATAAAGCAGCCAGGATCCTTTAATTTTAATGGCATGCGATTGTGTAGCATTGTCACACATCCCTCGGTAGCAGCCACTGTCTCAAACTCACCTATTCGTTTTCTCTTAGACACCATGTCTTTCAAGAATTTAGCATAATTAGGCATTTGTTCAATTGCCTCTACGAATGGTAAGTTGGTGTGGACTTGCTTTAAAATATCAAGAAATTTCTTAAATTGATGGTCCTATTTTTGCTTCTTCAACCTTTGTGGGAAAGGTAGTGGTGGTCTCATCTCATCCAGGGTTTCTTTAGTTTGGAATTTAATACCTGGAACCACTGTGTCTGTTGCTGTCTCGGCAGGTTGTTCAGGTACTGCCGAGTGCTCTGCTGGGGCAGTGTTATCTGTTAGAACATGATCAGTTTGTTCAACATCCAAATCCTCTTTTTCTGGTTCTGTTGGTGGAACTTGGCCTGCTGGAATTCCTATTTTTTCCTTCAGCTATAGACCACTCCTAGTAGTGATTGCCTTACACTGTTCATGGCCTTTTACCTTAGCAACTTCAGTATTGCTAGGTAGTCCTCCTTGTGGTCTAGTGTTTATGTTTTGAGCAAAATGCCCAACCTGAGTTTCCAGTGCTTTAATTGTTGCCTCTTGTTTTTGCAACCTCATCTGTAACCCCCATAGCCCGGCCTAGACGGAACCGGCACTAACGGGTTACAAGAGGAATATCGAACCAAACCCGCGAAGGTCCGATTCGATAAACAACCCTGAAAACGATATTTTTTTCTTATCTAGATGCAGGCTAGACCTAGGGCAAACCTTTCCTAAGTAAAATACAACTTGGACTAGGGAACAAGTCAAGTACATAATTAAAATATTTCCAAGTTTAATTCGGCTAAGGGGCTTTCCCGCGTGGTCTTGTATTGGGCTTTTCCTCATGCTAGCCAGCTCCGATCCATGGGCTTTAAGTCCAGACATGTCCCTTGGATTTTTATCTTTCAATCGCCTACAATCTTGCTTCCTGTCTTCCTGTTGCTGCCTCGGCATCAGGTCCTGCCTCGGCCATGTCGCTGCCGCAGCACTGGTTCTCCTGCACAGATATAAAAATGCAGTAAAACGTGCATTTTCTGTAAATATTAACTCTGTAAGCATAATTTCTAAATATATCACATTGAGTATATACATTGGTCCGATTGGGTGTATATTTGGTAATTAATACCCATAAAAGGAGTAAAAAGTGATAGTGAGTTAAGCACTTATCAGTCATTAAACTATAAATTGACTTTTTAGAGTTCAATAACAATATATTTGACCACACAGTCAAAGACCAATATTTGAACCTTTCTGATATATAGTTTTTGATCGTTGAAATTTAATTTCGATTAGATCGGTTTTGTGTTTGTTACAGTTTGCTAAATGAAAGCACATGAACATGATTTTTTTTTCTCTTAATTAAATTAAAAAACACAAACAAATGACTAGATCGTTCATTTATGTTCATAGATGTTCGACAACTCAATCATTTATGTTTATTTGTTTACGTCTGTTTAAATATATTAGCATATGTATGTTCCACCCAGCAGCTCACTATCACATTCATTTCATGTTTGGACTTTAAGAAGATTGTTTTGTTGAACAAATTAATTTTAAGACTTTAACTTTATTATTATCAGGTAACCTAGTTACAATTTATACATGTTTTGTTGTACTCAAACAAATTAACTCTAAAGTTAAAGTTTATATTAATGATTTTTATGTGGTTATTGTTGTGTGTGTTTTCGATTATATTTATTTATGTTCGTTTATATTCGTTTAATATTTTAACGAACAAACATAAATGAACACGAATAAAGTTACATTCCTTAATGAATAAACATGAACAAAAACAATATATATTTGTTTAATTATATATGTTCATTCGTTTGTTTAGTTAAAGATAAACAAACAAATATGAATACATCCTCATTTATGTTCGTTCGATTCATTTATAGGTCAAAATATGCGCTTCTTATAACTATGTATGAACCTCCGATCAGTGGCAAAATTTAATATTATTTATCAAAAATATTATATAAAATATATAAATTTATAGGTCAACTATGAAATTATCTATTTTTAAGAAGGAATAATTTTACAATTATATAAAAATGTTTTCATCGAAATCTTTCACGCGTAATTGCTCTAATTACAAGTGTTTAATTATTTAATCCAAATATTTGTAATTTGTTATTCAAAAGAAAAATATAAAATTATAGTACATGTTAAGAATAAAACATATATCACCATATTAACGATGTTATATAGATAGAGGATAACTTGCAAAGAACATAAAGTGTATAGTGTTACGTATTTTATTGGTCATTAGTTGAGTAAAATTGGATAATTAAAATTATTTTTTTATTATTTTTAAGTGATAATTTTTATATAATTTATTATTAATTTTAATCATTCATTTCACTTATTTAACGGTTTAAAAACGTGTAAAAATTAAAGTTCTTATACAATATTTTTTTATTTTTTATGATATATAAATAGAGAACGAATGATAATATAAAAGTCAATTATAAATGAATAAAAACATAAAAAAATAATTAAATAATTTTTAATGGATAAAGATTATAAATCATGTAATAAATCGAATTTATATTATAATTTCTCTAAAATTAGTACACAATTAAATATATTACTAATCCACCAACATTTAATACTTATTTTTATAATACACAAACTGTAAATTTTACATAATTTGTTTACTTTAAAGCCTTAAATAAAATCCCTAAACTTTAAATAAAATAAATCAAATTAGAAAAATCACCTTCGTAATGAATTTTACAATATTAAATCTAAATTTATCGACTAATAAATTAAAATTAAGTCGATCATACTAAAATAAATCCCCTTTACTAAACAGAAATGTTTTATTTATTTATAAATAGTAATCCCATCCTTTGCACCAAGTTTTTATTACCAAAAATAAATGAAAAAAAAAATATTCGAACTATCCACTAGCCATCTGAAAAATCCTTGTTAAGGATATTACATCCGGAACGACAAACTATATAATATAACGTTTATGTATGATATTACAGGCAGTGATGGCTTTTCAGATTTTCGACGACGCCTTTCTTTATTACTTTCCACAAAGCAACTTTGGCTTCCTCCAATGTTTCAACACCCTGATCTTCTTCAAATGACAGCCTCTGAACGTTGAACTGAAAACAATACAACATGGTTATATATACAACTGACATAAATCCCGGCACCTCCTCCGAATCCCGAGCTTTGGATTTGTCCATTATCATCATATGAAACAAATCGATGTTCTACGGATATCATATGGTAAGAATTTCCAAGTTCTTTTGCATATTTACAGGCTAGATCCACATCCGCATACTCATGTATCAGACACGGGTACGTCGAGAAAAATGAAGAGTTATAGCAACATAGAAATAAATGATACCTGTGCACCTTGACGGACCCTAATGTCTATCCCCTTGCTGTCAATTGATATAAGAGCTGCATCATCAACCTCAGCTTCTGATGATAGCAAATCTTTGAGGGGCTTTGAAAATGTTGCATTGAGTTCCTAGCAAATTAAAAGAGAAAAAGGACATGTTAGAGCCTACGTTATTTGGACTTGGGTATAAGTGTCTGGACATGGATATGTATCAGACATGGGTATTGTTACATTTTTCTAAGCTTTTCTATATATTTGAAGCATCCTTGGAGGTCATAGTCCCATATCCAAGTGTCAAACATGGGTACTTCATGAAAAATGAAGAGTCCGAGCAACCTCTTTAGACGGAGGAAGCAGCAGCCGCAATGCAAACACGACAAGAAAAAAAAAAACATAACGTGCAAGTGGAGTGGAGAGCTGAGATTCTGGGAAGTTAAAAGTTCACCTTTAGATTTTGTTCACCTCCATCAACTGCAATCTTATCAGGTTCAAGCGCTTCATATTCCTTAATATCAATCCATGCAACAGTGCCAAATCCTCCAATAAAATATATATCACTGAAATGAATTTTGATGAATAAACATGTTCACTACTTTGTTCATCATATAAAAATTGAAAAAAGGAAAATAGGAGGGGGGACATCATTTATCATCTGGTTATTTTGTTATCCCACTTCCAATCATATTAGTGAACCCGAAACAATTCATTAATTTACATGGTTATAACAGTCTGGAGGCAATTAATACAAAGCAACGAAAATAACAATAAAAACAGAATAAAGCAAGATTTTCTTTAAATCATGTTAAACCAAGTTCAGTTATGATAAAGGGAGTACTGAAAAAATGCCATACAACTAAATGATTGAACAAACACTAATTAGTATCCCTGAAAACTAGAAAATTTTGATGGCTACATCAAGAAGCAGGACCAAATTCATGCATGATGATTGATGCCACAAGCAACATTTTCTGTTCTTATCGTTACAGATCATCCCATGGCCATCCAAACATTCAGAATAAAGAATTGGACTAGATTAGTATATGAATGAATACAATCACTCTTTTAACTCTTATATCTCAACTCTCACTCCTTGGTTCTATTCTACACTCTTCTCTGTTCTGTAAGAACACTTGAAGGCTGTTCTAACTAGCTTCCAGTTCTCCTGAGATTTATAACGAGCCTTAAACATCCTGGTTCAGAATTTGTCACCTTACTGGTTCTTTACTGGTCCGACCTTTAGAACCTTGCTTCTCTAACTCTAATTGGATAACCATAAAGATCTCACATGTTTTAGATGTATCAATGAGGGTTACAAAAAACAAATGTCATCTCTAGTTAAACAAAGCTTGTAGTAGTGGTAGTGTAAAGGAACGAGTGTTGATTCACTCTAATGTCATCTCTAGTTAAACCAAAGCTTGTGGTAGTAGCAGTGTTAAAAAATGAAAAAAATTGCAATTCACTCTAGTTAAACCAAAGCTAGTGGCAGTAGAAGTGTAGAATTGCTAATCTCCAGTTTGTCATCTCTAGATAAAGCCATTTTACATTACAATAAAAAATATAGCAAAAGAAAATTTGTAGCCATATATGAAAATCCGATACTTTAGTTCACTTGTAAACAAACTTAGTCAACTTGATCATGCAAGTTAGAACGATTAATAGATTGGAGAATATTATGCAGTTGTAACCTGTAATCAAGAAAGCAACCACAAGGCATCGTCAAATAGCTTGGAAACTGTTCTCGTGTTCGGCGTTTCTAATTAGAGCCTTAGGGATATTAAATATTATACTCTACTGAATATTGCATGACTCAATAACAGATATTAGGATTTCCAACTGTAGCATCAACAAGAAAAACAGGTCATAAATACAAGCAATGCATAAAGAATTACTCTATAGTCACTCTAAAGTCTAAGCAGGAAATATCTATTGGTGCAAGAAATATAGATAACCACAGACCAACACTGACCTTATATTCTTCATCCTGAAGTAGTAGAAATTTCCCCACTGTTGCGAAGGCCCTTGATGATGTTTTGCTATGTACTGCTTATGAGCCCATTCCTAGAAAAACAATAAAGCCCTTGGTGAGGCATATTTTATTCACAAATTGTATAGATTTGTAACTTAAATCATGGAAGATACTTAATGGGGCCTAGAGATAAAGTCATAAAGCATAACCTCCATTGTCTCCGTGATCAAGGAGAAGAAGGGGAGCAATAAGGGGAAGAGTATCTAAATTATGTATTCTTAAAACAGTGAGGAAATGGAAGTTCCACCAAATATACATCTTCTGAAAGAATCTATAAGGGTATTTAGAGGCAACAAAAGCCTGCTTTTTACAGCCATTTGTAAAGCCACAAAGCCATGTCCCCATGAAGGAAAAAAGAAGAGATCTCAAATCTTTTATATTAATTATCCCAACCATATATTTAATTACTTCACTTCTCTAACCCCCTCCCAACACCAAAGTAAAAAAAATAATAAAAATTGGTGACTACCTGTTCATGCTCGGGAAGTGGGTAGACATCGCCAAATATTGTTACCCTTGCATTTGATAAGCCACTCCATCCAGGTATCTGTAAACTGTCAATGAACTCCATAAAGGGGGAATAACTAAGCAAGATATTCAGGGCAAAGAACAGAAGAATTAACCTGCACAACAAGGGTACACCTAGGGTCTGCTAATAAGTTCCGTGTGTGGATAGCTAATGGTGAAAATGAAAATAATGGATCTGCAAAATGAAATAAAAAAAAGAAGAAAATATGTTCATAAATCTAACAACTTACACACAAAATCATCTTTGCTGTGCAGATTAAAGTATGACATTTTAAATAAAATATTAACAAAAGAAACAACAAAAATGTCTTAACAAAATGCTCACGTTTATGGAGGAATAAAAAATAACCAAATAACAGAACTTCAAAAGTCAATTACTTACGGCCCATTGAATCAGGTGCAAAATCTACCAGAGTGCCAAAAGGATACCCTTCTCGTCGGTGATGCATCCGAGACATTACAGTGCACAAATGAGCAAATCTGGCCTTGAATTGCAGAAGCCAAGAAATTCAGGACAATTAAATTAAAATAAAACTAGAAACAAAACTCATGGAAAGTGAAGAGATAATTTTTCCCCTCTTTTCACTTTTCAAGATATGATAGTATCTAGACATAAATAATAGTCATTACTTGTTCCATCAGATTACGGACAGCTAAAGCCGGCCGAGGTAATCCATGCGCTGAAGTTGCACTGTGCACTCCACCTGATATTGGAGTTCTGAAAAGTCCAGCTCTGTTGCCCCCACTTGCTCCACTTCCATGGCTTTCAACCTTTATTAACTTATCCAAATCATTTTCAGTGCTTTTATTGTGATTCGAAACACCCTTCAGAACAGGAGACAACCCATTAATACTAAAGAAAGCAACCACTTGATACATCCATCAAATATCTATGTCAACCTAGAAAAGAAAAGGATTCCAAATATCATGCTAGAACCACACCGCTATGTAGCTATAACTTTTTTATTTTACTCAAAACAGCCATGTCCGAAACCCATTTTGGATGCATATCCCGGCAAAGACATAGGGATATGACCCGTGGATAAACTTCAACAAAATCAAACAAATTGAACAATCAAAACCGAGTTCGAATTCCCCAGGTACAAAGCTTATAAAATATAGTACCATCAACACCCTTATAAAAGTTCTAAGCCGCCATTTAATTCCTTGCAGAGAAAAAAAAAAAAAAAGCAAACTTAAAGTTTCATTTGATTCTTAATTTTTTTGGCGTATTTTGCATTTGCTATCGTTCTAAAGAGTTGCTAAAACAAACAAAAAATAACAAATGGCAGTAACAAAGTTACCCATTCTCTGAAAGTGATCAAATAGTTCAAAACTAATACAATTCAAATATAACATAAAGAAACTCAAACCAAACGTCTTGTTATCCATAAAAGATGAAATTTTAACTAATAATCATTCAAGAACAGTGCATTTGCTTTTATAAACAAATCATAAGGCTTTTCATGATGTTCTCAGACAAATAGAGGGGGGAAAAGCCAACATTATATGAACAAACTCAAGAAATAAAGCGGGAAAATGAATTATTTGATAGCATTTGGTATATTACCTGAGTTACAGATTGATTATCTTCAGAAAATAAGTGAAACCCAATATTAAGGTTGAGAGATTGCGGCTGATCTTCACCTTCATCTGGAACCTCACGAGGTATAGCTTGGAGACAAAACCTATGAAACTGAGAGGTTTCATAGCTCAATTTGAGAAACCCAATCCGTTGATTAGGGGCTTTGATCAAACAAGAAGAAGGTAAGTAGGTGTTGAGGAATGGGTATGTCTCACGTAGATTAGAGATGTACACTGGATTCGAGAGAGATTCCATTGGAGAAACATAGAGAAAATTAGGATCGAAAACGAATAGGGCGGCTTCTAGTGTTTGTTTATAAATTAAAAAAGGGAAAAGAATTTATTTATCGCATGCCATGTGGCAAAAGGATATTCAAGGGAAAAAGAAATGAACTATTTGGCTGGATATTTTTATTTTTTAATTGAAAAAATAACATACTCCGAGCAAAATTATAAAAATATCATTTTTTTTGTACACTTAGACAAAAATAATATGAAAATTTCAAAGAGTTTTGCATATTTTTGATCGAAACATTCATGTAACTTATGTCATATAAGTACACCTTAGCTCCTACAAGCAAGGTGTAATGTCTATTCAAATTATTCAATGACTATAAGATGAGTAAATGTATATAAACATTTTTTACTTCATTTATTTTATCAACGTAAGAAAAGAGATTTTTTTTTTCGTATTTAATTTATAACTATTTTACTTTGAGTATCAATTTCTCATTCATTACTCAAACGTTTTGAGCATATGAATACCATCGTAGAAGTATTATAAAGTAAAATAAGATTTTATAAAATCATTATTTAAATCTAAATCTTTGTCTATTTAAAATATTTCAAAATTATAATTTGCTCGCATTTTCCCAACATTTGCCTCTTGATTTCTTAATTGCATTGGTAAAAGGTTGTTTAGGTTGTAAGTAGGGATGAACACGTAACCAGAACTTGATGGGTTCCTACCCGTTCCAATCGGGTCAAGTCTTTTTATGAAAATTTTGAGTTTTGGTCCGATAGGGTAGGTTTAAGGGTGACCTCGGGTCGGATGGGATTCGAGTTTAGGATAGAAAAAAGTTTGAACCGACCTGAGATTAATAGTGTAATTTTTTCATATATTTTTAATAATATCTACAATAATAATTTCGTCTTATATATATTTTATACAATTAGGTCATTAAAATTGACTTTTTAAAAATTAAATCACTATTTTTTTATAATTAGATCCTTAATTTTTTATAGTTAAATCTCTAAAATTTATTTTTTAATAATTCAGATTGGGTCGAGTTTTGAAGATTAAAATCGGATTAGACCGAGTTAGATTTTTTTTACTCTAATCTCGTGTCGAATCGTATAACGGGTAAAGGATATACATATTCGGGTTAGATACAGGTGGACCGAAAAATCTAACCCTGACCCGTCCCCACCCCTAGTTATAAATAAGCGATGGTAGTTTTGGTGTGTTTTGTTGTACAAGCTTGAAGGGCCATTTGTGTATCATAATTGTAATCAGGCATTTAGATGTACTTAGCATATATAAAAAAAATATATTTAGTAAATATTAATATACAAAACAAATAAAATTAGGTAACTACGATGATAAAGTGAAAACAATAAATACATAATATTAATATAAATATTAAAAATTACAGGGATAAAGGGTATTTTAATATATATAGTAATAAAAGTGAATAATATAACTAATATTAATACGAAAAAGTGTGAGTATTTTTATAATGACTCAGATTTTAAATTCGAGTGTCAGATTATTCAAAAGCATTGGACTTTGACGTTTGGGCCACATTTAGACCTCGAGCTTGAGTGTTGGATTGATTTTGAGCCTTGGGCCTATGTGTAGTTGGGTTGTTAGTGGGTTAGGCTTGTGAAGTTAGGGCTTTTGGGTACTTTCAGCTTATGAGGACAAAGAGGAAATAAGAGAGAGTAATGTTCTGTAGTGAAAGGTGTGGTAAAGTCACCATTTTCTTCTATCTTCTTCATCCCTTCTCTCACCCAAATCAAGTTCAAGGCACAATCTTTTTGTTCTGAGTTGCAAATCTCGTTTTGAGTGTTGAGAGGAAGTTGTAGAGCTTGAGAGGATCTACAAAATAAGGTAAAAAGATTATAGTTTGGTAGATGAAGGTTTTGACTGAGGTTGAAAAAGCAAAGCGGGAAGAAGGTGTAACGACCAAAAATTGGGCCTAGAAGTTAGTGAACCGGTTTTGCCGGTAAAGTCTAATTCGAGATTAAATATTTAAAAATTAGTTTTAACTCAAAATAAATTATGGAATTTCAGAACAACACTTCCCAAACTCAATTACAAAGAAATAAATTGAAATACAAGAGTTGGGAGACAAAGATTTTCAATAAAGTGCTTGGAGTTGGATTGGAATGCTTAGATGTTTGCTTGAGGTTCAATAGTTGTTAATGCTGCTTGAAATACTTCATTTTATACCTCCTCATTGATTTCTAACCGTTGGGGTTGATGGGATTGAAAAAATAGACGTTGGAGCTTCATCTTCCCACCATAAATGCAACTCTGCAACCTGTGGTATCGAAACACGGGCTACCTGTTTCAAAACATTACAAAAAGTACAAAGAGACGTTGTGCATTTATTATAGGGTTTCGAAACGTGTTTCGATACAAGGAGTAAATTGTGACCCTTAGCATTAAAACGAGTATCGAAACTAGTTAACTAACATTTAAAGCTTAACTAACTTCCAATGGTTCGAAACAGAACTTGACAGATTCATTCTGATATCGGAACGTGTTTCAAAACGGTAGTTAAAAACTCAAGAACAATTTTTGAAAATAAAGGTTGGTATCGATACCAGTGTGAATGATATCAAAACGTCTGGAGTAAAAGACTTAGAAAAATATTTTTGATGTTCTTGGTTTGACTTTAAGAGTAGTTTTTGACTTAGGGACTTAAAAATTTATTTCAAAAAAAAATCCTTTGACATATTTCTTATATCAAAATCAATTTTAGTTTTACAATCTCCCCCTTTTTGATATAACAAAACCATCATAAATTTTTAAGTTTAAAATCAAATTTTTAAGTTTGAAAACTTGTGAACTCCCCCTTAATTTCGCATAAATTTAAAAAATGTTGTTTATAACTTTTCTCCCCCTTTTTGTTAGATTAAAATCAATAAGGTATAATAAAATAATGAGCGAGCAAGCAATATAAGTTCAAACATAAGCATAGCATTAATACATTCAAAATCCAACAATAATGTCAAAGCATAGCAAGATGAAAAATAACATAGGTGCATATGTCCTAATATGAAAATGAAATGTAACTTAAACCTAAAGAAAAACAAAAGTAGTCCTAAAAAGCCATAGCAATATTAGAGAGCTAAGATCACTCGTCTTTGCCATCACCATCGTCCTCACCGTCATCACCATCTTCACCATTATCGTCATCTTCATTGGGAGGAGCATTGTGAAGATGCCATTGGTCCCTAAGAGCTTCAAGAGTGAGATAAATGGAAAGATTTTGATTCTCCAAACTCGTCATCCTCATGTTCGTTGCATCAAAATGAGAGTCGATGTGAGTGAACAAGGAATCAAACCGAGCATCCAAGCCGTCAAATCTAGCTGTGAGAAATGCCATCATCTCGGCATTGGGAGCCACTTATTGTAAAGGCTCCGGATCAACTGGTAGAGGAGTAGGAGCCTTACCACTAACCCATTCACCATTGATGTATTGGAAATGGGAGCGGTTGAGGAAAGTTTCTCCGATCGGTTCTTTGACTGATTCAATGAGGTCATAAGAACAATCGATTCTCAAGTGTACAAAAATAGAGTTGAGCACACAAGCATAGGAAAAAGATCAAACTAGAGGAGTGACACGGTTTTTGACTTGCCAAACAATATCGGCAAAGATAATTTGAGGAAGATTGGGTTGGCGAGCTTGACGAAAGCAATTAATCCAAAATTCGTCCACTTGACGAATCCATGAGTATTTTCCATTTGATGGATGAATCCACCAAGAGATGATAAGGTGTAAGAACCGATCTGTAACCCCCAATTTCGACCTAATTTCTTAGATTGAAACTTAGGAATCAAGTTATTAAAAACTTTCCCCTCAAGTAATATTTTAGGTTAAATAATTTCAAAATTAGGGTTTCTTTGACAGATTGGGAAAACATATTGAGAATTTCAATTATACAAATTCAATTGCTTAAAACAAAGTCTGAAAATCTTATAAAACATCTGAAATAATTTCATAAAATCATGCATCCAATAATCCAAGTCAAAATATCTGATAGTCTGAAAATATAACATATTCCATAACAGATTAAAACATTAAACTGAAATAATTAAAGGATCATACTGAATAATAATTATTTGAAATTGTGCGAGATGCTCCAAGTACCAGTTCGTCTATACAGGTTTGAGAATCTGAAACAGACTAAAGGGGTGTAAGCTAAAGATCTTAGTGTGTCTCTAAAGAGCAAATAGTCACAAACAAAATAATATTTATATTTCTGAAAATAATTCTGAGTTCAAGAAAAATTGATGCATAATGCTATGATGACTGATGCATGCCAGAAAATCAGAGGGCCCAATATCAGAAATCATACAGAGTGGAGGATTATCCTCGCTAGAGTGGAGGTTTCCCTCACATTACTGATTTTAAGTTCAAAAAATATTTTCGATGACAGAACATGGTATGATTCGTAAAATCATAAATCAGAACTCTTACGAGTAGCAATTTTTCCAGAAATCAGGTGCTTGATTTGAAAACAGAATGCACATGCCATGCATGATGATACCATGTATAAACAGATAACAATCTCAAATATCAAATCAAGCAGTATACAGATAATGTTTCAGAAATACACACAGAATATATATATCATAAAATGGTATAAGCACAGAAACATGTAGCATAAGAAGAGACACACCTTAAGCAATTGAAGCTCTAACTCTGAGATGGACGCGTCTCGCGTTCCGGTCTAGCTGAAATAGGACCTACGAGGTAACATAAATATAATACTTAATAAACTAAGACTAAGCCACCAACTAAAACGAAACTCTGATCTGAAGCTTATATACGTGACGGTCTCAAAGAACGTGCGCGATCGGTCCGAACAATTGGAGGTAACTCAGAAGCTTCAAAACCGTTTATACCTGAACGGAAGACGAATTCTGCATTAGATTCCTTAAAACCAACTTTTCAGACTCTAAGAACAATTTAGATGAAAAAAACACTAAAAATGGGGCTTTCGTGTTTGAATTTGACAAAACAGATAACGGATTCGGACTCAGAACGTTGAAAAAGGTCAAGGAGAAGGTTGTCCGAAAAAGTCAACTTTTGGTCAAAAGTCAAAGTCAACTGGTCAAAGTCAACTTTGACTTGAGAGGTCAAAAGTCAACTCTAGTCAACTCAAAAGTCAAAGTCAACTTTGACTTGACTGGTCAAAGTCCAAGGTCAAAGCTGGTCAAAGCTAAGTCAATGGTCAAACAAGGTCAAACCGGTTCGGTCAAAGACACTTGGGTCAGATTAACTCAGTCAAAACCAATTTGGGTCACATTAACAAAATTGGGCTCATCCAATTAGTTACCACAACAACTTAACCCAACTCTTAGCCCAACACACAAATCCAAACATACACACTCATAACTAAACCCATAACATTCGGCCCAAACCCCCAAAGCCCATCACACTCAAATCTTACACATAACCCACAACCAAACAACAACACCCACCAAAGGTCCAACCCACAAGCCAACTAAAACCCACCACCCAACTAGGGTTTCCAACAACCTTCTAAGGCAACAAGGAGGAGGACGACGGCAGTACCTTCTGGGTGACAACTCCGATGACCACTCCGGCGACGCCATGTGAAACACTCTCCGGTGCAACACCCCTAAACAAATCCGATTTAAAACCAAAATTTAATAAACATAACCAAAACCGGGAAAATCATTATATCTTAACAATAAAACAAAAACAGAACAAAACCCAAAATCGAAATAGAGATCTTACTCTTTACCACAGATCGAAGTTAGGTGATAAAACAAGAGAGAAAAAGCGGACTCAAATGATGGAGACTTAAGCTCGTCGGCAACCACAATAACGAGTGAAAACTACCGGAGAATGGAAAAGATGATGAAAGAAACCGAGCCTCAAAGTGGCTGTCGGAAACTTAAACAAAAATGATGGGAAAAAAGTTTGGTGAGAGACAATAGGATGCTTGAGGGAAAGAAAGAGGCATGCGACAGTTCTCAAAGAAATGCTTCTCCCACAGACCTGTTTACACGATCTGGAAAGGGGTTTTTAATTTTACCTTAAGAAAAATTGGTTAAAATACACATAAGGTCCCTCACTTATTTAGGTTTTACAAAATAAACTCATAATTTTACCTTTTAAACAAAAAGGTCACTGATTTTAGAAATTTGGGGTGTTACACGATCATGGACGTCGAGATTCAGGACGGAACCCGTGAAGGTGTCAAGTGAATTGTCATCATCAATGCCTTCATCCTCAAGACCAAAAACATCGACAAAGGTTTGAATATCAATCCAAAAGCTTCGTCCCATGAGATAAGAATCGATGGCAATTACCTTAGTTTTGTCCTTAGAAAGAATGCATATAGCATTAGCGTAGAAGATAAGGACAAGAGTAGGGTAAAACTTGTCGGTGGATGAAAGGAAAGTCATCAACTTACAATCTTGAAGTAGCTGAAGATAGCGTAATTAGAATTTCATTGAGTTCATAAAGCTCACATCCACACAATATTCCTTTTTGAGTTTATGGTTGCGAAATTGTTGGAAATTGTCAATTTTGTGGTGGTCTTCCAAACAAAGTTTATAGACCACTTGAAGATCAGTACATTAACCACGAGCAGCAGAACTCGAAGAGCTAACTCCCTTGGTACGTTGACACTTTTTCAGTGCCATGATCTAAGGATTAAAACACTTTGGATTAGTTTTAGGCAATTAAAACAAATATACGTTTTATAAACCTTGTTCAATCATATTAATCAATAATTCAAGGGTTTTGAAGCAAAATAGCTTGAAAAACGCAAAAAATAATACGATGAAAATAATTTATATTCGAAAAAAATTGATTTTGAATTTTTTTTGTAGAATTTTGAAAACCCATACAATAAGCAATCTAAATAAGTTCAAAATCTAAATTTTAACATCCTAAATTTCAATGAAAATAATATTTTTCGAAATTACCTTGAATATTGGTTAGGAGAGATTTGTGGTTTTTGAAGCACCAAAATTCGATGTTGTCTTAGTCTTGATGTTTTGATTAAAATCCCTTAAGAAAATTGTTTGATTTTGTGGTAAAAATTGATGAATAAAGGGGTTTTATAAAGAGGTTTTCGGTTAGAGTTTAGAGAGGAGGGTTTGAGAGTTTTAATTTGAGTTGACATATGATTTTAGGTATTTAAAACCTAATCTTCCGTCGCGCGTTTCAATATGCCCTTATGGGCGTTTCGAAATAGACTATTCCGATACTCTTCCAACCCATATCGAAACCACTAGTATCAAAATGCATTTTGGGCGTTTCGATACCGAATTACCTAGAAACGTCCTAAGATGAACATGAAGAACATGTATCAAAAGTTATAGCAGTTGTTTCGATACCCCTTAGCTAGGATTTGCATTTTAGGCTTCTAAAGTACTAAAAATGAGTCTCTAAAGTCCCTAGAAGCATGCATATGATGTTATGACATGATTAAAATGCATGAACAAGTTCATAATCCCCCTAGCAACATGCATAGAAACAACAAGATGCAAATTAACATAGGCATGATTTCAATCAAGATTCAAGCATATTTTACACAAAAATAACACTCAAAGGGTCAAGTTAAGCTAGTTAGACCTAACTCTCTCCTAAGGGTCCAAAAAATTTCTTTGTCTAAAGGCTTGGTAAAGATGTCTACTAATTGATTTAAGGTGTCAACAAACTTTAGAACAACATCATTTTTAGACACATGATCTCCAATGAAGTGATGTCTAATTTCTATGTGTTTAGTTCTAGAATGTTGAATAGGGTTTTTTGTAAGACATATAGCACTAGTGTTATCACATTTTAAATGTATAGTTTCAACTCTAATGCGGTAATCTAAGAGTTGTTGCTTCATCCAAAGGACTTGAGCACAACAACTCCCTAAGGATATATATTCTGCTTCAGTGGTAGATAAAACTACAATATTTGGTTTGTTAGAGAACCAATATATGAGCATACTAACTAAGAATTGACAAGTTCTGGATGTACTTTTCCTATCTATCTTACAACCCCCATAATCCGCATCCGAATAAGCATAAAAGTTAAAGGAAGAGTCTTTAGGATACCAAAGGCCTAAACAAGGTGTGTCTCTAAGGTAACTAAAAATTCTCTTAATGGCTACTAAGTGTGATTCCTTAGGACTAGCTTGAAGCCTAGCACACAAGCAAACACTAAACATAATATCTGGTCTACTTGCTGTAAGGTAAAGCAAAGAGCCTATCATGGATCTATATAATTTAGAGTCAATACACTTACCTCCTTCATCTTTGTCAAGCTTAGTTGATGAGCTCATAGGAGTGTCTTGAGGCTTCACATTTTCCAAGCCAAACTTTTTGAGCATATCCTTGATGTACTTTGCTTGATTGATGAAGGCGCCATCCTTCCTTTGCTTGATTTGGAGTCCCAAAAAGAATGAGAGCTCCCCCATCATGCTCATCTCGAATTCACCTTGCATAATCTTTGAAAATTCTTGACAATAACATTCATTAGTATAACCAAAAATAATTCCATCAACATAAATTTGAACTAATAAGATGTCATTTTAAACCTTTTTATAAAAAGTGTTGTATCCACTGTCGCGTGTCAAAAGTGCGCGTTTAGTGCAAGTGGACACATCGAAAGTAATAAGTGATAAGTTTATCGGATTATCGTCTCCATAGGGATTGGTATACTCAATATGTATTCTTCGTCTTCTTGTTCTGTAGAAAGAAATAAAATAAAACACAAGTGATTTGGATTTGGATTAACTAAAATAAAACAACTAAGTAAAGTAAAGAGAATTGAATATTAGAAAGATAGGTCAGGATCCAGTTGCGTTGTATTGTGGATTTGATTGACTTGTCTCTGCCCAATGCAATCGTATATCACTGCCTCGGCAGCACTGCAGATTACTGCCTTGGTAGTGACGATACTGTCCGCTGCGGCAATCCCTTGCTCGTGGGTGAACTTTACCAAAGTTCGGCAAAGTGTCCTTGGATGACTCCGCTTATCCCTAAGTCGAAGTACTGTTGATGACTAGTCCTTGATGATACCTCCCAGCGTGAATCAATTATACTCACCAACCAATCTCACACTTCTTTTAGCCGCTGAAACACTTAACCTATTCCTAGGCCGAGTTAGTTTTTCGCGATTGAAACATCGTACTTACCCCTTTCGTGAATCTAACTCTCCCGAGTCTAGATAAATGGATTACTCACAAACTTCTCTCCCGAGCTTGAATTTAAGAACAAGGAATAACAAAGGATAAGCAAACCTTGATAGTTTTATTGCATTGAAACAAAGACAAAGTACAATCTCCTCTCACATATACTAAACAACCTTCACCTAAACCCTAAGAAAGCTTAGAACATAGTTGAGAGAAAGAAAACAAAGTTTATGAATCGGCTCTCTCTCTAGGTACTCGTTTCTAATACATTGGACGGCTAGTTCTTTATATAGGCTTGACTTAGGGCAAACCTTTCCTAAGTAGAATACAACTTGGAGTAGGGAACAAGTCATGTACATAATTAAAATATTTCCAAGTTTAATTCAACTAAAAGGCTTTCCCGCGTGGCCTTGTCTTGGGCTTTTCCTCATGCTAGCCAGCTCCGATCCATGTGCTTTAAGTCCAGACACGTCCCTTGGATTTTTCTCTTCCAATCGCCTACAATCTTGCTTCCTGGCTCTCAGCTACTGCCTCGACATCAGGTCCTGCCTTGGCCATGTTGCTGCCGCGGCACTGGTTCTCCTACACAGATATAAAAATACAGTAAAACTTGCCTTTTTCTATAAATATTATCTTCATAAGCTTAACTTCTAAATATATCACATTAAGTACATGCATTGGTCCGAGTGGGTGTAAATTCGGTGATTAATGCCCATAAAAGGTGTAAAAAGTGATTGTGAGTTGAGCACTTATCACACCCCCAAACTCGAACTATTACTTGTCCTCAAGCAATGCAAACCATCAATTTGCCGAACTCTACTCTCTCTTGGTCTTATGTTTCCATCTATTCTTCCCACCATAACTATGGCTATTCTTAAGCCTTAACCTTTCGGCTACCCAAGGGTTTACCTGGAAACAAACTATAAGAATTATGAGTGTGTGCATTTTTGTGGACAAGTTTGATTAAAGGCTTTCTTAGATAAACTCTAAGTTCAAGACAAGTAGAATTGGGTTAAGTGTTCTCTTCTTTTCTCAACAACCAATTCTTGAGCCAATTTCGGGCACCTCAAGGATTGTGTTTTTCCTTTCACTAAATTCCTTCTTTCTTTTTAATATTCCTTAAAGCATACTAGAGCCAATTTCAGGCACCTCTAGCATGAAGAAGTGTAATTCCTAGAGCCGGTGATAGGCACCTCTAGTTACTTTCCCAAAAATCTAAGTCTTTATCACCTAAGTTCATTAAAAGAATTCCTCTAATCCAAAAAGTCCCAAAAGTGTTTAAATTTCTTCCTATAGTAAGCTTCTCGGTTAGCATTACGTCCGTTCCTCCTCCCATTGTTGTTGCTCCTCCGGTGTGGTGTGTACTTGGTCCGGCGGCGGTGGAGCTTTGGTGGACATAGGCATCTATCTCGGCGGATAGACTGCCCATGATAATTGGTGATCAAGGTGGAGTGCTGAAAACTGCCCTCCGCTCGGATGGCCTTCAGCTGACCGACGAGGCCGTGGCAGAATCCGCTGCCCTGGATAGGCCAGCAACCTGGTATTGTGGCTGAGGGTCAGCATGGAAGAACGACCTCGGTCCTCCTGGGGCTGGTGTAGTCTCGGTGTAAGGGGCGGCTGTGACAAACATGTTGCTGGGAAACTCCGGAAATTATGCTCTTTGGTCCGGGAAAGCGTGCAGCAGCATCTGGGCTAAGGTGCCATTGAAATCCCTTTGGTACTCCATGTACCTTTGTTGCCTTAGGTCCATTGCTGCCATCCGTTGCAAGATATCCTGGTACGGGTCTGCTGCGGCAGAGGTGTGGGCAGTACCAGGCATGTCTGCCGTGTACTGGGCCCCGGCAGCAGTATCGGTAGTGAACTGCTGCGGCGTTGCTTGGACAGGCTCCGCTTGTGTGATCTGCATGACTTTGTGATAGAAGTCCCTGATCCATCCTCGTCGTGGGGGCGTGTATTCGTCCGTCTCTTCGATGGGCACACCTGCGGCAACACATAAACCCGTGATCAAAAAAGGGAAATACAATGGTCCCCTATCTTTCTTACCGCACTCGTGAATTTCCCATAGGATGATCTCTCCAACATTGATGGTCCTCTTGTTGATGATGGATTGGATAAGCACCAATCTTTTGCGATCCACCGTGCTATTGTGTGACGTGGGGATGAGGCGTCGCTTGACAAAGGTATTCCACATCTTGGCCTCTGGCTTTAGGCTTTGTCTTGTTACGGATCCTCTATGGGTACCGGTTTCCCATGGGGTGTTCGCGTAACAAAGATCGTCTTTGATGAACTCGTAATCCTCGGTAGTGATATCTTCCAAGAACTCGGCGTGGATATCACTGTCAGGGGTGAGGCCGTAGAAATTGTTGATTGTATCGGCATCTAACTGGACCGGCCTGCCGCGACAGTGAACGAAGAGGGAGTCTTTGCTGGGCCCGTGCGCATAGAACTCCCGCACTATCGTGGCGTTCGCCTGGGTAGGTTGGAGACAGAAAATTTCCCAATTTTGGTACTTAATTCTATCATAGAGGTAGTGCTCAATGTCGTAGTTTTCTTCGTCCACATGCTGGAAACCTTGTTCTTCCCACAGTTGCCGAGCGATGAAAGATCGGTTGAAACGATCTTCAACGTTGGCTGGGGCAAATCTCTTGTAAGTTGCCATCAAGATTTGAGAGATTTGATTTCTTGGAGGTTTTCTTGAAAAGAATCTGGAATTTTAGCGAAGATTAGTAGGTAGAGAGTAATATGAGAGAGAGATCGTTATGAATACTAAAGAAAACAAGAAAGCAAGAGTGAATAGTTCAAGAGGAAGGAGTTTCTTATATAGGCCTCGGCCTTGTGACCGTTTGAAGCCACTAGCCGTTTTGTAACCGTTACTCCTTACTGCCGTTTCCTTTTCTGCCGCGGGAGGAATCTCGGCAGACTAGCCGTTGCACTGTTCTGCCCGTTGGGACTGCTGCGGTCCTGACACTATTTTATTGCCTCGGCAGAGTTCCTGATTGAATTACTCCTCCTTTATTCTTATTTATTAACCTAAAAATTTAAAATACACCAAAAAGAAAAATACTTAAAGCAAAAGTAATAAAATAAAAAATAAAATAACTAATCCTAATATATGAATAAAGAAAAGGGAGGAGATTATGTTACTGGTGGAGAGCATGCAAATGCATCTCCCAAAATTATTCTCTCCCTTTGGCCCAAATTGTGAATCGGTTGTGGGCCACTCCTTGTTGCTGTATGTTCATCCACATTGGGCTTAATCTTTTTGCCGAATATCCTGCCGACAAGACTGCCCAGGCAGGATATTTTAGTGTCTACTATGTGGATGGCCTTGCATTCCTCTGGATCATCATATTTTTTTAAGTTGTGGAATGCGTTGAGTTTGACTTGTAGGTCATTGACCCTTATTGTCAACTCTCCTTTTTCCACGTCAATTAGGGTACGTCCAGTTGCGAGGAAAGGTCTCACAAGGATGATCGGTGTATTCTCATCTGCTTCACAATCAAGGACAAGAAAGTCAGCAGGAAAAACAAACTTGTCAACTCTTAACCAGTATGTCCTCGATTTTGCCTTCAGGTTGCACATAGGATCGATCCGCTAGTTGGAGCATCACTGTTGTAGGTTTCGGCCTTCCAATTCCAAGTTTTTGAAAGACTGATTTAGGCATGAGATTTATTCTTACTCCAAGGTCGCATAGGGCCTTACCTTCATAATTCTTACCTATCGCACAAGGTATGATAAAACAACCAGGATCTTTTAACTTCGGGGGCATGCGATTATGCAGCATTGCCATGCATCCCTCGGTAGCAGCCACTGTCTCAAACTCACCTATTCGTTTTCTCTTTGACACCATGTCCTTTAGGAACTTGGCATAGTTGGGCATTTGTTCAATAGCTTCAATGAACGGTATATTGATGTGGACTTGCTTCAAGATGTCGAGGAACTTCTTGAATTGCTGGTCCTGTTTTTGCTTTTTCAACCTTTTTGGGAAAGGTGGTGGTGGTCTCATCTCATCCAGTGTTTCTTTGGTTTGAAATTTAATACCTGACACCACTGGAGTTGTTGCTGCTTCGGCAGGTTGCTTAGGAGCAACAGTGCTTTCTGCCGGGGCAGTGTTATCAGCTTTAGTTTGCTCAGCCTTTTCTTTTGCTAGATCAGCTGACTGAATTTGGCTCTCTGGGATCTTTTCCTTCATCTGTAGACCACTCCTAGTAGTGATGGCTTTACACTGTTCATGGCCCATTACCTTAGCAACTTCAGCATTGCTAGGTAGTCCTCCTTGTGGTCTAGTGTTAATGGTTTGAGCAAACTGCCCAACTTGAGTTTCTAGCGTTTTAATAGCCGCTTCTTGATTTTGCAACCTCATCTCAGTTCTATTCATGAAAACATCTGTCCTCTTGATGAAATTACTGTTCTCTGCCATGTATGACTCAGTTTTCATCATGAAGGCCTTTAGTGTGTTCTCTAGTGAACTTACCGGTTGCTGCGGCATCTGCTGCTGCGGCATTGACTGCTGGGCTTGCTAGTGCGGCACCGGTTGCTGAAAACTAGAAGGTTGGGTGATTGGGTTTAAGACATTGTTAGGGTTGCTCCATGATAGGTTTGGATGCCTCTTCCATGAGGGGTTGTATGTGTTGGATATCATATTGTTTCGGTTGTAGTTTCCAACATACATACCGATCTCTTGATTCATACAATCAGAGGAACTGTGGTTACCTCCACATAAGTCACAATATGAATCAATTACCTTGACCTCACGGGTACTTTGCTGTAACTGTAGGTTTTGTACCATCTTTGTAAGAGAGGCCAATTGTGCTGCCACTGAACTCGATGTGTCTAATTCATTCACCGTGGCTTGGCGTCTTACTCCTCCTCGCCTAGATGTAGGAAACTGAAAGTCATTCTTTGCGAGTTTATTCAAGATTTCAATAGCTTCCTCAGGTGCTTTGTCAAGGAGTATTCCGTTTGCCGAGGCATCTAACATCATCCTTGTCGGGGCATTCGTGGCACTGTAAAACGTTGTCACTTGGGTCCATAGGGGAAATCCATGCAAAGGAAATTTGTGCAATAGCTCCCTGTAGCGTCCCATGCCTCGTACATTGGTTCGTCTTCTACCTGTCGAAAAGAAGTGATTTCATTACGGATTCTATCATATAAATTTGTAGGATTAAAGCGAGTAATAAAATCACGGCAAAGTTCACTCCAAGATCCAATAGATCCTGCTGGAATGCTATTTAACCAAGCTTTCGCCCTATCCCTCAGTGAATAGGGGAATAGCTTTAATCGCAAGACATCTTCATGGACTCCTTGGATTTTGAAAGAGTTGCAAATCTCCATGAAGGACTTGAGATGCTGCCTTGCGTCTTCCGTCGCAGACCCACCAAATTGTCCAATTGTATTTAACATATTGAACATAATAGGTTTTAGTTCAAAGTGGGCTGCTTCAATCTCCGGTGTAACAACTCCTGGGTTCAATCCATTTAAGTCCTCCTCCAGGAAGTCTCTCACAGTGATCTGCCGCGGCCCAGGTGGCGGCGGAAGACCTCCATTACCGGTAGGTAAGTTTTGTCCTGCCTGGACATCTGCCATGGCTCCTTGGATGTGTCTCCTCAACCTTTGCCTTGTTTTTTCGATATCTGGATCTAACTTGTACAAGGGGTTGGTTGGATTGGCCCTGGTCATACACCAAGAAAAAGAAAAGTAAAATAAAAATAAAAATAAACAAGAAAATAAAGAAAACAAAATTTAGTTGCTAGTCCCCGGCAACGACGCCAAAAACTTGTCGCGTGTCAAAAGTGCGCGTTTAGTGCAAGTGGACACATCGAAAGTAATAAGTGATAAGCAATTTATCGGATTATCGTCTACACAGGGATTGGTATACTTAATATGCTTTCCTCACATTCTTGTTATGTAGAAAAGTAAAAACACAGGTAAATTGAGTTGATTTATCTAAACTAAAATAACTAAATAAAAATAAGGAGTTGGAATAATAGAGAGATATGGGCTAGGATCCAGTTGCGTTGTATTGTGGATTTGATTGACTTGTCTCTGTCCAATGCAATCGTATATCACTGCCTCGGCAGCACTGCAGTTTACTGCCTGGGCAGCGACGATACTGTCCGCGGCAATCCCTTGCTCGTGGTTGGACTTTACCAAAGTTCGGCAAAGTGTCCTTGAATGACTCCGCTTATCCCTAAGTTAGAGTGTTGTTGATGACTAGTCCTTGATGATACCTCCCGGCGTGAACCAACTATACTCACCAACCAATCCCACACTTCTTTTAGCCGCTGAAACTCTTAACCTATCCCTAGGCCGAGTTAGTATTTCGTGATTGAAACACCGTACTTATCCCTTTCGTGAATCTAACTCTCCCGAGCATAGATAAATGGATGACTCACAATCTCCTCTCCCGAGCTCAATTGTGAGAACAAGGAATAACAAAGGATAAGCAAACCTTGATAACATTATTGCATTGAATCAAAGACAAAGTACAATCTCCTCTCACATATACTTGACAACCTTCACCTAATCCCTAAGAAGGTTTAGAACATAATGGAGAGGAAGAAGACAAGAATAGAAATCGGCTCTCTCCCTAGGTATTCCGTGTATAATACATTGTGTGGCTAGGTCTTTATATAGGCTAGACCTAGGGCAAACCTTTCCTAAGTAGAATACAACTTGGAGTAGGGAATAAGTCAAGTACATAATTAAAATATTTTCAAGTTTGAATTCGGCTAAGGGGCTTTCCCGCGTGGTCTTCCTTTGGGTTTTTCCTTGTGCTAGCCAGCTCTGATCCATGGGCTTCAAGTCCAGACACGTTCCTTGGATTTTTATCTTTCCATCGCCTACAATCTTGCTTCCTGTCTTTCTGCTGCTGTCTCGGCATCAGGTCCTACCTCGGCCTTGTCGCTGTCGCGGCACTGGTTCTCATGCACACACATGAAAACGCAATAAAACGTGCCTTTTTCTGTAAATATTATCTATATGAGCATAACTTCTAAATATATCACATTAAGCACATGCATTGGTCCGAGTGGGTGTATAGAAAAAGGCACGTTTTACTGCGTTTTCATATTTGTGCAGGAGAACCAGTGCCGCGGCAGCGACAAGGCCGAGGCAGGACCTGATGCCGAGGCAGCAGCAGAAAGACAGGAAGCAAGACTGAAGGCGATGCAAAGACAAAAATCCAAGGAACGTGTCTGGACTTGAAGCCCATGGATCAGAGCTGGCTAGCACAAGGAAAAGCCCAAGGAAGACCATGCGGGAAAACCCTTTAGCCGAATATAAACTTGGAAATATATTTAATTATGTACTTGACTTGTTCCCTACTCCAAGTTGTATTCTACTTAGGAAAGGTTTGCCCTAGGTCTAGCCTATATAAAGACCTAGCCACCCAATGTATTAGCCACTCTGACTTAGGGTTAAGCGGAGTCATTCAAGGACACTTTGCCGAACTTTGGTAAAGTCTGCCCAAGCAGTAAACTGCATTGTTGCCGAGGCAGAGATATACGATTGCATTGGATAAAGACAAGTCAATCAAGTCCACAATACAATACAACTGGATCCTGGCCCATCTTTCTCTCTAAACTGCATTGTTACCTTACTTGTGTTTTTTATTTTTCTACAGAGCAAGAAGATAAAGAAAGCATATTAAGTATACCGGTCCCTGAGGAGACGATAACTCGATAAATACTTATCACTTATTACTTGCGATGTGTCCACTTGCACTAAACGCACACTTTTGACACGCGATAGAAGGTAAGGCCCTATGCGACCTTGGAGCAAGCATAAACCTCATGCCCAAATCAGTCTTTCAAAAGTTGGAAATTGGAAGGCCGAAGCCTACAAAAGTGATGCTCCAACTAGCGGATCGATCCTATGTGCAACCTGAAGGCAAAATCGAGGACATACTGGTAAGAGTAGATAAGTTTATCTTTCCTGTTGATTTTCTTGTCCTTGATTGTGAAGCATATGAGAATACACCGGTCATCCTTGGGAGGCCTTTCCTTGCAATTGGACGAACCTTAATTGATGTGGAAAAAGGAGAGTTGACAATGCGGGTCAATGACTAACAAGTCAAACTCAACGCATTCCACAACTTAAAGAAGTAGGATGTTCCAGAGGAGTGCAAGGCCATCCACACAGTAGACACCAAAATATCCTGCCTGGGCAGTCTACTCGGCAGGATATTCGGCAAGAAGATTAAGCCCAATGTGGATGGACAGACAACAAAGAGGAGTGGCCCACAACCGATTCACAATTTGGGCCTAAGGGAGAGAATAATTTTAGGAGATGCATTTGCATGCTCTCCACCAGTAACATGACCTCTCCCCTTTTCTTTATTATTATATTAGGGTTAGTTAGTTTATTTTTATTTTTCTAATTATTTTTTGCTTTAAGTATTTTCTCTTTTCGTGTGTTTTATTTTAGGTTAATAAGCAAGAATAAGGGAAAAGTAGTTCACAGCAGGAACTCTGCCGAGGCAATAAAACAGTGTCTATAACGGACCAAAACGGCTAGTGGCTATAATGGTCATAAGGCCGAGGCCTATATAAGAAAATCCTTCCTCTTGAACTATTCACTCTTACTTTCTTGTTTTCTTTAGCATTCATAACAATCTCTCTCTCACATTACTCTCTGCCTACTAATCCTTGTAAAATCTCCAGATTCTCTTCAAGAAAAACCTCCAAGAACTCACATTTCTCTATCTTGATGGCAACATATAAAAGATTCGCTCCAGCCAACGTTGAAGATCGATTCAACCGATCTTTCATCGCTAGGCAACTTTGGGAAGAGTAAGGTTTCCAGCATGCGGACGAAGAGAACTACGACATTGAGCACTACCTCTATGACAGAATTAAGTACCAGAATTGGGAAATTTTCTGTCTGCAACCTGCCCAGGAGAACGCCACGATCGTGCGGGAGTTCTACGCTCATGGTCCCAGCAAAGACTCCTTCTTTGTTCACTGCCGCGGCAAGCCAGTCCAGCTCGATGCCGAGACAATTAACAATTTCTACGGCCTCACTCCAGACAGTGATATCCACGCCGAATTCTTGGAAGATATCACTGCCGAGGACTATGAACTCATCAAAGACGATCTTTGTTACGCGAACACCCCATGGGAAACTGGTACCCATAGAGGATCCGTAACAAGACAAAGCTTAAAGCCGGAGGCAAAGATGTGGAATACCTTCGTCAAACGACGCCTCATCCCAACATCACACAACAGCACAGTGGATCGCAAGAGATTGGTGCTCATCCAATCCATCATCAACAAGAGGACCATTAACATTGGAGAAATCATCCTAAGGGAAATTCACGAGGGCGGTAAGAAAGATAGGGGACCATTGTATTTCCCTTGCTTGATTACGGGTTTATGTGTTTCTGCAGGTGTACCCATTGAAGAAACAGACGAATACACGCCCCCAAGACGAGGATGGACCAGGGATTTTTGTCACAAAGTCATGCAGATCACTCAAGCAGAGCCTGTCCAAGCAACACCGCAGCAGTTCACTGCCGATATTGCTGCCGGGGCCCAGTACACGGCAGACATGCCTGGTACTGCCCACACATCTGCCTCAGCAGACCCGTACCAAGAGATCTTACAGAGGATGGCAGCAATGGATCTTCGACAACAAAGGTACATGGAGTACCAAAGGGATTTCAATGGCACCTTAGCCCAGATGCTGCTGCACGCTTTCCCGGACCAAGGAGCACAATTTCCGGAGTTCCCAAGCAACATGTTCGTTACAGCCGCACCTTACACCGAGACTACACCAGCCCCGGGAGGACCGAGGCCATTCTTCCATGCGGATCCTTAGCCCCAATACCAGGCTGCCGGCCCATACAGGGCAGCGGATTCTGCCGCGGCCTCGTCGGTCAGCAGAAGGCCATCCAAGTGGAGGGCCGTTTTCAGCACTCCACCCCGATCACCAATCTTCATGGGCAGTCTATCGGCAGAGATAGATGCCTATGTGCACTAAAGCTCCACCGTCGCCGGACCAAGTACACACCACACCAGAGGAGCCACGGTAATGGGAGGAAGAATGGACGTAATGCTCATCGAAGAGATGGCAGATGTAGAAGAAGGAGAGGAGGTAGAAGCCCCGATGCAAAGAAAACCACCCACTCGAGTCCAACTGCCTCGGCAAGCAAAGGCGCAACCATCGCCCTCACCAAGGACAAAGCAATCGGCAGCTAGGCCGAGGAGGAAAATTGTCACAAGCAGCTCTTCAGAGTCGCTTTAAAATTCTCTGTCCTTTATTCAATATTAATCGCTTTTACTGTTTTTTTTACTTGATGCATATTATTCATATTCTGTTTTGCCGTTTGTTTCTTATAATATAAAGCATTGAGGATAATGCTTGGTTTGAGTTTGGGGGTTCAGATTCACTGCCAAGGCAGCAATCTACTGCCGTGGCCTTGCCAAAAAAGGAGTATTACAGTGAAATTTTTTTAAAAAATTTTATGCTCCCCGCCTTACTTGAATTAACTGCTTACACTTTTGCACTGCTCATCATCAGCGTTCCCTTAGTTTATTCTTTAAGGCTATAGAAATCTTTCTCCTTACCATGTTTAGGTTCTGTTAAGAAGACTTAACCTTATGATGCTTAAGGATGAAACTTTGAAGCTTACTATAGGAAAAACTTTAAACACTTTTGGGACTTGTTGGATTATAGGAATTCTTCTAATGAACTTAGGTGATAAAGACTTAGATCTTTGGGAAAGTAACTAGAGGTGCCTACCACCGGCTCTAGAAAGTCTCTTCTTTATGCTAGAGGTGCCCGAAATTGGCTCTAATATGTTTTAAGGAATATCAAAAGAAAGATTTAAAAATTCTTAGAAAAAGGGGAAAACACAATTCTTGAGGTTCCCGAAATTGGCTCAAGAATTGGTGTTTTAGAAAAAAAGAGAACACTTAACCCAATTCTATTTGTCTTGAACTTAGAGTTCATCTAAGAAATCCTTTAATCAAACTTGTCCACAAAAACGCACACACTCACAATTCTTATAGTTTGTTTCTAGGTAAACCCTTGGGTAGCCGAAAGGTTAAGACTAAACAATAGGCCTAGCTATGGTGGGGAGAATAGATGGACATGTAAGACCAAAAGAGAGTAGAGTTCCACAAATTGATGGTTTGCATTGCTTGAGGACAAGCAATAGTTCGAGTTTGGGGGTGTGATAAGTGCTCAACACACTATCACTTTTTACTCCTTTTATGGGCATTAATCACTAAACATACACCCACTTGAACCAATGCATGTGCTTAATGTGATATATTTAGAAGTTATGTTCATATAGATACTATTTATAGAAAAAGGCACGTTTTACTGTGTTTTCATATTTGTGCAGGAGAACCAGTGCCGCGGCAGCGACAACGCCGAGGCTGGACTTGATGCCGAGGCAGCAGCAGAAAGACAGGAAGCAAGACTGTAGGCGATGGAAAGACAAAAATCCAAGGAACGTGTCTGGACTTGAAGCCCATGGATCAGAGCTGGCTAGCACAAGGAAAAGCCCAAGGAAGACCATGCGGGAAAACCCTTTAGCTGAATATAAACTTGGAAATATATTTAATTATGTACTTGACTTGTTCCCTACTCCAAGTTGTATTCTACTTAGGAAAGGTTTGCCCTAAGTCTAACCTATATAAAGACCTAGCCACCCAATGTATTAGACACGGAATACCTAGGGAGAGAGCCAATTTCTATTCTTGTTTCTTTCCTCTCCATTATGTTCTAAACCTTCTTAGGGATTAGGTGAAGGTTGTCGAGTATTTGTGAGAGGAGATTGTACTTTGTCTTTGATTCAATGCAATAAAGTTATCAAGGTTTGCTTATCCTTTGTTATTCCTTGTTTTCACAATTGAGCTCGGGAAAGGATATTGTGAATCATCCATTTATCTAAGCTCGGGAGAGTTAGATTCACGAAAGGGTAAGTACGGTGTTTCAATCGCGAAATACTAACTCGGCCTAGGGATAGGTTAAGAGTTTCAGCGGCTAAAAGAAGTGTGAGATTGGTTGGTGAGTATAATTGGTTCACGCCGGGAGGTATCATCAAGGACTAGTCATCAACAGCACTCTAACTTAGGGATAAGCGGAGTCATCCAAGGACACTTTGCCGAACTTTGGTAAAGTCTGCCCACGAGCAAGGGATTGCCGCGACAGACAATATTGTCGCTGCCAAGGCAGTAAACTGCAGTGCTACCGAGGCAGTGATATACGATTGCATTAGACAGAGACAAGTCAATCAATTCCACAATACGACGCAACTGGATCCTAGCCCATCTCTCTCTACTATTTCAACTCTTTATTTTTATTTAATTATTTTAGTTTCAGTAAATCAAATCAACTCACTTGTGTTCTTTACTTTTTCTACAGAACAAGAAGGTGAAGAAAGCATATTAAGTATACTGGTCCCTGAGGAGACGATAACTCGATAAAATACTTATCACTTATTACTTTCGATGTGTCCACTTGCACTAAACACGCACTTTTGACACGCGAAATGTATATTTGGTGATTAATGCCCATAAAAGGAGTAAAAAGTGATAGTGTGTTGAGCACTTATCACCTCCACTTTGTCTCTGTGCTTATTGTCAAAAATAAAATATAATCAACAAGTAAATACTAAATGTCCTAAAATAAAAGCGAAATTAAAACTATTCCTAAAATTGCGGAAAAGAAAGAATGGAAGGTCGCGACATTAATTCTGTATAGAAGTGCGTGCGAAAGCATCATCTAAGGTGATTGTCTCCATAGTCTTTATGTCGTGTGGGCCAGAATAGTGCTTCAAACGTTGGCCATTCACTTTGAATTCATGCCCATCCTTTACTTATTTGATCGTTACTGCTCCATGTTGGAAAACTCGAACAACTTCAAATGGGTCTGACCATCTGGATTTGAGCTTTCCTGGAAACAGTTTGAGCCTAGAGTTGCAAAGGAGCACGTGCTGCCCCGGCAGGAACTGCCTAGGCAGTAACCTACGGTCGTTCCATCTTTTCGTTTTCTCTTTGTAGATCTTGGCATTCTCATAGGCTGATGTTCGGAATTCTTCTATCTCATTGAGTTCTAGCAGTCTTTTCTGTCCGGCATTTTCCCAATCCATATTTAAGTTCTTTACTGCCCAATATGCTTTATGCTCTATTTCTACAGGTAAGTGACAAGCTTTCCCGAATACAAGCTTATATGGAGATGTTCCCAATGGGGTTTTGAAGGCTGTCCTGTAGGCCCATAAAGCATCATCGAGACGATAAGACCAATCCTTTCTAGATGGATTTACCACCTTTTCAAGGATCTATTTTAGTTCTTTGTTGGATATTTCAGCTTGCCCATTTGTCTGTGGATGATATGCTGTAGCGAGCCGGTGGGTGATGCCGAGTTTCTTTAGTGCCGCGGCAATGAGTCTGTTATCAAAGTGTTTACGTTCATCACTTATTATTGTTCTAGGGATTCCAAATCTTGTAAAAATATTTTTCTTGAGAAATTTTTGAACTGTCTTTGAATCATTGTGAGGTGTGGCGATTGCTTCGACCCATTTTGATACGTAATCCACTGCTACTAAGATGTAAAGATTTACTTGGGATGATGGAAATGGTCCCATGAAATCTATGCAACAAACATCAAACAGTTCCACTTCCAATATGGGTTGTAATGGCATCTCATGTCGTCTTGAAATATTGCTTATGCGTTGGCATCGGTCACAGTTCTTGTAATAGTCGTGGGCATCTTTGTAGAGTGTGGACCAGTAAAGGCCAAATTGTAGTACCTTTGCTGCTGTTCTGTTTCCTCCAAAATGCCCACCGCAAGGTGAATCATGACAGTGCTGGAGTACTGCTTTCTGTTCTTCTTCTGGTACACATCTTCTTATAACCTGATCTGCACAGTGTTTAAACAGAAGAGGGTCGTCCCAGAAATAATGCTTTGCATTATTCTGGAACCTCATCTTTTCGTTATGGTTAAGGTTATAAGGGATAATACCACTAACTAAATAATTAACAAGATCAGCATACTAGGGTGTGGATGTTACTGCAGCAAGGTCTTCTGTTAATGTTGTGGAGATTTATTCAGACAATGCCGTGACAGCGCGGTTGTATACTGCTATAGCCTCTGTCTCGGCAGTATCCCTTGCAGTTGTAACAATTTGCAATATTTGTTCATCTGGGAATTCATCTTGTATTTCTTCAAGTGAGTGGGTATTGTCTTTGTTCTCCAGTCTAGAAAGATGATCGGCCACTTGGCTTTCTGTACCTTTTCTATCTTTGATTTCAACATCAAATTCTTGTAGAAGAAGGATCCATCTAATCAGTCTAGGCTTGACATCCTTCTTTGAGAAGAGGTATTTAATTGCCGAATGATCAGTGTGGACAGTAACCTTTGTTCCGATAAGATACAATCGGAATTTGTCAAAAGCAAATACTAATTCTAGTAATTCTTTTTCTGTTGTGGTATAATTGATTTGGGCATCATTAAGCGTTTTACTATCATAGTAGATCACATGGAATAGGTTGTTCTTTCTCTGCCCAAGTGCTGCCCCGACAGCATGATCGCTAGCGTCACACATCAATTCAAATGGCAAGGACCAATATGGTGGGATCACTATCGGTGCAGTGATTAGCTTGTCCTTGAGAGTTTCGAATGCTCTAGTGCATTCCTCATTGAATTTGAATTTCCAATCTTGTTCAAGCAATATACAAAGAGGTTTAGAAAATTTGGAAAAATTAGAAATAAACCTTCTATAAAAACCTGCATGGCCCAAGAAACTTCGAACTCCTTTCACAGAAATTGGTGGAGGTAAATTCTTGATCACATCAATCTTGGCTTTATCAACTTCGATTCCTTGTGATGATATTTTATGGCCCAATACTATGCCTTCATTTACCATAAAGTGGCATTTTTCCCAATTTAGGACTAGATTGGATTCCTCACATCTTTGTAGCACTTTTTCTAGATTGCCGAGGCAGTGATCAAAGCTATCTCCAAAGACTGAAAAATCATCCATGAATATCTCCAGGAAGTCCTCTATCATGTCAGAAAAATTGCCATCATGCATTTCTGGAAGGTTGCCGGGGCATTGCAAAGGCCGAACAACATCCTCCTAAATGCATAGGTTCCATATGGGCAGGTGAAGGTGGTTTTTGCCTGGTCTTCTAGATCAATGGCAATTTGATTGTATCCTGAATAACCATCAAGAAAACAGTAATAAGGTTTACCAACAAGTCTATCAAGCATTTCATCAATAAAGGGTAAAGGGAAATGATCCTTCTTTGTTGCCTTATTCAACTTGCGATAATCCATACAAACCCTCCAACCGGTCATAGTCCTGGTTGAGATTAATTCGTTGTTCTCGTTGGTTATGACAGTCATGCCACCTTTCTTAGGTACACATTGTACTTGGCTTACCCATGCACTATCAGCGATGGGATAGATGATTCATGCATCAAGCCACTTGATTATTTCCTTACGTACTACATCCTTCATAGCGTGGTTAAGTCTCCTCTGAGCTTCAACAATGGGCTTATGATCTTCTTCTAACAGGAATTATATGCATGCATACCGCTGGGCTTATTCCCTTTAAATCGTCAATTGACCACCCTATTGCTTTTTTGTGCTGCCGCAACATTGCTATTAGTGTTTGTTCCTGTTCTGGCAGCAACTTAGAAGAAATAATTACAGGCATCGTGTGGTTGTCCCCCAAATAAGCATATTTTAGTTTTTCCGGTAAGGGTTTTAATTCCGTGACCAGTGGTTCTTTACTTACAGATTGTTCATTCTTACCTGTATAATTTAATGGTTTGAAGTACTTACCTGAAAGGTGTGTTGTCCAGTTAGCTTCCTCATTCTCTGCTGTTTCAACACTGTTCAAAGTACTGTTGTAGTAGTCTTCCATATTACTGTCGAGGCATACATGTGATGTGTCATGAGGATCACTGCCGAGGCAGTGGTTGCTGAGACAAGGTATTATACGATCTTCATCTATATCATGCAGCATCTGACATTCTTCTTCCGGCTCATCATGCCTTTTCATCATTTGAAACATATTTCGTTTGACTTGTTGATCATTAAGTCTCATTGTCAACTCTCCTTTTTCCACGTCAATTAAGGTGCGTCCAGTTGCAAGGAAAGGTCTCCCCAGGATGATCGGTGCATTATCATTTGCTTCACAATCAAGGACAAGAAAATCAGCAGGAAAAATAAATTTATCGACTCTTACCAGTATGTCCTCGATTTTGCCTTCGGGTTGAACATAGGATCGATCCGCTAGTTGGAGCATAACTGTTGTAGGTTTCGCCCTTCCTATTCAAAGCTTTTGGAAGACAGATTTAGGCATTAGATTGATGCTTGCTCCAAGGTCGCATAGGGCCTTACCTTCATAATTTTTACCTATCGCATAAGGTATGATAAAGCAACTATGGTCCTTCAATTTCGGTGGCATGCGATTGTGTAGCATTACCATGCATCCCTCGGTACCAGCCACTGTTTTGAACTCACCTATCCGTTTCCTCTTAGACACCATGTCTTTTAAGAACTTGGCATAATTAGGCATTTGTTCAATTGCCTCTACAATTGGTATGTTAATGTGGACTTGCTTTAAAATATCAAGAATTTTTTTGAATTGCTGGTCCTATTTTTTCTTTTTCAATCTTTGTGGGAAAGGTGATGGTGGTCTCATCTCATCCAGGGTTTCTTTAGTTTGGAATTTAATACCTGGCACCACTGGGGTTGTTGTTGTCTCGGCAGGTTGTTCAGGAGCTGTTGTGCTTTCTGCCGGGGCAGTGTTATCAGAATCAGTTTGCTCAGCCTCTTCTTTTGCTGGATCCGCTGAGGGATTTTGGCTTGCTGGAATCTTTTCCTTCAGCTGTAGACCACTCCTGGTAGTGATTGCTTTACACTGTTCATGACCCATTACCTTAGTAACTTCAGTATTGCTAGGTAGTCCTCCTTGTGGTCTAGTGTTTATATTTTGAGCAAACTCCTTGTGGTCTTAGTTCTATTCATGAAAGAATTTGTCCTATTGATGAAATTACTGTTCTCTGCCATGTATGACTCTGTTTTCATCATAAAGGCTTTAAGAGTGTTCTCCAACAAACTTACCGATTGCTGTTGCATTTGCTGCTACGGCATTGGTTGTTGGACCTGCGGCGGCGGCATATGTTGCATTGGTTGCTAGAATCCTGAAGGTTGGGTGGTTGGGTTTAAGGCATTGTTAGGGTTGCTCCATAATAGGCTTGGATGCCTCTTCCATGAGGGAATGTATGTGTTGGACATCATATTGGTTCGGTTGTAATTTCCAACATATATATCGGTTTCTTGATTCATACAATCAGAGGAGCTGTGGTTACCTCCACATAAGTCACAATAAGAATCAATTACCTTAACCTCACGAGTATTTTGTTGTAATTGCAAGTTTTGCACCATCTTTGTAAGAGAGGCCAATTGTGCTTCCACTGAATTTGATGTATCTAACTCATTCACCATGGCTTGGCGTCTTACTCCTCCTCGCCTAGATGTAGGGAATTGAAAATCGTTCTTTGCGATTTTGTTCAATATCTCAATAGCTTCCTCATGTGCTTTATCAAGGAGTGTTTCGTTCGCCGAGGCATCTAACATCATCCTTGTCGGGGCATTCGTGGCATTATAGAACATGGTCACTTGTGTCCATAGGGGAAATCCATGCAAATGACACTTGTGCAGTAACTCCCTGTATCGCTCCCATGCCTCGTACATAGGTTCGTCATCTGCCTGTCGAAAAGAAGTGATTTCATTACGAATTCTATCATATAAATTTGTAGGATTAAAACGTGTAATAAAATCACGGCAGAGTTCACTCCAAGATCCAATAGATCCTGCTGGAATGCTGTTTAACCAAGCTTTCGCCCTATCCCTCAGTGAATAGGGGAATAGCTTCAATAGCAATACATCTTCATGGACTCCTTGAATTTTAAAAGAATTGCATATCTCCATGAAGGACTTGAGGTGTTGCCTTGCATCTTCAGTTACAGACCCACCAAACTGTCCAATAGTGTTAAGCATATTGAACATGACAGGTTTCAGCTCAAAGTGGGCTGCTTCTATCTCCGGTATAACGACTCCTGGGTTTAATACATTTAAGTCCTCTTCCAGGAAGTCTCTGACACTGAGCTGCCGCGGCCCTAGTGGCGGCGGAAGACCTCCATTACCAGCAGGTAAGTTTTGTCCTGCCGAGTGATCTGCCATAGCTTCTAGATTTGTCTCCTCAACCTTTGCCTTGTTTGTTCGATCTCTTGGTCTAACTCGTACAAAGTTTTGGTTTGGTTGGCACTGGTCATACACCAAGAAAAACAAAAGTAAAATAAAAATAAAAAGGAACAAGAAAATAAAGAAAACAAAATTTAGTTGCCAATCCCCGACAACGGTGCCAAAAACTTGTCGCGTGTCAAAAGTGCGCGTTTAGTGCAAGTGGACACATCGAAAGTAATAATTGCTAAGTATTTATCGGATTATCGTCTCCACAGGGATTGGTATACTCAATATGTCTTCTTCGTCTTCTTGTTCTGTAGAAAGAAATAAAATAAAACACAAGTGATTTGGATTTGGATTAACTAAAATAAAACAACTAAGTAAAGTAAAGAGAATTGAATATTAGAAAGATAAGTTAGGATCCAGTTGCGTTGTATTGTGGATTTGATTGACTTGTCTCTGCCCAATGCAATCGTATATCACTGCCTCGGCAACACTGTAGATTACTGCCTTGGCAGCGACGATACTGTCCGCCGCGGAAATCCCTTGCTCCTGGGTGGACTTTACCATAGTTCGGCAAAGTGTCCTTGGATGACTCCGCTTATCCCTAAGTCGAAGTACTGTTGATGACTAGTCCTTGATGATACCTCCCGGCGTGAATCAATTATACTCGCCAACCAATCTCACACTTCTTTTAGCCGTTGAAACTCTTAACCTATTCCTAGGCCAAGTTAGTATTTCGCGATTGAAACACCGTACTTACCCCTTTTGTGAATCTAACTCTCCCGAGTCTAGATAAATGGATTACTCACAAACTTCTCTCCCGAGCTTGAATGTAAGAACAAGGAATAACAAAGGATAAGCAAACCTTGATAGTTTTATTACATTGAAACAAAGACAAAGTACAATCTCCTCTCCTTTTTTTTAAAGCCTTTTTTAATAAAAAATTTGAAAGCCTTTCATACCAAGCTCTAGGAGCTTGTTTCAAACCATATAAGGTTTTAGTCAATTTAAAAACTTGGTTTGGAAATTTTAGATCTTCAAAACCTAGTGGTTGTTCAACACACACTTCTTCATTTATAAAATCATTTAAAAAGACACTTTTGAGATCCATTTGAAGAGCTTGAAATCATGATAACATGCAAATGCAAGTAGCATCCTAATGGCTTCTATCCCAGCTATGGGTGCATATGTTTCATTAAAATCTATTCCCTCTTCTTGATTGTAACCTTGAGCAACTAATCTAGCTTTATTTCTTACAATGTTACCAATCTCATCTAGCTTGTTTCTAAAGACCCATTTAGTTCCTATAGTAGATTTATTACTAGGCCTATCAACTAATGTCCATACATTACTTCTCTCAAATTGATTTAACTCTTCTTGCATAACCAATATCCAAAAATCATCATCTAAAGCTTCCTTGATATTTTTAGGCTCTATGCATGAGATAAAAGTAATATGATTCATTAATATAAGAGAAGAACGAGTAATTACCCCCTTGGATGGATCACCCAAGATTTCACCACTCTTGACATAGTTAAACTCTGTTGGGTAGCTTAGTTCCCTTTCTTCAAGCTTAACATCTCCTAAATATTTTATTGGAGGATCTTGTGTTTCCTCATTGGTTGGAACCTCATCCACCTTTGATGTTTGTCCCTCATCAATGGTTTCAACGATTCCTACATCATCATTATCACAAGAATCCTTCCTAGGAAAAAGGTTATCATTGAAAACCACATGTATAGACTCTTCTACAACTAAGGTTCTTCTGTTAAAAACTCTGTAAGCTTGATGGAGGCTAGAAAGTCCTGCTTTTATGATGAAGCATTCGTCCATCCCCCTTTTGTCAGATTGTAGTATTTAAGATGTTGAACCCACAGGGATTGACTTTACTTACACAATTTATTCTTCCTGCACAATGGAAAAGTAAAGACACAAATAATTGAGTTGAATTATAACTAAGGAAACTAATTAAAGCAATAAAGATAAATGATCAAGAAATCAAGGACGGAAAGGTGGGATAGGTTAAAGTGCTTCATAGTGTGGAATCAAAATGTAATTGTCTCGTTCTTATAATGCAATAGGGTTAAATTGCCGCCTCGACGGGTCGCACCAAGGGTCGCCGCAGCTACCTCGGCAGGGTTATGCCTTGTCGACAATTCAACAACTCATAGTTCGACAGAGCATCCTTGTATGTCTTCTTCCTTATCCCTAAGCGAAGAGAACTGTTGAAACCCACGTCTTGATGATACCTCCCGACGTGAATCAAGGATGAACAACAACCAAACACATGCGTCTTGTTAGTCGCTGAAATCCTGGGCGGTTGATCTCTCAACCGGATTAGTCAATGCCCTTGAGCAAAGACCGTATTCTCTCGTTTCGTGAGTCTAACTCTCCCGATATTAGATGTCGCGTGTCAAAAGTGCGCAATTAGTGCAAGTGAACACATTGCAAGTAATAAAGTGATAAGTATTATCGTGTATCATCTCCATAGGGATTGGTATACTTAATATGCCTTCTTCGTCTTCTTGTTCTGTAAAAAGGAAGAACACAAGTAATTGTGATTTTGATGAAACTAAATAAATTGAAATAAAGAAAACTAAAAATAAAAATAAAGTCTGATTTATAGAGAAAGAGGTGTTAGGATCCAGTTGTGTTGTATTGTGGATTTGATTGGCTTGTCTCTGCCCAATGCAATTGTATATCACTGTCTCGGCAGTACTGCAGATTACTACCTTGGCAGCAACGATACTGTCCGCCACGGCAATCCCTTGCTCGTGGGTGGACTTTACCAAAGTTCGTCAAAGTGTCCTTGGATGACTCCGCTTATCCCTAAGTCGAAGTACTATTGATGACTAGTCCTTGATGATACCTCCCGGCGTGAATCAATTATACTCACCAACCAATCTCACACTTCTTTTAGCCGCTAAAACACTTAACCTTTCCCTAGGTCGAGTTAGTATTTCGCGATTGAAACACCGTACTTACCCCTTTCGTGAATCTAACTCTCTCGAGCTTAGATAAATGGATGATTCACAATATCCTCTCCCGAGCTCAATTGTGAAAACAAGGAATAACAAAGGATAAGCAAACCTTTATAGTTTTATTGCATTGAAACAAAGACAAAGTACAATCTCCTCTCACAAATACTTAACAACCTTCACCTAAACCCTAAGAAAGCTTAGAACATAATTTAAGAGAAAGAAAACATTTTGTTTTAGGGTAAACTCTCTATGAATCCGCTCTTCTTTCAATCGACTCCTCTATGAATTGGGAAGGTCTTATATAGGCTTGAACTAGGGCAAACCTTTCCTAAGTGGAATATAACTTGGAGTAGGGAACAAGTCATGTACATAAATAAAATATTTCCAAGTTTAATTCAACTAGGAGGCTTTTCCGCATGGCCTTGTTGGGCTTTTCCTCATGCTAACCAGCTCCGATCCATGTGCTTCATGTCCAGAAACGTCCCTTGGATTTTTCTCTTCCGATCGCCTATAGTATTGCTTCTTGGCTCTCAGCTGCTGCCTCGGCATCAGGTCCTGCCTCAGCCGTGTTGTTGCCGCGACACTTGTTTCTCCTTTACAGATATAAAAATGCAGTAAAACTTGCCTTTTCTGTAAATATCATCTCTATCGCGTGTCAAAAGTGCGCGATTAGTGCAAGTGGACACATCGCAAGTAATAAAGTGATAAGTATTATTGTGTATTGTTTCCTCAGGGATTGGTATACTTAATATGTCTTCTTCGTCTTCTTGACCTGTAAAAAGATATAAAAACACAAGTAATTTGGGTTTGGATGAAACTAAATAAATTGAAATAAAACAACTAAGTAAAAGACTGAGATTTGATTAATAGAGAGAGAGGTCAGGATCCAGTTGCATTTATTGTGGATTTGATTGACTTGTCTCTGCCCAATGCAATTGTATATCTCTACCTCGGCAGCACTGCAGATTACTACCTTGGCAGCGACGATACTGTCCGCCGCGGCAATCCCTTGCTCGTGGGTGGACATTACCAAAGTTCGACAAAGTGTCCTTGAATGACTCCGCTTATCCCTAAGTCGAAGTATTGTTGATGACTAGTCCTTGATGATACCTCCCAGCGTGAATCAATTATACTCACCAACCAATCTCACACTTCTTTTAGCCGCTGAAACTCTTAACCTATCCCTAGGCCGAGTTAGTATTTCGCGATTGAAACGCCGTACTTACCCCTTTCGTGAATCTAACTCTCCTGAGTCTAGATAAATGGATTACTCACAAACTTCGCTCCCGAGCTTAAATGTAAGAACAAAGAATGGCAAAGGATAAGCAAACCTTGATAGTTTTATTGCATTGAAACAAAGAACAAAGTACAATCTCCTCTCATAAATACTTAACAACCTTCATCTAAACCCTAAGAAAGCTTAGAACATAATTTGAAAGAAAGAAAACATTGAATCTTAGGGAAAACTCTCTATGAATCAGCTCTCTTCGTATCTCCCTAATACATTGGACGGTTAGGTCTTATATAGGCTTGGCCTAGGGCAAACCTTTCCTAAGTAGAATATAACTTGGAGTAGGGAACAAGTCATGTACATAAATAAAATATTTCCAAGTTTAATTCAACTAAGAGGCTTTACCGCGTGGCCTTGTCTTGGGCTTTTCCTCATGCTAACCAGCTCCGATCCATATGCTTCATGTCCAGAAACGTCCCTTAGATTTTTCTCTTCCGATCGCCTACAATATTGCTTTTTGGCTCTCAGCTACTGCCTCGGCATCAGGTCCTGCCTCGGCCATGTTGCTGCCGCGACACTTGTTTCTACTGCACAGATATAAAAATGCTGTAAAACTTGTCTTTTCCATAAATATTATCTTCATAAGCACAATTTCTAAATATATCACATTAAATACATGCTTTGGTCCGAGTGGGTGTAAATTCAGTGATTAATGCCCATAAAAGGTGTAAAAAGTGATAGTGAGTTGAGCACTTATCACACCCTAAACTCGAACTATTGCTTGTCCTCAAGCAATGCAAACCATCAATTTGCCAAACTCTACTCTCTCTTGGTCTTACTTTTCCATCTATTCTCCCCACCATAACTATGCCTATTCTTTTAGACTTAACCTTTCGGCTACCCAAGGGTTTACCTAGAAACAAACTATAAGATTTGGTGAGTGTGTGTTTTTGTGGGAAGACAGACATTGATTGGTCTTTCAAACATGCTAGGTGGATTCAGATGTGGGCAGAAAGATTAGTGAGGGTACCGATTTGTCAAGAAATTGGTACCGACAATGTGACATTCGGTTATTTCAATTGGTACCGTGCATATTGTAAGCCTCATATCTTGACCCCAGAGGAGCGAGAACGCCAATTACCCGTGGCTACGGACATAACAGAGTGGCGGATATTGTAATTCTTGATTACTGCAATCGCCAGATCCTTGGTCTCAAAAACCTTTCCTTTATATATTTCATGAGAACCACTTTGGTTGTATTAGTCGATCTGAGGGAATTGCAAAAATTTCGGAGCATTGAAGGCTTCCATATCAATTGATGCAAAGTGGGACGGTGGCTCATAAAACGACATTGCCATTGAACTGTTAGGGCATCCATTTCCTCTAGCTCATCCAAATCTTCGGGTTCGCCATAAAAGGGCCTTGCTCATCACCATCAGGGTCGGACTCCCTAATCGGTTCTTCATCAGAGTGGTCAACCTCAAATTCGAACAACTGTAATTCCAACACAGCACCAACAACTACGGACGAATGTTGGGTTGGTGGTAAGTTCAAGTCAAATTCAGAAGGAGTGAACGACGATGGTTGGGTGGGTGGTAGGTTAAGGTCGAAGTCAAAAGAAGCTACACAAGAATGTCTTTCCACCGAAGACGATGGGACATCTATATCCTTCTGTGAACTATATGTAGATAATAAGTTGAAGTCGTCTCTTATATTGGTCGTCGAGCTATAAACATTCAGATCGAAGTCAAAATTTGCATGTAGCCAATCTAGGACACCAGTAACATCATCATAGAAAAATTGCAAACAAATCTAACGGACCTCTAAAAGATTATTACAAGTGTGATTCGATCATCAATTCAACATCGCCATTGTCTACAGCATGGTAAATTGTATAATACAATGGCTCTAACAACGTCGGTAATCGATATTTTAATGGCTCCAATTTCTGCCCTCGAGTATGCGGAACATGATCTGGTACTCCCTTCATCAATAACTTATAACTTAATCTCTGCGGGAGTTCGATTGTAACTGTATTCGATGACTGAAAGACTACACCTAGGGATGCATCTCCAACCATCTGGCCATTGTAATAAACTAAAGCAGTGATTCTTCTTGACATTTTTTCTTTGAAATTCAAATTGAAAATTGAATTGATTCTGAAGAAGATAAAAATTCACGAACTGAAGATGAAAATTGCTTCAGATTCGAATCTGAAGGGAACCTTAAACCAATTCAGAAATCGCTTCCTGAAAAAAGCAATTTCTTGTGTCAGACTGGAAAATGCTTTTTGTAGGAAGCGATTTCCATTCAAAAAATGCTTCATCTGCAAAGCGACCTATGCACTATATAAGATTTGAATCCTTGCTAATTTCAGACTTTATTTCCTGCTTAAACAATCAATCAAAACATTTTCAGAAAGTGTTGTATTCATGGCTAGATTTTCTTGCGTTGTTTTCTTTTCTGGTACATATCTTTACACATCTTTCAATAGCAAGATTAAATACGATGAGTTCTATGACTTACTATCGACGGAGGTTGAGAAATCGATAACAAGAGAAATATTGTACTTGGAAGAAAAAATACCAGTTGATGAACCAGGTCCTGAAGTGCATTACATGTTGAAATTGTCAAGTTCAAAAGACCTTCGTAAGATGTTTCAAAGTTACACATGTGCAGGGTATGAATTTATCGAGATCTAAGTAACATTTAGGGATGAAGTTAGTTCATCAAGAAATGTTGAAAGATTGACAAATTCAGTAGACGAAGAAGCAATTCTAAAATGTATTAACAACAGACGAAATCAAAAGGAACAGAGAAATGAAGAACTAAACTTAACATCAAACGTGTCTAAAGATTACGAAGACACAGAAACAGACGATTCCTCAATCCCTTAGATATTTCTTATGTAATATTTCGTATTTATGTTTAAAATTAAGATAAGAATTTTAAAAATATATTAAAAAAAGGTAAAATCGCTTTGTACAAAAAGCGATTACCATTTAATAAAAATCTCTTTGTGTACAAAGCGATTTCTATTATCTAGGGTTTTTACGCTTTGAAACCCTAGGGAAATCGCTATGCACGCAAAGCGATTTCTATCCAGATTATATTTATTGGCTAATGTGGCAACTGAAGTCAAGTCACACTGAAATTGTTTTCCGTGAAAAGCGACTTCTGAAATCGCTTTTCACACAAAGCGATTTATGCAAACGTGTCCTGATAGGGGTATAGTTTGGTAAATGAAGTTTGTCTGGGTATATTTGTCTAATAAAATATTAGAAAAAGGTATATTAATATAATATTTCCCTCTATAAGCAATTGCTTAACCATTCTCTTCTCCTTGTAATGTAGAAAAAATAAGTGAGACTCTCGTCCGAAGAAGCAAGGAGTGTCATATTCTACGCTTTGATACATTTTAATTTGAAGTATGTTATTCTCAATTGAACCTTAGGGAGTAGAGAGTAATGGATCTAGAGACCTTATGTTATTTTTGATTTGTTGATGAACGATGATATTTTTAGATCCTTGAATATGCTATTGAATACTTGAATTTCTGAGTTTAGACATGCTTATCTGATTCTTGTGAGTCAATGAAGTACATTGTTTGAATTTGACATGCTTTCATGTTTCCTTGTGTTGATATTTGGTAAATTTTGGATGTATTCACATGTTGGATGATTCTTGTATTAATTTGGATAAATTGCATCTAGAGAACTTGTTGATACATTTGTTTCATGGCCCTTTAGGTGAAATTATGCACTTAGACTTTGTTGGTCACGTTTAAAGCTTGAAATATGGGTAAATTATTGTTTCTGGGCAGAGGGATTCGATACTTGTTCATAGGGTATAGATAACTAGGTAAAAATATAATGATTTTCTAAGAAATTAAACCTGGGTATCGAAACCACATGAACATGTTTCGAAACAGTAGTATGAAATTCAACAGGCGTATCGATACACACCATTTTGGTTTCGATACCGACCTTTACAGTAGCAAATGGTATCAGAACTATCCTTCGGGCGTATCGAAATGCAGGCTTGTCTCGAAGGCAATTATCTGAGTTATCGAAGGCGTATCGGAACCTTTAATACATGTTTCGACACCTCTTTGTAGTTTTGTTGGTATTGATACGAGGGATCGATGTTTCGATACCCCTGACAGTTTAAGTCGTTATAGGCTATGTTAAACCTTGAAAACTTATATTTTAGTCACTAAACTCTAAGAATACAATTAGATGACTTGTAGACATTACTTTAAGCTGAAAATTATGTGGGTTGATTTGATGTTTTGACTCGATTTGGGTCGAGTGTGAGTCCATTTAGGTCGGATTCATTTCAAGTTAGGTCTATTTCAGGTGGGGTCTATTTCGGGTCGGGTTCATTTCAGGTCGGGTTCAAACGGTTCGGGTATAAGATAACTGACAAGTTCATTTCAGGTCGGGTTCAAACGGTTCGGGTATGTATATTATTAATTCTTTAAGCCCAACACTAATACCCTAAGCCAAAATCACTAAATTAGTTATCTAAGACCAATTCTTTAATCACTAAAATAATTCCCTACGATAAAATTGAAACAATTTTAAAATATATAATCTGATTTTAATTAAATGAGGGTCAAATCGAATAAAAAATAAAATTTAAAATTTAATTTTCGAGTGATCATAACCAAATTGAAATAATTGTAAAATAAAGTGTAGAGCGTCGCAAGATTCGATTTTTTAGACGCGACCTATATAAAAATATGCAGAATTGTTTACCCAACCTAGAGTAGTGTCAAATGAATATCGAAATTTAATCTCCCTTTTTTCATATTTTTAATTGATTATATTTAATTAAAGTTTATTATTTGATTATATATTGTAATAATAGTAATTCAAAATTTATTATATATATTAATTCCCTCCAAAATTTACTATATATATCAATTCTCTTCAAAATTTTATTTTTTTCCTCTTTTTTTATATAATAGTAAAAATTTATTTTTAATTCTCTCCAAAAATTTTATAATAAAATTAAATTTATCTCAAACTAAAAAATAAGTAATTTATTTTCCTACAAAATTTAATCTTTTCACTCCTTTTTTTATCAATTATTTTAGTTTAATTTAATTGATTCATAATTTATATTAATTTAATAAAATTCTACATTTGATTTTTGAATTATTTTAATTATGTTTGTAATTTATGTATTTATATTTTAATTCAGCTTAATTAATCTTAAGTTCAATAAGTTAATTTAACTTAATTAAATATTAATTTAAAATTATAATTTTTAATAAAATATTATTTTAAAATTATAATTAAAATTAAATACGTTAAAACTAAATAAAATAATAAATAAATTAATTTAATTAAATATGTAATACTAAATTTAAATATTAATATCTAAATTAATTCTCATGTCTAATTTTATTTTTTAAGTCTAAAAACACTTTAAGTATTTTTACACTTTAAATCAATTTTAATTTTCATAATTAATTAAAATAAGAACCGTTTTAATCTAAAAACCTTAATTTTCAAGATTAATAATTAAAAATAATAAAAATTCTAATTTTCAAAACTAATAATCAGGGTATTTTTACACTCGATTTTAAAATAATCGTGACATCCATAATATTACTTTTATGATAAAATTTTTACTGAATTAATTCATTTAGGTATTAGAATTTGTAATTTGATACATTTTAGTCACTACATGCATTATAATTAGGTATTATAGTTTTGTAACCTTTTCAATTTAATCGCAACAAATAATAAAATTAGTTGTTTGTTGCAATTACTTTTATGTTAGTTATAAATTTAAATTGTTTTAATTATTCTATGCATTGTTTGATTAATTCATATTTTAGGTTGCATATTAGATAATTAAATTAACACAATAATTAATTAGATTCAAACCAATTTAAGTTAGAACTTTAATTAGGAAATTAATAATTAAATTAGTCTAGATAATTGTAGTAAATTAATAAGTGTTGAATAAAATATTCTTGAGGATCATAATCGAATAGTATCCTGATGAAACTTGATGTTATTCAAGGTGTCTTTAAAAAGAATATTCAATACCTATTATTAAATTAAAATTAATTAAATGATCTAGACTAAAAATTAAAGCCTAATTAATAATATTAGAACTTTAAAATTAAGATAAATTAGTTTAATCGAATATTAATTCAAAGTCTCAAATTAAAAGAACCCTAATGGAATTGGGTGTTGTCATACAGGAGTTTCGAATTAAGGAATATTTGAATAACAAATAAAATGTTAGAGCCTCATTTTAGTTTAGGGACTTTAAAATGGACAAAACAATAATTAACCATGCATAATTCATTCGATATAGACGATATTCTTTTGAAGTATAAACAAGGATACGCTAATGGAATTGAGTGTTTTTATTTTAAATTTAAATCGAAAGAGTAATTTCTATATTGAAAGATTATTTTCGTTTTTAGTATATGCTCAATTAATAATTACGGAATAAAATTATATCCGAATTATCATTAATAAAATTGTCAAATATGCCACACAAAATTTGAGGTACTGATATCGGGCACTCGTAAGGGTCTTCTTTACGTGTAATCGACTCCCGAACCCAAATTTTAAAATCGAATCTCTGGTTTGTTTTCATGGTGTTTGACCTACCAAAGTGGCCGGTGACAACTCTAAATTATTTTTTAAAAGGTAAAATTGATTTTTTCTCAATTAATTAATTTGAATTTGAAAATCAATATTATTTTTCGTAATTAATTAAAATAAGACTCGTTTTAATCTAAAAACCTTAATTTTCAAGATTAATAATTAAAAATATTAAAATACTAATTGTTAAAACTAATAATCAGGATATTTTTACATACAATTTCAAAATAATCGTGACACACATAATTTTAATTTTATGGCACGAACCATCTAGCCTCATCGGTTAAAGGAACGATTGTTGTTCCTAGAGGTCATGGGTTCGAGCACCAGTGTTGTCAGCACAATGATTGAGCGATCATTTTTGAAAGGTTGAGAGTATACTCTGGAACAGATACTACTAACCGCTCTAGCTGAATAAAAAAAATTAGGGTAAAGTGCAACGGAGGTCACTCAATTATAGTTGAGGTTACGTTTGGATCATTCAATTATTAAAGGTTACATTTGGGTCATCCAATTATTAAAATGGTTACATTTAGATCACTCTACCGTTTAAAATTAAACACCGTTAGATGACATCATCATTAAATATTTTATATTAATAAAAATTACACGTGAGTAAGAGCTGCAACAGATTGAACAACTTATTGGTTGTTAAGAAAAAAACTTGGAATATATGATTGGCAACTCAGTTCCCGGAAGATATAAGCTTCTACCGAAAATTGGATGACTTAAAGCAATGGCGTTGTTTCAGACCTCAAACAAACAAATTCATATGAAATTTACCGAGTGGACAAAACCGAATTAATGTTAATAGCGAGTGGCGCTCCAACACAACAAGCTGTATCAAGTACAGAAAGCGACGGTAAAAATGGCCTCATGGCATTACAAAGACGAGGGAATAACCTGCAAAACACACTTTAGATAAGAAATTCTTCAAAGATGTCGTCAAGTTCAACTATATTTTGGGGTTATCAATATTACCGATTCAGAAGCAACCCTACTGTAATAGGAGCAATAACAATCTACAGAATACTGAAAACCATTCCCACGACATCAACGGGCAGTCTTTTCCCAATAAGTAGGAGAGACAACATTGGTGTAACAAAAACAACAGTAGCAGTAGATAACGATGTCATAACAATGCTTAGTGGAGCTAATGGTGGATCTGTCAAAAATGTAGCATAATTTGAGAGCTGGGCGCCACTTACACAGGATACCAACATAATCCCAGCACTTGATTCAAAGATTCAAATAAACAGTAGAGTGATCTAAATATAACCATTTTAATAATTGGATGACCCATATGTAATCTTTAATAATTGAATGATCCAAACGTAACCTCAACTATAATTGAATGACCTATGTTGCACTTTACCCAAAAAATTATGTTAAAATATTAATTGAATTACCCGAGGAAAACAAATATAGAATGTAAATCCCAGATTAATAATGTCCAAAAATATCTACGCGTGTTTTCCTAATTTACTCCTTAGATTTGCTTTCCAGAACAGATTAAACATATGGTTCCCTCTATAAATTAGATGGAAATTCAACGTAACAAGGCAATCAGAAAAATGAATTTTCCAAACTCTTCAATATTCCCATTCATCACAGTAGCATTGTTAGTAGTATTTTCACTGCCATGGCCTGCAACATCAGTCTCTCCTTCGGTCGACAATTTTCTCCATTGCATTGCTAACAAATCCGCTCCATTGCTAGAATCAGTGTACACTCCTACAAATCCCTCTTTTAACCTTGTTCTTCGATCGCTTATCCGAAACCGCAGATTCTTAACCCCTGAAACACTAAAACCGGCTGCAATTGTGGCACCTACTTCTGTCCGCCATGTCCAAGCGACCGTTGTTTGTGCAAGGGACAATGGTCTGCAAATCAGGATCCGAAGTGGCGGCCATGATTATGAGGGCCTTTCGTATAGATCGAATGTCACGTTTGTCATTCTAGACATGTTCAATCTTCGAACAATTAAAGTCTTTGTTGATAAGGAGGTTGCCTATGTTCAGGCTGGTGCCACACTCGGTGAACTTTACTATAAAATTGCTAACGCAAGTAATGTTCATGCCTTCCCTTCTGGAATCTGCACCGGTCTGGGCACTGGTGGACATTTCAGTGGCGGTGGATACGGAACGTTGATGAGGAAATACGGCCTCTCTGTAGACAACATCCTTGATGCTCAAGTTGTTGATGTTAATGGCAAGATCCTCAACCGTGCAACGATGGGAGAGGATCTTTTTTGGGCAATTAGAGGAGGTGGTGGAGCAAGCTTTGCTGTTATTGTTGCATGGAAGATCAAGCTGGTTCGGGTTCCGGCTAAAGTGACCGTGTTCAACTTGCCATTCACTCTAGAACAAGGTGCCACAGATGTCGCTTTCAAGTGGCAACAAGTTGCACCTAAACTGAACGAAGATCTGTTTATAAGACTACAACCCTCTGTTGCAAACGGGACTATATTAGTTAATGTCATCGGTTTCTTCCTAGGAGGATCCGAGAGACTCGTTCCAATGTTGACCCAAAGCTTCCCTGAGTTGAACCTTTCGAAATCCGATTGCAAAGAAATGAGTTGGATTGAATCGATACTTTACTGGGCCAATTTCCCCCCTGGAACACCTGTCGAAGCGTTACTCAACCGGACACAAGAGGCAAAAGATTATTCGAAGAACAAATCCGATTATGTCAAGTCTGTGATTTCCAAAGAGGGTATCAAGACGATATGGAAGTTGTTAATCGAGTTGGCGAATACTGCATCCGCAAATGTGATAGTGCAATGGAATCCTTACGGAGCAAAGATGAGTGAAATCCCAGCTTCCAGCACTCCTTTTCCTCATAGATCCGGCACCCTGTTCTTGGTTCAGTATATCGTTTCTTGGTCCGAAGGAGGACTCAATGTGACCAACCGTAACATCGATAGAGTGAGATACATGTACGATCGGATGGCTCCTTTTGTGTCGAAATCTCCGAGGGAAGCATTCCTGAACTACAGAGATAATGACATTGGTAGCACCGCAAGCGACGAGACCAATTTCAAAAAAGCTCAATTGTATGGGAGCAAGTACTTTAGGGACAATTTCCCAAGGTTGACGAAGGTGAAAGCTATGGTGGATCCCCAAAACTTTTTCAAGAACGAACAAAGTATTCCCCCAATGTTGAAGTGATGGTCGTTGGTTAATTGAATTTCTATAATAAAGTAATGGGTAGTAGGTAGTCGTTGTCTAGCAATGGTACATCTTGTAGATGTACATGTTTATTATTGCACATCATTTTTATATAAAATCTCATTATTTGTTTTGGTTCGGAAAAATAATATTCTTTTGTCTCATCAATTAAGGTCTAGTAAAATTTTATAAATTTTTAATAGACCTGTAATTGATTTTTTGAAATTCTCATTAAACCATTTAATTTTTGGGTAAATTACACGGATAGCTACAATACTATGGGGTTGTTATCAAAATTGTCATAACGCTTTAAAAAGAGTCAAACACATCGATAAATTATTAATTTGGTATTAAAATAGTTACCAACCGTTAAAATTAAAATGAAATAATTGCACATTTACTCCCTACTATTCATACATTTTTTAATTTAGTCCTAATTTTATTATAATAAAATAAAATAATTATTTAATTAGGTGATGACACGTGTTACCACCAGATTAAAGGAAAAAAAAATACCACAACATGTTTTCAATGGGTGTTGAAATGATGACCTTGGGTATGAATAGGCAATGCTCAAACTAATGAAACAATGTAATTTTTACAATACAAGTTCCCATAACAAAAATATATTGAATGTAGTTTTCTATATGTATTATATTATTTCCACATATAATCTTATATATATTTTTAATTTAATTAAAATATTAATTAAATTATTTTTTATATAATAAATTAAAATATTTAAATAATAATAAAAAATTATTTAACAACCCTAAACCTATACCCTAAACATGTAATAGTAAACCCTAAAGTCATTTAAAATTTTAAATTATATTTAAAATATTAAACCCTAAATCCAAATCCTAAATTCTAAACCTTAATCCCTAAAACCCTAAATACTAAACCATAAATCTAAAACCATAAACCTTAAATCCTAAACCTTAAATATAAAAACATTAAACCTTAAATCTAAAATATTTAGGGTTTAAAGTTTATGGTTTTAGATCTATAGTTTAGGATTTGGGTTTAAGATTTGGATTTAAGGCTTAGTATTTAGGGTTTTAAGGATTAGGTGTTAAAGGTTCAAAGTTCATTCAAAATTATAGAGTTGTTATGGTGGTTGAAGTTTGTTAGAACTACTTTTATAATCTGGTTAAGATAGGTTCAAGATTGTATGTATTATCTTGTTTAGCTCTACCAAGTCCTATAAATATGAACACTTGTATCCTTATCAAAATACGCTTATATGAATAAAGAATTTCCTTCATTTCTACTTCATTTCTTTCTCTTTCACTTCACATTCTATCATGGTATCAGAGGTTGTTATGGCAGAAAACTCTTCTGCTAAACCTTTCACCAACAAATCCATTTCGATTCGACTTGATGATACAAACTTTTTTTTATGGAAGCAACAAGTGATGTTTACCATTGAAAGCCTATCGCATACTGCTCACATTGACGGTTCTTTGGTGATTCCTTCGCAATATGTTACAGGAGATGATGGTTCAAGGAGTGTCAATCCTGATTTTGTTCGTCACAAACAACAAGATAGTGCGCTTTGTTCTTGGTTGCTTTCTTTCATTGGTCCATCCGTTCTTCCTTCTCTTGTTAATTGCAAGACTGCACTAAATATTTGGAATAAGGTGAATCATAATTTCTCCATTACTTCCACTACACGAATTATGCACTTTCATTGTTCTTTAAAGAACATTCGTAAAAGAGATCAGTCCATGCGTGAGTATCTTGCTCAGATACAAAGCGTGTGTGACAGTCTCGCTGCTTGCGAAAATCCCTTAACTGAAACCATGCACATTTCTACGATCTTTTCTGGCCTTCCACCCAAGTACGAGCCAGTCGTTGCTGTTATCACTTCCAGTCAGTTACCATATAAACTTGATGGGGTTACCAGTGTGCTTCTTGAAACAGAAGCAAGACAATTGGAATTCTTGAATTCGGATAATATGGTTAATGGACCTTTGGAAGAAATGGGTTTTGGACAACAAAGCCCATATTATAACGTCAATATGGCACAATGTTCTAGCATGTCTCAAAAGGGTTCTTCTAATCCGAATCCAGGATTTCGTCCACCGGTTTATCGTGGTGCTTTCAGGGGACGTGGTGGTCGTTTCAGCGGTCGCTCACGCCCGCAATGTCAAATCTGTGGCAAGAAAGGTCATCTTGCCAATCGGTGTTATTTCCGGTTTGATCAAGCCTTTGATGGTTTTGGGAATTTTTTCTTTGCGAACCAATGTTCGGTTTCTGAGGAGCTTTCCTCTGATCAAGGACTTTCCAGCGGTCAAGAACCAGATTTTGCTTCTATTGCTGCGGTGGCCGAAGAATTCAGCTATGGTGATGCCGCTTGGTACCCAGACTCGGGTGTGGTGTGTTCTGTGTAGTGCTATAAATGATGTATGTGAACACACATATATGTGCAAGTATACACAGTCATACAAGTAATAATATGGTGAGTGAGTATCGCTCCCACGAGGATCTATGTAAAGTGCACAGTCAATTTGTCAAGGCAAAAAGGTGTCACTAACGAAAAAGGAAAAACAAGGGAAAAGATATAAACAAGATAAATGGATATGTATGGTGAAAGTGTAAGATGGAAATGCTATGGCAATTCTAGAATGCAAGCAACTAAAATATGCCAAGGCAAAATAGAATGGACGATGATGGCAAGGTGAATGTATGGAGGTGGTGTGAAGTGTAAAGCAAAGTGATTGCAAGATAACAAGTAAAATAAAGAAAGCAGGTTGTAAATGTGGAGGTAAAAGCAGGATGCAAGAACATGTTTAAACTATATGTTGTACTATCCCTCTATTGACGAACTCTCTCTCGGGAATGACTGGGTGGAAATCTCCTATAGATTTCCTACCCCTCACTTCTACTAACATAAGGCTACCATGGTGTATACTCACTCGACAGAGGTTTCTTAAGTGTTCCCGCTCTTCCGAGTCATAGGAACCTGACAAACTAAAATGCCATGGTATTTTCGCCTGTCACGCGAATGACACTCTAGCCTATCGGTTAAAGCACACTCCTTTTAGTCGTTGAAACCCTCCCCTACGCCTCGGCCGAGTGCTCTAGGTTTGGATTAGGCTCTATTTTCATACTAGAACACATTACTCACGTAGATCCTCCCTTAGCCTCTTCCGAGTAATCTAAGGATCTATAGCTACGCCTCTTCCGAGTGCTCTAGCATGCACCTAAACAAAGGACATTGGCCGTGCCTCGTACAATGCTTAGATGATTATCAACAATGAGCAAAGCAAATACACAAACACATGGAAGACATTATATTAATAAAGGTAAAAGATAATCATCCACAAAAGCAACCACCTAAACAAAGCTAACACATGGTGGTGCTAAATGTCAAAGTTAAATCATCCACATAGAACCTTAAACATTTAACAAGTCATCCTCTTAAAAAGATAAAGAAAATAAAGCAAACGAAAGGAGGACTAGAAGACACCCTTCGATTGATCGGGCTGTCGGATCTTCACCACCACGATGCGCCTTGGTGTGCTAGCCCCTTCTGGGTGCTTAGCGCACCACTCCCTTCGAGCTCTATCAATGGAGGATTCCTTGGCCGAAGTTTGGAGGAGAAAGGTAGGAGCTTTCCTCCGCCACAAACCGCTCCAAAGATGCCTCTTTTACTGTGTTTTGCTCCTCAAAAGGCCTATCCTTCTCCTCTTTTCTTAGGTCACCACCCTTTATAAAGAAGGGATGAAAAACCCTAAAAGATAGGTAAAAATCCTTTTCTGCCCTCTTTTTGTCTTGACATTTCTGCAGGATTGGCAGAGGTGACAGTGGTCCCCTACTGAGGTGGCTCGCATACAAGCCATATTTGTTGTAGTCCCCTACCAAGGTGGCTGTGTCCAGGCTATAGTGGTCCCGATCGGTAGCACCAGCTGACACTCTTATCAAAATATCTCTTTGTCATCTAGCTCAGCCCAGTAGTTCTCTAGCTTTGCCATGACATTTTCCCATCGCTATCCTTCTGCGAATGCCATGAAAAATTGCCTCAACTTCCTTTTTGCTTCATCTGCACAACACAACTAAAAAGAACTACCTTTCCCATTAAATAGCACCTATTACCACATAAAAATGTCAATGCATAACTAAAAGACTATGTGCAATGTTATGAACCTAAATGCAACTAAATGAACCTATATGAGCCTAAGGACACTCAATAACTTAAGTAAAAAGGCCTAAAATATAGCCTTTTTGCGGAGTTATCAGGGTGCTACCTCACATTTGACTCCTGATGCAGGTAATATCGTTAATTCTATACCTTATTCTGAAAATGGTAAAGTTTCAGTTGCAAATGGTGTCACTGTTCCTATATCTCGGATAGGCTCTTCCTTTTTGCACACAAATTCTCGATCACTTGTTATTAATAATTTATTGCATGTTCCTTCTATTAAAAAAATCTTCTTTCTGTTTCTAAATTTACTCGAGATAATGGAGTTTCTGTTGAGTTTTTTCCTAATTTTTGCTTGGTGAAGGATTTGACAATTCGTCAAACGATTCTGGAAGGTGTTCAAAGTAATGGTCTCTACAGTTTTGCTAGTGGTTTGAATGTCGTTTCTGCTTCTGTTGCTACTTGTAATTCTTCCGGTGTTTCTGCTATTGCTTGCAATTCTTCTAGTGTTTCTGTTGTTGCTTGTAATTCTCCTAGTATTTATGTTGTCCCTTGTAATACTTCTAATGTGTCTACATCGTCTGCTACATGTAAACATGTTAGTAATTCTTTAGGTAATTGTTCTGGTTCTATAGATTTAGCTGAATGTCTTTCAGTTTTAGATAATACTCATGTTTGGCATAGAAGGCTTGGGCATCCTTCTAATGACATTCTTACCGAGTTATCTTCTCATTGTAAAATTTCTGGTATTAATAAAAATCTTTTCTGTTCAACTTGTAAACTTGGAAAGAGTCATAACTTACCTTTTCAACAATCTATATCTATTTACGATGAACCTTTGCATCTTATTCAGATGGATGTTTGGGGGCCTGCTCCTCTTTTGTCAAATAATTGTTGTTACTATGTTAGTTTTATTGATGCATGCACTCGGTTCACTTGGATTTATTTTGTTCCTAGAAAATCCGATGTCTCTAAAATTGTTATGATTTTTCATAAGATGATTGAAAGACTTTTGAATGCTAAGGTTAGGATCATTCAATCTGATTGTGGCACAGAGTTTAATTCTTTACAAAATTATTTTAAAAATCAAGGAATTCAATTTAGGAAGACTTGCCCTTATACGTCAGAACAAAATGGTTTAATTGAGCGTAAACATCGACATATTGTAGAACTTGGTTTGACATTGCTTGCTCAAAGTGGAGTTCCTTTCAAATTTTGGTCTGATGCTTTTTATAAAGTTGTTTACTTGATTAACAGGCTGCCTACCAAGTTACTTCAAGGTATGTCACCTTTTGAAAAGCTCTTTAACAAAGCACCTAATTATAATTTCTTGAAAACCTTTGGTTGTCAATGTTTTCCTTTTACAAGACCCTATAATCAGCATAAGTTGGATTTTCGGTCTAAACCTTGTATTTTTCTAGGTTATTCTGACACTCAACATGGGTATAAGTGTCTTAGTTCTGATGGAAAAGTCTATGTTACAAGACATGTGCAATTCAATAAGAATTGTTTTCCTTTTTTAGAAAAAAAATTGTTTGCAGCTTCTTGCTCGGATAATATTAATTATCATCAACAATTTAAGTATACAGGTCCTACTAAAGCTTTTTCTTCCTCAAATATTGGTTCTATGTCTCTAACCTCTTCATCCAGTGGAATGTCTATTGTAGAAAATAGTTACTGTGGTGATAGTTCTGCAGGCAATGCACAGCCTACTTGTTCACCTTTTGTTAGTCCTGCTAGAACTGCTCCTGAAGAAATTTCTCAGCATGTTGTTCCTAGAGAAATTTTTCAGTCTACTGTTGCTCCATCTATTCCATTGTTAGTTGATGGTTCTTCTAATGGTGGTCAAAATACTGCTCATCAACCTACTTTTACTTCTGTTCAAGTGCCTGCTGCTGGTTCTATAATTGGTGGTCAACTTGCTGACATGTCTCATTGCAAAGCCGAGTCTAGTTCTTCTCAGTCTCATTCAACTTCTCATTCCAGCTTACCAAAAACCAGAATTGGTCATTCAATGGTCACTAGGTCTAAAGCTGGCATATTCAAGCCGAAAACTTTCTATGTTGATGCTGATGATTCTCTCGATATTGTCGCTAATTCTGCAAGTTCAGAGGATGATTTAACCTCCAATATTCATCGGGCTATGTTGTCTGATAAATGGAGAGATGTTGTTCATAGTGAGATTAATGCTTTGGTTAGGAAAGGTACATGGGAGTTAACTGTTCCGCCTAAAGATCGTGTACCTATAGGGTGTAAATGGCTTTTTAAAATCAAAAAGAATTTTGATGGGAGTGTTGCAAGATATAAAGCTAGGTTGGTTGCAAAGGGGTATTCGCAACAAGCTGGTTTTGATTACTCTGAGACCTTTAGTCCAGTTGTTAAGTCAGTAACAGTTAGAGTCATTATCAGTATTGCTCTTAGCAAGGGTTGGACTTTGAGACAAATTGATGCTGATAATGCTTTTCTGAATGGCGATCTTTATGAGGATGTTTATATGATACAACCCTTGGTTTTGAACAAGCTATGTCTTCTGATGAACAAATGGTCTGCAAATTAAAAAAGTCCCTCTATGGTCTTAATCAAGCACCTCGGGCGTGGTTTGATAAGTTCAGAATTTATTTGGTTGAGTCTCTTGGCTTTACAGCTTCGTTAGCAGACACATCTCTTTATTTTAGAGATAGACAAGGTGCTAATATTTATATAATGGTCTACGTTGATGACATAGTTGCCACTGGTGATAATGATGAACAAGTGGATATGGTGATAAAGGAGATTAATCAAGTTTTCTCTTTGAAAGATCTTGGACAGTTAAATTTTTTCTTGGGATGAATATTTACGAATTAGTAGTGGTATTATTTTAAATCAGAAGAAGCATATTCTTGATGTATTGGAGAAGACAAAAATGGTTGATGCTACCCCATGTTCTTCACCCATGGTAACTACACCTCAACTAACACTCACAGATGGGGTACCGTTTGCAGATTCAACTTTGTACAGACAAGCAGTAGGTCTTCTGCAGCATATATGTTATACAAGGCCATACAGTATTCTGTCAACAAAGTAAGCCAATACATGTAAGCTCCTCTTGAAAAACATTGGAAAGCTATAAAGAGGATTGTTCGGTATCTTAAAGGAACTATAGAACATGGTTTGTATTTTAGTAGTCAAACAACACCAACAACCTTGGTTGGGTATGCAGATTCTGACTGGGGAACTAATGCTGATGATAAGCGTTCCACATGAGGCTATTGTTTCTTTTTAGGTGGTAATTTGGTTTCATGGAGTTCTAAGAAAAAAAGCGTAGTTTCCAGGTCATCGACTGAAGCAGAGTTTAGAAGTTTAGCAGATGCAATGTGTGAAGGCATATGGATAAGATCGTTACTTTCAGAACTGAAAATTGAACTTGTATCAACACCAATACTTTGGTATGACAATACTAGTGCCATTGCACATTCCTCCAATCCTGTACATCATGCTAAACTGAAACATGTGGAGCTTGATCTTAGTTTTGTTCGAGAAAAAGTTATTGGTGGAGCATTCCGAGTCAACTATATTCCTGCTGCAGAACAGATAGCAGATGTTCTTACCAAGCCATTGTCTTATGCTTTCTTTCTTCCTCTCATATAACAACTTAAGGTGTATTCTCCTGAAGACATTCGATTACAGAATGACTAAAGAAAAAGGAAGGAAAAGAAGGGTAAAAAGAATGTCAGAGGTTCTGTCGATCAAATCAAAAGGGAAAAGAAGAGAAGAGTAGAAAGAATGTTAAAGGTTCAAAGTTCATTCAAAATTATAAAGTTGTTATTGGTGGTTGAAGTTTGTTAGAACTACTTTTATAATCTGGTTAAGATAGGTTCAAGATTGTATGAGCTGTATTATCTTGTTTAGCTCTACCAAGTCCTATAAATATGAACACTTTTATCCTTATCAAAATACGCTTATGTGAATAAAGAATTTCCTTCATTTCTACTTCATTTCTTTCTCTTTCACTTCACATCCTATCATTAGGGTTTAGGATTTAGGGTTTAATATTTTTAAATATAATTTAAATTTTTAAATGACTTTAGGGTTTACTATTATATGTTTAGGGTATGGATTTAGGGTTCGTTAATAATTTTTTTTATTATTTAAATATTTTAATTTATTATATAAAAATAATTTAATTAATATTTAAATTAAATTAAAAAATAAATATAAAATTATATGTAAAACTAATATAATACATATAGAAAACTGCATTCAATATATATATATATATGTTATGAGAATTTGTATCATAAAATTCACCTTGGTTCATTGGTTTGAGTGTTGCTCATTCATGCCCAAGGTCATATGTTTAACATCCATGGAAATGTGTGGTGACATGTGTTATCACTTAATTAAATAATTATTTTATTTTATTATAATAAAATTAGGAATAAATTAAAAAATGTATGAATAGTAGGGAGTAAATGTGTAATTATTTCATTTTAATTTTAACGGCCACATCATCAATCCGTTTGGTTTTTAACGGTTGGTGGCTATTTTAATACCAAATTAATAGTTTACTGGTTTATTTGACTCTTTTTAAAGTATTGTGACCATTTCGATACCAACCCCATAATATTGTGACTATCCGTGTAATTTACCCTTAAATTTTCGAAAACTATTAAATAGCCAACAAACTATTCTACCAAATCAGTAAATCTCTGATTTGAGCTTTCATTTTCTCATATTTCTTTGTACAATCTGATTAGGTGTAAATTGATTAAAGGATAAAGGTTTAAAATTTTAGAATAATTAAATATTTTTTGAAACTATTTTAATTTATAAACTCAAAATTTTAATCATAAATTTAAATTTTGTTCATAATTATGTAAAATTTTCACCCCATATATCACATAATTATCCAAATAATAATTACATTTATTTATAATACAACATTCAAGATGGAGGATAAAAATATTAATCTTGGATTTAAAGAAATTTTTTATCAAATGACTTTGAGAGAGCGTCCACAAATTGAGTTTTGTAAAAATAAAATAAATAAATAATAATATATCAATCGTATCACAAATAAATAAATCCATGACACATGGTTTCTATTAGGTATCGAAAAAATCGATTAATTTTGTAGCGATGTGAAAAACGTATTTCGTTAGAAAATTCTTTTTTGGTGTTGGAAAACATTTTGATATCGTTTTAAAATTGAATGTCGTCCACGTGGGGGTTTTCAATATAAAAATGATTTTTTGAAAAATAGGAGTCGCCATCGGCCGTTTAAGTAGACCAGATACCATAAAACCATAGATTTGAAAAATTGATGTTCGAGAGTCGATTACGGATGGGAAAGGATTAACACCCAACATCGCTCAAAAATTGATACTTTAATAATTATCGCTTTATTAATATTAAATTTTCCAAGTTAAAGTGATATCGATTTAATTTTTAATTAGATATTCGTATTTATTTTAAAACACCTAAAACCGAAGGTAAGCGTTCGAATCATCACCACCATATTACTGTTGACCTCGTTTACGATCGAATTTAGGAGCCCGATTACAAATATTAAAATAGTCCGATATGTAAGTCTCTAATTAGCATACCAAATTATAGTGCATAGCAAACGGATACAAATGTGTACAAAAACATTAAATACAAAAAGACGTAAAAACTTTGAAAATAAAATTATTCCAACTACGTCTAAAAACCAAATGATAGTTACGGACGTAAAATCAGTTATTCAGATGGGTTTAAGGTTGAGTACTGTTAGGTCGGATAAAATCGCATACAAGTCATTTCAGATTCATTTGATATTTTCACTCGATTCGGGTCAGGTGCAGGTCCATTTCAGGTCAAGTCCATTTTAGGTCGAGTCTATTTCAGGTCGGGCGCAATCGGTTCGGGTTCAAATCAGATAATTGATAGGTTTATTTTAGGTCGGGTAGATTTCAGGTCGGGTTCATTTTAATTCGGTTACATTTCAGGGTGGGTTCATTTCAAGTTGGTTTTATTTCAGGTTAGAGAAAAAGTGTTCTTAAAGGAAGCATATTGAGTATGAGGTTGGAGAAAATGTGTTCTTAAAGGTGTCACCGTAGAAAGGGATCATCCGCTTTGGAAGAAAAGGCAAGTTGAGCCAAGGTTTATAGGACCATATGAGGTGCTTGAGAGAGTTGGGCCAGTGACTTATCGGTTAGCTTTGCCTCCAGACTTGGAACGCATCCACAATGTGTTCCATGTATCGATGTTGAGGCGTTACCGTTCAGACACTTCGCATGTGTTGTCTTCTGAGGATGTTGAGGTTAATACAGACCTAACCTATAAAGAGGAGCCGATAAGAGTGCTTGCCAGGGGAGTAAAGGAGCTTCGGAACAAGTGTATCCCTTTGGTTAAGATGCTTTAGGGAAACCACGGAGTCGAGGAGGCTACGTGGGAGGTCGAAGCAAACATGAGGTTTCTCTATGCGCACTTGTTTCCCCAGGAAAATTTCAAGGACGAAATTTTCTTTTAGGAAGGGAAAGTTGTCACGACCCGAGTTTTGGAACTCGAAGTCGGGTTAACCCGATGTTCGGGCCTCGTGTTTGGGTTTAGGGTGTCTTGTTGGGTTTGAAAGTTTGTTGTTGGGTTTGGGCTTGAAAGATGGCTTGGGGGTAGTTTAGTAATTGACTAAATAAGGAGTTAAGAAGGGTAAAGGGGTTGATTTCTCTGCATGGTGCAAAGAATGATATCACCACCCCTTTATTGTCTTTCTTCTTCTTCCTCAAAGCCATTTTCTCTCCCAAATCCATCACCAAAGGTAAAGTTTTTAAGTGTTGGCTGTTGAAATCTCGTTTGGAGGCTAGAGGGAAGGTTATTCATCTCAAAAGGATCTATCTTTCAAGGTAAGTGTTGTTTAAAATGATGGAGGTAAGGTTTTAGTGGGGGGTTTAAGGTAAGAACGAAAATAGTTTTGGGGAAGGTTTTAGGTTGATTGTAAGGTTGTTTTAGCTTCCTTAAATCATCTAGATAGTGTGGTAATCGTTTTGTCATCTTCCTTGTAGTGGGAGAGCAAGGGTCGCCATCAAGGTGCGTGGGAAAGGAGAAGGTTTGAGGGTTGGTTGTGAAGCTTCTTCAGCTCGTTTTGAAGGTTGGTATACATCCAAATCCTTTGCATTTTCATGTGCATCATCATTTTAGCATGCTTGATTGATTGTGTGATGGTTTGGCAAGGATAGAGCCTTTGTATGCTTTAATGGTGTCTTAATTTATAGTTGATGAAAATGAGTAAAATTGATTAGAAACTCGCTTAAACAACTTCAATAATGAGTAGGAACAATTTTAGATCGAATGAATCAAGTTTGGCTAGAGTTCTAAGTGTTTGAATATGCAAAAATTGCATTTTTCGTGCATGGGTATAGAAAAGCGGGCAGGGAGTTTCGATACCAAGTCGTTTAGTGACATTCCCAATTTGATAGCAATATCGAATCGGGTAGCCCTCTTTTGGTTGACTTTGAAATTGGTTAAAGGGTTCGATACTCGTATCGGTTCTGGTCGTTTCGATACCCCCTTGGTGAGGGTATCGATACCAGGCGTTTTGATACTCCAAGTAGTGGTATCGATACACCGGGGCTTTTCGCCCGAAACTTCAAGGGATGAGTTAGAAGGTTCTATAATTAATGTTATGAGCTTAGATAGGCATTTATGACATAAAATAAATAATGTAACTCAAAATTGGTAATAAAAGTCTTAATATGAGAAATTATACTTGCATGTTCGGTTTTAGCTTGGTTGAGTATTGTTTGGTGTATGATCCTAGGTGGATCGTCTTGCGTGGTTTGTTTCATTGTTTGGTGGGATCCGGATACCCAGTGAGTGATAGTGTTGCAACACAACGAAGTCCATCCGATGTGAGATTCTGGGTGATGAACTTGCTCGATGTGAGATTCTAAGTGAAGACTCGATGCGAGATTCCGAGTATATTAGCTCGATGTGAGATTCCGAGCAGCTCGATGTGAGATTTTAGTCTGGGTGAGTTCCCTAGTGTCAGGTTGGTAGTGGGCCTCACTTCTGATTTGTTTACTTATTGCTTTGGTTGCATTTGGTTTGTCATGTCATCATATTATCTTATCTCGCATGTTATTGTTATGGTTCACTTGAAAGCACGACCGATAGGTTGTGTACCCACTGAGCTTTCGTAGCTCAACGTTTTGGAATTTGTTTCCATACGTAGGTAAGTAAGTGGACGTTCGGGCGGACGTGGCGGAGCACCATCATTTCAGGACTTCAACATTGACCGGTTGGTAGAGTACAATTACTAGATTATTGGGCTATGTATTCGTAGGACTATTGTTGTAATTATAACTCTATTTTGTTTAGTTGTTAAGGTCAAATATTTTATCAAACTTGTATTTGGAGCTCCGATGACTTTTTGGGTTTTGAAACTACTTCGGATTTTAAACATCGTTTTAATTTATGTCTTGTTTAAGGGTTTGACTTGCGTTTGATTTTGAAATTTTATGGACATGGGTTGGGCTTGTGTCCCAAATGTGGCACTCGGGTTCGGGGTGTTACATTTAGTGGTATAAGAGCCTAAAATTAGTCAGTTCTAGGATGTCCCTGAGGATGAGAGTCGGGAGTTGTGACAAGTGTCTAGCGAATACATGACCATGAGTTTTAGTAGTACTTGAAAAGCTGATTTTCTGATGGTGTAATCCTTGTTGTTTGACTGTGCATAAGTTAATCATGCCTAAGAGGGCCAGAGTTGTTGAGGATAGTTTGGGATCCCGTGAGGGAAGCTTTGAGGAGGACCACACGTACGAGGTGGATGAGTCGGAAGAAGGGGTTAGGCAAGGGGCGAATTATTTCACCCATCTGCACCGTGCTTTGGATCGGATAGTGAGGGTTATCCCAAGGCGTGTACCTACCCCACGTGAGGCTTTGAGGAGGACCACACGTACGAGGTGGATGAGTCGGAAGAAGGGGTTAGGCAAGGGGCGAATTATTTCACCCATCTGCACCGTGCTTTGGATCGGATAGTGAGGGCTATCCCAAGGCGTGTACCTACCCCACGTGAGGCACCTATCGTGAGGGTTCGTAGGCACGGTGCTACAGATTTCTTGGGTTCTGACCAAGACAATCCTGTGAAGGCAGATTAGTGGCTTCGTGATACTCGGTGGATCATGAGGCAGATGAGGTTGTGGTCCGAGGACAAGTTGTCATGTGTTCTTTCTCTGCTCAAGGAGAACGCGAGAGAATGGTGGGAAACATTTGAGATGGAGTGGTATCCCGATCAACCGACATGGGATGACTTCTTGGATGAGTTTGAGAAAAAGTATGTGGGCGAGACCCACATCGATCGGTTGAGAGATCAGTTCACCCACCTTGTGCAAGGTAATCGTACAGTCTTTAAGTACGAGCATAAGTTCCTACAGCTGAGTAGGTATGCACCCGAGTTGATAGCTACCGAGAAGATGAGGTGTAAGAGGTTTCTAAGAGGTTTGAGGAATGAGATCCAGTCCTATCTGACAGCTAACACACCACAGGTGTTTTTTGAGTAGACAGCTAGAGCTAAGGCTTTAGAACAGGTGCAAGGTTTTACATATGGTTCTGCGGGAGGATATGGTAATATCAGTGGGAGGAATCAGTATTTTAACAGCTCCCAGTCTTAGTCTAGGAGGGACAAAAGTCGTTGGAATCAGGGTAGGGAAGGCTCGAATCAGAGTTCAAGGTCTGATCGCAGGTCAGAGTCTGCTGGCCGTAGGAGGCCTTTATCATCGTCCATGATGAGTCCCGAGAGTTCTCAGGGGAGTGCAGGTATGCCAGTTTATAATTAGTGTGGGCGCAGACACCGTGGTGAGTGTTGGGGACCGAACCGAGCTTGTTTTGAGTGTGGATCTCTAAACCATCTTGTGAAGGACTGTCCTACTGTTGCTACTACCGTATCGATTTAGAGTCTGAGGACCTCCTATCTGGCTCAGAAGGGTCGAGGGTTCTCTAGGGGAGATGCGAGTCAGACTACTGGCCATCAGAGTAGGGGGCACATTTCAGTCTACCGCTAGAGCATCAGCGAGACAGTATACAGTCAAAGCTTAGGAGGAGTGTCAATCCACCGATGTTATCTTAGGTACTTTCTCTTTGTTCTCTGTACCTATAGTTGCATTAGTGGACTTGGGGTCTACGCATTCCTAAATCCATAGTGGGATATCGGAATAATGGAGTTTACCGACTAAGGATCTAGAGATAGGGATTAGAGTGACAAGTCCATTGGGTTTAGATGTGATAGTGGATAAGGTGTATTGGAGGTGTCCGATCGAGGTGTAAGACTCAGTCTTTCCAGTGGACCTTATGGTCTTGCCTTTTTAGAAGTTTGACGCAATCCTAGGTATGTATTGGTTGTTTAAGCACGACGCTAGCTTGGGTTGTAGAGCTAAGTGTTTGAAGTTGAGAGTTGCTGATGGTTCCAAGTTAGTAGTGAAAGGAGGAAGGAATCCTAGTATCCATAACGTTGTTTCAGCCTTAACGGTAAAGAAGTTGATACAACAAGGTTGTGAGGCTTTCTTAGCTCATGTGGTTGATACGAGGGTTGAGGTTCCAGCTTTGGAGAGTCTTCGAACAGTTGGTGAGTTTGTTGATGTGTTCCCTGAGGAGTTACCGGGCTTACCACCAGATCGAGAGCTTGAGTTTCGTATAGAGGTGTTGTTAGGTACGGCACCGGTGTCCATCACTCCTTACCGTATGGCACCAACAGAGATGATAGAGTTAAAGAGTCATATACAAGAGTTGCTGGAACAAGATTTTATCCGACCGAGTGTTTCACCTTGGGGTGCTCCAATTTTGTTTGTGAAAAAGAAAAACAGGTCAATGAGGATGTGCATTGACTACCAACAGCTTAATAAGGTAACGATAAAGAATCGCTACCCTCTTCCTAGGATCGACGATCTATTTGACCAGTTAAGAGGTGCCCGTGTGTTCTCAAAGATAGACTTGAGTTCTGGTTACTACCAGTTGAAGGTAGTTGAGGAGGATGTTCAGAAAACCGCTTTTAGGACACGGTACGACCACTACGAGTTCTTGGTAATGCCTTTGGGAATTACCAACACTCCGACAACGTTCATGGATCTCATGAACCATATCTTTCAACCTTATCTGGATCAGTTTATGGTGGTGTTTATAGATGACATCTTGGTCTACTCTTAGACAGAAGAAGAGCATAATGAGCATCTTCGGGTTATGCTTCAGACGTTGAGTGATAGACGTCTTTTTGCTAAGTTCAGCAAGTGTGAGTTTTGGCTTTCAAAGGTTGCATTTTTGGGTCATATCGTGACAGCCGATGGGATCCGGATTGATCCTTAAAAGTTCCAAGCTATAATGGAGTGGAAACCGTCTAGAAATATCTCGGAGGTCCGTAGTTTCCTTGGGCTTGCGAGATATTATCGACGGTTTGTAAAGAGTTTCTCAATCTTGGCGTCATTGTTGACTAAGTTGTTGCAAAAAGGATTTCCTTTTGTTTGGAATGAGAAGAGACAATAATGTTTTAAGCATCGTTGACTCAACCGGAGTCAGGAAAGGACTATGTTGTTTTTAGTGACGCATCGTTGAATGGTTTAGGGTGTGCTCTTATGCAAGATAGGAAGGTGGTTGCCTATGCTTCAAGGCAACTCAAGACGCATGAACGGAACTACCCTACCTATGATCTAGAGCTTGTCGCAGTCATCTTTGCTTTGAAGATATGGAGGCATTATCTCTATGGGGAGAAATACCACATATATACAGATCATAAGAGCCTGAAGTATCTACTTACTCAAAAGGATTTGAACTTGAGACAACATCGTTGGATAGAGATGCTAAAGGACTATGATTGTGTGATCGAGTACCATCGGGGTAAAACCAATATGGTGGCAGATGCTTTGAGTAGGAAGTCCATGGAGAACTTGAGGGCTATGTTTGCTTGTTTGAGGTTGACAGATGATGATGGTCTTTTGGCCGAGATTCGAGTGGAAACTACGTTGGTAAAAGAGATAAAGAGGGCCCAGGTTTTGGATGAGGACTTGGTAGCTCAGATAGAGACAGTTCATAGGGGTGAGAGTACGAACTTTGAGGTACGAGATGGTGCTTACTTGTACTTCAAGGGACGTTTGTGTGTTCTTGCTTTAGAGGATCTGAGGGATCATATCATGAGGTAGGCACACCGTAGCCCTTATATCGTACATCCGAGGAGCAACAACATATACCAAGATCTAAGATCGTTCTATTGGTGGCCTTGTATGAAAAGGGACATCTCATAGTTTGTGACATGGTGCTTAGCTTGTCAGCTAGTGAAGACGGAACATCAGGTACCTTCAGGTTTGCTTCAGCCTATCTAGATTCCATAATAGAAGTGGGACCGGGTCATCATGGACTTTGTCACGGGGTTGCCTTTGACTCAAAGGAAGCATGATGTTATATGGGTTATTATTGACCGGTTGACAAAGTCTGCTCACTTTTTGCATGTGCGCATGGACTTTAATTTGGAAAGGTTGGCTCAGTTGTGCATCAAGGAGATCGTGCGATTGCATGGAGTTTCATCCTTGATTATATCGGATAGGGATCCGCGGTTCACAGCAAGGCTTTAGAAAAAGATCCACATTGCTTTGGATACCAAGTTGCACTTCAGCACAGTTTTTCATCCACAAACTGATGGTCAATCTAAACGGGTCATTCAGATTCTTGAAGACATGCTTCGATGTTGTGTTATGGACTTCGAGGGTAGTTGGGAGGAACAACTACCATTGGTTGAGTTTTTTTACAACAACAGTTATTAGTCAAGTATCAAGATGGCACCATTTGAGGCGTTGTACGGACGCAAGTGTAGGACACCTTTGTGTTGGACTGAGCTCAATGAAAGATGAATTGTGGGTTTTGATCTAGTTAAGCAAACAGAGGAGAAGGTTCAAATCATCAAGAAAAGGTTACAAGCTGCTTTTGATCGTCAAAAGGCTTTTCTGGATAAGAAAAGGAAGCATATTGAGTATGAGGTTGGAGAAAAAGTGTTCTTAAAGGTGTCACCGTAGAAAGAGATCATCCGCTTTGGAAGAAAAGGCAAGTTGAGTCCAAGGTTTATAGGACCGTATGAGGTGGTTGAGAGAGTTGGGCCAGTGGCTTATCGGTTTAACTTTGCCTCTAGACTTGGCACGCATCCACAATATGTTCCATGTATCGATGTTAAGGCGTTACCGTTCAGACCCTTCGCATGTGTTGTCTTCTGAGCATGTTGAGTTTAATACAGACCTAACCTATGAAGAGGAGCTAGTAAGAGTGCTTGACAGGGGAGTAAAGGAGCTTCGGAACAAGTGTATCCCTTTGGTTAAGATGATTTAGAGAAACCACGGAGTTGAGGAGGCTACGTGGGAGGTCGAAGAGAACATGAGGTTTCTCTATCCGCACTTGTTTTCCCAGATAAATTTCGAGGACGAAATTTTCATTTAGAAGGGGAGAGTTGTCACGACCCGAGTTTCGGAACTCGGAGTCGGGTTAACCCGATGTTCGAGCCTCGTGTTTGGGCTTAGGGTGTCTTGTTGGGCTTGGAAGTTTGTTGTTGGGTTTGGGCTTGAAAGATGGCTTGGGGGTAGTTTAGTAATTGGCTAAATAAGGAGTTAAGAAGGGTAAAGGGGTTGATTTCTCTGCATGGTGCAGAGAATGATATCACCACCCCTTTATTGTCTTTCTTCTTCTTCCTCAAAGCCATTTTCTCTCCCAAATCCATCACCAAAGGTAAAGTTTTTAAGTGTTGGCCGTTGAAATCTCGTTTGGAGGCTAGAGGGAAGGTTATTCATCTCAAAAGGATCTATCTTTCAAGGTAAGTGTTGTTTAAAATGATGGAGGTAAGGTTTTAGTGGGGGTTTTGAGGTAAGAACGAGAATAGGTTTTGGGAAGGTTTTAGGATGATTTTAAGGTTGTTTTAGCTTCCTTAAATCATCTAGATAGTTTGGTAATTGTTTGGTCATCTTCCTTGTAGTGGGAGAGCAAGGGGAGCCATCAAGGTGTGTGGGCAAGGAGAAGGTTTGAGGGCTGGTTTCGAAGCTTCTTTAGCTCATTTTGGAGGTTGGTACACATCCAAATCCTTTGCATTTTCATGTGCATCATCATTTTAGCATGCTTGATTGATTGTGTGATGGTTTGGCTAGGATAAAGCCTTTGCATACTTTAATGGTGTCTTAATTTATAGTTGATGAAAATGAGTAAAATTGATTAGAAACTCGCTTAAACAACTTCAATAATGAGTAGGAACAATTTTGGATCGAATGGATCAAGTTTGGCTAGAGTTCTAAGTGTTTGAATATGCAAAACTGCACTTTTCCTGCATGGGTATCGAAACGCGGGCAGGGAGTTTCGATACCGAGTCGTTTAGTGACCTTCCCGATTCAATACCAGTATCGAATCGGGTAGGCCCTTTTTTGGTTGACTTTGAAATTGGTTAAAGTGTTTGATTCTCGTACCGATATCGGTCGTTTCGGTACCCCCTTGGTGAGGGTATCGATACCAGGCGTTTCGATACTCTAATTAGAGGTATCGATACACCGGGGGTTTTCGCCCGAAACTTAAAGGGATGAGTTAGAAGGTTCTATAATTAATTTTATGAGCTTATATAGGTCGTTTATGACATAAAATAAGTAATGTAACTCGAAATTGGTAATAAGAGCCTTAATATGAGAAATTATACTTGCATGTTCGGTTTTGGCTTGGTTAAGTATTGTTTGGTGTAAGATCCTAGGTGGATCGTCTTACGTGGTTTGTGTCATTATTTGGTGGGATCCAGATACCCAGTGAGTGATAGTGTTGAAACACAACGAAGACCATCCGATGTGAGATTCCGGGTGATGACCTTGCTCGATGTGGGATTCCGAGCCCCACTCGATGTGAGATTCCCAGTGAAGACTCGATGTGAGATTCCGAGTATATTAGCTCAATGTGAGATTCCGGGCCGGGTGAAGTCCCTAGTGTCGGGTTGGTAGTGGGCCTCACTTCTGATTTGTTTACTTATTGCATTGGTTGCATTTGGCATGTCATGTTATCATATTATCTTATATCGCATGTTATTGTTATGATTCACTTGAAAGCACAGTCGATAGGTTGTGTACCCACTAAGCTTTCGTAGTTCAGCGTTTTGGAATTTGTTTCCATGCATAGGCAGACGTTCGGGCGGACGTGGCGGAGCACCATCATTTCGGGACTTCAGCATTGACCGGTTGGTAGAGTACAGTTACTAGATTATTGGGCTATGTATTCGTAGGACCATTGTTGTAATTGTAACTCTATTTTATTTAGTTGTTAAGGTCAAATGTTTTATCAAACTTGTATTTAGAGCTCCGATGACGTTTTGGGTTGTGAAACTACTTCAGATTTTAAACATCGTTTTAAATTATGTCTTATTTAAGGGTTTGACTTGCGTTTGATTTTGAAATTTTATGGACACGAGTTGAGCTTGTGGCCCAAATGTGGCACCCGGGTTCGGGGTATTACAAGATAAACATTAATAAAATAAAATATCATCTTATTAAAAAACTAAACTAAATTAGGAAAAATAGTAATCAATTTGAAATAAAAATAAAGTTGTATGGAGTAAATTTCAAAAATTATAAATTAATAATAGTTAAATTCAATGAAAAATTAATTTTAATATACTTTAATACATTATAATTTATACATATACAATATAGTTTAATAAATTTCAAAAATGAAAATATGAAATTTATACTATATATAGAATATATTCTATATATATAATTTATACTATATATGGTATGATAGTATATAAGAAAATATGGAATATATTATATTATATATATAAAAATATATAATATGTATATGTATATAATATATAAATATGTAAGTAAGTATATGTATACATATATAATATATAGTATACATTAATATATGTATATATTAATATAAACTATAGTCTACATAATATATTAGATGTATATATGTATACAATATATATTAATATATATTATCTATATAATATAATTTAATATATATATTTAATATACTTATATATATTATACTTTATATGTATTAATATATTATATGTAATATATAATATATAATATATTTATAATATATATATATAATATACTTTATTATATATATAATATATATACTTAAATGTATATTAATATATGTATTTAATTTGTTTATGAATTAATGTATGTATATGTATTTAATTAATGTATGTATATTATTAATTCTTTAAGCCCAACACTAATACCCTAAGCCTAAATCACTAAAATAGTTCTCTAAGACTAATTCTCTGTAAAGCACCAAAAATGGGTCTAGAAGTTAGTGAACCAGTTTCGTCGGTTTAGCTCAGTTCTAGATTAAATACTTAAAAATTGATTTTTAATCGAAATAAATTATGAAAAAATATCCTAAAATTATTATTTGATATATATTTGACTTTGGTCAACTAAATTTTGAAAATTTACCCTTAAATCCATAAGATTTTGAAATTCGTGACTATTTTGTAAACATTGAAAACTGGAGGACAATTTTATAAACCAAGCCAAAACTTTGAATATTTAAGGGGCTTTGATCCAATTGTAATTCTAATTGATCTAACCTTATATGGGCTTATTTAATTACTCAAAACCCAAATTTTAAAACATACAACCCATATTACCTAATTTAAGTCCTAAAAACCTATTTTTATATCATAAATCTAAACCTATTTTTTATAATTCCGACCTCTCATCTTCTTGGCATTCACTCCATCATATTTTTTAAAGTTAAACATCAGTATTTTCAATAAAAATTCTTTTGGTTAATTATTTATATTTTTCTTCTTCAAAAAGTCATGTTTTTCAATTTTTTTCTTCTCAAAAACCATGGAAGTGGATTGGATCAAATTTAGAAGTTATAAAAAACTCAAAACTCTGAATTATAGAGTTCTTTATTGAAATTCTCAAGTTATTGGATTGGTACAATTGTTTTTAACCTTTATTTCAAGAAAAATCGGTTTTTGTGATCAAACTTGTGATTTTCGTTTAAGGATTTTAACCCGCTATTTTTGGATCCTAAATTCATGATTTAGATGTATTAGGATGTTTATAATATGTCTTTAGTTTATCTAATCCCTTACTTTAGGTTTGAGTGAAGTTTGGTGTGTTTCGGAAAGTTTTTTGTTAAGGTTTTGATAGGTTTTTAAGGGATGTTGTGTAGGGCTCTGACTTAGGGTTTGATGTGTTCGATTAGCAATAAATCCCTAGTTTTTGATGCTTGAATCGGGTAAAGAGGTAGAGGAACAATTTTGAAGGAGATCGAAAAGTCGAATCGCATTTTCGGGTGACTTTTCGAGTAAGTTTCAAAAAATCGATGAGTGGATTATGAGAGTGGATGTAATACCAGAATTTCTTCGGGGTTCGAATAAATAGTGCCTGAGTAAATATATAAAAATAAGAAAATAATATATATAGAATAAATAAATAAGTAAATACAATATATATAAAATATAATAATAAAAAAAGGAAAACCGAATTTAATGAGGGGTTAATAATGGTTATTAGATTGTGGGGAAGTTAATGACAGTTTGAGGCTTTTGTAATTTTTTTTCCAATCATCCATTCGGAGGGGGGACTACTCTGTTAGAACAAAAAAAGAAAAATAACAAGGAAACAGTGCACATACTTGAAGAGAAGGTGACAAGCTTTTCACAAGACATAGATCTCATGAATTAGGGGTTGGTTCTCATTTGCTCACGGGAGCAATGGATCGTCAGAGTCACAGGGCAACAACAACAATTGATTCTGGAAGGCTATAGATCCGAACTCCTTTGAGTACAAAGGGTATTCTAGGTCTAGGGATAATTCGCACAAGCACAAATGGAATTCGGTATCTACAACGAAAAGAGATCAATACAAGGAATTTAATTTCGAAAGTGAACTTGCTGCCATGGAACTGGAAATTCAGGTTAATATTCACTTCAATTATTGTTGTTTTTATTATATATATTATGAAATATTTTTGTTTTTCTTATATTACTAAAGCAAACTCATTGAAAGAAAATATTGAAAGAATCATATTAGGCCACCATAATTTTGTATGTATTTAAATAGTATTCGTATGCTTGCATGAATTTAAAATAATCATATAGTATATTTATTTAGGACAACATCTAATTTACATGCAGTTAATCAAATTAGAGCCTTTTTAGAGTTAGTCACTTTAATCAAATAATTAATTTTAAATAAGGAGATAATTATAGTAACGATGGTATTTTAATCATATACCTTATATATACTAAGCGGTCAGTGTTTTTACGTAACATTATGTTGACCAAGAGAATGTACTTTGGTATCGCATTCGACGTGCCATCGAAACCTAGAAAATGATAAATAATTCAGGGTTAGAATTAAATAAAATTAATTAGGTAAATGATTAGAAACATCAATAGTATTATTAATTTTATTAAGTGTCTAGATGGTAGTGTCCGATCGTTCGGATGTTATCGTAATACACTTGGTAAATTAATAATTTAATAGAGTTTTAAATATTTAATTAATAGAGCCTTATGGGATAAGTTGATCGATCAATAGGGTCTAGAGTGCACTACAAATATTCAAAATTCATACGTGTGAAAATTTCTTGTGTGTTGCATTTTTGCTTTTAGTCTAATGCTATGTGATAGGAGTAGTATTGTCAAATCCGGGTTAATAGGAGTAGTATTGTCATAGGGCACCGAGATGAGATTATTCATGTTGAGAGTAGTATCAACATGCGCATGTTCTGTGAGTAATATTAACATGCGATTTCTCGTTTATCCTAACGATTTGGGGTAGTTTAAATCGGATCACTAGCTTCAATTTAAATTTATGTTTTCATTATGTAATAATGTTATGTGAACTTTAAGCTTTGCAAGGTGAGTAGCATGTTAGCCTTGTTTTGCTCGAAAGCATGAGATAACTTTTAAAAATGATTTACTGGTAACTTATGTTGGCATGTGAGCCATGATTTTTGTTAACACTTGTTGGTTTTATTGTTGGCGTTGATGGCCATGTTTACATTGTTTTAAAGAAGCATGACATGTTTTACCTTGATAAGATTGAGTATTTATGGGCTGCATTGCAAGTAATGTTTTTAAATGTTTTATTACCCTCACTAAGCTTCAAGCTTAATCTCTCTATTTTTCTTGCAATGCAGATAAGTAAGTATTGAAAGAAACCGGAAAGCAAAGGCGTTGTACATGCCTATTTTAGTATTTACCATAGCTCAAGTATGTTTTTTTCTTAAATTATGAACCTAGGTAGTTGAGAGGAATGAAATAGAGAACTTATGAGCTTGGGATTCTATTTTCGACATATTGGTTTGAGTTACTTTTATATGCATGAGATACTTTGAGTTTTAATATATGACAATTTGGAGTATGTTATGCTATGTTCTTTAGTGAATTTAATAATTAAATTAGTATAGATAATTATAGTAAATTAATAAGTGTTGAATAAAATATTTTTGAGGCTCATAATCGAATAGTATCCTGATGAAACTGGATGTTATTCATAGTGTCTTTAAAAAGAATATTTGATACATATTATTAAATTAGAATTAATTAAATAACCTAGACTAATAATTAAAGCCTAATTAATAATTCGAAGTCTCAAATTGACGGTACCCTAATGAAATTGGATGTTGTCATACACGAGTTTTGAATTAGGGAATATTCGAATAACAAAAAAGATGCTAGAAACTTTTTTTAGTTTAGGGACTTTAAAATGGACAAGACAATAATTAACCATGTATAATTCATTCGATATAGACGATATTCTTTTGAAGTATAAACAAGGATACGGTAATGGAATTGGGTGTTTTTATTTTAAATTTGAATCAAAAGAATATTTTCTATATTGAAAGATTATTTCCGTTTTTACTATAAGCTCAATTAATAATTACGGAATAAAATTATATCCGAATTATCATCAATAAAATTGTCAAATATGCCATACAAAATTTGAGGTACTGATATAGGGAACTCGTAAGGGTCTTCTTTTTGTGTAACTAACTCCCGAACCCAAATTTTAAAATCGAATCTATGCTTTGTTTTCATAGTGTCTGGCCTACCAAAGTAGCTGGTGATGACTCTAAATTATTTTTTAAAAGGTAAAATTGATTTTTTTCTCAATTAATTAATTCAGATTTTAAAATCAATATTAATTTTCAGAATTAATTAAAATAAGACTCATTTTAATCTAAAAACCTTAATTTTCAAGATTAATAATTAAAAATATTAAAATATTAATTTTTAAAACTATTAATCAGGATATGTTTACATACAATTTTAAAATAATCGTGACACACATAATTTTAATTTTATGTTAAAATATTAATTGAATTAAACTCAGCAAAATTATTCCTACCCGAGGAAAACAAATGTGGAATGTAAATCCCAGATTACGGATGTCCAAAAAAATCTACGCGTATTTTCCTAATTTCCTCCTTAAATTTGCTTTCCAGAACAGACTAAACATATGGTTCCCTCTATAAATTAGATGGAAATTCAACGTATCAAGGCAATCAGAAAAATGAATTTTCCAAACTCTGCCGTATTCTCATTCATTACAGTAGCATTATTAGTATTATTTTCACTGCCATGGCCTGCAACTTTAGCCTCTCCTTCTTCCGTCAACAATTTTCTCCATTGCATTGCTAACAAATCCGCTCCATTGTTAGAATCAGTTTACACTCCTACAAATCCCTCTTTTAATCTTGTTCTTTGATCGCTTATCCGAAACCGCAGATTCTTAACCCCTGAAACACTAAAACCGGCTGCGATTGTGGCACCTACTTCTGTCCGCCATGTCCAAGCGACCGTTGTTTGTGCAAGGGACAATGGTCTGCAAATCAGGATCCGAAGTGGCGGCCATGATTATGAGGGCCTTTCTTATAGATCGAATGTCACGTTTGTCATTCTAGACATGTTCAATCTTCGAACAATTAAAGTCTTTGTTGATAAGGAGGTTGCCTATGTTCAGGCTGGTGCCACACTCGGTGAACTTTACTATAAAATTGCTAATGCAAGTAATGTTCATGCCTTCCCTTCTGGAGTCTGCACCGGTCTTGGCACTGGTGGACATTTCAGTGGTGGTGGATACGGAACGTTGATTAGGAAATACGGCCTCTCCGTAGACAACATCCTTGATGCTCAAGTTGTTGATGTTAATGGCAAGATCCTCACCCGTGCAACGATGGGTGAGGATCTTTTTTGGGCAATTAGAGGAGGTGGTGGAGCAAGATTTGCTGTTATTGTTGCATGGAAGATCAAGCTGGTTCGAGTTCCGGCTAAGTTGACCGTATTCAACTTGCCATTCACTCTAGAACAAGGTGCCACCGATGTCGCTTTCAAGTGGCAACAAGTTGCACCTAAACTGCACGAAGATCTGTTTATAAGACTACAACCCTCTGTTGCAAACGGTACTATATTAGTTAATGTCGTCGGTTTCTTCCTAGGAGGATCCGAGAGACTTGTTCCAGTGTTAACCCAAAGCTTCCCTGAGTTGAACCTTTCGAAATCCGATTGCAAAGAAATGAGTTGGATCGAATCCATACTTCACTGGGCCAATTTCCCCCCTGGAACACCTGTTGAAGCGTTACTCAACCGGACACAAGGGGCAAAAGATTATTCGAAGAACAAATCCGATTATGTCAAGTCTGTGATTTCCAAAGAGGGTATCAAGACGATATGGAAGTTGTTAATCGAGTTGGCGAATACCACATCCGCAAAAGTGATAGTGCAATGGAATCCTTTCGGAGCAAAGATGAGTGAAATCCCAGCTTCCAGCACTCCTTTTCCTCATAGATCCGGCACCCTGTTCTTGATTCAGTATATCGTTTTTTGGTCCGAAGGAGAACTCAATGTGACCAACCGTAACATCGATAGAGTGAGATACATGCACGATCGGATGGCTCCTTTTGTGTCGAAATCTCCGAGGGAAGCATTCCTGAACTACAGAGATAATGACATTGGTAGCACCGCAAGCAACGAGACCAATTTCAAAGAAGCTCAATTGTATGGGAGCAAGTACTTTAGGGACAATTTCCCAAGGTTGACGAAGGTGAAAGCTATGGTGGATCCCCAAAATTTTTTCAAGAACGAACAAAGTATTCCTCCAATGTTGAAGTGATGGTCGTTGGTTAATTGGATTTCTATAATAAAGTAATGGGTAGTACTTAGTAGCTAGTCGTTGTCTAGCAATGGTACATCTTGTAGATGTACATGTTTATCATTGCACATTATTTTTATATAAAATCTAATTATTTGTTTTGGTTCAAAAAAATATTCTTTTGTCTCATCAATTAAGGGCTGGTAAAATTTAATAAAATTTAAATAGATCTGTAATTGATTTTTTAAAATTTTCATTAAACCATTTAAATTTTAATTTATAAAATTAATTATGAACTTAAATTATGTTTACAATTATAAAAATATTTCGCCCCATTTATCACGTAATTATCCAAATAATAATTACATTAGTTTATACTATAACACTCAAGATGGAGGATAAAAATATTACTCTAGGATTAAAAGAAATTTTTTGAAATTTTTATGAAACCATTTAAATTTTCCAAACTATTAAATAGTCACCAAACTATTGTACCAAATTAGGAAATCTCTGATTTGAGCTTTCATTTTCTCACATTTCTTTGTACAATCTGATTAGGTGTAAATTGATTAAAAGATAAAAGTTTAAAATTTTAAAATAATTAAATATTTTTTTAAAATTATTTTAATTTATAAACTCTAAATTTTAATCATAAATTTAAATTACGTTTACGATTATGTAAAATTTTCGCCCCATATATCATTTAATTATCCAAATAATAATTACATTTATTTATAATACAACACTCAAGATGGAGGATAAAAATATTAATCTTCGATTAAAAGAATTTTTTATCAAACAACTTTGAGAGAGCGTCCACAAATTGAGTTTTGGAAAAAATAAAATAAAAAAATAATAATATATCAATCGTATCACAAATAAAAAAATCCATGACACATAGTATCTATTAGATATAAAAAAAAACTCGATTAATTTTTCTTGCGATGTGAAAAATGAGTTTTGCTAGAAAATTCCTTTTTGGTGTTGGAAAACATTTTGATATCGTTTTAAAATTCAATGTCGTTCACGTCAGGGTTTTCGATATAAAAATGATTTTTTGGAAAATAGGAGTCACCACCGACCGTTTAGGTAGACTGGATACCATAAAACCAGAGATTTGAAAAATTGAAGTGTAAGAGTCGATTACGAATGGGAAAAGATTAACACCCAACACCGCTCAAAACTCGATACTTTAATAATTATCGCTTTATTAATATTAAATTTTTTCAGGTGATATCGAATTAATTTTTAATTAGATAGTCGTATTTATTTTAAAACACATAAATTCGGAGGTAAGCGTTCGAACCATCACCACCGTATTATTACTGACCTCACTTACGACCAAATTTAGAAGCTCGCGTACAAATATTAAAATAATCCGATATGTAAGTCTCTAATTAGCATACCAAATTACAGTGCATAGTAAACGGATACAAATGTATACACAAACATTAAATACAAAAAGACATGTAAAAACTTTGAAAATAAAATTGTTCCAACTACGTCTAAAAACCAAATGATAGTTAGGTACGTAAAAATAGTTACTCATATGGGTTTGATAAAATCAGATATAAGTCATTTTAGATTGATTTGATGTTTTGATTCGATTCGGATCGGGTGCGGGTCCATTTCAGGTCGGGTCCATTTTAGGTCGAGTCTATTTCAGGTTGGGTTCATTTCATGTCAGGTTCATTTCAGGTTGACTCAATCGGTTTAGGTCCAAATTAGATAATTGACAGGTTCATTTCAGGTCGGGTTCATTTCAAGTCAGTTTTATTTTAGGTCGAATTAATTCGAGTTTTAAATTTATATTAATTAAAATTATTAAGTTTGAGTTTGGTACAAATAAGTAACTAAGTAAATAACCGATAGACATTGGGTTGAATGATTGATCACTCATTTTGAATTAATTATTTAATATCTAGCGTCTCTAACCAGCATGAATCTCATTAAAATAAATATTATGTATTATACTAAACAAAAATAAAATCAAATAATTCATATCTTAAAAATTGAGTTAAATTAAAAAATTAAAAATTAATAAGGAATAAACATTGGACTAGAAAGAATAAAGTTTTAAATTAAAAAGGATACACATTAATAAAATAAAATATCATCTTATTAAAAAACTAATCAAAATTAGAAAAAAATAGTAGTCAATTTGAAATAAAAATAAAGTTGTATGAACTAAATTGCAAAAATTATCAATTAATAATAGTTAAATTCGATGAAAAAAATTAATTTTAATATACTTTAATACATTATAATTTATACATATATAATATAGTTTAATAAATTTCAAAAATGAAAATATGAAATTTATACTATATATGAAATATATTCTATATATAGAATTTATATTATATATGGTATGATACCATATATGAAAATATGGAATATATAATACTATATATAAAAATATATAATATGTATGTATGTATGTATGTATATGTATATAATATATAAGTATGTATGTAAGTATATGTATACATATATAATATATAAATATATATATTAATATATGTATACTTAATACTTATATATATATATATGCATATATACTAGATGTATATATTAATATAAGTATATAACATACATTAATATATATTATGTATATAATATAATTTAATATACTTATATATATTATACTTTATGTATTAATATATTATATGTAATATATAATACACTTGAATGTATATTAATATGTGTATTTAATTTGTTTATGAATTAATGTATGTATATTATTAATTCTTTAAGCCCTACATTAATACCCTAAGCCTAAATCACTAAAATAGTTGTCTAACACTAATTCTCTATAACGCACCAAAAATGGGCCTAGAAGTTAGTGAATTAGTTTCGTCGGTTTAGCTTAGTTCTAGATTAAATATTTAAAAATTGATTTTTAATCAAAATAAATTATGAAAAAATATTCTAAAACTCTTATTTGATATATAGTTGACTTTGGTCAACTAAATTTGAAAATTTACCCTTGAATCCATAAGATTTTGAAATTAGTGACTATTTTGTAAAAATTGAAAACTGGAGGACAATTTTATAAACTAAGCCAAAACTTTGAATATTTAAGGGGCCTTGATCCAATTTTAATTATAATTGATCTAAACTTCTATGGTCTTATTTAATTAACTCAAAACCCAAATTTTAAAACATATAACTTATATTACCTAATTTAAGTCCTAAAAACCTATTTTTATATCATAAACCTAAACCTATTTTTTATAATTCCGACCTCTCATCTTCCTGGCAGTCACTCCATCATATTTTTAAAGTTAAACATCAGTATTTTCAATAAAAATTCTTTTGGTTAATTATTTATATTTTTCTTCTTAAAAAAGTCATGTTTTCAATTTTTTTCTTCTCAAAAATCATGGAAGTGGATTGGATCAAATTTAGAGGTTATAAAACATTCAAAACTATGAATTATAGATTTCTTTATTGAAATTACCAAGTTATTTGATTGGCACATTTGTTTTTAACCTTTATTTCAAGAAAAATTGGTTTCTGTGGTCAAACTTGTGATTTTCGTTCAAGGATTTTAACCCACTATTTTTTGGATCCTAAATTCATGATTTTGGATTTATTAGGATGTTTATATCATTTCTTTAATGTATCTAATCCCTTACTTTAGGTTTGAGTGAAGTTTGGTGGGTTTCAGAAAGTTTTCTGTTAAGGTTTTGATAGGTTTTTAAGGGCTATTTTGTAGGGCTCCGACTTGGGGCTTGTTGTGTTCGATTAGGATTAAATCCCTTGTTTTTGATGCTTGAATCAGGTCAAGAGGTATAAGAACAATTTTGAGGGAGATCGAAAAGCCAAATCGCATTTTCGGGTGATTTATTGAGCAAGTTTTGGTAAATCGATGAGTGCATTATGAGATTGGATGTAATACCCGAATTTCGTTCGGGTTTCGAATAAATAGGGCCTGAGTAAATATTTAAAAATAAGAAAACAATATATATAGAATAATTAAATAAATAAAGAAAATTCAAAAAATATATATAAAATATATTAATAAAAATGAAAGAAAACTGAATTGAATGGGGGGATTAATAACGGTTATTAGATTGTAGGGAAGTTAATGATAGTTTGAGGCTTTTCTATTTGTTTTCCAATCATTCATTTGGAGGAGGGACTACTCTGTTAGAACCAACAATAAAAACAAAGAAACATTGCATATACTTGAGGAGAAGGTGAGAAACTTTTCACATGGTAGAGATCTCATGAATTAGGGGTTTGTTCTTGATTGCTCACGGGAGCAAAGGATTGTCATTTTGAGTTACGGGGCAGCAACAACAATTGGTTCTGGAATGCTATAGATCCGAACTCCTTTGAGTACGAAGGGCATTCTGGGTCTAGGGATAATTCGCACCAGCACATATGAAATTTGGTATCTACAGCGAAAATAGACCGATACAAAGAATTTAATTTCGAAAGTGAACTTGCTGCCATGGAACTGGAAATTCAGGTTAATATTCACTTCAATTATTGTTGTTTTTATTATATATTATGAAATCTTTTTCTTATTCTTATATTATTGATTGCTAAAGCAAACTCATTGAAAGAAAATATTGAGACTTTTCATCATGTCCTGTGAGAAACTACTGATCAACAAAAGTATAAGAATCATATTAGGCGACCATAATTTTGTATGTATTTAAATAGTATTCGTATGCTTGCATGAATATAAAAATCACATACTATATTTATTTAGGAAAATACTTAATTTACGTGCAATTAATTAAACTAGAGCCTTTTTAAGGTTAATAACTTGATGTAACATTATGTTGACCAAGAGAGTGTACTTTGGTATCGCATTGGACGTGTCATCAAAGCCTATAAAATGAAAAATAATTCAGGGTTAGAATTAAATAAAATTAATTAGGTAAATGATTAGAAACACTAATAATATTATTAATTTTATTAAGTGTCTATATGGTAGTGTCCGTTCGTTCGAATATTATCATAATACACTTGGTAAATTAATAATTTAATAGAGTTTTAAATATTTAATTAATGGAGCCTTATAGGTTAGAACTTAAAATCGACAAGATAATAACTGGTCATGCATTTAAAAACTTTTTGGGCAGAGTTTATATTTATTTAAATACAAGTTAAGGTTTCCTATTATAAGATTTCTATTGCAAGCTCGTATTTAAAAGAAATGTACTTATCTAAAAATATATTCTCATTCGAACGATATTCATCTGACAACGATGAAAAAAAATAATATTATTATTCAAATGTCAAAATATCACGTGTAATTAATAAGGTACCAATCTTGGGCGTTTGTAAGAGTCGTCCTTACATGTAACCGACTCCCGAACCCAAATGTTTAAAAAAAGAATCACTTGTTTATTTTATGGTGTATGGCCTACCAAAGTGTCCGGTGGCAACTCCAAGTTTATTTTTTTTTAAAAAAATTCAAATAATACACGCTTCTAATAAAATCTTGAATTCCATAATTATTGACTAAAAAGGTAAAAACTCGATTTTTAAAATTAAAATCACGAAGCTATATTTTTCACATATTAGTTTTAAAATGGTCATGACAGCTTGGCGACTCCGCTGGGAAAATTTTTTGTGAGTCAGGCCTAATAATTAATTATACGTGGCATTTTGAAAAATAATGTGATTTTCATCAATAGATTGTCAAATGGATTTTCCGACGAATGAGGGTAGGTGTGATATATTTGTCATTCATGCATAAGCTCTCGACCCGGGCTTTTACCTTTGAGTGAGAGTTAAATATAATCCGACATGATGCCCTCCAACTCCGAGTTTCGGATTTATGTCTACTTTCGGTATACTAACCTTACGCATTGTGTGGTCTTCACCTCCATTGTAAAGGACCTATACTACCAAATCGATGTCTTATCGTCGCAGTAAACGGTAACGACAGTTCGGGAACCCAGAGTTTAGATCTGAAACCGCATGTGTAGAGTAGAAACCTACCCTTAATAGAGCCAGACAAGGACCATAAGATAAGGCGGTATGCCGCCGAAATGCCGCCAAATTAGGATTTCTTTGTTTAACTGCTCTAGTTATTTTTGTGCAACATAATGTGCTCTCCGGTTAATTTTCATGCAATATAAATTGTTCTCTGGTTATTTTTAGCAATTTAAATTGTTTTTTTAAGTTAATTTATTTTTGTTTAGATTATCAATTCACCATACTGATATTTTTTTGTGGTGTGTGTGAGTTCATATAGCATGCATTAGAGGTATCGATTCATGAGCTAGTTTAATAGAAAGTGGTCATAAACTAAAGGGTTTGATAGACAAGTGGAAGACAATATATCGAGATGGACCATATTCGAGAAGACTCATTATGCGATCAGATTTGATGTTCGAGAAGACTCAGTACGCGATCAAATTTAATGTTCGAGAAGACTCAGTACACGATCATATTTGATGTTCGAGAAGACTCAATTCGAGATTAGAGTAATATTCGGGGAGAACAAGCATCAATAGTGCAAGGGTGTTTCAAAAGACCTCAAGCATAGCACATGTTTGCTAAAGTTAAGGGTAATTTAGAATTCTTGGAAGATAACATGAAGATTCATTTTTGATAAAGTTTCTTAGTTGCTGTCAAGAGGATAGTTACAACACCAACAATAGGAAAATACGAGGTTTTGCTACACCGTTTCAGTAGGTGAAAAGAATTAGACTTATATTTAGTTCAACAATTGTTCAAGCTTCAAGTCGGGTTTGGGGGCAAGTGTAGATATAAATAATATGCGATAATTAGAAGGCGAAGATAGTTAGAAAGTGGATATTTGACGGATAAATTAGGGGCATCCCAAGGTTAGTGTTGACAAATGAAGACTCAAAGAAGAAAATTTGGGGCAAGGAAAGAACGTTAACCATCATTTGGGATTCAAATAAAGGAGTAATTATTGTTAAGACACCACAAGATAAAGAAGCTCTAAGGGGCGAATGTCAGAATGAGTAAATAAGAAAATTATGCTCAAGTTCAAGTAGAGCAATGTTGCAAAAGGAATGTATCAGAAGAATATGTTATATGCAAGTGAACGAAACTTATATGCTGGAGTAATAAAAATAAAGAATTTCTTCAGAGTAGAGAATAAATGTTTCCCAGAATAAATCTTCCTTGGTGTTCAAAGGTTGAAAATACAAAAGATCATATGTTGAAGACAGGAACAAGTGTCATTGAGATCGTGGTAGACTTCATTTGTTGCAACAAAAAGATAAAGAAAAGAGAAAAAAAATCTAAAGTGAAAACTTTAAAAGAAGCTTTAGAGCAAAAAGCAAAGACTTTGAAAACTTGATTTTGAGATGAATTCTCATATCAGTCAAAGAAGATAGTCGAGAGATAAAGCAAGAAATTATTAGCATTTTCCCTGAAGCTGAAAGTTTACCCAAGTGGTCTTCAATTAACATTCATGCATTATGATAGAAATATCCTCATTAGGATCATATTAACATAACATGATGATTTTTGTTAACAGGATCCAGAATTTACAACAAGAAGAGACCAAAAAGAAGATGAGAGACTCTAAATGAGAAGAGTCAACCAGTTGAATTACTTTATGAAAAGAAATTACATGCTTTGGAGAATGGAGAGTTTCATAAGAAGAAGAAGAACTTCAAATTCTATTGTTAAATCCTTCGGGTCATCATTAAGTCCTTCAGGCAGATATCTTTGAAATTGATGAGAACTTTTTAAGGATTATCATAATAAAATGATGATGTGTTGGAAATAAAAAGAAAAGAAAAGAAAAGAAAAAAAAGAGAAAGTAAAAAGAAATTAAAAATTTGTGTTTTATATAGGAAAATCAACCTTCCACAGGATCAATCAAATAAAACAAGCAATATGTTCAAGCAAAAATGTTCAGGCTTGAGCAGAGAAGCGATGACAATGACAAATGAAAAGATAAAGTTTTTCAATTTAATCCATGTTAAATCTGTATTAATTGATGGCTTATCTTTTTGTAGGTTCAGAGATGAATTTGAATTTTTGAGTTTACACCGGAAATGAGGAATTTCATAATAAGAAGAACAACCTCGAGTACCATGAATTGTGATTTGCCTTGAGAATTTCATAATGAGAAGAATAAATCCAGATTGGCAACCTTCTCGGCGTGATTCCCCCTATTCAAACAGAAATTGACAGCCTTCTCGGCGTGAGTCCCCCTATTCAAACAGAAATTGACAGCCTTCTCGGCGTGAGTCCCCCTATTCAAATAGAAATTGACAGCCTTCTTGGAGTGAGTCCCCCTATTCAAATAGAAATTGACAACCTTCTCGGTGTGAGTCCCTAATCAAATAGAAATTGACAGCCTTCTCGGCGTGAATCCCCCTATTCAAACAGAAACTGACGGCCTTCTCGGTGTGAGTTCCGCTATTCAAACAAAAATTGTCAGCCTTCTCGGCGTGAGTCCCCCTATTCAAACAGAAATTGGCAACCTTTTCGACGTGAGTCCCCCTATTTAAACAAAAATTAGCAGCCTTTTCGACGTGTGTCCCCCTATTCAAACAAAAATTGGTAGCCTTCTCGGCGTGAGTCCTCCTATTCAAATAAAAATTGGTAGCCTTCTCGACGTGAGTCCCCCTATTTAAACAGAAATTGACAACCTTCACAGTGTAAGTCCTTATTCAAATAGAAATTGACAATTTTCTCGGCGTGAGTCCCCTCTATTCAAACAGAAATTGGCAGTCTTCTTAGTGTGAGTCCCTATTCAGACAGATTTTGGCAGCATTTTTCGGCGTGAGTCTCGAAAGATTAAAGATTGACAGTCTCTCTAAACGTGAGTCTCGAAAGACCCAAAGATGAAGGTACCATACAGGATGGTTCTATGACATGTAATTTGCTTTAAGAAATTCATAATGGAAAGAACAACTTCAAGCTTCGGTAGCGTAGAAAGTGGCAAATAAGTTCAGACGAAATTCATGTCTTTTTAGTCTTTGTCCGTCTCCTTCTCCACAACATTGAGCAAAGAGGGGCAACTGTAATACTCGAATTTCGTCCGGGTTTGAATAAATAGGGCTTGAGTAAATATATAAAAATAAAAAAAATAATATATATAGAATAAATAAATAAATAAATAAAATTAAAAATATATAAAAAATAATAATAAAAAAAGAAAGAAAACCGAATTGAATAGGGGGGTTAATAACGGTTTTTAGATTGTGCGGAAGTTAATGGCAGTTTGAGGCTTTTCTATTTGTTTTCCAATCATTCATTCGGAGGGGGGGACTACATTGTTATAACCAACAAAAAATTTAAGGAAACAGTGCACATACTTGAAGAGAAGTTGAGAAGCTTTTCACATGCTAGAGATCTCATGAATTAGGGGTTGGTTCTTGATTGTTCACGGGAGCAATGGATCGTCATTTTGTGAGTCACGGGGCAGCAACAACAATTGGCTCTGGAATGCTACAGATCCGAACTCCTTTGAGTACGAAGGGCATTCTTTGTCTAGGGATAATTCGCACAAGCACGAATGGAATTCGGTATCTATAACGAAAAGAGACCGATGCAAGGAATTTAATTTCGAAAGTGAACTTGTGGCCATAGAACTGGAAATTCAGGTTAATATTCACTTCAATTATTTTTTTTATTATATATATTATGAAATCTTTTTTTATATTATCGATTGCTAAAGCAAACTCATTGAAAGAAAATATTGAGACTTTTCATCATGCCCTGTGTGAGAAGCTACTGATCAACCAAAGTATAAGAATCATATTAGGCCACCATAATTTTGTATGTATTTAATTAGTATTCGTATGCTTGTATGAATTTAAAAAAATCATATAATATATTTATTTAGGACAACACCAAATTTACACGCAGTTAATTAAATTAGAGTATTTTTAGGGTTAGTCACTTTAATCAAATAATTAATTTAAATAGGGAGATAATTATAGTAATGATGATATTTTAATCATATACCTTGGATACACTAAGCGGTCAATATTTTAACGTAACATTATGTTGACCAAGAGAGTGTACTTTGGTATCGCATTCGACATGCCATCGAAACCTAGAAAATGATAAATAATTCAGGGTTAGAATTAAATAAAATTAATTAGGTAAATGATTAGAATCGATAGTATTATTAATTTTATTAAGTGTCTAGATGGTACTGTTTGATCGTTCAGATGTTATCATAATACACTTGGTAAATTAATAATTTAATAGAGTTTTAAATATTTAATTAATAGAGCCTTATAGGTTAGAACTTAAAATCGACAAGATAATAATTGGTCATGCATTTAAAACCTTTTTGGGCAGGGTTTATATTTATTTAAATACGAGTTAAGGTTTCTTATTATAGGATGTCTATTTCAAGCTCGTACTTAAAAGTAATGTACTTTCTTATCTAAAAGGATATCCTGATTTGAACGATATTCATCTGACAATGATGAACCAAATTATTATTATTATTCAAAATACCACGTGTAATTAATAAGGTACCAATCTTCGGCTTTTATAAGGGTCGTCATTACACGTAACCGACTCCTGAACCCAAATGTTTAAAAAAAGAATTTGGTTTATATTATGGTGTCTGGCCTACCAAAGTGGCCGGTGGCGACTCCAAGTTTTTTTAAAAATTCAAATAATACATGTTTGTAATAAAATCTTGATTTCCATAATTAATGACTAAAAGGGTAAAACTCAATATTTAAAATTAAAATCGCCGGGCTATATTTTTCACATATTGGTTTTAAAATTGTCGCGACAGTGGGATGCTCCGGAAGTGTTTTATACTTGTTTTAAAAAGGTTTGGGAGTGTAGGGAATGCGTGAAAACCTCCCTATACTCGAAAGTAAGTTTAAAATATTGTTTTCTTAAAAGTTCTCATATTATGCCGTGTTTTTACTATGTTATCTTGAATTAAGTTTTGAGCATTGATTTTTGATAATACATTGGCTATTTAAGTAATGAACCTTATGGGATAAGTTGATCGATCAATAGGGTCTAGAGTGCACTATAAATATTCAAAATGCGTACGTGTGAAATTCCTTGTGTGTTGCATTTTGGCTTTTAGCCTAATGCTGTGTGATGGGGTAGTACTGTCACATCCGGGTTGATAGGGGTAGTACTGTCATCGGACACCAAGGTGAGACTTATGATGTTGGGGATAGTACTAACTTGCGCATGCTCTGGGGTAGTACTATCATGCAGTTTCTCGTTTATCCTAACGATTTGGGTAGTACAAATCGGATAATTATAACCAATATATTTTTTTACTTTTCAAAGGTAAGTGTCATGTTTTTTACTTGATTTCATATGGTATTATGCATGCGAGGTTTTATGCATTGGTATGCATGTAACTTGAGCATTGCTATGTTGTTAGCATGTAAGACTTGAGCTTTGTGCATTAAGATGTATGTGTAAGCATTGTTATGTGAGTAGCATGTAAGACTTGTGTTTTAGCTTTTAAAGCATGTGATTTCAAAATGATTTTTACTAAAATTTAATGATGACATTGTTAGCCATGGTTTGATGACACTTACTGAGTTTTAAAAGTGACGTTTTTAGCCATGTTTGTTTCGTTTTATAAAGATCATGACATGTTTTTAAATTGATGAAATTGGTTTAATATGGGTTGCATTGCAAGGTGTTTTTATACTTATTTTTATTCACTCAGTAAGCTTATGCTTACCCTCTCATTTACCTTGCAATGCAGAGTAAATAATATTGAGGTAGTAAAGGGAAACAAAGATCTAGGTAACCGCCAAGTAAATACGCAATTATGTCTTTATAACATTAGTAGTAGTGAGAGAGTGATGGGGATGAGTTACCATGTTAAGAATATTGTTATGATGATGAGACTCGTAGTAGTCGTATGCTTATACATGTATGATGTTGATCAACGTTGGTGTTGCCTTAATGATAGCTTTATGAACCTAGGAGTTTTACGTTATTTTGGTATTAGAAATTCTTAAAGGGAAGCAAGGATCCAAGTAACCGTTGTCGCGTGTCAAAAGTGCGCGTTTAGTGTAAGTGGACACATCGCAAGTAATAAGTGATAAATATTTTATCGAGTTATCGTCTCCTCAGGGACCGGTATACTTAATATGCTTTCTTCACCTTCTTGTTCTGTAGAAAGATAAAAACACAAGTGAGTTGATTTGATTTATCGAAACTAAAATAACTAAATAAAAATAAAGGATTGAAATAGTAGAGAGAGATGGGCTAAGATCCAGTTGCGTCGTATTGTGGAATTGATTGACTTGTCTCTGTCCAATGCAATCGTATATCACTGCCTTGGCAGCACTGCAGTTTACTGCCTGGGCAGCGACAATACTGTCTGTCGCGGCAATCCCTTGCTCGTGGGCAGACTTTACCAAAGTTCGACAAAGTGTCCTTGGATGACTCCGCTTATCCCTAAGTCAGAGTGTTGTTGATGACTAGTCCTTGATGATACCTCCCGGCGTGAACCAATTATACTCACCAACCAATCTCACACTTCTTTTAGCCGCTGAAACTCTTAACCTATCCCTAGGCCGAGTTAGTATTTCGCGATTGAAACAACGTACTTACCCCTTTCGTGAATCTAACTCTCCCGAGATTAGATAAATGGATGATTCACAATATCCTCTTCCGAGCTCAATTGTGAAAACAAGGAATAACAAAGGATAAGCAAACCTTGATAACTTTATTGCATTGAATCGAAGACAAAGTACAATCTCCTCTCACAAATACTCGACAACCTTCACCTAATCCCTAAGAAGGTTTAGAACATAATGGAGAGGAAAGAAACAAGAGTAGAAGTCGGCTCTCTTCCTCTAGGTATTTCGTCTATTGTACATTGGGTGGCTAGGTCCTTATATAGGCTAGACCTAGGGCAAACCTTTCCTAAGTAGAATACAACTTGGAGTAGGGAACAAGTCAGGTACATAATTAAATATATTTCCAAGTTTATATTCGGCTAAGGGGCTTTCCCGCGTGGTCTTCCTTTGGGCTTTTCCTTGTGTTAGCCAGCTCCGATTTATGGGCTTCAAGTCCAAACACGTTCCTTGGATTTTTGTCTTTCCATCGCCTATAGTCTTGCTTCCTGTCTTTCTGCTACTGCCTCGGCATCAGGTCCTGCCTCGGCCTTGTCTCTGCCGCGGCACTGGTTCTCCTGCACAGATATGAAAATGCAGTAAAACGTGCCTTTTTCTGTAAATATTATCTATATGAATATAACTTCTAAATATATCACATTCAGCACATGCATTGGTCCGAGTGTGTGTATATTTGATGATTAATGCCCATAAAAGGAGTAAAAAGTAATAGTGTGTTGAGCACTTATCACACCCCCAAACTTGAACTATTGCTTGTCCTCAAGCAATGCAAACCATCAATTTGCCGAACTCTACTCTCTCTTGGTCTTACATGTCCATCTATTCTCCCCACCATAACTAGGCCTATTCTTAAGCCTTAACCATTCGGTTACTCAAGGGTTTACCTAGAAACAAACTATTGGAATTGTGAGTGTGTGCGTTTTTTAGGACAAGTTGATTAAAGGCTTTCTTAGATAAACTCTAAGTTCAAGACAAATAGACATTGGTTAAGTGTTCTCTTCTTTTTCAAACCCCAAATCTTGAGCCGGTTTCAGGCACCTCAAAGACTTGTGTTTTTCTTTTCACTAAAATACTTCTTTCTTTTTAATATTCCTTAACACATACTAGAGCCAATTTCGGGCACCTCTAGCATGAAGAAGAGACTTTCTAGAGCCGGTGGTAGGCACCTCTAGTTACTTTCCAAAAATCTAAGTCTTTATCACCTAAGTTCATTAAAAGAATTCCTATAATCCAACAAGTCCCAAAAGTGTTTAAAGTTTAAAGTTCTTCCTATAGTAAGCTTCTAAGTTTTCATCCTTAAGCATCCTAAGGTTAAGTCCTCTTAACAAAACCTAAACATGGTAAGGAGAAAGATTTCTATAGCCTTAAAGAATAAACTAAGGCAATACTGATGATGAGCAGTGCAAAAGTGTAAGCAGTAGATTCAAGTAAGGCGGGGAGCATAAAAATTTAAAAAAAAGAAGAAAAATCACTAGAATACTCCCTTTTTGGCAAGGCCGCGGCAGTAGATTGCTGCCTTGGTAGTGATTCTGCACCCCCAAACTCAAACCAAGCATTATCCTCAATGCTTTATATTTGAAGAGATAAGCGGCAAAACAAAATATGAATATAATAAACAACAAATAGAAAGAGTAAAAACAATTAATATTGAATTAAGGACAAAGAAATTTAAAGCGACTCCGAAGAGCTGCTTGTAACAATTTTTCTCTGTGGCCTTGATGCCAAATGCTTTGTCCTTGGTGAAGGTGATGGTTGTGTCTTTGCTTGCCGGGGCGGTTGGACTCGAGTGGGTGGTGTCCGTTGCATTGGGGCTTCTACCTCCTCTCCTTCTTCTACATCAACCATCTCTTCGGTGAGCATTACGTCCGTTCCTCCTCCTATTGCTGTTGCTCCTCCGGTGTGGTGTGTGCTTGGGCCGACGGTAGTGGAGCTTTGGTGCACATAGGCATGTATCTCGGCTGATAGACTCCCATGATAATTAGTTATCTGGGTGGTGTGCTGAAAATGACCCTTCGCTTGGATTACCTTCTGCTGACAGACGAGGCCGCAGCAGAATCTGCTACCCTAGATGGGCCGACAGCCTGGTATTGGGGCTGAGGGTCTGCATGGAAGAACGGCCTTGGTCCTCCTAGGGCTGGTGTAGTCTCGGTGTAAGGGCGGCTATAACGAACATGTTGCTGGGAAACTCCGGGAATTGTACTCGGTCCGGGAAGGCGTGCAGCAGCATCTGGGCTAGAGTGCCATTGAAATCCCTTTGGTACTCCATGTACCGTTGTTGTCGGAGATCTATTGCTGTCATCCATTGCAAGATTTCCTGGTACGGGTTTGCTACGGCAGAGGTGTGGGCAGTACCAGGCATGTCTGCCGTGTACTGGGCCCCAGCAGCAGTGTCGGCAGTGAACTGCTGCGGCGTTGCTTGGACAGGTTCCGCTTGCGTTATTTGCATGACTTTGTGGCAGAAGTCCCTGGTCCATCCTCGTCGTGGGGGCGTGTATTCGTCCGTCTCTTCGATGGGTACACCTGCAGAAATACATAAACCCGTAATCAAGCAAGGGAAATACAATGGTCCCCTATCTTTCTTACTGCACTCGTGAATTTCTCGAAGGATGATCTCGCCAACGTTGATGGTTCTCTTGTTGATGATTGATTTGATCAGCACCAATCTTTTACGATCTACCGTGCTGTTGTGCGATGTGGGGATGAGTCGTCGTTTGACAAAGATGTTCTACATCTTGGCCTCGGGTTTAAGGCTTTGTCTTGTTACGGATCCTCGATGGGTACCGGTTTCCCATGGGGTGTTCGCGTAACAAAGATCATCTTTGATGAACTCGTAGTCCTCGGCAGTGACGTTTTCCATGAATTCAGCGTGGATGTCACTGGCAGGGGTGAGGCCGTAGAAATTATTGATCGTCTCGGCATCGAGCTGGACTGGCCTGCCGCGGCAGTGAACGAAGAGGGAGTCTTTGTTGGGCCCGTGCGCGTAGAACTCCCGGAAAATCGTGGCATTCGCATTGGCAGGTTGAAGACAGAAAATTTCCCAGTTTTGGTACTTAATTCTGTCGAAAAGGTAATGCTCAAAACCGTAGTTCTCTTCATCTACATGCTGGAAACCTTACTCTTCCCATAGATGCCGAGCAATGAAAGATCGGTTGAAACGATCTTCAACGTTGGCGGGGGCGAGTCGCTTGTATGTTGCCATCAAGACTGAGAGATGTGATTTCTTGGAGTTTTTCTTGAAAAGAATCTGGAGTTTTAACGAAGATTAGTAGCAGAGAGTAATGTGAGAGAGAGATTGTTATGAATACTAAAGAAAACAAGAAAGTAAGAGTGAATAGTTTAAGAGGAAGGAGTTTCTTATATAGGCCTCGGCCTTGTGACCGTTGAGACCACTAGTCGTTTGTAACCGTTTCCTTTTTCTACCGTTTCCTTTTTCTGCCGCGATAGGAATCTCTACAGATTAGCCGTTACACTGTTCTGCCCGTTGGGACTGCTGCGGCCCTGACACTGTTTTATTACCTCGGTAGAGTTCCTACTGTGAACTATTTTCCCCTTATTCTTGCTTTTTATTCCTAAATAAAACACACAAAAGAAAAATACTGAAAGCGAAAATAATTAGAAAAATATAAAAATAAACTACTAATCTTAATATAATAATAAAGAAAAGGGGAGAGGTTGTTACTGGTGGAGAGCATGCAAATGAATCTCCCAAAATTATTCTCTCCCTTAGGCCCAAATTATGTATCGGTTGTGGGCCACTCTTTTTTGCTGTTTGTCCATCCACCTTGGGCTTAATCCTCTTGCCGAATATTCTGCCGAGCATACTGCCCAGGCAGGATATCTTATTATCTACGGTGTGGATGACCTTGCATTCCTCTGGATCATCATACTTCTTTAAGTTGTGGAATGCGTTGAGTTTGACTTGTTGGTCATTGACCCGCATAGTCAACTCTCCTTTTTCCACGTCAATTAATGTGCGTCCAATTGCTAGAAAGGGTCTCCCAAGGATGATCGGTGCATTGTCATCTGCTTCAAAATCAAGGACAAGGAAGTCGGCAGGAAAAATAAACTTGTCAACTCTTACCAGTATGTCCTCGATTTTGTCGTCGGGTTGCACATAGGATCGATCCGCGAGTTGGAGCATCACTGTTGTAGGCTTCGGCCTTCCAATTCCAAGCTTTTGGAAGACTGATTTAGGCATGAGGTTTATACTTGCTCCAAGGTCGCATAGGGCCTTACCTTCATAGCTCTTTCCTATCGCACGAGGTATAGTAAAGCAGCCAGGATCTTTTAACTTTGGTGGCATGCGGTTATGCAGCATTGCCATGCATCCCTCGGTAGCAGCCACTGTCTCAAACTCACCTATTCGTTTTCTCTTTGACACCATGTCCTTTAGGAACTTGACATAGTTCGACATTTGTTCAATAGCTTCAACGAACGGTATGTTGATGTGGACTTGCTTCAAGATGTCAAGGAATTTCTTGAATTGCTGATCCTGTTTTTGCTTTTTCAACCTTTGCGGGAAAGGTGGTGGTGGTCTCATCTCCTCCAGGGTTTCTTTAGTTTGAAGTTTTATACCTAGCACCACTGGAATTGTTGCTACCTTGGCAGGTTGCTTAGGAGCTGCAGTGCTTTCTGCCGGGGCAGTGTTGTCAGCTTCAGTTTGCTCGGCCTCTTCTCTTGCTTGGTCTGCTGATTGAATTTGGCTCTCTGGGATCTTCTCCTTCAGCTGTAGACCACTCCTAGTAGTGATTGCCTTACACTGTTCACGGCTTATTACCTTAGCAACTTCATTATTGCTAGGTAGGCTTCCTTGTGGTCTAGTGTTTATGCATTGAGCAAACTGCCCAACCTGAGTTTCTAGCGTTTTTATGGCCACTTCTTGATTTTGCAACCTCATCTCAGTCCTATTCATGAAGGCATCTTTCCTCTTGATGAAATTACTATTTTCTTCCATGTATGACTCAATTTTCATCATGAAGGCCTTTAGCGTGTTTTCCAATGAACTTACCGGTTGCTGCTGCATCTGTTGCTACGGCATCACCTGCTGGACTTGCTGCTGCGGCATTGGTTACTGAAATCCCGAAGGTTGGGTGATTGGGTTTAAGACATTGTTTGGGTTGCTCCATGATAGGTTTGGATGCCTCTTCCATGAGGGGTTGTATGTGTTGGACATCACATTGTTACGGTTGTAGTTCCCAACATACATACCAGTTTCTTGATTCATGCAGTCAGAGGAACTGTGGTTACCTCCACATAAGTCACAGTATGAATCAATTACCTTGACCTCACGGGTATTGTGTTGTAACTGTAGGTTTTGCACCATCTTGGTAAGAGAGGCCAATTGTGCTGCCACTGAACTTGATGAATCTAATTCATTTACCGTGGCTTGGCGTCTTACTCCTCCTCGCCTAGATGTAGGAAACTAGAAGTCATTCTTTGCGAGTTTATTCAGTATTTCAATAGCTTCCTCAAGTGCTTTATCCAGGAGTGTTCCGTTTGCCGAGGCATCTAACATCATCCTTGTCGGGGCATTCGTGGCATTGTAAAACATTGTCACTTGTGCCCATAGGGGAAATCCATGCAAAGGACACTTGTGCAATAGCTCTCTGTAGCGTTCCCATGCCTCGTACATTGGTTCGTCTTCTGCCTGTCGAAAAGACGTAATTTCATAAAAGGAGTAAAAAGTGATAGTGTGTTGAGCACTTATCAACCGCCAAGTAAATGCTCAAGTATGTCTTTATAGCATTAGTAGTAGTGAGAGAACGATGAGGATGAGTTACCATGTTAAGAATATTGTTATGATGATGAGACTCGTAGTAATCGTATGTTTATACATGTTTGATGTTTATCAACGTTGGTGTTGCTTTAATGATAGCTTTATGAACCTAGGTGTTTTAGGTTACTTTGGTATTAGAAATTCATATTTGGTATACTCTTATATTGATGAGGTATTTTGAGAATTGATTTATGATGATTTGAAGTTATGATAAGTCATGTTTTTTTTTTGATAAAGTATGCTTACGTATTGTGTGTATTGCTTATAGAACTAGGTGATGATGCATCTAGTGAATATGTTGTGAGATGTGGTTTATGCCTTTAGGTACTTATATGTATTTAGAAAGTGTTTGGTTTCTGTTGTAATTGAACGTAGTCCTTGCATGCACATGTAGGATCTAATTAAAGAATCTAGATAAGATAAAATAAAATTTTTAGGGTAGTTTATCGGGACGAGTCTTCGGATTAGCTTAGTGGGTTACATTCTCTATGATCAAATTTAAACAATTTTAAAATATATAATCTGATTTTAATTAAATGATGATCATAACGAATAAAAAATAAAATTTAAAATTTAATTTTTGAGTGATCATAACCAAATTAAAATAATTGTAAAATAAGGTGTAGAACGACGCGAGATTTAATTTTTTAGGCGCGAACTATATAAAAATATGCGAAATTTTTTATCCGACCTAGAGTAGTGTCAAATGAATACCTAAATCTAATCTCCTTTTTTTTATATTTTTAATTAATTGTATTTAATCAAAGTTTATTATTTGATTATATGTTAAAGTAATAATAATAATCTTCCAAAATTTATTATATATATTAATTCTTTCAAAAAAATTCTCCTCTTTTTTATATAATAATCAGAATTTATTTGTAATTCCTTCTAAAATTTTGGGTAACTTATATCTCTCCAAAATTTTTACACTAAAAGTAAATTAATCTCAAACTTAAAAAATGAGTGACTTATTTCCCTCTAAAATTTGATCTTTTCATATAATTAAAATTTAAAATATTAAAATTAAATAAAATAGTAAATAAATTAATTTAATTACATATGTAATACTAAATTTAAATATTAATCCCCAAATTAATTCTCATATCTAATTTTATTTTTTAAGACTAATTATATTTATCAATATTTTTAAATTCATCAAATTATAGATATACTTAATTATATGTCATGTAAATATTAAGGCTTGTTAATATTAGTTCAGGTCAATAACATGTCAGGTTCAAAACAAGTCGGGTCATTTATCAGGTCAGGTTCAAAATAGGTCGGGTAAAATCAGGTCTCGAGTTGATTCAGTCGGGCAATATTGATTATCTGTCAAGTCAGACTCGGGTTCGGGTTTGTTTCAGTAAGATACAGGTCGGGTTTCGGGTCCACAGTAACAAGTTAAAATCGAGTTTGAGTCATTCTCGGTCGGATACAGTTCGGGTTCGGTTACTACAGTAACAAGTCTAACTCGGGTTTGGGTCAACAACAGTCGGATACAAATCGGGTTCGAGTCATTACATCTCCAGGTCAAACCAGGTTTTGACTCGGATCAGTTTCAGTCAGGTTTTTAAGTCAGATCAGCTTTTTACATCCCTAATGATAGTTGCATGTTAGTTTTAGCAAATCTCATGACCTATAATCTTATAGCATGATTAATTCCTTTTTCTTAAGCCATTTTAATTTTTCCTTTACCTAAGAGGAATTTAAACGATTAAAACAAAAATTAAAGCGACAAAATCAAGTAGCCACTTAATTAAGACGAGAAAAAGTCAAACTAAGACACTAATAAAATAAAATAAAATAAATAAGCTGGAATTTAGACCTGGACGAGATTAAATGTGACATAAATGGACCAATAAAATAACTTTTCTTGCAAAACAATGATTATCAATTAGATTTCAGATCAAATTGAAGGATAAAAAATTATGAGAGAGAAAAGTTGATAAATCCTTGAACGGAGACCCTTGATGGGTTAATACCGAGACATGGAGAGGTCAAATCGAAATAAACCCTAAATAAAAATGAAAGAATATTATAAAACACTCAAAATTACGGCCAAAGACCATTTTTCATTTTAAAAAATTAACTTTAGAAAAAGATGCTCTCAAACTTCTTATCTTTTTCAGAGATATAACCTTCCCTAGAAAATTAAAACATTACCCAGAAACGTTTAAGAAACCAAAAACAACCTTAAGAGATTAGGACCTTGGTGAGTCGGTCACGCCGGTTAACTCATTTGATCATCGGCCATTTTGAATCAAAAGGAAAGAGAAGAAAGTTCAAAAATCAGATTCGAAAGTGCAACCCAAAGATGAACTATGAACAAGAAAAAAAGGAGAAACCCCCTTTATTTGCTTCACTCTCATGTGTGGAAGGCTCACCCGATATGGGTTCATGGCCAGCAGAGAGATTTTCTTTTATTATATTGCTTCAATTTCATTCTCTTTTTAGTTTCGAGATTTTCTTTTATTATATTGAATGCATGTAAAGAGAAACAAAGGAAGGAGGAAGATTTTTTTTACCCAGAAACTTCAGGATTCTTTGGTTTTCAATTGATACTGAAAAAAATATTTACAATCTTTTTTTCTTCAATCGGTTCTCTGAGGTTTTTAATCTCCGTTTACATTTTTAATAATCATTGCAAATCTACTGTTGACGTGCTTCTTTGTTTCTTCAGGTTTTTAGGGTATGGGGTTGGTATAGTGGTGTCAGGCTGGCATAGTAGTGGCAGCATCGGTGACAGACGAATAGTCAAGAGAAGATCGATGGTCGTATGTCTGTCTCATGCTGGATCTGAAAAGTCGCGCGTGTATTGCTCGCCCGAGTGGTGGTCCCTGTAAATTGTCCGAAAGTACCTAGACCGTTGATGATCATCCTGATCTAATGATTAAGAATCGTGGGCGGTTGTAACTTGAGATGATAATCAGATTAGGGTTTCTTTGATAATAGGCTCAGTCTTGGGCTTGTGTAATATTAATCAAGGTGGGCTGATGTAATAAAATTTGAACTGTTCAACTGATAATATAAAATTTATGAGGGTTTAATTATTTATTTTGGGTCATGATTAATAATAATAATAATAATAATAATAATAATAATAATAATTTATTTATAAAATGATGCCAAATAATATAATAGGTGCATATTAGTAATGTACAAATGATGTGGTACACTTAAGATACCATATTAACATACAAACATAAGATGCAACACTAACATACAATCATACGTAGAAATGAAAACAATCCACACACAAGCAATACATTCAACATAAATTATATATGAGGTAGAATTACACAACACACTATAACATAATAATATACAAAAACCTCACGTAAACATATAAATACTAACAATATTCATGCAAACACAATAATATATAACATGGCCCTTATTTAAAAAGTAAAATCAAATATTTTAATTTTTAGTTAAAAATGAGTAATTACAACTATTATTCAATGAACGAATAAAAAATCATGTATGTATTATGATAGTCGATTATCGATAAAGATGATATTCAAATAAATGATCGTTTTGTGTTTGGGAATTGTTTTAAACGGCTGAAGCTGACAAAGTGTGGTGTATTGAAAATTGTGCGTGCGAAATGTTTTAGAAGTGGATAACTCTGTCATGGCATTTTGTTTGTTAATGATAATGCTAATGGCATTTTTGTGTATGGTAAGTGGGGATGTAAAAACTACTCGGATGAGTTTTAGGTTGGGTACTATTAGGTTGGATAAAATCAAATACAAGTTATTTCAGGTTGATTTGATGTTTTGATTCGACTCGAGTCGAGTGCGGGTCCATTTCAGGTGAGGTTCATTTCAGGTTGGGTTCATTTTAGGTCGATTTTATTTCAAGTCGAATTAATTTGAGTTTTAAATTCATATTAAATAAAATTATTAAGTTTGAGTTTGGTATAAATAAATAATTAAGTAAATAACTGATAGACTTTTGGGTTGAATGGTTGATCATTCATTTCGAATTAATTATTTAATATCTAACATCTTTAACTAACATGAATCCCATTAAAAATAAGAATTACACACTAGACTAAACAAAAATATCATCAAATGATTCATATCTTAAAAATTAGGCTAAATTACAAAAATTAAAAATTAATAAAAAATAAACATTGGACTAGAAAGAATAAAGTTTTAAATTAAAAAGGATAAACATTAATAAAATAAAATATCATCTTATTAAAAACACTAAACTAAAGTAAAAAAAATAGATAGTAATCAATTTAAAATAAAAATAAAATTGTAAGGATTAAATTACAAAAATTATAAATTAATAATGGTTAAATTCGGTGAAGAATTTAATTTTAATGTACTTTAATACATTATAATTTATATCTATACAATCCAATTTAATACATTTTAAAAATAATAATATGAAATTTACATTATATATGGAATATATTCTATGTATGGAATTTATATTAAATATAGAATGTATTTTATATATGAAATTTATACTAAATGTGAAATATATTCTATATATAGAATTTATATTATATATGTTATGATACTATAAAATATGGAATGTATAATAATATATATAAAAATATATATTATATATGTATGTATGATATGTATATAATATATAAGTATGTAAGTATATATATATATATATATATATATGCATATATACTAGATGTATTTATTAATATATGTATATAAAATACATTAATATATACCATGTACATATATAGTTTAATATATATATATTATACTTTATGCATTAATATGTTATATGTAATATATAATATACTTTAATATATAGATATAGATATATAATATATAGATATATACTTAAATATATATTGATATATGTACTTAATTTGTTTATAAATTAATGAATGTATATGTATTTAATTAATGTATATATTATTAATTCTTTAAGCCTAACACTAATACCCTAAGCTCAGATCACTAAACTAATTCTCTAAGATCAATTCTCAAAACACTAAACTAATTCTCTATGATCAAATTGAAACAATTTTAAAATATATAATCTAATTTTAATTAAATGAGGATCAAATCGAATAAAAAATAAAATTTAAAACTTAATTTTTGAGTGATCATAACAAAATTGAAATAATTTTAAAATAAGGTGTAGAGCTGCACTAGATTCGATATTTTAGGCGCGACCTATATAAAAATATGCAAAAGTTTTTACACAACCTAGAGTAGTATCAAATGAATATCTAAATCTAATCTCCCTTTTTTTATATTTTTAATTTATTATATTTAATCAAATTTTATTATTTGATTATATGTTGTAATAATTATAATAATCTTCCAAATTTATTATATATATTAATTCCCTCCAAAATTTACTAGATATATTATTTCCCTCCAAAATTTTGTTTTCCCCCTCTTTTTTATATAATAATCAAAATTTATTTCTAATTCCCTCCAATATTTTTACATTAAAAGAAAATTGATCTCAAACTTAAAAAATGAGTAGCTTATTTTCCTCTAAAATTTGGGCTTTTCACTCTTTTTTTATCAATTGTTTTGATTTAATTTAATTGAGTCATAATTTAGATTAATTTAATAAAATTTTACATTTGATTTTAGAATTATTTTAATTATGTGTTATAATTTATATTTTTATATTTTAATTTATCTTATTTAATCCTAAGTAATTCAACAATTTAATTTAACTTAATTAAATATTAAGTTAAAATTATAATTTTTAATAAAATATTATTTTAAAATTATAACTAAAATTAAATACATTAAAACTAAATAAAATAGTAAATAAATTAATTTAATTAAAGGTAAATTACACGGATAGCCATAATACTATAAGATTGGTATGGAAAAGACCACAATAATTTAAAACGCGTCAAATACATCGGTAAACTATTAAAATGGTATCGAAATAGCCATTGACCGTTAAAAAAATATGACATGACAGTTAAATTAAAATGGAATAATTACAAATTTACTCCCTGTTATTCATACATTTTTTAAATTTAATCCTAATTTTATTATAATAAAAGAATATAATTATTTAATTAGATAATATCCTCTATGTCACCACCCAATTAAAGGAAGAAAACAAAATTAACAAAAACTACACTGGGAGGATTTGAACCCAAAACCACATAAACCATACCTATGAATCAAACCACTAAACCGTGGTAGTTTCTACGATTCAATTTCCTTCAAAATTTATATAATACATACAATTTTCTATATTTATTCACATAAAATAATAAATTTAATTTTTTTAATTTAATTAAAATATTAATTAAATTATTTTATATATAATAAATTAAAATATTTAAATTATAATAATATTTTATTTAAAAAACCCTAAACCTTAAAACTCATTTAAACCCTAAACTTTAAATGAGTTTTATGGTTTAGGGTTTAAATGGGTTTTAGGGTTTAACTTTTAGAGTATAACCTTTTAAGGTTTATGGCTTATGGTTTATGGTTTATAAAAAAGATTTTATTTATAAAACCTAAACCCTAAAATTAAACTCTAAAACTCATTTCAATCCTAAAACTCATTTAAACCCTAAACCCTAAATGAATTTTATTTAAAGATTATAAGATGCTCATGTTACTATATATGCATTGATGCATGTGTTAGTGGGAAGCATGAGGTTATCTTATTGTTTTTGTCTTAAAAACTTGAGCATTGGTTTTATTTTTTGTATTGAATATTTATGTGATGGTTAAAAGGGATAAGTTGATCGATCAATAGGAGGGTAGTGCACTAATTATATAAAATGCGTATGTGTGAAATTCCTTAGTGATGCATTAAGGGGAGTTAATGTTGCGCGGTATAAGGGACTTTATCGCATTCGAGTTTGCTATCTAATCCGGACACTAAGGTGAGTTTGACATGGTGGATTAGAACTTTATGTAACCTCGTCCAAGGGACCGAACGAGAGTCTGTTTATCCCAATGATTAGAGGTAATACTAATCGGGTCACAAATACCAATATGGCTTTAAAGGCAAGTGTTTATAATTATTATTTTTTTGCAAAGGGAATTGCATAAGCTTATGTGTGTACAAAGATTTTATTTGAGCTTTGCTATTGGTAGCTTGTAAGACTTGGTTTGTGATTAATAAGAATGGTTTTCAAAAAGATTTTTGAAAAGGTTTTGTTGCTTATGAGCCATGGACACTTGCTGGTTTTTATATGGTGGCATTAATAGCCATGGATATTTTACTTTTAGAGTATAACTTGGTTTTTATTGACTTTGGCTTTTATGGACTGCATTGCAAGTTATTTTAAATGTTTTTTATGTGTTTCCCTCACTAAGTTTAGGCTTAACCCTCTCTTTTCCTTGCAATGCAGAGATCTAAGTGTTGGAGTAACCGAAAAAAAGTGAACCGTACGTGCCATTTATTTTATAGTAGTCGAGAGCAATGAGATAATGAATCTATGTGTTATTGGTTATTTTGGATTGAACATTATATTTGATATACTCTTATGTTTTAAAGTACCTTGAAATTTTATTTATGATATTGTGAGTTATTTTAAACCATGTTCTCTTGGATGAAGCATGTTTAAGTAACTTGTTTTATGCCATTGTTAAAATATGATTAAGCCTTTTGTTCTTTGCTTATGTACTAAAGTGTTATAGCATCTAGTGAACCTAGTTTGAAGTGTGATTTATATCTTAGGAACTTATATGCATCTAGAGAACCTTTTATTTTCGCTTAAGGCATGAAACTTGAGTAATTTGCAATTTCTGAACAAAGGGTTTTGATACCTCTTCATAGGGTCTCGATACTCATACAAAAACATGACGATTTTTAGGAAAAATAGCCTGATTATCAAAATCACATGAATCGGTTTCAAAACGATAATATGAAAATGAACAGGCATATCGATACGCTCTGAACTTGGTTTTGATACTGATTTTTAGAGTTTCAAATGGTATAGATATCAGGTCTTAGCTATATCAAAATGCGAGTTTGATACGCAGGCAACCGGGTGAGTTATTGAAGGTGTATCGAAACATTTAAGTCCCGTTTCGATACTCCTTTGTTGTTATGTCGGTATCGATACTGGACTAGGGAATTTCGATACCCCTGGCAGTTAAGGTCATTATAGGTTGGTTTAAACTTTAAAACTTTACGTTTTAGTCACCAAACTTTGAGGAACCAATTAGATGACTTGTAGACATTATTTTGAGATGAAAACTTATGTTCAAGCATGAAACATACTTAATTAAATATTTTTAACCTTGATTTCTTGATTAGAATATAATTTTCTGGAAATTTACAATTAGGTCCCTAAACCTTGTTCGGTTAAAATTAGGACTCATATCTCCTTAATTTCCGCCGCAAATCAAATTAGTGCTTGTATGAATATGTAGGATACAATTAAAGCATTTAGACAAGATAAAAGAAAAAAATAGGGTCATTTGTCGGGGCAAGTCTCCGGATTAACCTTGGTATTCCCTGTGTAACTCGTTCGAGTCAGGTAGCGTCTAGATCGGGTCGAGGGGGTTACAATCATCTCCTTCACTGATACACTTTACCTTATGGAAAAAGATTAACTAACGCAATATAAGTTTTTAGTAACAAATTCATAACAATTAAAAATAATTTTATCATAAATATTAAATTTTTATGATAATTTTTTGTACAATATTATTAACATAAATAATTATGCTATATTTTTATTTGGTCATTATTATTATAACAATCGTAACAGTTATATATTTTTACGATTAAATTTTTATTATATGTCAATCTTATGACATAAATTTTATTCACTAAAATTTTGACACATGAAAGCAACGATATATAAAGTGGTTACTATAAATTTGATATCTGTTATGATAATAAAACTATTTATCATCTAAAATTTATTTTTTTTCTTGGGATAAATTTTTTATTAATGAAAAATAAAATTATTGACTAATTTGATATTGCCACAATAATAAATTTATTTTTATAATAATAGTAATAATAACAGTTATAAAAAAATAATTTTTGTCAAAAAGTAAAATAATTATATTATTCTTCATATTATGTATAAACTGATATTTTAGTTATTCTATTTTGATTAGTTTTAGTCTCTCTATTTATCATATTTTAATATTTCAATCATAATTTAAACGGGACAACAATAATATAAAAAAATTATAATGACTAAAAATAATCAAATAAAAAAACAAAAATTAAATATGCAATTTATTTATAATAAATAGGCTAAAAAATTTACTTGACATATTTTACAAAGAATATATCATTCATGTCAAGATCGAAATTTTAAAATTTAGAAAATTTAAAAATTTAAAGTGATCAAATTAAACTAAAAAGATGTATATAATTTTGTCATAATATGTGATACCAAATTTTACCTGATGAAAAATTTTAGACTTATATTTATTTTAAATTTGTTTAAATTTGTTTGTTGGGTTAAAATTTATATTATCAGTATACCAAATAATTATTACACAAATAATAATTCTATCAATATTTTAATTAAATTAATTTATTTAATTAATAAAAATATTATACTTAATATTTAATATTTTAGGCGTAAGTCTTAACTTTCATAAATTTATATTTTAAAATTAACTCAATTATTTTATATTTTTTCTTCGAAAAATATATTTTGAATAAGAAATTATAAAAAAATTATTATAATAATCAATAATATAATTAATATATTTTAAAATAAATAAAATTAATATCAATTATAATTTAATATAAATATTATTTTTTAAAACAATATTATTTTTTTTTCTTGTCTAGTGAATAGAGATTGCACTCTTCCCTTAAAGATTCTCTATGAAGTTATACATGTATTTATATATTAAAGCATTATATATGAAGTTGCCACATCATTTATAATTAAAGCTTCAATGAACTTTTTTTAGGGAAATAAAATATTATTTAGTCATAAATGGCATCCTCCTACACCAACTGTTCAATACAAGATAGAACATCATAAGAAAAGTAAAAAAGACTTGGTAAAGAAAGGGCCTAATGAGCAAGTTCATGAGCTATTCTATTCGCTATACGACTTATATGAAAAATAGCATAATCAGAATTTAATTGGAGTAAAGAAAAGGTATCCTTAAAGTGCGATGCAGCCAAAGATCGATCAAGTGTAGAAGTTCTAAGCTTGTTGATAATGGAGATTGAGTCGCATTCGATGAGAACTTTTTGCCATCCATTATCTTCTGACAGTTTTAGACCTGCAACAAAAGCGCAAGCCTCTGATGTTTCAACAGAGTGAGCTCCCTGAAGTTTGTAAGTCATTCCATCAACCATTAAACCAGAATTGTTACGTGCCATAACATCAATAGCCGCTTGTCCAGAGGTCTCCCCAAAGGCAACATCAACATTAATTTTAATTACATCAGCTAGTGGACATGACCATCGAGAGGCTCTGCTACAAGGAACTATAGGAGAAGTGATTTCGTTGGCCTGCAAAAAATCTGATGCAAGCAGTTGAGAATTATCATCAATCATTCGAGCAGTAAGTAGAGTACCATTATGCAGCCAATGATTCCTCCTATTTCAAATATTCCATAATAAAATAAGAAAGAAGGAAAATTGATCCTTGGTGAGGGAACATATAACAGATTCAAACCATTCTCTACAATTGTAAAAAAGACCTTGTGGTAAGATGGTGCGCAGACCACAAAGGTTATAAATGTCCTACACTAAGTTACAATCTCTAAGACAATGAATCAGAGTTTCCTCTGCATTAGAGCAAATCAGACACAAACCAGAACCAAGCCCTGCCGCTGCTAATTTTTGTGCAATGGGTAGAGCTTCATGACCAGCCCTCCAACCAAAAATTTTAATCTTTGAGACGATAGGGAGTTTAGAAATTAACTTCCAGATGGGAGATGAGTCTCTTAAAATTTCAGTTTGATCAAGTAACCATTTGTGACCAGACCTAGTAATATACTGCTTGGATGAGTGATGTCCCCAAACTAACAAGTCTCTCCTTTCACCAGCAATGGGACATTGAAGAATAGACCTAGCATCCTCATTTGTAAACACTTGTTGCACTTTTCTTACATTCCATTCATTGCATCCTGGAATCACAAATTCCTTACATTTAATTGGAGTAAGAGCAGACAAGTAATTGCCAGTTAGATGAATAGGACTATCTTCAACCTATTTGTCAAAAAATAAGTTCACTTCACTATCAATACCTACACTCCAATGAAACCCTTCTTTTAAGACCTCTTTAGCATTGTAAATACTTATCTAAACAAAAGAAGGCTTATCACCAAGAGTGGCCTGCAGAATATTACCTGAGTTGAAGTATTTTGCAGACAGAACCTGAAAACAAAGAGAGTTCATATTTTCAATCAACCTCCAGACTTGCTTTTCAAGAAGAGCTATATTAAATAGCTTAAGATCCCTAAACCCTACCCCCCAACTTTTTTTGGCATACAAAGTTTCTCCCAAGCAACATGATTCCAGCCTCTATGCCCAATTTTCCCCGACCATCAGAAACCTCTTATAGCAGAAATAATTGGATCGAAAATACAATCCGGGAGAAGAAAACACATCATAGCATAAGATGAAAGAGCTTGTTCAACTGATTTTAAAAGAATTTCCCTGCCAACAAAGGATAAGAAATTGTTTGTCCAACCCCCTATTCTTTTATTCACCCTATCTCTAAGAAAACCAAGAGAAACTGACTTATTTTTTTCCAACAATTAAAGGTAGACCCAAATAATTACCAACATCTTCCTCTACTCTCATATTCAAAATAGCCAAGATATTTTGTTTGCAGCTTGCAGACATTCCACTGCTAAAATAAACACAAGATTTCTCTAGATTAACTTTCTGACCAGAAACATTTTCATAAGAGACTAAAGTTTCCTTTAAGCATCGAGCTTCAGCAGTAGAATTCTTTATGAACAACAAAAAATCATCTACATAGAGTAAATGATTAATCCTAGGCCCATATCTACTAGCTCTTACTCCCTTGATGTCCCTGATATCCTGTTTTTTCAATAAAAGGGCAGATAATCCCTGAGTGTAAAAGAGGAAAAGAAAAGGAGATAAAGGATGGCCTTGTCTTAATCCCCTCTCCGGTTTAAAGAACTCAGAAACAGTACCATTGATCCGAAAGCAATAAGAAACAGATGAGATACAATTTATTATCAAATTCACCCAACTTTGAGCAAAATCCATTTTAATCATAACATCATGTAAGAAGTGCCACTCCACTCTATCATAAGTTTTCTCCATGTCTAATTTGATACCCACACCCTTATTACGACTAACCTTAGAACCTCTAAGATAGTAAAATAACTCATGGGAAACAATAAAGTTGTCTGAAATAAGCCTACCAGGAACAAAAGCACTTTGATTTGGGGAAATACAAAGAGACATAATATTCTTTAATCTATTAACCAACACCTTAGAGCAAGTCTCGTAGACAACAGAACACAAGCTAATAGGTCTAAACTGTTTCAAAGATCTCGGGTTATTGATTTTGGGAATAAAAATCAAGATAGTTTTATTAACAATATTCATATCTAAAGAACAAGCAAGCAAATCGAGACACAAAGAAATAAAATCAGATCCAATAATATGCCAAAATATATGGAAAAAAAGCTGGCATACCATCCTAACCAAGAGCTTTATTTGGGTGAATTTGAAGAAAGGCTAATTTGACATCCTCCACCGTGAAATTAGCACATAACTTCGAGTTCATCTCAGGCGTTACGCATGTATCAATGGCATCCAGAAAAGGTCTCGAACAGGGACTCCCATTGGATCGAAAGAGGCTTGAGAAGAACTCCTGTGCATCCTCAAACACTTCATCTATATCCTCGTGCTAAATCCCACTACTGTCCTCAACCCCTTTAATATAGTTTCTTTTCCTTCTACCACATGCTTTAGCATGAAAAAAGCTAGTGTTACGATCTCCCTCCTTTAACCAGTGTATTCTTGATCTTTTTCTTCAATATTGTTCACCAGCATCAACTATCTCTTGAAGCTCCTTTTCAACTCCCTTAATTCTGAAAGAAGGTTCGGATCAATAGGATGATTTAAGATAAAGTTAATACGTCTTTCCAAATATTTTTTCCTCTTCAAAGCTGAAGCTCTCCTCCTTCTTTTCCAAAGACCTAGATGCGTACCAAGGGATTGTAATTTATCCAAAGTGCAACCATTAACAGATGACCAAGTGTTTGAAATTAGATTTATATAACCGGGCTCTCTAGCCCAGCATTTCTCAAATTTAAAGTAATCGCCCTTCCGACCATAGTTCTTATTAGGGCCATCCGTATCCAGTAATAGAAAACAGTGATCAGATTTATGAGCAAATTCGCTAATTACCACAAATTGGCCAAATTGTTGTAACCAAGGAATTTTAGCCACATACCGATCTAATCTTTCCTTCACGTGATTCTGAATTTCCTCCCCACGCTGCCATGTAAACCAACAACTGATTGGTTTGATGTCCCAAAGTCCATTCTTGTCCAAAGCTTCTCTAAAAGCCTCCATATCACCCGTAGGCTTTCTACGACCTCCAACCTTCTCATTTAAGTTCATGATATCATTCAAGTCCCCTCCCAATAACCACAGTAATGAGGACTGTGCTTTTAAAGTATCTAGCAAAGACCAGTCCAAATGTTTCCTGGCTCTATTAGATGTGCTGTAAAATCTAGTAAACCGAAACTTCTCTCTGCCCTCTCCCACCTCCACATCAATATGAGAGTTTGAAAAGGACAATAAGTTCACTTTTACCTCTTCTTTCCAAAGCATTAATAAACCAACACAATTAACTCCTTTTTCAACATCCACACATCCATACATCCCTAATCTCCTCCTAACATTTTCCACCTTATCTCTAGAAAGTTTAGATTCACTAATAAAGACTATAGAAATGTCTTTTGCCAAATAATAGATAAATTCATGAATTGAGTATTGGGATGCTGAAATATGGAAATAAGGAGAATTATCCAATATTGCCATTAAATCTGTCATTTATTAGCAATAATCAAGTGGGAAATTGGTATAAAGAATAGGACTTTTAGGCACTCGTCATACCCCCAAACTCGAACTATTGCTTGTCCTCAAGCAATGCACAAGATAGATTTTTAAGTAAGGAATTTTAAAGTAATATACCGTCCTGCCTGCCGCAGCAGAATTCCTTTCTTGACTCGGCCTCTTCAAGGTTCTATGAATTCCTCAGAACTGGACTATGAGTCTTAGTGGGTGTGTGCGTAGCTGTGTCAAAGTTGATTATCTAAGATCTAATCCCTTTTCTAGCTCAAGACTTCCGACTAAGATTTTTATTCAATTATTTTTCTTTCCTTTTCCCTATTTGGTATATAAATATATATTGCTATATACTTATACTGCTTGAGCCAGTTTTCGGGCACCTCAAGTGTTAACTACTCTTACTAGAGCCAATTTCGGGCACCTCAAGTGTTAACTACTCTTACTAGAGCCAATTTCGGGCACCTCTAGTAAGTGGGAAAAAGACTAAGTCCTAGAGCCAGTGATAGGCACCTCTATGGACTAAACTAGAGCCGGTGATAGGCACCTCTAGTTAAAATCTAAGCCTAAGTCCTTATTGCTTTTAAAAGAAAAGAACTTTTAAAATCAACTAAGACTAACAGTGTTTATGAATTTTTCAGGCTCATAGTCTAATCCTAAGTACTAATCCTAAGAGACCTTTATGATTTCAAGTCTGGTGAATGGTGCATACTGCGGCGGCTGCGGCTAGAGAATATATTGTTGCCGAGGCAATCTCAATAAAATTCAATAGACTTAAAAAAATTGCATAAAACTGTAATTGTTGTAAAGACAAAATTTAAAGCAGTAGTAGGATAATCTGAATAATTTCCATACATGGCATATATTTTTATAAGACAGAAAATAGGATCAATACTCCCTCAAACTCGAGGGATGCATTGTCCTCAATGCATGTATCTGAACATAAGGCAACAATAAAAGACAAGATAAAGATTAAGAGACAAGGAAAAGATAAACCAATATTTATATGTCGCGTCTTGGCCTCTTCTGTATCTTCAGGGTCATCAGTTTGTGTGGAGTTTCTTGAGAAAGAAACTAAAAACTGCACTGGAAAAAAATAATGAAGAAGTATGAAATAAAACGGGGGAGATTAAGTTTTAGGGACGCAAACCCGTCATCATATGTTCTTGGGTGGCCAGCCCTTCTTCACATTTTTCCGCTGAGGCGACCTTTTTCCGTGGCAACTTGCTGCCGAGGCAACCTTTCGATGTGATATTATGCCGAGGCAACCTTCTTGGGCAGGACGAGAAGCTCGATTTCAGGTTCGTTTTATATGCTTCATGGCTTGTCCTTCTTGAAATTCCATCCTAAAAAAAATCAAACATAATTAAACTTATTTCCTAAAACAAATAACTCAAAAATAATTAAACTAATTTCCTAAGATAGTAGTGCAAGAAAAATAAAAAGGAAAATTGGAATCGCCAATTCCCCGGCAACGACGCCAAATCTGATGGAGGCTAGAAAGTCCTACTTTTATGATGAAGCATTCGTCCTTCCACCTTTGTCAGATTGTAGTATTTAAGATGACGAACCCACGAGGATTGGCTTTACTTACGCAATTTATTCTTCCTGCACAATGGAAAAGTAAAGACACAGATAATTGAGTTGGATTATAACTAAGGAAACTAATTAAAGCAATAAAGATAAATGATCAAGAAATCAAGGATGGAAAAGTAGGGCAGGTTAGAGTGCTTCGTAGTGTGGGTTCAATTGACTTGTTTCTTTCTCATGCAATTATACAACATTGTCCCGGCAGAACTGCAGTTTTACTGCCTCGGCAATGAAGGATTACGTCTGCCGCAGCAATCCCTTGCTCTTGGGTGGACTTCTTCAAGGTTCGGCAAAGTGTCCTCTGATGACTCCGCTTATCCCTAAGTCGAAGTACTGTTGACGATTAGTCCTTGATGATACTTCTCGGCGTGAATCAACTATAACCACCAACCAATCTCACACTTCTTTTAGCCGCTGAAACTCTAACCTATCCCTAGGCCGAGTTAGTATTTTCCAGCTAGAAAAGTATCATACTCATCCCTTTCATGAGCCTAACTCTCCCGATATTAGACAAATAAATCTCTCACAAACTTCTCTCCCGAGCTTGAATGCAAGAAAAATGAATGTCAAAGAATAAGCAAACCTCGATATTTTATTGCTTGAAACAAGAAGGCAAAGTACAATTTTCTTCCACAACTACTCCACAAACTAACCTAAACCCCAAGGGGGCGATGGAGGAGTTTAGGATTTTCTATGAACACTTGATTTCGAGATATCTCCTCTCTACATAGGCTATGGTTTATATAGGCTTGGCCTAGGGCAAACCTTTCCAAAGTAGGAATACAACATGGATTAAAACACAACTTAAGTACATAAATAAAAGATATTTATTTTATTTCCTAGTTTATTCCTATAAGGATTCTTTTCCCACTTGGCCTTTGACCTTGACTTTTCGTGTGTTTCCCAGCTTCGATTTCTATGTCGCTTGTCTTAAAACGTCCACCTTATTTTTCTCTTCAGATCGCCTATCATATCAACATTTGCTCTTCAGGTGCTGCCGCGACCTTCAAGTGCTGCTGAGGCGGGTACTAATCTGCATTCTAGTTTCGGCTTCCAGCATCCATCTTCTTGTTTGACAATTCCTATGATGCAGTTTCCTGTCTAAGAAACAAAACCATCAAATGCATCTGTTTTATGCCAAATAATAGATAAATTCATGAATTGAGTATTGGGATGCTGAAATATGGAAATAAGCAGAATTATCCAATATTGCCATTAAATCTTTCCTTTATTAGCAATAATCGAGTGGAAAATTGGTATAAAGAATAGGACTTTTAGGCGCTCATCATCTTTGTCAGTCACATAGCCAAGTAGTTGACGAACTGTCCCAGGGTTGGCTAGCCCTCGACAGTTCCAACAAAGGATTTTCATTGTTCACGGTGGGGCTGACTAGCAGCCTCCACCGATAAGGGTAAGAAAGACACCAATTCAGCAATATGTTCCTCTGAGGAAGCAAGGGTACTAGAACTTGGTTTAGCTTTCTTTGGAACCAGCAAGTGATCACCATTTGGCCTTCCTTGTAGCACTCTCTTAAATTTCTTGACAGAAGATTCAGATTGAGTTAGAAAACTATGTTGCACCGGAGGTGAATCCCAACTTCTTTCATCAACTTCCTTAATTCTGAAGCTTCTATCATCATTTGTATTATCCACCTTGTTGGTCACAAAACTCCCATGCCCGACAATACTTGATTCACACTCCTTTTTGAAAAAAGTAATCCCAACTTTCTTGTTTCTCCGAATGGATCCTCCTATATTCGCAGTCGATACCTTTAGCCATTCACCAAATTGATACGGACCTGATTCCTCCGCTGGTACACGAGAGCATGCCTTTAAATCATGCCCAATAATGCCACACCAATAGCAGAATTTGGGCAACCTCTCGTTGCAGACCATACACAAACATTGTCTGCCATCTTTGAGCCGCCCTACCATAACACATCTCTTCAAGGGCTTTCCACAGTCAAGTTCAACTCTAATCCGTAAATAATTTCCCATGTTTCTCTCATTCCCTCTTAAGTCCACAGCAAAAGTCGACCCGAAAGAATCACCAATTTTCTATATATGGAATTTATACCATATATAGAATATATTATATATATGGAATTTATACTATATATGGAATATATTCTATATAGAGAATTTATACTATATATGGAATTATATTATATATGAAAATATGAAATGTATATTATATATAAAAATATGGAATTTATAATATTTTATAAATAAAAGTATATAATATGTACGTATGTATGTATATGCATATAATATATAAGTATGTATGTAAGTATATCTATACTATATAATATATAGTATACATTAATATATGTATATAGTATATATAAGTATATATATAATATGTATTGTATGTATACTTATATATAATTATGTATATATATCTATATATTAATATATGTATACTTATATACATGTATATATATTATATGTATATAATATACATTAATATATGTATAGATTAATATATATTATAATCTATATAATATATTAGATGTATATATGTATACAATACATATCTATATATATACTGTGTATATAATATAGTTTAATATATATATATAATATATTTATATATATTATACTTTATGTATTAATGTATTATATGTAATATATAATATAGTTATAATATATATACATATACTTAAATGTATATTAATATATATATTTAATTTGTTTATGAATTAATGTATGTATATGTATTTAATTAATGTATGTATATTATTAATACTTTAAGCCCAACAATAATCCCTTAAGCCCAAATCACTAAACTGGTTTTCTAATATCAATTCTCAAATCATTAAACTAATTCATTATTATCAAATTGAAACAATTTTAAAATATATAATCTGATTTTAATAAAATGAGGACCAAATTGAATAAAAAATAAAAAATAAAATTTAATTTTTGAGTGATCATCATCAAATTGAAATAATTATAAAATAAGGTATAGAGCGGCACGATATTTGATTTTGGAGGCGCAACCTAAATAAAAATATGCTAAAGTTTTTATCCGACTTATAGTAGTGTCAAATGAATATTTAAATCTAATCTCTTTTTTTTTATATTTTTAATTGATTATATTTAATCAAAATTTATTATTTGATTATATGTTATAATAATAATCCTCTAGAATTTACTATATATATTAATTCCCTCTAAAAAATTCATTCTCTCTTTTTTATATAATAATCGAAACTTATTTCTAATTCCCTCAAAAAAATTGACTAACTTATATCCCTCCAAAATTTTTACACTAAAAGTAAATTAATCTCAAACTTAAAAAATGAGTGGCCTATTTCCCTTCAAAATTTAGTTTTTTTCACTCTTTTTTATCAATTGTCCTTTTTTTATCAATTATTTTAGTTTAATTTAATTGAGTCATAATTTATATTAATTTAATAAAAACCTAAATTTTATTTTAGAATTATTTTAATTATGTTTATAATTTATGTTTTTATATTTTAATTTAGCTTAATTAATCTTAAGTTCAATAAGTTTATTTAATTTAATTAAATATTAAAATTATATTTTTTAATAAGATATTATTTTTAAATTATAATTAAAATTAAATACATTAAAACTAAATAAAATAATAAATTAATTAATTTAATTGAATTTGTAATACTAAATTTAAATATTAATCCCTAATTAATTCTTATATCTAATTCTATTTTTTAAGACTAATTATATTTATCAATATTTTAAATTCATCAAATTATAGATATACTTAATTATATGTCATATAAATATTAAGTCTTGTTAATATTAGTTTAGGTCAATAACAGGTCGGGTTCAAAACAAGTCGGGTCATTTATCAGGTCGGGTAAAATCAGGTCTCGAGTCGATTCAGTATGTTAATATCGGTTATCTTCCAGGCGAGACTCGAGTTCGGGTTTGTTTTAGTCGGATGCATGTCAGGTTTTGGGTCTAAAGTAACAAGTTGAAATCGGGTTCCAGTTATTCTCGGTCGGATACAGTTCAGGTTTGGTTACTACAGTAACACGTCCAACTCGAGTTTGGGTCAACAATAGTCGGATACAGATCGGGTTCGGATCATTACATCCCCGGATCAAATTAAATTCTAACTTAAACAAGTTTTAATCGAATTTTTAGGTCGAGTCAGCTTTTTACGTCCTTACTCTTCGCATCGATAGTCATACAATTGAGGATCTCTCTGGTTGTCTTGCTCTGCTTCGACTGGCATGAAAGGGTTAGGCCTTTGGTAATCACGCAATTAGAATTGTTCTCCACCTAAGTCCAACTTGCAGAGACTTAAATAGATACCATGTCTCAGATATACACACTAGGGATGTAAAAAGTTGATCCGACCTGAAAACCCGATTAAAACCTATTCGAGTCAGAACCTGGTTTGACCCGAGGATGTAATGACCCGAACTCGATTTGTATCCGATTGTCGTTGATCCGAACTCGAGTTGGATCTGTTACTGTAGTAACCAAACCCGAACTGTATCCGACCAAGAATGAACCGAACTCGATTTTAACCTGTTATTGTAGACCCGAAACTCAACCTGCATCCGACTGAAACAAACCCGAACCCTAGTCTGACCTGGCAAATAACCGATATTACCCGACTGAATCGACCCGAGACCTAATTTTATCCGACCTGTATTGAACCCTACCTGATAAATGACCCGACTTGTTTTGAGCCCGACCTGTTATTGACCTGAACTAATATTAACAAGACTTAAGATTTACATGACATATAATTAAGTATATCTATAATTTGATTAATTTAAAATATTGATAAATATAATTAATATTTTAAAAAAATTAGACATGAGAATTAATTTAGGGATTAATATTTAAATTTAGTATTACATGTTTAATTAAATTAATTTATTTACTATTTTATTTAGTTTTAAAGTATTTAATTTTAATTATAATTTTAAAACAATATTTCATTAAAAATTATAATTTTAAATTAATATTTAATTAAGTTAAATTAATTTATTAAACATAGACTAATTAAACTAAATTAAATATAAAAACATAAATTAAAAAAATAATTAAAAGAATTCTAATTTTTTTTAAATTAATTTAAATTATTACTCAATTAAATTAAACTAAAACAATTGATAAAAAAAGAGTGAAAAGATTAAATTTTGGAGTGAAATAAACCGCTCATTTTTTAAGTTTCAGATTAATTTACTTTTAGTGTAAAAATTTTGGAGGGAATAAAAAAGAGGGAAAATTTTGGAGAAAAAGAATTAGAAATAAAATTTGATTATTATATAAAAAAGAGGGAAAATTTTTTGGAGGGAAGTAATATACATAATAAATTTTAGAGGGAATTAATATGTATAGTAAATTTTAGAGGATTATTATTATTATTATTATTATTATTATTATAACAAATAATCAAATAATAAATTATGATTAAATATAATCAATTAAAAATATAAAAAGGAGATTAGATTTAAATATTCATTTGAAACTACTTTAGGCCAGGTAAAAAATTCCGTATATTTTTATGTAGGTCACGCCTAAAAAATCAAATCTCGTGCTGCTCTACATCTTATTTTTTACAATTATTTTAATTTGATTATGATCACTCGAAAATTATGTTTTAAATTTTATTTTTTCTTCGATTTGATCCTTATTTAATTAAAATCATATTATATATTTTAAAATTATTTCAATTTGATCATATGAAATTAGTTTAGTGATTGAAGAATTGGTCTTAGAGAACTAATTTAGTGATTTGGGCTTAGGGGATTAGTTTTAGGCTTAAAGAATTAATAATATACATACATTAATTAAATATATATACATACATTAATTTATAAACAAATTAAATACGTATATTAGTATACATTTTAAGTATATTATATATAATATTATATATATCAAAGTATATTATATATTATAAGTATATTATATATTACATATAATACATTAATACATAAAGTATAATATATATAAGTATATATATATTAAACTATATTATATACATAATATATATTAATGTATATTATATATGTATATATGTTATATACATATATACATCTAGTATATTATATAGAGTATAGTATATATTAATATATATTATATACATATATTAATATATACATCTAGTATATATGCATATATATAAGTAATAAGTATATATATATATATATTAATGTATACTATATAGTATATATGTAACACCCCGACCCGGATGTTACATTGGGCCTCCCGCCTAAAACCTGTATTTCAAAATTTCGTCTCCAAGCCCAAGTAAAAACGGTTTAAGTCCAAATAAAATCGTATCATAACAAAGGTTTCAAATCCAAATTAACATGGTCCAATATTTAAAATAATACGAAGCTCCAAATATTACAAAACCATTTAAAACATTCGACCCAAATAATTAAACAGAGTTACGATACATATAGGGTTCAACAAAGTACTAGCCCACTAAATCTAATAATTGTACTCTGACAACACGGTCGATGCTGAAATCCAAACCTTGATGGTGCTCCTCAGAAACCGGCTTCACCTAACCTTAAGCAACACAACAGCAAAAACGACCTTCCTTGCCCTCTTCAAGCTTTCTCCTTACTCAAGCTCTTGGAAGATTCTCCCACTTGTTTCTCTACAAAGGGGAAGATAAGAAGTGAATTAGACACCAAGATGATGATTCTTAGAGTCTAAAACACTAGAAAAACTAAGGTTTACACCCTCTAAAACCTATTCCCGTACTCAACCTAAACCCCCACAAAAACCTCTTCCTCCACAAAACTTGGCAAACCAAATTTTGTTTTATAGATCCATTTTAGTTCTACAACTTTCTCTCCATCCTAAAAACGGGATTTAAAACCAAACTCACCAAGATCTTACCTTTTACTTCACCTTAAACTTTGGTAGAAGAAGATGATAGGAAAAAGAAAAACCTTCTGCTCTTATGACCTCACTTTCTGCAGAAACAACACCCCCAAACCCCTCTATTAAACTTATTTTTGCATTTACCAAAATTCACTCAGCCCACATCTTAAGCCCAACACAACCACTCAAGACCCAACAAACTAAGCCTAAACCACTCCACTCGGGGCCCAAAACCGAAGCCCAACTCTCGGGTTAACCCGACGCTCGGATTTGAAATCTGGGTCGTTACAATATAAGTATACATATACTTACGTACATACATACTTATATATTATATTCATGTATATACATACATATTATATATATTTTTATATATATAATATTATACATTTCATAATTTTATATATAGTATCATACCATATATAATAGTATAGATTCTATATATAATATAAATTTCATATATAAAATACATTCTATATTTAATATAAATTACATATAAAGAATATATTTTATATATTATAAATTTTATATTTACATTTTTGAAATGTATTAAACTATATTAAATGGTTAAAATTATAATAAATTAAATTAAATTAAATTTTTCATCGAATTTAACTATTATTAATTTATAATTTTTGCAATATAGTCCTTACAACTTTATTTTTATTTTAAATTGACTATTATTTACTTTTCTAATTTAGTTTATCCTTTTTAATTTAAAACTTTATTCTTTCTAGTCTAATGTTAATTCCTTATTAATTATTAATTTTTGTAATTTATCTAAATTTTTAAGATATGAATCATTTGATGATATTTTAGTTTAGTCTAGTGCGTAATATTTATTTTTAATGGATTCATGCTAGTTAAAGACGTTAGATATTAAAAATTTAATTCGAAATGAATGATCAACCATTCAACCCAATTCTATAGGTTATTTACTTAATTACTTATTTGTATCAAACTCAAATATAATAATTTTAACTAATATGAATTTAAAAACCAAATTAATTCGACCTAAAATAAAATTGACTTGAAATGAACCTGACCTGAAATGCAAGCGAACTGAAATGAACCTGACCTTAAATCTATCCGACCTGAAATATACTTGTCAATTATTTTATTTGGATCCGAACCATTTGAACCCGACTTGAAATGAATCTGACCTGAAATAGACCTAACCTAAAATAGTTTCGACCTGAAAAGGACCTGCACCCGACCCGAATCGAGTCAAAACATCAAATCAACCTGAAATGACCTGTATTCGATTTTACCCAATTTGACAGTACCCGACCAGAAACCCATCCGAGTAACTGTTTTTACATCCCTAATTCACACTACGAACTTTGCAAAAAAGATAGCAGTAACCAGGAGATGCCCTTAATTTTTAAATTCAAGCTGCCCATTCAAATACCGAACAAAAGTGTCGATGAGGTATGGGCCGACATATAATGTATGGTGTTTAAAAATATTTGGTTCAAGTTGATTATTCGATTATACGAATTTAAATAATCAAATATTTATTGTGAGAAAATTTGGTACTCTTTGTAAAAAAGAAAATTAAGATTTATTGTAAAATAATAAATTTATATAGTTGACAAAATTCAAACTTTACGTGTTTAGATGTGCATTATTTTATTAAAATATTAAATAAAAAAATTTATTTTCTAAATTCATTTTTATTATTATTTATATATTAAAATAAATTAAACTAATTAAAAATATTAAAAAACTCCCTTAGGCTTTATGTTCTGTTTCGAATTAGATTATGTAATTTAGGTCTTAAATTTTATGTGTAGAAGTTAGAAATTAAAATTTTTTGTTTGGATAATAGATTATGTAATTAAAATTTTTAAATTTATTTATGTTTTTTTAAGATTAAATTTAAAATTTATAGAAAAAAATCGAGTACCCGTTATCAGAATTTTTGGGTATCTGAAGTACCAGATATCCAAAAGATACGAGTCAAGATATGAGCCGATTTTTTAAGTACCCAAACCTTCGAGTACCTTAAAATTTATATATCACCATTTGTAACATGCTCAACCAGGTGTCATATTGGGCCTCCAGCCCAAAACCGGTATTTTAAATTTTCTTTCAAAAGCCCAACGGGAAAATAAAATTTCAAGTCCAACATCAATGCATAAAATCCAATTCGAGTAAAAACATCAATATAATATAATATAATATAATATAATATAATATAATATAATATAATATAATATAATATAATATAATATAATATAATATAATATAATATAATATAATATAATATAATATAATATATAACTCTAGGCGTCCCATCAACACTAAGCAAGGTCCCTAGCTTACCTTATCATATATTTATATTATCAATAACCATTGGGTTTCCACCACATATTAAACTCGTACCAATGTCCATGTTTTTAGCCAACTCTTACCTAGACACGATTAAAAGGTTAATTTCTCGATTTTACTATTCATTTTATAGCTTATTTAACCCTTAGGGACCCACAACATGAATTATGGAGCCCTCGAAATCAACCCTTAAAAACTTGGATAGATTACCTAGGCGTATCGATACAACTGTAAAGGGGGTATCGAAATACCCACAATATCGATATGCTCCCCTTACGTATCGATATGCCAAGAAGTTTACTTGAGGCCAAGAAGCCTACCCGTATCGATACACTAATATAGTGTATCGATACACTACCCTATTTCGATACGCCCCAAAGATAGTATCGAAATGATTTGCCACTAGAATTTTTGGTATCGAAACATGAGCTAGGCGTTTCGAAACGCCTGCCTTTCATGCCTTAATTTTTTCTCTAGGGTATTGATACACTTGTCGAGGGTATCGATACCCCTGCACGAAATATGTAGTTTTGAACCTTCAATCACCTAGAACTCTACCCAAATCAATTCGAATGACTCTCAAACTATTCCTACACTCTAGAGGGATGATTCTAAACATGTTTAAACTCTAAGATCGGATGCTCATTAAAAATTATTCAATCCACCATTGAAGGAACATTTAAACTACCAAGAAACCAACTAAGTGAACAAACATGCAACAAGGCTTAAAACTATGAAATAAATGATGATAAGTAGTTGGAGAAGTACCAACCTTTGCAACAACAACAACAAACCCGAACATTACCCATCTTCAAGCTTTCTCTTTCCCCAAGTTTGTAGATGGCTCTCCAACTTGCTTCTCTACAAGGGAGGTTAAACAAAAGATTAGACATACTTGGGAATGAATCTCAGAATCTAAAAACACTAGAAAGCTGGGAATTGAAGCTCCCAAGCACTCTAATCCCAGATTTCACCTAAAACCTCTCTAAAACCCCTTTCACCAAACTTGACAAACAAAACCTTGTTTTGTAGATCCAACTGAGTTTTAAAACTTCCTCTCCAACCTAAAAACAAGATTAAAAATAGAAACTTCAAATATTTTAACTTTAACACTTTCCTTTCTTCTAACAAGGATGAGGATGAGAAGTAGGAAAAGAGAGAAAAAGTGATACCATGCTTGCAGCATAATTAAAACCCTAACCCTCTTTATTTTTACCTCATTTAGACATTTACCAAAATTTCCTCAGCTCAACAACTCAAAAGACCAACAACCAAACAAGCCCAACAGCCTAAGGCCCTAAACCAATGCAAAAATCAATCCCGAGGACCAACATTGGAGCCTAACTCTTCGGATTAACCCAACACTAGGATCCGAATCCGGGTCGTGACAACTCTCCACTCCTTAAGAAAATTTCATCCTCGAAATTTATCTGACAATAAGAGATATGGATACTGAGCTCTCATTTACTTCTCAGCTTCCCACATTGCTTCCTCGACGCCATGATTCCCCCACAACACTTTTACCAAAGGTATGCTCATGTTCCGAAGCTCTCTTACTCCTCTATCCAGAATTCTGATCAACCTTTCCTCTTAAGTCAAAACCGTGTTGACCTCGATATCCTCAAGCTGAACAACATGCAAAGGATCCGAACGGTAACACATCAACATGGACACGTGGAACACATCATGGATACGTGCTAACTCTGGTGGCAAAGCTAGCCGGTAAGCCACTAGTCCCACTCTCTCTAGAACTTCGTACGGTCCAACGTACCTTGGACTTAACTTTCTTTCCCGTCCAAACCGGATGATCTTTTTTCAAGGAGATACCTTGAGAAACAATTTTTTCTCCCAAATCATACTCGATGTGCTTACGCTTATGATCCGCGTAAGCTTTTTGCTGATCAAACGCTGCTTGTAACCTTTCTTCGATGATTTGAACTTTTTCCTAAGTTTCCTTAATAAGTTTGGAACCTACTATTCTTCTCTAATTCAACTCGGTTTTAAGGTCCCAAAAATGGGCCTAGAAGTTAGTGGGCCAGTTTAGCCGGTTAAGCCTAGTTCGGGATTAAATGCTTAAAAATTAGTTTTTAATCGAAATAAATTATGGAAAAATATTATAAAATCCTTATTTAATATAAATTTTACTTTTATTAAGTCAATTTTGAAAATTTACCCTTGAATCCCTAAGATTTCAAAATTAGTGACTAAATTGTAAAAAATGAAAACTTGAGCACAATTTTAAAAACTAAGCCAAAACTTTGAATCTTTAAGGGGTTTTTGATAAAATTTTAATTTTAGTTGATATAACCTTACAATGGCCTATTTAATTAACTCAAAACCCAAGTTTTAAATCATAAAACTCAAATTACTTATTTAATAATTCTAAAAACCTTATTTTTCATCAAAACCTAAATCCTTTTTCATTATTTTCGTTTTCCATTTTTCCAAGGTAGAGAAACATCATATTTTTAATATAACACCCTAAACTTTTCAATTAAAATTGTTCCTTTAATTATTCCTAATGTTTCTTCTTCAAAAAATCTTTTCTTGGTAAAAACGTTTTAAATTCTTTGCTTTTGAAAAAATCGGTTTTTGGGTCAAAAACCATAATTTTCATTCAAGGGTTCCTAACCACTCTTTTTGGATCATAAATGGATTATTTTTAAAGTTTTAGTATGTTTATAAAGTGTTTTTAAAATCCCTAATCCTAGACTAAAGGTTTAGGAGAAGTTTGGTTGTTTTCGGAAAGTTTTCGGTTAAGGTTTTGCTAGGTTTTAAAGGCAGTTGAGTGGGAGTCTGACTTGGGGTTTATTGTGTGCGATTGAGAGCACTAAATCCTTAGTTTTTTTATGCTTGAAACAGGGCTAGGAAGTGTTGATCACGTTTGAAGGAGTTGTGGATCGAATCGGTGACTTGTTGACCAAGTTTCGGTTATCGGTGAGTGGATTTGAGAGTGGGCTGCTTCGTAAGTGTTTTAAATTTGTTTTCAAAGTGCTGGAAGTGTAGGGAAGGTCTGAGAAACCTACATATACTCCAGAGTAAGTTTTAGGTTTGCTCTCGTAAATCGGTTTTCCTATATTATGTTATTTTTCTATGTGTTAGTCATGCTTGTTATTTAATTGTGCATATGTGATTATACATGTAAAAGAATGCTCATGTGACTATTTTTACATTGGTTTTAATGATTCCTTTTTTTTCAAAATAAGTAAAGTATGATTTTTATCGTTTTATGCAAATTATACATCAGATAGAGGAATTTATGTGATCTAGCTACTATTTTTAATTAAAACTTGAGCATTTGGTTTTGTTTTTTGTTGAACGTTAAGATGATGGGCATGAGATAATTTGAACGTTAAGATGATGGTAATGGGATAACTTGAGCATTAGAGGTTAGCCTAGTGCTGTGTGGTATGTTAAGTTGGGACCGCCAACACACCCCATGGTGCAGCGGAAAAAAATTATAACTGTCTTTCTAGTGATCCATGTACGTTTAATCCGAAATCGAGAGGAAGAGATGCAAAGACTTACATTGGGTTCCTTGATAAGCAACAAAAACAACAATTGGATGTTACAATCACGATCGTTCAACAATCCGAATCTTTAGCCTCCACGAATATCATCTCGGCTTCTACATAGTTCACCCGTTGAGAGCAAATCTCGAAAAACTATTTTTAGTGATTTTAGTTTTTGGGAATTCAAGATACTCTACTGCGTCTGCTAGACCAAAAATCTCTTATATATATGTCACCCAAGATATTAGGATTTTATTCCGAATTTGTTATAGGAAATAATTACTTTTATTATTTCCATAAATTTAAGGATCTATATTTAATCTGAATTTAAAAAGGGATATAATTATTTAATTATATCATTTGATTAAAATTCGGGATTAAATATAATCTACTTATACATATATATTTGTTGTTCCTTTTTAATCATTAGGTGTGACCCTGTAGGCTCATTGTAACGTTAATAATAATATTAGAATAATTTTAATATTACAAACAATGAGTGACATCTAGCAATATATCATTGTTATCTAAGTTACAATAGATCATGATTTGATGTATCATGTCCGTTACCAACTGTCTTAATACATTGTATCCTTTTGTCCTTTTATATCTATAATAGACAAAAGTCTTGGAATTGTCACACTTGTATAAACTATTTTAATGTTTCTTAATATCTAGAGTGGACTACTGTTAATAAATAATTTGTGATATCTCATATCAACCTATTCAAGCATGACCATGCATTTCCAGTCTCACTCAATCAAGTGGCCTTTGATATACTTTCCTATTATGTAGGAAGGACAAATCCTATCTCAATCATTCACATCTCACTACATACATTGTAATATGTCCAATGTCAGTTTTTATAGTGTAACTAATTATGACACACGTTTAACTACATCAAAACATAAAACAACATATGTTGAGATAGTAATAATCTCAAGTCTAAGGATCATACATATAGTTGTCACTATGAGCAATATCGTGACCGTCACATAATAATCCAAAACACATGCTCACAGCGGGTCAATCCAATATATTATTCTCCATTAATATATTCATGTATTAATTCTGACATCTTTATGTCAATGACAACTCATTTTCATCAACTAATAACACGTTACTCTTAAACGTATTATTATTATTATCTATACCCATAATAATACTTTACTAAGGATATTTTAATAATAATACTTACATTATTACATGGACCTTATTGTTTCTCTGTTTATGTTATACATTGACACATATATCTGAAAACAACAATGGTAATGCCTTTATTTAATAAAATTGGTAAATAAAAATATCTTTAAAATCATCATATGATTGGTCTTTGGGCATACTCTATCAATCTCCCACTAGCACTAAGACCAGTCACTCACATGTCTAATACCGAGAGACTCAGTGTAATGATCATGCTTTTGTTGTGTCAGAGGCTTCGTCAAGGGATCAACAATGTTATCATCCGTGTGTACTCCACATATCTCCACATCTCCTCGATCTATGATCTCTCGAATGAGATGAAAGTGTCTAAGAATATGTTTGGATCGTTGATGAGATCTGGTTTCCTTTGCTTGTGCAATGGCTCCATTGTTATTACAACGGAGTTTTACAACATTTGATATGCTTAGAACAACCCCTAGTTCGGATATGAACTTTTTAATCTAAACAACTTCTTTTGCTTCTTCATTGGTAGTAATATACTCAGCCTCTGTTGTAGAATCAGCTATTGTGTCTTGCTTTGAACTTTTCTAACTTATAGCACCTCCGTTAAGGAAAAACACAAATCCAGATTGCGATCGTGAGTCATCCTTGTCTGTTTGGAAACTAGCATTAATATAACTTTTTATACTAAGCTCTTCTTTGCCTCCATAGACAAGAAATGTATCCTTAGTTCTTCTCAAGTACTTAAGGATGTTTTACCAGGGTTTACCTGATATCGACTTGTTGTTGCGTGTCAAAAGTACGCAAATTGTGCAAGTGAACACGTCGAAAGTAATAAAGTGATAAGTATATCAGATATTGTCTCCACAGGGATTGGTCTACTTAATATGCCTTCTTTTGTCTTCTTGCTCTGAAAAGGAATAAAATAAAGACACAAGTAAGATTGGGGTTGATGAATACTAAATAAAGAAAACTAAAGAAAGAGAGAATAAACAGATTAAAGAAGTGGCCAGGATCCAGTTGTGTTGTATAGTGGATTCAATTGACTTGTTTTTGTCCAATGCAATCGCACAACACTGCCTCGGAAGTACTGCAGATTACTGCCTCAACAGTGATGATGCTTGTCCGCCGCGACAATCTCTTGCTCTTGGGTAGACTTTATCAAAGTTCGGCAAAGTGTCCTTTGATGACTCCGCTTATCTCTAAGTCGAAGTGCTGTTGATGACCAGTCCTTGATGATACCTCTCGACGTGAATCAATTATAATCACCAACCAATCCCATACTTCTTTTAGCTGCTGAAACTCTTAACCTATCTCTAGGCCGAGTTAGTGTTTCCCGATTGAAACACCGTACTTATTCCTTTCGTGAATCTAACTCTCTCGATATTAGATAAATGGATTACTCACAAACTTCTCTCTCGAGCTTGGATGCAAGAAAAAGGAATGGCAAAGGATAAACAAACCTCGATATTTTATTGCATTAAAACAAGAAACAAAAGTCAATCTCTTCTCACTAATACTCTACAACCTTCACCTAAGCCTAAAGAAACTTAGAACATAAGAAAAAGTAAAAGAGAATTCTAAAATCTAAGATGGAGTCGGCTCTCTATGATGCTAAGTGCTTTTTGCCGAAAACTCTCATCCTCTTTCTTCTTGGACGGCTAGGGATTATATAGGCTTGGTCTAGGGCAAACCTTTCCTAAGTAGGAGTATAACTTGGAGTAGGACACAAGTCAAGTCCATAAATAAAATATTTCCAAGTTTATTCCAACTAGGATTCTTTTCCGTGTGGCCTTTGACTTGGGCTTCCCATGTGCTACTCAACTCCGATTCATGCGCTGCTTGTCCAGAAACGTCCAACTCATTTTTCTCTTCAAGTCTTCTACAATATCGTTACTTGTCCTTTAGCTGCTGCCTCGGCATCAGGTCCTGCCCCGGCCTTAGTCGCTGCCGCGGCGATAGTTTTTCCTTCATAGATACATAAGTACAGTAAAACTCGCCTTTTCTATAAGTATCATCTTTATATGTTATAGAAGCAGAATATCGAATTATCTCGCATTAAGCACATGCATTGGTCCAAGTAGGTGTAGATTTAGTGATTATTGTCCATGAAAGGTGTAAAAAGTGATAGTGATTTGAGCACTTATCACTTGTCTTGCTTAAGGCATACGATACATCTGGTCGAGTACATATGATGGCATACATGATAGAACCAATAGCCGAAGTATATGGAATCTTACTCATTCGTTCTCTTTCTTGTGGAGTTAAAGAACACATTTACTTTGAAAGAGAAATACCATGTGTCATAGGTAAGAATCATTTCTTGGATTTTTCATACTAAATCTTTTCAGAACTTTGTCTATATATGTACTTTGACTCAGACCTAGAAGTCGTCTAGATCTATCTCTATAGATCTTAACCCCTAAGATATATGGCGCCTCACCCTAATATTTCATAGAGAAACAGCTATTTAACCAATTCTTAACTGAGCGACAAAACCTTTGTAGCTTACAAACCTTTCCGCATTTCCTGGTGCGACAAAACCTTTTGGTTGTGTCATATACATATCCTCTTCAAGTTTTCCATTAAGGAAAGCGGTTTTGACGTCCATTTTCCAAATTTCATAATCATGGAATACAGCTATAACAAACAAGATCTGGATGGATTTAAACATAGCTATAGGGGAAAAAGTTTTGTCATATTCAACACCATGAACTTGTCGAAAACCTTTAGCGACTAGTTGTCCCTTGTATGTTTGTACGATTCCATCCATGTCGATTTTCTTCTTGAAAACTCATTTACACCTTATAGGTTTTATCCCTTCCGGTGATTCAACCCAAGTCCATACTTGGTTTACTGACATGGATTCCATCTTAGATTTGATGGCCTCAAGCCATTTCTCAGAGTTTGGGCTCGATATTGCCTCTTGATAAGTTCTTGGCTCATCTTGATCCATAATAAGAACATTTCCATGTGTGATAATGAGAAATCTATATATCTCAAGTGCATGGCGTTCTCTTGTGGACCTGTGCAGTGATTTTGTTTTTAAATCCGTTGACTGTTCCTCAATAATTTGTGGAACATGCTCAATCTCAGGCTCAGTGAATTATTCTTGAACTTCTCCAAGTTCAATGTCTCTACCCTTCCCTTTCTTATTAAGAAATTCTCTTTCGAGAAAAACTCTTGTTCGAGTAAAAAACACATTGTTCTTTTTAGGGTTAAAGAAATAATATCCCTTAGTTTCTTTGGGATACCCAACAAAATTACACTTATGCTTCACAACCCCAAATCTTCATAAAAGACATACTAGGACGTTTTCCAGTCCATATCTCATATGATGTCTTTTAAAAAAGATTTAGACGGAACACGATTTAAAGTGAAAGCAGTTGTTTCTAGATCACTATGACTCATCATTGATCGAACCATGTTTAAAAAAGTTCGATTCCTCCTCTCATAAAATCTATTCCAATGTGGTGTACCCGGTGGAGTAAGTTGTGAGACAATCCTACATTCTTTAAGGAGTTCATCAAATTCTATGCTTAAGTATTCTCCACCTCGATCTGATCGAAGTGCCTTAATACTCTTGCCTAGTTGATTCTGTACTTCATTCTTGAATACTTTAAACTTTTCAATAGCCTCATATTTATGGCGCATAAGGTAAATGTAACAATACCGACTAAAGTCATCAGTGAAAGTAATGAAGTACTGAAATCCACCTCTAGCTTGTATATTTATTGGTCCACATACATCATTATGTATTAAACCCAATAAATCACTTGCTCACTCACTTTTACCATTAGAAATAGCCTTATTCATTTTTCCTAGTAAACAAAATTCACATACATCCAGTTGTTCGAAAAAAATGAATCTAAAAATTCATCTTTATGGAGTTTTGAAATGCGTTTCTCACTTATATGGCCTAAACGAAAATGCCAGAGATAAGTTTGATTTGAGTCATTTGTTTATGATCTTTTGGTATTTATGTTATACATGGTATTTTCTAGATTTAAAATATATAAGCCATTAATCAATTGTGCCGAACCATAAAAAACATTATCGAGATAAAAAGAACAACAATTATTCTTAATAATAATCTCAAAGTCAATCCTGTCCAAACAAGAAATAGAAATAATGTTTTTAGTCAAACTAGGCATAAAATAACAATCTTCTAAATGTAAATCATGTCCACTAGGTAAAGATAAAACATATGTTCCTAAAGCTAATGCAACAACTCTTGCTCCATTTCCCACTCGTAGGTCTTCGTCTCCCTTAGCTAGATTCCTTCTCTTTTGCAGTCCCTGTAAAAAAGTACAAATGTGAGAACGAAAACCGGTATCTAATACCCAAGAAGAAGATATTGACAGATTCACATCAATAACATAAATACTTTAAGTAGATGCACCGTCTGCTTTTGCCTTCTTGACCTCTTCAAGGTATATGTGGCAGTTTCTTTTCCAGTGTTCGATCTTATTGCAGTGGAAACAGTTTCCGTCTTACTAACTCCCCCTTTGGGTTTCAGTGCATCCTTTTCCTTCGGGCATAGGCTTACCTTTACCCTTGTACTTTGCCATTTTTTCCCCTTTCCTTTGTCCTTGCGGACCATCATAATGGGATTAAGTCCAACCTTATTCATATTTTTCTCAACAGTTCGTAACATGCCAAGTAACTGTGACAAAGTTTTGTTAATTTCATTCATGTTGAAATTAAGGACAAATTTATTAAAGCTATTCGGAAACGATTATAGAATAACATCAGTAGCCAATTCATCTTTGAGAGGAAATCCTAGCTTTTCCAACGTTTGGATATAACCCATCATCTTAATGACATGAGCTCTAACATTTTGCACTGAATTAGAGCTTTAGAGTCTCATACCTCTCTTGATGTGCTTGCCCCTCATATATTTCCTTTAGGTTCTGAATCATATCATATGCAACCATGTCCTCATGTTGCTTCTGAAGACCAGGAGTCATGGTAGCAAGCATAAGACATCCGACATCTAACATGTCATCCATATGTTTCTTAAACTTGTCTTTGTCAGCTATAGAAGCATTAGCTAAGGGTTCATTTGGAACAAGTTCTTCAATGACATATTTCTTTCTTTCCTGATTGAGAACAATTCTCAAATTACGGAACCAATCAAGGAAGTTTATGCCATTAAGTTTCTCCTTCTCAAGGAGTGATCGCAGTGATAAAGTGTTGTTTACCATTTAGATCTACAACAATGGAAATACATAAAGTAAATTTACCTATTTGAAATATTATAAATAAGTGTTTGTTTATAAAATACTCCCCCTATTTTGTTCAAAATTAAAAATCCCTCTCGTTTTTAATTTCCTAAATCAGCTTTAGCTTTTCTTTTAGGATAAAGGTTATTTAGATAAGTAACCCTTTACTAATTACATCTTATGTAACTCCTACATTTGGTGAACAACTCTTGTTCACTCATCTCATGACTTAACTAAATACTTTGCCTTTAGGTTTCTAATCCTATTAGAATAACGTAACAAAGTTATTACCAATATTTCGACCGAAAAATATCACTTGCTTATTCTTCGCGTTTAACCAAGATAGACTTATGTGTCAATGCTTTGGCAAAACCCACATAAGATCGATCACGGCCTTAACGAGGGCAAATATTGGACGAATAATTTTAACTTAGATTAATTTGAGGGAAATCTTTAAATATCTCATTGTTATTTCTTTTAATTTGGCCCTTATTGATCTCATCAATATACAAGAACAAAAGATATATATATCATAAATCGCATCACATACTTGATAGATATATAAATAAATAAAAATGCAATGGTTATAGCCCAAATAAAGAACTAAGGTGGCTCATCCCAAGCCAATGGGAGAACCTAAAGCCCTAATCCTATACTAAAATTGCTTCTCCAGCATCTTCTCGCCTTTTTTCCAAACGTCTCGTTTGCTTCTTAGAATATTATTATAATTATAGAAACCCGTTTTACATACGAGGGAATAAGATGAGAAGAGAATTACAACAGAGATAGAGAAAGACATGACACGCAGGTCGTATTTAAAATTTACAACTATTGTAAAAGTAAGGGCTATAACCATACATGTTAAGCACCGTGCAAATCAAACATATCATATATATGCTATCGCGAATTCATTGATATTACCAATACCAATATCAAAAATTTTGAAAAATAAAAACTATTTTTCTATGGAAAAACCTCATGATTTGATAACTTTTATTAACAGAATCATGTTTTTGAGATTTTAAATCCCATATATTTTTCCTCATCGAAATAACAATTATTCCTTTTCTTTGATGCGATCTGCCATCGCACTTCCGCTGATCACTATGTCAACGATTGGCATATGATTACCGTAAAACCCTTACAACAACATGTCGATTGTAAAATTCATTAACAGATTAACATATGAATTGTATACCTAATCGAATACCAATATCAATATATATAGTCAAAACAATAAAATAAAGCATGCATCTATTACATATCGCATCACCCAAGTATTTAACCTGATTACGAATCGTACAAGTGGCTCTGATACCACTTTTGGGACCGCCGACACACCCCATGGCGTAGCGGCACAAAATTACGACGGTCTTTCCAGTGATCCATGTACGTTTAATCCGAAATCAGGAGGAAGAGATGCGAAGACTTATATTGGATTCCTTGATAAGCAGCAAAAACAACAACTGGAACTGCTATAGTCACGATCGTTCAACAATTTGAATCTTTAGCCTCAAAGAATATCGTCTCAGCCTCTACGCGGTTCACCCGATTGAGAGCAAATCTCGAAAAAATATTTTTCATGATTTTAGGTTTTGGGAATTCGGGAGAGTCTATCGCGACTGCTAGACCAAAAATCCCTTATATATGTGTCACCCAAGATATTAGGGTTTTATTCTAAATTTGTTATAGTAAATAATTACTTTTATTATTTCCTTAAATTTCGGGATCTATATTTAATTCGAATTTGAAAAGGGATACAATTACTTTAATTATATCATTTGATTAAAATTTAGGATTAAATATAATCTATTTATACATATATATTTGTTGTTCCTTTTCAACCATTGAGGGTGACTCTGAAAACACCTTGGGTGTGGTAGTGTGAGGTATGTCTGGATATATTTCCTTAGACCCTTCAAGAACCTATTGCATCTCATTTTCTCCGTGGCCACTAACTCCGGGGCATACCTAATCAGCTGTAGGAACTCCTTCTCATAAGCAAACACCGAAAGGTGCCCTTAGATAAGATGGGTGAACCACTCCCTCAAGGTGTCAAAGTGGGATTCTCCCACATACTTCTTCTCAAACTCATCGAGGAAGTCGTTCAACTTGTTCGATCGGTTTCCCAACCAAGCTTCACTGTCTTCCACCATTCGTGGGCATTACCCTTCAACAGCTATAGAACACATGATAACTTATCCTCAGATCTCAACCTCATCTTTCTCATGATCCAACGGGTTTCATGCAACCATTGGTCAGCTTGCACGGAGTTGTCTTATCTCGTCCCATGAAAGTCCAACATTAATTCATAAAATCCAATTCGAGTAAAAACATAAATTCTGAATAACTTAAAGTAGTTGGAGCTCTAAAACATTACAATCCGTTTTAAAACATTCGAATCAAATAATAAAATAGAGTTACAATTACATATAGGGTCCTATAAGTACATAGCCCATTACATCTAGTAACGGTACTCTGACAACAACGTCGATGCTGAACCCACCACGATGATGTTTCTCTGAACAAGCTTTCTTAACCTACGCACAAAAACACATTTCGAAACACTAAGCTACAAAATTCCAGCGGGTACTCTACCAACCGGCTCACATCAACATATCATAAATAAGCATATGAGGCTTGAAATAATTATATGAAATGAGTACAATGGTGCTACCATATCTACCTAAACAAAGTATATTATGTATGTAGAAAAATCGGCCCATGGAATATAAAGATCAAGAGAAGTCCAAATAGCATCTCAAATCCATAAGTCTCATATACCTCATGTATATCTTATATATATATATAAGTAGTGTGGCCCGCGACCAATAAACATCGGGATCATACACTACGAGCAGGACCCACATCCACTAAGCATTGGGATCCTACATCCATGCTTGCAATGGCCCATCAAGCATCTTCGAACTGGCCCGCGTCCACTAAGAATCGAGATCCTACGTTCAGAAAGTCTTTAAGTGTTGCAACACTTTAATTATATATAATAAAGGGGTGACCAAACCCATCACATAATATAATATATAACTCTAGGCAATCCATTAGCACTAAGCAATGTCCCTAGCTTACCATCTCATGTATTTATATCATCAATAACCATTGAGTTTCCATCACATATCAAACTCGTACCAATTTCCATGTTTTCAGCCAACTCTTACCTAAAGACGCTTAAAAGGTTAATTTCTCGGTTTTACTATTCATTTTATAGCTTATTTAACCTTTAGGGACCCATAAAATGAATTATGGAGCCATCGAACTCAACCTTTAAAAACTTGAGCAGATTACCAGGCGTATCGATACATCTATAAAGGGGGTATCGAAATGCCCTCGGTATCGATATGCTCCCCTTACGTATCGATACCCCAAGATGTTTACTTGAGGCCAAGAAGCCTACCGGTATTTATACACTTATATAGTGTATCGATACACAACCCTATTTCGATATGCCCCTAAGGTAGTATCGAAACGATTTGTCACTAGAATTTTTGGTATCGAAACATGGGCTAGGCATTTCGAAATGCCTGCCTTTCATGCCTTAATTTTCTCTCTAAGGTATCGATACACCTGTAGAGGGTATCGATACCCCTACAAGAAATGTTCAATTTTGAACCTTCAATCACCTAGAACTCTAATCAAATCGATTCAAGTGACTCTCAAACTATTCTTACACTCTAGGGGGATGATTCTAAGCATGTTTAAACTCTAAGAACAGAGGTTCATCAATAATTATTCAATCTACCATTAATGGATCATTTAAGCTACCAAGCAACCAACCAAGTCAACAAACATGCAACAAGGCTTAAAACTATGAAATACATGATGATAAGAATTTGGAGGAGTATCAACCTTGCAACAACAACAGCAAACACGAACACTACCCCTCTTCAAGCTTTCTCTTTCCCTAAGCTTGTAGATGGCTCTCCAACTTGCTTCTCTATAAAGGAGGTTTAACAAAAGATTAGATATACTTGGGAATGATTCTTAGATTCTAAAAATACTAGAAAGCTGAGAATTGAAGCTCCCAAACACATTAATCTCGAATTTCACCTAAAACCTCTCTAAAAACCCCTTCCACCAAACTTGGAAAACAAAACCTTGTTTTGTAGATCCACCTGAAAACGAGATTCAAAGAATAAACTCAAGATTTTAACTTTAACATTTTCTTTTCTTCTAACACGAATGAGGAAGAGAGGTAGAAAAAGAGAGAAGAAGTGATATCATGCTTGCAGCTGATAACTCCGCAAAAAGGCTATATTTCAAGCCATTTTACTTAAGTTATTTATTGTCTTTAAGCACATTTAGGATCATTTATATGCATTTAGGATCATAACATTGCATGTAGTCTTCTATTTATACCTTAGCATTTTTATGTGGTAATAGGTGTTATTTAATTGGAAAGGTAGTTCTTTTTAGTTGTGTTGCGCAGGTAAAGCAAAAATGGAAGTTGAGGCAATTTGTCATGGCATTAATAGAAGGATAGCGAATACAAAATGCCATGGAAAAGCTGGAGGACTCTTGTACTGAGCTAGACGACAAAGAGATATTTTGATAAGAGTACCAACTAGTGCCATTATAGCCGGTCAGGACCACTACAGCCTGGACACAACCACTTGGGTAGGGGACCACAGGCAATATTGCCTAATTGCAAGCCACCTCGGTAAGGGACCACTGTCACCACTGCTAGCCCTACAGAAATGCCATCACGTAAAGGGGGCAGAAATGGGATTTTTACTATTTTCTAGGGTTTTTCACGCTTTTTAAATACATGGTGACCTACAAGAAAAGGAGGCACCTTTGAGGAGCAAGAATACACACAAAAAAGAGGACCTTTGGAGTGGTTTTTGCGACGGTGGAAAGCTCCCACCTTTCTCCTCCAAACTCCGGCCGAAGGGACCTCCATTGATAGAGCTCGAAGGAAGTGGTGTGCTAAGAACCCGGAAGGGGCTAGCACACCAAGGCGTCTCATGGTGGTTGAAGAAGCCGACGGCCTGCGCAACCAAGGGTGTCTTCTAGTCCTCCTTCCTTTGTTTTATTTTTCATATTTTATGATGATGATTGTTAAATGTTTAAGGTTTTATGTGGATGATATTACTTTTAACATTTTGCACCACCATGTGAGCTTTGTTTAGGTGGTTGCTTTTGTGGATGATTATCTTTTGCTTTTACTAATATATTGTCTTCTATGTGTTTGTGTATTTGCTTTGCTCATTGTTGATAATCATTTAGGCATTGTAAGAGGCATAGAAGTGTCTCGTGTTTAGGTGCATGCTAGAGCACTCGGAAGAGGCGTAGCTATAGATCCTTAGATCATCCGGAATGAGCTAAGGGAGGATCTACGTGAGCAATGGGTTCTAGACTGAAAATAGAGCCTAATCTAAGCCTAGAGCACTCGGAAGAGGCATAGGTAAGGGTTTCAACGACTAAAAGGAGTGTGCTTTATTGATAGGCTAGTGCTACTCGAGTGACACGAGATGCCATGGTATTTTTGTTTGTCAGGTTCCTATGACTCGGAAGAGCGGGAAAACTTTAGAAACCTCTGTCGAGTAGATATACACCATAGTTGTTTTATGTTCGTAGGAGTGAGGGTAAGATGCCCATAGGAGTTTCCACCAATTATTCCCGAGAGAGTTCGTCAATAGTGAGAAAGTACACCATATTGTTTAACGTGTTCTTGTATCCTGCTTTTGCCTCAGCATTTAGAAACTAGTTTCTTTACTTTACTTGTTATCTTGCAATCACATTGCTTTCCACTCCACATATCACTTCCGTACATCCACCTTGCCATTATCATCCATTCCATTTTGCCTTGGCATATTGTAGTTGCTTGCATTCTAGAATTGCCATAGCATTTCTACATAACACTTCACCATACATATCCGTTTTCTCTTGTTTATATCCTTCCTTTGTTTTTTCCTTTTTAGTTAGTGACACCTTTTTGCCTTGACAAAATTAACTTGCACTTTACCAGAGATCCTCGTGGGAACGATACTCACTCACCCTATTATTACTTGTATGACTGTGTATACTTGCACATATATGTGTGTTCACATACATCATTTATAGCACTACACAGAACACACCAAGTTTTTGGAGCCGTTGTCGGGGATCTATTTAGAGTAAAGTTTGTCATTTTTGTTTTGGCATTTTCGTTTTACTTAGTTTATTTTATTAGTTCAATTTTACTTGTTTTATTTGTTTTTCTTTTCAGTGCTTGTCCAGAAGGTCTACTGACAAACCTCTCTATCCTATAGTGCCTGAAATTGAGCGTTTGTTTCATCAAAGACGACGTAATCAGCGTAGAGCTATGGACCCACCAGCAATGCAAGACCCAGTAGTTCAAAATGCCAAGGCAAATCAGCATGCTGCTGCACCTCGACCGAGAGCTATTAGGGATCATTTAAATCCTATCTTGGATGATCTTAATCTTGGCATCGTGGCACCAAAAATTACAGCTACACATTTCGAGATTAAGTCTATCGTGTTTAATATGCTTAACTCGATTGGGAAATTTGGAGGGATGACGCATGAAGACGCAAGACAACATATTCGAGCATTTCTAGAAGTTTGTGACTCATTCCGTCAACAAGGAGTTCATGAGGATGTCTTGAAGCTCAAGTTATTCCCTTATTCTTTATGTGGCCGAGCAAAGGGATGGTTGAGTGGAGTACCATCCGGATCGATGGAGTCATGGGCTGATCTATGCAAGAGCTTTTTGCTGTGGTATAATCCTCTGAATCTCAATACTCAACTTAGAAATGATATTGCTTCTTTTCGACAAGGTGACGACTAGTTGATGTGTGAATGTTGGGATCGATACAAGGGATTGCTTCGTAAGTGTACTAATCATGGATTTCAAGATTGGACTCAAGTTGTGATGTTCTACAACGGAGTCAATGCACGGACAAGGATGATGCTAGATGCCTCGGCAAATGGAACTTTGTTAGACAAATCAATCGAGGAGGCATTTGACATACTTGATAGAATCGCATACAACGTTCAAACGAGGTGAAGGAAGTGAAGATGGCCAATTCAGCATGTCTATTATGTCATGGCAATCATCACGAGAGCGATTGCCCAGGAAACCATGAGAGCCAATTATGTGAGCAATTACAACCGAAGCAACAACAATCCCTACTCAAACACCTATAATCCAGGATGGCGACAACATCAGAATTTTTCCTGGGGAAATCAAGGAACCAACAATCCTAATCCCCCAGTACGGAATCACAATGAGCCCCAGCAGTTTCAAGCGAATATGCCCTGGCATAATCAGAACAAGGGGGCTGCATCATCATCTAATACTAGTTCTTTGGAGGCAACTATGCAAGAATTTATTCTAAGTACCAAGACGATGCTTCGAGAGCATACTACAACCATCAAGAACCAAGGAACTCTATTGCAAAGCCACAGTGCTTCATTGCGAAATTTGGAGAGTCATGTTGGCCAAATTGCCACGACATTACAAGAGCGTCAGCCTGGACGTCTGCCGAGTGACACTGAAGTCACTAAGCCACATGGTAAAGAGAAATGTAGCGCAATCACACTAAGAAGTGACACTCAACTTAATCAACAAGATAAGTTTGGGGGGAAGAAATCTGAGTATTCCTTACCCGAACCTGTACAAGAAGAAATGCCTAAGCAAATTCTTGAGGAAAAGGACCAGGAGGAAGGTTTGACAAAGGAACCTGCCGATGGAGCGAGCAGAAATGCCATGGCAAAATCAATTCCTACACCAGCAGTGGAAGAAGTTAGACCCCCACCACCCTTTCCCTAGAGACTCAAGAAGCACAATGATGAAATTTAGTTCAAAAAGTTTTTGGATAAATTGGATCAGTATACATAAATTTCTCACTCTTGGAGGCAATTGAACCGATGCCTACTTACGCTAAATTTCTCAAGGAGATAGTTACAAAGAAGCGTAAAGTGGAGAAGTTTGAGACAATTGCCATGGAAAAAGAGTATTGCTCTACTTTGAGTACACTACCTTTGAAGAAAAAGGATCCAGGCATGGGAGACAAGTTCATTGGGAAAGTACTCTATGATCTTGGATCGAGTGTAAATCTAATGCCCAAGTCTATTTTCATGAAGCTTGGCATGGGAGATGCGAGACCAACATCCGTCATATTGCAACTAACCGATCGTTCCCATGTGAGACCTGAGGGGAAGATTGAAGATGTCATAGTGAGGGTGGACAAATTCGTATTTCCAGTCGACTTCCTTATACTTGATTGTGAGGCTGATGCTAATACACCCATTATCTTAGGGAGACCTTTCCTAGCAACCGGTCGCATTCTCATTGATTATGAGAAGGGTGAGCTCAAAATGCGAGTAGCAAATTAGAGATTGACTGTGAACATCAATAGTTGTCTCAAGTACATGGATGATTCTGAAAAATGTCGGAGCATTTTAGAAGCAAATTGTGAGATATCATCGGAAGCTGATCATTTTTGTCACAACAATTTTGTGCAACTGGATGAGTATGAAGAGCTCATGAATGGAGGAGAAGAAGCTAGTGAATCTTCATTGGAAGAACATCAATCTAGTTTGCTGATAGCTAGAAATCGTTCGAGCTTTGAACCTCTTGATTATGATGAATTCAGTCCTCCTAAGACTTTATTACTCGATGCACCAAAGTTGGAGCTGAAGATTTTGCCACAGCATTTGAAATATGCTTATCTGGGTGAAGACGAGACCCTGCCTGTTATTATTTCTGCGAATCTAAATTCTGATCAAGAGAGAAGTCTACTTGTTGTTTTGTCATAGCATAAACGAGCAATAGGATGGACTAAGAAGGATTTAAAGGGGATTAGTCCTACTATCTGTATGCATAAGATACTTCTGGAAGAATGCCATGGCAAATCCATAGAGCCATAAAGTAGACTAAACCCCATTATGAAGCAAGTTGTCATGAAGGAGATTCTCAAATGGCTTGATGCTGGAGTTATTTACCCAATATCAGACAGTTCATGGGTAAACCCGATTTAGTGTGTACCCAAGAAAGGAGGCACGACCGTGGTGAGCAATGAGGACAATGAGCTATTGCCGACGAGAGTAGTGACCGGATGGAGGATTTGTATGGACTATCGCAAGCTCAATAAGGCCTCGAATAAGGACCACTTTCCTCTACCCTTCATCGACCAAATGTTGGATCGCTTGGCGGGCAAAGCTTATTATTGTTTCTTGGATGGATATTCGGGGTATAACCAAATAGCTATAGCATTGGAGGATCAAGAGAATACCACTTTCACTTGTCCTTATGGAACTTACGCTTTTCGAATAATGCCCTTTGGATTATGTATTACACCGACAACTTTCTAGCACTGTATGCAAGCTATCTTCTCTGACATGGTTGAAGACTCTATTGATATTTTCATGGACGAATTCTCTATTTCTGGAGACAGTTTCCAGAAATGTCTTGGCAATTTAGCAAAGGTCCTGAAGCGATGTGAAGAAGCTGACCTTGTGCTGAATTGGGAGAAATGTCACTTCATGGTGACAGAAAGTATTGTGTTAGGCCATAAAATCTCACACAAAGGCATTGAGGTAGAAAAAGCTAAGATTGAGGTGATCGAGAAGCTATCAACACCAGCAACTGTTAAGGGCATAAGAAGTTTTCTTAGACACATGGGATTCTATCGGAGATTTATAAAGGATTTCTCCAAGATATCCAAGCTATTGTGCTTGTTGTTGCAGAAGAACCAACCTTTTGTGTTCGATCAAAAATGTCATGGCGCTTTCACAGAGCTGAAGCAAAGCCTGATCACTGCACTAGTTGTTGTTCCCCTAGATTGGACTTTACCGTTCGAGCTGATGTGCGATGCGAGCGATTACGCCGTGGGAGTAGTTTTGGGGCAGCGTCGAGGTAAAATTTTTCATGTTATTTATTATGCTAGCCGTACTTTAAATGAAGCACAACTTAACTACACTACCACAGAGAAAGAGCTACTTGTCGTGGTATTTGTATTTGACAAGTTTAGGTCATACTTGATAGGCACTAAGGTCACTGTTCACACCGATCACTCAAAAATTAAGTACTTAGTGACTAAAAAGGATGCTAAACCTAGGCTCATTAGATGGATACTGTTGTTGCAAGAATTTGACTTAGAAGTGGTAGATAGGAAGGGAACCGAAAACGAAGTTGATGATCATCTTTCTAGTCTAGAAGTTAACCTAAAATGTCATGAAAAAATTGAAATACACGATGAATTCCCTGATGAGAAAATTCTTTATGTCACGGTAATTCCGTGGTACACTGACCTTGTTAATTTTCTTGTTAGTGGTATTTTGCGTTTTGACATGACTAGCCAGGGAAGGAAGAAATTTAGAAATGACGCGCGGTTCTACTTCTGGGATGAGCCGTATTTGTTCAAGCATTGTGCCGATCAAATTATCCAAAGATGTGTGCCAGAAGAGGAGCAAAGAGATATTCTGTATCACTATCACTCAGGCCCATGTGGTGGACACTTCGGAGGTATGAGGACTGCTGCTAAGGTCCTCCAATTAGGTTTTTATTGGCCTACCTCATTCAAAAATGCCCAGACATTTTACCAAGCCTACGATCAATGTTAATGGACTGGGAACATCTCCAGACGTCATGAAATGCCATGAAAAAATATTTTGGAGATCGAGTTGTCTGACGTGTGGGGCATAGTGATAAGTGCTCAACTCACTATCACTTTTTACACCTTTTATGGGCATTACTCACCGAATTTACACCCACTCGGACCAAAGCATGTACTTAATGTGATATATTTAGAAGTTATGCTTATGAAGATAATATTTACAGAAAAGGCAAGTTTTACTGCATTTTTATATCTGTGCAGGAGAACCAATGCTGCGGCAGCAACTTGGCAGAGGCGGGACTTGATGCCGAGGTAGTTGCTGAGAGCCAGAGAGTAATACTATAGGCGATTGGAAGAGAAAAATACAAGGGACGTTTCTGGACATAAAGCATATGGATCGGAGCTGGTTAGCATGAGGAAAAGCCCAAGACAAGGCCACGCGGGAAAGCCTCTTAGTTGAATTAAACTTGGAAATATTTTAATTATGTACATGACTTGTTCCCTACTCCAAGTTGTATTCTACTTAGGAAAGGTTTGCCCTAGGCCAAGCCTATATAAGACCTAGCCGTCTGATAAGTGCTCAACACACTATCACTTTTTACTCCTTTTATGGGCATTAATTACCAAATATACACCCACTTGGACCAATGCATGCACTCAATGTGATATATTTAGAATTATACTCATATAGATAATATTTACAGAAAAAGGCACGTTTTACTGCGTTTTCATATCTGTGCAAGAGAACCATTGCCGCGGCAGAGACAAGGCCGAGGCAGGACCTGATGCCGAGGCAGCAGCAGAAAGACAGGAAGAAAGATTATAGGCGATGGAAAGACAAAAATCCAAGGAACGTGTCTGGACTTGAAGCCCATGAATCAGAGCTGGCTAGCACAAGGAAAAGCCCAAAGGAAGACCACGCGGGAAATCCCCTTAGCCGAATATAAACTTGGAAATATATTATTATTATGTACTTGACTTGTTCCCTACTCCAAGTTGTATTCTACTTAGGAAAGGTTTGCCCTAGGTCTAGCCTATATAAAGACCTAGCCACCCAATGTATAAAACACGAAATACCTAGGGAGAGAGCCGACTTTTACTCTTGTTTCTTTCCTCTCCATCATGTTCAAAACCTTCTTAGGGATTAGGTGAAGTTTGTAGAGTATTTGTGAGAGGAGATTGTACTTCGTCTTTCATTCAATGCAATAAAGATTATCAAGGTTTGCTTATCCTTTGTTATTCCTTGTTTCACAATTGAGCTCGGGAGAGGATATTGTGATCATCCATTTATCTAAGCTCGGGAGAGTTAGATTCACGAAAGGGGTAAGTACGGTGTTTCAATCGCGAAACACTAACTCGGCCTAGGGATAGGTTAAGAGTTTCAGTCGCTAAAAGAAGTGTGAGATTGGTTGGTGAGTATAATTGGTTCACGTCGGGAGGTATCATCAAGGACTAGTCATCAAGAGCACTCTGACTTAGGGATAAACGGAGTCATTCAAGGACACTTTGCCGAACTTTGGTAAAGTCTGCCCACGAGCAAGGGATTGCCGCGGCAGACAGTGTTATCGCTGCCCAGGCAGTAAAACTGCAGTGTTGTCGAGGCAGTGATATACGATTGCATTGGACAGAGACAAGTCAATCAATTCCACAATACGACGCAACTGGATCCTAGCCCATCTCTCTCTACTATTTCAATCTTTTACTTTTATTTTAGTTATTTTAGTTTAGATAAATCAAATCAACTTAATTGTGTTTTTTATCTTTCTACAGAACAAGGAGGTGAAGAAAGCATATTAAGTATACCAGTCCCTGAGGAGACGATAACTCGATAATATACTTATCACTTATTACTTGCGATGTGTCCACTTGCACTGAACGCGCACTTTTGACACGCGACACCGTCCAATGTGTTAGAGATACCTAGAGAGCCGATTCATAGAGTTTACCCTAAGACACTTTGTTTTCTCTGAAATTATGTTCTAAGCTTTCTTAGGGTTTAGGTGAAGGTTGTTTAGTATTTGTGAGAGAAGATTGTACTTTGTCTTTGTTTCAATGCATTGAAACTATCAAGGTTTGCTTATCCTTTGTTATTCTTTGTTCTTGCATTCAAGCTCGGGAGAGAAGTTTGTGAGTAATCCATTTATCTAGACTCGGTAGAGTTAGATTCACGAAAGGGGCAAGTACGGTGTTTCAATCGCGAAATACTAACTCGGCCTAGGGATAGGTTAAGAGTTTCAGCGGCTAAAAGAAGTGTGAGATTGGTTGGTGAGTATAAATGATTCACGCCGGGAGATATCGTCAAGGACTAGTCATCAACAGTACTTCGACTTAGGGATAAGCAGAGTCATCCAAGGACACTTTGCCGAACTTTGGTAAAGTCCACCCACGAGAAAGAGATTACCGCGGCGGACAGTATCGTAGCTGCCAAGGTAGTAATCTGCAGTGCTGCCGAGGCAGTGATATACGATTGCATTGGACAGAGACAAGTCAATCAAATCCACAATACAACGCAACTGGATCCTGACCTCTCTCTCTATTAATCAAATCTCATTCCTTTGCTTAGTTGTTTTATTTCAGTTTATCCAACCCAAATTACTTGTGTTTTATTTTATTTCTTTTTACAGAACAAGAAGACGAAGAAGACATATTAAGTATACCAATCCCTGTGGAGACGATAATCCGATAAATACTTATCACTTATTACTTGCGATGTGTCCACTTGCACTAAACGCGCACTTTTGACACGCGACAAGTTTTTGGCGCCGTTGCCGGGGATTGTCAACTAAATTTTGTTTTCTTTATTTTCTTGTTTCTTTTCTTTTTCTTTTTATTTTACCTTTGTTTTTCTTGGTGTATGATCAGGGCCAACCCAACCAACCCTTTTTACGAGTTAGACCCAAAGATCGAACGAACAATGCAAAGGTTGAGGAGACAAATCCAAGAAGCTATGACAGATCACCCGGCAGGACAAAACTTACCTGCCGGCAATGGACGTCTTCTGCCGCCACCAGGGCCGCGACAGCTCACTATCAAAGACTTCCTAGAAGAGGATTTAAATGGATTAAACTCAGGAGTCATTACACCGGAAATAGAAGCAGCCCACTTTGAACTGAAACCTGTCATGTTCAAAATGCTTAACACCATTGGACAGTTTGGTGGGTCTGTAACTGAAGATGCAAGGCAGCATCTCAAGTCCTTCATGGAGATATGCAACTCCTTCAAAATCCAAGGAGTCCATGAAGATGTCTTGAGATTGAAGCTATTCCCCTATTCACTAAGGGATAGGGCGAAAGCGTGGTTAAATAGCATTCCAGCAGGATCTATTGGATCTTGGAGTGAACTCTGCCATGATTTTATTACACGCTTTAATCCTACAAATTTATATGATAGAATTCGTAATGAAATCATTTCTTTTCGACAGACAGATGACGAACCGATGTACGAGGCATGGGAGCGATACAGGGAGTTACTGCACAAGTGTCCTTTGCATGGATTTCCCCTATGGACACAAGTGACCATGTTCTATAATGTCACAAATGCCCCGACAAGGATGATGTTAGATGCCTCGGCAAACGAAACACTCCTTAATAAAGCACCTGAGGAAGCTACTGAAATACTGAACAAACTCGTAAAGAACGATTTTCAATTTCCTACATCTAGGCGAGGAGTAAGACGCCAACGGTGAATGAATTAGACACATCAAATTCAGTGGCAGCACAATTGGCCTCTCTTATAAAGATGGTGCAAAACTTGCAACTACAGCAAAATACCCATGAGGTTAAGGTGATTGATTCTTTTTTTAATTTATGTGGAGGTAACCACAATTCCTCTGATTGTATGAATCAACAAACCGGTATGTATGTTGGAAATTACAACCGAACCAATATGATGTCCAACACATACAATCCCTCATGGAAGAGGCATCCAAACCTATCATGGAGCAATCCTAACAATGCCTTAAACCCAACCACCCAACCCTCAGGATTCCAGCAACCAATGCAACATCTGTCACAGCAGCAGGTCCAACAGCCAATGTCGCAGTAGCAGATGCAGCAGCAATCGGTAAGTTCTTTGGAGAACACTCTTAAAGCCTTTATGATGAAAACTGAGTCATACATGGCAGAGAACAGTAATTTCATCTAAAGGACAGATTCTTTCATGAATAGGACTGAGATGAGGTTGCAGAATCAAGAAGCAGCTATTAAAACTCTAGAAACTCAGGTTGGGCAGTTTGCTCAAAACATAAACACTAGACCACAAGCAGGACTACCTAGCAATACTGAAGTTGCTAAGGTAATGGGCCATGAACAGTGTTAAGCAATCACTACCAGGAGTGGTCTACAACTGAAGGAAAAGATTCTAGCAAGCCAAAATCCACCAGTAGATCCAACAAAAGAGGAGGCTGAGCAAACTAATTCTGATAACACTACCCCGGCAGAAAGCGCTGCAGCTCTTGAACAGTCTGCCGAGACAGCAACAATCCCAGTGGTGCCAGGTATTAAATTCCAAACTAAAGAAACCCTGGATGAGATGAGACCACCACCACCTTTCCCACAAAGGTTGAAAAAGCAAAAACAGGACCAGCAATTCAAGAAATTCCTTGATATTTTAAAGCAAGTCCACATTACCATACCATTCGTAGAGGCAATTGAACAAATGCCTAATTATGCCAAGTTCTTAAAAGACATGGTGTCTAAGAGAAAACAAATAGGTGAGTTCGAAACAGTGGCTGCTACCGAGGGATGCATGGCGATGCTACACAATCACATGCCACCAAAAATGAAGGATCCTGGATGCTTTATCATACCTTGTGCGATAGGTAAAAACTATGAAGGTAAGGCCCTATGCGACCTTGGAGCAAACATCAATCTAATGCCCAGATCTGTCTTCCAAAAGCTTGGAATAGGAAGGGCAAAACCTACAACAGTTATGCTCCAACTAGCGGATCGATCATATGTGCAACCCGAAGGCAAAATCGAGGACATACTGGTAAGAGTCGATAACTTTATTTTTCCTGCTGATTTTCTTCTCCTTGATTGTGAAGCAGATGATAATGCACCGATCATCCTGGGGAGACCTTTCCCTGCAACTGGACGCACCTTAATTGATGTGGAAAAAGGAGAATTGACAATGAGGTTTAATGACCAATGTCGCGTGTCAAAAGTGCGCGTTTAGTGCAAGTGGACACATCGCAAGTAATAAGTGATAAGTATTTTATCGAGTTATCATCTCCTCAGGGACCGGTATATTTAATATGCTTTCTTCACCTTCTTGTTCTGTAGAAAAGTAAAGAACACAAGTGAGTTGATTTGAATTATCGAAACTAAAATAACTAAATAAAAATAAAGGATTGAAATAGTAGAGAGAGATGGGCTAGGATCCAGTTGCGTCGTATTGTGGAATTGATTGACTTGTCTCTGTCCAATGCAATCGTATATCACTGCCTCGGCAGCACTGCAGTTTACTGCCTCGACAGCGACAATATTGTCTGCCGCGGTAATCCCTTGCTCGTGGGCAGACTTTACCAAAGTTCGGCAAAGTGTCCTTGGATGACTCCGCTTATCCCTAAGTCAGAGTGCTGTTGATGACTAGTCCTTGATGATACCTCCCGGCGTGAACCAATTATACTCACCAACCAATCTCACACTTATTTTACCCGCTGAAACTCTTAACCTATCCATAGGCCGAGTTAGTATTTCGCGATTGAAACACCGTACTTACCCCTTTCGTGAATCTAACTCTCCCGAGCTTAGATAAATGGATGATTCACAATATCCTCTCCCGATCTCAATTGTGGAAACAAGGAATAACAAAAGATAAGCAAACCTTGATAACTTTATTGCATTGAATCAAAGAAAAAGTATAATCTCCTCTCACAAATACTCGACAACCTTCACCTAATCCCTAAGAAGGTTTAGAACATGATGGAGAGGAAAGAAACAAGAATAAAAATCGGCTCCCTCTCCCTAGGTATTCCGTCTCTTGTACATTGGGTGGCTAGGTCCTTATATAGGCTAGACCTAGGGCAAACCTTTCCTAAGTAGAATATAACTTGGAGTAGGGAACAAGTCAAGTACATAATTAAATATATTTCCAAGTTTATATTCGGCTAAGGGGCTTTCCCGCGTGGTCTTCCTTTGGGCTTTTCCTTGTGCTAGCCAGCTCCAATTCATGGGCTTCAAGTGCAGACACGTTCCTTGGATTTTAATCTTTCCATCGCCTATAGTCTTGCTTCCTGTCTTTCTGCTGCTGCCTCGGCATCAGGTCCTGCCTCGGCCTTGTCGCTGCCGCGGCACTGGTTCTCCTGCACAGATATGAAAACGCAGTAAAACGTGCCTTTTTTTGTAAATATTATCTATATGAGTAGAACTTCTAAATATATCACATTAAGCACATGCATTGGTCCGAGTGGGTGTATATTTGGTGATTAATGCCCATAAAAGGAGTAAAAAGTGATAGTGTGTTGAGCACTTATCACACCCCCAAACTCGAACTATTGCTTGTCCTCAAGCAATGCAAACCATCAATTTGCCGAACTCTACTCTCTCTTGGTCTTACATGTCCATCTATTCTCCCCACCATAACTAGGCCTATTCTTAAGTCTTAACCATTCGGTTACCTAAGGGTTTTCCTAGAAACAAACTATAGGAATTGTGAGTGTGTGCGTTTTTGTGGACAAGTTGATTAAAGGTTTTCTTAGATAAACTCTAAGTTCAAGACAAATAGACATTGGTTAAGTGTTCTCTTCTTTTTCAATCCCCAAATCTTGAGTCGGTTTCGGGCACCTCAAAGACTTGTGTTTTTCTTTTCACTAAATTTCTTCTTTTCTTTTGATATTCTTTAAAACATACTAGAGCCAATTTCGGGCACCTCTAGCATAAAGAAGAGGCTTTCTAGAGCCAGTGGTAGGTACCTCTAGTTACTTTCCAAAAATCTAAGTCTTTATCACCTAAGTTCATTAAAAGAATTCCTATAATCTAACAAGTCCCAAAAGTGTTTAAAGTTTAAAGTTCTTCCTATAGTAAGCTTCTAAGTTTTCATTCTTAGGCATCCTAAGGTTAAGCCCTCCTAACAGAACCTAAACATGGTAAGGAGAAAGATTTCTATAGCCTTAAAGAATAAACTAAGGCAATACTGATGATGAGCAGTGCAAAAGTGTAAGCAGATAATTCAAGTAAGGCAGGGAGCATAAAAAATAAAAAAAATCACTGGAATACTCCATTTTTGGCAAGGCCGCGGCAGTAGATTGCTGCCTTGGCAGTGAATCTGCACCCCCAAACTCAAACCAAGCATTGTCCTCAATGCTTTATATTTGAAGGAATAAACGGCAAAATAGAATATGAATCATAAGCAGCAAGTAAAAACAGTAAAAGCAATTAATATTGAATTAAGGACAAAGAAATTTAAAGCGACTCCGAAGAGCTGCTTGTAACAATTTTCCTCCGTGGCCTTGATGCCAAATGCTTTGTCCTTAGTGAAGGCGATGGTTGCGCCTTTGCTTGCCGGGGCGGTTGGACTCGAGTGGGTGGTGTCCTTTGCATCGGGGCTTCTACCTCCTCTCCTTCTTTGACATCCTCCATCTCTTCGGTTAACATCACGTCCGTTCCTCCTCCCATCGTAGTTGCTCCTCCGGTGTGGTGTATGCTTGGGCCGGCGGCAGTGGAGCTTTGGTGCACATAAGCATCTATCTCGGCGGAAAGACTGCCCATGATAATTGGCGATCGGGGTGGAGTGCTGAAAACGACCCTTCGCTTGGATGGCCTTCTGCTGAAAGATGAGGCCGCGACAGAATCTGCCTCCCTAGATGGGCCGGCAGCCTGGTATTGGGGCTGAGGGTCCGCATGGAAGAACGGCCTAGGTCCTCCCGGGGCTGGTGTGGTCTCGGTATAAGGTGTGGCGGTGACGAACATGTTGCTTGGGAACTCCGAGAATTGTACTCCTTGGTCCGGGAAGGCGTGCAGCATCATCTGGGCTAGAGAGCCATTGAAGTCCCTTTGGTAATCCATGTACCGTTGTTGTCGAAGATCCATTGCTGCCATTCGTTGCAAGATTTCTTGGTACGGGTCTGCCGCGGCAGTGGTGTGGGCAGTATCAGGCATGTCTGCCGTGTACTGGGTCCCGGTAGCAGTATCGGCAGTGAACTGCTGCGGCGTTGCTTGGACAGACTCTGCTTGAGTGATCTGCATGACTTTGTGACAGAAATCCCTGGTCCATCCTCATCTTGGGGGCGTGTATTCATCTGTTTCTTCAATGGGTACACCTACAGAAACACATAAACCCGTAATCAAGCAAGGGAAATACAATGGTCCCCTATCTTTCTTACCACACTCGTGAATTTCCCGGAGAATGATTTTTCCAACATTGATGGTCCTCTTGTTGATGATGGATTAGATAAGCACCAATCTCTTGCGATCCACCGTGCTATTGTGTGATGTTGGGATGAGGCGTCGTTTGACGAAGGTGTTCCACATCTTGGCCTCCGACTTTAGGCTTTGTCTTGTTACGGATCCTCGATGGGTACCGGTTTCCCATGGAGTGTTCCCGTAACAAAGATCGTCTTTGATGAGTTCATAGTCCTCGGCAGTGATATCTTCTAAGAATGCGGCATGGATATCACTGTCTGGGGTGAGGCCGTAGAAGTTGTTAATTGTTTCGGCATCGAGCTGGACTGGTCTGCCGCGGCAGTGAACGAATAGGGAGTCTTTGTTGGGCCCCATGAGCGCAGAACTCCCGCACGATCGTGGCATTCGCCTGGGTAGGTTGCAGAGAGAAAATTTCCCAATTCTGGTACTTAATTCTGTCATAGAGGTAGTGCTCAATGTCGTAGTTCTCTTAGTCCGCATGCTGGAAACCTTGCTCTTCCCAAAGTTGCCTAGCGATGAAAGATCGGTTGAATCGATCTTCAATGTTGGCTGAGGCGAATCTTTTGTATGATTCCATCAAGATTGAGAGATATGAGTTCTTGGAGGTTTTCTTGAAGAGAATCTGGAAATTTTATGAGAATTAGTAAGCAAAGAGTAATGTGAGAGAGAGATTGTTATGAATACTAAAGAAAACAAGAAAGTAATAGTGAATAGTTCAAGAGGAAGGAGTTTCTTATATAGGCCTCGGCCTTGTGACCGTTGAAGCCACTAGCCGTTTGTAACCGTTTCCTTTTTCTGCCGTGGCAGGAATCCCGGCAGACTAGCCGTTACACTATTCTGCCCGTTGGGACTGCTGCGGCCCTAACACTGTTTTATTGCCTCGGCAGATTTCCTGTTGTGAACTACTTTTCCCTTATTCTTCCTTATTAACCTAAAAAATAAAACACACGAAAGAGAAAATACTTAAAGCAAGAAATAATTAAAAAATAAAAAATAAAAATAAACTACTAACCCAAATATAATAATAAAAAAAAAAGAAAAAAAGGGGAGAGGTTATGTTACTGGTGGAGAGCATGCAAATGCATCTCCCAAAATTATTCTCTCCCTTAGGCCCAAATTATGTATCGGTTGTGGGCCACTCCTTTTTGCTGTCTGTCCATCCACCTTGGGCTTAATCTTCTTGCCGAATATTCTGCCGAGCAGACTGCCCAGGCAGGATATCTTATTATCTACTGTGTGGATGGCCTTGCACTCCTTTGGATCATCATACTTCTTTAAGTTGTGGAATGCGTTGAGTTTGACTTGTTGGTCATTGACCCGCATAGTCAACTCTCCTTTTTCCACGTCAATTAATGTGTGTCCGGTTGCAAGGAAAGGTCTCCCAAGGATGATCGGTGCATTGTCATCTGCTTCACAATCAAGGACAAGGAAGTTGGCAGGAAAAATAAACTTGTCTACTCTTACCAGTATGTCCTCGATTTTTCCTTCAGGTTGCACATAGGATCGATCCGCGAGTTGGAGCATCACTGTTGTAGGCTTCGGCCTTCCAATTCCAAGCTTTTGAAAACTGATTTTGGCATGAGGTTTATGCTTGTTCCAAGGTCGCATAGGGCCTTACCTTCATAACTCTTTCCTATCGCACAAGGTATAGTAAAGCAACCAGGATCTTTTAACTTTGGTGGCATGCGGTTATGCAGCATTGCCATGCATCCCTCGGTAGCAGCCACTGTCTCAAACTCACCTATTCGTTTTCTCTTTGACACCATGTCCTTTAGGAACTTGGCATAGTTTGACATTTGTTCAATAGCTTCAACGAAAGGTATGTTGATGTGGACTTGCTTCAAGATGTCGAGGAACTTCTTGAATTGTTGGCCCTGTTTTTGCTTTTTCAACCTTTGTGGGAAAGGTGGTGGTGGTCTCATTTCCTCCAGGGTTTCTTTAGTTTGAATTTTAATACCTGGCACCACTAGAGTTGTTGCTGCCTCGGTAGGCTGCTCAGGAGCTGCAGTGCTCGCTGCCAGGGCAGTGTTGTCAGCTTCAGTTTGCTCAGCCTCTTCTTTTGCTTGATCCGCTGATTGAATTTGGCTCTCTCGAATCTTTTCCTTCAGCTGTAGACCACTCCTAGTAGTGATTGCCTTGCACTGTTAATGGCTTATCACCTTAGCAACTTCAATATTGCTAGGTAGGCCTCCTTGTGGTCTAGTGTTTATGCATTGAGCAAACTGTCCAACCTGAGTTTCCAGCGTTTTTATGGTCGCTTCTTGATTCTGCAGCCTCATCCCAGTTCTATTCATGAAGGCATCTTTCCTCTTGATGAAATTACTATTTTCTGCCTTGTATGACTCAGTTTTCATCATGAAGGCTTTAGCGTGTTCTCTAGTGAACTTACCGATTGCTGCTGCATCTGCTGCTGCGGCAATGACTGCTGGGCTTGCTGTTGCGGCATCGATTGCTGAAATCCCGAAGGTTGGGTGATTGGGTTTAAGGCATTGTTTGGGTTACTCCATGATAGGTTTGGATGCCTCTTCCATGAGGGGTTGTATGTGTTGGACATCACATGGTTGCGGTTGTAGTTCCCAACATACATACCGGTTTCTTGATTCATGCAATCAGAGGAACTATGGTTACCTCCACAAAAGTCACAATATGAATCAATTACCTTGACCTCACGGGTATTGTGTTGTAACTGTAGGTTTTGCACCATCTTGGTAAGAGAGGCCAATTGTGCTGCCACTGAACTCGATGTGTCTAATTCATTTATCGTGGCTTGGCGTCTTACTCCTCCTCGTCTAGATGTAGGAAACTGAAAGTCATTCTTTGCGAGTTTATTCAATATTTCAATAGCTTCCTCAGGTGCTTTTTCCAGGAGTGTTCCGTTTGCTGAGGCATCTAACATCATCCTTGTCGTGGCATTCGTGGCATTGTAAAACATTGTCACCTGTGTCCATATGGGAAATCCATGCAAAGGACACTTGTGCAATAGCTCTCTGTAGCGTTCTCATGCCTCGTACATTGGTTCGTCTTCTGCCTGTCGAAAAGAAGTAATTTCATTACGGATTCTATCATATAAATTAGTAGGATTAAAACGAGTAATGAAATCACGGCAAAGTTCACTCCAGGATCCAATAGATCCTGCTGGAATGTTATTTAACCACGCTTTCGCCCTATCCCTCAGTGAATAGGGGAATAACTTTAATCGCAAGACATCTTCATGGACTCCTTGGATTTTGAAAGAGTTGCAGATTTCCATGAAGGACTTGAGGTGCTGCCTTGTGTCTTCAGTTGCAGACCCACCAAATTGTCCAATTGTATTTAACATATTGAACATAACGGGTTTTAGCTCAAAATGGGCTGCTTCAATTTCCAGTGTGACGACTCTTGGGTTTAATCCGTTTAAGTCCTCTTCCAGGAAGTCCCTGACAGTGAGCTGCCGCGGCCCAGGTGGCGGCGGAAGTCCTCCATTGCCGACAGGTAAAATTTGTCCTGCCGGGTGTTCTGCCATGGCTCCTTGGATCTGTCTCCTCAACCTTTGCCTTGTTCTTTCGATCTCTGGATCTAACTCGTACAAGGGGTTGTTTGGATTGGCCCTGGTCATACACCAAGAAAAACAAAAGTAAAATAAAAATAAAAATAAACAAGAAAATAAAGAAAACAAAATTTAGTTGTCAGTCCCCGGCAACGGCGCCAAAAACTTGTCGCGTGTCAAAAGTGCGCGTTTAGTGCAAGTAATAAGTGATAAGTATTTTATCGAGTTATCGTCTTCTCAGGGATCGGTATACTTAATATGCTTTCTTCACCTTCTTGTTCTGTAGAAAATTAAAGAACACAAGTGAGTTGATTTGAATTATCGAAACTAAAATAACAAAATAAAAATAAAGGTTTGAAATAGTAGAGAGAGATGGGCTACGATCCAGTTGCATCGTTTTGTGGAATTGATTGACTTGTCTCTGTCCAATGCAATCATATATCACTGCCTCGGCAGCACTGTAGTTTACTGCCTTGACAGCGACAATACTGTCTGCTGCGGCAATCCCTTGCTTGTGGGCAGACTTTACCAAAGTTCGGCAAAGTGTCCTTGGATGACTCCGCTTATCCCTAAGTCAGAGTGTTGTTGATGACTAGTCCTTGATGATACCTCCCGGCGTGAACCAATTATACTCACCAACCAATCTCACACTTCTTTTAGCCGCTGAAACTCTTAACCTATCCCTAGGCCGAGTTAGTATTTCACGATTGAAACACCGTACTTACCCCTTTCGTGAATCTAACTCTCCCGAGCTTAGATAAATGGATGATTCACAATATCCTCTCCCGAGCTCAATTGTGAAAACAAGGAATAACAAAGGATAAGCAAACCTTGATAACTTTATTGCATTGAATCAAAGACAAAGTACAATCGCCTCTTACAAGTACTCGACAACCTTCACCTAATCCCTAAGAAGGTTTTGAACATGATGGAGAGGAAAGAAACAAGAATAGAAATCGGCTCCCTCTCCCTAGGTATTCCGTCTCTTGTACATTGGGTGGCTAGGTCCTTATATAGGCTAGACCTAGGGCAAACCTTTCCTAAGTAGAATACAACTTGGAGTAGGGAACAAGTCAAGTACATAATTAAATATATTTCCAAGTTTATATTCGGCTAAGGGGCTTTACCGCGTGGTCTTCCTTTGGGCTTTTCCTTGTGCTAGCCAGCTCTGATTCATGGGCTTCAAGTCCAGACACGTTCCTTGGATTTTTATCTTTCCATCGCCTATAGTCTTGCTTCCTGTCTTTCTGCTACTGCCTCGGCATCAGGTCCTGCCTCGGCCTTGTCGTTGCCGCGGCACTGGTTTCCTTCACAGATATGAAAACACAGTAAAACGTGCCTTTTTCTGTAAATATTATCTATATGAGTATAACTTTTAAATATATCACATTAAGCACATGCATTGGCCCGAGTGGGTGTATATTTGGTGATTAATGCCCATAAAAGGAGTAAAAAGTGATAGCGTGTTGAGCACTTATCAACCAACAAGTCAAACTCAATGTATTCCACAACTTAAAAAAATATGATGATCCAGAAGAGTGCAAAGCCATCCACATAACAGACACCAAAATATCCTGCCTTGGCAGCATGCTCGGCAGGTTATTTGGCAAAAAAATCAAGCTCAAAGTGGACGAAAACACAGCAAAAGTGAGAGACCAACATCCGCTTTATAATTCTGGCCAACAAGAGAGAATCATCTTGGGAGATGCATTTGCATGCACTCCACCAGTAACATGATCTCTTCCCTTTTCCTTTTTTTTATATTATTAGTATATTAGGATTAGTTTAGTTTATTTTTATTTTTCTAATTCGTTTCTGCTTTAAGTATTTTTCTTTGTCGTGTTTAATTTTTATTTAGGATAATAAGCAAGAATAAAGGAGAAATAGTTCATAGCAGGAACTCTGCCGAGGTAGAAAACAGTGTTAGAGCCGCAGCAGTTTCAACGGGCAGAACAGTGTAACGGCTAGTCTACCGAGATTCCTGCCGTGGCAGAAAAGGAAACGACAGTAAAGAGTAACGGCTAATGGATTCAAATGGTCACAAGGCCGAGGCCTATATAAGCAACCCCCCTCTTGAACTATTCACTCCTGCATTCTTGTTTTCTTTAGAATTCTTAACAATCTTGCTCTCACATTAGTCTCAGCCTACTCACAACTCTTTGTGAAATTCCCAAATTCCTTCCAAGAAAATATCCAAGAAATCAATCTTTCACAATCTTTATGGCCACTTACAAGCGCTTTGCCCCAACCAATGTTGAAGACCGCTTCAACAGGTCTTTCATTTCCCGGCAATTGTGGGAAGAACAAGTGTTGCGTGTCAAAAGTGCGCGTTTAGTGCAAGTGGACACATCGAAAGTAATAAGTGATAAGTATTTATCGGATTATCGTCTCCAAATGGATTGGTATACTCAATATGTCTTCTTCATCTTCTTGTTCTATAGAAAGAAATAAAATAAAACACAAGTAATTTTGGTTTTGGATGAAAACTAAGTAAAACAACTAAGTAAAAGAATGAGAGTTGATAAATAGAGAGAGAAAGGTCAGGATCCAGTTGCGTTGTATTGTGGATTTGATTGACTTGTCTCTGCCCAATGCAATCGTATATCACTGCCTCGGCAGCACTGCAGATTACTGCCTTGGCAGCGACGATACTGTCCACCGCGGCAATCCCTTGCTCGTGGGTAGACTTTACCAAAGTTCGGCAAAGTGTCCTTAGATGACTCTGCTTATCCCTAAGTCGAAGTACTGTTGATGACTAGTCCTGGATGATACCTCCTGGCGTGAACCAATTATAATCACCAACCAATCTCACACTTCTTTTAGCCGCTGAAACTCTTAACCTATCCCTAGGCCGAGTTAGTATTTCGCGATTGAAACACCGTACTTACCCCTTTCGTGAATCTAACTCTCTCGAGTCTAGATAAATGGATTACTCACAAACTTCTCTCCCGAGCTTGAATGTAAGAAAAATGAATAACAAAGGATAAGCAAACCTTGATAGTTTTATTGCATTGAAACAAATACAAAGTACAATCTCCTCTCACAAATACTAACTAAACCCTAAGAAAGCTTAGAACATAGTTGAGAGAAAGAAAACAAAGTTTATGAATCGGCTCTCTCTCTCTAGGTATTCTCTTTCTAATACATTGGACGGCTAGGTCTTTATATAGGCTTGACCTAGGGCAAACCTTTCCTAAGTAGAATACAACTTGGAGTAGGGAACAAGTCATGTACATAATTAAAATATTTCCAAGTTTAATTCGACTAAGGGGCTTTCCCGCGTGGCCTTGTCTTGGGCTTTTCCTTATGCTAGCCATCTCCGATCCATGTGCTTTAAGTCCAGACACGTCCTTTGGATTTTTCTCTTCCAATCACCTACAGTCTTGCTTCTTGGCTCTCAGCTGCTGCCTCGGCATCAGGTCCTGCATCGGCCATGTTGCTGCCGCGGCACTGGTTCTCCTGCACTGATATAAAGATGCAGTAAAACGTATCTTTTCTGTAAATATTATCTCTATAAGCATAACTTCTAAATATATCACATTAAGTACATGCATTGGTCCGAGTGGGTGTAAATTCGGTGATTAATGCCCATAAAAAGTGTAAAAAGTGATAGTGAGTTGAGCACTTATCACACCCCGAAACTCGAACTATTGCTTGTCCTCAAGCAATGCAAACCATAAATTTGCCGAACTCTACTCTCTCTTGGTCTTACGTTTCCATCTATTCTCCACACCATAACTATGCCTATTCTTAAGCCTTAACCTTTCGGCTACCCAAGGGTTTACCTAGAAACAAACTATAAGAATTGTGAGTGTGTGCATTTTTGTGGACAAGTTTGATTAAAGGCTTTCTTAGATAAACTCTAAGTTCAAGACAAGTAGAATTGGGTTAAGTGTTCTCTTCTTTTCTAAACAACCAATTCTTGAACCAATTTTGGGCACCTCAAGGAATGTGATTTTTCCCTTCATTAAATTCCTTCTTTCTTTTTAATATTCCTTAAAACATACTAGAGCCAATTTCGGGCACCTCTAGTATGAAGAAAAGTACTTCCTAGAGCCGGTGATAAGCACCTCTAGTTACTTTCCCAAAAATCTAAGTCTTTATCACCTAAGTTCATTAAAAGAATTCCTATAATCCAACAAGTCCCAAAAGTGTTTAAATTTTTTCCTATAGTAAGCTTCTAAGTTTTCATCCTTAAGTATCCTAAGGTTAAACCTTCTTAACAGGACCTAATCATGGTAAGGAGAAAGATTTCTATAGCCTTAAAGAATAAACTAAGGCAATACTGATGATAAGCAGTGCAAAAGTATAGGCAGTTAATTCAAGTAAGGCGGAGAGCATAAAAAATAAAAAAAAAATCACTAGAATACTCCCTTTTCTTGGTAAGGCCTCGACAGTAGATTGCTGCCTTGGCAGTGAATCTGCACCCCCAAACTCAAACCAAGCATTGTCCTCAATGCTTTATATTAGAAGATAATAGCGGGAAACAAAAATATGAAAGGAATAAGCAGCATAGAAAGCAAACAACAAATAATATTGAATTATATGAAAGAATTATTAAAGAGACTTCGAAGAGCTGCTTGTAACAATTTTTCTCCTTGGCCTTGCTGTCGATTGCTTTGTTTTTGGTGAGGGCGATGGTTGAGCTTTTGCTTGCCGAGGCGGTTGGACTCTTGTGGGTGGTGTCCGTTGCATCGGAGCCTCTACTTCTTCTCCTTCTTCTACTTCGGCCATCTCTTCAGTTATCATTATGTCCTTCCACCTTTCATTGCTGTGGCTGCCCCGGTATGGTGTGTACTTGGTCCGGCGTCGGTTGAGCTTTGGAGCACATAGGCATCTATCTCAGCTGATAGACTGTCCATGATGATTGAGGATCGTGGTGGAGTGCTGAAGACTACACTCCATTTGGATGGTCTTCTGCTGGCAGATGATGCCGCGGCAGAATCTGCTGCCCTTGATGGGCCGGCAGCATGATACTGTGGTGGAGGGCCCGCGTGGAAGAACGCACTTAGTTCTCCCGGAGCTGGTGTAGTCTCGGTATAAGGGGCGGCTGTGACACACATATTGCTGGGAAATTCTGGAAATTGCGCCCATTGGTCTGGAAAAGCATGGAGCATCATTTGGGCTAACGTGCCGTTGAAATCTCTTTGGTACTCCATGTATCTTTGTTTCCTGAGGTCCATCGCTGTCATCTTTTGCAAAATCTCCCGGTACGGGTCTGCTACGGTAGAGGTGTGGGTAGTGTTTGGCATGTCTGCCGTGTACTGGGCCCCTGCAGCAGTATCAGCAGTGAACTACTGGGGCGTTGCTTGGACTGGTTCCGCCTGCGTGATCTGCATGACTTTGTGATAAAAGTCTCTGGTCCATCCTCGCCTTTGGGGAGTGTATTCATCTGTATCTTCTATTGGTACACCTGCGGCAACACACAAACCAGTGATCAAACATGGGAAATATAATGGTCCACTATCCTTCTTACCGCATTCGTGAATTTCACGTAAGATGATCTCTCCGACATTGATGGTCCTTTTGTTGATGATCGATTGGATAAGCACCAATCGCTTCCGGTCCACCGTGCTGTTGTGGGATGTGGGGATGAGGCGCCACTTGACAAAGGTGTTCCACAGTTTGGCCTCGGGATTTAGGCTATACCTTGTTACAGATCCTCTATGGGTACCGCTTTCGCATGGAGTATTCACGTAACAAAGGTCGTCTTTGATCAACTCGTAATCCTCGGCATCTAACTGGACAGGCATGCCGCGGCAGTGAACAAAGAGGGAATCTTTGCTGGGCCCGTGCGCATAGAATTCCCGCACGATGGTCGCGTTCGCCTGGGCAGGTTAAAGACAAAAGATTTCTCAATCTTGGTACTTGATTCTGTCAAAGAGATAGTGCTCGATGCCGTAGTTTTCATCATCCGAATGTTGGAAACCTTTTTCTTCCCACAATTGTCGGGCAATGAAAGACCGGTTGAAACGGTCTTCAACATTGGCTGGGGCAAATCGCTTGTAAGTGGCCATCAAGATTGTGAGAGATTGGTTTCTTGGAGATTTTCTTGGAAAGAATTTAAGAATTTCGCGAAGAATTGTGAGTAGACAGAGAGTATTGTGAGAGCAAGATTGTTAAGAGTTCTAAAGAAAACAAGAATGCAAAGGTGAATAGTTCAAGAGGGAGGGGTTTCTTATATAGGCGTCGGCCTTGTGACCGTTTGAATCCACTAGCCGTTTTGTAGCCGTTATTCCTTACTGCCGTTTCCTTTTCTGTCGCGGCAGGAATCTCGGCAGACTAGCCATTACACTGCTCTGCCCTTTGAAACTGCTGCGGCTCTGGAACTGTTTTCTGCCTCGGCAGAATTCCTGTTGTGAACTATTCCTCTTTTATTCTTGGTTATTATCCTAAATAAAAATTAAACACACAAAAAGAAAAGTACTTAAAGCAAAAACAAATTAGTAACAGAAAAATAAACTAAGCTAATCCTAATATATTAATAAGGAAAAGGGAGGAGATCATGTTACTGGTGGAGTGCATGCAAATGCATCTCCCAAGATGAGTCTCTTCTGTTGGCCAGAATTATAAATCGGTTGTGGGCCACTCCCTTTTGCTGTGTGTCCATCCACCTTGAGTTTAATCTTTTTGCCAAATAACCTACCGAGCAGACTGCCAAGGCAGGATATTTTGGTGTCTACTGTGTGGATGGCCTTGCACTCTTCTGGATCATCATATTTTTTGAAATTATGGAATGCATTGAGTTTGACTTGTTGGTCATTAACCCTCATTGTCAACTCTCCTTTTTCCACGTCAATTAATGTGCGTCCAATTGCAAGGAAAGGTTTCCCCAAGATGATCGGTGCATTATCATCTGCTTCACAATCAAGGACAAGAAAGTCAACAGGAAAAATAAATTTATCGACTCTTTCCAGTATGTCCTCGATTTTGCCTTCGGGTTGCACATATGATCGATCCGCTAGTTAGAGCATAACTGTTGTAGGTTTCGCCCTTCCTATTCCAAGCTTTTGGAAGAAAAATTTGGGCATTATATTGATGCTTGCTCCAAGGTCGCATAGGGCCTTACCTTCATAATTTTTACCTATTGCACAAGGTATGATAAAGCAGCCAGGGTCCTTCAATTTCGGTGGCATGCGATTGTGTAGCATTTCCATGCATCCCTCGGTAGTGGCCACTATTTCGAACTCACCTATTCGTTTCCTCTTAGACACCATGTCTTTTAAGAACTTGGCATAATTAGGCATTTGTTCAATTGCCTCTACGAATGGTTTGTTAATGTGGACTTGCTTTAAAATGTCAAGGAATTTCTTGAATTGTTGGTCCTGCTTTTTCTTTTTCAATCTTTGTGGGAAAGGTGGTGGTGGTCTCATCTCATCCAGGGTTTCTTTATTTTTGAATTTAATACCTGGCACCACTGGGGTTGTTGTTGTCTCGGCAGTCTGTTCAGGAGCTACTGTGCTTTCTGCCGGGGCAGTGTTATCAGAATTAGTTTGCTCAGCCTCTTATTTTGCTGGATCCGCTGAGGGATTTTGGCTTGCTGGAATCTTTTCCTTCAGCTGCAGACCACTCCTGGTAGTGATTGCTTTACACTGTTCATGGCCCATTACCTTAGCAACTTCAATATTGCTAGGTAGTCCTCCTTGTGGTCTAGTGTTTATATTTTGAGCAAACTGCCCAACCTAGGTTTCTAGCGTTTTAATGGCCGCTTCTTGATTCTGCAACCTCATCTCAGTTCTATTCATAAAAGCTTATGTCCTTTTGATGAAATTATTGTTCTCTGCCATGTATGACTCTGTTTTCATCATAAAGGCTTTAAGCGTGTTCTCCAACGAACTTACCGGTTGTTGCTGCATCTGCGGCGGCGGCATTGGTTGTTAGACTTGCTGCGGCGGCAGATGTTGCATTGGTTGCTGGAATCCTGAAGGTTGGGTGGTTGGGTTTAAGGCATTGTTAGGGTTACTCCATGATAGGTTTGGATGCCTCTTCCATGAGGGATTGTATGTGTTGGACATCATATTGGTTCGGTTGTAATTTCCAACATACATACCGGTTTCTTGATTCATACAATCAGAGGAATTGTGGTTACCTCCACATAAGTCACAATAAGAATGAATTACCTTAACCTCACGGGTATTTTGTTGTAATTGCAAATTTTGCACCATCTTTGTAAGAGAGGCCAATTGTGCTGCCACTGAATTTGATGTATCTAGCTCATTCACCGTAGCTTGGCGTCTTACTCCTCCTCGCCTAGATGTAGGGAATTGAAAATCGTTCTTTGCGAGTTTGTTTAGTATCTCAATAGCTTCCTCAGGTGCTTTATCAAGGAGTGTTTCGTTCGCCGAGACATCTAACATCATCCTTGTCGGGGTATTCGTGGCATTATAGAACATTGTTACTTGTTTCCATAGGGGAAATCCATGCAAAGGACACTTGTGTAGTAATTCCCTGTATCGCTCCCATGCCTCGTACATAGGTTCATCATCTGCCTGTCAAAAAGAAGTGATTTCATTACGAATTCTATCATATAAATTTGTGGGATTAAAACGTGTAATAAAATCACGGCAGAGTTCACTCCATGATCCAATAGATCCTGCTGGAATGCTATTTAGCCAAGCTTTCGCCCTATCCCTCAATGAATAGAGGAATAACTTTAATCTCAAGACATCTTCATGGACTCCTTGAATTTTAAAAGAGTTGCATATCTCCATGAAGGACTTGAGGTGCTGCCTTGCATCTTCAGTTACAGACCCACCAAACTGTACAATAGTGTTAACCATAGTTTAATCCATTTAAGTCCTCTTCCAGGAAGTCTCTGACAGTGAGCTGCCGCGGCCCTGGTAGCGGCGGAAGACCTCCATTATCGGCAGGTAAGTTTTGTCCTGCCGGGTGATCTGTCATAGCTTCTTGGATTTGTCTCCTTAACCTTTGCCTCGTTCGTTCGATCTCTGGGTCTAACTCGTACAAGGGGTTGGTTGGGTTGGCCCTGGTCATACACCAAGAAAAATCAAAGTAAAATAAAAATAAAAAGAAACAAGAAAATAAAGAAAACAAAATTTAGTTGTCAATCCCCGGCAACGGCGCCAAAAACTTTTCACGTGTCAAAAGTGCGCGTTTAGTGCAAGTGGACACATCAAAAGTAATAAGTGATAAGTATTTATCGGATTATCGTCTCCACAAGGATTGGTATACTCAATATGTCTTCTTCGTCTTCTTGTTCTGTAGAAAGAAATAAAATAAAACACAAGTAATTTTGGTTTTGGATGAAAACTAAAAAAAACAACTAAATAAAAGAATGGGAGTTGATAAATAGAGAGAGAAAGGTTAGGATCCTGTTGCGTTGTATTGTGGATTTGATTGACTTGTCTCTGTCCAATGCAATCGTATATCACTGCCTCGGCAGCACTGCAGATTACTGCCTTCGCAGCGACGATACTGTCCGCCGCGACAATCCCTTGCTCGTGGGTGGACTTTGCCAAAGTTTGGCAAAGTGTCCTTGGATGACTCCGCTTATCCCTAAGTCGAAGTACTGTTGATGACTAGTCCTTGATGATACCTCCCGGCGTGAATCAATTATACTCACCAACCAATCTCACACTTCTTTTAGCCGTTGAAACTCTTAACCTATCCCTAAGCCGAGTTAGTATTTCGCGATTGAAACATCGTACTTACCCCTTTCGTGAATCTAACTCTCCCGAGTCTAGATAAATGGATTACTCACAAACTTCTCTCCCGAGCTTGAATGTAAGAACAAGGATTAACAAAGGATAAGCAAACCTTGATAGTTTTATTGCATTGAAACAAATACAAAGTACAATCTCCTCTCACAAATACTAACAACATTCACCTAAACCCTAAGAAGGCTTAGAACATAGTTGAGAGAAAGAAAACAAAGTTTATGAATCGGCTCTCTCTCTCTAGGTATTCTCTTTCTAATACGTTGGACGGCTAGGTCTTTATATAGGTTTGACCTAGGGCAAACCTTTCCTAAGTAGAATACAACTTGGAGTAGGGAACAAGTCATGTACATAATTAAAATATTTTCAAGTTTAATTCGACTAAGGGGCTTTCCCGCGTGGCCTTGTCTTGGGCTTTTCCTTATGCTAGCCAGCTCTGATCCATGTGCATTAAGTCCAGACACGTCCTTTGAATTTTTCTCTTCCAATCGCCTACAATCTTGCTTCCTGTCTCTTAGCTGCTGCCTCGGCATCAGGTCCTGCCTCGGCAATGTTGCTGCCGCGGCACTGGTTCTCCTGCACAGATATAAAAATGCAGTAAAACGTGCCTTTTCTGTAAATATTATCTCTATAAGCATAACTTCTAAATATATTACATTAAGTACATGCATTGGTCCGAGTGGGTGTAAATTCGGTGATTAATGCCCATAAAAAGTGTAAAAAGTGATAGTGAGTTGAGCACTTATCAACAAGGTTTCCAACACTCAGATGACGAAAACTACGGCATCGAGCATTATCTCTTCGATAGAATCAAGTACCAAGATTGGGAAATCTTTTGTCTTCAACCTGCCCAGGCGAACGCTACCATCGTGCGGGAATTCTATGCGCACAGGCCCAGCAAAGATTCCCTCTTTGTCCTACCGAGGCAGGCCTTTCCAGTTAGATGCCGATGCCATCAACGAATTCTATGGCCTCACTCCGAACCATGATGTCACGCTGAATTCATGGAGGATGTCACTGCCGAGGATTACGAGTTGATTAAAGACGATCTTTTCTACACAAACACTCCATGGGAAACCACTGCCCATAGAGGATCGATAGCAAGGCAGAGCCTAAAGCCCGAGGCCAAACTTTGGAACACCTTCGTCAAGAGACGACTCATTCCCACATCCCACAACAGCACGGTGGACCGAAAGCGATTGGTGCTCATCCAATCAATCATCAACAAAAGGAGCATCAACGTTGGAGAGATCATCTTACGTGAAATTCACGAATGCGGTAAGAAGGATAGAGGACCATTATATTTCCCTTGTTTGATCACTGGTTTGTGTGTTACCGCAGGTGTACCAATAGAAGATACGGACGAATACACTCCCCAAAGGCGTGGATGGACCAGAGATTTTTGCCACAAAGTTATGCAGATCACGCAGGCGGAACCAGTTCAAGCAACGCCCCAGCAGTTCACTGCTGATACTGTTGTCGGGGCCCAGTACACGAAAGACATGCCAGACACTGCCCACACCTCTGCCGCAGCAGACCCGTACCAGGAGATATTGTAAAAGATGGCAGCGATGGACCTCAGGCAACAGAGATACATGGAGTATCAAAAAGACTTTAACGGCACATTATCCCAAATGATGCTTCATGCTTTTCCAGACCAAGGGGCGCAGTTTCCAGAATTTCTCAGCAATATGTTTGTCACAGACGCCTCTTATACCGAGACTACACCAGCTCCAGGAGGACCAAGGTCGTTCTTCCACGCGGACCCTCAACCACAGTACCATGCTGCCGGCCCATCTAGGGCAGCAGACTCTGCCGCGGCATCATCTGCCAGCAGACTCTGCCGCGGCATCATCTGCCAGCAGACTCTGCCGCGGCATCATCTGCTAGCAGAAGACCATCAAAGCGAAGGGCAGTCTTCAGCACTCTACCACGATCCTCAATCATCATGGGCAGTCTATCAGCTGAGATAGATGCCTATGTGCACCAAAGCTCAACCATCGCCGGACCGAGTACACACCATACCGGGGAAGCCACAGTAATGGAAGGTGGAACGAACATCATGATCACCGAGGAGATGGCCGACGTGGAAGAAGGAGAAGAAGTGGAGGCTCCGATGCAACGGACACCACCCACAAGAGTCCAACCGTCCCGGCAAGCAAAAGCTCAACCATCGCCCTCACCAAGAACAAAGCAATCGGCAGTAAGACCAAGGAGAAAAATTGTTACAAGAAGCTCTTTGGATTCTCTTTAAATTTTTCATATAATTCAATATTATTTGCTGCTGGTTTCTTTATATACTGCTTATTTCTTTCATATTTTGGTTGCCCACTAATTCTTCTAATATAAAGCATTGAGGACAATGCTTGGTTTGAGTTTGGGGGTGCGCAGAGCCACTGCCGAGGCAGAAATCTACTGCCGAGGCCATGCCAAATAAAGGAAGTATTTAAGTGAAATTTTTTAAAAATTTTTTATGCTCCCCGCCTTACTTGAATCAATTGCCTATACTTTTGCACTGCTTATCATCAGTATTGCCTTAGTTTATTCTTTAAGGCTATAGAAATCTTTCTCCTTACCATGATTAGGTCCTATTAAGAGGGTTTGACCTTAGGATACTCAAGGATGAAAACTTACAAGTTTACTATAAGATGAATTTTTCAAACACTTTTGGGACTTGTTGGATTAGAGGAATACTTTTAATGAACTTAGGTGATAAAGACTTAGATTTTTGGGAAAGTAACTAGAGGTGCCTATCACCGGCTCTAGGAAGTACTCTTCTTCATGCTAGAGGTGCCAGAAATTGGCTCTAGTATGCTATAGGGAATATCAAAAAGAAAGAAGGAATTAGTGAAGAAAAAAAAACACAATCCTACTCCAAGGAATTAGGACTATAGGCTATGGAAAGATAAAAATCCAAGGAACGTGTCTGGACTTGAAGCCCATAGATCGGAGCTGGCTAGCACAAGGAAAAGCCCAAAGGAAGACCACGCGGGAAAACCCCTTAGTCGAAGCAAACTTGGAAATATTTTTATTATTATGTACTTGACTTGTTCCCTACTCCAAGTTGTATTCTACTTAGGAAAGGTTTGCCCTAGGTCTAGCCTATATAAGGACTTAGCCACCAAATGTACAATACACGGAATACCTAGGAAGAGAGCCGATTTCTATTCTAGTTTTCTTCTCCCCCATTATGTTCTAAACCTTCTTAGGGATTAGGTGAAGGTTGTCGATATTTGTTAGAGGAGATTGTACTTTGTCTTTGATTCAATGCAATAAAGTTATCAAGGTTTGCTTATCCTTTGTTATTCCATGTTTTCACAATTGAGCTCGGGAGAGGATATTGTGAATCATCCATTTATCTAAGCTCGGGAGAGTTAGATTCACGAAAGGGGTAAGTACGGTGTTTCAATCGCGAAACACTAACTCGGCCTAGGGATAGGTTAAGAGTTTCAGCGGCTAAAAGAAGTGTGAGATTGGTTGGTGAGTATAATTGGTTCACACCGGGAGGTATCATCAAGGACTAGTCATCAACAGCACTCTGACTTAGGGATAAGCAGAGTCATCCAAGGACACTTTGCCGAACTTTGGTAAAGTCTACCCACGAGCAAGGGATTGCCGCGGTAGACAGTATTGTCGCTGCCAAGGCAGTAAAGTACAGTGCTGCCGAGGCAGTGATATACGATTGCATTGGACAGAGACAAGTCAATCAAATCCACAATACGACGCAACTGGATCCTAGCCCATCTCTCTCTATTATTTCAACTCTTTATTTTTATTTAGTTACTTTAGTTTAGATAAATCAAACCAATTCACTTGTGTTCTTTACTTTTTTACAGAACAAGAAGGTGAAGAAAGCATATTAAGTATACCGGTCCCTGAGGAGACGATAACTCGATAAAATACTTATCACTTATTACTTTTGATGTGTCCACTTGCACTAAACACGCTCTTTTGACACGCGACAGCGGACAGTATCGTCGCTGCCAAGGCAGTAAACCTACAGTGCTGCCGAGTTAGTGATATACGATTGCATTGGACAGAGACAAGTCAATCAAATCCACAATACAACGCAACTAGATGCTGACCTCTCTCTCTATTAATCAAATCTCATTGCTTTGCTTAGTTGTTTTATTTCAGTTTATCCAACCCATTTTACTTGTGTTTTATTTTATTTCTTTTTACAGAACAAGAAGACGAAGAAGACATATTAAGTATACCAATCCCTGTGGAGACGATAATCCGATAAATACTTATCACTTATTACTTGCGATGTTTCCACTTGCAATAAACACGCACTTTTGACACGCGACACATAGACTTTATGGGACCATTCTCATCTTCATATGGAGATCTGTATATCCTTTTGGTAGTGGACTACGTATCCAAGTGGGTAGAAGCCATTGCGACGCCAAGGAATGATTCAAAGACCATGCTTAAATTTCTTCATAAGCACATTTTCACAAGATTTGGCACGCCAAGGGCTATCATTAGTGATGAAGGCACCCACTTTGACAACAAGTTAATTGCCAAGGCATTGCAAAGATACGGGGTACGATACAAAATTGCCACGGCATATCATCCCCAAACATACGGGCAAGCCGAGGTTTCCAACCGTGAAATCAAGCAAATTTTGGAAAAAAGTGGTGAATCCAAGAAGGAAAGATTGGTCACCAAAGCTTGATGAAGCGTTGTGGGCGTACCGAAAAACTTTCAAAAAACCCCTAGGGATATCTCCATTAAAGTTAGTCTATTGATAAGTGCTCAACACACTATCACTTTTTACTCCTTTTATGGGCATTAATCACCAAATATACACCCACTTGGATCAATGCATGAACTCAATGTGATATATTTAGAAGTTAAGCTCATAAAGACAATATTTACAGAAAAGACACGTTTTACTACATTTTTATATTTGTGCAGGAGAACTAGTGCCGCGGCAGCGACAAGGCCGAGGCAGGACCTGATGCCGAGGCAGCAGCAGAAAGACAAGAAGCAAGACTATAGGCGATGGAAAGATAAAAATCCAAGGAACGTGTCTGAACTTGAAGCCCATGAATCGGAGCTAGCTAGCATGAGGAAAAACCCAAGAAAAGACCACGCGGGAAAGCCCCTTTAGCCGAATCAAACTTGGAAATATTCTAATTATGTACTTGACTTGTTCCTACTCCAAGTTGTATTCTACTTAGGAAAGGTTTGCCCTAAGTCTAGCCTATATAAAGACCTTGCCACCCAATGTATTATACACGGAATACCTAGGGAGAGAGACGATTTCTATACTTGTCTTCTTCCTCTCCATTATGTTCTAAGCCTTCTTAGGGATTAGGTGAAGGTTGTCGAGTATATGTGAGAGGAGATTGTACTTTGTCTTTGATTCAATGCAATAAAATTATCAAGGTTTGCTTATCCTTTGTTATTCCTTGTTCTCGCATTCAAGCTCGGGAGAGGAGAGTGTGAGTCATCCATTTATCTAAGCTCGGGAGAGTTAGATTCACGAAAGGGATAAGTACGGTGTTTCAGTCGCGAAATACTAACTCGGCCTAGGGATAGGTTAAGAGTTTCAGCAGCTAAAAGAAGTGTGAGATTGGTTGGTGAGTATAATTGGTTCACTCCGGGAGGTATCATCAAGGACTAGTCATCAACAGCACTCTGACTTAGGGATAAGCGGAGTCATTCAAGGACACTTTGCCGAACTTTGGTAAAGTCACCCCACGAGCAAAGGATTGCCGCGGCAGACAGTATTGTCGCTGCCAAGGCAGTAAACTGCAGTGCTGCCGAGGCAGTGTTATACGTTTGCATTGAGCAGAGACAAGTCAATCAAATCCACAATACAACGCAACTAGATCCTGACCCATCTCTCTCTATTATTCCAACTCTATACATGTCTCATAATCCAAACAACACCATGGTCCATCAATCAACAATCCAAAACATTATAGGTCTTATTACAACATTAACCAAAGCAAAAATCACTCACTTCACATGGGTTCGATTTACACATTGCCAAGCCCAAATTATTTGCCAAAACATACCAAAAATTGAGACAACTCTTCCCCTTGGTTCCCTTGCTCCGAACGTGGCCTCGAATATCTCTATTTTTCTGCAAGTATGAAAAGAGAGAGCTTAAGCACAACATGCTTAGTGAGGAAGCTCTAAAACAAGTTCAAAATCATTTATAAATTCATACTTGCATTCTTCATGCTTATTTGAAATATGTAAAACCAAAACATGCTTATCAACAATGTCAAAACATCTCATGTATCATGCACAAATAAATCATTTCGTTCCGTATATGCATATTGGCTTCCTAGTGATCACTTAATGTGAACTTTTAGTTCATCGAATACACGGATTCCTTTTTCCATAATTGGAGACACATGGTCTCAACATGCATCGGTCGGGCACATAGTCACCCTTGTATACATGTTACCCCGACTACGCACGGTCGGACACAAAATCACCCTTGTTTACATATAGGCAAGCTCTACACGCACGGTCGGACACAAAGTCACCCTTGTTTACGTGTAGGCAAACTCTACACGCACGGTCGGACAGAAAGTCACCCTTGTTTACGTGTAGGCATCATCATTATTCTCATTATTTTATAGTGCACTCAATCCTAATGACATGTCATTTGTATTCGAATCTAAGGTTAGTGTCACTAAGCCAATATCAATTCCAATCATGCATGTTAACTTGCTGCTCATAATGCATTCATTAAATGTTCATCATGTGAACTAGAAATCATGCTCATCGGCTTTATCAACATAGGGCAAATAACCTCATCATAATCCAAATTCTTTTTCATGCTTACATAAACCATGAATACCTTAATAAACCATGCATTTTCAGCAATTAACACATGCATGCATCATTTCAAAATCAAATATATGCAATTCCAAAATCATATTGAATCATTGTTCACATATATGCCATTACCGAAAATAACCGAAAATCGAGGTAATGCATCAACATCATTAAAAACACTTACTCTTGAACTATGGAAAGTTTTCACACTATTCCATAGTCCCCAAAACAGAACCGAACCAATGCGATTCACTTTAAATCCAAAACCACTCACCGACAAGCGAAACGAGCTCTCGCCGATGCTCCGATGGCAACACCAACGCACCAGCCACTTATGCACCTTCTTGCACTACCTCTACAACATTAAAAGTAGAGCAAATTCACATCACAACATGCTCAAAACAGCAGCCACATTTAACCCTCACAAAACTATCGAAAATCTTGTCGAAAAGACCGAAAACTAAGCCGAAACGAATCCGAAACAACATCAGCCCAAATCCTAATGAATCTAACATCTAATCCACCTCAATTATGAACCAAAAACACTTCCAAACCATCCTTATACCTCCAGCAACAAAAGAACACCTAAAACAGACCCTAAAACAACCGAAAACCACCTTAAAACACCACCGATTACATTATTCCGAGATTAAATCAATGTGCCATCAATTCAACACTTAATTAATCATTTAATTGACATAACATCATAATTAAATCAACATAATTATAGCATTAATTGAGATCTGAAAAGATTTCACAAAATCCATCATAAAACTCATAAACCTTGAATTAAAAACACAAAATAAAGTAGCAATAGTTGATGAGCAAGCCAATACTTGGGAATTTCAATAAAGAAACTTAGAAAAAGATTAAAAAAATATTACCTTGAGATTAAATCCACCAAAAAGATGAGAAAGTCTTCCTTGATTTCCTTGAAAAAGATGTTGATTTTTGCAAAATTAATGAGTAGGTTTTGTAAAGAATGAAAGGATGAATAAAATGAAGTAAATCTTGTAGAAAATGATGAAGAAATCAGCAAGTAATTGGAGAAATTTGGAGAAGAATAAGGAGAGAAAATAAGAGAAAATCTTGAGAGAAAAGATGGGAAAATAGGAAGTTACAAAAGAAAATGGAATTATTATTTAGAATAAAACAATTTAAAAACAATTTTGGTGGATAAATCATTAATTAAAAATAAATTGGGTTTATGGCCCTCTAAGGATTCTAAGTATGGTTACTTTCCAATTTAGCCACTAAAAATCCTAATGCCTCAAACGGTGCTATTTGTATACTTGCCTGATAACTATTATTGTAAGAAAACTCCACCAAAGGTAACTGCTTCTCCCAAGAACCTTGAAACTCAATGATGCAACATCTCAACATATCCTCTAAAGTCTGGATCACACGTTCAGACTGACCATCCGTCTGTGGATGATAAGCTGTACTAAAGCTAAGCCTCGTACCCAAAGCAACTTGCAGACCCTTCCAAAACTTAGAAGTAAAACGCGGATCTCTATCCGATATGATCGACTTAGGCACACCATGCAACTTCACCACCTCAGAAACATACAACCCCGCTAACTTATCCATAGAATACGTCGTATGCACGACAATAAAATGTGCACACTTCGTAAACCTATCAACAATCAACCATATAGAATCCTTTTTGGACGGCGTCAAGGGTAACCCCGTCACAAAATCCATAGTCACTCTCTCCCACTTCCACTCCGGAACTTGAACCGGTTGCAACAAGCCTGCAGGGAACTGATGTTCAGCTTTCACCCGCTGACACACCATACATCTCGACACAAACTCTGTCACATCCTTCTTCAAACCAACCCAAAAGTACACACTCTTGAGATCCCTATATATCTTCACACTACCTGGATGCATAGCAAACGGACTAGTGTGAGCCTCTATCAAGATAGCTTGCCTCAACTCAACACCATCTGGCACCACAATCCGTCCTCTAAAACACAACACCTCGTCATCATCAAAATGATACTCGGTAGGTCTGCCTTCCGCAATATCCTCCACAAAAGGCACCAAAGCCTCATCCTCTAACTGTTTCACCTTTATCATCTCAACCAAAACAGGTTTTACTTGCAACTCCGCCACTAAACCACCTTCCTTTGAAATACTCAACTTAGCAAACATCGCCCTTAACTCAATCGCCGTCTTACGGCTCAAAGCATCAGCTACCACATTAGCTTTCCCCGGATGATACTCAATAGACAAATCATAATCCTTAAGCAACTCCATCCATCTTCGTTGCCTAAGATTTAGATCCTTTTGTGATATGAGATACTTCAAACTCTTGTGATCCGTGTATATAGTACACTTCTCACCATATAAATAATGTCTCCATATCTTCAAAGCAAACACAACCGCCGCAAGATCCAAATCATGCGTCGGATAATTCTTTTCGTGCACCCTTAACTGTCTAGAAGCATAAGCCACAACCTTCCCTTCCTGCATCAGAACATATCCAAGACCAACATATGATGCATCACTATAAACCACAAAATCCTTACCGGACTCGGGTTGCACCAACACCGGAGCACTAGTCAAGACCTCTTTTAACTTCTCAAAACTCTTTTGTTGACTTTCTTTCCACTCAAAAGGAACCTTCTTTTGCAAAGCTTGGTCATAGGAGCAGCAATGCTCGAAAACTCCTCAACAAACCTACGATAATAACCCGCCAAACCTAGAAAACTCCAAACCTCCGACACCGACTTTGGTTGCTTCCAACCCATAATAGCCTCTATCTTTTTCGGATCAACACTAATACCCTTTTTCGACACTACATGACTAAGAAACACCACTTCCTTCAACCAAAACTCACATTTACTTAACTTAAAATACAACTGGTTCTCCTTCAACGCTTGCAACACTATCCACAAATGCCGATCATGATCTTCCTCGGTACGCGAATACACAAGGATATCATCTATGAATACCACCACAAACTGATCCAAGTATTCATGGAACAATCGGTTCATCATATCCATAAAAGCAGTTGGGGTATTTGTCAACCCAAACGGCATCACCAAAAACTCATAATGTCCATACCTTGTCCAAAAAGTTGTTTTCAACACATCCTCTTCTTTCACCTTCAGCTGATAATACCCCGATCGCAAATCAATCTTCGAGAACACACTTGCTCCTCGAAATTGATCAAACAAATCGTCAATCCTCGGCAAAGGATACTTATTCTTCACGGTCAACTTATTCAACTGTCGATAATCAATGCACATCCTCATAGTGCCATCCTTCTTCTTCACAAACAACACCGGCGCACCCCAAGGTGATACGCTCGGTCGAATGAAACCTCGGTCAAGCAACTCTTGCAACTGTATCTTCAACTCCTGTAACTCCTTAGGTGCCATGCGATAAGGAGCAATAGACACCGGGTTAGTACCAGCATAAGTCTCGATACTAAACTCCACATCACGATCGGGAGGTAACCCTGGCAACTCCTCAGCAAAAACTTTCAGAAAATCGCGCACTGTTCGAATGTCCTGCACCCGAACATCTTCTATACCCGGATTCATCACATAAGCTAGATATGCCATACCACCATGTTGCAACATCTTTTCTGCTTGTAAAGCCGAAACCACATTAGACAAGAATCTGGTATACTCACTCTTTACCACAACCTCATTACCATCCAACAACCTCAAGGTAACCTTCTTGTTTTCAAAGTCCACCACCGCACGGTGCTCCGTCAACCAATCAACCCCCAAGATAAGATCAAAACCATGAAACGGCAACTCCATCAAGTCGACCTCGAAGACATGTCCCCGCACTTCTAACAGGCATCTTTTATACAACCTCCTTACTGTAATCGTCTCACCCAAAGAACTAGTAACCACAACACCTACGTCTAAAACCTCAACCGGAATATCCAACAAATATGCATGCTCACTCAAAACATCATAATGCGTAGATCCCGAATCTATCAAAGAAAACAACGGTACATTTTACAAAGAAAAGGTACCTACCACCACATCTGTCACATTACGAATTCCACGCTGAGCATAAACCTTCCGTCCATCTCCCTGCCTCTGGGAAGGACCTCGACCACGACCACGTCCTCTACCAGGCATCACAGCGGCCTCAGCACGATCACCCGACTCACCAGCAAACCTTGGGCAATCATGCCTCACATGATCCTTCGATCCACATCCCATACAAGCACCAGTGGCCCACCAACACTCTCCTAGATGGCGCCTAGAACACAAGTTACAGACTGGGGCATCACCACCACCTCTACCATAGTGTTGAGCACGACCACCGCGTCCAAAGTCACCTCAGCGTCGGTCAGCTCTGTATCGGTTGTCCCGAAACCTCTTACTCTTATTACCTTATGCACTAGCCTCAGCAGGCCTCTTACCAACATCGGTAGATTTCCTAGCCTCCCTTAGGGACTCCTCAACATCCTTAGCCCTATTAACCAACACATCAAACTCGGTGTACTCAGCGGCTAACAGGTATGTCTTAATCTCGGGATCCAACCCATATCGGAACCTATCACACCTTTTCCGGTCAGTAGGAACCAACTCAGGAGCATAGTGGCTTAACCTAATAAACTATATCTCATACTCAGCCACGGTCCTCGCACCTTGTACCAGCGACATAAACTCTCTCTTTCTTGCATCTTCATACTGTGGCCCCAAAAACTTCCGCACAAAAGCGGTCCGAAAATACTCCCAAGTCAGGTTAGCAGCATCTATACCAGCTTTCGTGGTGATCCACCAACGATAAGCATCTCCCTGAAGCACAGAAACTACACAGCCCAACCTCCTAGTATCCTGACAGTCCATTTGATCCAAAATCCTCTCTGTACTAGCCAACCACTCCTCAGCCGAGCTCGGATCTGATCCACGGAACTCTACACCGCCCAAACTACGCAAACGCTCTAAAGGTAGACCTGGGGTAACCACAACAGCAGGAGTAGGAGCCGGGATATGCACTCCAGCCACGGCAGCCTGAAACGCACCCGCCAAAGCCTGTATAAGCGGTGCGAACTCTCTAAACTGACCTCCCAAAGGAACCGGAGGCACACCCACGGGTGGAGGAGGAGGAAGCGGCTCTTCCCTAGCGGTCGCCTCACCCTCTGCCTGACCCTCCGTGATCATATTCGCACTAGCACGTGTCTCACGTCTCGGTGGCATATTCCAAAAACTTCATACATGCAATTTAAAACATGATATTAAAACATAATGAACTTACATTCGGGCAAGATCCAAGGGAAACCTGAGAAGCATTTGAAAATATATTGGCATTGGCAATGTGTAACCATTATCCCTTTTAACCATCATCACTCAAATACAACCATCATGCATCAATATATTCAACAAGTTAACAACATAACTAGTTCAGTCACACACTTAGCAAACCTAACCACACACTTTAGTTAACCTGGCTCTGATACCACCAAATGTAACCCCCTTAGCTCGGCCTGGACGGAACCGGCACTAACGGGTCACACGGGGAATATCGAACTAAACCCGTTAAGGTCTAATTCGATAAACAACCCTGAAAACCGATATGTTTTTTTTTTCTTAAAACTAGATGCATAATTAAGTTCCTATGTGTGTCGAGGTCATGCGTAACGAAAATGGTATCATTCGATTCACAATTGATCATTCAATTCGCATATCAGTACATAAGGATTTAAACGCAAATAATTCCTAATTCCAATAGTAAACCGGTAATTCAACCTACCATAGTTCAAGTAAACATGCATAGAACACTCATAACAAAGTTCAGATCAATCGGACCATCATAGCATCGTTAATTTCATATTTCATTAAGTAGGGACCTAATTGTAAAGCTCACAATATCATAGGGACTAACACTAACATTAATTTATCAATGCCAATTCAAGTTAACATCATGCTTCTTGGTGATAGTACAACACTCAATAACATTCATTGCATCTATATTCGATCATGGAAAGACATCCGACCCTAAACGTATTTTTTTCCACACTTAAAATATCATTTTTGGGTCTCGGTATCAATACCTAGAGTCTCGGTATCGATACCCTATCGTGGAGCTAGCCTCCTTGCACTTCGAAGGCTATTGGTATCGATACCCCCATAGGTGGTATCGATACTCCAGCGTCCAATGGAGTAATTACATCGAACCATGATTCGAACCACCCCAAATTAAGCCTTAGGGTATCGATACTGGTATCGATACCCCCTGTGCACTTTGACAAGTTTGAACATTCTAAGTTAATTCCACCCATTCAAACATAACTATTAATCACCCTTAACTATATGCATAATTTCCTAAGCATAAAGAACAATTTAAAGCATACATTTATCACATCAAAGACCCCAAACAATCTATAGGCATGCTTCCTAAAATATGATTTAAAATCAACAATGTTCATTCATGTACATGTCTCAATAATCCAAACAACACCATAGTCCATCAATCAACAATCCAAAACATTATAGGTCTTATTACAACATTAACCAAAGCAAAAATCACACACTTCACATGGGTTTGATTTACACATTGCCAAGCCCAAATTATTTGCCAAAACATACCAAAAATTAAGACAACTCTTCACCTTGGTTCCCTTGCTCCGAACGTGGCCTCGAATATCTTTATTTTTCTGCAAGTATGAAAAGAGAGAGCTTAAGCACAACATGCTTAGTGAGGAAGCTCTAAAACAAGTTCAAAATCATTTATAAATTCATACTTGCATTCTTCATGCTTATTTGAAATATGTAAAACCAAAACATGCTTATCAACAATGTCAAAACATCTCATGTATCATGCACAAATAAATCATTTCGTTTCATATATGCATATTGGTTTTCTAGTGATCACTTAATATGAACTTCTAGTTCACCGAATACACGGATTCCTTTTTCCATAATTGGAGACACTTGGTCTCAACATGCATCGGTCGGACACATAGTCACCCTTGTATACATGTTACCCCCACTACGCACGGTCGGACACAAAGTCACCCTTGTTTACGCATGGGTCAACTATATGCACGGTCGGACACAAAGTCACCCTTGTTTACATATAGGCAAGCTCTGCACGCACGGTCGGACACAAAGTCACCCTTGTTTACGTGTAGGCAAACACTACATGCACGGTCGGACACAAAGTCACCCTTGTTTATGTGTAGGCATTATCATTATTCTCATTATTTTATAGTGCACTCAATCCTAATGACATGTCATTTGTATTCGAATCTAAGGTTAGTGTCACTAAGCCAATATCAATTCCAATCATGCATGTTAACTTGCTGCTCATAATGCACTCATTAAATGTTCATCATGTGAACTAAAAATCATGCTCAACGGCTTTATCAACATAGGCAAATAACCTCGTCATAATCCAAATTCTTTTTCATGCTTACATAAACCATGAATACCTCAATAAACCATGCATTTTCAGCAATTAACACATGCATGCATCATTTCAAAATCAAATATATGCAATTCCAAGATCATATTGAATCATTGTTCACATATATGCCATTACCGAAAATAGCCGAAACTCGAGGTAATGCATCAACAACATTTAAAACACTTACTCTTGAACTATGGAAAGTTTTCACACTATTCCATAGTCCCCAAAACAGAACTGAACCAATGCGATTCACTTTAAATCCAAAACCACTCACCGACAAGCGAAACGAGCCCTCGCCGATGCTCCGATGGCAACACCAACGCACCAGCCACTTATGCACCTTCTTGCACTACCTCTACAACATTAAAAATAGAGCATATTCATATCACAACATGCTCAAAACAGCAGCCACATTTAACCCTCACAAAACTATCGAAAACCTTGCCGAAAAGACCGAAAACTAAGCCGAAACGCATCCGAAAAAACATCAGCCCAAAACCTAATGAATCTAACATCTAATCCACCTCAATTATGAACCAAAAACACTTAAAACCATCCTTATACCTCCAGCAACATTAGAACACCTAAAACAGCCCCTAAAACAACCGAAAACCGCCTTAAAACACCACCGATTGCATTATTCCGGGATTAATTTATTGTTAACTCATTTCAAGACTCAATCAATCATTTAATTGACCTAATATCATAATTAAATCAACCTAAATCCAGCATCAATTTAGATCTCAAAAGATTTCACAAAATCCATCATAAAACTCATAAACCTTGAATTAAAAACACAAAATAAAATAGCAATAGTTGATGAACAAGCCAATACTTGAGAATTTCAATAAAGAACCATAGAAAAAGATTAAAAATCAGAATATTACCTTGAGATTATATCCACCAAAAAGATGAGAAAAGCTTCCTTGATTTCCTTGAAAAAGATGTTGATTTTTTTGCAAAATTGATGAGTAGGTTTTGTAAAGAATGAAATGATGAATAAAATGAAGTAAATCTTGTAGAAAATGATGAAGAAATCAGCAAGTAATTGGAGAAATTTGGAGAAGAAGATGGAGAGAAAATGAGAGAAAAATCTTGAGAGAAAAGATGGGAAAATGGGAAGTTACAAAAGAAAATGGAATTATCAACTAAAATAAAACAATTTAAAAACAATTTTGGTGGATAAATCATTAATTAAAAATAAATTGGGTTTATGGCCCTCTAAGGATTCTAAGTATGACTTGCTTTCCAATTTAGTCACCAAAAATCCTAATTGCCAAAAATTACTAATTAAATCCCCAAAACTTTCCCAAAATTACAATTTAGTCACTAGTACAAAATTAGCCTAATTAAAAATCAAATTAAAGTTCAAATAATATTCCTTTAACTTTAAAACACCATTTTACTATTTTTAGAACCATTTCACAAAATTATTACTTATCCGATTAAAATACTATTATTTTAATTTTCCCGGAATAACGAACCCTAAGGATCCGATTCGACCCGAATCGAATTTCCCCAACTAACACTTAAACTACTAACCCCAAAACCGGGATGTTACATTTTAGTTTAGATAAACCAACTCAAATCACTTGTTTTTTTACTTTTCTACAGAAAAAGAAGGTGAAGGAAGCATATTAAGTATACCAGTCCCTGTGGAGACGATAATTCGATAATACTTATCACTTATTACTTTCGATGTGTCCACTTGCACTATACGCGCACTTTTGACACGCGACAAGTTTTTGGCGCCTTTGCCGGGGACTGACAACTAAATTTTGTTTTCTTTATTTTCTTGTTTATTTTTATTTTTATTTTTATTTTACTTTTGTTTTTCGTGGTGTACGAACAGGGCGAATCCAACCAACCCCTTGTACGAGTTAGATCCAGAGATCGAAAGAACAAGGCAACGGTTGAGGAGACAGATCCAAGGAGCCATGGCAGATCATCCGACAAGACAAAACTTACCTGCCGGCAATGGAGGATTTCTGCCGCCACCTGGGCCGCGGTAGCTCACTGTCAGAGACTTCCTAGAGGAGGACTTAAATGGATTAAACCCAAGAGTTGTCACACCAGAGATTGAAGCAGCCCATTTTGAACTAAAACCTGTTATGTTCAATATGTTAAATACAATTGGACAATTTGGTGGGTCTGCAACTGAAGACGCAAGGCAGCACCTCAAGTCCTTCATGGAAATTTGCAAATCTTTCAAAATCCAAGGAGTCCATGAAGATGTCTTGCGATTAAAGCTATTCCCCTATTCATTGAGGGATAGGGCGAAAGCTTGGTTGAATAGCATTCCAGCAGGATCTATTGGATCTTGGAGTGAACTTTGCCGTGATTTTATTACTCATTTTAATCCCACAAATTTATATGATAGAATCCGTAATGAAATCACTTCTTTTCGACAGGCAGAAGACGAACCAATGTACGAGGCATGGGAGCGCTACAGGAAGCTATTGCACAAGTGTCCTTTACATGGATTTCCCCTATGGACACAAGTGACAATGTTTTACAATGCCACGAATGCCTCGACAAGGATGATGTTAGATGCCTCAGCAAACGGAACACTCCTTGATAAAGCACTTGAGGAAGCTATTGAAATATTGAATAAACTCGCAAAGAATGACTTTCAGTTTCCTACATCTATGCGAGAAGGAGTAATACGCCAAGCCACAGTAAATGAATTAGACACATCAAATTTAGTGGCAGCACAATTGGCCTCTCTTACCAAGATGGTGCAAAACCTATAGTTACAACAAAATACCCGTGAGGTCAAGGTAATTGATTCCTACTATGACTTATGCGGAGGTAACCACAGTTCCTCTGAGTACATGAATCAAGAAACCGGTATGTATGTTGGGAACTACAACCGCAACAATATGATGTCCAACACATACAACCCCTCATGGAAGAGGCATCCAAACCTATCATGGAGCAACCCTAACAATGCCTTAAACCCAATCACCCAACCTTCAGGATTTTAGCAGCCGATGCAACAACTGCCGCCGCAGCAAGCCCAGCAGTCAATGCCGCCGCAGTAGATGCAGCAGCAACCGGTAAGTTCATTGGAGAACACGCTAAAGGCCTTCATGATGAAAACTGAGTCATACATGGCAGAGAATAGTAATTTCATCAAGAGGACAGATGCCTTCATGAATAGAAATGAGATGAGGTTGCAAAATCAAGAAGCGACCATTAAAACGCTTGAAACTCAGGTTGGGCAGTTTGCTCAAAGCATAAATACTAGACCACAAGGAGGACTACCTAGCAATACTGAAGTTGCTAAGGTAATGGGCCATGAACAGTGCAAAGCAATCACTACTAGGAGTGGTCTAAAGCTGAAGGAAAAGATCCTAGAAAGCCAAATTCAATCAGCGGATCGAGAAAAAGAAAAGGCTGAGCAAACTGAAGCTGGTAACACTGCCCCGGCAGAAAGCACTGCAGCTCTTGAGCAGTCTGCCGAGGCAGCAACAACTCCAGTGGTGCCAGGTATTAAATTTCAAACTAAAGAAACCCTGGATGAGATGAGACCACCACCACCTTTCCCACAAAGGTTGAAAAACCAAAAACAGGACCAGCAATTCAAGAAGTTCCTCGACATCTTGAAGCAAGTCCACATCAACATATCGTTCGTTGAAGCTACTGAACAAATACCAAACTATACCAAGTTCCTAAAGGACATGGTGTCAAAGAGGAAACGAATAGGTGAGTTTGAGACAGTGGCTGCTACCGAGGGATGCATGGCAATGCTGCATAACCGCATGCCACCAAAGTTAAAAGATCCTGGTTGCTTTGTCATACCTTGTGCGATAGGTAAGAATTATGAAGGTAAGGCCCTATGCGACCTTGGAGCAAGCATAAATCTCATGCCCAAATCAGTTTTTCAAAAGCTTGGAATTGGAAGGGCAAAACCTACAACCGTTATGCTCCAACTAGCGGATCGATCCTATGTGCAACCCGAAGGCAAAATCGAGGACATACTAGTAAGAGTAGATAAGTTTATTTTTCCTGCTGACTTTCTTGTCCTTGATTGTGAAGCAGATGACAATGCACCGATCATCCTTGGGAGGCCTTTCCTTGCAACTGGACGCACCCTAATTGATGTGGAAAAAGGAGAGTTGACAATGCGGGTCAATGACCAACAAGCCAAACTCAACGCATTCCACAACTTAAAAAAATATGATGATCCAGAGGAGTGCAAGGCCATCCACACAATAGACACTAAAATATCCTGCCTGGGCAGTCTTCTCGGCAGGATATTCGGCAAAAAAGATTAAGCCCAATGTGGATGAACATACAGCAAAAAGGAGTGGCCCGCAACCGATTCACAATTTGGGCCAAAGGAAGATAATAATTTTGGGAGATGCATTTGCATGCTCTCCACCAGTAACATAATCTCCTCCCTTTTCTTTATTAATATATTAGGATTAGTTAGTTTTTTTTTTATTTTTTTATTTTTTCGAATTTATTTTCGCGTTAAGTATTTTTCTTTTGTGTGTTTTATTTAGGAATAATAAGCAAGAATAAAGGAGAAATAGTTCACAGCAGAAACTCTGTCGAGGCAGAAAAACAGTGTCAAAGCCGCAGTAGTCTCAACGGGCAGAACAGTGTAACGGCTAGTCTGCCGAGATTCCTGCCGCGGCAGAAAAGGAAACGGTAGAAAAAGGAAACGGTTACAAAACGGCTAGTGGCTTCAACAGTCACAAGGCCGAGGCCTATATAAGAAACTCCTTACTCTTGAACTATTCACTCTTGCTTTCTTGTTTTCTTTAGTATTCATAACAATCTCTCTCACATTACTCTCTGCCTACTCATAATCTCCGTGAAATTTCAGATTCTTTTCAAGAAAAACTCCAAGAAATCACATCTCTCAATCTTGATGGCAACATACAAGCGATTTGCCCCCGCCAACGTTGCAGATCGCTTCAACCGATCTTTCATCGCTCAACAACTGTGGGAAGAGCAAGGTTTCCAGCATGCGGACAATGAAAACTACGACATTGAGCACTACCTCTTCGACAGAATTAAGTACCAAAACTGGGAAATTTTCTGTCTCCAACCTGCCCAGGCAAATGCTACGATCGTGCGGGAGTTCTATGCGCACGGGCCCAGCAAAGACTCCCTCTTTGTTCATTGCCGCGGCAGGCCAGTCCAGCTAGATGTCGAGACAATCAACAATTTCTACGGCCTCACTCCTGACAGTGACATCCACGTCGAATTCATGGAAGACGTCACTGCCGAGGACTACGAGCTCATCAAAGATGCTCTTTCCTACGCGAACACCCCATGGGAAACCGGTACCCATAGAGGATCTGTAACAAGACAAAGCCTAAAGCCCGAGGCCAAGATGTGGAATACCTTTTTCAAGCGACGTCTCATCCCCACGTCACACAATAGCATGGTGGATCGCAAAAGATTGATGCTTATCCAATCCATCATCAACAAGAGGACCATCAACGTTGGAGAAATCATCCTTCGGGAAATTCACGAGTGCGGTAAGAAAGATAGAGGACCATTGTATTTCCCTTGTTTGATCACGGGTTTATGTGTTGTCGCAGGTGTGCCCATCGAAGAGACGGACGAATACACGCCCCCACGACGAGGATGGACCAGGGACTTCTGTCACAAAGTCATGCAGATCACGCAAGCAGAGCCTGTCCAAGCAACGACGCAGCAGTTCACTGCCGATACTGCTGCCGGGGCCCAGTACACGGTAGACATGCCTGGTACTGCCCACACCTCTGTCGCAGCAGACCCGTACCAGGAGATCTTGCAACGGATGGCAGCAATGGACCTCAGACAACAAAGGTACATGGAGTACCAAAGGGATTTCAATGGCACCTTAGCCCAGATGATGCTGCACGCTTTCCCGGACCAAGGAGCACAATTTTCGGAGTTTCCCAACAACATGTTCGTCACAGCCGCCCCTTACACCGAGACTACACCAGCCCTGGGAGGACCAAGGTCGTTCTTCCATGCTTCCCCTCAGCCCCAATACCAAGCTGTCGGCCCATCCAGGGCAGCAGATTCTGTCGCGGCCTCGTCTGCCAGCAGAAGACCATCCAAGCGGAGGGCCGTTTTCAGCACTCCACCCCGATCACCAATCATCATGGCCAGTCTATCAGCCGAGATAGATGCCTACGTGCACCAAAGCTCCACTGCCGCTGGCCCAAGTACCCAGCACACTAGAGGAGCAACAGCAATGGGAGGAGGAACGGACATTATGCTAACTGAATAAATGGCTGATGTGGAAGAAGGAGAAGAGGTCGAGGCCCCAATGCAACGGACACCGCCCACACAAGTCCAACCGCCCCGGCAAGCAAAAGCGCAACCATCACCTTCATCAAGGACAAAGCATTCGGCAGCAAGGCCGAGAAGGAAAATTGTTACAAGCAACTCTTCGGAGTCGCTTTAAAATCTTTGTCCTTAATTCAATATTACTTGCTATTACTGTTTTAAATGCTGCTTATTTCATATTTTGTTTTGCCGCTTATTTCTTCAAATATAAAGCATTGAGGACAATGCTTGGTTTGAGTTTGGGGGTGCAGATTCACTGCCAAGGCAGCAATCTACTGCCGCGGCCTTGCCAAAAAGGGAGTATTCCAGTGATTTTTTTAAATTTTTATGCTCCCCACCTGACTTGAATTAACTGCCTGCACTTTTGCACTGCTCATCATCAGTATTGCCTTAGTTTATTCTTTAAGGCTATAGAAATCTTTCTCCTTACCATGTTTAGGTTCTGTTAAGAGGGCTTAACCTTAGGATGCTTAAGGATGAAAACTTAGAAGCTTACTATAGGAAGAACTTTAAACACTTTTGGGACTTGTTGGATTATAGGAGTTCTTTTAATAAACTTAGGTGATAAGGACTTAGATTTTTGGAAAAGTAACTAGAGGTGCCTACCACCGGCTCTAGAAAGTCTCTTCTTCATGCTAGAGGTGCCCGAAATTGGCTCTAGTATGTTTTAAGGAATATTAAAAAGAAAGAAGGAATTGAGTGAAAAGAAAAACACAAGTCTTTGAGGTGCCCGAAATTGGCTAAAGATTTGGTGTTTGAAAAGAAGAGAACACTTAACCAATTTCTACTTGTCTTGAACTTAGAGTTTGTCTAAGAAAGCCTTTAATCTACTTGTCCATAAAAACGCACACACTCACAATTCTTATAGTTTGTTTCTAGATAAACCCTTGGGTAACCGAATGGTTAAGGCTTAAGAATAGGCCTAGTTATGGTGGGGAGAATAGATGGACATGTAAGACCAAGAGAGAGTAGAGCTCGGCAAATTGATGGTTTGCATTGCTTGAGGACAAGCAATAGTTCGAGTTTGGGGGTGTGATAAGTGCTCAACACACTATCACTTTTTACTCCTTTTATGGGCATTAATCACCAAATATACACCCACTTGGACCAATGCATGAACTCAATGTGATATATTTAGAAGTTAAGCTCATAAAGACAATATTTATAGAAAAGGCACGTTTTACTGCATTTTTATATCTGTGCAGGAGAACCAGTGCCGCGGCAGCGACAAGGCCGAGGTAGGACCTGATGCCGAGGCAGCAGCAGAAAGACAGGAAGCAAGACTGTAGGCGATGGAAAGATAAAAATCCAAGGAACGTGTCTAGACTCAAAGCCCATGAATCGGAGCTGGCTAGCATGAGTAAAAGCCCAAGAAAAGACCACGCGGGAAAGCCCCCTTAGCCGAATCAAACTTGGAAATATTCTAATTATGTACTTGACTTGTTCCCTACTCCAAGTTGTATTCTACTTAGGAAAGGTTTTCCCTAGGTCTAGCCTATATAAAGACCTAGCCACCCAATGTATTATACACGGAATACCTAGGGAGAGAGACGATTTCTATACTTGTCTTCTTCCTCTCCATTATGTTCTAAGCCTTCTTAGGGATTAGGTGAAGGTTGTCGAGTATATGTGAGAGGAGATTGTACTTTGTCTTTGATTTAATGCAATAAAATTATCAAGGTTTGCTTATCCTTTGTTATTCCTTGTTCTCGCATTCAAGCTCGGGAGAGGAGAGTGTGAGTCATCCATTTATCTAAGCTCGGGAGAGTTAGATTCACGAAAGGGATAAGTACGGTGTTTCAATCGCGAAATACTAACTCGGCCTAGGGATAGGTTAAGAGTTTCAGCGGCTAAAAGAAGTGTGAGATTGGTTGGTGAGTATAATTGGTTCACGCCGGGAGGTATCATGAAGGACTAGTCATCAACAGCACTCTGACTTAGGGATAAGCGGAGTCATTCAAGGACACTTTGCCGAACTTTGGTAAAGTCTACCGACTAGCAAGGGATTGCCGCAGCAGACAGTATTGTCGCTGCCAAGGCAGTAAACTGCAGTGCTGCCGAGGCAGTGATATACGTTTGCATTGAGCAGAGACAAGTTAATCAAATCCACAATACAACGCAACTGTATCCTGACCCATCTCTCTCTATTATTCCAACTCTTTAATTTTATTTAGTTATTTTAGTTTAGATAAACCAACTCAAATCACTTGTGTTTTTACTTTTCTACAGAACAAGAAGGTGAAGGAAGCATATTAAGTATACCAGTCCCTGTGGAGAATATAATCTGATAATACTTATCACTTATTACTTTCGATGTGTCCACTTGCACTAAACGCGCACTTTTGACACGCGACATCTATGTCAAGGCATGTCACCTCTCGGTCGAGCTAGAGCATAAGGCTTATTGGGCAATCAAGAAACTCAATTTTGATGCCGATTTAGCTGGTGAAAGAAGACTTCTAGAGTTGAATGAGATGGAGGAATTCAGGACCCAAGCCTATGAGAATGCTAAACTCTACAAGGAGCAGACTAAAAGATGGAATGACCAAGCGCTTTTACCACGGCATTTTCAAGTGGGACAACAAGTGCTCCTATTCAACTCAAGGCTGAAGCTCTTCCCTAGGAAGCTTAAATCGAGGTGGTTCGGTCCATTTGAAATAAATCTTGTGTACCCCCATGGATCTGTGGAAATCAAAGACATTGATAGTGGGAGAATTTTCAAAGTCAATGGCCAACGCCTGAAGATCTACACTGGAGCCCACGTGATGCGGGATAAACCTACCGCATATCTTATAGATGTCTGACATGCTGAAATGTCATGGCATTTTCAGTTTACTCCAGTTCATAAGTAAATTATCTTTAAGTTTGTTTTATTTGATTTATTATGCTTAATCTTTTTAATCCTTTCTTTTATTTTTTAGGTTAATATACACCCTTGGAGGCTGGCGGCTGAAGGAAAAAGAAGGAGAAAAGTAGGAAACCCTACCTTGAAAGTATTGGGCGGCAAAAAGACAAAAAGGGGGAGTTTTTATTCTCTTTATTATTTTATTTTGAATTTCAAAAACCAACCCTCTCTCTCCTTTATTTAATTGTCCGATACCTTTATTCCCACACCCAATCAACCCCCTCCACACGTTTCTCTCCCACACACACACTAAACAAATAAAGGTCTCACCTTTATTACTTTTCTCTTTCAATTTTACTCTCCATCTTCTTCCTTATCTCCAACCTCCATAGCCGAAAAACACCCCCACTCCATTAGAGAAAAGCTTCAAGTTTTCCTACTTTTTCTTCTCTCTTTCAACCTAAAGATGGTACGAACCAAGCCCCTAGGATCCGCACAACAAATTCTGGCTATTTTTGTTGACGAATTGGCGGAAGAGAGGTTTAAAACTCTCAAAAACTGAAAAGTTTTCTTTGAACTTGGCTTCATCCTCTCTGACGAGTTGGGACCAGAGGTGAAGGATGTCGTGGCGCGCCACCATTGGGAGCAGTTTGCTGCCCATCCAGGCTCCGTCAACGCAACATTAGTACGTGAGTTTTATGTCAATATTTACAACCCTGACCAGAAATCCGTATATGTCTAGGGCAAAATCATCCACTTCACAAACACAGCTATCAACCGCTTCTTCAAAATCCCTCAAGAAGTGGATAGGCACACTAAGAAAGAAGAAGAGGTTGATTACGAAACATATCAAGGTGTGAAGGAGGATTTATGTTAGCTCGAGACCGAGTGGAACGGTCAGCAAACTTCGAGACAAACGGTGAACTGAGAGCACTTGCTTCCCAATGCCCGGTTGTGGAACCACTTCATGAGATATAAGTTGATGCCCACTTCGCATCACACTACTGTGAGTTTACCTCGACTCATGTTGTTACATTCTATTCTCATTGGCTGCCTAATGGACATAGGAAAAATTATTATGCATGAGACGCATGCTTGATGGAAACGACCTAGGAGCCCCCTCATATTTTCAAACCTAATCACCGCACTATGTCGGAATAAAAATGTTCCAGAATATGATTTTGATAAAATAGTGGAAGGAATGAAAGGGTTGTCTGCTGAAAAAGTGACTACACTTATGTGCAACATAGAAGAGCATCCAGAGGCATCACATGTTGCCTCGGTTAAAAGAAAAAGCCCGATGGAAAAAGATGATGCACTGGAGCTATCCAAAAATGTCATGGCAAAAGTTAATGACTTGTCAAAAGATCTAAAGGAATTTTTCCTTTACACAAAGAAGATAAACGAGGTCATCAAAGCCTACTAGGTAGATTTGCTTCCTCCACTGGATCAAGAGTTCCCTGTGTTTCTAGAGTTTATATTACCCAATGCATCAAGAAATGCCTCGGTATTCGCAGTTGCCTCAACTCCGACTAGACCAGATGCACTTGATCTAAATTAGGTACCATCCCCAGCTGAACCGTCCGAGAAGTTAGGCCCAGGGAACCATAAACTGAGTAGCAAGCTCAGGAAGTCCAGTCACCTGCACGTGAACAAACTTCTGAAAATGTCGCGGCATTTTTAGAGGAGCAAGCCCAGTCACAAGATCAACCAGACCCTTCTGCTACAAAGGAACATGAAGCCAGTTTTATTTCTTCATTGTTTAAAGATTTGCCCGCCCAGCCAACACAACAAGAAGAACCCTAGCCAGCAGCCCCACAAGAGGAATCACAAATGCCCTCTCCCAAGAGGAAGAAATCTAAGCGCCGACTCAAGATATCGGCTGAGAGACAATCAACCCCATCTCCCACTACTGTTGAGAAATCCAAAAGACAAGGAGCAAATGAAGAATCTGATCCTGAAGACAAGCAGCCCCCATTGAAGTGCCGAACATCGCGCCGAATTGCCACCACACCACCAGCATAGCTAAGGTACATCACATTGCATTTCATTTCATTTCATGGCATTTTACTTATTTTTTTAGTTGCATTGAGGACAATGCTTGCCTCAAGTTTAGGGGAGGTATTATTTTCTAATTCATTTGCATGTGCATGATAGCAGAAGTTGTAGAAAAATGCCATGACATTTATGCAAGTTTTAGGTTAAGTTTATAGTATTATAGTTTGTGATGCCCGATGATGATATACCTTATATGGCCAATGCTTGAATTGAATATGCATGACTTGAGATGTGGATAGAACTTGTTCTAGAACTTGGTGGTTGTGTTTATTGTTACACGAGTGTATGTCTTCCATGCTTAGGGAAGTTAGAAAATTTTTATAGAATGTAAACTTAAATAGCCTACATGTTGTAATGAATTTACTTGTTAATAGAGAACTCCATTATTTAGTATAAAAGTTTTGAATAAATGCATGGACATTTCTGTAGAGGGATACTCCGCTATGCCATGGCATATCCATGTGCATATGAGTTACTAAAAGAGGCACAGGGTGACGCTACACTTTTAACTTGTCATGGCATTGCCTGGATACTGCGTTTAAATAAATGGCAGCTACGACATGAGTAGAAGGTAGTGTGACAGGTTGGCTCTGCTCGTAGCAGTATGTCGTGCATATGTTTGTAAAAAAAAGTATATAAATATTATGTATGAGGAGTAGTAAATTGTTCTTAAATATGAGAAAACACACTCGCATTCGACCTTGTCCTAGGGTAGCGTTCTTGAAATTTCCTCGATTCTTATATGTTTATGCCATGACATTTTCTGAGGGTTGAAACTATGACCATCTACTTGCCTATTTCTTGAACTTTGTCATGACATTTCTTCTCTGCAAGTTATTACCCATTGCTTGAGGACAAGCAATAGCTTAAGTTTGGGGGTGTGATAACTCCGCAAAAAGGCTATATTTCAAGCCTTTTTACTTAAGTTATTTATTGTCTTTAAGCACATTTAGGATCATTTATATGCATTTAGGATCATAACATTGCATGTAATCTTCTAGTTATGCCTTGGCATTTTTATGTGGTAATAGGTGCTATTTAATGGGAAAGATAGTTCTTTTCAGTTGTGTTGTGCAGGTAAAGCAAAAATGGAAGTTGAGGCAATTTGTCATGGCATTCATAGAAGGATAGCGATGGGAAAATGCCATGGCAAAACTGGAGGACTCCTGTGCTGAGCTAGATGACAAAGAGATATTTTGATAAGAGTGCCAGCTGGTGCCATTACAGCCGGTCAGGACCACTACTGCCTAGCCACAACCACCTCGGTAAGGGACCACAATCAATATTGCCTGATTGTGAGCCACCTCGGTAGGGGACCACTTTCACCACTGCTAGCCCTGCAGAAATGTCATCACGTGAAGGGGGCGAAATTGGGATTTTTACTATTTTCTAGGGTTTTTCACACTTTTTAAAGACATGGTGACCTACAAGAAAAGGAGGCACCTTTGAGGAGCAAGAAAACACAGAAAAAGATGAGTTTTGGAGTGGTTTTTGCGGCGGTGGAAACCTCCCACCTTTATCCTCCAAACTCCGGCCGAAGGAACCTCCATTGATAGAGCTCGAAGGGAGTGGTGTGCTAAGCACCCGGAAGGGGCTAGCACACCAAGGTGTCTCGTGGTGGTTGAAGAAGTCGGCGTCCTGCGCAACCGAGGGTGTCTTCTAGTCCTCCTTCCTTTGCTTTATTTTTGATATTTTATGAGCATGATTGTTAAATGTTTAAGGTTTTATGTGGATGATATTACTTTTAACATTTTGCACCACTATGTGAGCTTTGTTTAGGTGGTTGCTTTTGTGGATGATTATCTTTTGCTTTTATTAATATATTGTCTTCTATGTGTTTGTGTATTTGCTTTGCTCATTGTTGATAATCATTTAGGCATTGTAAGAGGCACGGAAGTGTCCCGTGTTTAGGTGCATACTAGAACACTCGGAATCGGAAGAGGCGTAGCTTTACATCCTTAGATCATCCAGAAGGAGCTAAGGGAGGATCTACGTGAGTAATGGGTTCTAGACTGAAAATAGAGCCTAATCTAAGCCTAGAGCACTCGGAAGAGGCATAGGTGAGGGTTTCAACGAATAAAAGGAGTGTGCTTTATCGATAGGCTAGTGCTACTCGAGTGACACGAGATGCCATGACATTTTAGTCTGTCAGGTTCTTATGACTCGGAAGAGCGGGAAAACTTTAGAAACCTCTATCGAGTAGATATACACCATAGTTGCTTTATGTTCGTAGGAGTGAGGGTAAGACGCCCATAGGAGTTTCCACCAGTTATTCCCGAGAGAGTTCGTCAATAGAGGGAAAGTATACCATATTATTTAACGTGTTCTTGCATCATGCTTTTGCCTCAACATTTACAAACTACTTTCTTTACTTTACATGTTATCTTGCAATCACACTGCTTTCCAATCCACATATCACTTTCGTACATCCACCTTGCCATTATCATCCATTCCATTTTGTCTTGGCATATTTTAGTTGCTTGCATTCTAGAATTGTCATAGCATTTCTACATAACACTTCACCGTACATATCCATTTTCTCTTGTTTATATCTTTCCTTTGTTTTTTCTTTTTTAGTTAGTGACACCTTTTTGCCTTGACAAAATTAACTTGCACTTTACCAGAGATCCTCGTGGGAACGATACTTACTCACCCTATTATTACTTGTATGTTTGTGTATACTTGCACATATATGTGTGTTCACATACATCATTTATAGAACTACACAAAACACACCAGCAGCACAATTAAAACCCCAACCCTCTTCATTTTCACCTCATTTAGGCATTTACCAAAATTCCCTCAGCCCAACAACTCAAAAGCCTAACAACCAAACAAGCCCAACTTAAGGCCACAAACCAGCCCAAAACTCAAACCCGAGGCCTAACACCGAAGCTCAACTCTTTGGGTTAACTCGACACTCGAATCCGAATCCGGTGTTGGATTAAAATTCAATAATAGTGGACACATATGTATAATGTATATTGTTATTATAAAGTTTAACACGTAATTAAGTGACTAATTATGTTACACGTGTTATAGGTATTAAATTTTCATGGAATTAAAAGTGTAGATACCATAAGGTGTATTTATAATTTGATGAGGGGAAGAGTTATAAATACTTAATAGTTGTTTATTAAATCAATTATATAAAGGGGTTATGGTCCCCAAGAATTAGGTTAACTTGCATATCTCTCTTCCCCGTCTGAGAGTCGTGTGGCAAGAGATAACCTAACTTCTTGGAAGATCAAACCCTCTGGAAAATCTCTATCGATTAATTCAAGGTACGCTTCCGCATTCAGTTTATTTATTTTATTATTCTTGTTGATTTGACATATATAGATCTTGGGTTTATATTCGTATTTGAATATATTTTAAATTCTAACAAATAGAATCAGTGTCAGAATTACGTCGAATCATTGAGACCTAATTTAATCGGGTTTACGTCCATTGATTTCTAATTTCAATGGATCCAATTTGTTTTTGCGTCCATGAATTTGGACTTGATTTGGCTTTAATTTACAATTCGTTTCCCTTTTTCAATTTGCAATTGGTGGGATTCAATTTGGAGTTGGTTTCTTCCGTCAAAACCATGCATTCTGTTTTGAAAATTAAATTCGGTATGATAACCGATAAAATTAATATGCGTAACTTTAGTTTTGATATTTATTTATTTAGGATAAATTAATAATTTTTTATAATATCATTAACCTTAGAATTTTATATTTAATTCAGTTGGATCAAAATTCTAGTTTTGATCATTGGGTATTAAGTTAAATTCGGTTAGATCAAAATTTTAGTTTTGGTTATTAGTAATAAAGAAAAATATAATTAATTTCGGTTTTATCGTGATAATTCAAAAAAAATATAATCAGGTTAGCTATTAAAGCTTTATATTCGGTTTATTTCTATTAAGTTATGGTTGAATAATCTTTCGGCATGTTACTTTTAAAGTATATTATTACTTTATGTAATTTACTTGGTTAATTTATTTAGTATTTAGTTTTAATCAGATGTTATTATGTATTATAGAATATATATTTGGTATTGATATATTCAATTAGGTTTGATCAAAATTTTATTTATGATTATTAAATTATTATGATTATATTAAAGTTTCAAGTAATCATTATATGAATTACTTATTTGTATGATGCTTCTGTTTTTGATTTTTAGTTAAAAATTAAATATTTTGATCGGCTTTAGTTATGGTAAATACATATTTAAGGGTTTTTTTGGATAATAGTCAAAGATTTCGGTTCTTTAAATTCTGGTAGCCCCATTTAGATAACCTTATTTTAGGTTATTTCGGAATCTTAAGTGTTATCAGAAAACTCAGCTTTGATTGTTATAAATATTAAGTTTGAATATTGGTATATTTATGTTAATATTTTAAGATAAATTAATTGAAGAATTAAGTCACCAAAGTGATCTTTTTTGTGGAAATTATTTTATTTTAAAATATAGAAGGTTTTGTGCATGTATTTTAGTTTATGCTAATATTAATCGGCCCAAAGGATGATTAATAATTAGTAATGTTATATGTGCATCTGTGGTAATAAATATGTGATAATTATTCTGTTTAACATATTCTTATTATCAATGTTTAATTACTACATCAAGATATCACTTACAAGTTAATATTTTTTTAGATAAAATATTAATGGAGTGTCCGATATCTTGTGATGAGGTTACCTTTATTCAAATTTATTATTATTTTAGTTATCTTTTACTTTGAGTAAAAGATAAAATTAAGAAAAATATTTTAAAACAATTAAATTCATATTTTGGCTTCGGATATCTAATATTTTAATAGATTAATTGAAACATAATGTCACCAAAGTGACCGCTTTTATGTAGATTAGTTTATTCAAAATATTAAGATAATTATAGATCTTTGTAATTCATGCGTTTATTAATTGGCCCAAAGGAAAATTAATATTTGGCCGAATTACAACAAAAACTGTGACGATAAATGTGTGACAATTATATGGTATTTTATGTGAACAATACGTTAGTCCAAAGATTAATCTATTGTTTGACATAGTTTATTGTCAATGTTTGATTGCTACAACAAGAGTACCGCTTACAGTTAATATTACTGTCCAAAGACTTGATCTTAATGTTGTGCTTGGTATATTGAGGGGAACTAGCCATTATTTTGAATTTAGGGTTTACTTATGGATATTTATGGGAGCTTGTTTATTTACTTATTTTTGTTTTATCTTTAGGTAATTTATCTTTGTTATAATATCTATCGAATACATTCTGCACTTATATTTAGTGAAATTAATTTCAAGGAATAGAAAAGACACTTGTATATAGTATTTGGTGGTATGAACATAGAACTTGCACCAAGTGAATAACAACTTGTACCTCTCACGGCGGTAAGCATTCATAAATAGGATTTTGAGAGGTGAGTTTATTCAAGTAGCATAAGTCTAATGATCATAAAGTATAATATTTTAGAAACTTTTAGGAGCACAAATCTAAAGAAATTATTCATACTAAGGATTTTCTATTGAGAAAAAAATACTAACTTTTAAGTTTAACATGACATCACTTTTGGTTTACTTGATGTCTATGAAGTATAAGGATCAAGGAAATGTGAGGGAGTATATTATATTGCTTCAAAACTTAAGGCACATAAGATCAAACTTTACAACAATTGTTTGTTCTTATAATTTTAGTATAGCTTCCTATACAGTTTAACTAATTCAAAATTAGTTACAATTATTAAAGGAGAAATAAACTTCAAATGAGATTATTTCTCGTTGTGTTAAAGAGAAAGAAAAGTTGAAGCATTATAATTATAAAAATATTCAATCATTTAGTGCTCTTTGGTTAGTGTCTCTAAGAATAAGGACAATAAAAATTATATTTTTTATAATGAAGTTGCTAATGGTCCTACTCAAAAGAAACATATGTTGGATTGTTGGATTAAAATTCAATAATAGTGGACATAAAGTTTTTATTGTCTCATTTTATACAAGGCAATAAAGTTTATTTCTCCTTTAATAATAAGGACAATAAAGTTTTTAAGGTAATGAGACAAATTCCTAAACTTTATTGCCTTGTATAAAATTAAAAATTAAAATGAGATTGTTGTCCAAGTGGGAGATTGTTGGATTAAAATTCAATAATAGTGGACACATATGTATAATGTATATTGTTATTATAAAGTTTAACACGTAATTAAGTGACTAATTATGTAACACGTGTTATAGGTATTAAATTTTCATGGAATTAAAAGTGTAGATACCATAAGGTGTATTTATAATTTGATGAGGGGAAGAGTTATAAATACTTAATAGTTGTTTATTAAATCAATTATATAAAGGGGTTATGGTCCCAAGAATTAGGTTAACTTGCATATCTCTTTTCCCCGTCTGAGAGTTGTGTGGCAAGAGATAACCTAACTTCTTGAAAGATCAAACCCTCTAAAAAATCTCTATCGATTAATTCAAGGTACGCTTCCGCATTCAGTTTATTTATTTTATTATTCTTGATGATTTGACATATATAGATCTTGGGTTTATATTCGTATTGAATATATTTTAAATTTTAACATCCGGATCGTGACACCATCTTCATCTTCCTCCTTATACCTCATATATCAATTCTAGTATGCTGATGCATAAAATCCTTAAAAAAACCAAAAATTTAACCCACGAATCAAAAAGAAAAAAATAAAATAATTATTTCTAATATATTAAAAACGAATTAATATTTGTTTGAAAACTTCATAGCTGCACACACAAAACTAAAAGAATATAATGATGTTGGATGGTAAGGATCGGGTTAACAGGATCAGATTAAACTAAATATAAGATAAGAGAATATAATTTAATCTACTTAATAATTATTTGTGAATAGGATTTGACTAAAATTTAAATAGTAATTATTATCGTGATAAAATTGTATTATTTTTATTAATAAAAGAATAAAACTCTGAAAAGTGGTGAAAAAGGAAACTTTGGATCAATATTGTAGTTGGCAACAAAAATTCTGATATATTGCCTGTTTTTTTTATTTTTTAATTTATAATATTTATTATAATAAAAATGAAATTAACGAAAATACAATCTGATTTTATTGTGTATTTTATTTTTTATTAAAAAGAATTAAAACGAAACACGTACGTTCTATCTTTACTGTAGAGAGTTCACCTTTCATTTTTTTCATTGGTTTTACTGTATCATATTTTAATTTTTTAATAAAAAATAAGAAACAATAAAATCGGATTGTATATCTACCGACTTTATCGGTACGATTCAAAATATAATAAATTAAAAAAGCTAGTACAACATTTGAGTTTTTTTTGGGGGTGCAATATCTAAAGAATTTCCCTGCACAAAAATTGATTTAATTGATTTTCTTATGAAAAAATAATCAATATGTTTTAGGTCATATAAGTTATTAAATAGTTAATAATATCAATACATCAATCGTGATGTTTACGCTAGATTCATCCATTTTTAATATGAAAACATACTATCTAAACCTACTTATTTTATTATTATTTGGATATTTTTATCCAATATCTCTATTTACATATTCTATAATTTATTTGTAAAATTATTTTAGTAATAAATATATAAATATTCAACAAATTCAAATATCCTAAAAATATTTTTAGAATCAAATATAGATGTAAATAGTAATGTTCTTTAGGAGTGAGTAAAATTTAATTTAACTAAAATAAATATATTTTTAAATTTTTAAATTATTCCAGTCAAATTTTTTTCATAACTCAAGTTTGAATTTGTATAGTTTGAACATTACAAAAAATCAAAAATCAAAGTATTATTTTTAATTTAATTGTTTTCAACTTCATTTCATAATTTATTTTTCCTTCAAATTTTCTTTTGTTTTAAGTCCAGTTTGAACAAATTTAAACCACATACTATTGAGACTAATATTTTTTTCTTTTAAATTTGCCTTAGTCAAATGTTACTTATTAGACAAATGATTAAGTCAACTTAAAATCTTTTTTTAGAAAAACAAATTCTTCTAAAAAAACTAAGAACGCTAGATCATTTCAAAAATAAACTATAAAGAATAATCTCACTGAAAAAAAAAATATTAAGAACATTTAAGAACAACACAGTGAACTTAAAATATAGGTCTTGATTACTCAAAAAGTAGATTTACAAATGAGGTGGAGAGTCACTTTTTATTGTTAAACTCTCTTATGTTTGATGATTTTTAATAATTTATATCGACGACTTAGATCAAAATCAACTAATCCTAACTTGAAATAAGGATTGCTCTGCCCCCTTACACACAAAAAAAATATCTTACTCGTGTTGGGTCTTTCACTCATATGGACTATTTACTTCGGTAATCATCATCATATTATAACATCACTCGTCCCACTTTGTACATCTTAACCTTAAGTACTCCTTAAGAGTTATGATTTGTTATGACTCAAATCCTCCCAATCTTAGAACAAAGACTTAGGCATTAACGTTTCACACGGAACATTAGGTGATTCTTAGAGTCCTGAATGGTCTCTTATGTCTTCGCCAAAGCTTTCGAACTTATTATTTATTTGGTTAATTTTCTACTTCCTATTCCCAATAAATCATACAAATCAAACTTTAAAACATTATAAATGTGTTCGAGATATACCTCATGACTACTTCGATCGGCATTCACTAACTCACATCAATCTTTCTTTACACACAAAGCTTGATGCAACATCTTTCACTAACATGTCGTCATACATCAACACTTTTTAAATGTTGAAGTTCGACACTTTCTTTCGCATTAACATTTTTTTTTCCACAAAGTTAGAATGCAACTTTCACCTTGCACACTAGTGACATGCTTTCCGGAAGCTGTTCACACATAGACACTTCATCATTAAAGTTCGATGCCTCGTCCACCTTAACCATTGGTAACCCTTCGCACATCAAACCAAGCTTCATAACCTCACTTTCCTCAGGCTTGTCATGTTCCTTCTACTACTTGAATCTACATAGTCAACTGAGCCAAGTATGTGACCCCTTGAAATGAATACACTTCTACTGCACTTTTTCAACCCCCGGCATGACTATCTTGGACAAAACAATCACGCCAAGATTAGCTTTCTTACCTACAAAAACCCATGGTCGAACTAGTATTATTGGGTTCTCATCCCACCTCGATGGATTCTCTTTGGTATGCAAAGTCTCATCCATTTTCACAACCTTTAACTCGACCTCAAGCACATCACCTATATCTCCCAAATTCTTGAACGACTCATTTAAAAGTTTTCCCATCTCTCTCTTGAGATGACCTTTCTTGTCTTACTCCTCGAAGCATGTATCAACCACATCAAGTCGTTCCCCCCAAATTTTTTGCGATTTTCTCAAACCAGATATGAAGATATCTTTTAAACTCATGTGAAATATTGTAGCAATGAATTCCTAACAATGCATTAATTTTTTACAAAACAATTGGGATTTCAAATTATTGGAGAAAAAAGTTAATAATTGAAAATTTATATACACAAACAACTCAATGTATGGATAAAAAAAAGATAAGATGAAGATGAGATGCCAAACCCAAAACACTCATCCATACAACATACTACATAAATAAAATACAAGAACAAGTAAATAATGTTCAATACCTTCACTAAGAATCGGTATCGGAACTGAAACTAGAACCAAACCTCACAAGTAGTAAGAAATCAATGTTTTCTATGAAACTAAAGCCTTAAGCCTTCCAAATTATCTATCCTTCTTAGCTGCCTTAGTTTGAGGAAGGCTTTCAAAAACTCGATCCTAAAACGCCGAAGTGATCCCAAAGCCCTTATTTTGAATCCTAAAGTGATAGTTCAAGTGTTATTTCTACAAGAAAAATGACCAAATCAAGCTATAAAACACTCTTGCTGCATTGCTAAAGAAAATGAACTTTTGAGGTTTAGTTATCCTGTTAGAATTAATTTGATAAGGATTTAAAATCTGCTTTCATGAATTCTATGGAGAAAATTTATAGTGACAATCTAATCGAGATAATCAATGTTAAATTGGCATGAAAAGTTTTGTACAACTAGTTGAAGCACAAGTATCTTTGCCTTGATGTTTTTAGGAACTTGGTTGGTGGGCTGACCATGGTGTAGGTATTAATGGGTTATATCATACATGACATACCCGAGCAAACCTCCTCCAAACAAAGCAGGCGTGGTGGATGGAGTCGCCAAAAGCTTAATAAGGTCCCAAAACTGCACAAAACGGGTATGTCATGAAGAAGAAGATGCTTGTGGTGGAAGCTAAAATATACACACTGGAACACATAATATATCAGTTGCAGCAGGTGAAAAAACAAGCCGTAGATCATCCATTGGGTGCTTGTGGTGGCAGCCATGAAGAAGATAGTGTATGGTATTTATCCTATACCAAAGCTCTTAATGAATTATTACATCTTTCTAGCATACTCTGAAAGTTAACATATGCAGAAAACATCATAAATGTTTTCTTTTTCTGCAAGAGTCTAGAGTCCAAAAGAGAGAGAACTAACCAATAACTCTTTGTTTCAATGTGATAAAGGAATCGGTGCAAAATATATTTCACTAATATGCACACAAAAATATCAAAACTAACCACCAAAACAATTTGGGAAAAAGTATGTTCCATACGTACAAACATTGAGATGAACCAGCAAATAACAGGCAACCATATGGTTAAAGTTGCCCACTAGACAGTACGAGTCAAAAACTGTGTCAGTTAAAGCATGCCAAAAAAGTATTAGCACGCACTTACGAAATATCGCATCAGTAATACTTGATTAAAAACATTTTAAAATGCTAATAAATACCTCCCAAAAATCACTCTCAAAGAACCTCGGACCTTCCTTGCTCACACTAGGCTGGTGAACCCACTCCTGATATTTCTCTCCAAGGTAACCAACCTGTCAAAGATCATTGAACAGTCAAAATACAATTTATAACCAAAAATTAAGATCGATCCACCACAAGCTTAGGATTGCTAAAATATATTTAAAATGCAACAAAGAGGAAAGAGCATGTAGCCCACGAAATCTATGAATGAAACAGAAATGGAAGTGGTAAAGAAGTTAACACCACCAAGAAACCAAATCAAAGAAACAAACTAAAGAAATAAAAGGATCAACAAAACAATTTCAAAAATAGATCAACATGTCACTATTTTAATCATATAGGAAATTAAATGAGAGTTGAAAACCAATCACACCATAGTTGTCACATACACATGCCGGTTTCAAAAGATAAAACCAAAATTAAACGCATGATTTTGGTACCTGAAAGACAAGGGGTTTATCCAAATAAACGTGATTTTTTGTGCAACTATCTTCGCAACTGCAATAAAGTGGGAAACTGTTTAGCAAATGGTTAATGAATTACAAAACTTTGTTCAAAGAATAAAAAAAAGAACAAGGATGACACATGATCCAACTGATCAGTCTTTTCCATGAAATTGTACCATTCACTTAGCCTTAAATTTCCCATCTTCAAACACATTTTGACACTCACCAAGATTACCGTAGCAATGAACCACAAAATTAATGAAAAAGTTAAAATTTGTAAGCATGACGATCTAACAAAGAAACAAAATTAATAGAAGAGAGTAGAGGAAAACTTATAAAATTTAGAAGATAGAGAGAAAGACTCAAAAAAGGATAATTCAATCCATAATCGGTACAATAGGGTTTTTTAGAGCTTATAATTGCCCCCTCTTGAAACGAAAATGTTTAGTCTTAAAAGATATTAACTTATATGCACCGTATCATTAATCCCTTTAATGATCGTTTAATTCAAACATAAAGACAAAAGGAAAACAAAAAGGATAACCACTCTAACAGCTAGCAAAACCAATTCCAACAACTATCTCCAGCAAGGCCTCTTACAATTCTATCCCCTTAAAAAAATCCTTGATCTCAAGGATGTAACGCCCAAAAAATAGTCTTAGAAGTTTATAGGCTGATTTAGAGGTCTAGTAAACCGGTTTAGTCATTTAAGCCTAGTTCGGGATTAAATTCTTAAAAGTTAGTTTTGATGAAAAAAATCTTGTAATAACATTCTAAAATTCTTATTTTACTTATATTTGAGCTAGGTCAAATAAATTTTGAAAATTAACCCTTGAACTCTTTAGATTCTGAAATTAGTGACTATTTTATAAAAATTAAAAACTTAGTGACAAAATTGTAATTAGGCAAAATATTTGAATCTTTAAGGGCTTTGATAAAATCCTAATCCTAGATTATCTAAACCTTTGAATAGACTATATAAAAAACCTTTATTCACTTATTTTAAACTAAGTAATCAAAATTCTCTAATTTTGAATCCTAAATACCAAAAAAAACTCTATCTTTGCATCAAGCATTAAACCATTCTGCAAGATTTTGTTTTCCTCCTTACCAAGACAGATTCTTCAAAATATTTTTAAGTTAAATATCAATTGTTTTTAATTAAAATTCTTTGGTTAATTTTCTATAATTTTTTCTTCAAAATTTCTTCGTTTTTCTTCGGTTTTACTTGTTTTTAAACCTTTGAAGGAGGTTAGATCAGTTTTAGAGGTGATAATCATTCAAACCTTTGAAACCTAAAGTTATTTAATGAAATTCCTAAGTTCTTGGCTGATTGCAATAATATTTAAAGTCTTGAATCAATAAAATCGGTTTTCTTGATAAAAATTCCATTGTTTTTGATGATTTTTGTTCAAGGGTTTTACATGATTTTTTTTAATGTCTAAATACATGAATATTGAATTATTTAGATTTAATTAATATGGCTTTTAATTATCTAAATCCGGACATAAGGTTTAGGTGGTGTTTGGAGAAGTTTTAGGTGAGTTTTAGTTAAGTTTTATGGTGTTTTTAGGGGTTGTTAGGTATAGGTACGAGTTGGAGGATGTTTGGGTGTGTCTTGATGCACTAAACCCTCTTTTATTGGTGTTTGAATTAGGTCTAAAAGAAGGATAACAAGTTTGAAGGTGATCGGATAAGCTGAATCTTGTTTTGGTGACTTGGCGAGCAAGTCTCGATAAATCGGTGAATAGATTATGAAAGCGTGATGCTTTGGTAGTGTTTTACTATGTTTTCAAAGATTTGAGGGTGTGGGAAAACTGTGAGAAACCTCCCTACACTCCGAAGTAAGTTAAACGTTTTGCTTTCTTAAAGGTTCCCATATTACGTCGTATTTTTACTATGTTATTTGTCATGCTCTTATTGTGTTGTGCATATGTGAATATGCATTTTTTTTAATGCTCATGAGATGTTTTTAAAAAAGTTTTTATATGCATATGGAGCTCCCATGATTTTATTTTAGAAAACATGAGAAAAATAATTTTTACCGGTTTATACTTTTTATGCATGAGATAGTGGGATGCATGTGGTTACATGTTGTTTTAACTTGAAAAATTTAGCATTGGTTTGATTTTTTGTTGGATAATTAGATGATATACTTATGGGATAAGTTTATTGATCAATGGGATATTCATTGCAATTTAAACTATAAAATTCGTATACGTGTTTTAAATTCCTTAGTGATACATTAAATGGTTGGTCTAGTGTTGTGCGGTATGAGTATTTCTTATTGCATTCGGGTATGACATACTATCCCGGACACTAAGGTGGGATCTCTTTGATTGTGATAGTTAATCATGTGCGTGACTTGGCGGTACGATGTCATCACGTGTTTCCTTTTATCCTAACGATTAGTGGTAAGTATAATCGGATCACTAATACCAACATGTGAAAAACGCAAGAGTACAATAATTATTGTTTTTATTGCTAATTGAGTTTGCATGTGTTTTGATATTGAGCTCAAATGATTTATAAGCCTTGCTATGTGTAGCATGTAAGACTTGGTTTTGCTTACAAAGCATGTGATTTCAAAACGATATTTTTGAAAGGTTTTGTGGCTTATGAGCCATGGTTATTTACACTTGTTGATCTTTTTCAAATAGTGAAATTGACGGTCATGGACATTATTTTTACTTAGATCTTGACTTCGTTTAAAATTGATTTTGGTATATTATGGGCTACATTGCAAGGTGTTTTTAAATATTGATAATGATGTTTATGCTAATTTTGCTTACCCTATCATTTACCTTGCAATGCAGAGTATTTAATGTGGAGGCAGCAAGGGGAAGCAAGGATCCAGGTAAACTCAAAGTTAAAGTAATGGGGATGAGATATCATATTGAGAATGATGTTTATGCTAATTATTCTTTCAATGGCTATGATGATTATCATTGTTGATGTTAGCTTTGCGACTTTGAATTTGCCTTTTGGTACTTATATTTTGATATTGAAATAAAGTATATTGAACTTGATTCATGATACTCTTTTTTGTAGTTATGAAATTGTTTAATAATGAAATATGCTCATGTTAGTTTGATCTATGATGTGCTATTTAGGCTACAATACATCTAGTAAGTATGTTCTTAAGTTTGAACCTTATGTTAAGTTAAGTTTAGTATTGAATTTGTGTTTTTGGTATACTTTGATTATAATAAAGCTATTTTGAGGTTTGATTCATGAATCTACCATGTGTGATTATGATATATGGTTGATGTGAGTATGTCAATGAAATTTGGTGTTATGCTTTTATTAACTAGGTTGAATTGCATCTAGTAAATATGTTATGTTATGCTCTTAATGTCCCTTAGGTAATAATGCATTTAGAGAATGTTTGAACAATTTGAGGCATAAAATCTGGAAATTTACAGCTTTCTGGGTAGATGGTTTCGAAATGCCTTCATAAGGTATCGAAACGCAAACATGAACACAAAGGAAAATCTCAAAAATTTAGCATGGGAATCGATACCATATGAACTCGTTTCGAAACAGTAGCTTAAATTCAAGCAGACGTATCGATATGCTTGACCAATGTTCTAGAACCAATATTGGCAGTGTTAAATCGTATTAGAATAAGGTCAAGGTTATATCGGAATATGGGCTTGTTATGTAGGGAATCGAGCGAGAATGACATAAGTATAAAAACTCTTGGTGGGTGTTTCGATACTATTTTTGGCATTGGCCAACGGTATCAAAACATGGTCAAGAGGATTCGATACTCGTGGCCGTTAAATTTGTTAAAGGCTGAAAATAGGTTTAAATTCTTTACGTTTTAGTCCCTAAATCTTGAGCATGCAATTAAGTGAATATGTTGACACGTTGAACCAAATAGCAAACATTTTCACTAAGATTATAGACAAAGAGAATTTTTAGACCCTTATGAGATAGTTAGGTCTAACTAGCTTAACTTGAACCTTTGTGTCTTACTTTTGTGCAAATTTTGCTTGAATCTTATTGAAATCATGTCTATGTTGCTTTGCCTCTTAATGTTTCTATACATGTTTCTAGGGGGAGTATGAACTTGTTTATACATCTTAATCATGTCATGTCATCATATACATTCTTTTAGGGGGCTTTAAAAACTCATTTCTAGACTTTTAAAAGCCTTCTCTATAGAGCCTAGCTAAGTGGTATCGAAACAGGTTCCAACGGTATTGATACCGTCTCTTAGTGTTCTTCATTAGGACGTTCCTAGGAAAGTTGGTATCCAAATGCCTCAAATGTGTTTCGATACAACCCTAGTTCCATACAGGTAAAGGTTGTATCGATATAGCATAGTATCGAAACGATGTTTTCGTGTACCGATACCCACTTTATGGGTATCGATACTCGTTTTGGTAGAAGTGTTTTAAGGGCTTTAAACTCTTAACCTAAACCTAATTAAAATACTTTCCTTCTTTAACCTCTAAACCCTAGCCGAAAAATACTATAAATAAACCACCTTATTCTCTTATTTTCTTCACACAAACATCCAGTTTCTTGAGGGCTTTTCTTCAAAAGATCAAGGTTAAGGCTATATTCAAATCTTATGCTCAGAAAACCCTAATTTCTTCTTGATCCATACTCAAGATAATTTTCAAAAATCTTTATTTTCATTTGATTTTAGTTGATTAAAATTCATTATTTGAGTATTGAAACTTGTTTTTATGTATGGGTTTTCAAAATATCACAAAAGTTTTTCAAAAATCCAAAACTTTTAGTTCGAATATAAAGTCTTTTGTTCTTATTTTTTTACTGTTTTTCAAATTTTTTAAGAAATTTTGTTTTTAAATTTCAAAACCCTTGAGTTATTGATTATCATAGGATTGAATAAGTTTATCTATGCATTTATAGTTTTCAAGTGTATAATAATCCTAAATTGTTTATCTAGATTATGACACCAAAGAAACGAAAACGTACCTAGGTTGGAAGTTCATCAGCTAACGAAGAGGATTCCACTCAACTGAACCTTCCATAAATCTACCAAAAAATCCATTGTTGATACAAGAAATTTTTGAACTATCACAACCATAAGCTCAAGAAGAAGCGTTGTGCCAATATCAATTTCATGGACTCTGAAAAGTTCTAATTTTGTTACCTTCATCTCTTTCATCTTTTGGAAGTTCATAAAATTTTTATCCTTTCTCGGTATTTTCTTTCCCAATCTCATTCTCATCTTTTATGTTAATGCCACTTGTATTCTTTCTAAGGATAAATTTCAAGTTGTGGCTATCGAATCCTTCCTTATGGGATGTTGATTTCGTGTCGACGTAAATCTTCTTTGTGAAGTTTTTGAATTCGAAGATGCGGGAATTGAAGATGAAAACTCTCTTGGCCATAATCTCACTAGATTTGTCATCAATCTTGATGTTCATGATCGGTTTCAACACTTGATAATATCTTTGGGGATTCATCCCTCGAACGACAAGTACTCTTGGATTCAACATGTTGATAGCATTTGAATTATTTGCTTTCGCAAAGAGAAGCATCCAAATCTTGATAAGATCATGTTTGCGGAACTCGTGTGGCAAGTTCAAAATTGTCACACCAAGCAATGTCAATCTTTATTCTATGCTTGTGCCTTAAGCCTTGACATGCGTCGTATAGTGTCAAAATAAAATGTCTTATTCTCAAATAATAAAAGAAATTAAAATTAGTAGTATGGGTTGATCCCACAGAGACTAAGAAACTTTCTAATTATGTTTGTTCGATTGGTGATCCAAGAAGAAAGTTGAATAATGTTTAAGTAAAAGGGGGGTTTCGAATAATAGTAAGTAATCATAGAAAGTAAGGAGAGTGATTAAATATGATGAAAACTAGCTTTAGGATCTTGATTTGACTTAATTTTCCCGGATCATCCGAAAAAGGATTTTCCACTTTGGGACTTTACGTCGGTACTAGCCTTCAAGGTTTAACCCTTGTAGCACAACTTGTAAACTGAATACCCAAGTGTTATCTTTGATATTGGTTTCATATATTGATCCACCAACACAATGTTTGTAGATAAAACATTTAAGATTGTTAAGACCGACTTGAATTATGTTGTTGTAATAATAACTAATTTGTTCTCAGTTTTCTCTTAGCAAACAATTTGCTAAGTGTGTTCCCAAGAAGTCGAATTTGCTTCAATAGCCGGTCCTTTCTCCCACATAAATAATCAAAACAACATCCTGACCAAGGTCAATCTTTGGTGTTTGAAATCATCTTGATTTTATAAATAATCTTTTAGAAAACTAGAAAAAAATAAAGTCGAAGTTAATAAAGCATTTTTCAATCCTTGCGATTGGATCGAGTCATTGCTTAATCACTTGGCTATAGAAAAATTAGCCGAGCATGATAATGGAAAGAATCATGATCGAAATATTAAAAATAAAGTAAAGTAAAAATAAAAAAAAGGAACAAGAGAGTAAAGAAATAGTGAAGGAACCAATAGAAGAGACCTTCCTCAATCGCTCACTTTCAAATTATTGGAGGTGGTTGGATTCGTGGAGAGGAACCTCCTCCTCAACCTATTTATCTCGATCCGGTAAATCAAGTTGCTCCTAATGATGCTCTCATGACATTTCTCACTGACCAGTTCATCGGAATCAATAACTGTATCCACACCGGCTTTGATATAGTAGAATGTCAACTCGGTGCTCTAAATACTCGTGTGACCGATCTTGAAGCTCAACAACTTTCTTTGAGTATGTCCATTGGAGCCTTTCATGATGAATGGAGCCAATTCCAAGCTTCCCGTCACGATGATGATGATGGTGATGATGATGATGGAGAGGAGTAGCTTGGTTAGCTCTTAGGCTAGTTTGCTTTGGCTCTTAGGATTAATTTGCATTTTTTATTAATGCCATGTCTTTAGGATTTCAAACTTATGCACCTTGTTACGTTTAAGTACTATGCTTTGATTTTATGTTGGATTGCAATTTGAATTTTTTCAATGCTATGGATTATAATGTCTTGCTTGCTTATTGTTTATATGGTTTTATATATCCCTTTATATCTCTTTGATTTTGATCTAACAAAAGGGTAAGAATTCTTTAAAACCTAATTTTTTTAAAAAAATGCACATATTAAGGGGAGTTTTACTTAAAAATTTATTTTTGATTTTTTATATAAAAAAGGGGAGATTGTAAAACTAAATTTGATTTTTATATAACAAGGAAGTTAAAGGACCATTTTTCAAAAATAAATTAAGGCCACAATAAATTGACAAGTCAAAAAAATTATAAGTCAAAACAATAACCCAAAACCACTTTTCCTTAAGATTTTTCAAGCCAAAACATTTAAAATCTTTCACGCGTTTCGATATTTTTCCTTCTAGTATCGATACCGTGTTTATATTTTCAAAGAATGTTCTTGAATTTTTCCAGGCGTATCAATATGGTACAAGACCGTTTCGATACCATTTGAAACTATAAAATTTGGTTTTAAAACATTTTAAAATATTATCGGTACCACCTTTGTTTAAAAATAAAATGAAATATTTAAAGCATTATCGATAACATACATAATTGTTTCGATACCTAGGTTAATTTTTTCAAGGATTTTTAAAGCATTAAATATTTTGATCGTTGCTTGTCAGTTAGACTTCAAAAAGTAGTTGGATAATGTCGATACATCCTATAGGCATTTCAATACTTGTTTTAGCAGATTTAAAATGTTTCGATATAGCAAAGAAGTTGTTTCAATATCCTTTGTTTTAAAGACTAACCAGTATCGATACCATGATCAAGCATATCGATACACCTTATTAAATACACATAACGACTCTTTCTATTTTAATAGAGTTTTGATACAGGTACCTCGAATATCGATACCAGTAGTTGTAGAAGTACATTTATGGTGGAAAGATGAAGTCTTAATGTATATATTTATGATCCCAATCTCTCCAATGGTCAGAAATCAATGAAAGGGTATAAAAACAAGCATTAAAAGTAGCAACAACAACTATTAATCCTCAAGCTAACATCAAATCCAACTCAAAGTGCCTCATTGAAAATCTTTGTACACTCAAATCTTATTTGTTTCATTGTAATTTCATTTTCTGAGTTTGGAGAGTGTATTTGATTGTATTTGGGCAATATTTTTTGTGAGAGAAATAATATTTGTCGTCCTTTTAATTATTGTAAACTTTTTGAGGTTGAATCAATCTTTGGGTAGAAAGATTGATTCGTTTGTAACGGTTATCCCTTGAACCGAGAAAAAAGTTGAATTCATTAGTGAATTGGGTTGAAAATCCTTAATGAGAGCTAAGGTAGTGGATGTAGAGCTTGTTCGAAGCTTGAACCATTATAAATCATTGTTTTCTTATTTTGCCTATATTTTCCAAACCTTCCACAAAAATTTTAAATTTTCATTTCACCCCTCTTGGCCAATTCGATTATTCGATCCAATCAACAATTTTTCTCATTATATTTAGGGTAAACTATTTTAGTAATCATCGAATTATAAGAGTGTACCTATTTTGGTTATTGAACTATTGAATTTATCAATCAAGACACCAAACTTATTAAATTGGCTTTTTTTTAACTAAAAGGCCCCAAAAGGTTACAAAACTAGATCACTTGTATCTACAATTTATAGAGGTTTGATCACAATAGGGAGACTTTTAAGAATTCGTTTATCAAAGCATGATCGATCTGTAACTTTGGCAAGTGTATCAGCAAGATTATTTTCTTCTCTTGGTGTCAAAACAAAACCCGTCACCCAACCCCGTGTGCTGAGATCATATATAGCCTAAACTAGAGAAAAAGAGCTAAAGCATGCAGAGTGGTCACGAAGCAATTGGATTGCTTGCTTATTATCATATTGGATTTGAACATCATCTCCATGAGACCATACGAATTGGAGATTCCCAGAGTTCTGAATGTAGTGTATCACTAATGCTGATGGATTTATTGAAAACAATAATCCAAGAACCATTATTATCACGAAGTAGTTCCCCAATAGAGGCAACATTTGATCTAGGCAGAACTAATCCATCAACATTCAAACATAACCAACCAGGTTCAATACGTTTCCTTCTATATTGACACACGTGAGAAATAGAAACATGGATTTTAGACAACCAACTATGATTAAAGTGTTGAGACCAGGTTATACTTCTTGAAAAGACCAAGTCAGGTACAATATTTGACTGCTTAAAGGTTATATCATTGCGGTTCTTCCAAGTTTTTCATATGAAGGATGCGAAGCAAAGATGCCATAGAGAGTTCCGTCCAAGAATTATAGACTTGGTGCTGAGATTAACACGTAACCAGTTATACATGGGTAAATAGAAGAAAAACCGAGCTAAGGATTGTGGCACCATCGTTAAAGTGTTGAGCCTAGGTTATACTTCTCGAAAGGACCAAATCAGGTACAATATTGGACTGCTTAGAGGTTATATCATTGTGATTCTTCCAAGTTTGTCATATGAAGGATGCGATGAAAATATGCCTCATAGATTTCCATCAAGGAATTATAGACTCAGTGCTGAGATTAACACGTAACCAGTCATACATAGGTAGAGAGAAGAAAAACCGAGCTAAGGATTATGACACGATCTTATTCCAAACTAATCGTATGAGAGTTAAATCACGGAGAGCATGCAAGATAGTTTCATCATTCGAATTGCAGATAAGCATCTTGGGCTAGAAGACAATTTTTGTTGGAATCTCTCTAGATTTGTCATGATTTTATTCTTGCAAATCAAGTAGAGAAAGAGGCAAATTATTTTTGGTACACGCAGTTTTCAGATTTATAACCAAATTGAATCAATAAAATTTCAAGTATGACTAACTTGTTGTGTATAAGTTGATTGTATCTCAAAGTTATGGCGCGCAGTTCAACGCCAACAACAAGTGTCTGGTATACTAGCCTGCAATTGTGTCTTAATGCCGAGAATATGGACAATAGCATCTGGAGTAAAGAATTCCTCTAACTTTCTAATATTCTAGTCTCCTTGGTTGGTTAAAGATTCGAAACGAGAGGGGTGGTGTTGAGGTATCATTAAGGTGGTGTTGAAGAGGCCAAATGATGAAATTCAGATATCATGCACAAGATCAATGATTTCACCATTGCCTAAAGACAAATCTATGTTATCCCTCAAAATATTTCAATGGTTCGACAATACACGCTAAAGTTGACTATAAGATACACATGAGATTGTGCATAAAAAATAGTCTCTGGCTTTATATCTTTCCTTTAGGAAACGTATCCAAAGAGCATTTGGTTGACATATTTTGATTATTGTCATTAAAAATTAATGGAGGGGTAACTAACTAATGAGGTAATAGTTAACAAAATCTTATAAAATTATATATTTAGTTCTTGTTATTTACCTATTATATCAATTTGGTCCTAATTTCAATTTAATTCTCTAAAATTAATCAACCAATCAAATGATGACATATGTCATCATCCAATAGGACAAGTTTATTTTAATTTTTAATTTATTTTATTTAATATTTTCATCAAATCAAATAGTGACTTGTGTCACCACCTTGTAAAAGAAAAATAAAAAATAAAAGATAGAGTGTTTGCAGGGACGAAACTACATGTGGATGGGGAGGGGTAATCGTCCCCCACCCTCGAAGAATTTTTTCATTTTTTCCCCTTATTTATTTTTTTTAAATTTGTTTTTTATGAATATGTCCTCCTACTTGTAAACATTTATGTTTTACCCCTTTAACCTTAAATCTTGACTCCGTCCCTGAATGCTTGATATAAAGTTTAAAGCCATGATCTCAAAAGTAAATAAAAAAATCATATCTTTATCACTACACCAAATAAACTTTTGTAACATAAGTTGTGCATTTAATATATATATATATATATATATATATATTATATTGTAGTAAATGTTAAAAATAAAGAAACAAAAATGGTTATAAGGGAACTCGAACTTAAATCATTTACGGAATTTAAAATCATATAAATCATAAAAAATATTAAATATTTGATTTAACATATTCAAATATTTTTTATATTTAAATTAAATAAAATATATAAAACAATTTTTTATCAAATATATTTAATCAAATATTAAATTGAACATTTTAAAGTACTTTTTATATTTGATTTAATTTAAATATATTTTTTTAAATATTCAATTAATTTTTTTGAATATTTAAAATCAAATATTTGATTTAATATTTAAAACTATTTTTAAATATTTAATTTAATTTAATTTAAATATGTTAAGTTGTATATAACATTTTAAATATTTTGTGTGATTTTAAATACCCAAGTGATTTAGCTTTGAATCTTTTATCAATCATTTTTTTTATTCTCTATCATATATTGTATTATAAGATATATATTAAATAAAACAATTTATATCATAAAAGTCGGTTTGGTGTTTTTATCTTTGATGTTGTGAGTTGAAACCCATACAAACACTCTTTCGATTTTTTTATTTTTCTTTTGCATACGTCATTACTTAATTAAAGGAAAAAATATATTAAACATTAAATAAAATAAATTTATGCATTCAGATGACGAAAAATGTCATCATTTGATTGGTTGATTAGTTTTTAAGTTATTAAATTAAAATTAAGATCAAATTGATATAATATGTAAATAACATACACAAAATGTACAATTTTATAAAATTTCGCTAACTGTCAAGTCATCAATCTGTCACCCCCTCCAGTAATTTTTTAACAGCATTGGTTAAAATATGTCGGTTTAATAAATTTGATAGCTCGATTAACGAATTAGTTTATTTATGACAAAAATAGGTACATCCATATAGATCGATAGTCACTGAAAACAATTTATCTTTATTTATAATTATATATTTGTTTTTATATAGTATATTTATATTTTATTAATTTTTTTCGAGACTTTGGATTTAGTCAAATTCTTTTGTTAAAAATCCGAAATGTAGTCTATTATATCAAGTCGGAGAGATTATATTATGGACCTTGTTCACCACGTTATCCATGATTTATACAATCAGATCTATTCATCTTTAAGTAACTACCTAATAACTACCCACTTTCCTATTACAAGTAGGAAAGAGGTGACGATTCACCTTAAAAAATATGAAATGAGTGAATCTGATTAATTGAGACCACGAATAACGTGATAAAAATAATTCATGATATAATTTCTATCCATAAAATACACTAAATTCTAAACAGAGCGTACTCATTAAAATTTAAAAATTTCGTGTCAAAATTGAAACAATAAAAACCCACCGGTTGTTATCCCAAATGGCAAACGAAATCACCTTTTACGTTTTCTTTCGCCCACAAAACCGTAACATTATCGATGAAATACAACTTCTCCCTCTATAAAAGGTTTAAATTAATTTATAACGAAGTATTTTGTTTCGTTATTAATGGAACGATTGTTGTTCTTAAAAATCACGAATTCAAACACCAATATTACAATACAATAATTGAACGATTAACGTACAGTAACCGAGAGAATATACTCTATAACAAATACTAATATAAATACTATAACTAATTCAAAAAAATTATAATTACTATTAAATTAAAAATACTATAACTTTTTCGATTATAATCATATTAAATGATGCTTTTTATTTATTCTTTTAAATATAATATAATCTATCCATATTTTCTGTGATTTCATTTATCTTGAACACCAATCATCATCTCACAAAATCAAACAACATTCAAAGCAAAGAATACAAAAGATATTCGAAGCAAAACCTAACAAATCTATGTTTAGTGTGAATGTCGTATACGAGTATATCTCTAACTCTGAGTGTTTTGAATCTTCCAAAATAGATTAAAAAAAATGACAAGACAACATAGAACTTGCTTTCTTTTTCTTACAAGAAATTTGAAGCTTTTCTAACAACAAAGTCAAGTATAAGACAATAAAAAGATTATGCCTCCTTATCTTTCATGCATAAAATTCTCATGGCATAGATCCATCAAGATGCTCTAGATTAAGAAGGCTTAGAATACCATCGTGTTTCAAACCCTGTAATCAAACATAATGACTAAGCACAACAACAAAATTAGAAGGATACAACCTATATTACCTAATTGGACACCGACTCTCCATTTACATTAAAATATTCATCTCCAACATCTATGTCCGACCCATGTTCAGGCATGAATATAAAAATGTGATTCTCCAAATATATGAAGAAGAAAAACTTAAAATTTTTGTATTAGATCACACACACACACACACACATATATATATATATATATTATGACACTCACCTCGAGTCCAAGTAAAATAGGATACATCTACTTCAACACTATTTAAAACATTTCTAGCCCATGTATGTGACACTACAGCAGTTTACAAACTAAAATCTCAGTAGTGTACAGAAAAAACGCAATATCAAGTGCTAATTTTCAACTAAAGTTTGGCTTTCATGTATATCATCTACATGCATGCATGAGTGCAGGTTGTAATTTTCATGTATATCATCTAACTTACTCTCATTCTATATTATCCAAACTCGTATGTGATTGTCAAATATAATCATATATCTAACTCAATATGTTCAGTTCTTTTAGGACGACCTTGGAGGCTTATATCCTGTGTCCAAGCAATAAAACATGTTCGACAGGAATACTTTGAAAAAAAATAAAGAGTTGGAACAACATATCTCTTATTAGAATACTTTTAAAAGAAGACAGACCTGTCTGCCGCACATCAACTATACTCTCCTAGTGATGTGAGAATTTCCATATTTTCTATAACCAACACCTCCAAGGTCCACCATTAAAGCATATTTGGAAATCCTTTCACAGAAAAGTTAGCACAACTCAATTTCAGTTGTGACAATGTTTTGAGGGCTTGCAGTACCCATTTATGTTAATTGGACCTGGGTGTTTCCTGTCTAGCATGAGTATGTTTGATTTGTTTTCTGTTTTACCATATGTTTGACAGGTCCTTTGAGGTCATATCTCCAAACCCTTGTCCAAATATATGTCCGACATCAATACTTCAAGGAATCAATCTTTTCCTTAATCTGAAGGCATTGAATTTTACATATTCATGAAGTTATAACCATGAATCAAAGCATGCAAGGTTAGCTCATTTACCGTCGACGTTATTCGAATTTGGTTACAAGTGTCAGATTTGAGGTACATCCAACACAGGTATATTTAACTTATTCAAGCTTATATGTATTTGGAGGGTAGTTGAATACCTATATCTTCTTTATACTCTATTTCGAATAGAATTTTAACGTAAAAAAAGTAGGAACGGTATAGCTTACCAATAGTAATCTGGCTAATGGAAGGTATGGTTGAGCAGCCACTTTTGCAACACCAATTGCAACTACACCATTGGTCATTTCCTTTTCTTCTGTGTAAAACTTCCTGTAAACTTGAACGCCTAACAGAATAATATGTCAGACTACAATGTTATAGAATAGAAGGTGTTCCTTTGACTTTGCCTTCCATTTCTACAAAAAAATTGTATGTTATTTGGACCAGGGTATGATTGCTAGACGTGGATATATTCAACTTTCTCAAGTATCTTTAGAGTATCAAATTTACATACTCATGTCTGGGTATGTGTCCAAGATGGATACTTCAACAAAAAATAATAGTTGGAGCTAGGGGTGAGTATTCAATCTAGTTGTGCAAATAAAAATTCGAGTTAGTCTAGTTGATGTGTTTTATTTTATAACTCCAAATTTATTTGAATTTTTTCTAGTCGAGTCAAGTTGAGTTGTTCGAGTTTCTATTCAAATTTAATTGTAAATACTTATAATGCTATGATTCTAATTGGTTTAAATTTAAACAGTTTTCTATAACCATATACGATACATGTATATATATTTCTTCATATTTCTTCATATGCAATATACATATATCTGGAAGAGTTGAAGGACTTGACTCAGAACTTGAAAACTGCTCCACTAATTACTAAAGTTTTTGGGGTTTTCGAGTCTTATTTCATAACAACTTAGTAAAATACTTTAAAAATTTTCGAGTCTCATTCAAGTTTTACAGAAACAACTTAATAAAATTCCAAAAATTTATCTCTCAATTCTAGCTTAATATACAAGTTCTATTTTAATTGGACTTGGGTCTGAATGTTAGATACAAATATGTATCTCACTCAGAATGTTCACTTTTTCAAGTTTTCCTATGAATTTAGAGGCTCATATTCACACTGTTTTGAACACAAATGTCCAGCACGAAAACTTGAAAAAGTTGACGAATTCAAGCAACAGAGAAAGAGAAAGTTATTTGAAGTTTGACCTGTGTAAAACATCATTTATTTTAACCTTTGAGTACCTTCATGGCAGGGAAAATTACAGGATCATTACCTTCATCTATTGTTTTAACTCCAGGCAGGACCTTCGCAAGAGTCTCTGCTTCCAGCATCTCAAAGAAGGAAGCATAATGATAAACATCCTGCCAAATAAAAGGAATTCAAATAAAATAGCTAACTAAGAGAAAAATAAAACAAAGAAACTACAAAATGCTACATTACTTAGACTCGTGTGTGAATGTTAGATATGGAGATGTGTTCAACACAGGTATATTCAATTATTTTAAGGTTTTTTAGGCTTCAGGGTATAAAAAACATTGAACTTTTGAAAAAAAAAATCAATTAAGCTTCTCTAAACTTTTTTTGCAATCAATTACGCTCTTCAACCAAGAAATTAAATCCATTAAGTCTTGTAACGAAGACCGAACTTCGATTAGGTGTCCTACATCGCCACCGGCGGATACTGATACTTCAAAAAAGCGAAGAAGAAAAATCGGGGCAATACAGACAAAAAGACCTGCTCTTACCTGAACCTCAAGTACCAAGCATTTGTTGAAGAGGATCAAAGCTCCAGATGCAATTCTGATCAAAGCAATTAGCAGAAAAGTAGAGAGGAAGGCATATAAAATGTACTCAACTATTCAGTTAAAGTAATTATAAGTCCCAGGCGCAAGTATAACCCTTTAATAAATGCTTAAGATCAAGAAATCCATCTCATAAACTCTAAACAAATATGCTATGCAATATTCATACTAGAAAATATCAGTATATATATATGTGTGTGTGTGTTTCCACCAATTTTTTTCTTGTTTTTTTCCACAGTTCACCCGTTGTTTCTCAAAACCTTTTGATTAATAGCATCTATGCATGGAATTATTGTTACACCATATGGGTCTAAAGCATGTAGATATCAAAGAATCTAAATGGCATAAGCTGAAAAAGAAAAGATAAAAAAGGGGCAACGCCATAAAAGATGAAAAGAATACCAGATTTATGCAAGATCCTAAATATGAGGCATGTGTTTTCAAATCGGTACAAAGCACGCCATTGCCAGGGGAAAATGGAAAGGTTGCAAATATTGAGATTCAAAAAGAGACCTACTTGTATGCACCTCTTGAAGATAGTTGTATGAAATAACTCAACTATGGTCCAATTTCGAGGCATACCTATTATAGTCACCAACAGCACATCTTCCTTCAATTGTTTTGATGCCATCTACAAACAATACCACATTACTAGGAAAAATGTCTTCGCTTTAATAGAATATACAAGAAAAATATCCAAATGGCAAGATGATATGCTAAAGAGTAATAGCAAAGAGCCAAAAAGTGAAACCATGGTTTTCACATTTGCTCTAAAAGGGCGGGTCACAAGTTCAAATTCCCCGCCCCAATTTAGCAAGGCCATTGGAAAAGGACGAAAAAATACTAATCATGTAAAAAAAGATAAAGAATGTAATAAATGCTTCTATAAAAACCAAAGAAATCCAGAAGAAGAAGAAATGAATAATACCTTTTAATTGAGTGAAAAAAGGCTCCTGAACATGAAGCTCAAAATTAATGTTCTTCAAAATCTGATAAAGAATACACTGATTAGCCAAACTCATAAACTTTAACTTATGAAGATATAATTGAAACATATGCTGCTCTGAGTCGAGATACATAGCTGACACCCAAGTATTTATATAATCATCCTACAACTCTTCAAATACATTTAAATACGGGTAAAATTTTGATACACAAGCCGTGTAAAATTTATTTTGCACAAGCCAACATAATTACACTAAAACCCAAATTCTAAATTCCTAACCATAAACTCTAAGCTCTAAACCATTTACCCTAAATTTTAAACAACAACCTTAAATTCTAAACCCTACCCTAAAACTAAAAAGAATTGTCTAAACTAAATTCTAAACCATATAACTTAAACCCCTAACTGCTACTGCAATAGCAGCCACTAAATAGCGTAGCGACATTGTCCAAAACTGTTATTGTGAAAAAGAACGGTCCTCAATGATTGTAATAACTTATATTATGCACCTAACCGATACCGAAAATACGGATGCAAGCCGCAGTTTAAATCACTGATATAGTCGTACCCACCGCTCACACTAAAATCTTAGATTAGCATAGGTAAAAGTACTCATAAGATCGGAGTACATCATACCTCAGCCAATTGAGATCCTTCTTTCTGAGCTAGATCAAACCACTCTTCTTTAAGCTTCAAGTCACTTCCGTTATAAAACGATGCTACTTTATCACACTCAGCTGATCCTGGAAGTGAACCAAAAGTAATGATTTCATACAAGGCCCACGCCAACTGTTTGTATAAATGATTCTGAGAGGCTTCTGGGAGATCTGCTGCATATTTAAAGCACAGAGAAATCAATCCCAATTCCTACATATGAAATGATGAATTTTAAAAAATGAATAGATGATAGAATTCAAAGGGGTATTATTTAATTCGTTTAAGACTCTTCTAGGATTTTGTTTGCTTTTCATTTCTTACTGGGATTTGGGGAGATGGGGCTAGTTGAAGGGTGATTGAGGAGAGATGAGCAGAGTGGTTTGGAGAGCCCAATATCCAATCCAAGAGTTGAATTGAGGTGAGATTTGAGAGTGAATTGCAATAGCTCTTCAATTGAGTTCTTTAGGTCAACTGGGTCCGTTCCTGGTGAAGATTGTTGCTCCATTCCAGCTTTTTCGCTAGCTTGCTATGTATCGCTTTTCCACCTGCCAAGAAAGAAAAAAAAGAAAGTCTACTCCCGATTAAACCGAAAATTGGGTAAACTACATTGGGAGGTCACTCAAATTATTAAACAGTTAGGATCATTCGATTATTGAAAGTTTTAATTAGATATTTTAATTAAAAATTTAATTACGATTGGATCACTCATTTCATTTGTTAAGATACAAATGAACATGTAACAACCAAGCGTGTTCAAAAATTATGATTCAATTTTAAATTTTTAAATCAGATACGGATCATAGTATTTTAAATTTCGTATTTTTTAAAAATTCAAAATTTTGAAAAAAAAAATACTATTATTTTTTTTACTAATTTAATGTTTGTTATATTCGAAAATTAAAATAATTAAAATTTTTATATATATGAATCTTGATATAGTTAATAATTTGTTATTTTTTATATTTAAAATTTTTATAAATATAACCTTTAAATTCAAAAAAATAATTAAATTAAAATATAGTTTTGGATAATCGAATATCAGAAAATTTGATCCGATTATCTAAAAAACATATATAAAAAAACAGATCGAATACAGATCACTATATTATCAATCTAAAAATCTAAATATCTAAAAATAGATCAGATCAAATCGATATATAAAAATAAACACTCCTAATAACAAAGTTTAATATAACAATAATTTTAATCTTTAAAATTTATATATTTTACTAATATAATCATCATTCAAAATGATTTAATAAATTTAGGTTTTCACATTTAAAAAAAATATATCAACTCAATAATTTTCTTCTCTTAATTCGTTTCTTCTTCCTCGTTCGTCATAATTTTTAATTGAGTATACTAAATAACATGAGTTATATAAAACTTAATTCATAAATTATTAATATAAAGTTTAATTATAAAAAATAAAATAATTATATGTATAAATCTTTAAAAAATATAATGTATGTCAGATTATTATAATAATAAAAGAAGATTTATATGTTAGTTTTATAATAATTTTTTAAATTATTTAAATGGAAACTCGCAGCAATCTTTTTTTTCTTACTGTCTCCTACGCTGCAAGTCTTTTTTCTATTTTTTTATTGGAGAATAACAATATTAACCTTTATGTTAATTGTCGGTGTTTATTATTTCACATAATTTATTTTTTAATTTTTATAAGAATCTTTGTTCTTATGACACAAATTTTTTTATATTTATGGTATGTTTTTTATTGATTTTTGTATAATTTTTACATATTTTATTAATCGTTTAGTACTCATATAAAGATCATCAAGATGCTAGTTTTCTATTTGATTTTGTCGGCGGTCATATAAAATATCGTTACCCACTGATTTAATCGTTTGTTAGTCGATGTCATCAAAATTATAAAGTCTACCTCATAGTTTAGTTCGCTCACTACTCTTTTTAATGATATACTAATTTCTATAAAAATATTTATTTTTTATATTTGTATGAGATTTTTAGTAGTCCATTCTTTTTTTTTTCTCTTTTTAATGCATTGTATTTACATCTTTCTTAGTATTTAATAAAAATTTAAATGACATTAAAAAAATGAACTCACAAAATAAAAACATTAAAAAATATAATAACATCAATAATTAATAATATTTAATTTAGAAAATCATACAAACTAATGAAATATAAGAAAAAAATTAAAATCTTTGTTTATGAACCGAAAAATATTAAGAGGGTGAATGGCTTTAAGGGAATTTTTGTGGAAGCAATAAAAAAAATCAATACTTTATAATACTTTAAATTTTAAATTAAATTTATATCTACTACATTTACTTATCACAGTTAAAGATTATTCAAATTTATTAAATTTGAATTTAAATCTTTGAGGACAATGTTTAACCTTCCAAATTTCTTTGAGATTTATACCCAGTTCAAGATTATAAGTGGGATAGTTCATCTCATGTGGCTTCAACTGTCTAGAATCATAAGCAAGGACCTTGACCTCTTGCATGAGATCACACCTTAAACTCGAGATGTAAAGCATCAATATAAATGGTGTAGTCCTTGTCTGACTCGGGTTGGGTTAGGATCGACGTATGTGTCATAACTTGCTTTACTTGATTAAAATTTTTTTATTTTTTCTTACTCCAAATGAAAGGAGTTTCTTTTCTCAATAATCAGCCAATCGATCTACTATAATAGAAAACCTTTTGACGAATCTTCTATAATAACTAGCTAAACAAGAAAACTTCTTATCTCGCTAATATTCTTTGGTGGCTTTTAGTCAAGAATAGCTTTAATTTTCTTTGGGGACACCTAAATACCCGTAGTAGATACAATATTTCAAGTAAGGGAAAATTCAGTGAGCCAAACTCACAGTTAAAAAAACTTAGCAAAAAATTGCTTTTCCCAAAGGGTTTGGAGCATAATATAGATATGGTCTTGGTGTTTAACAAAATTCTTGGAATAGATCAAGATATTATCAATAATTACCATCAAAAACATGTCTAGGTAGGGTCTGCAAACTTGATTTGTCAAGTCTGTGAAGGCTGATGGTGCATTAGTTAGCCCCAAGGAAATCCCTAAGAATTCACAATGCTTGTAGCTCTTACGAAAAGCAATTTTAGCTCGTGAAAGTATACACATCAAACAAGTAATAAAATGAGTGAGTGAGATTGTTATCACAAGGATTGGGTAAAAAAGTTCAAAAGTAGTTAACATACATAAAACATAATGAGATCTTCTGTATGGAAATATGCTAAAGAAAGTCTATAATTGTCAATAAAATGCTATAGCAAAATTAAATTGAGAACAAAGTAATAAGATAAAGGTACACGAGCACAACACAGAGGTATATTCAAGGTAAAGACTGACTAGGTTTATTATGGAAAAATCTTTACTTTTATCTTGAATGTTTATTATTTCACTGGTTTAAATACATGTTCGATAGAGTTTGCTAAAAATATCTCTATTATCCCTAGTTAAAGGCCTAACACTCGAAAATGTTAAGGCATTACCTCTCGGTCTCAACCCTAACACCTATAATGTTGATAAAGTTCTACCATTTTTAGTCGTTGAAACCCTACCTTATCCCTAAGGTGAGTTAGGATTCTGTTTTCCAACAATAACCACATTGTTCATGGTGGTGTAAGCTTTGTCTATCCCTAGGTCTAAGCTACCCAAATCTCTTAGCAATGATAATCTCCCGAGAGCTCTTACAAACTAAGGTTTAAGGTAAAAATGAAAGCTTTCATGAACAAAACACATATAAAAACCAGAAAACAATAGAGCCATTCATTCAAAATAATAAAGCATCCATAAAAAAGTCTAAGTCATACTAAAATCAGTTCATGGCTAGGTTAAAAAGACTATTCAAACTTTTGTCTTTGAAATACATTTCCATTAAAATGAAAAGAGACAAAATAAAGCGAAGGGGAAGGAAACCCAAACACTATGTTGTGATGTCTTTTAAGTTGTCGCTTCTCCCGATGTCGTGCAAATATCCCTTGCTTGAAGCTCCCAACAATGGTGATTCGGCTGGAGGTAGTAAATGATGAAAGTGGCTGCTTTTCGCCTTCTTTCTATCCTCACTTTTTGCTTCTTTTATTTGGCTCTCTCTGATCTTCCTTTGATGAAGATGATTTTTGGTATTTATACGAGGCTTTTAGGGTTTTGTGCCTTAAAGATGCAAGGAATATTCTCTGAATTTTTGTAAAGAATTGTAGCTGGCCTAACATTCATGTGAAGGGACTGAGTGCTGCACACTTGTCTTTTTTACAAATCTGTTTGGTGAACCCAAAATACTATAGTATCTGTTGAGTCCGATCCAACACTGAATATGCTATAGCATCTCTTCCTTTCTTCAATTTTACCCCAACAAACTTGTGATACACCACCAAGAAAGTACCCTTCTCAAGCAGTATCTTTTAAAAATAAAAATAAAAAAATGAAAACCTAATCTAATACAAATACAAATAAAATGCAACTAAATGTCATGCAAATGTACTTGAAATCAAATAAATTCTTAAGTAAAAGGGTATAATAAAATATACGTTTTTTAGAGCATTAACAATCACAATCTTTCACTCACATCTGATAATATCCTAACCTTAAATCGATCTTGAAAAATACAAAATCATTCCTTAAGTTGATGATAGAGGTCATCAATTCTTAACTATGTATACTTATTCTTAATGGTCACCTTATTTAATACTGACAGGCAGTACATAATATCATGGAACCATATTTCTTCTTTTCAAAAAGAACTAGAGCTTCTCAAGGTAAAGACTCGGTCGGATGAAACCCTTGTTAAACAAGTCTTAGATTTGAGCCTTTATCTCCTTAAGCTTAATTGTTGTACTTCGTTACCAAATTCTACTTCATGGGTCAAAGTTAAATTCGAATGTTCATCAAGAAAGACAATAGGGAATTCACATATAGTGTTAATATCTTATAGTCAAGTTTCATACTTAGCTTCTAACATCATGGCATACAATAAAGGATTCCTTTCTTTAGAGTTCATAAGGGTAATACTCTCTTTGCGAAGACCTTAAAGATATAATTTTTTCTTATAATATTCTACCCAATCTTGATGTTCGTTGTGCCAATATAATCCTAATATAACATAACACTCGTGATTAGAGAGTGCTATTGGTGCTTATAGAATGATATGTAAATCTCGAATCAATCAATGCATATATAGAATGATATGTAAATCTCGAATCAATCAATGCATATATAGAAAGAGATTACAACTTAATAGAATGATATGTTTAACTTGTATTGCTTATCAACATGGTGCTTATAGAATGATATGTAAATCTCGAATCAATCAATGCATATATAGAAAGAGATTACAACTTAATATTACATATAATGATATCAGGGGTCATCCTTTTCCTCCCTACTCCTCCCATGGTATACTTGGGTAGGGACATTTTGATCCTATTGATGTGATGCACTAAACAAGCGATAGAGTATACCAATAGTTTTTGATGATGCTTGACAAGATTCTTTACCCTTAAAGTATTGGGGAGGTGACTCATGAATAGTTGATATAGTGATCTAGAATATATTCATGGAACAAACTTAGAAGAAGTTGCCTAGTTTGTCATAATAGAACGAAGCTTATGTCCATTTACAATATTATCCAAAAGGATGCCTCCTCTAGCATTAGGCATGTTGACTACTTTATCATGTATGATTCTCGTGTAAGTATACACATCAAACAAAATAATAAAGTAAGTGAGTGAGATCGTTCCCACGAGGATTAGGTAGGAAATTTCAAAAGTAGTTAACATACACAAAAGACAATAAAATCTTCTGTATAAACATTTGCTAAAATAATTATATTGTTGTCACCAATATACTATAGCAAAATAAAATTGAGAACAGAGTAATAGATAAAGATGCACGAGCATAAGAGGAATATTCAAGCTTAAGACTGGCCAGGCTTGTTATAGAAATATATCTACTTTTATTCTGAATGCTTATTGTTTTACTGGTTAAATAAGTGTTCGATATAGTTTGATAAAAATGCCTCCACTATCCCTAGTCAAAGGCCTAACACTCGAAAATGCTAAGGCATTACCTCCCGATCTCAACAATAACACCTCTAATGTTGATAAAGTTCTACCCTTTTTAGTCGTTAAAACTCTCCCTTATCCCTAAGGTGAGTTAGGATTCTTCTCCCATAGTAACCTCATTGTTCATGTTGGTCTAGCTTTGCCTATCCCTAGATCTAAGCTACCCGAACCCCTTAGCTATGGCAATCTCTCGAGAGATCTTACAAGTCAAAGTATAAATGAAAAAGGTGTTACCTTTCATGAACAAAACATAAATAAAAGTAAACATTTAAAACATTCATTCAACAAATTAAATCATCCATAAACAAGCCTAAGCCATACTAGATTAGTTCATGGCTAGGTCAAGAAAAGTATTTTTTTCTTACGTCTTTGAGATACATTTTCAATAGAATGAAAAGAAATAAAACAAAGTGAAGAGGAAGGAAGTCCCAAACACTCGGTCGTGAGGTTTTTCTAGCTTGTCGCTTCTCCCAAAGTCTTGCAAAGATCTCTTGCTTGGAGCTCCCAACAATGGTGGTTCGGTTGGAGGTAGAAGATGATAAAAGTGACCGCCTTTATTATTCTTTCTCACCTCACTTTTGCCCTCTTTAAAGCTCTTTTTTCTTCTCCGAACTCCTTTTGCAATGAAGGAGTAGCTTTGTATTTATAGGGGAATGCTTCTAGGTTTTTATGCCCTAAAGATGTAAGGAATATTCTTTGTATTTTTGCAGAGAATTGTAGGGACGTACAGGGAATTACAGTTGGCCTGAAATTCACGAGCAAGGACAATGGGCTGTAGGTTTGTCTTTTCTGCAATTATGTTTTGTGCGCCCAAAATACTATAGTATTTTGAAGTCCGATCCAACACTAAATATGCTATAACAATCTCTTCCATTCTTTCAACTTTACCCCAACAAATCTGTATCACACCACTAAAAAATACCTTTCAAAGTAGCATCTTTAAAATAAAAGTAAAATAAAATAAAAACTTAATCTAATGCAAATGAAATGCAACTAAATACAATGCAAATGAACTTGAAATCAAGCAAAACCTTAAGTAAAAGGGTATAAAATATACGCTTTTTAGAGCGTTAACAAGGTACGTGTGGGATATTAAGACTCCCAACATGGTCAATGGTCGTGCAATAGTTTTTTAGATCGAGGGGTCGTTAATATATTTAAATGTTTGGGGCTATGTTACTTCCATTTCTTGTATAATTTAAGAGGTTGGGTATCACTTCAGAATCTCTTGTTATATCAAGATGGTCTGTGAATCCTATGAATTCTTTAGGTAACTTCGATAATGATGGCAATAATAATGATTCAATATTTTGTATTCCCTTATAATGATTCAATGTTCAGTATGTCCTTAAAATGATTCAATGATAGAAATATCAATATGATGATCCAATAGACTATAAGTGAAGACTCGATGCTAGACTCCAAGTATATTAGCTAGATGCGAGATTTCGAGAGCTCGATGTGAGATTTTGGGCCATGTAGGTCTCCTAGTTTCGGGTGACATTAGGCCTTACTTCTAGATTGTGTACTTTATGCTTTGATTGTTGTTTACCATATAATGTGTTTAGGCAATTATGGTGGCAACAATGTTTCATACCATATTATCATATCTCATCTAGTATATGCATAGTTATGATTCACTTGAAGCACATTCGATAAGTTGTATCCACCGAACTCTTGTAGCTCAACGTTTCAGAATGTATTTCCGTGTGTAGGTAAGTAGAAGGACGAGAGAACGGAGCACCATCATTGTGAGACTTCAACATTGACCGATTGGTAGAGTACAATTGCTAGATTTAGTGGGCTTTGTATTTGTAGGATCCCTTATTGTAATTGTAACTCTATTTATTTAATTTGTATTGGTCAAATATTTTGTTAAATCATATTTGGAGCTCCTAATCATTTTGGATTTGTTAAACAACTTTTGATATTTAATATAACTTTTAATTATATGTCGTGATTGATGGTATGACTTGGATTGGACTTGAAATGCAAAAATTTTTAAGGGAACGAGTGGGCTTGTGGTCCAAATGTGACATCCGGGTTCAGGGTGTTATATTGGGTTTGTATATAGACTTGGGATATTAAAAATTATATTATATTTACTTTTTAATATTTCATCTCATTTTAAAAAATAATATTAACAAACAAAACAACAATAGGATAAAATATCTAAATCATCATTCAACATTACTCTGGGTCCTATTTTAATCACTAGTCTTTCAAAATATCAATTTACTCACTAAACTTTAGTTTTTAACCTATTTTGGTCATTTTAAATCATTTTATTAATATTTTAATATGATTTGGTATATTTTATTATTATTAAATATAAAAACTAATTTAAAATTAAAACAAAATATATTTTATTATTATTAAATAAATAAATAAAACTTAAAACTTTCACTCAAAATCTCAAATCACTTTTACTTTTACCGGTCGTCTATCTCCTTTACCATAAGATAGAGCACCTCTAATCAAAATCTTCTAAGATCAAGCTAACATTTTCAGCGTAAGATAGAGAATCTTTCTCATCTTTCCTCTTCCATAAAACAGAGAAAATGGCATAAAAACTTTTAGTCTTGTTAGTGAAAATTCTAGATAAGCACAATTGGAGCAACTGTACATGACCACTAAAAGATCACCTCTATTTTTTTAAATTAAATTAAATATTTATAAAAAATATAAATATATAATTAAATTTATATATAATTATTTAAAACTTAAAATATAAAAAAAATTACATTTTTAGATGAAAAATTAAAAATGTTTGATTTTTAAATGTTTGATATTTAATTTTTTTATTACTCAAGAGGATAATCTAATAATATTTTAAAATAATTTTCTTAAAAAAAAACTTATATATCTTTTAATAAATGGTGCAGGGCCTTAAAAACTTTAATAATAATAATATTTTTTGATAAAATAAAAAAAATATTTTAATAAATTATATAAAACCCCTAAAATCTTTGAACCACTCCTGAATCTTATAATATTAATATTCAACAAATTGTGCACTAACTGGTTTACCTTTAAATAATCAGACTTCAGCTTTAGAAGCATTATCACAATGTAAGGATCAATTGAGCGAACCTACAAAGATAACAAACTTTAATTTGTTAACATTCATGATAGAAATGCAAACAGGGGAAAAAAAAATATATATGATTCTCTTCTATTATGATTTTTTAAAGATCTTTTTACAATTAACACGAGAGAAACGTTTATAAAGAGAATTTTTTATCTCGAATTAAAAAGGAAATAAGAACAATAAGTTCGTCATTCATTTATTTCTTCTTTGATTGTTTCGGATGGGGTTTCTCCTTCATTTCTATTATTGTTATCCTTGAACACTCTTTTTCCTTCAATTAGTTTAGGAGGTTTTATAATAAGGAATAAAGTAACACATCTATTTCTATTAAAAAAAGATTTTTTTTTTTTGATATTTTGGCTTGTATTGAATATGATCTTAAAAAAATAGTTTTGTTTGTTTGTTTTTACTATTTATAGAGTTATTCGATTATTGTTTGTATTTATTCTATTTTCATTTTTTAAGAATGTATATTTTAAAATTTTATAATTATCGGACAAAAATAAATTTAATTTGTTTTAAGTCCATTAGTCTTATATGATATTATTATGACAACATACATTATTATATAAATTTATAATATTATTTTAAGTCATTTATGGTTTATTATTAACAAATTTTATCCTCTATCATGAACATGTGTTATATAAAAAGTCGTTATCTGTTCTTTTTGGCCTAGGCGGGTCGATTAATTGATTGATGGATCGAGATGATGATGAATGCTTAGTAAAAAAAGAGTGGGACAAGACCATTCGACGTAACGCCTATTTTTCTTTCATCTCAATTTTGTGTGAAGATTGAGTAAAAAAAGGTTATAGACCGGATAATTTAAATCTTTGAAACATTAATTTTAAAGATTTATAATAATAATAATAATAATAATAATAATAATAATAATAATAATAATAATAGATGTAACCAAGTGGATAAGGCAGTAGATTGTGAATTCACGTATTGGTTCAATTCATGTTGTTTACTTATTTTTTTTAATATTTTTAATTTTTAATATTTAATTTTTTAAAAAAATTATATGATATTCTAGTTCAAATAATATAGAAAAAAATGCTAAACTTATCCCACAAACTTTTCGTCAATCCATTTTTTCATTGGATTCGATCTAAATCATGGTGTATTCTTTTTATCTTAAATGAGTTTCATAAATTTCTATTTAATTTTTAAGGTTTATGCTATACTTCAAGAAAAAAAAATGCTCGATTTTGATTATGCATATAGAAAAAAAGACCTATTATCACGTCTTTTTACTATGAATTTATTTATTTTTATTTTAATTTAATTCCCTTTTCCTTCACTTTTTTGCCAAATATATTTCTCATATTATTTGATTAATTAGCAATTTGAAATGCTTTTATTTCTATTTACAATTTTTAATTATAAAATAAAAAATTATTGTTATAATATAAGTGCCTAAGTGGTAATCATAAATATATCACCAATGGAACACATATTATATTTCCCCCTTGCTAATTAAGAATCGTTTATACGTAGAATTTAATCTTATACATGACTCAAATCTCAATAGCAGTAGAAAGTATTATAATAATGGAGAACAAATTTTAAATCAAATCTGTATCATATAATAATTCCAAAGCTCAACCATTCATATTTGTTTAATCAAATTCAGGAATAGAAATAGCATTATCTTGAATCTTGACGTACCTTTTGATTATTTTTTAGCCAATTAATGGTGCTGTTGGATCCACCAAAGCACCAAACCAAAGACAAGATTTGCAGTCATAACACTCACAAAGATTCTAAAACCTTAAAACATCCATAAAAACACCAAACCAAACAAACTTTCCATTTTTAGTAAGTTTTCTGAAGAAGAAACCAATTCCATCCTTGGCTGCTTGAAAATCGGTTGTGCCCTAAGATTTCCCTTTATACTAACTCTCTCCTTCTCCATCTAAATTTCTGGGATATTTTTGTATAATGTATATAGAGAGAGTTTAAAAGGAGCTTCAGATTTTATATCTTGGGATAATTTAGATTTTTTTGCTCTTTGGAATTTCATTTCTTGTTCATTTAAGTTGAATTTCATTTGAATTTAATAAAAAACGAAAAAAAAGAGAAAATTATTGCCAATTTTGGGAATTTCTTATCTTACGTTGTTGCATAATATTTTAGTAAAAGTATTTCCTTTTGATTGGGAGTAGTTCACTTAGTCTTGAATTTGATATTTGATTCATTTCCCCTAAATTTTCATTTCATATTTTTGGGTGGTTTCATTATAATTTTATATATATTTGCGTAATTGGATGAATCCGAGGTGGGTTTGTGAGCTAATACTAATTGAAAGCAGTGGACTTTTCTTGCAGTGATTTGCGGCGTCTTTGGAGACTGAAATTTCAGTTGTCATATTTTTTTCTCTCTGAGGTAAGTTCTTCTTGAGCTTTCCATGATTATTGTTAGAAAATATAATTTATAAAATTAGATTAAGATGTGAGATATTTGTGCAGTTATTTCTCATAGAAAATTTGTTTCTTTTGTTGGTTTATTTATATACATACGTATGTATGTATGTATATAGCAATAGCATGGTAGTGAAATTTGAATTTTATTTGTGGGTATCTTCAGGTTTGGAGAAGTTTGCCTTCGGGTAAATCTCCTTTTGGCAATTTTGAAATTGGTGTTAAAAAAGGTGGAAAGTGGATGAATTTGTTGTCGAAATTCCCAGAGTTTTTGGAAGAATATTGGGGAAGATTTTATGGATGAGATGTTAGGCTAAGTGAAAGATTTTTCATAGATCCATAGCATTTGCTGATTATTATTTGAAGTCGGTTGGTTTTTTTGATTTTATGAAAAAAATGGAGTTCCCCTTTTCATCTAAAGAGAAGGGGCGTGGTTATTGGATTCCTCCGAGAACTCAGATGAAGGGTGGTGAACAGTTTGATGGTGGTACTCGGAATTTGATTTCCGAGGATCCTTTCAGCGTTTCTGAGCTCATGAACTTCGATACTAATGTCGGATGGTGTAATAGCCCTTCAGCTGTAGATCAGACGTTTGCCTCCTTCGGTTTGTCATCCTATCCACCCTTGCCTTATGCCTCTCTCGACTCGTTACATATCACTGGACAATGTTTCAGTAGCTTTGTTGAACCCGGTGATGTATTAAGTGACATAGGTACTTCTTATAATTCTGCTGGTGCAATGCTGCTCCATCAAAGAGATGCACACTTCAGTAATCCGTGGGTTTCTGCAGAGGCAGAACTTAGTATTAAACGAAATAATGGTGGCAATAGTCAAAGTAATTATTTGGATTTTACTAATTCGTCAGTTTCTAGGCCTATAGGACGATCATTTGAGGAGAGGATGCTTAGAGCACTGTCTTTGTTTAAGGAATCATCTGGAGGAGGAATTTTAGCACAAGTTTGGGTTCCAATTAAGCATGGAGATCAATATATGTTGACCACATCGGATCAGCCGTATTTGCTAGACCAGATGCTTTCTGGTTATCGTGAAGTCTCGAGGGCATATATCTTCTCTGCAGAACAGAAACAGGGTTCTTTCCCTGGGCTTCCCGGTCGTGTTTTTATCTCTCGAGTTCCCGAGTGGACTTCTAACATAATCCACTACAGTAAGGTCGAGTACTTGCGTTTTTCACATGCGGTCAAGCATGAAATCCGTGGTTCTATTGCCTTGCCAATTTTCGAACCCTCTGAGATGTCTTGTTGTGCTGTGTTGGAACTTGTCACTATGAAAGAGAAGCATAATTTTGATTCAGAAATGGAACATGTCAGCCTTGCACTCCAGGTTATCATATTTCTGTTTCTGTAATTGTAGAGTTTGCATTTCAGGGTCTGAGTCTCTTTCCTGATCTCTGTAGCTTCGAAACATATCTCTGTCACTGATTTTGGTCAACATATTAGCTTATTTAAACTCGAAAAATCCTTTTTAATGGATGAGGCGAAGAAGATTATCAATGAGGTAGAAATTACCAACTAATAATCTGCTAGAGTTAATTCTTCTACTCTACCTCTCTTGCGTCATATTCCTATGTTAGTATATTATGTTAAATACATCTTTTACTACTTCAAAATATTGCCTTTTTTTTTTTTCTGTTGGAATCTCTTCGTATGTGGAAGTTCATAACATTTTTTCTGATATACTAACATGATTTTGAATGGCAAATCTGGAGCTTTGTCTATGATTTAGGCCATGCTATTTAGGCTGAGGTTCAGTGTTGGATCCAGGAATGCCCGACTCACTTAAGGTCATATTTTCCCAATTTTTTTAATATATTGGAGGACCATAACTTCATACTCATGTCCTGAGTATATGTTGGACACAAATGTCGGAAATGAAGAACCCAACATGGGATTTGAGAAGTTTTTGGAATACAAATTCCAATTATCCATATCGAAAAACATAGCTTCCTGAGTCGGAATTACATAGTTTTTTTTTTTTGAAAAACATAGCTTCCTGAGTCCGAATTACATAGTTTTTTTTGAAAAACAATAGTTTCCTTTGTAGCTTATAACAGATCTCTTTAACTTGTGCCTTGAAGGTGCTGGTTGACCTATTATTTAGTAGTAACATTTTGCATTCACTGTGCTGTAATAGAGAAGTAAAATATATGAACACGGGCATGACATGGACACACAAATTTCCAGGTAAATTCATGAAATAAATGTAACATCTAATTTAATAGTAGCCACTCATTGTAATGTTGTTGGCTTACAGTAATGCAACATGAAGAACCTTGCAACCATACCATGCAGTAGAGGCTTTACCTATTTACAAATGCAATATCATACATGTCCATGCTGAAATCAAAGGGGAAACTTCGGATTTTTACTTTGTCTGAAATAATTATTTTGTTTAACAATGTCAAGTGGAATATAAACTTATAGTTATCATCTGAAATGCAAAACGGAATTTTTATGCCTTTCGGTGCAATGTTATTATTTTATGCCAAATGATTTTGTTTTGGTATTAAATGTTATTTATGTAGTATTAGATCTTCACAAAGGGCAAAAACCCGAAATATGATAGATACCACATCCACACTGACACAAACTATGCTAGTGAATATGCTTGTAATGTAAATCATTTATGAAATTTTAAGGTTCTCAACTAAAAATGTTATGGCTGGTATCATTGAATTGTCTTCAACTTTATTATTTTGCAGGCTGTGAATTTAAGGACTACTGCTCCTCCTCGTCTTCCTCCCCAGGTGTATTAAAAGTTCGTTTGTATTAAATTGTCTGTTTACTAAATTGTCTTTTACGTTTAGTTGTACATCTATGTCCTCTAAACTCTATCCTTTCATTTCTCTTTCTGCAGTGCCTCTCAGGGAATCAGAGAGCGGCTTTAGCTGAAATAACTGATGTTTTACGTGTTGTATGTCATGCACATCGAATGCCTTTGGCCCTAACTTGGATTCCTTGTAATTACAGCGAGGAAGCTGCGGATGAAATTATAAAAGTACGCGTTCGAGAGGGTAATTTGGCTCGGGATGGCAAGTGTGTCTTATGCATTGAAGATACAGCCTGTTATGTTAATGAAAAAGAGATGCAGGATTTTGTACATGCCTGTGTCGAACATTATCTCGAAGAAGGTCAAGGTACAGCTGGAAAAGCACTTCAGTCGAATCATCCATTCTTCTCTGCTGATGTGAAAACATACGACATAAATGATTATCCGCTTGTCCATCATGCACGTAAATTTAACCTAAATGCTGCAGTTGCAATCAGGCTTAGGAGTACGTACACCGATGATAATGATTATATACTGGAGTTTTTCCTTCCGGTTGACATGAATGGAAGTTCAGAACAGGAACTCTTGCTGAACAATCTCTCTGGTACCATGCAACGAATCTGTCGGAGTTTGAGAACAGTTTCAGATTCAGAAATTGTTCAGGGAGGGTCAAAAGTTGAGTTTCAGCCTAGAATGGACCGGAACTTCCCCCCAATGTCTCTGTCTAGGAGCTCGGAAACAGCATTATCTGCTGAAAGTGAAATGAACTCAAATGATAGAGTCGCCTTAAATATATCTAATGCAACACGTCATGGGAAGGAAACAGATGGCCCTCCTGAACAGGTATTGATTGTATGAAACACATGAAATTGATATTTTCTTTGATTTGTGTATAAAGAAGTCCTGATTATTGGATTTGAGCAATGCATTTAAACAAAGGAACATCATGTTATGAGATCCATTTTTCTGATTTTTGTTTTAAATAAGATATCTAATATTGAAGCATTACCAAATGCAGATTCCAGATTCCAGATTCTTCCATGCACCTTCTACTCAAGCTCACGTGAGCTTGTCTTATCTAGTTTGTGTATGAGTATGAAATATACATACTTGCATACCTTGAATTTAGCACCTGAGTTTACATACTATTAATGGTTTTAATCGGAGATAGACATTATTGGGACAAATTAATGAAATATGTGAACTAATCATTGTTATATGTATTATCTGAGACCATATATATACCCATTGGTAGAACGAAATAGGGAAGCATTATTATGTAATTTTCTGTATGAACATATAAATTTTTCTATTGATGCTATTTTTTATGTCAAAGGCTGGTGGGGAGTGGGACAAGCTTATGTGTTTAAGTAATATTTGAGTGCCTATTTTTATAGGCAATGACCGGGCCACGGAGGCACATAGAGAAGAAGAGAAATACAGCAGAAAAAAATGTGAGCTTGAGTGTTCTTCAGCGGTATTTCTCTGGGAGTCTGAAAGATGCTGCAAAAAGCATTGGTGGTAAGCCTTCAGATTATTTGTTTATTATATGCATCACAAAGTTATTATATTGTTCGTTGTGATCTGGTTTCCGTAAAATTTCTCAATGTTTGTTGCTGAGTTTAATACTCGGACTTCATTTTTCTTGAAATAATCCTATCTGATATGTGTATCCAATGCATGTCCCGACATTTATATGAGGATATGACCCTCCAAAGACCTTTAAAAATAGACGAACATACCCTTGTTAGACTAGACATGTACCTAAATCCAACATACTTGAACCCGAATAACTTAGATTCTCTTACACATTTCATTTCAAGCTCTTTAAATACATAAAGCTTCCTAAAAGGTTTTCTGTATGAAGCTATAGTTTTAATGATTCATGTAGTATGGTCTTTTTAAGTTCTTAGTAATTCTTGAGAAATCTCTAGATTTTAAGATATGTAAAAGGTTTGAGCATATTTTTTTTTACAGTAGGGAATTCGTTGAATCAAATTACGACAGATTTATTTTGGACCAGTCCAAGGAAGTAATGCAGAATCATTGCTTACGTATTACGAACCAATGCAACTAGAAATAGTTTCTCACAGTCTGTGTATATACTCTAGCAAATAGTTATTAATACTAGTAATAAACTTACCTCTCTTACTCGGACCAGGGTGTCCGACACGGGTATGTTTGGAAGATCATTTCTTTATACCTATTTTCTAATGAGCGCCAGATATACACACAACGAAACATAGGAACATACACTTGCTTTTGAAGAACATAGGAACATACACATGCCTTAGAACACTTTTTTAGCACTGTTTCATGCCACAACTTTTAATCCATGTTTTACCTTTGATTTCCTGCCCTTGTAGTTTGCCCTACTACACTGAAAAGGATATGCAGACAACATGGGATCTCGAGATGGCCTTCTCGGAAGATTAACAAGGTGAATCGATCGTTACGAAAAATACAAACTGTTCTCGACTCTGTGCAAGGGGTTGAAGGAGGATTGAAGTTTGATCCTGCCACAGGAGGATTCGTTGCAGCAGGCACCGTAGTCGAAGATGTTGATACCCAGAAAGAATTGGTATTCTCCAATAATAACCCTCTCACCCAAATACCTGAACCCTTCGATCGAGAGAATTCATCAGCACCGCTAGCATCTTGCCCTGATGGGGAAAATTCAGTGGTTAAATTGGAGGAAGATGAATTTTCTGTTGGTGGAAACAACCCAGAAGCTACAAGGACTGTGCTCGTTCAAAGTACCTTGGACTCTAGGTCGTTTGGTCTAGATTTGGGATCGTTCCAGGCAGCTGGCTTTGGCACTGCAACCAGGACTTGTTCAGAAAATGCAACTACAGGCTCTTCTTTACTTGGTCACAGGTGGGGTTTCAATGAGTGGAATCCAAAAGTTGAAGATTCCGACTACCACTTTGTGTCTAGGAGCTCAAACTCCTTGGCTGCTGCTATTGCTCCTGCTGATGGAATTGATATCCAAATGAAGGGCGATTACAGGATTGTTGAACATAACCACCGACCTACCTCAAGCATGGCAGACTCCTTAAATGGATCTGGTTCGATGATGCATAGAAGTTCATCAAGCTCTCAGAGCTTTGAAGAGGCAGAGGCTACGAAACCAAGGATAATTTCAGTCGATAGTAGCTCAAAAATTACCGTGAAAGCTACATATAAAGAAGATACTGTCCGCTTCAAGTTTGAGCCATCTGCCGGGTGCTTCCAACTATATGAAGAAGTTGCTAAAAGGTTCAAAATTCAATATGGGACATTCCAGATCAAGTACTTGGATGATGAAGAAGAATGGGTACTCTTGGTCAGCGACTCAGATTTACAAGAGTGTCTGGAAATTCTCGAGTATGTTGGAAATCGTACTGTGAAATTTCTAGTTCATGATATACCTTTCGCAATGGGCAGCTCAGGTAGCAGCAACTGTTTCTTGACTGGAGGCTCGTAGCACATATGCTGATCTTCATTTTTCACTCCATCTGCTTGCTCCACACTGTAGTTTTTCGATCTTGCATCATTGTCGTTGCTCGAATTCAAGGAAGAAGGTAAAGAAACGATTGGCATATAGATTATATAAGACGTTTTCTGTATAGATTTGTATACGTTAGGAAAGCAGCCATAGAAATAGTGTTGAAACGGTAGCTTTAGGCTTCTAGCCAAATCCATGCATGTATTATAAGTATAGCCGGATACAAACTGGCTGGGGAGGTTTATGTAAAAAGAAAAGTACGTTGAACATGTCGGATCTTCGACGTCCAAATCAATTTGTAATGAATTTGAATAAGAAATGGGAGATTTCAAAAGAGAAGATTAGGTTTCATAGGATAAAAATTCTTTCATTTAAAAAACGATAATCATTACAGTTTAACATCACACTATATAACCTCAAGTGTGTACAATGTGTTATTTTCTTACAACTTTCATACCTAACTTCAACTAAGTCTCACAATATCTGATTATTGGGCCATTAACATTTTACTTTGACCCAACCTCCTTTTCTGCTACGGATTCTTGCTCCAAACCCGTAACCGTGCCTGCTGATCATACTTTAAAGGTAATCCTAAAACGTTGTCGTATTGGCCTGCCTCCATTCCTTCACGTGCCTCGTTAGAATCAGTCAAAGCATCATAGACCTCTTCCTCGATCAGTCTCCGATTAGTCAAAATTCCCAATTCTTTCTCATTTAACCCTAATTGCTTCGACTTCGCATCCATGACTATGACATTTTTTCCTTCTTCAGCAGATCTTTGTTCCCAAGGATAGAAATCCGAAAACTGGGATTTAAGGACACTATAGTCTTCCCAAGTGACATTCTCTGCCCCGAGATTGAACCACTGTACCAGCAACTGAGTCACTGTCCTGTTCTGTCGTTTCACCATCCTCTTGTCGAGAATCACAGCCGGATACACCTTGACTTGACCATCCTCAATAGTTTCAAGAGGCTCCATAGAGGTAACAATCTTTCCTCCGATTTTTTTCTTCAATAAGTTAACGTGGAAGACAAGATGTAACTTAGAATTTGAGGTAGATCCAATTTATAAGCCACTAACCTAATCCGTTTGGTGTCTTGTAGGGACCGTAATACTTAACTGCCAATTTAAGGTTCTTCCTCAAGGTAATCGAAGTCTACCGATAGGGCTGCAATTTAAGATAAACCTCATCTTCAACTTCAAATGCTCTTTCTGATCTCCTTTTATTCGCATAATGTTTCATTCTGTGTTGTGCTTTTATCAACTGATCATGCAATATTCTGTTCATTTGCTCTCTTTGTATTTTCTCTTTCTGAGCATTATTGACTGTAGAATCTAGGTTCCAGGATAAGATTGGGAGTTTGTACCCGTATAGTGTCTCAAATGGGGTCACTCCAATGGCAGTGTGATGATTGGTTTTGTACCACCATTCTACCTGGGGGTAGGAATTTGGCCCAATTCGCTGGTTTCATGAAACACATACCCCTTAGATATTGTTTCAAATACTGGTTCAGTCTTTCGGATTGACCATCCATTTCAGGGTGATAAGCTGTACTAAAATAAGTAGTGGTCCCTGCTTGCCTCATTAATTCTTTCCAGAAAAGACTTGTAAAGATTTTATCCATGTCGGATATAACTATCTTAGGAGGACCATGTAATTTTTATACCTGGTCCAAATATGTTTTTGCGACCTCCAAGGCAGTGAAAGGATGTGAGAGGTTCAAGAAATGTCCATACTTAGTGTACTTGTCTACTACCACTAACACATAATTACTCTTCATTGAGGTAGGAAGTCCTTCAATGTAGTCCATAGTAATTACCTCCCAAGCCCTACTAGGAATTGGTAAGGGTTATAGCAATCAATGTTTAGTTAAGTGTTCTCCTTTGGTCCTTTGGCAAACTTCACATTGTTGAGCATATTCATTCACCATGTTCTTCATTCCAAGCCAATAGAAATGAGATCTTAACCTTTGGTAAGTAGCTTGTGTTCCTGAATAACCTCCTTGTGAGGAGTGATGTAATTCCTGTAACACTTGTTGCCTCAAATTTTCCTTCTCTCCTATGGAAACTCTCTATTCATACCTCAGTATGCCATGGGCAAACTTCCAACCAACCTTTGCATCTTTGTCTATGGTTAGGGCAGTGATAATCTTTTGGGTCAATTCATCTGTTTCATAATCTAATCATTAATTTTATCCGGGATTATAAAACCTGATTTTAAATTTTTATTTATTTTCGAATAAAATGGGTTTTAATTTTATAAAACTAAAAAAATATTAATATACGTAAATATTATTACTTTTTACTTATATTTGTTCTTTTCCACTAACTTTTACTATCATTAAAAAAAATCCAAAAACATATTATTGTATTATATTTTCTCTTTTTTATGTATATACACGTATATATATTATTTTAATTTCATTTCTTTTTTTAAATATAGACCATCCTTTGCCTTATATCCATTGTTGTCTTATTATTATTTCGTTTAAAGTGTTTTTCTAAAAGTATATACATTACATAAAGTAACTAATCGTTTCATTTGGTTTTATATTATTATTTATTTTTTATTATTATAACTAAATAAATAAATCAAAACAAAATTAAATAAAAATTAGCCCAATCTTTTATTTTCAGATCCATTAAATAACAACTCAAATGTTTTATTATTTCTATTCCAATATATTAAACCCAAAGAATTAATAATACAAGCCCGGTTTTTGATTATAAGAGCCCAATCAAAGCTCATGCCCGGTTAAACCAAAAACCCTAGCTAACCCTTTTCTTCTTATCATTTGCGTAGCCGATCGTGGGCCGTTAGATCTGCCCTTGATCTAACAGTCACGACTACAAGAAGGAGAGTAAGTTAGCTTACAACACGTGCCCACGCGCTGGCGCTTCGACTTCCCACTCGCGCGTGAGGCACACGCGCAATTGTTCGAATGTTTAGGAGCCTCTTCAGTTTCTGGATGTCGTTCGATTGCTGGTGTTTTCCCCGTTTCTCCAGCAGATGTACATGCACAAGAAGCCAAAAAATATATATCAAAATTTGCAGAACAATCACAACGCCCATATTTCTAGAAATTCAGAGGACAAAATACATCATTTGCAGCAAATATTCGAGGAATGACACAGATAATTTCGGCCAAAATTTTCAGAGATATCAGAAAATTCAGAGCACAAACAAACAAAATCCCAGAGGCAACTAATAAGATTTTTTAGATGATTTTCTCATCAAATTAATTCCATGTAATTTCGGCTATAAGAACCGAAAATTTCGTTGTAATCGGGACCCTTCCCACACATTTTTGAATTGAATAGAAAACACTCTTTCAGAGGTAAATCATCATTTTTTCGCATGCTTTAGGGAATCACAAATTAGAGTTAGAATCGTTTTACCTGGAAAGGGAGTAACGTCATTTGCTCCTCGGGTTCTCTTCGACTTCTTTGGCAATAATCTCGCGGCATTCGTGCATCTGAGGGTGAGCTATACGAGAAAGAAGAAGTTTTCTTTTCCTTTAATTTGCTTCCAGATCCAAAAGGGGAGGCTTTTCATTTGTTTTTCGAAAATTTTTGAAGGAGTTTTGTGTTAGAAGAGTGTAGGTTTCAAAGGTCTTTAAATATGGGGTTTTTCTAAGGTGTTTTTGGTTCACCGGCCGCTACGGCGGTTTTTAGTTTTCGCGGCTGAGTTCTGAAAAAGCCTAGAAAAACGTTGAATGTTCTTTGATATTCTAGGATTTTTGAAGAACAAAGAGAGAATCTCTCTTTTTTTTTTCTTTCGGTTTAAAGAATATGAGAAAAGGGGGTTATTTTTTTAGTTTAAGTAGTGTTTTATACTACCCTAATTTTAAAAATGGCTAAATAACCTCATTAAATCCCTCTGCGTCTTTGTATTCACCCCCGTAGTCCTTCAAACTTTGTTTCGTTTTTTAATTTGGTCCCGATCTGGGCCATAACCGTTATTTTAAGATTGGTTTGATTATATGGAGGTCTCTCCGTGTTTTGGTATTTAATTTTAAACCATTCCCCTTAGTTAAATCATTTCCTTAGTCCTCCTTATTCTATTTCGTATTTCAATCTGGTTATTGATTTATTATGGTTTTTATTTCTTTTGATTTTATCTTGAAACTTTGCTTTTGTTTTAATTTGGTCCTTTCCAGTGGTTAAATCTCTTTTATTTTGGTTTTTTTATGCAATTTAACCCTTTTATTTATTTATGTTTCTGTTTATATTTATTTTAGTCCATGTTTGTATTTTATTATTCATGTTTTTTTTACATATTTTTGTCTCATTTCCATCGTGTTTTATTTTGTGTTATGTCTTTTATACAATTTAGTATTTTATTGTTCATGTGCATTTATTTATTTTAACCATGCATGTTTTGTTTATTTGTTTATTTGTGAACTAGGTCTTGTGATATGTAATTTTATTTTGCCTACATTCACCTCATTAATTAATGAACCTAATAAATACGTCTTTATTCGGTCGTAACGGGCCCGACACCAGGCGTATTGGTGGTGGCGTAGGCGTTTACCTTCGAATAAAGATACTGTAAAATAAAATTAAATTCGAATTTTTAAACAAATCCCAATTTAAATGTCACTTTAATCCGGAAAATTTAAAATTAATTAAACGGTAATTTTATAAAGGTTCCAATTTTTGGGCGATTTTTAACGCTAATACCGTTTTAAATCATAACCGACTCTCGAACCCAAATCATTTCGAATTTCTGGTTTTTACGGTGTCCGATCTATCAAAGTGACCGATGGCGACTCCAACCTTTTTTTTAAAAAAAACCCTAATTTAAAAATTCCTTTTTTTTTAATTTCACTCCTTAATTTTAGAAATTCCCTTTTCAAATTCAAAACCCTAATTTTTAATTTTCCCCATTTTAATAAAAAATCCTTTTTTCAAATCATTCCTAATTTTTAAATCAAAACCCTAATTTTCAACCCTAAATTTTTCAATCCCAAAGTTTAGGTCTAAATTCTCAATTCCAATTTTTCAAGACCTAATTTCTCAATTCAATTTAGAATTTTCAATCTTCCACTAATGACCTTTTTACCACACACATTCCACGCTTATTAGTTTTTATAGTTTTTAAAAGGGTCGCTACACATAGCTTTGTTCCACTCTCTGTACCCATTTAGGAGTCAGTGAAGTCACCGTTAAGCTCAATAATTCTGGTTCCTCTTCCTTCTATCTAGATAGTGCATCAGCTACCACGTTTGTTCTCCCCCTCCTGTATTGGATCTTGTAGTCCAATCCCAACAATTCAGTGAGTCCCTTCTTTTGGATAGTTGTGGTGAGTTTCTGCTCCAACAAGTGTTTTAAAGATTCATGATCATTCTTGATCACAAAAGGATTTTCCTCTAAATAATGTCTCCATTTGGTCATAGCTAGGAGAATGGCTAAATACTCCTTTTTATATATGGACAGATCAACCTCCTTTGAATTTAAAGAACTACTTAAGTATGATAGTGGCCTCCCATTCTAAGTTAGGACAACTCCAACCCCTTTGACACTGACATCAGTTTCTAAACAAAATTCCTTAATAAAATCTGGAATTGCTAAAATTGGAGCTTGACACATTGCTTTTTTTCAATTGCTCCTAAGTTTGTCTAGATTCTTCAGTCCACACAAATCCATCCTTCTTCAGCATGTTTGTTAAGGGCTTGCTGATTACACCATAGCCTTTTATAAACTTTTTTTTTAATAACATGTCAGTTCAAGGAATCTCCTCAAAGATTTGAGGTGTAACACCCTCGACCCGGTACCACATTGGGTTTCCAACCTAAAACTTGTATTTCAAAATTTCTTTCGAAAGCCCAACGATTAAATCCAATTTCAAATCCAAAGTAAATTCCATAAAATCCAAATCAAGTTAAAAGTAAATCCCAAAATATATAAAGTGGATTGGAGCTCCGAAATATTATAACCGTTTAAAAGCATTCGACTCAAATAATAAATAACAGAGTTACAAATACATAGGGTTGACAAGTACTAGCCCGCTACATCTAACAATTATACTCTAACACATTGTCGATGCTGAAATCCCAACCTAGATGGTGCTCCTCCGAACCAGCTTCACCTAACCTATGCACAAAAATACATTTCGAAACGCTGAGCTACAAAAGCTCAGTGGATACACGCTACTCGGCCAACATCATGCATATCATAAATAAAGTAAGCAAGTCATGTAATATCATGCAGGGTATGATGGCTCTAGCATGCTTGCCTATCACTTGGCATAATGAAATGTATACTAACGCACACAACATATACATGTCAAAACAAACAACATAAGGTAGTGGCCCGCGTCCAGACAACATCGGGATCCTACACTATGAGCAGGGCCCGAGTTCACACAACATCGGGATCCTTCAAATCCTATACTCGGAATTTTACATCGAGTATCTTTGAATGAGACCCGCGTCCACATAGCATTGGGATCCTACATTCGGGATGGTCTTCAAATCATCACCCGGAATGTTACTTCGGATGGTTTTCTTTATGTTGCAACATTAATTGGACATCCGGATTTCCATCAAATAATGACTCAACATACACAGACGATCCACCTAGGACCTTCACATCAAGACATATTAAGATTCATCATAACTTGATCTATCGGGGTTAAAATTATCAATCTAGGTTTAACAATTCATTTCATAGTTTTAAAGATTAATAAGAACCCTTAACCTTAAAACCTCATAATTTTATAAAGTTTCCTAGGGGTATAGATACACCCTATGTGGGGTATCGGAACACCCTGTATCGATACCCACACCATGGGGGTATCGAAACAAATTTTATCGATACGGGTATCGATACGCTTTGAACAACTCTAAGGTCAACTAAAGAGGGCTTATCCGCTTCGATATAGGTATTGATCGGGGATGCCACTGTAAAGCTTTGTATCGAAACACAGGCAAGACGTTTCGATACGCTTGCCCAAACTAGCCTAATTTCCTCTTAAGGGTATCGATACACGACCTTCCGATATCGATATCCCTACACGAAATACAGGTTTGCAATTAGAAATTTCTAAGTATATTTCCCAAACTTAATCCAATTAATCTCAAATTGTTTCCACACATTTATGAAGGCATTTAGATGAGTTTCTAATCACTTTTAACCCTTAAAACGTTTTAGTCCGAAATTCACCATTAAAGACCCCAAGCTTACAAACCAAACAATCATGCACACAACAACATGAAATGCACTCTAATGATGATATGTATGATGCAAGGGGAGATGGAGGGTACTAACCTTAGACACAGCAACAGTAAAACGAGCTTTTCTTTCACACAAAGCCTTCACCTTCCCAAGCTTGAATATGACCCTCCAATCTCTTTCTCTTGTTTTGTAGATCACATTGAGCCTTAAAACATTCTTTTAACCACAAAAACGAGATTCCCAACTACCTTCTCAAAGATTCAGCCTTTCTTTATTTTCTTTTTCCTTGATTCAAAGATGATGAAATGAAGAAAAGAGAAAAGGGTGAGGTCATTTCTGTAGAAGAAATAAAACCCCCAACCCTTCTTCTTCTCACATTTAGGCATTTACCATAATACCCTCAAACCAACAACTCAGCACAACCACTCAAGAACCAACAAGGCCTAAAACCAAAAAAACCCAAGCCTAAAACCGAAGCCTAAACCCTCGGGTTAACCCTACATTCAGATCTGAATCTGGGTCGTTAAAACTCTCCACTCCTTAAAGAAAATTTCGTCCTCGAAATTTATCTGTTAGGAAGAGATGAGGATACTGAGCCCTTATGTCCTTTTCCGCTTCCCACGTTGCTTCTTCGACTCCATAGTTCCTCCACAACACTTTTACCAAAGGTATGCACTTGTTTTGAAGCTCTTTAAGTCCTCTATCCAAGATTCCGATATGTCTTTCCTTGTAAGTCAAATTTGCATTGAATTCGATTTCCTCGAGCTGAACAACATACGAAAGATCAGAACGGTAATGTCTCAACATAGACACGTGAAACACATCATGTATACGTGCCAACTCTAGAGGTAAAGCTAGTCGGTAGGCTACCAGTCAAACCCTCTAAAGAACCTCATAAGGTCCGATGTACCTTAGGCTTAACTTCCCTTTTCGACCAAACCGGATGATACCTTTCCACGGAGATACCTTGAGAAACACTTTCTCACCAAGCTCATACTCGATGTCCTTTTGCTTCTTATCCGCAAAAGCTTTCTGTCCGTCAAAAACTGCTTGTAACCTTTCTTTAATGATCTGAACTTTTTCTTCGGTTTCCTTAACAAGTTCCGAACCCACTATCTTTCTCTCATTAATCTCTGTCCAGCATAAAGTTGTCCTACACCTACGCCCGTACAAGGCCTCAAAAGGAGCCATCTTGATGCTTGACTGATAACGGTTGTTGTAGGCAAACTCTACCAACGGTAACTGCTCCTCCCAACTACGAGAAAAGTCCACAACACAAAACCAGAGCATATCCTCTAAGATTTGGATAACTCTCTCAAACTGTCCATCGGTCTGAGGATGAAAAGTTGTACTGAAGTACAACTTGATATCCAAAGCCTCATGGATTGACTTCCACAACCTTGCCGTGAACCTCAGATCCCTATCCGATATAATCGATGATGGTACACCGTGCAACCTTACTATCTCTTTGATGTACAACCAAGCTAACTTTTCCAAACTGAAGTCCGTACGCACGGGCAAGAAGTGAGCCGACTTAGTCAACCGGTCATCTATAACCCATATAACATCATGTTTCCTTAACGTCATTGGCAACCTGGTGACGAAGTCCATGGTCACACGATCCCACTTCCACTGTGAAATCTAGATAGGCTGAAGCAAACCTGAAGGAACCTGATGTTCTGCCTTCTTTTGCTGACATGCCAGACATCTGGTCACAAACTCTGAAACATCTCTTTTTATACAAGGCCACCAAAAGAAAGGACGAAGATTCAGTTACATCTTGTTACTACCCGTGTGAACAGAAAATGGATTACAGTGAGCTTCTCTCAAGATACGATCCCTCAGATCCTCTAGAGCTGAAACACACAAACGACCTTAGAAGTAAAAGAATCCACCCTCTCGTACCTCAAAGTATGACGTCTTACCTCTCTGAACAGCCTCTAACTGATCTTTCAACTCTTCGTCTAAAACTTTTACTCTCTTTATCTCCTGAACAAGTATGGGCTCCACACGTAACTCTGCTAAAAGGCTCCTATCATCTGTCATCCTCAACCGAGCAAACAAGGCTCTCAAGTCCGACATGGAATTCTGACTCAAGGCATCGACGACCACATTCGCCTTAACGGGGTGATACTCTATGACACATTCATAGTCCTTTAACAATTCTATCCACCGTCGCTATCTTAGATTCAACTCTTTCTGGGTAAGCAGATACTTCAAACTCTTGTGATCGGTATAGATGTAACATTTCTCTCTATAGAGATAATGCCTCCATATATTCAAAGCGAAGATAACCGTCGTAAGCTCGAGATCATGCGTAGGATAGTTCCTCTCATGGGTTTTCAAATGCCTTGAGGCGTAAGCAACCACCTTACCCTCTTGTATAAGAACATAACCTAACCCATTCAAGGAAGCATCACTAAACACCACATAATCTTTTCCTGGTTCTAGTTGTGTCAAGATCGGTGTCTCTGTGAGATAAGCTTTCAACTACTCAAAACTTTGTTGTCTTCTTTTATTCCACACAAACGGAACACCTCTCTGAAGCAACTTGGTCAACGATGTTGCTACGATCGAAAAACCATTAACGAACCTCTTGTAGTATTCTGTAAGTCCAAGAAAAATACAAACTTCAGATACATTCCTTGGTGGTTTCCACTCCACCACAGCTTAGATTTTCTGAGGATCAACCCGGATCCCATCCGCTACAACTATGTGGCCAAGAAACACCACCTTAGACAACCAAAACTCACACTTACTGAACTTGGCGTACAGACGCCTATCCTTTAACACTTGAAGAACCACTCTTAGGTGATAATCATGCTCCTCCTCCGAGCGTGAATACACCAAGATGTCATCGATGAGCACAACCACAAACTGATCCAAATATGGCTGAAAGATCCGGTTTATCAAGTCTATGAAAGCTGTAAGTGCATTTGTGAGCCCAAACGGCATCACTAAAAACTCAGTGTCCGTACCTCGTCCTAAAAGCATTCTTTTGGACACCCTTTTCCACTACTTTCAACTGATAGTACCCTGACCTCATATCGATCTTGGAAAACACACAGAAACCTATCAAATGATCAAATAGGTCATCGATCCTAGGCAAAGGATAATGATTCTTGATCGTGACCTTATTGAGCTTACGGTAGTCGATACACATCCTCATCGATTCGTCATTATTTTTAACAAACAAAACCAGTGCTCCCCACAGTGACACACTTGGTTTGATAAAACCCTTCTCAAGCAACTCTTAGATTTGTTGCTTTAACTCTCTCATCTCTGTAGGTGTCATACGATACGACGCTATGGACACCGGTGCCATCCCTGACATCACCTCTATCTCGAACTCCAACTCACGGTCGGGAGGTAAACCGGGAAACTCCTCTAGAAACACGTCGGGGGTACTCACACACTATTCTTAAACACTCTAAAGTTGGACTTTAAACACTCACATCCACCACGTGAGCTAAGAAAGCCTCACAGCCCTACTGGATTAACCTCTAAGCTGATAAAGCTAACACAACATTCGGTAAACACGATTTCCCCTCACCCCTCACAACAAGCTTAGAACCATCAACTACTCGAAGCTTCAAACTCTTAGATCTGCACCCCAAACTAGCATCATGTTCGAAAAACCAATACATCCCATAGATTGCGTCGAACTCCTAAAACGGCAAGACCATAAGAGCAGCCGGGAAGATAGACCCTTGTACCTCGATTGGACACCTCTGATATACCTTATCCACTAACACATATAACCCCAACAGATTGGTCACACAGACTCGTATCTCTAGATCTTCCATTAGTAACCCTCATTGTTGCGATATCTCGCTACGAATATACAAGTGGGTAGATTCTGAGTCCACAAGAGAAATTGTAGGGACAAAAAACAAACTGAACGTACTTGAGAAAACATCTTTCGTAGCATAGTAATCCTGTGCCCTCACCGCATACTGTCTTGACAGTGCTCTAGCGGTAGACTAAAAGGTGCCTCCTAATGCATGGCTAGCTCTGCCACATGAGAAACCATGACCCATCTAGGCTTGAAACACAGTACTCTCAACCTAAACTAGTGGTGATGTCACAAACTCTAGGTAATCCCTCACAAAGTAATCCGAGGACCTACACTGAAAACAAACTCTGGCATTGCCCCAACATTGTCATCGATGATTCCGGCCATACTGGTTGCAAACCTGAACATTGACACTCTGTTTTAGACCTTTCGGACCCCTAGCAGAAGAAGAAATAGTTTGTCTTCTATGTCCCACAAACTCTGATCTCTGGTTTGACCTCGAACCCTGATTTGATGTTCCCCTGCTCTGGTTCCAAAGAATCTGACTCCTATCGGAGTGGGACTGAGAGTTACCCGTATGACTCTGACTGGTCCCACCGGAGCCTCCCTGGCCTACAAACGGCCTATATGTTAAACCCTGAACTTGTTCAAGAGATTTAGCACTAGTAGCCAACTCAGAAAACACACTAAGTGGTGTAGTAGTGAGATATGTATGAATCTCCTTCCTCAAACCTCTAAAGAACCTCTTGCATCTCAAATTTTCGATAGCAACTAACTCTGGAGAATACTGTATCAACTAAAGGAAATCTTGCTCGTAAGAAAAGACTAACCGATTCCCTTGCAAAAGATAGGTGAACCGCTCCCGTAAGGTGTCGATGTGGGTCTCACCCACATACTTCCTCTCAAACTCCTCGAGAAAGTCCTCCTATGTAAGGCGATGAGGATACCAAACCTGTTCAAATGTCTCCCACTAGTCTCTCGCGTTGCCCTTTAGAAGCGACAACACACATGATAACTTGTCTTCTAGTCTTAGCCTCATCTGTTGCATTATCCAACGAATGTCATGCAACCACTGATCTGCTTGTATTGGGTTGTCCTGACCCAATCCAAAGAATTCAAATGCTCCATGCCTTCTCACCCTCTCAATCGGTGCCTCACGAGGTGTAGAAGACGACCTTGATATAGCTCTTCCTATTTTATGCAAGGTACGGTTCAACTGAGCAAAGTAGTTGGCCCCTTGACCAACCGCATCATCCGATGACACCTCCTCATCGGGCTCATACTCATAGTCGGATTCTACATCCCGAGAACCCCAACTTTCCTCACGATCCCTCACGCGCCTTGGCATACTTAACACTTTTGCACAAACAACAACAACAAACAAGATTACACCATTGGAATTTTAGCTTAAAGAAAGTACGTTATAGACTCATGGGCATGTACTTGTTTGACACCTATATATCATACTAGACACCCCCGGGGACTTTCTAGAACCGACTAAATCTAAGCTTTGATACCACTAAATGTAACACACTCGACCCGGTGCCATATTGGGCCTCCGGTCCAAAACCTGTATTTCAAAATTTCTTTCAAAAGCCCAACGATAAATCCAATTTCAAATCCAAAGTAAATTCCATAAAATCCAAATCAAGTTAAAAGTAAATCCCAAAAGATATAAAGTGGATTGGAGCTCCGAAATATTACAATCGTTTAAAAGCTTTCGACTCAAATAATAAATAACAAAGTTTCAAACACATAGGGTTGACAAGTACTAGCCTACTACATCTAACAGTTATACTCTGACACATACTCGATGCTGAAATCCCAAACTTGATGGTGCTCCTCCGAACCAGCTTCACCTAACCTACACACGAAAACACATTTTGAAACGCTGAGCTACAAAAGCTTAGTGGATAGACGCAACTAGGCCAACATCATGCATATCATAAATAAAGTAAGCAAGTCATGTAATATCATGCAGGGTATGATGGCTCTAGCATGCTCGCCTATCACTTGGCATAATGAGATGCATACTAACGCACACCGCATATACATGTCAAAACAAACAACACAAGGTAGTGAGGCCCGCTTCCAAACAGGATCGGGATACCATACTCAAGGATGAGGCCCACATCCACACAACATCGGGATCCTCAAAATCCTATACTCAGAATGTTACATCTAGTATCTTTGAATGAGACTCGCTTCCGCACAGCATCGGGATCCTATATTCGGGATGGTCTTCAAATCATCACCCAGAATATTACTTCGGATGTTCTTCTTTATTTTGCAATATTAATTGGATATCCGGATTTCCATCAAATAATGACTCAACACACACAAACGATCCACCTAGGACCTTCACATCAAGACGTATTAAGACTCATCATAACTTGATCTATCGGGGTTTAAATTATCAATCTAGGTTTAACAATTCATTTCATAGTTTTAAAGATTAATAAGAACCTTTAACATTAAAACCTCACGATTTTATAAAGTTTTCTAGGGGTATTGATACACCCTATGTGGGGTATCGAAACACCCTGTATCGATACTCACACCATGGGGGTATCGAAACAAATTGTATCGATACGGGTATCGATACGCTTTGACCAACTCTAAGGTCAATAAAGAGGGCTTATCCGTTTTGATATAGGTATCGAATCGGGGATGCCACTATAAAGCTCTATATCGAAACACTGGTAAGGCATTTCGATACGCCTGCCCAAACTAGCCTAATTTCCTCTCAGGGGTATAGATACACGGCCTTCCGGTATCGATACACCTACACGAAAATACAATTATGCACTTAGAAATTTCTGAGAATCCTTCCTAAACTTAATCCAATTATTCTAAAATTGTTTCCATACATTTATGAAGGCATTTAGATGAGTTTCTAATCACTTCCAACCCTTAAAACGTTTTAGTCCAAAATTCACCATTAAAGACCCCAAGCTTAGCAACCAAACAATCATGCACACAACAACATGAAATGCACTCTAATGATGATATGTATGATGCAAGGGGAGTTGGAGGGTACCAACCTTAGACACAGCAACAACAAAATGAGCTTTTCTTTCGCACAAAGCCTTCACCTTCCCAAGCTTGAAGATGACCCTCTAACCTCTTTCTCTTATTTTGTAGATCACCTTGAGCCCTAAAATATTCCCTCAACCATAAAAATGAGATTCCCAACTAACCTCTCAAGATTCAACCTTTCTTTATTTTCTTTTTCCTTGATTCAAAGATGGTGAAATGAAGAAAAGAGAGGAGGGTGAGGTCATTTCTGAAGAAGAAATAAAAACCCCAACCCCTCTTCTTCTCACATTTAGGCATTTACCATAATGCCCTCAGACCAACAACTCATCCCAACCACTCAAGACCCAACAAGGCCCAAAACCACACCTTAACCTGGGCCCAAAACCGAAGTCTAAACCCTCAGGTTAACCCGATAATCGGATCCAAAACTGGGTCGTTACATGAGGGTCTTGGGTAAAGGACATTACATCATTGCTTTGACCTTAGCAGGTTCAGTAGTTACCCCTTGTGCTGTGATGATATGCCCTAAATACTCCACATGATCTTGTCCAAAGTAACATTTTTTCTTTTATTAAAGCATTGATTCCTTCTTAACACCTCTAGGACCACCTTCAAATTCTCTATGTGCTCTTCTAAGTTGCTACTGTAGATTAATATATCGTCAAAGAAAACCAGTACAAACTTACTTAAGTAGGGTGCAAACAATTCATTCATGAGGGCTTGAAAGGAAGCTGGAGCATTAATTAACCCAAAGGGCATGTCTCTAAACTCATAGTGCCCTTGATGAGTTCTAAATGCTTTCTTGGGAAGGTCTTTTGTCTTAACTATGATCTGCCATTACTCAGATCTTAAATCCACCTTTGAAAAACACTTAACCCCCTTGAGTTCATCTAGTAGATCATCCACCACAGGTATAGGAATTTTGTTCTTCTCAGTAATAGAGTTTAACTATCTTTAATCCACACAAAATCTCCAGATTCCATCCTTTTTTCTGATCATTAAGCAAGGTGTAACAAAAGGACTCTTGTTGGTCTGAATCACTGAATTGGTCAACATCTCAATTACTTGTTTCTATATTTTGCCTTTGGGAAAGATATTTGTAAGGCCTGATGTTGGTAGGGTTCGTTCCAGGTTTTAGGACAACGAAATGGTCGTGAGTCCTCACTAGAGGTAATCCTTTAGGTTCCAAAAAGATGTCCTCATACTCCTTCAACACAAGGAGTAATAATTCTAGAATTATTGTTTCCTCTTCGTCTAAAGTCAATAGGTAAATTTCTCCAGAACACTCAGGTTCCCTCTTAGCCATCTTCCTCAGTTTCTTTTCAACAATGAGTTTTATTCCTTGTGGTCTTTTCCCCCTTGCAAAACAATGGTATTTCCTTGTTTCTCAAACTGCAGAGTCATTTTCTTGAAGTCCATGAGAATAGGACTATACTTACTCATCCAGTCCACACCTAAAACTATGTCACTTCCCCCAAAGTTCAATAATCTGAAGTTGTGTTCAAATTTTTGTCCCTGTATTCTCTACCTCAACTGATTACTTTTTGCATTACTGTACAATTTCTCACTATTGGCTACAATGATTGCCAAAGGTTGAGTTTTGACCAATTCTACCCCTTCCTTTGCCCAAACAACAGTAATAAAGCTATGGGTACTCCCACTGTCAATCAATATACTGAATATTTTTCCTCTGATTAAACCAGATATCCTGAGAGTATTGAATCCAATGTTGACTATTAAGGTATTCATTGAAATCTCTAACTCCTCCTCCCCTTGCTTTTCACCCTCATTATCCTTCTCCTCTAGTGTCTTCTCATCCTCTATTTCCTTTTATTCCTCTTCTTCCTCTTCCATCGAATGTAATTGTTTGTTTCTACACTAATGTCCAAGACTATATTTCTCTCCACATCTGAAACAAAGATTATGGGTTCTGTTGTACTCCTGAAGTGATTGCTTATTACCATGGAAGTTGTTCATAGTCTTAGTTATTGAAGGTGTTCTCATAACATTATGAGTGCTTTGGAAATGTATTTCTAACTTTTGTTGTCAATTTCTTGTGAAAGTTCCAGTAGTCTAGCCTGCCTGAATGCTTTTGTCATATTTCTGGGTTGATGTACCTTGAGTTTATGCCTGAGTTGCTCCTTCAGCCCACTGATGAAACTAGACACAAAGTATTCCTCTTCCAATGATGCATTCATCTGTAGCATATAGGGCTTTAGCTCTTCAAACTTGTCATGATATTCTTCTACATCCTCTTTTTTGTATCAACTTATGCCAAAGGTCAGCGACAAACTCATGCCAACTGATTCTATGCTTCTGCATCACATAATCATTAAATCAAGTTTCAGCTTTTCCCCCTAGATGCATAGTTGCTATCTCTAGCCTCTGATCAACAAAAACATTAAATATTAAAAATTATTTTTCATACTTCCTCACCCATACCCTAGAATTTTCCCCTTCAAACATATGAAACTCGATTTTAGGTTTTATGTTAAGAGAACTCCAAAGATTCTCTTGACTCACCTTCTCTATTTTAGGAGTTTCTTGTAAGACGGAAGTGTCTCCCTTTTCAGACCATTGGGTTCCAAGTTTCAATTTTTCTTTAACCATTGTACTAACCTTGGTTTTCTATGCTAGAATCCCAAGTTCATCCATTTTCATTTAATATCTTTCTTTATCTTTATGAATGTAACTTGGACTGGTTTCTTACCTGCGCTTTTTGTTTGTGGCTCACTTTCTTAGGTGTCTCAACCTTCATGTTTTCTGCTTCTCTGGTGAGCAGTCCAATAATCTTTCTTAGATCCGCCTAAGTCTCTTCGATTCTGCTTTCGATCAGGTTCATTCTGTTTTCCAGCACTCCTTTGTCCACCTTCAACTCACTCAGCTGCTGCTGCAAGACTGTTACTTTAGTACTATCTGCCATTTTTTTTAGCTTTCTTAGCTTTTCCCAATTTTTTGGATCACAATAAACCTTGCACTGAATACAAATTTGTAAAGAATTTTAATAAGAAATGGGAGATTTCTGCAGAAAAGATTAGGTTTCAGAAGATAGAAAATTCTTCCATTCAAAAAACGATAACCATTATAACTTAGCATCGCACCATATAACCTCAAGTATTTACAATTTGTTATTTTCTTATAGTTGTCATAACTAACTTCAGCTAAAGGACTAAGGATCACGATATCTGATTATTGGGCCATTAACATTTTACTTTGACCCAACCTCCTTTTTTGCTTCGAATCCTTGCTCCAATCCCGTAACCCATGCCTGCTGATCACACTTCAAGGGTAATCCTGAAACGCTATCGTATTCTGCCTTCATTCCTTCACATGCCTCATTAGAATCAGTCAAAGCATCATAGGCCTTTTCCTAGATAAGTCTCCGATTAGTCAAAATCCCCAATTCTTTCTCATTTAACCCTAATTACTTCGACTTTGAATCTATGACCATGACAAAATTAGATGATTTAATCATTTTTTAACGTTTAAACATCAATTTGATGTGAAAATATAAAATGTAGAGAAGAACACATCCTATCTCAAAGCGTCAACATCTGTCAAGTTTATTTTGGCCTTACATTTTGGGGGTCTAACTAGAATACACATAAATATATAAAAGTAATATCTATATAGTATTCACGTTGGGTTTTGATTTATGTTTAATCATTTGAACACGTTTATGACATAAGCCTTTGATTTATTCTAAATATAAATCTAGTTAGAGCCCAAATAGAGAAAATTAAAATAAAATTCTCCTAACCATTTATTGACTTTGTTGGGTTTAATTGGTATTCTGTAACACCATAAAAATTATTCCTAAATTTAAAACCTAATTTTAAAATCCCTAATTAAAAACCTAGTTTTCGGATTCTCAATTTTTAAAACCCTAATTTTTTAGGTTTTTAAATTGATTTTCTAAATTTAAGGGAAAATTTTTGGGATAAGATTGTAAATTTTTGAAAGTTTTAAATGTGAGTTTAAAGTTTTAAAGTTAAAGTGATGTTTTGAATTTTGAAAACTCTTGAATATCTTGTTTGTTTTTAAATTAAATTTTGATTCTACTAAAATTAGTTATTTTTATTAAAAATATTACTTTATTTTAATTATTGTTTTACAAAAACTCTTTATTTATTATAATATTATATATATATATATAAAGTTTTATGTAAGGAAAGAAAATCTCTTTAAAATTCTATAACCTTTTTATTAATATTTATTATAATTATATTTTGATCTTATATAATTTTAATTCTAATTGGAATTCGTTATTTTTCTCTATAAATACATATTATTCTCTAAGAGAAAACCCTACATTATTTTCTTCCATCGAGATTCTCTAAAGCCTATATATTCTTTGTTTATTTTAGATAAGTTGTATTTCAAATAAATTGTGATTTTGGATTGAATTGTGATTGTTTTCGGATTTTCAAATCATGTTACATCATATTGTGTGCATGGGATAAGATTATGTACGAAGGAAGTCGTGGCAGCTTTTCGGAAGCCTAAGATCATTCTCGGATTTTGGTGACGTTGTAGGTGAGGGTTCTTGGGAACTCCTCCATTTGGACTGGTGACACTATAGTTGGGATTTGTGTTGTGCGTGTGATATCATTCATACATCATGATTTGCATTTTTTTTAAAACTTTACTCATGACAAAATTATTTATGTGAATTGTATTTTTTTTTTTGAAATATTAGTTGTGAAAAATAATTTTATAAACCGTGTTTTGTTGTTTTATCTGACACTAAGCTCTTTTTAGCTTATCCCCTCTTAGTTTTTCTCTTACAAATCTTTGAACTTTAGGCGATGCGGTACTTGGAGGATCTCAGATTTTATTCAGTTATTTCATTATCAAAACGAAATATTTTTATATATTCAGGTTATTATTTATTATTTTGAAAATTTTGAGATATTTGAGATATTTATGTTATCACTATGGTTTTATTTTAAATTAAAGTATATTTTTTAAAAAATTAGTATTTTTGAGGAAAATTTTTTTAAACGTGACTTCTTAGATTCGACTTTTTTTCTGAGTTAGGTTTAGGGTGTTACATATTCACTATTACAGATTAGTAAAGAAAGCTTCATGAACTTCGAGTATAGGGTCTTAAACTAAACAAATTCTGATATTCTTCTTCTATCTCATCCCAACAAACAATAAAATCAAAAATTCAATCCATGAAATCCCGACAACGCCTGTAATAATATAAAGAAACGCCAACTGATATCAGATAATGCTTAAACTTTTGGACACATATGAGATCAGTCTAAACTTGAAAAATTATATTGAGTCACTTCAATCACATTATTTATGAAATAATTAATCTATTTAATTAATTTTTTTACATATTTTTTTTATCAAGTAAATATTCACTTGAAAAAAAATTAATTTAGAGTAAAATATTAATAGAGATTCACTTAATAAAAAAATTAAGTGAAAAATAATTTAATAAATACATTTAATTGGTTAATTACATAGATAATGTGGTGAAAACAATCCATAATATAATTTCCCGATAAACTCAAAGAGAACATCATAAAAGCTAGATTATTTGCATCATACATATGAAATTCTTCAACAAAGGATAGTCTAGAGATATTTTCCTGCAAGGGAACGAACTTTTGTGTCCAAATGCGATGATGTAATCCGGAAACCAGGCAGATAGAGTGGATTTAGAAGGATCTGCATAATGCCAAGATTTCAATGTGAAAAAATCAATTGAAATACAAAAGATACAAAGATTTTTACAGCAAAAAATCAAGTCAAAATATACTGTCAACCCGTTTATTTAAATGAATTTTGAGATTTAATCCTTTTACTTAAAAAATAAAATCTTCCTTTTAAGTAGATGGACTTAATCAATTAAAGGTTTCTAAGCATTCCGAAATTACAAGTAAAATTGTCTTTAGGTAAAAACTGTATTAAATGGCTTAGTAATAAAATGCAAGCTTATTATGGTTAAATAAATGATTTCATTAGCTTTCCAACGGTATAAAGTAATCAAAAATCCGATGTACGGATTAAAAGATATGCATTTTTTAGTAAAGGGATGATAAATTATCTAGTGTAGGATAGGTTTGAACCTTGCATTTGTAGTGCGTATAAACACTTAAATTGAGTGGTTTTAATACATTCTAATGAATTATTATGTATGTATGGTATGTTAGAGGATCCAAAGGAAGCCGATAACGAAGAGGAGGAAAGGCTAAACCTTGCAAGGAGGAAGGGCAAAGGGATCTCTATCCTCAATCCTTGATAGCTTGGAGTCTTTGTGAGTGTGGTTAACATAGGGTTGAGAACTAGGTCCCAACCACCCCTTTTATGTTTAAATTGTCATAAAACATGACTAATTAATCACTTGGCTAAATCATGGGAGGTAAGAGTAAATTGTTTGCTAAACTTGAAAAGAAGGGATATTCAGTAAGAAGTGGGTGATAAAGTATTCTTGAAGTGTCACCTTGGAAGAAGGTGTTCCGGTTTGGAAAGAAAGACAAGCTTAGTCCTCATTTCATCAGACCTTTCGATGACGTGAAAAGAATTGGTCCGGTATCTTCGCACTTCCTAACGAGTTCAATAAAATCCATAATGTATTTCATGTGTCTATGCTCAAAAGATACCGATCTGATCCCCTCTCACGTCCTTTAGCCCATAGAGGTGGAATTGAATCCTGACTTGTCTTATGAAGAAGAACCGGTTCGGATTCTTGACCGAGAAGTTAAAAGGCTTCGTAAAGAGAGTGTTCCCTTTGTGAAAATTCTTTGGAGAAATCATAAGAAAAGAGAAGCTATTTGTAAACCCGAGGCAACAATGAGAGAGCAATATTCGCATTTATTTCCTTCAGGTAAATTCGAGGGTGAATTTCTTTTTAAGGAGGAGAAAATTATAACACCCTTAATAGAGATTAGGAGGAATTATGACCAATTGATAGTCAAATTAATCAATAAGGGACTCTATTGAAATAAAGGAAAAATAAAATAGCTAAATTAAAATGACTAGAACTAAACCAAGATAAAACTTGAGTGTTGCATGCTAAACTTTTGGAAGATGGTTAGTGAAAATCCATGTGACAAGATTGGGCCAATGAGATTTAAATTAATAGGATATTATCCTATTAATTTAATTAAAAAAAAAGAAAAATAGGAAAGGGGGAGGGGTGATGGACGACACTTGAGGAAAAGAAAGAGAAAACCAAATTGTCATCTTCTCCCTTTGTTTCTCTCCATTGTTAAAAGCTTTAGATAAGGTTCGAGAGAGATCCTTTTTTCTTGTTAAAAATCCATCAAATAACTTATTATTTAGTGAGTTAAGAGGAGGATTTTGCCAACCATAGAAGCTAAGGAAGCTAAACAAGCTTTGGAAGAAGCCATTTAGTGCTATGAGACTGTTTTGAACAAGTTAGGTAAAGTTCTTGTTACCTTTGAATTTTGATGCCATTTTTATAAGATTAAAGTTTGGTTTAAGTTTTTTATTGTTTTTTATGGTGTTATAAGCCTGAGAAGGTAGATTAGAAAGCTTGGGTTAGGATTTAAACCCATGAAACAAGAGATAGTCAAATCTGCCATAATGTGTAATTTCGGGTAGCCATTTTGGAAAATTTCCTAGGACAAATTTGAGGGAATTAGAGTCTTAAATTTTTCAGTATATTATCCACATAAATCTAGTTTAAGTGAAAATTTACGGAACCTCATTCGGAGTTGTGTAGAGAAAGTTATAAGCCAATTAGTAAAGGGTGGTTCAAGCTGTCTAAAACATTCTATTCTTGAACAGTGAATTTAAACGGCCACCGTGAATACCAAGGTTGTAATTTTAAGCTGAAAATTGGTATTATTAATATTTCATGTGTCTAGAATGCTTGAGAAAAAATGAAACTCGATTTGGAGTTACATAAAAAAATATGGAAGTGAATCAATTAAAGGTGTCTAAGCAGTCCGAAAATGCAAGTAAAGTTATCTTTAGGTAAAAAAAACTATATTAAATGGCTTAGTAATAAAATAAAAGCTTATTATTTTTAAATAGATGATTTCATTAGCTCTCCAACGGTATAAAGTAATCGAAAATCCGATGTACGGATTAAAAGATATGCAATTTTTAGTAAAGGGTTGATAAATTATCTAGTGTAGGACAGATTTGAACCTTGCATTTGTAGTGCATATAAACACTTAAATTGAGTGGTTTTAATACATTCTAATGAATGGTTATGTATGTATGGTATGTTAGAGGATCCAAAGGAAGCCGATAACGAAGAGAAGGAAAGGCTAGACCTTGCAAGGAGGAAGGGCAAATGGATCTCCATCATCAATCCTTGATAGCTTGGAGTCTTTGTGAGTGTAGTTAACTTAAGGTTGGGAATTAGGTCCCAACCACCCCTTTTATGTTTAAATTGTCATAAAACCTGACTAATTAATCACTTGGCTAAATCATGGGAGGTAGGAGTAAATTGTTTGCTAAAGTTGCTCGTTGCCATGTCAATTTGGATGTTAGAAAATGCCATGAACATTAATATACTTATTTGCATGAATTGATTTAATGCATGATTGTTTGTATGTCTTTGAAAGATTAAAGCATGGTGTAGCATGCTATTGCAAGATACGTATGATAAGTTATTCGTACATTTATGTTTTCTTCATGAATTGTCATGTTCGATACTTGAAATATGAAAGAACTAACAATAAAAGAACTACAAATCCTTGGTTGCTAGTTGGTCTTAGGTAGAAAGGCATGCCTAGGGTATTGAGCTTTCTTGTGGTGGTAAGTCACCTACTTTTCTTGGATGGTAAGTCATCACTCTTGCTAGAAACTTCGTGTGTCGACTTGATTGTAATTTATGAACTTGTACCTCGTGTACATCTTGTGGTGTCATGGACACTTTCTTTGATGCTATTTGCATCAACATGCTAGGTACTTTGTGTACCCACTTGTAGTTCGATTACCTTCGTCCTAACTAAAAACCAAGGAGTCAAAATAAGTAAAAACCTATATAACTTGAATATGCATAAGTACCTTCTTGCTATGCTACTTGACTAGTTAAAATTAGTATGGGCTAATATATATAATATTGCATTGGTACCAATATGTTACTTGCCTTTGAAGTGCGTGCTTATATGACTTGGAAACATGATAGACCTCGTATGCTTTGAATTTGAAAGTATGCCTATATGTATTATCCTTGAATGAGAGCATGTGGATTCTTGTTAGCTTTGAATTGAAAGCATGATGAACCTTGTGTGTTTTATATGAAACTATGTCTATGTTAAATGACATGACTTGTAAGCATGAGTTGTTTGCTTATCTTTCTTACTTGTTTAATACATGTTTCACCTGTTAGTTCTAGGAACTACCTCACTAAATACCTAAAAAGTACTTATCACTCTTTTATTTCTTTACTCCCAAAACATTAGGTTCTTAATCAAAATACTTAAGCTAAGGTTGATCAAGGAGACAAGCACAAGCATCAAGCAAGACAAGTATGATATTTTGTACATTTTGTTAACTCCTAGAGTTGGTGGCTTAGTTATATAGTTAGCATGTCATGCATTTTGATTTGTAAGTTGTAAATATTGGTTTTTGAGTGATACGTAAATCTTTTGTTCAAAGTTATTGGCATGTAAAGAATATGACAAGGTCATGCTTGAAATTTGGTTAACTTGATGGAAATGGGTATATGCAAATCTTGATTTTGCTTGTTTTAAATAAACATGATTTATATGCTTGAATCATGATGTCCATACATGCTTAGAATAGGTCCTCAAAGTATAGGATTGGCTTGAGTTAATGAATGGATTCGGTTAAGTGTAATAGAAATTTTGTATGCTTGTGTCTCGATGATTAAGTATGTTTGTAAGTGTTTAGATCGATTTAAACAATGAATTTAGGCTTTGTCTTGATTGATAACCAAATTACACATGAGTTTAGTAGGTTGTTTAGACCTTAAGTTTGATCAAATTGTTTACTTGTGCTTAAAGAAATACCAAATGGTTACCTTGTCTCCCAAGAAAGACCAAATTGGTCACTTTGTTAAGATTCTTGCCTTGTTTGGTATGCATGAGTAGCACTCTTATCTCCTAAACCGGAATAGGGGTGTTACAAAATTGGGGATTTAGGAATTTGGGTGGTGTTTTTTTTAATTTCGGGAATTTGGGGGCTTTTTAAATTTTTGAATTTTTAATTTTAAAAAATTAATTGAAAAAAATTAAAAATTAAAACATGGCATGTGTCACATCTTATTTTTTTTAAATATTTTATGTACTTAATGTTAAAAAAAATATAGTTTAGGCACATAATTTTTATTTAAGTCAGGCTTTTATGAACTTTATTTTTCCCAAGTAAACATAGAGCAGCTTTTGAAATCTTTGGGATTCAATCATGTTATTAGTGGATGTTCACAGGGAATGAAAACCGAGATTTATCAAAGAAACAAACACATCCAAACAACTAAAGCATTGCCACAAAAAAAAAAAAAAACAGCACAGTAAGAAAGAATAAAAAATATCAGCACAAAGACCTGTAAGAATTTAACCGTCAAAATAAAAAGCGTTCGGAAATTTTCCAAGAGAAAAGGGTTAACAAGAGAAGTGAGAAATCAGAAAAGTAATTACCTTTATATAAAGCTCATGAACCTCTTGGAAAAAACTCTTGATTGCATCTTCATTACGAGAGTCATGAAGTAGCATAAGTCGTGTATGTATGAATAAGTCAAAGAAATATTAATCAGAACTAATTACAAACCAAAACATATACGCAGCAGAAATGTACACTCAAATAAAATGCTAAAACAAGCGGTTATAAACAACGTTGTTAGGTTCAAGGGTTAAAGACCAAGTCAATGGACGATTTGTGCGGAAATCCACTTTGATTACGCGAGATTAACCTATGATGAACATGTGGAACTAGTCAAAGGGAGTTCCCAACATTAGACTGGTTAGGAAAGAGTTAAACCTTTGTAGTTTAAGAGATAGAAGTGTTCTGTTATTCACTACAGAAAATAAGAAGAATTCTATTTTTTTTGTTTAGGGTTTTCTCTTCTATTTTCTGTCAGTAGCAAGCAATCTATGATTATTAATGGCATCAACAGTGGTTGAATGTTAGAATAGTCTTGATACACTACTAGAGAATATTTAACAGTCGTTAAATATTGTGCTTTAAACTCAACAATATACAATGACCAATAGGTATAAGGTTGTTCCTTTTAGTGAAAATTTATTTTCCCTTATTTTGATTCTTGAGAATTGTCAGAATACCAGATGTTGGATGTATGGTCGATATTTTAGTTTTAGGATTATATGATATGACATATGAAAGTTGGTTCTCTCTCTATATATAAAGGATATGACCAGCTGTTACATAAACTGAAACCACCAAATCATTGAACCTATCAATTGCTTTCAAGAACCTGCAACAGAAATGCAAATAAAATTTATCACGATATTGAAAGGTAAAAATGAAACAACCGCAGCAAAACCTTAGAAAGTTATCCAAAATATGCTAAAATGGATGTATTGCGGAAAATAGTTCTAACATCTGTAACAGCCACTTTCCTGTTACTAGCCGTTGGACTTTTAATTTACCGTTGTCTTTTTATTTTAATCAATGAGTTGTTAAGAATGTTAATGAAACGGGGAGTTTTGATAAGGGGGAAACGGTGTCGTTTGGGATAAGGCTAGGGTTATGAATTCTCAGCCGAAATCCTTTCTGGAGGCATTCGAATGAAATATCAGTCTTTATCTTCCTCCCTTTCTCTTCTTTCTCTCTTACTCTTCTGCTCCTTTTCTCCTTATTTAATTCTTGCTTGATTCAGGATCGTTACAACATCGCACTAGTGGTCCATGCAAGGTCTTGAACAATATCCAGGGCAGCATGTAATATGAATTGATGCAGCTGAGCAGCATCTTCTCTCTGCATTAAGCAATGCAGTCAGAAAGGTAGAAACAATTAACAGCAACTTCTCACCCAAGGCCAAAATACAAGCATAATAAATGAGTATTATATAAGGTAAAAAGATCTTATGAAATCTAGTGACACCTAAACAAGTGGAAGAAAAATGAAACAAATAAAAATAAAGAAAACTAGATAATGACAGTATGCCACTAAACTAACAAGATGTAATGAAATACTTCCAAATAAACTTATGTTCAACAAAGAAAATCCAAAATGCCATTAAATTTTAAATGTTCTTTCTTCATAAGACAAACATGAATCATGCATCCAAAAAAGAAAGGTCTAAATGCCCAAGTAAAACAAAACAATTGTAGGCCACTGGCACATCTTGCACTGTGAAAAACAGATAGAAATCATGCATCCTACTTTTGGGTTTCCAAATACGTATAGAATAGAATTTCATTATATAAAATATATATGTACAAAGACGAGAATAAACATCATATATTGGAAACGATTATAAGTTTGTTAGTTTTTTAGTTGAGTCTGTTATCAGACTTCATTGTTGTATAAACAAGAGCTTTAGCTCAGCTATTAAACCAAGCTTTCTAATTCAATGTAATTAGTTTTTTGATTGATTACTCGCAACCACTTTTATTATCAATCGGTTACCTTCTCCTTTGTTGGACAACAAGTCACCATACGAAATGTTGTATTCCCGAGCTCCTAACTACAAGTTTTTAAGATATTTTGGGTGTTCGTGCTTTGTTTCCGCCTTTAAAGCTCATCGTGACAAATTTTTTAAGAAACCCTTGCTTGGTGTCTTCCTTGTCTATGTCTCGGGTATGAAAGGGTACAAGGTGTATGTTCTTAAAACTCAATCGATTATGATTTCTCGGAATGTTATTTTTCATGAAAACATTTTTTCCTTTTCATAAAATGACCAATGATGATGTTATGATTGATCCTTTTTATGGAATATCATTACCTACTGGATTACATGAAATGTTACATATTCCTACTACTAATCAACACGTGCCAGATACTTTAAATATTTCTTCACAGCATGTTCACTCTCTACATCAAAATTCTTCTGGCTCTCAAAGTGCTCAACCTGCAGCTGACTTTCAAGAGCCTATGGTTGGTTCATCTCCTGAGCCTGTGCCTGAACCATTTGTTGAACGAACGGTCGAAGCATCGTCTGAGCCTGCCGGTGGTTCGTCTTCTGTGATTGCACCATCTCCAGAATGGTCGATTGATGCATCTCAAGAACCTGTGGTTGAACCATTTCAAGAACCTGCGTTTGTAACATCTCCAGAACCTGTAATTGAAGAGGTCCAACCAGTGACTCGTAGATCGACTAGGGTTACTCACAAGGCGTCCTATCTTCTTCAGTATTACTGTAATTCAACCTGATCTTATCCTATTAAACATCAAGTCACATCTTCCAGGTTGTCTCCTCCATATGCTTCTTTCATAACTAATGTTTCTTCTACTTCTAAACCATATTATTATCACCAAGCTATCAAGCTTCCTGAATGGCGTCTGGCCATGCAAGATGAACTCCATGCAATGGAATCGCTTAATACTTGGTCCGTGGTTCAGCTTCCTCGTGGAAAGAAATCAATTGAGTGTAAATGGGTGTACCAAATCAAACATAAATCTGATGGTACAATCGATCGCTACAAAGCTCGGCTGGTGGCTAAGGGATTTACTCAGATTGAGGGCATTAATTACATCGACACATTTTCTCCTGTTGCAAAAATGACTTCCTTCAAAGTTTTGTTTAGCTCTTGCGGCTGTCAATGATTGACACCTTCTTCAATTAGATGTTAATAGTGCTTTCCTCAACGGTACTCTTGATGAGGAAGTATACATGAAGCTTTCACTCGGATACAACACCAATATTTAAAGGACAAATTTGTTTTGTAAGTTACATAAATTAATCTATGTCTCAAGCAAGCATCCAAGCAATGGTTTAATGCTTTTTCTTATGTTGTGATAAAGAATGGCTTCACTCAATCACCATCCGAGCACTCGTTATTTGTTAAAGAGAGTGATGATGATTTGGTTGCTCTTCTTGTTTATGTCGATGATATTGTATTGACTGGAAAATCTTTGGATTCATTGTTGCAGGTGTAAACTTTTCTCAAGGCACATTTCAAACTAAAAGAATTGGGAACCTTGAAATATTTTCTTGGGTTTGAGATTGCTCTAAATGATTCAAGCATCTCCTTGTCTCAACGACATTATGCCTTACAATTGCTTGAGGATACTGGTTTCCTTAGCAAGAAGCCTGCCGAATTACCGATTGTTCCTAGTCACAAGTTAAGCGTACATGAAGGAGAATTGTTGCCCGATCCTCAGGTGTATCGAAGGTTGATTGGTCGTCTTCTATACCTTACACACACCAGGCCTGATATTACCTATATTGTTCAATTGCTAAGTCAGATTGTTTCCATGCCACGCATACCTCATCTTCAAGCTGCTAACCATTTATTATCGTATATAAAGAAAACGTTTGGTGTCGGCTTGTTTTCTTCCAGTAAGGCGAGTCTCCAGCTTAGTGGTTTTGTTGACTCAGATTATAGTGTCTGCCCAAATACGAGACGTTCCATTACTGTTTTTGCACTTATCTTGGTAACAACTTGATCTTTTGGAAATCTAAGAAACAACATACTGTCAGTCGTTCTTCTTGCGAAGCTGAATACTGGGCTATGGCCTCTGCAACTTGTGAACTGGTATGGTTAGCTGCTTTGCTGTCCTCTTTTCATATACCGATCCAGCAAACTTTTTTGTACTGTGACAACCAAGCTGCAATTCATCTTGCTTCGAATCAAGTTTTTCATGAGAGGTCTAAACACATTGAGGTGGACTGTCATTTTGTTCGTGAAAAAATTACACGAAGATTTCTTCGACTTCTTCACATAAAATCAAAAGCTCAACTTGCTGACATCTTCACAAAAACTCTTCACTATCCCATATTTTTCGGTTTTATTGTCAAGATGAGTCTCTTTAACATTCACCAATCTTCATCTTGAGGGGGCTATTGGAAACGGTTATAAGTTTGTTAGTTTTTTTAGTTGAGTCTGTTATCAGACTTCATTGTTGTATAAATAAGAGCTTTAGCTCAGTTATTAAACCAAACTTTCTGATTCAATGTAATTAGTTTTTTGTTGAATAAAAGTAATCTGTTGAGTTGTTACATCATACTTTATAAGTAGACCCCACTTCAGCTTCATATATTGGGATGTCATTTCGGCGGGTCGTCCTAGGAAACGACCCTTAAAAAACAACTAAAAAGAGGCTTACCGGTTTATCCGGTCATTCATGTACACAATTGGTTACGAAATATGTACACAATTTCTTACAAAAACTGTAAGCAAAAAGGTATATACATAAATTGTTACAAACGTAAGAATTTGTGTACATACACAAATCCTTACAAATATTATAAGAAAAACGGTATGTACACAAATCCTTACAACATAAGGATTTGTGTACATACACAATTGGCTACGCGTATACATAATATGACACAAAAATGGTAAGGATTTGTGTATGTACACAATTCCTTACAAAATATACACAATAGCTTACGAAAACCGTAAGAAAAAAGGTATATACACAAATCCTTACGACTTGAAATCTTGAGCTAAAGGAGGACATCCAAGAGTAAGGATTTGTGTACATACACAATTGGCTACGAGTATACATAATATGACACAAAAATGGTAAGGATTTGTGTATGTACACAATTCCTTACTAAGTATACACAATGGCTTACGAAAACCGTAAGGGAAAAGGTATGTACACAAATCCTTACGACTTCAAAACCATGTGCTAAAAGAGGCATCCAAGGGTAAGGATTTGTGTACATACACAATTGGCTACGAGTATATATAATATGACACAAAAATGGTAAGGATTTGTTATGTACACAATTCCTTACAAAGTATTCGTATATATTTTTATTCGAATATTTATTATATGAATATTGTTATTATATCAATATTTTTATTCGAATATTTATTATATCAATATTTTTATTCAAATATTTATTATACGAATATTTTTATTCGAATATTTTTTATTCAAATATTTTTATTCGAATTTTTATTATACAAATATTTTTATTCGTATAAATTTTATTTAAATATTTTTTATTAGAATATTTTTATTCGAATAGTTTTTTCGAATTTTTATTATATGAATATTTTTATTCGAATATTTATTATACAAATATTTTTATTCGAATATTTATTATACGAAAATTTTTATTTGAATATTTATTATACGAATATTATTATATGAATATTTTTATTAAACATTCATATATTAAATATTCAAATAAAAATATTCGAATAAAAAATATATGAATAAAAATAATCGAATAAAAATATATGAATAAAAATATTCAAATATTTTTATTCGAATATTTATTATATGAATAAAAATATTCAAATATTTTTATTCGAATATTTATTATATGAATATTTGTATTCGTATATTTATTATTCTAATATTTATTATACGAATATTTTGATTTGATTATTTTTTATTCTAATATTTTTATTCAAATTTTTATTATATGAATATTTTTATTCGAGTATTTATTAAACGAATATTTTTATTTGTATATTTTTTATTTGAATTTTTTTATTCAAGTATTTTTATTCAAATATTTACTCTATGAATATTTTTATTTGAATATTTATTATATGAATATTTTTATTCATATATATTTTATTCTAATATTTTTATTAAAATATTTATTATATGAATATTTTTATTCTAATATTTATTTTGTGAATATTTTTATTCAAATATTTTTATTCGTATATTTTTATTTAAATATTTATTATATGAATATTTTTATTCGAATATTTATTAAACGAGTATTATTATTCGTATATTTTTATTTGTATATTTTTATTCGAATATTTTTATTCTAATATTTATTATATAAATATTTTTATTCTAATATTTATTATATGAATATTTTTATTCGTATATATTTTATTCACATATTTTTATTCAATATTTTTATTCAAATATTTATTATACGAATATTTTTATTCGAACATAATTAGTTGGGTGATCACTAGTGTAATTTATCATTTTTAATAGGGTGACCTGTTAACCTGTTTCTAGTAACTTTTTTTAAATTTTAATCTAACCGCCAGGAATAATGGTCTACCATCTAACGGCCATCATCAAGTGGCCGTTTTTTAGCCGCCTTTTAAAGAGCCGGTTTTTAGCCAAACCCTGTTTGCTCACAATTATTAAACAAGTTGTACTTGTCATCTTTACGTTATGTCAAGATCAACTCTGGTAGAGAGAAAACAAGGTGATTAGGCACATAGAAATCATAATGCATGCAGACAAGTATACCAAATCACAGACAAACAGTAATCGAGTAAACAGAAAGGTGGACGTGGACAGTTTCTAGAAAGGAGAATTAAAGCGAAATAGAAAAATTGATAGTTTTGCTGTATACACTCAAAAGGCAAAGGGCTAGATAACTTTTTAAATGAATAAGGTTCTCCAGGTTATCAAAACTAAGACTAATGCCTCCGTCTTGAGTCTACACATTCATATTTGTCTGCAGTCAAAAGGGAGGTAAAGATTCTCTGTACCGCAACTAAGATCCAACTTATAGTCAATATATCTGTATTTCTTTATCAATATTGAATTCCAAATTATTTAGGTAAAATCACAGTTGTACTAAAAATCCAGATTTTAAATGAAATTTAAAAAATCTAGAAGAGTATATATATACATATATATATATATATATGAAAATTTAGAAAACATATCAGCACTACATTCATAGAATAAACAAGAACACGAAACTCATACAATTAAAAACTTTTTTAATTAGAAAACCGGTTTATAATTATAAATGGAATCTTCATCATGCCTTTTTTTTTTGACAAATACTACTGAATTTTTATTAAATCCATAAAAAATTATAATTACAACGTAATTAAGAAGCAAAATAATTGAATTAAAAAATCCAAAAATTCTTACAACCCAAAAACAAAGAAAAATAAAATTCCTATGAAAATAAGCATACCAATAAAATTCAACAGCTTCCTGAATCTCCTTTTCTCTGTCCACACGAGACGCATAGTGAAGGAAGAAGGAGTTGTAGGCGATTCAAACTGTCGTGCAAAAACTACCGCTACCCAGGACTGATTTTATCGGCAAACAATCATCCACCGAGTGGGGATAAGTCTTTCCAAGTGAACACCGGCAAAACAATAAATAAAAAAACTAGCATCGATTGAATCTCTGTGCGAACAATAACCGCTCGCTAGGGTATGCTGCAACATACCATAAAGACATACGAATCAAACCCCAAAACAAAAATAAAAAACATGTCACAAGGACAGAGAAAAGCGTGTCACAAACATAGAAAAAAGAGATCCTTATTAAAATAAAACAAGAAAAAGAAATAAATCCGATGATCGACAACCAACACTAAAATTGATTGTCGACCACCGATCAAAGAGAATGATCAAAACGAAAAACTAAAAAAGATGAAGTTTGGAAAGGAGAACAACGACCGAAGGATTGAGAGAGAATTAGGTTTTCAATTTCCTGACTTTTTCGATTAAATATTCATCATGACTTTAAAATAATAGACAAGCTGCAACTAGATTTACATAAATATTTAACTAATGGAACATAAAAGCCTTTGATCAACATAAAATATGCCATCCGACCTGAATTCTTCATTTTTTCTTAAGTCTTCGTACCGACATATAATTGGACATGAGTATGGTAAAATGATACTCCAAATATTTGGAAAAACTAAAGAAACAAGTTGAGTACTTCCATTACTTAGACATATCCATAACACAAGTGTAACATAGGACATAAAAATTATACCAGTATTTCAAGATTACGAAGAAAACGAAACACGAGATCCCACCTATTTTAACATGAACAGTTAATGTCTCCTGCTTCTGCTAGATGCCTAAACTACAGTTGCTATACAAAGAATTTGCTTTTAGTTGTCGAAATTATTGCTTCGTGTCAACATCTCTAGCTCTGTTCTTCATTTGCAAACAAAAATACAAACAAATAAAATATATCTATTATCTATGATAAGGCAAAAGCTTGACATGAAAATTCTTCCCCTCTCTTTCAACAACCAGGCAGTTAATTTATCTGCATTTCATTCTCTAATTTTAAGATCTCATTATTATATGAAAAACCCCATCTTTAGAAATTTGACTGTGAATCTGAATATAGAAAACTGAGTACTTAGCCTATGCAAACACATCATAAGAAAAAGAAAATAAAGAAAAAGGATAACTGGGTATTTGATTCATACCTCAAAATCACGAATTTAGTAGCGATGGGAACAAAAGATCAAAGCAGAAAATCAAAATCCGATCCGAAATCAAGATCTTTTAAACAACATAGAGAATGAGAAATTATATAATGGTTCTGGTTTACCACATTAATTAATTATGATCCATTTAGTTATAATCATCCACTTCATCATTATCTTTTTATTTTTTTAACCAATAAATTTTCATTTATTTTTTTCATGTCATTTAAAAAAATATATTTTTTTAAAAATTAGATTAATGACGAGAGATTATATCATGGACCTTATTCACTACGTCATTCGTAATCCATGCAATTAGGTCCATTCATCTTTAAGTAATTACCTAATAATTATCTATTCACCTATTACAAGTAGGAAAGAGGTGTTGATTCACCTTATAAAAATATGAGATGGATGAATCCAATAGATTTTAGTCCTAAACTTTGCTCTATATCTTTTGCTCAGTCCACCAAAACATCAAAGTCAATATAGTCCGTAACCAGCATGTAAGTCTTAACTTCTCTGACCAAAACAAAACGAAAACGCTCACAACGAGCTCTCTCATTAGGCAACAACTCCGGAGCATACTGACTCAACCAAACAAATTGTACCTCATATTTAGATACAGACATGTTAACTTGGACCAAAGCCATAAAGTCTCTCTTTTTCTCATCCAGATAACGGACTCCAGGTACTTACGCTTGAAAGCTTCATCGAAGAACTCCCAGGTTATATCAACAGTCTTCATTTCATAAGTCGTGGTAATCCACCACCTATAAGCATCTCCTTGGAGCAAAGCAACCTTGCATCCAAGTTTCCTGTCAACAGAACAACCCATTTGAACCAAAATATGATTATTGCTCTCTAACCAAGCCAGAGAGTCCTCCGGGGACAATCCCTTAAACTCATTACCTCCTAAACTACGGAGCCTCTCCAAAGGTAAACCAGGATTTGCCACCGGTGGAGCTACTATGGCCTGCATTCCAGCAACTACAACCTAGAAGCTCCCACTATTTCTTGGATCAATGAAGCCATATCACCGACAGTCGACACAGTAGGGAAACTACTGGAGGTACCATCGGTGGTGGTGGTGGAGGTGAAAACTCTTCCTCACATATGTAACACCCATAAAATTAATCTTAAGATGAAAACCCTAATTTATGAATTTCCAATTTAGACTGTGCCCTAATTTTATTCGATTTGGGATTCTTTTGAGGGTATTTTCGAGTTTTTACTTGAATCCTAGACCTAGTTGAATTAAAATCTAAGTTTGGATATATCAAGAGCCTCTCTCAGCCGTTCCTCTTTTCCTTCCCCCTCTCCAGTGTTTCTCTTGTTTTAGAAATTAGTAAGGTCTCGTCATTTCTGGTGAATACTCCTTGTTCCGACGTTCGGTAAGTATCATCGGTGATCGTTGGTGTTGCATTTTTCTGGCTTTGTGAAGTTGTGGGTTTTTCGGTTATGGGTTTTTGGTTTTCGGGTGTGAAGGGAGGTTGTCTTCGGTGGTGTGTTTGAGTTCGTTGGGGGTTGGTGATGGTTTTCGTTCATCGTCGGTCAGTCGAGCGTTGGTTTAGGTGTCGACCGCCGTCTGGGTTCTTGTGTGTTAGGGTTAGGGGATGTTAATCTAGGGTTTGTGAGGAAGATGGGTGTTAGAACCGAACCGGTGGGAGTTGGGGGAGACTGAACCGAACCGGCATTAAACCGGACCGAATCGAGCCCCTGTTATGACCCAGACATACCCGTTACCCGTGACCCATACCCGACCCGTGACCCGAAAACCCGACCCGGTTTGGCCCTTGACCTAGTGACATCATCGATGACGTCATTGATGACGTCAACAATGATGTCACCCGTTGACCCTGACCCCTGACTTTGACCCGTTGACCGTTGACTTTGACTGTTAACTTTTTGACCCGAGTTGACTTTTTTCGGAAGACCCTATCTTGACCTTTTTCGACGTCCTGAGTCCGTTTTTGCAGTCCGTTTAGACAAATTCGAACCCGAAAGCCTTGTTTTGATCCTTTTAAGTATGTCTTGGGTAAGTGGACTTGAATAAGAATTTAATTAGAATTTTGTGGTCCTTTGCAGACGACGCAGACTCTAAAGAAGATGTTTTGCCTCCATCGCCTTCACCTCGAGTTCAACCGAATCCTACGAGCAACGCTCGAGGTATTCATATATATTTTTCTTAGTTTTAGGTGGCATAGTACTAGTTAGAGTAAGGTTGTTAATTAGAACTTAATTGTAGGCTCTGATTCAGCTAAAGTGGGACCCAGCTCAGACCGTGGGAAACACCCTTGTTAGTGATAGAACTTGAACTTCAAGATGTGTGTTCTCTTTTTGTGCTAGATTTTGTATACTATGATTATCTGTTTAATTGAGATTATGTGATTTATTGACATGCCTTGCGTTATTGTGAACTTTATGTTACACTGTGAAATTGTGATCAGAGTTATTGAGCTATGGGAATCGTATATTATGCGAATAACTGCGTTGATATCATTAGCATTATTTGCATAGCATGTGCATGGGGTGAGTTTGTACGGAGGAAGGTGGTTTTACCACACAGCGTTTTGGTGAAATAAGGGGTTCTGGGAACTTCCTCCACAGCGATCGGTTGGTTTAGCTACCACTATATTGGTGTTCGGAGTATGGGTTTGCATTCTCTGTTTCATTGCATTGCACTCATCATTCCCCGTGTTTATTTGTTGTGAACATATATTTTTGTTACTGTGATTGTGAACCGAATGATGTTGTGTTTATTACTGCACTTTAGAGACACACTGGGCTTTATAGCTCATCTTTTATTTTAATTTTTTTTTCAGATACCAGGACATAGGAGTTGGTACTCGGAGCTCTCAATCGGATTTTGGTTTCATTCTGTTTTCAGAAAGTTAGTTATCAGAGTTTTTATTTCAGTTATTTTGGGAATTTTTAGGAATTGAGACATTTTTAATTTCATGCATGAACCGTTTGTTTTAATTACAATATTTTAATTCAGAATCTTTATGCAATAAATTATCTCTTTCGATTACTTATTTCTAACGTTTTAGGGATTATCATTTTAACCTAACGTATACCTCAAGTAAAGAATAAGGGGTTACATTTTTGGTATCAGAGCGAGTTCAACACTCGGACTGTGAGGCCCGTAACCAAGTTTTTTACTAGTTTTTGAAAAGCATGCATGCATTCAATATTGTTGGGGATATGGGAAAAAATTTAAAACAAAATGTTTTACTATGAGATTTTACTTGTGTTTTGAAAATTGAGACTCTGGTACCAAATCTAAGTATAAGTTTTATTCTTGTAGATAGATACTATACCACCTCGTAGGAGTGTTAGACTTGCTGTTGTTAGAGGCCAAAGTCGGGGTTGAGGTCGTGCTACTGCAGCTGTTAGTGAGCCGACACCTTCTGTTGATCATACCACTAATGATCAAGCTGAGCTACAAAACCAAGAAGTTGACTCACAACCTGAGACACAACATAATGTGAGTCGACAATTTGGAGATAGGGATACCCGTGAACAACCACGTCAGGAGGAGGAGTTGTTAGACTCTGATGATAGTGAGACAGTAGAACTAGATAGTGCTGCGGTTAAGCAGAAGTTACTGAAATACTTCCGTAATCAGTCTAAAAATGCTAGAAAACCGGTATCTGTTATTTTCTTAAGTGCTGGGATGAGGGTATTTGCGGATGTTTCGGATGAACACCCATCTAATGCTGAACTTTCGATGGAAGATCTTGAGAGGCTGTTTGAGGAGATGGAGTATTCTACTCATAAGAAACTGAGAATTGTTGTTTCACTACTGCAAGGTGAAGCACAACGTTGGTGGAAATCTGAATAGAGGTTGATGTCAGTTAATCAAATGACCTGGGAGACTTTTCGTCGGGCTTTCCAGAATCGTTATGTGGGAGAACAATATTTAGTTGATTGGCGTCAAACTTTTATTGATCTGAAACAAGAGGACATGATAGTAGCTAAGTATGAGATTAGTTTTGTGGAACTATCTCAGTATGCACCTGGGTTAGTGGACACTAAAAAAAGATAAGTGCCGAGAATTTCTTAAAGGTCTGCGGTTTACAATTCTTGAGAAGGTAGCTCCCTTTCAGGATAAGTCTTTTAGTGCATTGGTTGACCGTGCCAAGACGGTGGAAAGAATGGAATCTATTTCTGGGAGTCAATCAAAATAAGAGAAAGACCGAGGTAAGAGATATTATGAATCGAGTTTTCAACATGACACCCCGAGTTATCCGGGTAAGAGAGTTAGAGAGGAGTCAGTGCAGCAAAGTAACCAGAGGTCGAAGCCGATGGTGTCTACCGCTAGTGGAGGTGGATCATCAGCTTCCCGACCAACATGTCCTTTCTGTCACAGGAAACATGGTGGAGAGTGTAGAAAGAAAAATGGTGCACGTTTTAGATGTGGATCTCATGATCACTTCTTCATCGCTTGTCCTCACCCACCTATGGCTTCCTTCCTAAGGAATCAGTCGCAAGCTTCTGTTCAGACACCCAGTGTTGGTAGAGGACAAGGAAAATCTGTCGCTTCTGGCATAGGAGGTATGAGAGTATCAGTTCAGAGTTCAGGTGCAGCTGCTTCGGGTATTAAGAAATCAGGTTTGGTTTATGCTACCAGGGTTCATGATGACTGTGACCAAACAAATGTTATAGCGGGCACTTTTTCTATCTATTCTTTACCTCTTTTTGCTTTGCATGTTAATGGGTAAATTTCGAGGCCGAAATTTCTTTTAAGTAGGGAGAGTTGTAACACCCGTAAAATTAATCTTAAGATGAAAACCCTAATTTATGAATTCCCAATTTAGACTGTGCCCTAATTTGATTCGATTTGGGACTCTTTTGAGGGTATTTTCGAGTTTTTACTTGAATCCTATACCTAGTTGAATTAAAATCTAAGTTTGGATATATCAAGAGCCTCTCTCTTTCTACTCTCTCTCGGCCGTTCCTCTTTTCCTTCCCCCTCTCCAGTGTTTCTTTTGTTTTAGCAATCAGTGATGTCTCGTCGTTTCCGGTGAATACTCCATGTTCCGGCGTTCGGTAAGTATCATCAGTGATCGTTGGTGTTGTGTTTTTTTGGCTTTGTGAAGTTGTGGGTTTTTCGGTTATGGGTTTTTGGTTTTCGAATGTGAAAATAGGTTGTCTTCGGTGGTGTGCTTGAGTTCGCCGGGGGTTGGTGATAGTTTTCGTTCATCACCGGTCAGTCGAGCGTCGGTTTGGGTGTCGGTCTCCATCTGGGTTCTTGTGTGTTAAGGTTAAGGGATGTTAATCTAGGGTTTGTGAGGAACATGGGTGTTAGAACCGAACCGGTGGGAGTTGGGAGAGATCGAACCGAACCAGCATTAAACCGGACCGAACCGAGCCCCTATTATGACCTAGACATACCCGTGACCCGTGACCTATACCCGACCTGTGACCCGAAACCCAACCCGGTTTGGCCCTTGACCCAGTGACATCATCGATGACGTCAGCAATGATGTCACCCGTTGACCTTGACCGTTGACTTTGGTTGTTGACTTTTTGACCCAAGTTGACTTTTTTCGGAAGACCCTATTTTCATCTTTTTTGACGTCCTGAGTCCGTATTTGCAGTCCGTTTGGACAAATTCTAACCCGAAAGCCTTGTTTTGACCCTTTTAAGTATGTCATAGGTAAGTGGACTTGAATAAGAATTTAATTAGAATTTTGTGGTCCTTTGCAGACGACGCAGACTCTAAAGAAGATGTTTTGCCTCCACCGCCTCCGCCTCGAGTTCAACCGACTCCTGCGAGCAACGCTCGAGGTATTCGTATATGTTTTTATTAGTTTTAGGTGGCATAGTACTAGTTAGAGTAAGGCTGTTAATTATAACTTAATTGTAGGCTTTGACTCAGCTAGAGCGGGACCCATCTCAGATCGTGGGAACATCCGTGTCAGTGATAGAACTTGAACTTCGAGAGATGTGTTCTCTTCTTGTGCTAGATTTTTTATACTATGATTATCTGTTTAATTGAGATTATGTGATGTATTGACATGCCTTGCGTTATTGTGAACTTTATGTTACACTGTGAAATTGTGATCAGAGTTATTGAGCTATGAGAATCGTATATTATGCAAATAACTGCGTTGAGATCATTAGCATTATTTGCATAGTATGTGCATGGGGTGAGTTTGTACGGAGGAAGGTGGTTTTACCACGCAGCGTTTTGGTGAAATAAGGGGTGAGGGGTTCTGGGGAACTTCCTCCACAGCATAGGTTAGTTTAGCCACCACTATATTAGAGTTCGGAGTATGGGTTTGCATTCTATGTGTCATTGTATTGCACTCATCATTCACCGTGTTTATTTGTTGTGAACATATATTTTTGTTACTGTGATTGTGAACCGAATGATGTTGTGTTTATCACTGCACTTTAGAGACACACTGGGCTTTATAGCTCATCTTTTTATTTTAATTTTTTCAGATACCAGGACATAGGAGTTTTTACTCGAAGCTCTCAATCGGATTTTGGTTTCATTCTGTTTTCAAAAAGTTAGTTATCAGAGTTTTTATTTCAGTTATTTTAGGAATTTTTAGGAATTGAGACATTTTTAATTTCATGCATGAACCATTTGTTTTAATTACAATATTTTAATTTTGAATCTTTATGCAATAAATTATCTCTTTCGATTACTTATTTCTAACGCTTTAAGGATTATCATTTTAACCTAATGTATACCTCAAGTAAAGAATAAGGGGTTACAACGTACTTTACTTCCATCGGTAATGGATTGGGTATTCATTCTATTCTCTCTACGAGGTCTCATATTACTTATTCTATGAAAACACAACAATATTTAAAACCAATTAAGTCAACCGAAAGAAAAGTGCCTAATAGTTCAAGTTTTTACAAAACACAACCAAAAAGTAGTGGAGCAATGAGAACATATACAAAACATGCTTTAACTCACAGTAACATAAAAATGTCTCATGGTACAATAAAAATAACATGTAAAGCATACAACGTGCAATACAAACAACATAACATGTTATACAATCACCGTGTAAAGCATCATAACATATATCGTAGCACATATATCATTAATATATACCAAAGTCTCGTAAACCTCCTAAAGATTCATAAAACTAAACTCTGATACCAACAAATGTAACCCCCTCGACTCGGTCTAGATGTCACCCGACATGAACGAATTACATTGGGAATACCAAGTCTTATCCGAAGACTCTCCCCGATAAATGACCCTATTTTTTTCTTTTTATCTTATCTAGATAATTTAATTATATCCTACATGTTCATGTAGGGACATAGTTGAATTATAGCGGAAACTAAATAGATACGATTCTTAATTTTAACCGAATAAGTTTTAGGGACCTTATTGTAAATTTCTAGAAATTTATGCTCTAATTGTAAAATTAATGTTACCAATATTTAAATAAGTATATTTCATGATTGCACTTAAATTTAAAGATTAAAATAAAATCTACAAGTCATCTAACTGTTTCCTCAAAGTTTAGTGACTAAAACGAGAAGTTTTAAAGTTTAAATCAACCTATAACAACATTAAATGATAGGGGTATCAAAACGCCCTGTCCCAATTTTGATACCAAGGTAATGAAAAAAGGAGGTACCGAAACGGGACTTAAGTGTTTCGATACGCTTTCGATGTCTCGCCCGATTGCTTTCGTAGTAAACTCGTATTTCGATACTGCTTTGTCCGCGTTTCGATATGATTTGTTCTGTAAAATGGGTTTTTGGAACATTGGATGAGCGTATCGATACGCCTGCTCATTTTTACACTACGGTTTCGATACCAATTCATATAGTTTTGAAACCCAATCCAAATTTCCCAAATTTTCTTCAAATTTTGGCTTGTGTTTCGATACCCTATGAAGGGGTATTAGAACCCTATTCCCAGAAAGTACAAAGTACACTAGTTTCATGCCATAAACGAAAAAACATAAGTTAACTAGATGCATATAAGTACCTAATGGCATAAAGTAAATATAACAACAGTCTTTCTAGATGCATAGTCATCTAGTTCCACAAGTAAAGCACGTAATTCACAAGCATACTTCAACAATAATTAACATGGCATAACATGTTTCCAATTATCGTATCCAAACTCAAATATCTCAACAATATAAAAGTTTATCAAAACAATGAGTTCAATGACGAAATGTTCCAAAACATACAGGTTTTCTATCCCATTGCTCTCGACTACCTAAAGTTCACAAATTTAGAAAATAGCATACTTGAGCTAAAGAAAATTGTAACCCCCTCGACTCGGTCTAGATGCCACCCGACTCGAACGATCTACACGGGGAATACCGAGGCTAATTCGGAGACTCACCCCGATAAACGACCCTAAAAAATTTCTTTTATCTTATTTAGATGCTTTAATTTGATCCTGCGTGTTCATGCAAGGTTTGAGTTCAAATTACAGCGGAAACTAATGAGAAACAAGTCATAATTTTAATCGAACAAGGTTTAAGGTCTTAATTGTAAATTTCTAGAAATTTATATCCTAATTAAGAAATTAAAGTTATCAATCCTTAATTAAGTATATTTCATACTTGCACGTAATTTTTCAGCTTAAATTAATATCTATATGTCATCTAATTGCTTTCCCTAAGTTTGGTGACTAAAACGTAAAGTTTCAAAGTTTATCTCAGCTTTTAACAATATTGACTTCGAGGGGTACCGAAACGGTACTCAAGTGTTTCGATACGCCTTCGATTACTTAAACGGTGACTCGCGAGACAAGCCCGCATTTCAATACAACTTGGTCCCCGTTTTGATACGATTTGAATTTGTAAACTTTGATTTCGGAACTCAGGATGAGCGTATCAATACGCCTGCTCAAAAACATATTACTATTTCAAATCCACTCTCAAATCCACTCACCGTTAACCGATTACTTGCGTAACAAGCTACCGATTTGATCCGAAACTCCTCAAATGTGATCCAAAACTTCTTGCCCTGTTTCAAACATCAAAAACTAAGGATTTAGTGCTTCTAATTACATACGAAAAACCCCAAGTCGAACTCCCTCTCAACGACCCTTAAAACCTAACAAAACCTTAACCGAAAACTTTCTGAAACCCACCAAAATTCTCTTAAACCTTTAGTCCGGGATTAGGGATTTTAAAAACACTTTATAAAAATCCTAAAACATTAAAAATCATCCATATAGGATCCAAAAACAGTGGGTAAAAACCTTGAACGAAAATTATGTTTTTTGACCGAAAATCGATTTTTCTTAAACCAAAAGATTAAAAAACGTTTTTATCAAGCCAATAACTTGATAATTTCAATAAAGAACCTTTAGAAATCAGAGGATTGATTGTTTCATACCTCCAATTCTGATCTATCCAATTTCCATGGTTTTTGAAGAAGAAAACGATTGAAAAACAAGATTTTTGAAGAAGAAATATTATATATATTTATTAGAACGAATTTAATTGAAAAGAAAATGAATTTAACTTGAAAAGAAGGCTTTTCTCTACCTTGGGAAAAAGAGAAAAAAATAATAAAATAAGAGTTTAGGTTTTGATATAAAATAAGTTTTATGGGTTTTAATTAAAGTTATTTGAGTTTTGGGTTTTAAAACTTGGGTTAAGAGTTATTTAAATAAGCCCATGGAAGGTTAGTTCAAATAAAATTAAGATTAGATCAAATCCCCTTAAATATTAAAAGTTTTGACTTAGTTTTTAAAATTGTTCTTAAGTTTTCAATTTTTACAAAATAGTCATTAATTTTAAAATCTTAGGGATTCAAGGGTAAATTTTTCGAAATTAAGTTGACTAAATTCAAATATATATTAAATAAGTATTTTAGGATATTTTTCCATAATTTATTTTGCTTAAAAATTAATTTTTAAGAATTTAAACCTAAACTTGGCTTAACCGGCTAAACCAACCTACTAACTTCTAGGCTCATTTTTGGGGCGTTACAAAAATAATAAATAGGAAACAATCGACTCCTTTGATTTCCGTTCACTTCTAATAATTATTTCTCTACATTGCAAGGAAAAAAGAGAGTGATTAAGCTTAAAGCTTAGTGAGAGAAATAAAATAAAACAATTAAAAACATCACTTGCAATGCAGCTCATATTAACTCAAATATGTCAAAGTAAAACATATCATGCTTCCTTTAAAACAATTTAGACATGGACAACAACGACAACAGTAATTTTCAACAAGTGTTAACAAAATCATGGCCTAGTACGCCAACATAAAATACCGATCAAACTCTTTAAAAGATATATCACATGCTTTCTACGCAAAACCAAGGCTATCATGCTATTCACCTAGCAAATCCTAATAAAACATAACACTTGCAATTACAAAGTGAAAACATGAGTGTAACGCCCAATAATGTGCTTAGAAGTTAGTGAACCGGTTTTTCTAATATAGCCTAGTTCGGGATTAAATATTTAAAAACTGGTTTTACATCGAAATAAATTAAGGAAAATTATCATAAAATAATTATTTAATATATTTTACTTTAGTAAAATAAATTTTGAAAGTTGACCCTTGAATCCCTAAGATTTTGAAATTAGTGACCATTTTGTAAAAATTGAAAAGTAAAGAACAATTTTATAAAATTAGCCAAAACTTTGAATCTTTAAGGGGCTTTGATCCAATTGTATCCCTAACTGGTCTAGATTTTTTAAATTTTATTTAATTAATCCCTAAACTTATTTTAACCCAAATAATTTAATTAATCTCATTTTCTTTTAATCCAAAACCCCTTTTTAGCATATAAAACCTAGCTTATTTTATAATTTTCATTTTCACTCATTCAAGGAATTCGTTCTATCACTTTTTAAAGGTAAATCACCTTCATTTTATTAAAATTTCATTTGGGTTAATTTTTATAACTTTTCTTCTTTAAATTTTTTAGTTTTCTATCGTTTTTCTTGTTTTAAAACCCAGAAAGTGATTGGATCAGTTTTTGAGGTAATATTTCATCAATCTTCTAAAAATCTAAAGTTCTTTACTGAAATTTAAAAGAAAAAAATATTATTTAGAACACTTACCAAAGAACACTAACCGGAATGAAAAGAAGAACAGAGAAGGGAGGGTGGAAATTTCAGTTTGAAAACACAAATCAAATTAAAAGAGAAATTAATCCCTAAACTAAATTAGAATCGAGAGAAGAAGGAAGGAAGAAAAGTTGCCAAAAATAATTGGTCTAAATACCCAATAGGGGTCTGAACTTTTTAAAAGTTTTTAACAGAACCTTCATACTTTCTGAATTTACAATTTAGTCTCAGAAATTCAATTATGTTTAAAACAGAAATCTCTAAATTATAGGGTTTCTAATTAGGAATTTAACGAAAATTAGGATTTTTAAATAGGGTTAAAATTTGGGTGTTACAGTTGTCTTAATTTGTTTTGAAGATTTAATTGACCAATTTTGGTTTTAATTGAGAAATTTCCTTTGATATGATGAAATTTCGTAATGTGATGATATCTTATAGTTTTATATGGATGAACTTATGAATATTGATGTGTTTTAATATGGAATCAATGATTTTTGGATTGGTAAACCCGAATCTTAGATTATATTGGAGTTAAGTGTTTTATATCTTAGATTTATGGCTTGTTTAACTGGCTGTGAGGTTGTTGTCCGTTTAGGTGCATTAGATCTTGTTCCTTGATGAGGTTTAGGTGTTTGGAAGATGTTATACATGTAGGTTTGGGCTGAATATTGTTTGGAGGTATTCAGTAGAGTTTTTAGTTTTTTATGTGTAGTTTAAGGGGTTGTTATGCAAGAGAATAAATGAAGGTTGATTGAATATACTTTAATGAATTAATTTCTCTGTTTTTGTTGTGTTAAAGTAGGGTAAAGTAAAGAAGCAAACGTTTGAAGTACTTTGGCAAAGGCAAAGAGTGTTGCATGGCTTCGACAAGCGAGGTTTGACCAAGTGGTGAGTGGGCTTCCTTATCGGTAGGATATTTCATGCTTTTAATAAAGGTTTGAGGGTGTAAGTATTGTGTGACAAGCCTCCCTACATTCATAAGTAATTGGATACGGTTAAAGCTCTCAGAATGGTTCATAATGTCCCATGCATATAATATTTTTAGTTATGCTCTTAATGTTGGTTTGCATATGTGATTATGCATGAGAAATGGTGTTTTATAATACTACTTATGCTCCCATGATTTGGTGTTTGAAGTTAAGAGAATGCAACTTTTTATTCGTATGTTTTTTATACACTTCGGTGGCATGAGACTTTGGGATGCATGTTGAGAATGTTACTGTTTTAAAACAGAGAATTGAGTATTGAACTTGAAATTATATTGGCTTATAGTGATGGTTGAGTAAGGATATGTTGATTGATCAATAGGGTTTAGAGTACACTATAAATCAGAATTCGTACGTGCGTTAAATTCTTTATTGATAGCTATATGCTAGGTGATAGAAGTACTGCAAGCCAATCCAGACACCAAGGTACAAATGTATAGTGGAGTACCGTAAGCCATCATGTTATGTTGGATTACCGCAAGCCAAAATGCGTTCATATATGCTTGTGATTAGGAGTACCGCAAGCCAAATCAGAATCACAATGCCATGAATAAACATGAATTTTTAATTGCAAATGTCATGGCTTTTAAAGTGATTTGCATTTATATGCATAATGTTATACGTTGATTTTGTGCGAGACTATGCACATGAGATTGACCATAAGCATTGTTATATTTAAAGCAGGTAAGATTTTACGTATGCATTGTGGTCGGTGACAACTCCAAATATTTTAATAGTGTTCGGCCCACCAAAATGAATCTCTAGTTAATTTTAATAGTGTTCAACCTACTAAAATGGTCGGTGACAACTCTAAATAATTTTTAAAATCGAATAATGGGTAAATTTTAATTTTTCTTAATTAATTAAAATGATTAAAAATGATTATTAATTTTTATAATTAATTAAAAAAACATTTGAACTCTAAAATTTTAATTTTCGAGATTTAATAAATAAAATGATAAAACCTTGATTTAAAAAAAAATCGTCAATTTATTTTTATACCATATTTAAAACTGATCACGACAAAAAGCTTACCTCTTAAGCCGTAGAAAAAGTGTTCTATCTTCGACAACTACGTTGCTCCGGTTTAACAACACCAACACAAAGTCGTGAGTTGCATCGGCCACGGAACTCGTGATTTCAACAAAATAATCCTATAAATGACCATTTCCGAATCACAACACCGAACCCTAAACACATTTACATGCATAGCTTCCTGTATATATAACGTCTGAAACAAAGAAAACCCGGATTGGTTGAATCATAACACATCTCAAACAACACAATATTACATGTAAAAATGGACAGGACTAGGAAGTACAAAGCAAGCTTCACACAAAATACTTCCAACTACAAATAAACAAAAATCAATGGACTACATTTTTGTCTTGTACTTGCAGTTTAGGTCCCCAACACTTGCATTAGATAAAAAGAGTGTGAAATTGCATGTAGATGATGAAACCACATGGATCCTAAACAGATTCAAGACGTTAACCTTGCCTGGGATCTTAGTCTTAGTGCTGAGAGGCAACTCCCCATTTCTAATATCAGAGAAGAAATTCGCATCGGAGATGAATCGATCCGCCATTACTGTTAGAGTTAAGTTAATGGGGACCGTTTTGTCTGCAGAGATCTTACCTGCAGGGATGGGGAACTCGCTGACCTGCTGCCCTCTGTAATTCAACTGGGCGTTGGAGTCTTTGAACTTGAATCCCACTTTGTTGGGGTTCTTGATCGAGATATCGACGTGGACGGTGGCGTTGAGCTGCACCTGAAGTCTAGCCATATCAACTGAGAAATTCAGGTCGCGTAGGGAGACGTCGTCGATTGTTGTCGCGGGATTTTTGGCTTTGAAGACGGTGAAGGCCAAGATGAGGATCAGGACTATGATGAAAACCAAAACGCCGATCACGGAGAAACAGATGTTCCTCAATTTCCGCCTTTTCTTCGGGACTCCGGCGGCGGTGGCTGAACTGTTTGGTTGTTCCAAATCCAACGATGATTTCACCCTCTGGTTTCTTAACGGTTCAACTTCCATATCCGATGATTCTTTCTTCAAGACCGAAAATCTCACTGTTTTGATCTCTGGGTTTGTTTCAAATTTCAAAAACAATTGAGAAAAGTTTCTCGGAAAATCAATATATACACCTAACAACTGATAGCACCATAAATCTATTGATTAAATAAAGCTAAACGAGGGTTGGCATGGATTTTTTATTTATTGCTCTTCAAATTCACGTGTGATAAGAAAAACAATTTGTTTGGATTTCTACTTGAGTCGAAGGATTACCAGGATTTTCATCCAAAATTAAATCAGAAAACGTCAACAAGTCGTATTTAAACAGCAAAAATCAAATCAGAAGACATTAATTTACTTCAAGTTTGGCGGTTGGGGGCTTACCTGAGTTCAAACTTCATGCATTGGTGACCCCATGGGCGGAGCTACATGTATATACACACTCCAAAATTTTTTAAAAATATATTTTTTTATATAATTTGTATATAAAAAATTAAATATATAGTATATAATTAACACCCATTTAAAAATAATTAACTACTCTTAAATATTATAAAAAAAATAACACTTAAATAAACTTCTAGCTTCACCCTTGGTTGACCCATGATATTGAATTTTATTACCACTTTCGCTTTATATTGCTTTCAAATATTTAATCCAATATTCTTTGTTTGTTACTAATTAAATTTAAAATATTTAATCTAACAAATGATCCAAAAAGCTTTTTTTTTATATAATACAATCTCAAACAAAATTTTGAAAAATAAGGAGTGTTGTGATATTTTTGAGATTTACTAAAAAAAGACGGTACAAGAAAAAGTCGTCATCTATAAATGGGACTTGGATGAAGATGTTGTCTATAGATGGCGAATTTTTATAATTTATATTATTTTAATACTTTTCTTTATCAATTCAAGACAAAATTAGGGGGAAATCAATACCTGCAAGTGACGTTTTCACCCAAATCGTCATCCACATATGGTGACTTTCTCTTATACTATAATTTTTGTCGTAGATTTCAAAATATATCCTCAGTTAAAATATTAAAATTTATCGTCATATTTATCAAAATCAGCCATAGAAAAATCTTAGAAGACTAAATTCAATTACAATGCATGCAAGATGAATGTGATTTGTCAAAGGTTAAATAAACTTTATAAACATATACTATATTATAATAAAAGACTATTAAAAATTATATTTAGTATGCGTTACACTCACTCTAACAGTGCGATTCCTCCCTAAACCCTTAATCAAACACATATCAACATACACGTCTAAAATACTAAGACATCCAAAACAGGAAGTAACTAAGCAACCCAAAACAGATTACCATATTTAATATTTATTTTTAATATTAATTATATTAATAATTTATTAACATTAATAAATTATTAATATATTTAATAATTTATTTAATAATATTATATTAAACTATTAATATATATATAGTAAAAATATAACTTAATAACAAGGACCACATTGCAAAACCAAAAAAAATGCATCATTGACAAAAGATGCAATTATGCCTTGACATTTTAGTGAGGTGTCGTTTCCCAGGATAATTTTACTATCACGTATAGTTGTGTACCACTAATTATATGTATTGCTATGTATCACTAATTATGTTTATGGATCAAAATAAGTTCAAATTAAAATAGTGAGGGTTAAATTTATTATTTCTTTTGAATTAAGACTAAATTATTTAAATGTATAAACGTGGAGGACTAAATATACTATTATACAAAATATTTTAATATTCACGTTATTTTTACCGGTTATTAACGGGTTCGTGGATAAATTGAATAACATTGAAGTAATTGAAAGTTTAATTACCAAATTGAATGATTAAACAAAGTTTAGTGACTATTTATGAACATTGCTCTCAAATTAAAGTTAACTAGGAATTATGATCTTAGTAATAAAAGTTAATTATTTTTTAAATTAAAAAATAACTAAAAGTTTGGAAAGTAATATAAAAATTGTTTTTGAAAATTTTATTTTAAAAAGGGATAACTAACACTTTTGGTCCATAAGATTTTAAAATCTAATTAAAACAATTAATGATACATATAAATAATTGTACATTACTGTACATAACATTTACCGTAAAATTATTTATAAAACTAATAATTTAATTAGTCTTCAAAAGGCATTTTTTGTTTAAATATTCTTTGCTTGAATAGCTAAAGATTTTGGAGAATCTTTATCCTACAAATTTGGGTTTCCATGTTTATTACTAAGATATTCATCGTTAAATATACTTGAAAATCATGTTTTAACCACCAACTAAGACTTAGATTATAAGTTTTTGACTTGTTAGATAACGTGGACTTCCTAGATTTTATTCGATCTAAAAATCATGTAATATATAATATATATATAATTTTATTAATAATTATTCTTTATATATATATATATATATATATGATCTATGGCGTATGAGCAACTGTTGATAGTTGATTATTTAGAACTACTTGTTCTTATTTATTCCCTTAAATTCTCGGGTTCAAAACTTATTAAAACATTTATTCTTTTAGATTTTCTCCTTTCCATTTATGTAAAAGTAGAAATTAAATTTTATAAAAAATATCAATTATATATTCCAGCTAATATTGATAGAAATATTTAATTAATATGATATTAATAGTTAAAAGATTAATAGCATTTTAAAATTCAATATGAACTTGAAAGTGCAAATCATATTATTATCTTGTAGTTGACTAAATTTGATGGTCGTAGTCTGGGGACTTGAAGACGGTTGGAGAATTAATTTGCAGTGCTTCTAGAAAACTAACAACCGCAATCTAAAAGCAGAGGCCACGACCTTCGTATGTTTACTTGGTCTAATGCTGCCGAGGGTTAACAAGGAGACAAATATTATAGATGACAATTTGACCCAAATCTATTTGATTTTGATCCGACTCGATTTGATAGAGGTGGATTTTTTATTTAAAAGATTGAGTTTAGGTTAGATTATTAAAAAAATCGGATCATGATCAAATTTAAGATTAATTTTTTTTATTTCATCCAACTCGATATATTTATATATTTTTATATATAATATATAATATTTTTATTATTTCAGATCGGGTCGAAAGAAATATATATTAAGATTAGGGCAAAGTGGGAGCGACCAAAAACTCACCTCGATCTGACCCATTATCATCCCTACCAAATATTTGTTTTCACTGGAATAATTATATTAAATTATAAGTGATTAAAAATAATATAAATTAGTGATTTATGTCTAGTGTACGGTTTTTAAAATAAAAATTTCAAAAATGTTTTAATTGTAAGGTTTAAAATTTAAGCTTTAGGTAATATGATTAAGGATTTATGTTGGTGAGGGCTTTGAAGTCTTATATTATAAATTAAAGCTTCCACCTATTGTCAAGTTGTAATACTTTAGATTATCGATCTCACAGGGACTGGATTACCTACGCGGCAACCTATTCCTGCACTTAAATATAAAAAGAACACACGTGATTTTGATTGATGAATGATTAACTTAAAGAAAAATAAACTAATTAAATAACTGAGAATTGTATGAAAGAAGTAAGGCCAATCGATTGCTTCGTACAATGGAATTCAGTTGTAAAATATTATCCTTTTATTAATGCATGAGGTTGAAGTGTCGCCTCGGCGGGTCGCTGAAGGGTCGCCTTAGCTGCCTCGGTGGATTATGCCTTGTCGACAGTTTCACAGTTTATAGTTCGATAGAGCATCCGTAATTACCTCCTCCTTATCCCTAATTCGGAATACTATTACCGGCCACGTCTTGACAATACCTCCCGGCGTGAATCAAGGGCGATCAACAACCAATTATATGCTTCCTTTTAGTCGCTGAAATAATTTAACAAATTAGGCAAATGAGTTTTTCCTCGTAAACTTATCTTCCGAGATCGTATGCAAAGAAGAGTGAGAACCAAGAGAGAATAAACTATAAAACTTGAATTGAATTAATAAAGATCAAATAAATTACAACCTTCTTCCCCAACTACTCCACAATTGACCTAAGCATTGAGGAAGATTTATAACATGATGTATTGTCGACGGCTAAGGGTTTATTCTATGAAGACCGACATACTTTCCTAGACTTAAGGGTTCGCTTTATATAAGCTAAGCCTAGGTTAAAGTCTCCCATAAGCATTAGGAGTTCTAAAAGGAATATAATACATATTCATATTAAATTACAATTCTTTATTCTATTTTCTAATTTTGCTCCTTTTGGACTTCTATTGACTTTGACCAGGGCTTTACTGTCGTTTCACACTTCTGTTTCTTCTCTAATTGTGCTCACTAGATTCGGTACTTTATTTTCTATCTATCGTGCACCAATTGTCATTGTCATTCTACTATCGCGACAACTATTTCGCTGCCTTGGTGGATGCTCCTCTACACCTGATCTTATGTCTGTAATTCCTGCTTCTAGCATCCATCGACTATAATTAGTATTACCTTTAGGTTCATTTCCTGTCTCAGAGAGAAAATAATTAATTGTGCCTATTTTATACCAAATAATAGATAAAAACATAAATTAAGTGCTTGGATGCTAAGATGTAGAAAACACTCATAATTATCCAATATTTCCATTAAATTTTTTCATTACCAATAATAATTGATGAGTGCCTAAAAGTTCTATTCTTTATACCAATTTCCCACTCGATTATTGCTAATAAAGGACAAATTTAATGGCAATATTGGATAATTCTGCTTATTTCTATATTTCAGCATCCCAATACTTAATTCATGAATTTATCTATTATTTGGCATAAAACAGGTGCAGTTAATGGTTTTCTGTCTTAGACAGGAAACTACCACATAGGTAATGCCAGATAGCATGATGGATGCTGGAAACCAAAGCTGGAATGCAGATTAGTACCCGCCTCAGCAGCACTTGAAGGCCTCGGCAGCACATGGAGGCTGCGACAACATCGGAGGCCGCGGCAGCACCTGGAACATAAATGTTGATATGATAGGCGATCTGAAGAGAAAAATAAGGTGGACGTTTTAAGACAAGCAGCATAGAAATCAGAGCTGAAGAACACATAGAAAGTTAAGGTCAAAGGCCACGCGGGAAAAGAATCCTTATAGGAATAAACTAGGAAATAAAATAAATATCTTTTATTTATGTACTTAACTTGTGTTTTACTCTAAGTTGTATTCCTACTTTGGAAAGGTTTGCCCTAGGCCAAGCCTATATAAACCATAACCTATGTAGAGAGGAAGACATCTCGAAATCAAGCTTCATAGAAAAACCCTAAACTCCTCCATCGTCCCCTTGGGGTTTAGGTTAGATTGTGGATTAGTTGTGGAAGAAAATTGTACTTTGCTTTCTTGTTTCATGCAATAAAATATTGAGGTTTGCTTATCCTTTGCCATTCTTTGTTCTTGCATTCAAGCTCGGGAGAGAAGTTTGTAAGTAATCTATTTATCTAGACTCGGGAGAGTTAGATTCACGAAAGGGATAAGTACGGTATTTCAATCGCGAAATACTAACTCAGCCTAGGGATAGGTTAGAGTTTCAGCGGCTAAAAGAAGTGTGAGATTGGTTGATGGTTATAGTTGATTCACGTCGGGAGGTATCATCAAGGACTAGTCATCAACAGTACTTCGACTTAGGGATAAGCGGGGTCATCCAAGGACACTTTGCCGAATCTTGATTAAGTCCACCCAAGAGCAAGGGATTGCCGCGACGGACAAGTAACGTTGCTGCCAAGGCAGTAATCTACAGTACTACCGAGGCAGTGATGTACAATTGCATGAGACAGAAACAAGTCAATTGAACCCACACTACGAAGCACTCTAACCTACCCCACTTTTCCATCCTTGATTTCTTGATCATTTATCTTTATTGCTTTAATTAGTTTCCTTAGTTATAATCCAACTCAATTATCTGTGTATTTACTTTTTCATTGTGCAGGAAGAATAAATTGCGTAAGTAAAGCCAATCCTCGTGGGTTCGACTTCTTAAATACTACAATCTAACAAAAGGTGGAAGGACGAATGCTTCATCATAAAAGCAGGACTTTCTAGCTTCCATCAATAATTGAGTGGATAAATGATGTAAATTATAGGAATTTCGTGCACTTATCAAATACCCCCAAACTCGAACTATTGTTTGTCTTCAAGCAATGCAATATTATCTTTAAGTGGAATTTTTCATAGAGACATGCCTTCTTGTCTACCGCGGCAGAGCTCCTTTCTTGGCTCGACCTCTTCTAGGTTCTAGGAATTCCTCGGAATTGAACTATGAGTCTTTGTTAGTGTGTGTAGATATACCAAAGCTAATTTTCTAAGTTTTAATCCTTTTTTCTAGCTCAAGACTCTTGACTTAAATTTTATTCTATCTTTTCTTCTCTCCCTATTTTGTATATAAGTATATGTGAGTATATACTTATACTGCTTGAGCCGGTTTCGGGCACCTCAAGTGTTCAACTACTCTTACTAGAGTCAATTTCAAGCACCTCTAATAAGTGGGAAAGAATTCTTCGTCATAGAGCCAGTGATGGGCACCTCTAAAAACTATGCTAGAGCCGGTGATAGGCACCTCTAGCTAAAATATAAAGTCTAAGTCTCTATTGCTTTTTCAAAGAAAAGAACTACTAAAATCAACTAAGTTCAGCAATGTTTATATTTTTCAAGCTAATAGTCTAATCCTAAGTACTATTCCTATGATACCTTTCTGAATTCAAGTTTGATGAATGGTACACTCTATGGCGGCGACAAAATGATATATTGTTACCAAGGCAAACTCTAGAAAATTAACAGGCTTTCAAATAAATTGCATTAAGGATGTAAATAGCAGAAATTAAGTTTAATCTTATTTGCTGATTTGGGCGGTTAGACTCGGATAAGAGTAGGGTCCTTCGCGACCTCATCTTTTGAGTCGATGGTGATGGTGGTAGTAGTAGATGCGTTGGCCTTGCGCTTCTTTTTTGTATGTACCTCCTTCAAGTATTCTCTCGCTGCTTGTAAGGGAGATTCTAGATTATCGGATGAGTTGCCCCAGTTAAACAAATTGCAGTCCTCTAGTGTTGCCCCACGGTTGGTAAAGTCTATTCTTAGGAATTCAGCTACCGAGTCATAGGAGAAAGGAACTGTGGTAGTAGCAACAATAGTTACTGTAGGTGAGTGATAGAGAGGTATCGTTGCTGAGGTAGAGGATGATTTAGGAGGTTCTTGTGTTGTAGGAAGCTGTTGTGGCATAGAGGTTTCAGTTGTGAAGAATGGGAATATGGTTGACTAGTTGGGGTATTTTTCTTTAATGTTAGAGGTTTGTAATTAAACATGGGAAGTATAGCATACCTCTATCCTTCTCCACACATTCGAAGATCTGTTCGCTTATAATGCAGCCAATATCGATTCTTCTGTTGTGAATGATGGAGTGTATGAGGGCGAGACGCGGTTGGTCGACTGTTTGTTTATGTGAAGTTGGAAACATGTTCCTCTTGATGAAGGTGTTCTAGAGTTTTGCTTCTGGTCGTAGATCTCGGTGGCTAATAGAGCCGCAGTACTTTCCAACATTCCATTCTACCTAGGTACGTATAGTTTTACCTTCATGTATTCATAATCAACTAATGTGAGGAAACTAACAAAGTTATCATGTTCGTCTTCCCGAATGTGGAGCCCGAAAAAGTCATTATAGTGACATCGACGATTGGGATTGCTCGGTCGCGTACATAGATGTACGTGTTGTTGGATAGAGGTCGGTGTGCGTAGAATTCATGAACCCAGTCGATGTTTGTTGGGTCTGGCTGCTTCGCGAACTGCTGTCATCTCTAGAAAGTTATCTTTGACAGAATAATCAGCCTCTATATAGAAGAATCCTTGTTCTTCCCATACTTGTCTTGCTTTGAAATTGAAGTTGTAGTCTTTTTCGAATTCAATAGTGGCGAATCGTTTGAACTTGGTTACTGGATCCATTGTGGCCGACTGATTTCTTCTTTGGTTCGACATGATTCTTTTTAGAGAAGTAGAAGAAGATGAGATTAATAAAGCTTTAAACTAAATAAGGAGGGAAGAAATGAGAATTGTTCACCGGTGACCGTGCTATTTAAAGGCAGAAATAGGTGTGATGTTTGATGAAGCGACGTGATAATATCCTTAGTGGCGTGCACGCTACGCCACCTCAGCTGGTAGTCATTAGTAGCGGAATCAACGCCATTTTTGAATTTAGGCGGCATAATTCTCGCCCAGATTTTCACTACCAATTTGATGAAGCGGGTAATGGGTTTTTGTGATGGACCGGTTAACATATCTTCATTCTTCTTTTATTGAACCTAAAAAAATAAGAAATAATTAAATTGCAAGAAAATAATAAATGCAGAAAATAAATCTAAGTCCTAAAACATAAATAAATAAAATATGAAAAATGAAAGAAATTAAGTTATTGAAAGAGTGCAATTAGCTGCATCTCCTGGAGTAACCATCTTTTCTTTATTAGGTGGGGACGGTCTGATGATCCAGTTGGTAACTCCTCATCTGGTGGTTCGTTTCTTGTTTGTTTCTGAATAGGGATTGTGCTGCCTTGGCGGGTGTTTTCCAAGCATTCTGTTTCTGCATTGAAGTTAAACTCAGACTTAACCTCAATCTGTTGACATTCGTCTGGTTCCTCTGAATGCTTGAGTACTTTGAACAAATTGATCTTTACTTGTTATTTGTTGACTCGAATGATCAATTCTCCTTTTTCACAATCGATCAATTTTCTCCCTATTACTAAGAACGGTCTTTCTAGTATGATCGGGGTATTTTCATCTACTTCACAGTCTAAAATAAGGAAGTCAGCTAGAAATATGAATTTATCAACTCTTACCAGATTATCTTCAATTTTTCCTTCAGGTTGCACTAAAGAGCGATCTGCTAGTTGTAGTATTGCCTTAGTTCGTTTTGCCTGCCATATGCTTAGCTTCTGAAAAACTGACTTAGGCATCAAGTTTATACTAACACCTAAATCACACAATGCCTTGCCCACATATTGATACCATATAGAACATGTTATCATAAAACTACCAAGATCTTTTTTTATGGATCTATTATGCAGCATTACCACACACCATTCTATCGAGGCGACAATTTCAAACTCCCCAATTCTTGTCCTCTTTGATATGATGTCCTTAAGAAATTTTGCATAATTGGGCATTTGTTTAATTACCTCCACTATATGTATATTGATGTGTACCTGTTTTAAGATGTCCAAGAACTTCTTGAATTGATACTCTTGATTTTGTTGTTTTAAACTTTTTGGAAATAGTGGTGGTAACCTCAGATATTCAATCTTTTTAGAACATTAAAATCGGATATGTGGTGCTGCCTCGACATTGTTTGCTACGACATTACTTTTGAAATTTGTTTCAGCTGGTTCTTTCTCATCAGGTTTCTTTTCCATTGCCTCCTTAGAGATCACTGTCTTAGGCTTCTGACTAACTACTTTGACAGGTTTCTCAGAGTCTTTCATTTGTAATCCACTTCTAGTTGTGATTGTTTTGCATTTTTCGTGTGGCCCTGCTCTGGCGATTTAAGTATTGATTGGTAGACCTCCCATGGGTCGGTTACTCACTTGTTGCACAATCTTTCCTAAAATGATTTTTAGAGATTTTAGAGAAACCTCATTATTTTGTATACATATCTCAGTTCTGTCCATGAAAGTGTCTGCTCATTGAATAAATTTATCCATGTTGGATATATAGGCTCCTGTTTGGGCCATGAACAGATTCAATGTATTTTCTAAGGTTCGAATGTCAATCGGTTGCTGCTTCAGCATTGCCTGCTGCGGCAACTGCTGTTGCGCTGGTCTATTATTCTGTTGGAATCCCATATTTTGTACATTCTTTTGATGTGGATTAAGTGCATTGTTGGGGTTGGTCCATAAAAAATTTAGGTGCTTCCTCCATGTTGGGTTTTATGTATTGGACATGTTGTTTCTATTGAAATTTTCAACATAGAAGCTGGAGTCTGGATTCTGAGTGCAGTCAGTTGAGTCATGTTTTTTGCTGCAAAATTCATAAAAAGGGGCGATCGCCTTAACTTCTTTAACATTGATAGGCTTTTTTATATCCTTGACCATATTTTTCAATGCTAGTAATTGTGCTAATATAGAATCTGAAGAGTCCAAATTTGTCACTCCTCGCCTTGTAACTCCTCTTCTTGTAGTGGGATGCTGATAATCATTCTTTGCGAGTCAATCCAAAATTTCCAAACTTTCATGAGGTGGTCGGTCTAGAAGTGTACCCTTGGTCGAGGCATCAAGCATCATCCTCGTTGGTATATTCACTATGTTGTAAAATATTGATACTTGATTCCATTTAGGTAGTCCATGCATCAGGCATTTTCTGTAAAGTTTTCGATATCTTTCCCATGCCTTGTACATAGATTCAACGTCTTCTTGCCTAAACAATGTAATACCGTTCCTTAGTTTTTCTATCATGTTCGTATAACTACAATGAGAAAGAAAACTAAGGCACAATTCTGTACATGAGCTTAAGGATCCTTGTTGAAGGTTGTTTAACCATGACTTTGCCCTATCCCTCAGTGAATAGGGGATAAGTTTGAGTTTGCGAACATCAACGGATATTCCCGGTAGCTTAAAAGAATTGCAGATTTCCAAGAATGATTTGAGATGCTGTCGAGCATCCTTATTGGCCGATCCTCCGAATTGCTCTAGGTATTGATCATGTTAACATGACCGATTTAAGCTCGAAGTGTTCTGCGTCGATATTTGGCATGAAGAAAGCAGGTGTCAACCAATCCAGATCTTCTTCAAGATAATCGTGAACTGTTCGGACGCGTTTAGGTGCTAGAAGATTGTCTGGATTGACAAATGCATATACGTGCGGGTTGTCTGCCTCGAAAGCATTCATGCAAGCGTTGTTCCCTTTGTAACCCCCTCGATCCGGTCTAGACACCACCAGACTCGAACGAGCTACACGGGGAATACCGAAGTTAATCTAGAGACTCGCCTCGATAAACGATCCTAAAAAAATTCTATCTTATCTAAATGCTCTAATTAGATCCTACATGTTCATGCAAGGATTGATTTCGTCTGCAACGTAAATTTTTAAGAAACGATTCCTAATTTAATCGAATAAGTTTTAAGGATCTAATTATAATTTTTTAGAAATTATCCTTCAGCCTATAACGATTTTAATAGACAAAGGTATCTATAACCCTAGGTCCCATTTTGATACTTGTTTTCACAGTAAAGAATGGTATCGAAACGTTGGCCTAGCGTATCGATACTCTTTCGACAACTCGATCGATGCCCTGCGTGATAAACCCGCATTTCAATACAACTATGACCCTGTATCAGTACCATTTGAAACTGTAAAGATAGTTATCTATAACAAGACCAAGCGTATCGAAACATATGCTTGTGCTCTTCATATTGTTTCGAAACCTGATTATGTGGTTTTGATACGCAGGGTATTTTTTTTTTGAAAACCATCGTATTTTTGCCTAGGTGTATCAATACCCTATGAACAAGTATTGGATCCTCTACCCAGAAAATGCAAATTACACATGTTTCATGAATTAAACGAAAAACTAAGGTTCTCTAGATGCATATAAGACCATATAGGCATAAACCACACTTTAAAAATTAACTCTAGATGCTCAATTGCCTAATTTCATAAACATAACACATAATTCACAAGCATATTTCATCACTACAGAACATAGCATATAACATACTCCAAATTTTCATATATTAAAGCTCAAAGTATCTCATGCATATAAAAGTAACTCAAATCAATATGTCCAAAACAGAATCTCAATCTCATAAGTAGTCTATTCCATTACTCTCAACTACCTAGGTTCATAATCTTAAGAAAAAAGCATACTTGAGCTAAAGTAAATACTAAAATAGGCACGTACGAAGCTTTTGCTTTTCGGTCGCTTCCAACACTTACTTATCTGCATTGCAAGGAAAAGAGAGAGGTTAAGCTTGAAGCTTAGTGAGGGTAATAAAACATTTAAAAACACCAAATGCAATGCAGCCCATAAATACTCAATTTTATTAAGGTAAAACATGTCATGCTTCTTGATAAGTGCTCAAAAGATCATTATTTTATACACCTTTCATGGGCAATAAACACTTATCTCACACTTACTTGGACTGATGCATGCGCTTAATATGCAATATTTAGATATTCTGCTATTATAACTTACAAAGCTAATATTTACAGAAAAATGCAGAATTTACGATATCTTCTGTACATGCAGGAACAACTACTACCGAGGCAGGGTTGAGGCCGAGGCAGAAGCTGGGCCGCGACAGCAACTGAAGCTCCAGCATCAATACTGTAGGCGATTGGAAGAGAAAAATATGCTGGACGTTCTTGGACATGCAGCACATGGATCGAAGCTGGCTAGCACGAGGAAAGCCCAAGTCAAAGTCCACAAGGGAAAAGCCGCCTAGTTGAAATAAACTTGGAAATAGTTTCAGTGGCTAAAAGAAGTGTGAGATTGGTTGATAGTTATAATTGATTCAGTCGGGAGGTATCATTAATAACTGATTATCAATAGTGTTTCGACTTAGGGATAAGCGGAGCTATCCAAAGACACTTTGCCGAATCTTAGTGAGGTCTACCCAAGATCAAGGGATTGTCGCGGCAGACACGCATTGTCGCTGCCAAGGCAGTAATCTGCAGTACTGCCGAGGCAGAGTCATGCGATAGCATTGGACAGAAACAAGTCGATCGATTCCACAGTACAATGCAACTGGATCCTGCCCACTCTCCTCATTCGTTCTCACTACCTTTATTTAGTTCTTATTTAATTAGTTTACTCAAACATCCTTCCTACTTGTGTTTTTACCTTACTTTTACAGGGCAAGAATATTAAAGAAGACATATTAAGTACACCAATCCCTGTGGATACGATACACGATAAATACTTATCACTTTATTACTTGCGACGTGTACACTGCACAATTTGCGCTATTTCTACACGCAACAAGTTTTTGGCGCCGTTGCCGGGGATTGACAACTAAATTTTGTTTTATTTATTTTCTTTCTTGAGTTATTTTATTTTTATTTTTTATTTTACTTTGGTTTCTTTTTGGTGTATGACCAGGGCCAACCCATCCAATCCGTTGTACAAGATTGACCCTGAAATTGAACGTACACGAAATCGGTTGAGGAGACAAATCCAACAAACAATGGCAGGAAATCAAGCAGATCAAAACATCCCTGCTGGCCACGGAGGACTTCAGCAGCCACCCATGTCGCAGCCTCTACTGCCGCGACAGCTCACTGTTAGAGGTTTCCTGGTGGAAGATCTGAATGGATTAAACCCTGGAGTCGTTGCACCAGAAATAGAAGCAACCCACTTTAAACTCAAACCTGTCATGTTCAATATGTTGAATATTATTGGACAATTTAGTGGGTCTGCAACTGAAGATACCAAGCAGCATCTCAAATCTTTCATGGAAGTTTGTAACTCATTTAAAATTCAAGGAGTCCATGAAGATATTTTGAGATTAAAACTGTTTCCCTATTCACTGAGGGATAGGGCCAAGACCTGGTTAAATAGCATTCCAGCAGGATCAATAGGATCTTGGAGTGAACTCTGCCGAGATTTCATTACGCGCTTTAACCCTACTAACTTATATGATCGTATCCGGAATGAAATTACTTCTTTTCGACAGGCAGATGATGAACCAATGTACGAGGCATGGGAGCGCTATAGAGAGTTATTGCACAGATGCCCATTACATGGATTTCCCTTGTGGAAACAAGTGACAATGTTTGACAATGCCACTAATGCCCCCACTAGGATGATGCTAGATGCCTCTGCCAATGGGACACTCCTCGACAAAGCTCCTGAGGAAGCTATAGAGATTCTGAACAAGCTCGCAAAGAATGATTTTCAGTTCCCTACATCAAGGCGAGGAGGAATGAGACGCCAAGCCACAGTGAATGAACTCGAAACATCCAATTCAATGGCAGCACAATTGGCATCTCTAACCAAGATGGTTCAGCACATACAATTACAACAAAATACTCATGAGGTTAAAACGATCAATTCTTTTGAGTATGTGCAAGATGAGGAAACTGGTTTTTATGTGGGAAACTACAACCGGAATAATAATATGATGTCTAACACATATAATCCGGCATGGAAAAGGCACCCAAATTTTTCATGGAGCAATCCTAATAATGCCTTGAATCCCACTAATCAGACCTCAAGTTATCAGCAGCCGATGCCGCAGCTTAATATACAACAGATGCCGCAGCAGCAGATGCCGCAGCAGTAGTCCGAAAGTTCGTTGGAGAACACTCTCAAGGCCTTTATGATGAAAACAGAATCATACATGACAGATAACAGTAATTTCATCAAAAGGACGGATGCTTTCATGAACAGGACTGAGATGAGGCTGCAAAATCAAGAAGCGGCTATTAAAACTCTAGAAACTCAAGTTGGTAAGTTCGCTCAAAGACAAAACACTAGACCACAAGGAGGATTACCTAGCAATACTGAAGTTACTAAGGGAATGGGCCATAAGCAATGTAAAGTGATCACAACCAGAAGTGGCCTACATTTAAAAGAAAAACTAAGCAGTTCAGCAAACAAGGTCCCACAGGCAATACAAGAGGAATCAGATAGGGAGGACCAGGATGCTGAACCAGAAAGTCAGGCCTCAGAAATCCCAGCAGAAAACTCTGCCGAGGCAGACAAACCGACAGTACCTCAACCAACTGCCGAGACAGTAAAAGACCTAGTGGTGCCAGGTATTAAATTCAAAACTCATGAAACCCTAGAGGAGTTGAGACCACCACCACCTTTCCCACAAAGGTTGAAAAAGCAAAAACAGGATCACTAGTTTAAAAAATTTTAGACATCCTAAAACAAGTCCACATCAACTTGCCGTTCGTTGAGGCAATTGAACAGATGCCCAACTACGCTAAGTTCTTGAAAGACATGATATCTAAAAGAAAAAGGCTTGGTGAGTTTGAAACAGTGGCAGCAACTGAAGGATGCATGGCAATGCTGCACAATCGCATGCCTCCAAAATTAAAGGATCCTGGATGCTTTACCATACCTTGTGCGATAGGTAACAATTATGAAGGAAAGGCCCTATGTGACTTGGGAGCAAGCATCAACTTAATGCCAAAATCAGTCTTCCAAAAGCTTGGAATAGGAAGAGCAAAACCCACAACTGTGGTACTTCAACTAGCGGATAGATCATTTGTGCACCCTGAAGGAAAAATTAATGACATATTGGTAAGGGTAGACAAATTTATTTTTCCCGCTGACTTCCTTATCCTTGATTGTGAAGCAGATGATAATGCGCCAATCATATTGGGGAGGCCTTTCTTAGCAACTGGACACACTTTAATTGATGTGGAAAATGGAGAGTTGACAATGAGGGTTAATGACCAACAAGTTAAACTCAATGCATTCCACAATTTAAAAAAATATGATGATCCAAAAGAGTGCAAAGCAATCCACACAACAGACACCAAAATATCCTGCCTTAGCAGCATGCTCGGCAGACTATTTGGCAAAAAGATCAAGCTCAAAGTGGAAGCAGCACATAAGGATGGACATAAAGCAAAAGGGAGTGGCCAACATCTGAATTATAATTCTGGCCAACAAGAGATAAACACCTTAGGAGATGCATTTGCATGCACTCCTCCAGTGACTTGATCTTTTCCCTTTTCTTTTTATATTATTATATTAGGATTAGTCTAGTTTATATTTACTTTCCATATTTATTTTTTGCTTTCATTATTTTTCTTGTTTTTTTCAATTATTTTTAGGTTAATAAAGCAAGAATAAAGGAGAAATAGTTCACAGCAAAAATTCTGCGAGGCAGAAAACAGTGTCAGAGCCGCAGCAGTCCCAACGGGCAGAACAGTGTAACGGCTAGTCTGCCTAGATTTCTGCCGCGGCAGTAAAAGCAATCGACAGTAAAGGCTAACTGCTACAAAACGGATAGTGGTTTCAAACGGATATAAGGCCGAGGCCTATATAAGCACCTTCCTTCTCTTGAACTATTCACTCTTGCATTCTTGTTTTCTTTTGAATTTTTGTTAATCTTGCTCTCATCATACTCTCTACCTAGCCTTCTTGAAATTTTCAGAATCTTTCCAAGAAACTCTTCAAAATCCTCAATACTCATCCATGGCATCATACACTCGCTTTGCCCCTGCCGTTGTTGAAGACCGATTCAACAGATTGTTCGTTGCTCGGCAGTTATGGGAGGAACAAGGGTTCCAACACTCGAATGAGGAGAACTACGGCATCGAACACTTCTTGTTCGATAAAATTAAATATCAAGATTGATAGATTCTTTGCCTACAGCCTGCCCAAGAAAATGCCACCATAGTGCGGGAATTTTATGCTCATGGGCTGAGCAAGGACTCTCTCTACGTCCACTGTCGGGGCAGGCCGATCAAGCTTGATGCCAAGACAATCAACTAATACTATGGCCTCACACCTATCCGCGATATCCATGCTGAATTTTTTTGAAGAAGTTACAAACGAAGACTACGAGCTGATTAAAGACGACCTTTGCTGCACGAATACTCCATGGGAAACCGGTGCCCATAGAGGATCTGTAGCAAGGCAGAACCTAAAGCCCGAGGCCAAGCTTTGGAATACCTTTGTCAAGAGACGCCTCATCCCCACCTCCCACAATAGCACGGTAGACCGTAGGAGATTGGTGCTCATCCAATCAATCATCACCAAAAGGAGCATCAACGTGGGCGAGATCATATTATGAGAAATTTACAAGTACGGTAAGAAGGAAAGAGGGTCGTTATATTTACCTTGTTTAATCTCTGGTTTGTGCATTGCTGCAGGTGTACCAGTGGAAGATACGGATGAATACACTCCAAACAGGCAAGGATGGACGAGAGACTTCTGCCACAAAATAATGCAGATCACGCAGGCAGAACCATTCTAGGCAACTCCTCAGCAGTTCACTACCAACTTCACTACCGAAGCCCAGTACACAGCAGATATGCCTAACACTGCCCACACCACTACCGCAGCAGACCCTTACTAGGAGATTCTACAAAGGATGGCTGCCATGGACCTTCTTCAACAGAGATACATGGAATATCAACGCGACTTCAACAACACACTTGCACAGATGATGATGCAAAATTTTCCAAGTCAAGGGATGCACTTTCTAGAATTTCCAGCAAACATATTCGTCACAGCAGCACCCTACACAGAGACCACTCCAGCCCCAGGGCCGAGGCCATTTTTCCCTTCTCAACCTCAACAACAATTCCATGCGGCTGGCCCATCTAGGGCAGCAGGCTCTGCCGCGACATCTTCAAACAGCAGAAGACCCTCAAAGAGGAGAGCTGTCTTCAGTACTCCACCACGATCACCCATCCCTATGGGAAGTCTCTCCAGAGAAATAGATGAGTATGTACATCAAAGCTCATCCAATGCCGATCCAAGCATTCATTATGCCGAGGCAACAAACATTGAAGAGGAAGGAGGGACGAAAATAATGCATACGGAAGAAATTGTCGACGAAGAAGAAGGAGAAGAGATGAATGCTCCTTTACAAAGGACACCACCCACACGAGTTCAACTGCCCCGACAGGCAAAACTACAACAATCACCAGCACAAGGATCAAGGATGAAAGAGTCAGCAGGGAGGCCTAGAAAAAAATTGTTACCAGCAGCTCTTCGGAGTCCATTTAAATACTAAGCTTTTCCTGCCCTTAATTCTTAACTTCTTTAATTGTTTTGTTAAATTCTTTACCTGCTTTGCGATTAGAGCATTGAGGACAATGCTCAGTTTGAGTTTGGGGGTGTAAGTGCACTGTCGAGGCAGCTCACTGCAACGGCCTTACCATGAAAGGGAGTAAAATTTTTGCCTTATTTAAAAAAATTTTTTAGTGCATCTATTTGTTTCCTAATTGATTTACTGCCTTTACTTTTGCACTGTCTTTCATCAGTATTGCCTTAGTTTATTCTTTTAAGGCCATAGAAATCTTTCTCCTTACCATGGCTAGGTTCTGTTTTAAAGGATTAACCTTAGAATACTTAAGGTAGAAAACCTAGAAGCTTGCTATAAGGTTAAGGTTATAAACACTTTTGGGACTTGTTTGATTTAGGAGTTCTTTTAATGAACTTAGGTGATAAAGACTTAGATTCTTGGGAAAGTGACTAGAGATGCCTATCACCGGCTCTAGGAAACGCTCTTCTTCATGCTAGAGGTGCCCGAAATTGGCTCTAGTATGCTAAAGAAAGAAAAGAAGTAAATAGAAAACACATACCTTGAGGTGCCCGAAATTGGCTCAAGCTATTGATGTTTTAAGAAGAGAACACTAGATCCAAATCTATTTGTCTTGAACTTAGAGTTTGTCTAAGAAAGCCTTTAATCAACCTTGTCCACAAAAACGCACACACTCACAAAATCTTATAGTTATGGTGGGGAGAATAGATAGAAATGTAAGACCAAGAGAGAATAAGGTTTGGCAAATTGATGGCTTGCATTGCTTGAGGAGAAGCAATAGTTCGAGTTTGGGGGTATGATAAGTGCTCAAAATATCATTATTTTATACACCTTTCATGGGCAATAAGCACTTATCTCACACTTACTTGGACTGATGCATGCGCCTAATATGCAATATTCAGATATTTTGCTATTATAACTTACAAAGCTAATATTTACAGAAAAATGCAGAATTTATGATATCTTCTGTACATGCAAGAACAACTACTGCTGAGGCAGGGTTGAGGCCGAGGTAGAAGCTGGGTCGCGGCAGCAACTGAAGCTCCAACATCAATACTGTAGGAGATTGGAAGAGAAAATTACGCTGGACGTTCCTGGACATGCAGCACATGGATCGAAGCTGGCTAGCACGAGGAAAGCCCAAGTCAAAGTCCACAAGGGAAAAGCCGCCTAGTTGAAATGAACTTGGAAATAGTTGATTTATGGGAATAATTGTAATCCTACTCCAAGTAGTATTCCTACTTAGGAAAGGTTTGCCCTAGACCTAGACTATATATACCATAGCCGTCCAATGTATTAGGAGAGCCGATTTAGAGAGAGTTCAACCCTAAGAATTATTGTGTTCTTTCTTTCATTATGTTCTAAGCTTTCTTAGGGTTAGGTGAAGGTTGTCGAGTACTTTTGAGAGGAGATTGTACTTTGTTTCTCGTTTCAATGCAATAAAACATTAAGATTTGCTTACTCTTTGCCATTCTTTGCTCTTTCATCCAAGCTCGGGAGGGAAGTTTGTGAGTGATCCATTTATCTAGACTCGAGAGAGTTAGATTCACGAAAGGAGTAAGTACGGTATTTGAAAATACTAACTCGGCCTAGGGATAGGTTGGAGTTTCAGCGGCTAAAAGAAGTGTGAGATTGGTTGATAGTTATAATTGATTCACGCCGGGAGGTATCATCAAGGACTGATTATCAACAATGTTTTGACTTAGGGATAAGCGGAGCCATCCAAGGACACTTTGCCGAATCTTAGTGAGGTCTACCCAAGAGCAAGCGATTGCCGCGGCAGACACGCATTGTCGTTTCTGAGGCAGTAATCTGCAGTACTGCCGAGGCAGAGTCATGCGATAGCATTGGACAGAAACAAGTCGATCGATTCCACAGTACAACGCATCTGGATCCTGCCCACTCTCCTCATTCGTTCTCACTACCTTTATTTAGTTCTTATTTAATTAGTTTACTCAAACATCCTTCCTACTTGTGTTTTTACCTTACTTTTATAGGGAAAGAATATTAAAGAAGACATATTAAGTACACCAATCCCCGTGGAGATGATACACGATAAATACTTATCACCTTATTACTTGCGACGTGTACACTACACAATTTGCGCTATTTCTACACCCAACACTTCTTTAATATAATGTAAACATGGCCATCAACGCCAACAGTAAAATCAACAAGTATTAACAAAAAATCATGGCTCTCATGCCAACATAAATTACCGGTAAACCACTTTTAAAATTTATCTCATGCTTTCGATCAAAATAAGGATAACATGCTACTCACTTAGCAAATCCTAAGTTTGTAACCCCCTCGACCCGGTCTAGACGCCACCCAACTCAAACGAGATACACAGGGAATATCAAGGCTAATTTGGAGACTCACCCCGATAAACAGACCTAAAATTTTGTGATATTTTTCTTTTATCTTTAACTTATCTAAATGCATTAATTAGATCCTACATGTTCATGCAAGGACTGATTCCATTTACAGCGGAATTTAATGATAAACGAGTCCTAATTTATAAGAACAAGTTTTAGGGACCTAATTGTAATTTTTCATATACTTATGATCTAAAAGATAAATTAAGGTTACCAATCCTTAATTAGATATATTTAATGCTTGCACGTAAATTTTCAGGTTAAAATAATATCTACAAGTCATCTAATTGTATTATTAAAATTGGTGACTAAAGTGTAAGTTTTTAGAGTTTAATTCAGCCTATAACGACTTTAACTGAAAAGGGTATCGGAACACCCTTCCCTGGTATTGAAACCTATGAAAATGAAAAAGAGGTATCAAAACGAGTATTAAGGGTTTCGGAATACCTACGATAACTCAAAAGATTGTCTGCGTAACAAACCTGCGTTTCGATACACATGAAGGACCGTTGCGATACCATTTGAGACTGTGAAGGTAGGTACTGAAACCAAAATGAACCGTATATATAAGCCTGAAGAATTCATACTAACGTTTTGAAACCAGTTCATGTGGTTTCGATATCAAGTCTTAATTTCCCAGAAAATCGTTGTGTTTTTGCGTAGGTATCGATACCCTATGAACAAGTATCGAAACCCCCTACCCAGAAATAACTATTTACCCAAATTTCATGACTTAAACGTGACCCAAAGTATTCTAAATGCATTTATTCGCCTATAAGACATAAAACACGTAAATCATCAAGGTTTCTAGATGCGAATCATCCTAGTTCCATGTTCTTAACACAAATTGAAACCAATATTCATCAAGGAAAAAATACTTCAAATTAATCATGGATTTCTTCTCATAAATACTTCAAAAACATAAAAATGTCATAAAGAATATCCAAAAAAAACATATCAAAACATTGCAATTACATAATGAAAACATAAATTTATCTTGTAGCGAGTGACTCGATTTGTACTAGCCCTAATCGTTAGGATAAACGGGAAACCGCATGTTAGTACTACTCCTAGAGCATGCACATGTTGATACTACTCTCAACATGAATAATCTCACCTTTTTAACCGATGAAAGTACTACTCCTATCAACCCGGATGTGATAGTACTACTCCTATCACACAACATTAGACTAAAAGCCAAAATGCAACACACAAGAAATTTACACACGTACGGATTTTGAATATTTATAGTGCACTCTAGACCCTATTGATCGATCAACTTAACCCATAAGATTTATCACTTAACTAGCCAATATATAATCAAAACCAATGCTCAACTTAATTCAAAATAGAATTAAACACATGCATCCCATTATTTCAAGTTTCAAAACATACACCGATAAAATCACATTTGTCTCATTTTTAAAATAGAATCATGGGAGAATCAATTGTATATCAAAACTTCATAAAAAAAGTAACATGAGAATTAAATAACATGAATATACAAGTATGCAAAACAATTAGCAAGCATCACAAAATACATAGTAAATTCATAGAGTAATATGGGAACCTTTGCGAAAACTTAAGCTCTTACTTACTTCCGAGTATAGGGAGGTTTTCACACCTTCCCTACACTCCAAAACTCTGAAAAATAAGTTTAAAACACTGTCGAAGCAGCTACTCTCATAAACCACTCACCAAAAACCGTTACTTTCTCACCAAGCCACCGATACGAACCAAAACACCCTCAAACACGATCTCCTTATGCTTGTAATATTTCAAGCATCAAAACCAAAGGATTTAATGCTCCTAAACACACAAAAGAAACCCTCAAGTCGTATCCCTACATAACAACCCTTAAAACTTAACAAAACCTTCACTGAAAATTTTCGAAAACACACGAAACTTCAACTAAGACTAAATTACAGGATTATATATAATTAAAACTTGTTATAAACATTCTAATACATTCAAAATCATGAATTTAGGATCCCAAAACAGTGATTCAAAACCCTTGAACGAAAATTGATATTTTTGTCAAAAAATCGATTTTTTAATGAAATTGAAGGATTAAAACAAATACTCTAAACCAATAACTAGAGAATTTCATTAAATAAATTCAAATTTCTAGAGTATTGAAGAAATCTCACCTCCAAAACCAATCCAATCACTTTCTAGATTTTAGAGCGAGAAAACAATGAAAAACTAAAATTATAAAGAAGAAAAAGTTATTATAATTAATGAAAACGAAATTAGATGAAAAAGAATGAAAAAAATTGAACGAAAACTTTGAATGAGGGAAAACGAAAATATGTATTTTAGTTTTTGTTTTTAATGTAAACAGGGTTTTTGGTTTAAATTAAATAGGGTTTAGTTAATCTATTTGAGTTAAAATAGATTTTGGGCTTAATTAAATAAAAATTTGGAAAGCCTAGACCTAGGATTATAATTGTATCAAATTCCCTTAAAGATTCAAAGTTTTGGCTTGTTTTATAAAATTATCCTCAAATTTTCAATTTTTACAAAATGGTCACTAATTTCAAAATCTTAGGGATTCAAGGGTAAATTTTTGAAATTGATTTGAAGAAAGTCAAATATATGTTAAATAAAAATTTTAGGATATTTTCCTCAATTTATTTCGATTTAAAACTAATTTTTAAATATTTAATCCCGAACTAGGCTATACCGACTAAACTAGTTCACTAACTTCTAAACCCATTTTGGGGTGTTACACCCTTTCTGGTCAGGTGCTTGAATAATCATTTCTCTCAACCTATTTTGAATATTACTCGCAGAGCATTCAATTTTTGGATCAAAAGGGTAATCTTCGGCTGATGGATTCGACCTAGTTATACAATGACACAACCCAGATTATCAAACTAAATAAGAAAATAAAATAAAATAAAATAAAAATGAATAATAAAGAAAAGGTGGGGGTGAAGAATTAATATGTTAGAAGGTTGGAACGCTAGTCCCTGACAACAGCGCCAAACTTGGTGAGGGATTTGGAGTCTTGTATTATAAATTAAAGCTTCCGCCTATTGCCAAATTATAACAATTTAGATTATTGATCCCATAAGGACTAGATTACCTACGTGGCAACTTATTCCTGCACTTAAATATAAAAAGAACACAAGTGATTTTTATTAATGAAGGATTAAATTAAAGACAAATAAACTAATTAAATATCTAAGAATTGTATGAAAGAAGTAAGGTAGATTGTAACCCCCTCGACCCGGTCTAGACGTCACCCGAATCGAACGAGCTATACAGGGAATACCGAGGCTAATACGGAGGTTCCCCTAATAAACGACCCTAAAAATCTTTTAATCTTATCTAGATGCTTTAATTAGATCCTAAACGTTCATGCAAGGACTGGGTACAATTGCAACGAAAACTATTTAGAAATGAGTCCTAAGTTTAACCGAACAAGATTTAGGGACCTAATTATAATTTTCCAGAATTTATGAACTAATTATTGAATTAAGGTTTCCAATACTTAATTAAGTATGTTTCATGATTGCACGTAAATTTTTAGCTTAAAGTAATGTCCACGAGTCATCTAATTGCTTTTCTAATTGGTGAATAAAATGTGAAGTTTCAGAGTTTACTTCAGCCTGTAACGACATTAACTGTTAGGGGTATCGAAAACTCTTGCCACTGTATCGATATCGAGGTAAAATTAAAATAGGTATCGAAACAGTTCTCAAGTGTTTCGATACTCCTTCAATAACTCGCTCGATGTCCTACATAGCAAGCCCGCGTTTTGATACAGCTTGGTCCCCGTTTGGATACGATTTGTTTCTGTAAAATTTGGTTTCGGAACTCGGTATCAACGTATCGATACACCTTCTTTTGTTCATCATACGGTATCAAAACCATAGCTTACCGTTCCAATACCCAAACTTATTTTCCAGCTTATCCCTTATTATTTGGCTTGGGTATCAAAACTATAAGGTACTCTTTCGCTACCACTCACCCAGAAGCTATAGGATTTCTAGTTTTCAAGTATAAGACGTAACCAAACATATTCTAGATTCATATTTTCACCTATAGGGCATAAATCATATAATTCAACATATTCCCTAGATGCATATCATCCTTGTTCCATAATTATAACACAAATTGGTATGAACAAACATCAATACTATAGTTCAACATAATTAAACACATATGAGATATAAATCAAATCCCAAAAACTTCATTATCACAAAAGCATACCAATATGCAAGTTACAAATCCAACACTCAAATTAACACATAGGGATATCAAGAATCAAGTTTCATTATATCTTTTATTATAACGAATGGAATACCAATATGCAATACAAAACTAAGTCAAAAAGCTAGCATCAACATGAATAATCATCCTAACCATTGAATTATAAACACTATTCTCAATATAAAATCTGATCCTCATTGCTCTCTCACTATTACTAATTCTATAACGACATACTTAAGTTTTCACTTGACAATTACATGCATCCTTGCTTCCCTTTTTGCTACCTCCGTGCTAAATACTTTGCATTACAAGGTAAATGAGAGGGTAAGCATAAGCTTAGAGAGCGAATAAAAATATATTTAAAATCACCTAGCAATGTATCCCATAATATACCCAAATCAATTTAAAAACCAAGTCATGCTCTTATAAAAACAGTCAATCATGGCAAACAATGCAACCTTTTGAAAATCAACAAGTGTACCATGGCTCACAAGCCACAAAACCTTTTCAAAATTACTTTTCGAAAACACATGCTTTGTAAGCATAACAAGTCTTACATGCTACTCATAGAAAGGCTTAAAAAACATTGGAGCTCGTTAACAAAACACATGTAATTCTCGAATTGCACCAAAACAATAAATAATTTACACTTGCATTTTTTACATGTTGGTTAAGTGACACGAATGGATTTACCTCCAATCATTGGGATAAACGGACACATGTGAATGAAATCGTACACCAATTCACATAGATTGACTATAAAAATCTAAAGATCCCACCTTGGTATCCGGAATAGTTCGCCATACCCGTATGTGATAAGGTGACTGTTATATCACACATCACTAGGCTAACCTCTAATGCATCACTCAAGGAATTTAAAACACGTACGCATTTTGTAATTATATTGCACTCACATCCTATTGATCGATCAAATTATATCATTCCCATCATCTTAATATCCAACAAAAAAAATTCTCAAGTTTTACATTGAAACAATATGTAAAAACACATGCATCCTACTAACACATGCATCAAATGCATAAATCGGTAAAAATCACTTTTATCATGTTTTCAAAACAAAATCGTGGGATAATCATATGAATATGAAAACTTTTTAAAAACATATCATGACCATTGAAACACATACATATTCACATATGCACAAGTATAACACGAGCATGACTAAAACAAATAGTAAAAACAAGGCATAATATGAGAACCTTTAGGAAAGCAATACTTTACATTTACTTACGAGAATAGAGAGTTTTTTCACAACTTCCCTACACCCTCAAACCTTTGAAAACACATTTAAAACATTTTCAAATCGAAAGCCCTCATAATCCACTCACCGGTTTACCGAAACTTACTCGACAAGTTACCCGAAAACGCGATTCGACTTTCCAATCTCCTTCAAACTTGTTCCTCTACCTCTTTACCTAATTCAATCATGAAAAACATAGGATTTAGTTCTTTAAAACAAACCTAAATGTGTAACCCCCTTGACTCGATGTAGACGCCACCCGACTCGAACAAGCTACACGGGGAATACCGAGGCTAATCCGGACTCACCCCGATAAAGGAAACTACTTTTTTTTATTTTATCTTATCTAAATGAATTAATTAAATTCTACATGATCATGCAAGGATTGAGTTCATTTATAGCGAAAATTAATAAGAAATGAGTCCTAATTAAATCGAAGAAATTTTAGGGACCTAATTACAATTTTCATAAAATTATGATCTAAAAGGGAAATTAAGGTTACCAATACTTAATTAAGTATATTTCATACTTGCAATTAAATTTTCAGGTTAAAATCATACCTACAAGTCATCTAATTGCATTATTAAGTTTTTGTGACTAAAGTGTAAATTTTTAAGTTTGATTCAGCTTATAACAAAAAAATTGTCAGGGGTATCGAAACCCTTAAGGGCTATTTCGAAACTAGTGAAAATTTTAAAGGAGTTTCGAAACAGTGCTTAAGTGTTTCGGAACTCCCTCGATTACTCAAATAATGGTCTGCGAGATAAGCCCGCATTTCGATACAACTAAAGGACCGTTCCGATACCATTATGCTACTGTGAAGCTCAGTATTGAAACCAAAATGAAACGTATCGATACGCCTGGAGTATTCACACTACCGTTTCGACATCAGTTCATGTGGTTTCGATACCCAAGCTTAATTTCCCAAAAAATCATCATATTTTTGCCTAGGTATCGATACCCTATGAACATGTATCGAAACACCCTGCCCAGAAACAACAATTTACCCAAATTTCAAGCCTTAAACGTGACCAAATGTGTACTAGATGCATTTATTCACCTATAGGGCATAAATCATATAATTCAACAAGATTTCTAGATTCCAATCATCCTAGTTCCATGCTCTTAACACAAATTGAAATCAACATTCATCAAAGTCATAACTCAACATGACTAATGATGAGTACCTAAAAGTCCTCATTTTTATATCATTTTCCCATTCGATGACTACTAATAAAGACAGATTTAATGGCAGTAATGGATAATTCCACTTATTTTCCATATTTCAACATCACAATACTTAAATTCTGAATTTATCTATTATTTGGCATAAAACAGGTACGGTTAATGGTTTCTTCTCTTAGACAGGAAACTACCACATAGCTAATGCCAAATAGCATGATGGATGCTGGAAACCAAAGCTGGAATGCAAATTAGTACCCGCCTCGGCAGCACTTGAAGGCCTCGGCAGCATCGGAGGCCGCGACAGCACCTGGAACATAAATATTGATATGATAGGCGATCTGAAGTGAAAAATAAGGTGGACGTTTTAAGACAAGCAGCATAGAAATCGGAGCTGAAGAACACACAGAAAGTTAAGGTCAAAGGCCACACTGGAAAAGAATCCTTATAGGAATAAAGTAGGAAATAAAATAAATATCTTTTATTTATGTACTTAACTTGTGTTTTACTCCAAGTTGTATTCCTACTTTGGAAAGGTTTACCCTAGGCCAAGCCTATATAAACCATAGCCTATGTAGAGAGGAAGACATCTCGAAATCAAGCTTCATAGAAAAACCCTAAACTCCTCCATCGTCCCCTTGGGGTTTAGGTTAGATTGTGGAGTAGTTGTGGAAGAAAATTGTACTTTGCTTTCTTGTTTCATGCAATAAAATATCGAGGTTTGCTTATCCTTTGCCATTCTTTGTTCTTGCATTCAAGCTCGGGAGAGAAGTTTGTAAGTAATCTATTTATCTAGACTCGGGAGAGTTAGATTCACGAAAGGGATAAGTACGGTATTTCAATCGCGAAATACTAACTCGGCCTAGGGATAGGTTAGAGTTTCAGCGACTAAAAGAAGTGTGAGATTGGTTGGTGGTTATAGTTGATTCACGCCGGGAGGTATCATCAAGGACTAGTCATCAACAGTACTTCGACTTAGGGATAAGCGGGGTCATCCAAGGACACTTTGCCGAATCTTGATTAATTCCACCCAAGAGCAAGGGATTGTCGCGGCGGACAAGTATCGTTGCTGCCAAGGCAGTAATCTGCAGTATTGCCGAGGCAGTGATGTACAATTGCATGAGACAGAAACAAGTCAATTGAACCCACACTACGAAGCACTCTAACGTACCCCACTTTTCCATCCTTGATTTCTTGATCATTTATCTTTATTACTTTAATTAGTTTCCTTAGTTATAATCCAACTCAATTATCTGTGTATTTACTTTTCCGTTGTGAAGGAAGAATAAATTGCGTAAGTAAAGCCAATCCTCGTGGGTTCGACATCTTAAATACTACAATCTGACAAAAGTTGGAAGGACGAATGCTTCATTAGAAAAACAGGACTTTCTAGCTTCTATCAACTAAGTACAATCAAAATGTGTATCAAATCCAAAAACTGCATTAACATAAAAACAAACATACCAATATGCAAGACACAATATTCAATTATTTAATAACCAAATTTATATATCATAAGGTTCCTCATCACCATTGCTCCCTAAACTACTTAAGGTTCAAAAACATAAAAGCAACATACTTGAGCTAAAATATGAATTAAAAGCACTAATAGTTTCCTTGCTCCCTCAGGATGAACGTCTCACTTATTTCTCTACATAACAAGAAAAAGAGAGGGGTTAGCCGAAGCTTAGTGAATGAATTATAAAACAATTTTAACTACTTGTAATGCAACCCATATTATACTAAAAATCAATTTAAAAACAAGTCATGCTTAAAGAAAATAGCTTGTGACAACCAAGGTCACTAATAAAAAAAATCAACAAGTGGTCATCACATGGTGTATGCCACAAAACAAGACTTATATGCTTCACATAGCAATGCTCTCGAAACCTTTGAGCTCTTTAATAAAACACATGCAATTTAAAAATTGCATAAAAAGGTAAATCGTTTACACTTGCGTTTTTCACATGTTGGTTAAGTGACACGAATGAATTTACCTCCAAACGTTGGGATAAACGGACACATGCGAATGGTATCGTACAACAATTCACACAGATTGACTTTCACAATCTAAAGATACCAGCTTGGTGTCCAGGGTAGTTCGCCATACCTGAATGTGATAAGGTGACTGTTATATCACACATCACTAGGCTAACCTCTAATGCATCACTCAAGAAATTTATAAATGTACGAATTTTATTTATAGTGTAGTGTACACCCTATTGATCGAACAACTTATCACATCAACATCATCTTAACGTTTAACACAAAACAAAAACAAATGCTCAAGTTTTACATTAAAATAGTAGCTTGATCACATGATTTCCTCTATCTCATGCACAATTTGCATTAATCGATAAGAATATATTTACTTATTTTGAAAACAAACGAAGGAATCATTAAAACCAATTTAAAAACATTCACATGATCATTCTTTTATATGCATAATCACATATGCACAATTAAATAAAAATCATGACTAACACATAGAAAAATAGCATAATATGGGAAAACCGATTTACGAGTGCAAACGTAAAACTTACTCTGGATTATAGGGAGGTTTATCACTCCTTCCCTAAACTCCCAACACTTTGAAAACAAAGTTAAAACACTGCTAAAGTAGCCCACTCTCTAATCCATTCACTGATAACTAAAACTTGTTCGACAAGTCACCGAAACTTTATTCGATCACTTCAAACGAGATCACCTACTTCTTGCCCTGTTTGAAGCATAAAAAAATAAGGATTTAGTGATCAAAATCGCATACAATAAACCCCAATTCGGACTCCCCCACAATAGCCCTTAAAACCTATCAAAACCTTAAACGAAAACTTTCTGAAACCAACAAAACTTCTCCTAAACCTTTAGTAAAGGATTAGGTATTTTAAAAATACTTTATAAACATTATAATACTTTAAAAATCATCCATTTAGGATCCAAAAAGAGTGAGTAAAAACCCTTGAACGAAAATTATGATTTTTTATCGGAAATTGATTTTTCTTGAACCAAAAGATTAAAAATGTTTTTACCAAGCCAAAAACTTGGAAATTTCAATAAAGAACCTTTTTAAATTAGAGGATTGAATGATAATTACCTCCAACTCTGACCCAACCAACTTCTATGGTTTTTGAAGAAGAAAAACAAGTGAAAACAAGAATTTTGAAGAAGAAAAAGTTATAGATATTTATTATAACAAATTTAATTGAAGAGAAAACGAATTTAACTTAAAAATATTGTTGTTCTCTGCCTTAGGAAAAGGGAAAAAGAAAATAATGAATAAGGGTTTGGGTTTTAACTAAAGTTATTTGGGTTTTGTGTTTTAAAGCTTGGGTTAAGAGTTATTTAAATAAACTCATGGAAGTTTAAATCAATTAGAATTAGGATTGGATAAAAGCCCCTTAAAGATTCAAAGTTTTGGCTTAGTTTATAAAAATTTTCTTAAGTTTTCAATTTTTACAAAATAGTCAACAATTTCAAAACCTTAGGGTTTTAAGGGTCAATTTTTGAAATTGAGTTGAACTAGGCTTAATCGATTAAACAAACCCACTAAGTTCTAGGCCCAATTTTGGGGCGTTACAAAACGTCCTTCAAGTAGGACCAATACATGGAAGCCTCTAAAACACCATAAAACCTAACCAAAACCAACCGAAAACCTCTCCAAACACCACATAAACCTTATGTTCGGGATTAGATACTTCAAATTCATCTTAATTACATCTAAACAATTCAATATTCATGTATTTAAGCATCAAAAACAACCATGTAAAACCCTTAAACGAAATTCAAGAAAACAATAAAATTTTTATAAAGAAAACCGATTTTATTTATTCAAAACTTTAAAAACTATTGCAATCAGCTAAGAACTCAGGAATTTCATTAAATAACTTTAGGTTTCAGAGGTTTGAACGATTCTTACCTCCAAAATTTATCCAACTTCCTTCTAAGGTTTAAAAACAAGTAAAATCGAAGAAAAACGAAGAGATTTTGAAGAAGAAAAATATAGGAAAGTAAAATAACGAAATTTTATTAAAAAAAATAGATATTTACCTTGAAAATATGATGAAGAGGTTGCCTTGGAGAAGAATAAACCAAAATTTAAAGAAGTATTATTTTTAAAAAGTGAATTTTTGGGTTTGGGATCAAAATTAGGGAATTTTGATTACTTAGGTTAAAATAAGTGATTAAATGTTGTTTATATAGGCTCTTGGAAGGCTTAGATAAAATATGATTAGGATTGGATCAAAGCCCCTTAAATATTCAAAGTTTTGGCTTAGTTTATAAAATTATTCTCAAGTTTTCAATTTTTACAAATTTGTCACTAATTTCGAAATCTTAGTGATTCTTGGGTCAATTTTCTAAATTGATTTGACCTAAGTCAAATATATATCAAATAATAATTTTAGGATATTTTTACAAGATTTATTTTTCTTTTAAAACTAATTTTTAAGTATTTAATCTCGAACTAGGCTATACTAGAAAAACCGGTTCACTAAATTTTAGGCCCATTTTTAGGGCGTTACATAACAGAAAACCTAACGTCCTTCTAAAAAAACTTACCATATTAAAGCATACCCCTCAGCATTTCCAACTGTTCTCAAGGAAAAACTCTCTTAACTACCGACAACCCCTAGTCACAAAACTCACAAAGTTTGTTCACACACCTCTACTCTAGCACCTTTGACGAAAACAACATTCTCATGTATATATTCAATCATCACTTAGTACAATCATCAAATATGATTAGCATCAAGAATATATAACCATGTAACAAGTGTATTTTTCACATAATGCAATAAGCATCATATAAAACCATCCCAAAAATCTCATGCATTAACCAATGCAAATTTAATTCAATTTACTATGCTACATGGCATATCAAAAACATAAATCTCATGTGATGCTCAACTCATAAATCATTTTTAAAACCAACTAACTACAATATATGTAACATTTAAAATCTAAGAACATTTCCTTTTATAAATTTCATATGCAAGACAATATTAAAACATGATCAAAACATCTCCATATAACTATGTCATAATAATGCAACAAGATTTCATTATTCTTACAAACAAAAATTCATATAGCAACATCAAAGCACATAAAAATTTAATCATGCTTGCAAATAATTCATATAACAATATCTAATCACGTTGTTTAAGCAAAAACTAAGCGTGAGTCCACACAATAGTATAACAATCAAAACAACCCAAAATGATTCGAATACCTAAGCTTTGATACCAACAAATGTAACCCACTCGATCCGTTCTAGATGCCACCTGACTCGAATGAGCTACACGGGGAATACTGAGGCTAATCCGCTATTTTTCTTTACACAATTCACAACATCCTCACTTTAAGCATCAATTTCTCATTCATTTTCAACCATTTTGAGAATATGAGATATCGTTGTAAAGGTTTCATGGACTATAATATGAATTGATAAATTCATCATTCGAACCTCCAACTTTACCAATAGAAAATATGGCTCAAAGTTTCTAATTTCTCATATTTTCTAACACAAGTGCATATGGTTTAATATGTTGGTTTGATAATGAAAGTGTGTGGTTTTAAAGGCATGATACATTTGTTTTTGAACATGGTAAATATTGTTAAAAGTTAATTTTGAATTATATTGATATATGTTGTTTTTGTGAGTGCTCCTATCTAAACCAAGTGTGTTTACGCTCTTTCTTTACATCAATGTAGATAATTAAGTCAAGGGTTGAAAACAAAGTAAGGGTAGAAGATCCAATACTTGGTATTTTATTGTATGATTTTAGTTCCATTGTTGTAATAATGGCAATAAGCGTAAACTGTTAGTTAAGGTTTGCTTGAATCCCTATGGTTGAGCAGGCGTAATATGTTGTTTTAGACTTGGTTGAAACTTATAATACTGGTTTCGGTTGTGTTTTTTGTTTTAGTATGTTTGCTAGAAATTATGCATATAACCTTTGAATTGGGTATTGCTTTGCTCTATGGTTCCCTTGGACATGCTTAATTATTGGTTTGGTCCTTTCTTATATTGTTGTAATATCTTGAGTGAGTGTTTAGGAGGCTTTGTAGTGAGGCAATATATCATATGTTGGACCTAGAGGTTATTAAAGGTCTAGGGTACCGATACGGGTCCTTATATATTGGTTTCTGGGGCCTAAGGTCGACTTTTTTTTTTCTTTTGAATAAGCCAGGCGTATTGATAAAAAAGAATTCTTATCGATACAAATTTTATATTTTTGGCCTATCATTTAAGGTTTAATGTTGAAAAGGCTTGATCTTTCATTTCAATTCGAATATTGGTAGTAACTTTTAAGGCTTGATGTTGAAAAGGGTATACCGGTACGGGATCGGGGACATATCGGTATAAACCCGTGTATTAGAATAGTGGTTCCTTGTATAAAAACTTTAGGCAGTTGTAGCCGTTAACCATTACCAATATCTTTAGCCTATACCGAGATTGTACCAGTATGACCAAATGGTTTTTACGAGTTAGGCTTTGTATTTTTCCTTGCTTTAAGGTTTAGTCTCTTATTGTATCATGCTATGCGTGTTTGTGATGGATTGATTTTTACGCTTTTCTTAAATGATATATTGACCTGAAATAAAATAATTAAAGAATAGTAAAATCAAACTGTACTTTAACTAATTTTGGGAAAATTGCAAAATAATCCCCCAAAGTTTTGTATAATCAATCACATTCTGTAATTTACTCCTCTATTCGTGTAAACACCTTAGGTATTAATCCAACATATAGAAAATATTAAAGGATAAAATGGACGTAAATCTTGGAAACCATTCTCGTTCGCCTCAGTGAACCCAATATAGCTTCAATGACTTGGTTCTCGACTAGACCATGTAGAGGGGGTTACACAAAGTGTTGTCATTGACATGGAGATGCCAACATAAATACATATGTGTTAAATAATGACATACTGGACTGACCCACTATGAACATGTTTCTTGGATTATTATGTGACAGTCACAACATTGCTCATAGTGATAACTACATGTATGATCCTCATACTTGAGATATCATTATTTCAACATTGTAAGCAACATATTTTAATAAAATCAAATGTGTTTCGTAACTAATTACACTATAAAGACTAATAATGAATATGTTGCAATCTTGTATCGGAATATGGTTGATCAAGATAAGATTTGTCCCTTATACATAATATGAGTAAATATTATAGGTCACTTGATTGAGTGAGACTAGAAATGCATGGCCATGCTCGAATAAATTTATATGAGATATCATACTTATTCATTTATAATAGTCTACTCAAGATATCAAGATATATTAAATGGATTATACAAGTGCGATTATTCCATGACTTGTGTTTGATCTAGATATAAGGACAAAAGAATGTAATACACGAAAAGATTTAATGACGAAAGAGGTTATGTTGAACCTTGACTTCCTATAACTTTGGTAGCAATTATGTATTGTTAGATGCCACTCATTGCTTTTATATTAGAGTAACGCCCAAAAAATAGGCTTAAAAGTTAGTTAACCGGTTTTGTCGGTGTAACTTAATTCGAGATTAAATGCTTAAAAATTTGATTTTAATGAAAATAAATTATGGAAAATATACTAAAATTATTAATTGAAATATATTTGATTTTGGTCAATCCAATTTTGAAAATTAACGCTTGAATCCCTAAGATATTGAAATTAGTGACTATTTTGTAAAAATTGAAAAATTTAGGAAAAATTTATAAACTAAGCCAAACTTTGGATCCTTAAGGGTTTCGATCCAATTGTAATCCTAGCTAGCTAGTATAAAATTTCCTAGAGTTTATTTAATTAGCCCAAAATCATATTTTAAATCAAATAATTTAATAAACTCAAATTTTAATCTTAAAACCATTTTTCACATTAAAAACAAAACCTATTAACCTTATTTTCGTTTTTCCCTCCTTCAGGGCAGTCACTCCATCATTTTTCAAGCTAAAAACGTTATCCTTTCAATAGATTTTCGTTTGGATTAATTCTTAAAACTTTTCTTCCTTAAAATTGTCTTTTTTCTATCATTTTCTTGTTTTAAAATCTTGGAAAGTTATTGGATCAGTTTTAGAGGTGATATTTTTTTTTAGAATATGAAACCCTAAAGTTCTTTATTGAAATTCTCAAGTTATTGGCATGACGTAATTATTTGTACTCTTTTATTTCTAGAAAAATCAGTTTTCTATCAAAAACTATAATTTTCGTACAAGGGATTTTACTCACTGTTTTTGGATCGTAAATTCGTGATTTTGGATTTATTAGGATTTTTATAACATTCCTTTAATTTATCTAATCCCGTACTTTAGGCTTTAATGAAGTTTGGTGAGTTTTGAAAAGTTTTCGGTTAAGGTTTTGATACGTTTTAAGGGTTGCTGTGTAGGGATCCGACATAGGGGATGTTAGGGTGTGTTTTAGTAAAATAAATCCTATGGTTTTGATTCTTGAAACATGATGAGTGTTAGGAGATCAAGTTTTAAGGGGATCGGATCTTGTTGGTCTCTTGTCGATCAAGTAACGGTTTTTGGTGAGTGGATTTTGAGAGTGGGCTACTTCGGCAGTATTTTAATTCTATTTTTAAAGGTTTAGGAGTGTAGGAAAGGTGTGAGAAATATCCCTATACTCGGAAGTAAGTAAAGGTTTTAGCTTTATATTCTATCATACGGTTGCCTATTTATCCTAACAATTTAGGATAGTAAAAATCGGATCACTAGCACCAATACATGTTTTGACTTTTGTAATTACAAGAGTTATGTTTTATTAGGCTTTACTAGTTACATAGCATGATAGCCTTGGATTTTTCTTAACAAGCGTGTGATATGTTTTAAAAAGATACTACTAAGATTTATGGTGGCTTGATAGGCCGTGAATGTTAACACTTGTTGGATTTACTATTCGCATTGTTGGCCATGTCTTTTACTTGGTTTATAGAGAGCATACCATGTTTTACTTTGACATAATTGATTTGATATGTGTTGTATTGCAAGTGATGCTTTAAATGTTGATATGGGTAGTTTATAGAGAGCATGACACGTTTTTCTTGTAATATAGAGAAATAAGTGTTAGGAGAAATCGGCAAACGAAGGAGTCGTACGTGCCTGTTTTTATAATTTTCTTAAGTCAATTATGTTATGTTCAAAGTTATGAACCTTAGGTAGTAGAGAGCAATGGTGTTAAAACTGAGTATTTCAAAGAATACATCTTCTCATGTATATTGAACCTTTCTAAAAGTTGGTGTTTATATACAAGTAAGGACTCGATAAAACTAATCCTTAACCAACTAACCAAAAACTAAACTAACTAATAGACTCATACTTAACCCCCCCTCAAGTTGGAGGGTAGAAAACATCTTTAACCCCCAACTTGGATACAAGATATTCATGTTGACTAACACCCAACCCTTTCATCATAATGTTAGCCAATTGTTTTGTTGTTTGCACATGTTGAGTTTCCAACAATCCTTCTTGAAATTTTTCTCTAACAAAATGGCAGTCGATTTCGATGTGTTTTTTTTCTTTCGTGAAATACCGGATTTGCTGCAATTTGCAAAGCTGCTCTGCTATCACAGAACAATCTAGTTGGTTGTCTTTGGTCTATCTTCAATTCTGCCATAAGGCCTTTCAACCAAACTAGTTCAGTTGCAGTGTTTTCCATGCTCCTATACTCGACCTCAGTTGATGACCGAGCCACTGTTGTCTATTTTTTTGATTTCCAGGAAACCAGTGAACCTCCCACTTTAATACAAAAACCTATCACTGACCTTTGAGTCATGGGACAAGAGGCCCAATCTGAATCACAATAAGCAATGAGTTAACAATCTCCTTTCGAATTAAACAGAATTCCTTGGCTTGGGTTTTTCTTGATGTATCTCACAACTCTCAGGGCTGCTTCATAGTGTGTCTTCTTAGGCTAATGCATAACTTGGCTTAGGTGATGTACTACAAAGGAGATATCAGGCCTGGTATGAGTGAGGTAAATCAATTTATCGATGAGGTGTTGAAACTTATTTTTGTCAATCAAACTATCTTTTTTGCAGTTTGCTTTTGTTGTCCCTTCTTTCCTTACTGTTTCATCATATGTCACTGATGTAAGTTTTATATTCTGCTCAAGAGGCATTGAATCTACCCTTGCTCCCCTTAGACCAATACTTTCAAGCAATTTTAGATCATATTTTCGCTATTTGAGAATTATTCCTTCTGAAGATCTCATTAATTCGATCCCAAGGAAAAACTTAAGCTCTCCTAAGTCTTTCATCTTAAAACTAGTATTAAGAGTGTTCTTTAACTCCTCTATCATATCATATTTGCTCCCTATTATCAAAAGATCATCCACATATACAAGAAGGATGACAATATCAGCACCTTGCTGTCTTGTGAAAAGTGAGTAATCGTACCTACTTTGTTTGTATCCTGCGACTAGAAGTGCCTCTGTCAATTTTGCATTCCATTGTCTTGAAGCATGCTTCAAGCCATATAATGATTTTTGTTGCCTACACACCATATTCTCCCCTTGGTTGCAAAAACCTTCAGGTAATTGCATATACACTTCCTCCAAGAGATCACCTTGTAAAAAAACATTATACAAATCCATCTGACATAGAGGCCAATCGAACATGGATACTAAAGCAAGGATCAGTCTAACGGTAGTCATTTTGACTACAGGAGAAAAAGTATCAACAAAGTCTACCGCTTCTTTCTGTGTGAAACCCTTGACAACGAGTCGAGCCTTAAATCTCTCAACATCACCAGAAGCATTATATTTGATCTTGTAGATTCATTTGCAGCCAATAGGAGTTTTCCCAGATGACAAAGGAACAACTGACCATGTATTATTAGTTTCAAGGACATTCACTTCTTCTTTCATTGCTTTTACTCAATTAGGATGTTTAATGGCTTCTTGATATGTTGTTGGTTCAAGTAAAGAAGTGGCAGTAAGGAAGGACTGAGTGGACAGAGGTAAATGACAATAAGAAATAGAAGAGGAAATGAGATACTGGCCAATAAAAGGTGCTGGAGATGAAATGGATTGGTAAGTTTGAACATAATCCTTCAACCGATTGGGTTCTTTGGGTACCCGAGGTGAGTGTCTGGTCTTTTAGGGAATAAGCTGGTTGGAAGCATTATTGTATGGTGAGCCAGGGACTGAAGTAGATAACTCAGGAACAAAAACCTCAAGTTGAGTTTGAGATAAGGAAGACTGATCAGTACCACTAGTATGAAAATCTACTGGATGAGACGGCTCAAAAATTGCAGTAGGTAATTTCAGTAGTAGCTGGGCGAGATTGTGTAGTTGCAGGAAAATTAGGTAGAGACTGAGAAGGTTGCTCTGAATGAGCAGATACTTCATAAGAAGGCAATGGATCAAGGTATAAAAAATCAGAGTGAATGTGTTCGGGTTGTAAAGGAAATAAAGTGGATTCCTTAGATCGAGGCAAGGAAAAAGGAAAAATTTTCTCATGAAAGTTGACATCCCTGTTTAAAAAAAAGTGTGTGTAGTAAGGTTAAATAACAAATAGCCCTTTTGAGTACCAGAATATCCAAAAAAAATGAAAGAATGGCCTTTGGGGAAAACTTATCATGATAATTTGGTTGAGTGGCATAGGCTAGACAACCAAATATTTTAAGATGAGACAAATTAGGAATTTTTTGTATAACAACTCAAATGGTGATTTTCAATGCAAAACTGAAGTTAGTAACCTATTGATAATATAACATGTTGTAGTGACACACTCTCCCTAGAATTTCAAAGGAGCATGAGACTGGAACTTGAGAGCTCTAGCTACCTCTAATATGTGTCTATGATTTCATTCTACTAACCCATTTTGCTGAGATGTATAAACACAGGTTATTTGATGAACAACTCCTACAGAGGTAAAGAAAGTGGAACAAGCTGTGCTACAAAATTTAGTGTCATTATCAGTTCGCACGGTCTTAATCTTGGTAGAAAATTGGGTACTCACATATGCAAAAAAATTCTTAATGTGCAAAATAGTGTCATTCTTGAGCTTCAACAAAAAAATCCAGCTCATCCTAGAATAATTATCAACAATTGTGAGAAAGAATCTATGACCATAATGTGTCGAAACACGATAGGGTCCCCAAAGGTCCATATGAATAAGATCGAAAGGAGCCAAGGATCGAGTTTGGCTAGTGGGAAAAGGCAATCTAGTTTTCTTAGCCAGAGGACAGACAAGAAAATTTTGTATATTATGTGAATTATCCAACTGAACAGTAGTTAAAGGGGACATATGGTTCATAACAGAAGGAGAAACATGACCCAAACGAGCATGCCAAATATGAGTTTTATTGCTTAAAGAATTCATACAATGTGATTTTGAGCTACAATTTTGAACTGATTTAGTAAGAGAAAGAACATTACAAGTGTGGGAAGAAAAAAAGACTAGAACACTCATCAGAAGAATCAAAGAGATATAGATCAGCAGACTCTTTATCAATCCCCTTCATCCTTCCAGTTGAGAGATCCTGCAGGATACAAAAATTAGGATAAAAGGTTATAAAGCAATTAAAGTTTCGGGTAAGTTTAGAAACAGATAAAAGGTTGTGGTTTAAGTGAGGTACAAAAAGAACATTAGAAAATGAAGAATTAGAATTTAATCTATAGGACCTTACATGAGTGATAGGAACAGTTTTATCATTTGGCAGATCAACAGATCGAGATTGGGAAGTACATCAAATTAGAGAGTTCAGATTCTTGAAACTAGATAAAATGTGATCAGTAGCCCCTGTGGCTATAATCTAGGAAATGGAATCATTCATGGACAGAAAACTAGAAACAGTACCAACAAGGTTGACAATAGTAGCTGGAGTTGGCGACTTCTGCAGTAGGTCCAAGATCTGGTTATGCTGATCTTGTGTGAATACAGGTGGAGCATTATTCCCAGATTGAGGACAGACTAATGGGGCATTCCCAGATTGCGAATCTTCAATATCACGAGCTGAAGCTATGGATGGATTAGACACCATTGTAGTTTGGGAATTCTTCTTTTTGTTGAATTTGTAATCCGAGGGAAACCCAACTAACCGATAACAATTTTCCTTCTTGTGTCCCTTTATCTTGCAGTAGTCACACACACTATTAAATCGTCGACGATCTTGAGTATTAGCAGGAGCTCTTGTGTACAAAACTGTGGTGTCATGATGCGTTATTGTTGAAGGAAAGCCACTGAGATGCATTTGCTGCGACTCTTCTTGAGTAATCATGGAATAGGCTCGATTAACAAAAGGCAATGGTTGCATAAGCAAGATTTGACTTCGAACTGCCGAATAGGTCTCATTCAACCCCATTAGGAATTGAAGTAATCTTTGCTGAACCAAATTATTAGTTACAGTGACACCTCACAATCACACGTTGAGAATGGAACGGGAGAGTTGTATTCATCCCACAAAGACTTCAAACAATTGAAATACACAGACACAGAGGATTCACCTTGACTCAAGGTAGCAATCTCTTTATGCAAGAAAAAACTCGGGAACCATCTATTTTAACAAATCTCTCTTTCAAATCTTTCAACACAATTGAAGCATCAGAAGTAAAGACTATACCAACAGATAAATCTTTACTTAAAGTATTGAGAATCCACGAAAGCACGAGAGCATTACAACGCTCCCACTGGGATGAAGCTCATCTTGAAATTTTTTCTTCTTGCACTGACCATCGACAAAGCCGAGCTTGTTTTTTGCCAAAAGTGCGATTCGCATCGACCAGCTCCAAATGCTATAATTCTTCACGCCAATGAGTTGGTGTGAAATCAGAATCGTCCCTGGTGTATCGAATGGATGTAGGTAGAGTGTATGGCTGAAATCAAGAAAATTTGCCATAGTTGATGACGAACAAGAACCCTAATTGTTGGAAATTTGGGGAGAGAAAAAAAACGTTAAAACCCCAAATAAATAAGAAAATGGCACCAAACCAAAATCATTTTGGCTCTCGATACCATGTTAAAACTGAGTATTTCAAAGAATACATCTTCTCATGTATATTTAACCTTTCTAAAAGTTGGTGTTTATATTCATGTAGGCACTCGGTAAAACTAATCCTTAACCAATTAACCAAAAAGTAAACTAACTAACTGACTCATACTCAATAAATGGGATAGTGAAACTATGTGTTTTGGTTATTATTGTACTTAAATTTCATATTCGTTATACTCTTATGTTAATGAGTTATTTTGAGATTCAGTTTATGAAAATTTTAAGTTATGTTATGCCATGTGATAAGTGCTCAACACACTATCACTTTTTACTCCTTTTATGGGCATTAATTACCAAATATACACCCACTCGGACCAATGCATGCACTCAATGTGATATATTTAGAAGTTATACTCATATAGATAATATTTATAGAAAAAGGCACGTTTTACTGCGTTTTCATATCTGTGCAGGAGAACCAGTGCCGCGGTAGAGACAAGGCCGAGGCAGGACCTGATGCCGAGGCAGCAGCAGAAAGACAGGAAGCAAGATTATAGGCGATGGAAAGACAAAAATCCAAGGAACGTGTCTGGACTTGAAGCCCATGAATCGGAGCTGGCTAGCACAAGGAAAAGTCCAAAGGAAGACCACGCGGGAAAGCCCCTTAGCCGAATATAAACTTGGAAATATATTATTATTATGTACTTGACTTGTTCCCTACTCCAAGTTGTATTCTACTTAGGAAAAGTTTGCCCTAGGTCTAGCCTATATAAAGACCTAGCCACCCAATGTACAATACACGAAATACCTAGTGAGAGAGCCGACTTCTACTCTTGTTTCTTTCCTGTCCATCATGTTCTAAACCTTCTTAGGGATTAGGTGAAGGTTGTAGAGTATTTGTGAGAGGAGATTGTACTTTGTCTTTCATTCAATGCAATAAAGTTATCAAGGCTTGCTTATCCTTTGTTATTCTTTGTTTTCACAATTGAGCTCGGGAGAGGATATTGTGGATCACCCATTTATCTAAGCTCGGGAGAGTTAGATTCACGAAAGGGATATGTACGGTGTTTCAATCGCGAAATACTAACTCGGCCTAGGGATAGGTTAAGAGTTTCAACGGCTAAAAGAAGTGTGAGATTGGTTGGTGAGTATAATTGGTTCACGCCGGGAGGTATCATCAAGGACTAGTCATCAACAGCACTCTGACTTAGGGATAAGTAGAGTCATTCAAGGATACTTTGCCGAACTTTGGTAAAGTCTGCCCACGAGCAAGGGATTGTCGCGACAGACAGTGTTATCGCTACCCAGGCAGTAAACTACAGTGCCACCGAGGCAGTGATATAAGATTGCATTGGACAGAGACAAGTCAATCAATTCCACATTACGACGCAACTGGATCCTAGCCCATCTCTCTTTACTATTTCAATTCTTTACTTTTATTTTAGTTATTTTAGTTTAGATAAATCAAATCAACTTATTTGTATTTTTATCTTTCTACAGAACAAGGAGGTGAAGAAAGCATATTAAGTATACCGGTACCTGAGGAGACGATAACTGATAATATACTTATCACTTATTACTTGCGATGTGTCCACTTGCACTGAACGCGCACTTTTGACACGCGACAAGTTTTTGGCGTCGTTGCCGGGGACTGGCAACTAAATTTTGTTTTCTTTATTTTCTTGTTTATTTTTATTTTTATTTTACTTTTGTTTTTCTTGGTGTATGACCAGGGCCAATCCAACCAACCCCTTGTACGAATTAGATCCAGAGATCGAAAGAACAAGGCAAAGGTTGAGAAGACAGATCCAAGGAGCCATGGCAGAACACCCGGCAGGAGAAAACTTACCTGCCGACAATGCAGGACTTCCGCCGCCACTTGGGCCGCGGCAGCTCACTGTCAGGGACTTCCTGGAAGAGGACTTAAACGGATTAAACCCAGGAGTCGTTACACCGGAGATTGAAGCAGCCCATTTTGAACTCAAACCCGTTATGTTTAATATGTTAAATACAATTGGACAATTTGGTGGGTCTGCAACTGAAGACACAAGGCAACACCTCAAATCCTTCATGGAAATCTGCAACTCTTTTAAAATCCAAGGAGTCCATGAAGATGTCTTGCGATTAAAGCTATTCCCCTATTCACTGAGGGATAGGGCGAAAGCTTGGTTAAATAGCATTCCAGCAGGATCTATTGGATCCTGGATTGAACTTTGCCGTGATTTCATTACTCGCTTTAATCCTACTAATCTATATGATAGAATCCGTAATGAAATTACTTCTTTTCGACAGGCTGAAGACGAACCAATGTACGAGGCATGGGAACGCTACAGAGAGCTATTGTACATGTGTCAGCTGCATGGATTTCCCTTATGGACACAAGTGACAATGTTTTACAATGCCACGAATGCCCCGACAAGGATGATGTTAGATGCCTCGACAAACGGAACACTCCTGGACAAAGCACCTGAGGAAGCTATTGAAATATTAAACAAACTCGCAAAGAATGACTTCTAGTTTCCTACATCTCGGCGAGGAGGAGTAAGACGCCAAGCCACGATACATGAATTAGATTCATCAAGTTTAGTGGCAACACAATTGGCCTCTCTTACCAAGATGGTGCAAAACCTACAGTTACAACACAATACCCGTGAGGTCAAGGTAATTGATTCATATTGTGACTTATGTGGAGGAAACCACAGTTCCGCTAACTGCATGAATCAAGAAACTGGTATGTATGTTGGGAACTACAACCGCAACAATGTGATGTCCAACACATACAACCCCTCATGGAAGAGGCATCCGAACCTATCATGGAGCAACCCAAACAATGCCTTAAACCCAATCACCTAACCATCGGGATTTCAGTAGCCGATGTTGTAGCAGCAAGTCCAATAGCCGATGCTGCAGCAGCATATGCAGCAGCAACCGGTAAGTTCATTGGAAAACACGCTAAAGGCCTTCATGATGAAAACTGAGTCATACATGGCGGAAAATAGTAATTTCATCAAGAGGATAGATGCCTTCATGAATAGGACTGAGATGAGGCTGAAAAATCAAGAAGCGACCATAAAAACGTTGGAAACTCAGGTTGGGCAGTTTGCTCAATGCATAAACACTAGACCACAAGGAGGACTACCTAGCAATACTGAAGTTGCTAAGGTAATAAGCCATGAATAGTGCAAAGCAATCACTACTAGGAGTGGTCTACAGCTATAGGAGAAGATCCCAGAGAGCCAAATTCAATCAGCAGATCAAGCAAGAGAAGAGGCTGAGCAAACAGAAGCTGACAACACTGCCCTGGCAGAGAGCATTGCAGCTCCTGAGCAGCCTGCTGTGGCAGCAACAATTCCAGTGATGCCAGGTATAAGACTTCAAACTAAAGAAACCCTGGATGAAATGAGACAACCACCACCTTTCCCGCAAAGGTTGAAAAAGCAAAAACAGGATTAGCAATTCAAGAAGTTTCTCGACATCTTGAAGCAAGTCCACATCAACATACCGTTCGTTGAAGCTATTGAACAAATGCCCAACTATGACAAGTTCCTAAAGGACATGGTGTCAAAGAGAAAACGAATAGGTGAGTTTGAAACAGTGGCTGCTACCGAGGGATGCATGGCAATGCTGCATAACCGCATGCCACCAAAGTTAAAAGATCCTGGTTGTTTCACTATACCTTGTGCGATAGGAAAGAGTTATGAAGGAAAGGCCCTATGCGACCTTAGAGCAAGCATAAATCTCATACCGAGATCAGTCTTCCAAAAGCTTGGAATTGGAAGGCCGAAGCCTACAACAGTGATGCTCCAACTCGCGGATCGATCCTATGTGCAACCCGAAGGCAAAATCGAGGACATACTGGTAAGAGTTGACAAGTTTATTTTTCCTGCCGACTTCCTTGTCCTTGACTGTGAAGCAGATGACAATGCACCGATCATCCTTGGGAGACCCTTTCTAGCAACTGGACGCACATTAATTGACGTGGAAAAAGGAGAGTTGACTATGCGGGTCAATGACCAACAAGTCAAACTCAACGCATTCCATAACTTAAAGAAGTATGATGATCCAGAGGAATGCAAGGCCATCCACACAATAGATTACAAGATCTCCTGCCTGGGCAGTCTGCTCGGCAGATTGTTCGGTAAGAAAATCAAGCCCAAGATGGATGGACAGACAACACAAAGGAGCGGCCCACAACCGATTCATAATTTGGGCCTAAGGGAGAGAAGAATTTTGGGAGATGCATTTGCATGCTCTCCACCAGTAACCTAACCTCTCCCTTTTCTTTAATATTATATTAGGATTAGTAGTTTATTTTTATTTTTCTAATTATGTTCGCTCTCAGTATTTTTCTTTTTGTGTGTTTTATTTAGGAATAAAAATCAAGAATAAGGGAAAAATAGTTCACAGCAGGAAGTTTGCCGAGGCAATAAAATAGTGTCAGGGCCGCAGCAGTCCCAACGGGCAGAACAGTGTAACGGCTAGTCTGCCGAGATTCCTGTCGTGGCAGAAAAAAGGAAACGACAGAAAAAGGAAACGGTTATAAACGGCTAGTGGTCTCAACGGTCACAAGGCCGAGGCATATATAAGAAACTCCTTCCTCTTGAACTATTCACTCTTACTTTCTTGTTTTCTTTAGAATTCCTCACAATCTCTCTCTCTATTACTCTCTGCCTTCTACAATCTCCAGATTCTCTTCAAGAAAAACCTCCAAGAACGCACATCTCTCTATCTTGATGGCTACATACAAAAGATTCGCCCCAGCCAACGTTGAAGATCGATTCAACCGATCTTTCATCGCTAGGCAACTTTGGGAAGAACAAGGTTTCCAATATGCGGACGAAGAAAACTAAGGCATAGAACACTACCTCTATGACAGAATTAAGTACCAGAATTGGGAAATTTTCTGTTTACAACCTGCCCAGGCAAACGCCACGATCGTGCGGGAGTTCTACGCTCATGGGCCCAGCAAAGACTCCCTATTCGTTCATTGCTGCGGCAGGCCAGTCCAGCTTGATGCCGAGACGATCAACAACTTGTACAGCCTCACCCCAGATAGTGATATCCATGCCGAATTCTTGGAAGATATCACTGCCGAGGACTATGAACTCATCAAAGACGATCTTTGTTACGGGAACACTCCATGGGAAACCGATACCCATCGAGGATCCGTAACAAGATAAAAGCTTGAAGCTAGAGTCAAGATGTGGAACACCTTTGTCAAACGACGCCTCATCCTAACATCACACAATAGCACGGTGGATCGCAAGAGATTGGTGCTTATCCAATCCATCATCAACAAGAGGACCATCAACGTTGGAGAAATCATCCTACGGGAAATTCACGAGTGCGGTAAGAAAAATAGGGGACCATTGTATTTCCCTTGCTTGATTACGGGTTTGTGTGTTTCTACAGGTGTACCCATTGAAGAAACGGACGAATACAAGCCCCCACGACGGGGATGGACCAGGGATTTCTGCCACAAAGTCATGCAAATCACACAAGCAGAACCTGTCCAGGCAACGCCGCAGCAGTTCACTGCCGATACTGCTGCCGGGGCCCAGTACACGGCAGACATGCCTGGTACTGTCCACACCTCTGCCGCAGCAGACCCATACCAAGAAATCCTGCATCGAATGGCCGCAATGGATCTTCGACAACAACGGTACATGGAGTACCAATGGGACTTCAATGGCACTCTAGCCCAGATGATGCTACACGTCTTCCCGGACCAAGGCATACAATTCCCGGAGTTCCCAAGCAACATGTTCGTCACCGCCGCACCCTAAACTGAGACTACACCAGCCCCGGGAGGACCACGACCATTCTTCCATCCGGACCCTCAGCCCCAATACCATGCTGCCGGCCCATCTAGGGCGGTAGATTCTGCCGCGGCCTTATCTGTCAGCCGAAGGCCATCCAAGCGGAGGGCCGTTTTCAGCACTCCACCCAGATCGCCAATTATAATGGGCAGTCTATCTGCCGAGATAGATGCATATGTGCACCAAAGCTCCACTACCGCCGGCCCAAGCACACATCACAACGGAGGAGCAACTTCGATGGGAGGAGGAACAGACGTGATGATAACCGAAGAGATGGCGGATGTCGAAGAAGGAGAAGAAGTAGAAGCCCCGATGCAAAGGACCCCACCCACTCGAGTCCAACCGCCGAGGCAAGCAAAGGCGCAACCATTGCCATCCCCAAGGACAAAGCATTTGGCATCAAGGTCACGGAGGAAAATTGTTACAAGCAGCTCTTCGGAGTCGCATTAAATTTCTTTGTCCATTAATTCAATATTAATTGCTTTTACTGTTTTTACTTGCTGCGCATAATTCATATTCTGTTTCGCCGTTTATTCCTTCAAAATATAAAGCATTGAGGACAATGCTTGGTTTGAGTTTGGGGGTGCAGATTCACTGCCAAGGCAGCAATCTACTGCCGCGACCTTGCCAAACAGGGAGTATTTCAGTGATTTTTTTAATTTTTATGCTCCCCGCCTTACTTGAATTAACTGCCTATACTCTTGCACTGCTCATCATCAGTATTGCCTTAGTTTATTCTTTAAGGCTATAGAAATCTTTCTCCTTACCATGTTTAGGTTCTGTTAAGAGGGCTTAACCTTAGGATGCTTAAGGATGAAAACTTAGAAGCTTACTATAGGAAGAACTTTAAAACTTTAAACACTTTTGGGACTTGTTTGATTATAGGAATTCTTTTAATGATCTTAGGTGATAAAGACTTAGATTTTTGGAAAGTAACTAGAGGTGCCTATCACCGGCTCTAGAACGTCTCTTCTTCATGCTAGAGGTGCCCGAAATTGGCTCTAGTATGTGTTAAGGAACATTAAAAAGAAAGAAGGATTTTAGTGAAAAGAAAAAACACAAGTCTTTGAGGTGCCCGAAACCGGCTCAAGATTTGGGGTTTGAACAAGAAGAGAACACTTAACCAATGTCTATTTGTCTTGAACTCAGAGTTTATCTAAGAAAACCTTTAATCAACTTGTCCACAAAAACGCACACACTCACAATTCCTATAGTTTGCTTCTAGGTAAACCCTTGGGTAATTGAATGGTTAAGGCTTAAGAATAGGCCTAGTTATGGTGGGGAGAATAGATGAACATGTAAGACCAAGAGAGAGTAAAGTTCGGAAAATTGATGGTTTGTATTGCTTGAGGACAAGCAATAGTTCGAGTTTGGGGGTGTGATAAGTGCTCAACACACTATCAGTTTTTACTCCTTTTATGGGCATTAATTACCAAATATACATCCACTCGGACCAATGCATGCACTCAATGTGATATATTTAGAAGTTATACTCATATAGATAATATTTACAAAAAAAGGCACATTTTACTGCGTTTTCATATCTGTGCAGGAGAACCAGTGCCGCGGCAGAGACAAGGCCGAGGCAGGACCTGATGTCGAGGCAGCAGCAGAAAGACAGAAAGCAAGATTATAGGCGATGGAAAGACAAAAATCCAAGGAACGTGTCTAGACTTGAAGCCCATGAATCGGAGCTGGCTAGCACAAGGAAAAGCCTAAAGGAAGACCACGCGGGAAAGCCCCTTAGCCGAATATAAACTTGGAAATATATTATTATTATGTACTTGACTTGTTCCCTACTCCAAGTTTTATTCTACTTAGGAAAGGTTTGCCCTAGGTCTAGCCTATATAAAGACCTAGCCACCTAATATACAATACACGAAATACCTAGTGAGAGAGTCGACTTCTACTCTTGTTTCTTTCCTCTCCATCATGTTCTAAACCTTCTTAGGGATTAGGTGAAGGTTGTAGAGTATTTGTGAGAGGAGATTGTACTTTGTCTTTCATTCAATGCAATAAAGTTATCAAGGTTTGCTTATCCTTTGTTATTCTTTGTTTTCATAATTGAGCTCGGGAGAGGATATTGTGAATCACCCATTTATCTAAGCTCGGGAGAGCTAGATTCACGAAAGGGATAAGTACGGTGTTTCAATCGCTAAATACGAACTCGGCCTAGGGATATGTTAAGAGTTTCAGCGGCTAAAAGAAGTGTGAGATTGGTTGGTGAGTATAATTGGTTCACGCCGGGAGGTATCATCAAGGACTAGTCATCAACAGCACTCTGACTTAGGGATAAGCGGAGTCATTCAAGGACACTTTTCCGAACTTTGGTAAAGTCTGCCCACGAGCAAGGGATTGCCGCGGCAGACAGTGTTATCGCTGCCCAGGCAGTAAACTGCAGTGCCGCCGAGGCAGTGATATAAGATTGCATTGGACAGAGACAAGTCAATCAATTCCACAATACGACGCAACTGGATCCTAGCCCATCTCTCTCTACTATTTCAATCCTTTACTTTTATTTTAGTTATTTTAGTTTAGATAAATCAAATCAACTTATTTGTGTTTTTATCTTTCTATAGAACAAGGAGGTGAAGAAAGCATATTTAGTATACCGGTCCCTGAGGAGACGATAACTCGATAATATACTTATCACTTATTACTTGCGATGTGTCCACTTGCACTGAACGCACACTTTTGACACGCGACACCATGTTCCCAATGTGGAGTTATTCATATGTGTTGTGATTTATGCTTATGGAATTAGGCGATGTTGCACCTGAAAAGATTGCTTTTATATGTGCTTTATGCCCTTAGGTGAAATTATGCATCTAGAGAGTCATTAAAATTCGTTTAAGGCATGAAACCTGAGTAATCCGGAGTTTCTGATAAAGGGTTTCGATACCTCTTCATAGGGTATCGATACACAAGTATAAATGTGAAGGAAATATGGAAAATTTAGTATGGGTATCGATACCACATGAATTCGTATCAAAACAAAAGCATGAACGAAAGCAGACATATCTATACCCCCAACCATGGTTTTGATATTGTATTTTACAGTTTCAAATGGTACCGAAATGGGTCACCTACTATATCGAAACACTAGCTTGTCACGCGGGGCATCGACTGAGTAATCGGAGATGTATCGAAACACTTAAGCATCGTTTCAATACATGTTTTAAAATTACATTGGTATCAAAACATGGTCAGGGTGTTTCGATACCCTGATCGTTAAGTTAGTTATATAAGCTAGAAAATAGTTCAAAACTTCACGTTTTAATCATTAAACTTTGAGCATACAATTAAATGACTTATACACTTCGTTTTAAGCTAAAACTTGAGACTTAAGCATGTAACAAGCTTAATTAAGGATTGGTAACTTTAATTTCAAAATTAGTCACTAAATTTCTAGAAAAATTAAAATTAGGTCCCTAAATCTTGTTTGGTTGAATTATGACTTGTTTCTTATCGATTTCAGCTACAATTGAACTCAGTCCTTCTATGAACATGTAGGATCTAATTAAAATATCTAGGTAAGATAAAAAGGAATTTTTAGGGTTGTTTATCGGGGTGAGTCTCTAGACTAGCCTTGATATTCCTCGTGTAGCTCGTTCGAGTTGAGTGGCTTCTAGACCGGGTTGAGGGGATTACATTTTTTGGTATAAGAGCTTAGGTTTACGGGACTTTGGGATATTTTTTTGATTGAATATGCTATGATGTTATGCACGATGTATGTTTTACATGTTATCTGTGTTATATCATGAGATGGTTATATGTTGTTTCTAGTTAAAGCATGTTTTTCATGGGTTCCCATTGCTTCGCTACTTTTAGTTTGTGTTTTTAAAAAAACTTGAGCTATTTGACATTTGCTTTCGGTTGAATCACTTGGTTTTAAATTTTGTTTTCTTTTCATAGAATAAGTAATATGGGACATCGTAGAGAGATAAGGATTGTTGCGTGTTAAAAGTGCGCAATTAGTGCAAGTGGACACATCGCAAGTAATAAAGTGATTAGTATAATCGTGTATCGTCTCCACAGGGATTGATCTACTTAATATGCCTTCTTCGTCTTCTTGCTCTGTAAAAAAAATAAAGACACATGTACTTTGGGTTTTGATGAAACTAAATAAATTGAAATAAAGAAAACTAAGTAAACGGATGAGATCTGATTAAGAGAGAGGGCAAGATCCAGTTATTTTGTATTGTGGATTTGATTGACTTGTCTCTATCTAATGTAATAGGGGTGAGCAAAACTCAACTCGATTCGAAAAATCGAATTTCTCGACTCGAATCGAGTTGAAAAAACTCAACTCGTTTTAACTCGATTCGAAATTTCATAAACTCGAATCGACTCGAAAAAATTTCAAATTAAGTTCAAGTTACAAAAATGAAAATCGAATAACTCGAAAATTTTAGTAATTATAAAGGTTAATTGCACATTTAACTCATGTAGTTTTATTTTCAGTCCCTTCTTTTTTTATATTTTAATTTTCTTTTTTATAATCTGGTCACGTTCTAGATTTATTTTTTATTTTATTTAATAAAATTTTTATTTGTATCTTTTATATTATGTTATTTTTTTTTTAATTTTTGTATTAATGTATCATTATTTTTTGTTTAGTCTTAGTCTTACCTAGATAAGAAGGAAATTATTAATAAAGTCTGTAATTTAATAAAATGATATATTCATACCTAATATATTTGATTGATGGTAATAATAATTTAAAATATTTTTTACACATATAAAAAATAATATGAAAAATTATGTATGTAAATTTAAAGAGAAAACCGTTTAAATTATAATAAAACTATATTATAGTATTATAAATAGTATAATTAAAATTTATACATAAATCGAAAAATCAAATCGACTCGAACTCGACTCGAACTTGCTAAAATCGAATCGAATCGAAAAAATTTCAAAAAAAGTTCAAACTATAAAATATGATGACTCAACTCGAATAACTCAAAATTTTTTGACTCGACTCGACTCGCTCGAACGCTCACCCCTACAATGTAATTGTACATCACTGCCTCGGCAGTATTGTAGATTACTGCTTGGCAGCAACGATACTTGTCCACCGCGGCAATCCCTTGCTCGTAGTTGGACTTTATCAACGTTTGGCAAAGTGTCCTTAGATGACTCCGCTTATCCCTAAGTCGAAGTACTGTTGGTGATCAATCCTTGATGATACCTCCCAGCGTGAATCAATTATAATCATCAACCAATCTCACACTTCTTTTAGTCGCTGAAACTCTTAACCTATCCCTAGGCCGAGTTAGTATTTCGCGATTGAAATACCGTACTTATCCCTTTCCTGAATCTAACTCTCTCGAGTCTAGATAAATAGATTACTTACAAACTTCTCTCCCGAGCTTGAATGCAGGAACAAAGAATGGCAAAGGATAAGCAAACCTTGATATTTTATTGCATTGAAACAAAGAACAAAGTACAATCTCCTCTCACAAATACTCGATAGCCTTCACCTAAACCCTAAGAAAACTTAGAACATAATTGAGAGAAAGAAAAAATGAGTCTTAGGATGAAATCTCTCTAAATATCGACTCTCTCTTCCCTTGGACGGCTAGGTCTTATATAGGCTTGGCCTAGGGCAAACCTTTCCTAAGTAGAATACAACTTGGAGTAGGGAACAAGTCATGTACATAAATAAAAATATTTCCAAGTTTATTCCAAATAAGAGGCTTTCCCGCGTGGCCTTGTCTTGGGCTTTTCCTCGTGCTAACCAGCTCCGATCCATGTGCTGCGTGTCCAAAAACGTCCAGTGTATTTTTCTCTTCCAATCGCCTACAGTATTGCTACTTGTCTTTCGGTTGCTGCCTCGGCATCAGGTCCTGCCTCGGCTACGTTGCTGCCACGGCAATAGTTTATCCTGCACAGATGTAAAAATTGTAGTAAAACTAGCCTTTTCTGTAAATATCATCTTATTAGCATAACCTCTAAATATATCACATTAAGTGTATGCATTGGTCCAAGTAGGTGTAGATTTGATGATTAATGCCCATAAAAGGTGTAAAAAGTGATAGTGAGTTGAGCACTTATCACACCCTCAAACTATTGTTTGTCCTCAAGCAATGCAAACCATCAATTTGCCAAACTCTATTCTCTCTTAGTCTTATGTTTCCATATATTCTCCCCACCATAACTATGCCTATTCTTTAGATTCAACCTTTCGGTTACTCAAGGGTTTACCTACAAACAAACTATAAGATTTAGTGAGTGTGTGCGTTTTTGTGGACAATTTTGATTAAAGGCTTTCTTAGAAAAACTCTAAGTTCAAGACAAATAGAATTGGGTTTAGTGTTCTCTTCTTTTCTAAACAACCAATTCTTGAGTCAATTTCGGGCACCTCAAGGATTGTGTTTTTCTATTCACTAATTCCTTCTTTCTTTTGATATTCTTTGTAACATACTAGAGCCAATTTCGGGCACCTCTAACATGAAGAAGAGTAATTCCTAGAGCCGGTGATAGGCACCTCTAGTCACTTGCCCAAAAATCTAAGTCTTTATCACCTAAGTTCATTAAAAGAATTCCTATAATCTAACAAGTCCCAAAAGTGTTTTTAAAATTTATCTTATAGTAAGCTTCTAAGTTTTCATCCTTAAGTATCCTAAGGTTAAACCTTCTTAACAGGACCTAATCATGGTAAGGAGAAAGATTTCAATAGCCTTAAATAATAAACTAAGGCAATACTGATGATGGGCAGTGCAAAGGTATGGGCAATTGATTCAAGTAAAGCGGTGAGCATAAATTTTTTTTTAAAAAAAATCACTTAAATACTCCCTTATCTTGGCAAGGCCTCGGTAGTATATGGCCTCGGCAGTGGCTCTACACCCCCAAACTCAAACCAAGCATTGTCCTCAATGCTTTATATGAGAGGTAAACAGTGGGCAACAAAAATATGAAAAGAAACAAGCAGCATATAAAGAAACAAGCAGAGCATATAAAGAGAAAAAGTATTGAATATAGAAAATTTAAAGGGACTCCGAAGAGCTGCTTGTAACAATCTTTCGTCGGGGTCGTGCTGCTGATTGTGTCGTCTTCGGTGATGGCGATGGCTGAGTTTTTGCTTGTCTTGGTGGTTGAACTCTTGTTGGTGGTGTCCGTTGCATTGGAGCATCTACTTCTTCACCTTCTTCATCGTCGGCAATTTCCTCGATGATCATGATGTCTGTCCCACCTTCATTGGTTGCGTCTGCCCCGGAATGGTGTATGCTTGGTCCGACAGCGGTTGAGCTTTGCTGTACATAGGCACCTATCTCTGCTGATAGACTGCCCATGATGATGGGGGATCATGGTGGAGTGCTGAAGACTGCCCTCCTCTTTGATGGTCTTCTGCTGGCAGATGATGCCGCGACAGAGTCTGCTGCCCTAGATGGGCCAGCAACATGAAATTGTGTCTGAGGGCCAGTGTGGAAGAATGGTCTCGGTCCTCCTGGAGCTGGTGTAGTTTCGGTATAGGGTGCAGCTGTGACAAACATTTTGGTGGGGAATTCTGGAAACTGCACCCCTAGGTCTAGAAAGGCATGGAGCATCATTTCGGCAAGTGTGTTGTTGAAGTCCCTCTGATACTCCATGTATCTTTGCTGCCTAAGATCCATAGTTGTCATCCTTTGATGTATCTCCTGGTATGGGTCTGCTGCGGCAGTGGTGTGGGTAGTGTCAGGCATGTCTGCCATGTATTGGACCCCGGCAGCAGTATCAGCAGTGAACTACTGGGAGTTGCCTGGACGGGTTCTGCCTGTTTGATCTGCATGATTTTGTGGCAGAATTCTCTTGTCCACCATCTCCTATAGGCTGTAAATTCATCTGTCTCGGCCGTAGGGACACCTGCGGCATTGCAAATACAAGTAATTAAACAAGGGAAATATAGTGGTCCTCTATCCTTCTTACCGCATTCGTAAATTTCTCGTAAGATAATTTCTCCAACGTTGATGCTCCTTTTGTTGATAATTGATTGGATGAGCACCAATCTTCTTCGGTCCACCGTACTTTTTTGGGAGGTTGGGATAAGGCGTCTCTTGACAAAGGTGTTCCAAAGCTTGGCCTCGGATTTCAGAATTTTTCTTGCTACCGATCCTCTATGGGCACCGGTTTCCCAAGGAGTATTCTCGTAGCAAAGGTCTTCTTTTATCAATTCATAATCTTCAGCAGTGATATCCTCCATGAATTCATCATGTAAATCATGGTCAGGTGTGAGGCCGTAGAATTGGTTGATGGTCTTGGCATCAAGCTGGATAGGCCTGCCTCGGCAGTGGACAAAAAGAGAATCCTTGCTTGTCCCGTGCTCATAGAATTCCCTCACGATGGTGGCATTGGCCTAGGCAGGTTGTAGGCAAAAGATCTCCCATTCTTGATACTTGATCCCGTCGAACAAATAATGCTCGATGCCGTAATTTTCTTCGTCGGAATGTTGGAACCCTTGCTCCTCCCATAACTGTTGAGCAATGAAAGACCTGTTGAAACGGTCTTCAACGTTGGTTGGGGCAAAACGTTTGCAGGTGGCCATAAGGATTTTGAGAGTTGAGGTTCTTGGAGATTTTCTTGAAGAAAGTCTGAAAATTTCAAAAAGGGTTGTGAGTAGGCAGAGAGTATTGTGAGAGCAAGATTAGCAAATATTCTAAAGAAAACAAGAATGCAAGAGTGAATAGTTCAATAGGGAGAGATTGCTTATATAGGCCTCGGCCTTGTAGCCGTTTAAACTACTAGTCGTTTTATAGTCGTTAAACTTTTACTGCCGTTTGCAATTACTGTCGCGGCAGGAATCTCGGCAGACAAGCCGTTACACTGTTCTGACCGTTGGAACTGTTGCGGCTCTGACACTTTTTTCTGCCTCGGTAGAATTCCTGCTGTGAAATATTTCTCCTTTATTCTTGCTTATTATCCTAAATAAAAAATAAACACAAACGAGAAAAATAATTAAAGCAAAAGAAAAAATTATAGAAAGTAAATATAAACTAAACTAATCCTAATATAATAAAAAGAAAGGTGAGAGATTATGTCACTGGTGGAGTGCATGCAAATGCATCTCCCAAGGTGATTATCTCTTGTTGGCCAAAGTGATTCTTCAAGTGTTGGCTATTGGCCTTATATCCATCTTTGTTTTCCCTGTTCTTCACCGCACCCTTTATGACTGGACTGTGTGTTGTCCTGTTGGTTTCCTCCACATCTGCTTTACTTTTCCTGCCAAATATTCTGCCATAACGAATTTCCATTTTCCTGCCGAGCATACTGCCAAGGCAGTGGCTATTGAAACAGGATATCTTTGTGCCTGCATCTGTGCTGTGAAGGACTTTGCACTCTTTTGCATCATCATGCCTTTTCAGATTGTGGAAGGCATTGAGTTTGATTTTTTGGTCATTGACCCTCGTTGTCAACTCTCCTTTTTCCACATCAATTAGTGTTCGTCCAGTGGCAAGGAAAGGTCTCCCAAGAATGATTGGTGCATTATCATCTGCTTCACAATCAAGGACAAGAAAGTCAGCGGGAAAAATAAATTTGTCAACTCTTACCAGTATGTCCTCGATTTTGCCTTCGGGTTGCACATATGATCGATCCGCAAGTTGGAGCATCACTGTTGTAGGCTTCGGCCTTCCAATTTTGGTGCTTGATGCTTGATGCTTGATGCTTGCTGCTTTTGAAAAACAGATTTGGGCATTAGCTTGATGCTTGCTCCAAGTTCGCATAGGGCCTTACCTTCATAGTTATTACCTATCACACAAGGTATGATAAAGCATCCAAGATCCTTCAATTTTGGTGGCATGCGATTGTGTAGCATTGCCATGCATCCTTCGGTAGCAGCCACTGTTTCGAACTCACCTAATCTCTTTCTCTTAGACACAATGTCTTTCAAGAATTTAGCATAATTAGGCATTTGTTCAATTGCCTCTACGAATGGTAAGTTGATGTGGACTTGCTTTAAAATATAAAGAAATTTCTTGAATTGATGGTCTTGTTTTTTCTTTTTCAACCTTTGTGGGAAGGGTGGTGGTGGTCTCATCTCATCCAAGGTTTCTTTAGTTTGGAACTTAATACCTGGCACCACTGGGGTTGTTACTGTTTTCTGCTGGGGCAGTGTTATCATGATCAGTTTGTTCAGCATCCAAATCCTCTTTTTCTGTTTCTGTTGATGGAACTTGGCCTGCTGGAATTCCTACCCTTTCCTTCAGCTGTAGACCACTCCTAGTAGTGATTGCCTTACACTATTCATGGCCTATTACCTTAGCAACTTCAGTATTGCTAGGTAGTCCTCCTTGTGGTCTAGTGTTTATGTTTTGAGCAAACTGCCCAACCTGAGTTTCCAATGCCTTTATTGCTGCTTCTTGGTTCTGCAACCTCATCTCAGTTCTATTTATGAATGCATCTGCTCTTTTGATGAATTGTTATTCTCTGCCATGTATGACTCAGTTTTCATCATGAATGCTTTCAGAGAATTTTCCAAGGAACTTACAGACTACTGTTGCATCTACTGCGGCGGCATTGGCTGCTGGACCTACGACGGCGGCAGATGTTGTTTTGGTTGCTGGAATCCTGGGGTTGGGTGGTTGGATTCAAGGCATTATTAGGATTACTCCATGACAAGTTTGGATGCCTCTTCCATGAGGGGTTGTATGTGTTGGACATCATATTGTTTCGGTTGTAGTTTCCAGCATACATGTTGGCTTCTTGATTCATACAGTCGGAAGAATTGTGGTTACCTCCGCATAAATTGCAAAAAGAATCAGTGGCCTTAACCTCACGGGTATTTTGATGTAGTTGCATGTTTTGCACCATCTTGGTAAGAGAAGCCAATTGTGCTGCCACTGAATTTGATGTTTCTAACTCATTCATCGTGGCTTGGCGTCTTACTCCTCCTCGCCTAGATGTAGGGAATTGAAAATCATTCTTTGCGAGTTTGTTTAGTATCTCAATAGCTTCCTCAGGTGCTTTGTCAAGGAGTGTTCCATTTGTTGAGGCATCTAACATCATCCTTGTCGGGGCATTCGTGGCATTATAGAACATAGTCACTTGTGTCCATAGGGGAAATCCATGCAATGGACACTTGTTCAGTAACTCTCTGTAGCGCTCCCATGCCTCGTACATAGGTTTATCATATGCCTGTCGAAAAGAAGTGGTTTCATTACGTATTCGATCATATAAATTTGTAGGATTAAAACCTGTAATAAAATCACGACAGAGTTCACTCCAAGATCCTATTGATCCTGCCGGAATGCTATTTAACTAGGTTTTTGTCCTATCCCTCAGTGAATAGGGGAATAATTTTAATCTCAAGACATCTTCATGGACTCCTTGAATTTTGAATGAATTGCATATCTCCATGAATGACTTGAGGTGTTGCCTGGCATCTTCAGTCATAGACCCACCAAACTGTCCAATAGTGTTGAGCATATTGAACATGACAAGTTTTAGCTCAAAGTGGGCTACTTCTATTTCCGGTGTAACGACTCCTGGATTTAACCCATTTAAATCCTCTTCCAGGAAATCTCTGACAGTAAGCTGCCGCGGCCTTGGTGGCGGCGGAAGGTAAGTTTTGTCCTGCCGGATGATCTGTCATAGCTCCTTAGATTTGTCTCCTCAACCTTTGTCGTGTACGTTCGATCTCTGGGTCTAACTCGTACAAAGGGTTGATTGGGTTGGCCCTGGTCATACACCAAGAAAAACAACAAAGTAAAATAAAAATTAAAAAGCAAGAAAATAAGGGTTGGTTGGGTTGGCCCTGCTCATACACTAAAAATCATGTCTTTAGTGGCGTTTTTAAGCAAACGCCACTATATATAAAGTCTATAGCGGCGTTTTAAAATAAGTCACTAAAATCATGTCTTTAGTGACGTTTTATTATAAACGCCGCTAAAAACATATTATTTAGTGATGTTTTATTATAAACGCCGCTAAAAGTAAATAAATTAAACATATTACTTTGTTGGTGTTTTCATTTATTAAATAATTATAAAAAAATAGCTATATTTTTTATTTATCTGATATGAATACCACGTTGACATTTCTGATGTTATAAAAGAATTATAGAGTAATAATTTTTATGGAATATATTCTTATTAGAATTTCAATCGAGTAATAATATATATGATTCAGATTAAATTTGAATCATATCATTATCTCGATGAATAATTGTATACAAAAGGTTTATGAATATTTTATTTTATTTATACTCCCACTACCGCAAAACTAGATTTTAGTGGCATTTTTAGTGGCGTTTCTTGAGAAAACGCCACAAAAATTTGTATCTTTAGTGGCGTTTGCTTAAAAAAGCCATTATATTTAAGTCTATTGTGGTGTTTTCTTAAAAACGCCACAACAATAGACTTATATATAGTGACGTTTTTAAGCAAATGCCACTATATATACAAAATAAATAAAATAAATATAAATTAAAAATGTAATTGTGAGGTTTTGAACGCATGACCTTAACTCATATTTCCCTTCCTTTAATGTGTTAACCATCAAACTAAATATATTTTTCTAATATGATTTAACAATAAAGTCTTTTAAATAATAGCCTCGGCGGGAATTTATTTTTGAAAGATTTAATAAATTATTTAATCTTTCAACTTCGTCGATTATTTTTTTTCATGATTTAGATTTTCCCTCTCTCTCGGAGGTTTTCCCTACCTCTTTCGTTTCGATCTCCTTCACCGTCGGTGCGTGGCTTTTACTGCCACCACCGACGAAACCGTCTTACTCTCGCGACCTTACCCCTAACCATCACTCGCAGTAGACGATTTTCTTTGTCGTCAAAATTATTCTTGATATTTGCAGGACATATACGTTATCCCTCTCTTGGTCATACTTCTAGTTCTCGAGAGCCAAGTATAAAGGAGTATTTTTCTTCTCTCCCTGGTTTTTTGGTTGCTAACTTCTTTCTATATGTTTCATTTGTCTGAATGGTCATCAATTCTTGATATTTGTTTCGTTCTCGAGAGCCAGGTATGGAGACTGTTTTGAGAAATATTTCAAATTTTTTGAATTTTAGTTCTAATTCTCATTTTCACGTGAAAGAATTAGGTTTATTGAGTTTAGATTTTGCAGTTTGCGCTAAGATTGAAAAACCCTTTCGAAATTAAAACCAGATCTCTCAAGTTCTACATAATAGCATAACAGTTTCTCTTTTGGAAGATGATTCTTTCAAAATTAAAAAGAGAAGATTGAAATACCATTTTTTTCTTCTCCAAAGAAGTATGATTTTGGGTATGTTGTAATTTGATTATGTCATTGTTGTTGAAGAATCATATGATCACATTAATTAAAAAATGTTACTCCATTAGCTTTATTTTTTTTCTTGAGAACAAAACAAATGACTATTGAATATGAGAAGTTCATAAAGATTATAAAACAACAATGTTACTAGCTTTTAGACATACTCACCAACGATAACATTACAAAGCTTGGATTTGTAATAAATTGACTGAAAATTGATGTTAACATGGGTTGTAAATTGACTTACTCCAGATTTATTGTGTTGGTTGTAAATAATTATCTCTTTTATAAAAGATTTATTGTTTTGAGAAAACCAATGGTGATTTATCAGTAGTGGACTGGCAATGATTTTTGTAGATCTTATGATATAATCCATTTTTAGATTAAACTTAACCCGAGGTGAAAAAAATGGTAATGCCCTGGGACCAAAGTAGAAAGTTGTTAATTGTCTCTGAAACTTTTTGTAAGTCTCGCTCCAGGTCCAGATCAATTTCATTTGTAAGTTAAATCTAATTCAGTTAAATTTTAATTTTGTAAGAGAGGTAGTATTGAGTGTCATGAAAGCTTGGTGTTTTGCAATTATTTGATATATGCAACCTTACAGTAAAAATGTAAGAACCTCACTAAACTACAGCCTTAGCAGAAGCCGTAGTCGGAGTCGCAGTTTATCTCGTCCCCGTTCATCATCAGTAAGTTATTTGAACCGTATTCCATGATTGCATTTTTATTCGCATTTAGTTTTAAAAACCTTGTGGATTAAACATCACTGCTTCATCATTATGGCTTGAACTTCATGATTGCATGCTTGAATATTTTTCTGTTATACCAATCTTTTATAATCAAACATTCTGGATGTTCTCTTACTCCAAACATTCTGGATTTCATAAAGATTACTGTTAGATGAGCGATTTAAATCGAATTTGATAAATATAATAAGTAATATGAACTTTATTTGTATTTTTATAATCTCTAGTATGTTTGTTGGATGCCTAGTTAGATGGTTTTATTATTGTTATCTCTAGTTGATCAAAGTGTATTTCTTCGATCAGGGGATTTACGAAAGGAAGACTCCATTGGAGTTTAATGCTATTCTTCATCTTGGCTATGTTTGCAAAGTAGATAAAACCATCAAGAAACGAAATACTCAGGATGATTGGAGTCTAAGTGAATTAATTGCACATGAAAACTACAACAGAATATACTTATCTGGAGCAGACAATCTTTTTTCTTTTATATGTATCATAGGTAATTACAGTTTGTTGTTTCTTAGAATAAAGCTTTATTAAAATAAGAGGGAATGTTAATTTAGTAGTTTGACTGTGACATGCCTGTACCCTTTTTATGCGATTTTTATCAATTTTCAGTTCTAATTATCTTTTATTCTATGATTCTGGATGGTTTATAGTTTAACCTTTTAATTAGGAAAAATCCAAAATCAAATCGTCTTGAGCTTCTTTTAATTAGGAATTTTTTATTTTTTTATAAAATGATGTTACTAGCGGCGTTTGTCAAGATAAACGCCACTAAAGAACAGTTTATATTGAGGCGTTTGTCTTGACAAACGCCACTAAAAAACAATTTTCTTGCGGTGTTTGTATTTTCAAACCCTACTAAAGAAATGTTTTGCGGCGTTTGTTAAGACAAAGACCGCAATATAAACTATTCTTTAGCGGCGTTTCAAAACTCAAACGTCACAAAAGAATAAATATTTGCGGCGTTTGTATTAAAATACAAACGCCGTTATAGATCGTGATCTGTTGCGGCGTTTTTATCCAAAAAACGTCGCAAACAATTGTGACGTTGGTTTTAGCGATATTTCTTGCGGCGTTTCTTTAAGCGCCAAAAAATTTTTTAACGAAGCTAAAAAACGTCGCTATAGGACAAAAAAACGCCGCTAAAGATCTATTTTGGCGAGTGTCCTATTTTTCTTGTTTTCCTCAGAATTTCATTTAAGTGTCTATCCTTAAAATTTTATTATATTTATATTTGTATAATTATATACTTTTATATTTTAAAATTTATATTCTTATTTATATTCAATATATATATATAATGCAAATGTGGAAGATATGAAGGTTTTATTATATTAAAACGTTAAGGGATGAGGCACTATATATTTTATGCAAAGTTAGATCGTTTGACTTATAACAAAGTGAATAGAAAAATAGGTTAAAAGAGTGACAATATAATATATATATATAATACTTAGTATAAATTGATAGAGTAACGAGTCAAATATCGATAAATATAAAAAATATAATACTCAGTATTTTTATAGAAATAATGTATGCTTGGAATGCGAAACCAGTATCAAATGAGTTTATACCGTAAGTAAAAATTTACTATTTTTTAGTGTTTTTTTACGTCCCAACATTAAAAAATTCAATTCTTAAATTTTAGTTTAAAATCTAAGTATATATTTTATTTTTAATTTCTTAAATCTTAATACTATACATTAATTATAAATCATAAATTAATTTATTAATTTAATTACATAATTCTCGCCTAAAACTTGTAATATTGCACATGAAATTACAATATCAAATCCGACCCATCAATAGAAATGAGTAACCCGTACATATCGAATCTTGTTTTATCCAGAAATGAAAAGACAATTTTCTCAGGAAAAAAACTGCATGAAAAATCATATACATTTCTATTCTTGAAAGAATGTTCAAAACTCCCAATGTTGTAAATCAAAAACCAAGAATCGAACTAAGATTCTGCAACTGAATCAGAGTAACAAATACCCATTTCATCACTTGTTCTTGTAACTGCGTCTGCATTTCCAGAACTCGAATATTCATCTCTGCCGCCTCGACTGATCCATTTCTCAAACTTCTTCAGGAACATGAAGTAATTCCCTTCGTCGAAATCATACTTGAAGCTCCACAGCTCCAGAAACAACTCGAACATCTCCGGGCTACAATCCACCGCGATCGGCCGACCAAGATCCGTCTCAAGATCGCTTTCTTTTGATCGAATTACCATTTCCTTGAACCACGGAAGCGAAAGGTACATCAGCGGCACATCGTAGCTCTTTGCCTCTTCGCCGACGGTTACTGACACATAGATCCTCGGAGCTCCGCCGACGCCTTCATCGTTTTCATCATCGGAGAGATGATTCTCGACGAGACGTTGATAACGGAAGTAGTAGTACTTAAGTTTGTTACATCGACGCAACTTGTCGAGGAACGAACGGACTTTGGACCCAAAATTCATGGCGGAGTCATAAACCCTTTTTCGTTCTTTTTGCAAAAGCAATTCAATGTTGAAAAAGGAAGTGTTAGTTTCTTGGAAATATGAAGTTGATCATCTGTGAAAAACAGTTACTTCACCGAGAGGAAGAATGAACGACAGTTTATGGGGTTGGCAATATATATTATTGAGAGGCATGAGTCTAAACATGCCTCAAATACTTTTAAATATTATTCACGTTAGATATTTTTGAATACTATTAAATTAGTTAATAAACGTTAAAAATCTCGAGGATTTAATGTATAATTAATTTAATTAAAACTTTATTTTAAATAATTTATAATTATATATCAAATCTTTAAAATTGTTAATCTTTATCAACTAATTTAATAGTATTCAATAATGCTCAACTTTAATGATGTTCAACTGTATTCGAAGAACGTCGTAAAATTTTTCTTATTGAGACTTTGTTTGATAATTAACGAATAGCTCATAATAATACATTATCTTAAGTGAATAGTCATTAATATTAATTGATTTGACTAATAGATTTATTAGCTGATTGTATAAAATATTTAATAAAATTAATTGATATATGTTTGGTTATTTGAACAAGAAAAATAACATAAAAAGAAACAATTATATTCAATGTGTTTGAATAATTTATTAATTATTATTATTTTGTATCGATTGATATTAATTATATTATGAAAATTATTTTTTCAATATCATTATTAAACATAAATGAATGATGTATGTATTATTTTTATTTGTAAAATTATTTTTAATATATTTTCTTATAAAATTATTATTTTTAATTTTATTAATTACTAAAATATATTTTATTTAAAAAATTATAATTATTAAGGATAAAAAGTCTTTAAAAATATTTTATCTAAATCTCTAACTCAAAAATCTTCTAAAAGTGTTAGTTTCTTGAAAATATGAAGTTGATCATCTGTGAAAAACAGTTACTCCACCGAGAGAAAGAATGAACGACTGCTTATGGGGTTGACAATATATATTATTGAGAGGCACTGGTCTAGTACATGCATCAAATATTATTAAATATTATTAATGTTAAATATTGTTAAATACTATTAAATTAGTTAATAAACGTTAAGAATATCAAGGATTTAATGTATAACTAATTTAATTAAAATTTTATTTTAAATAATTTATAATTATATACGAAGTCCTTAAAATCGATAATCTTTATCAATTAATTTAATAGTATTCAACGGAGCTCAACGTTAATGATATTCAAATGTACTCAACGCACATCGTAGAATTTTCCTTATTGAGACCCCGTTTGGTAATTAATGAATAGCTCATAACGGATAATAGATTATACTAAGTGAATAGTCGTTAATATTAATTGATTTGACTAATAGATTTATTAATTGATTGTATAAAATATTTAATAAAACTAATTGATATATGTTTAGAAACAATTATATTCAATGTGTTTGAGCAATTTATTTATTATTATTATTTTGTATCTATTAATATTAATTAATATTATTATTATATTAGGATTAGTTTAGTTTATTTTTTTATTTTATTTTAATTCGTTTTGTTGTTAGTATTTTTCTTGTTTGTGTTTATTTTTTATTTAGGATAATAAGCAATAATAAAGGAGAAATAGTTCACAGCAGGAATTCTGCCGAGGCAGTAAACAAAGTCAAAGCCGCAACAGTTTTAACGGGCAGAACAGTGTAATGGCTAGTCTGCCGAGATTCCTGCCGCGGTAGAAAAGGAAACGACAGTAAAGAATAACAACTACAAAACGGCTAGTGGATTCAAACGGTCACAAGGCCGAGGCCTATATAAGCAACTCCTCCCTCTTGAACTATTCACTCTTGCATGTTTGTTTTCTTTAGAATTCTTAACAATCTTGCTTTCACAATACTCTCTGCCTACTCACAACTCTTCGTAAAATTCCCAGATTCCTTCCAAGAAAATCTCCAAGAAATCAATCTCTCACAATCTTGATGCCCACTTACAAGCGATTTGCCCCAGACAATGTTGAAGACCGCTTCAACAGGTCTTTCATTGCCCGGCAATTGTGGGAAGAACAAGGTTTCCAACACTCGGATGACGAAAACTACGACATCGAGCATTATCTCTTCGACAGAATCAAGTACCAAGACTGGGAAATCTTCTGTCTTCAACCTGCCCAGGCGAACGCTACCATCATGCAGGAATTCTATGCGCACGGGCCCAACAAAGATTCCCTCTTTGTTCACTGCCGCGGCAGGCCTGTCTAGGTGGATGCCGAGACCATCAACGATTTTTACGGCCTTACTCCGAACCATGATGTTCACGCTGAATTCATGGAGGATGTCACTGCCGAGGATTACGAGTTGATCAAAGACGACCTTTGCTACACGAACACTCCATGGGAAACCGGTGCCCATAGAGGATCGGTAGCAAGGCAAAGCCTAAAGCCCGAGGTCAAACTTTGGAACACCTTCGTCAAGAGACGCCTCATTCCCACCTCCCACAACAGCACGGTGGACCGAAAGCAATTGGTGCTCATCCAATCAATCATCAACAAGAGGAGCATCAACGTTGGAGAGATCATCTTACGAGAAATTCACGAATGCGGTAAGAAGGATAGAGGACTATTATATTTCCCATGTTTGATCATTGGTTTGTGTGTTGCCGCAAGTGTACCAATAGAAGATACGGACGAATACACTCCCCAAAGGCGCGGATGGACCAGAGAATTTTGTCACAAAGTTATGCAGATCACGCAGGCGGAACCATTCCAAGCAACGCCCCAGCAGTTCACTGCTGATACTGCTGTCGGGGCCTAGTACACGGCAGACATGCCAGACACTGCCCACACCTCTGTTGCAGCAGACTCGTACCAGGAGATATTGCAAAGGATGGCAGCGATGGACCTCAGGCAACAGAGATACATGGAGTATCAAAGAGACTTTAACGACACATTAGCCCAAATGATGCTCCATGTTTTTCCAGACCAAGGGGCGCAGTTTCCAGAATTTTCCAGCGATATGTTTGTCACAGTCGCCCCTTATACCGAGACTACACCAGCTCCGGGAGGACCGAGGCCGTTCTTCCACGCGGGCCCTCAACCACAATACCATGCTGCCGATCCATCCAGGGCAGCAGACTCTTTCGCGGCATCATCTGCCAGTAGAAGACCATCCAAGCGGAGGGCAGTCTTCAGCACTCCACCATGATCCCCAATCATCATGGGCAGTCTATCAGCTGAGATAGATGCCTATGTGCACCAAAGCTCAACCGCCGCCGGACCGAGTACACACCATACCAGGGCAGCCACAGCAATGGAAGGTGGAACGGACATCATGATCACCGAGGAGATGGCTGACATGGAAGAAGGAGAAGAAGTGGAGGCTCCGATGCAACGGACACCACCCACAAGAGTCCAACCGCCCCAGCAAGAAAAAGCTCAACCATCGCCCTCACCAAGAACAAAGCAATCGGCAGCAAGACCAAGGAGAAAAATTGTTACAAGCAGCTCTTCGGAGTCTCTTTAAATTTTTCATATAATTCAATATTAATTGCTGCTGGTTTCTTTATATGCTGCTTATTTTTTTCATACATTTGTGTTGTCTACTATTCGCTTCTAATATAAAGCATTGAGGAAAATGCTTGGTTTGAGTTTGGGGGTGCAGATACACTGCCGAGGCAACAATCTACTGCCGAGGCCATGCCAAGAAAAGGGAGTACTTAAGCGAAATTTTTTAAAAATTTTTTATGCTCCCCGCCTTACTTGAATTAAATGCCTATACTTTTGCACTGCTTATCATCAGTATTGCCTTAGTTTATTCTTTAAGGCTATAGAAATCTTTCTCCTTACCATGATTAGGTCCTGTTAAGAAGGTTTAACCTTAGGATACTTAAGGATGAAAACTTAGAAGCTTACTATAAGATGAATTTTTTAAACAATTTCGGGACTTATTGGATTATAGGAATTCTTTTAATGAACTTAGGTGATAAAGACTTAGATTCTTGGGAAAGTAACTAGAGGTGCCTATCACCGGCTCTAGGAAGTACTCTTCTTCATGCTAGAGGTGCCCGAAATTGGCTCTAGTATGTTATAAGGAATATCAAAAAGAAAGAGGAATTAGTGAAGAGAAAAACACAATCCTTGAGGTTCCCGAAATTGGCTCAAGAATTGGTTGTTTAGAAAAAAAGAGAACACTTAACCCAATTCTACTTGTCTTGAACTTAGAATTTATCTAAGAAAGCCTTTAATCAAACTTGTCCACAAAAACGCACACACTCACCAATTCTTATAGTTTGTTTCTAGGTAAACCCTTGGGTAGCCGAAAGGTTAAGGCTTAAGAATAGGCATAGTTATGGTGGGGAGAATAGATGGAAACATAAGACCAAGAGAGAGTAGAGTTCGGCAAATTGATGGTTTGCATTGCTTGAGGACAAGCAATAGTTCGAGTTTGGGGGTGTGATAAGTGCTCAACTCACTATCACTTTTTACACCTTTTATGGGCATTAATCACCGAATTTACGCCCATTCGAACCAATGCATGTACTTAATATGATCTATTTAGAAGTTAAGCTTATAGAGATAATATTTACAGAAAAGCCAAGTTTTACTGCATTTTTATATCTGTGCAGGAGAACCAGTGCCGCGGCAGCAACATGGCCGAGGCAGGACCTGATGCCGAGGTAGCAGTTGAGAGCCAGGAAGCAAGACTGTAGGCGATTGGAAGAGAAAAATCTAAGGGACGTGTCTGGACACAAAGCACATGGATCGAAGCTGGCTAGCATGAGGAAAAGCCAAGACAAGGCCACGCGGGAAAGCCTCTTAGTTGAATTAAACTTGGAAATATTTTAATTATGTAGATGACTTGTTCCCTATTCCAAGTTGTATTCTACTTAGGAAAGGTTTGCCCTAGGTCAAGCCTATATAAAGACCTAGCCGTCCAATGTATTAGGATATACCTAGAGAGAGAGCCGATTCATAGATTCTTTATTTTCTTTCTCCCAACTATGTTCTAAGCTTTCTTAGGGTTTAGGTGAAGGTCGTTAGTATTTGTGAGAGGAGATTGTACTCTGTCTTTGTTTCAATGCAATAAAACTATCAAGGTTTGCTTATACTTTATTATTCTTTGTTCTTGCATTCAAGCTCGGGAGAGAAGTTTGTGAGTAATCCATTTATCTAGACTCGGGAGAGTTAGATTCACGAAAGGGGTAAGTACGGTGTTTCAATTGCGAAATACTATCTAGGCCTAGGGATAGGTTAAGAGTTTTAGTGGCTAAAAGAAGTGTGAGATTGGTTGGTGAGTATAATTGATTCACGCCGGGAGGTATCATCAAGGACTAGTCATCAACAGTACTTCGACTTAGGGATAAGCGGAGTCATCCAAGGACACTTTGCCGAACTTTGGTAAAGTCCACCCACGACCAAGGGATTGCCGCGGCGGACAGTATCGTCGCTGCCAAGGCAGTAATCTGCAGTGTTGCCGAGGCAGTGATATACGATTGCATTGGGTAGAGACAAGTCAATCAATTCCACAATACAATGCAACTGGATCCTGACCTCTCTCTATTTATCAAATCTCTTTATTTTATTTAGTTGTTTTATTTCAGTTTATCCAACCCAAAACTACTTGTGTTTTATTTTAATTCTTTTTACAGAACAGGAAGACGAAGAAGACATATTGAGTATACCAATCCCTGTGGAGACGATAATCCGATAAATACTTATCACTTATTACTTGCGATGTGTCCACTTGCACTAAACGCACACTTTTGACACGCGAAAACTATTTATGGTCCATTCTCTTAGCAACTTCAGTATTGCTAGGTAGGCCTCCTTGTGGTCTAGTATTAATGTTCTGGGCAAACTGCCCAACCTGAGTTTTCAGTGCCTTTATTGCTGCTCTACAACCTCATCTCAGTTCTATTTATGAATGCATCTTTTCTTTTGATGAAATTGCTATTCTCTGCCATATATGTTTCAGTTTTCATCATAAAGGCTTTCAGAGAACTTTCCAGTGAATTTACAGGCTGCTGCTGATGTATCTACTGCTGCGGCAATGGTTGCTAGACCGGCTGTTGCGGCAGATGTTGCATTGGTTGTTGGAAACCTGGGGGTTGAGTAATTGGATTCAAGGCATTGTTAGGATTACTCCATGAAAAATTTTGATGCCTCTTCCATGAGGGGTTGTATGTGTTGGACATCATATTGTTTCTGTTATAGTTTCCAACATACAGGCTAGATTCTTGAGTCTGCATACATTCAGAAGAATTGTGGTTACCTCCACATAAATTGCAAAAAGAATCAATGGCCTTAACCTCATGGGTATTTTGCTGTAGCTGCATGTTTTTCACCATCTTAGTAAAAGAGGCTAATTGTGATGCCACTAAATTTGATGTTTCTAACTCATTCACTGTGGCTTGGCGTCTTACTCCTCCTCGCCTTGATGTAGGAAATTGAAAATCGTTCTTGGCGAGTTTGTTCAAGATTTCAATAGCTTCCTCAAGTGCTTTATCAAGGAGTGTTCCATTGGCAGATGCGTCTAACATCATCCTGGTTAGGGCATTGATTGCATTATAAAACATGGTTACTTGTGTCCACAAGGGAAATCCATGTAAAGGACACTTGTGCAGTAGCTCCCTATAGCGCTCTCATGCTTCATACATTGGTTCATCATCTGCCTGTCGAAAAGAAGTAATTTCATTACGTATACAATCATATAAATTAGTAGGATTAAAATGTGTAATGAAATCACGGCAGAGTTCACTCCAAGATCCAATAGATCCTGCTGGAATGCTGTTTAACCAGGTCTTTGCCCTATCCCTCAGTGAATAAGGGAATAATTTCAATCTCAAGACATCTTCATGGACTCCTTGGATTTTGAAAGAACTGCATATCTCCATGAATGACTTGAGGTTCTGCCTGGCATCTTCAGTCATAGACCCACCAAACTGTCCAATAGTGTTGAGCATATTGAACATGACAGGTTTTACCTCAAAGTGGGCTGCTTCGATCTCTGGTGTAACGACTCTTGGATTTAGCCCATTCAAATCCTCCTCCAAGAAATCTCGAACAGTAAGCTGTTGCGGCCCTGGTGGCGGCGGAAGACCTCCATTGCCGGCAGGTAAGTTTTGTCCTGCTGGATGATCTGCCATAGCTCCTTGGATTTGTCTCCTCAACCTTTTCCGTGTACGTTCGATCTCTAGATCTAGCTCGTACAAAGGGTTGGTTGGGTTGGCCCTGTTCATACACCAAGAAAAACCGAAGTTAAATAAAAATAACTAAAAGCAAGAAAATAAAGAAAACAAAATTTAGTTGCCAATCCCCGGCAACGACGCCAAAAACTTGTTGCGTGTCAAAAGTGCGCAAATTGTGCAAGTGAACACGTCGCAAGTAATAAAGTGATAAGTATATCAGATATCGTCTCCATAGGGATTGGTCTACTTAATATGTCTTCTTTTGTCTTCTTGCTCTGAAAAGGAATAAAATAAAAATACAAGTAAGATTGTGGTTGATGAATACTAAAAAAAGAAAACTAAATAAAGAGAAGATAAACAGATTAAAGAAGTGGACAGGATCCAATTGTTTTGTATAATGGATTCAATTGACTTGTTTTTGTCCAACGCAATCGCACAACACTGCCTCGGCAGTACTGCAGATTACTGCCTCGACATCGATGATGCTTGTCCGCCGCGACAATCTCTTGCTCTTGGGTAGACTTTATCAAAGTTCGGCAAAGTGTCCTTTAATGACTCCTCTTATCTCTAAGTCGAAGTACTGTTGATGACCAGTCCTTGATGATACCTCTCGGCGTGAATCAATTGTAATCACCAACCAATCACACACTTCTCTTAGCCGCTGAAACTCTTAACCTATCTCTAGGTCGAGTTAGTGTTTCCCGATTGAAACACCGTACTTATTCCTTTCGTGAATCTAACTCTCTCGATATTAGATAAATGGATTACTTGCAAACTTCTCTCTCAAGCTTGGATGCAAGCACAAAGAATGGAAAAGAATAAGCAAACCTTGATATTTTATTGCATTAAAACAAGAAAAAAAAGTCAATCTCTTCTCACTAATACTCTACAACCTTCACCTAATCCTAAATAAACTTAGAACATAATAAAAAGTAAAAGAGAAATCTAAGATCTAAGTTGGATTCGGCTCTCTCTATGATGCTAAGCTTTGTGCCGAAAACTCTCCTCTCCTTCTCCTCTTGGGCGGCTAGGGATTATATAGGCTTGTCTAGGGCAAACCTTTCCTAAGTAGGAGTATAACTTGGAGTAGGGCACAAGTCAAGTCCATAAATAAAATATTTTCAAGTTTACTTCAACTAGGATTCTTTTCCGCGTGGCCTTTGACTTGGGCTTTCCATGTGCTACCCAGCTCCGATTCATACGTTGCTTGTCTAGAAACATCCAGCTCATTTTTCTCTTAAAGTCGCCTACAATATCGTTACTTGTCCTTGCTGCCTCGGCATCAGGTCCTACCTCAGCCTCAGTCGCTGCCTCGGCCTTAGCCGCTGCCGCGGCAATTAGTTTTTTTCTGCACATACAAAAAAGTACAGTAAAACTCGCCTTTTTTTATAAATATCATCTTTATATGCTTCCAAAAGCAGAATATCTAATTATCTCACATTAAGCACATGCATTGGTCCAAGTAGGTGTAGATTTAGTGATTATTGTCCATGAAAGGTGTAAAAAGTGATAGTGAGTTGAGCAGTTATCAATTATCTAAGCTAACATTATGCCATTCAACATTTGAGCTAATCATTATGCCATGTGCTTACTCTACGGCAACCATAATCAACATGACCTAGCCTTAAGGCGTACACACCAACTTACTTAATTCTATACTTTGTATGCCAACATAGTTAGATAACATACCAAATGCATATGACAAAGACCAACATTCAATCCATATGCCAAATTCTAAAACGTATAAAGCTAGCTTAATATGATCATTATGCCTTATGGTTTACATACCAATGCAAATAACAAAGGCCAACATATATATATATATATAATCCATGGACCTTGTCCCAAAATGCAAGAATGCTAGCATAACATGATCACTAATGCCACCATATTCTAGGAGTTACAAAAGCTACAAAATAAAATACTTGTCTTGCTTGGTGTCCTTGCCCTCGATCGATCTCGATCTAGCTCCTTGGCTCGATAACTTGTTTTGGGAAGGAGGAAACAAACGAGTGGTAAGTACTTGCTAGGTACTTAGTGAGGCAACCCTAAGTCTAACCAATTTAGACATTCTTTAAATGGCAAAGATAACATGCTTCAATTAAGCAATAAATCAAATTCATGGCAATAACTCAATCAAATATACAACAGTTATCAATCATCAAGTATCATGCTTAACATGCTTCTCATGTTTATCATTCTTGACATACTTTTAGCATAAAATTAAAATTCACAATCTATATGCTCATGTATTAGCTAGGATATTTGATGCATATGACTCATTAGTAAATTTTCTTTTCTTTTTTTTTTCAAAGCTTTCATAAGCAAGGTCATATCCAAACTTTTATAAGCAAAGTCGTATTCAAACTTTCATAAGCAAAGTCATATTCAAAACTTTCATAAACAAAGTAATTAAAAGCTTTCATAAGCAAAGTCATTCAAAGCTTTCATAAGCAAAGTCATGTTTAAAAGCTACTTATAGCCAATTATTCATTCCAAATGCTCAATAGCAAGTTCATATTCAAATGCTACTCATAGCAACAATCTATTTCAAATGCTTTATTAGCAAATTCATAATCAAGTTCAAATGCTTCATAAGCAAGTACATATACAAATGGTTTTTCCACATCTTAAGCTTAAATCTTTCACATTAGTTTCATGTGATGCCTTGGTGTTAGTTAGACTAGCTAAGCGAGTCAACAAAAGTACCACGAAGGCACTAACAAAAGATACCCATGGTATCTAACAAATGGTGACTAACCACCAATCAAAGGTACCCAAAGTACCGAACAGAAGTACCGAAGTACTGGGCAAAAGTATCGAAGTACTAACAAATGAGCTCAGACCCTAGGCATGTCATACTACCTATGACCAACTATCGACCAAGGCTCAATAAGATTTTCATTATTCGTTTGATCATCTTTCAGTTTGTATTAACCAAATTTCTTATCAAAAAAGCAAGTATCCATAACATGCTATCAACAAAATCATTTATCTCATGCTATCAAATAAAAACATTTATCTTATTCTATCAAATAAAAGCATATATCTCATGCTATCAAACCAAAAGCATTCTTATCATGCTACTAACAAAACCTTCATATCATGTGAACAAACAAAACATGCATATCATGTTACCAAACAAATGTTCATATCATCATATACATGCTTCATGCATGATTCACATAATTGACATCCCCTAGCCATGTGCCATATCTTACCTCGGTATTTCCGAGCTATGCAAATATACTAAGCTAGTCATAATAATCTAGCATTGAATCATGATATCACACAAGTCATTTAACAATTAAATCTCCTTCCCTTTTTATCAAATATAAGATTAGTCCAATTACATGACAAATCAAATAACAAAAGGGGTAGTTAGGACCTAGTTCCTAACCCTAAAGTTTGCCACACTCACAAGTATTTCTGAGCAATTCAAGGATTGTAGAGGGTGATCCCCTTGCCCTTTCTCTTGGCTAGTTCTTATCTTTCTTCTCCTTCGTTATCTTCTTATATTGGGTTCTCTAGCAAACCATATATACATAGGCATTCATTAGAACATATCAAAGTCGCTTAATTCAAGTGATCATGTGCTTAACAAATGTAAATATTCATATTTGTTCATTAAGGACAACTTTGGTACCCTTTAGAAAATCGATCATATCTCCTAGCTCCTTTATCCAAATTTAGTTCATTTTACCTCTTTAGAAAGCTAAGAAGATCCTTTACAAGGATATATTAACCTAAAATTTTAATTGCTAATCACTCAGCACCATATTTTGTTTAAAGTGGGGTCTGTCCAGATTCGGGACTGCTCGAACAACACTTACGAAAAGGCTTATAACTTTTTCTAAAAAAATTCAAATGAGGTTCCGTAAATTTTCACATAAACTAGATACATGGGTCTATTTTACTGCAAAATTTAAGCGTCTAATTCCCTCAAATTAGTCTTAGGGAATTTTTCAAAAGTAGCTATCCAAAATTGCATTTCTAGGCAAATTAAACTATCTTTCATTCCATGGCTTAAATTCCTAATTTCAAACTTATTCTCATGAATTTCCAGCATTTCAAACATAAAATTAGCATCATTTAACTCATGTTACAGCAACCATTTGCATGCTTACACACCAATTTGCCATTAACACATTCACACTTCTAATGTTCTTGCTAAACATGATTTCACTGTACATCTTTGTTCTAATATCATTGCATCCCAATCAATTAAAATTATTAGTCATAGAAACATATACTTTCTAAGGGAGATATTCACATTACCTTTAACATTTTGAGCATGCAATTTCCTCCAAATTCCTTGAACCAACAAGCTCTCCCTCACTCTATTTTCGGTAATGGGGGAGAAACAAGGATGGAAGCTTTTCTTCTCTTAAATTTCGGCTATGGTGATAAACTAAAGGAGGGAGATGAGATTCTCTTTCTCAAACCCTGTTTCAAGCTTCCTAACAATGGGGGAAAGAAAAATGGAGAAGATGACATGTATTTTCTTCTTTTTTATTTTAATTAATAGGATTAGAATCCAATTAAAATGGATATCATTGGCTCATTTATGCCACATAGGATTTCCATTATCTATCTCTTGCCATGTGTCTAAACTCTTGGTATAATTACTCAACTTTGTCATTTATACTTTCCTATTACATGCAAACTCTCTTGTTTTGTCTTTATTTCATTCTAGTCATTTTAATTTAACTCTTTTATTTTTCCCTTGTTTCAATTGAGTCCCTTATTAAATAATTTTGACCATCAATTAGTTAATGGTTCCTTCTAAGCCCCATTGAGGGTGTTACAATAGTATACTTAAAACATTTGCAATATAAAACAATTCATGCTTTTTAAACAACTCATGTAGTTAACAAGTAAAATTCAGCAAGTGTATCAACTCGTGGAACTAATCCACCAAAAATCAAGTCTTACATGCTTCACATAGCAAGTCTTATAAACGTTTGAAAACCAAATCAAACATCGGCACAATCTATTTTCCATAAAAATCAGTAAAAATGTCACCTTAGCATCTGTGATAAGCAACACTTTAAATGTAATACAACACATATATCACATTCTAAGTATTAACTCTAATGCATCACTGAGGCATTTAATACACGTACACATTTTATAATTATAGTGCACTCACATCCTATTGATTGATCAACTTATCCCTGAGTAACATCATCTTAATTACCAACACAAAAAAAAATATCAATGCTCAAGTTTCTCACTTTGAAAACAATATACAAATCTCATGCTTTTCACTAATCCTTGTAACAAGTATAAAACCGATAAAACCACATTTAACATATTTTATAAAAAAAAATTGTGGGATCATTAAACCATCATAAAAACAGTCCCTTGAGCATTCAAAATTCATGCATAAACCATTATGCAAAACATCGTACAAGCATGACAATTATCATAGTAAGACTAGCATAGTATGTGATAAATCTTTTAGAGAGCAAAAGATAAAACTTACTTCGGAGTATAGGGAGATTTCTCACACCTTCCCTACATTCTCAATACTTTGAAAAACTAAGTAAAATACTACCGAAGCAGCTCACTCTCAAATCCACTAACCAATATCCTTTTCTTGTCCGACAAGCCCTTGATTCGAACCGAAACTCTTTCAAACGTGATCATCTACTTCTTTCCCTGATTCAACATCAAAAACTAAGGATTTAATGCTCCTAAATGCACATAAACATCCCTTATTTCGTATCATAACACGACAGCCCTTAAAACCCTTAATTGAAAACTTCTCAAAACCAACCAAACTTTTCATAAACCTTTAGTACGAGATTAAGGACTTTTAAAACAAGTTATAAACATATTAACATGTTCAAAATCAATAATTTAGGATCCAAAATTAGTGAATAAAAACCCTTGAATAAAAATTGTATATTTTTTTGTCAAAAACCATTTTTTTGTCTAAAAAAAATTAAAAAACGATTTTACCAAGCCAATAACTTGGGAATTTCAATAAAGAACCTTTAGAAACATAGGATTAAATGTTTCATACCTTCAATTCTAACCCAACCAACTTCCATGATTTTTGAAGAAGAAAACAATTGAAGAACAAGATTGTTGAAGAAGAAAAGTTGTAAATATTTATTAGAACGAAATTAATTGAAAAGAAATTGAATTTACCTTGAAAAGACAGTTGCTCTCTGCCTTGGGAAAATGGAAAACAAAAATTATAAAAAGGGTTTAGGTTTTGATATAAAAATAAGGTTTATGGGTTTTAATTAAAGTTACTTTGGTTTGTTATTTAAAATTTTGGGTTAATAGTTAATTAAATAAGCCCATGAAAGTTTAAATCAATTATAATTAGTATTGGATCAAATCCCCTTAAAGATTCAAAATTTTGGCTTATTTTATAAAATTATCCTCAAGTTTTCAACTTTTACAAAATAGTCACTAATTTCAAAATCTTAGGGATTCAAGGGTAAATTTTAGAAATTGAGTTGAAAAAAGTCAAATATATAAATAAATATTTTAGTATATATTTTCCTTAATTTATTTCGATTTAAATATAATTTTTAATTATTTAATCTAGAACTAGGCTTAACCGGCTAAACCGACCCACTAACTTTTAAGCCCATTTTTAGGGCGTGACAATAAACAATGTTTCCCCTAAAAAATTCTCAAAATATTCATAGTTGAAGTCTCATGAAGCAGCCTTTAGGAATATTTTTATAATTTACTATCCAAAGTCGAATTCAATTGGATTCGACTTTTAGAATATTATAATAATTATACTAGTTAGGAAAATAAAATAGAAAAAAAATCATATTTAAAAAAGGATAAACTACATAAATAGTCACTGAAGTTTTATGTTAGATTCATTTTAGTGATCACATTTTTAAAATATTCGATAAGGTCATCTAATTTTTAGTTCATATTCTATAAGGTCACCTAACTTTTAATTGGCATTCGATATGGTCCTTATTGTTATTATCCATTGAAATTTATTGTTACTCTATTTTTTCTTAATAAAAATGGATAGACTACAACAATCATCACTCAACTTTCTTCTTATTCCTATTTTGGTTACTAAAGTTTAATTTTTTAATTTAATAAGTTAACTTTGAAAATTTTTATATTTTGACAACTCTCAAATTACATGATTAACAAATTAAAAATCGACTAATCCTTAAAAATTTCGCTTTTTTCTTTACTTTTCAATAAAATTTATCATATTACCATATTTCATATTTTAATAAGCTAAAAAATATTAATCGAATAAAAATATTTTAATTATCTCATTTAATTGGTACAACATTAAATCAAGAAATGAATAATCTAAAATTAAAAATTATCTAAAATAAATTTTTAAAGATTACACAAACCCAATTTTAGTATAAATTTTTAAAATAAATTATTTTGATTCGTTTACGGTTCATAATTTTAAACAAAATTGATTATATGATATTATTTAGTAAATATAATATTTTTAAATTTTATGTATTACAATATTTTATTGTCTAGATAATCTATTAATCAAAATATTTAATTTTGAAAATAATTTTACTTTGTTTATTAAAATAGTAAATATTATAATATGATAAATCTAATAACTTTTCGGTTGTGATAAATTGTCAAAACAATTGGAAAATCAAAAATTGAAAGTTCACACCTATTAATCTTACCCATAACCAAAACATTTTTTTAAAAAGAAACTCAGAAGAGTATCAAAATTACCGGACTATAAAGTGTAATAATACATAAATTTAGAAAATATTATATGTAATAGATAAGATTATTCAATCAACTTTGCTTACAATTTGAATTGTAACATAATAAAAATAATTTATTTTAAAAATTTGTATCGGATTTGATTACTTTTTAAAATAATATTTTGGTTAATTGTTAACTTAAATTATTTAATTTTGATCTTATGTCATATCAATTAAATCAGATAATTGAAATATTTTTATTCATGTAATAAAATTTTACTTTGATTATTAATATATAAAATATGAAATATGATAAATTTAATAAGAAAAGTAAAAAATATATTTTTCAAAAATTTTAATGATTAATCAAATTTTTTAATTTTTATAATGATGTCATTTGAAAATTTTAAAATATGAACAATTCAAAAGTTAAGTTATAAAATTAAAAAAATAAACTTTAGTGAACAAAATAAGGGTGAAGAAAAATGAGTGGTAATTATTATAATTTAGTCATTTTTTATTAAGTAAAATAGAATTTAACGATAAATTTTAACAGATTATAACGATAGGGACTATTTCTAATATAAACTAAAAGTTAGATAATCTTATTGAATATTATAAAAGTACAATAATTATAATGAATCTAACCTAAAAATTGGATGACCTTTTAAATATTTTAAAAATATAATAACCCAAATGAATCTAACTTAAAAATTCGATGATCATTTATATAATTTATCCATAAAAAAATAAACCTCTCAAAATATTTATAATTTTCTCCGTTCCTTTAACAATATGCAAACTTCGACACATAAAAATGTTAAGTTTCATTATCTAACACTCTCGTTCGTTGGTGTCAAGGTACCAATGTTAATAACAAACCCAAATATTTAATAGATAATGTTTAGAAATTATATATTTAATAGGTACCAATGTGAATAACAAACCCAAATATTTAATAGATAATGTTTAGAAATTATATATTTAATAAACAAAAATAGTAAATGGAATGTTTTGGTAAAAGTTCCAAGTTTCACGTTTAAAGGTAAATTTCAAGTAAAAAAGCAAACTTTCGAGCTGGTCTATCAAACTTATTTATTTAATAAAAATTGAAATATTTATGCGTCAAAAATAAAAATTATTTGTGTTCGTTATTATTTTAGTTTTAAAGTTTAAATATTTAATTTATAGTTTTAAAATTTAAGTTTTAAGGTTTAAAATTTAATAATTACAATTAAATTTAAAGTTTATAATTAAAATTTAAAGAATAAAGATTAAGATTTATATTTTAGAATAATATGTTAGAAACAAGAAAAACGAAATAACGCAAGCATGTAATTAAGGAGAATCAAATTTGGACAAGCATAGTGAATAATCAATGGATTAACCACTTCACCAAACACAATTTTGTACTATATATCACTAACATAAATATATATGTATTATTATTTTTATATTTATTGTTTTAGTTTTACTCATATTCATAGATTTATTTTTTAAAATTTAATTAAAATATTAATTAAATTATTTTATATATAATAAATTAAAATTTTAAAATTATAATAAAAATTCATTTAATAAATCTTAAACCACTAGCCCTAAATAAATTTTTATTATAATTTAAAGAATCTTAAACGTTAAAATTCAAACCTTAAACCCTAAAATTCATTTTGAGAAGCATAAACCCAAAAATTTAACCCCAAACCTTAAATCATTTAATAAAATATAAATCCTATAATTCAAACCTAAATCCTAAACCCTAAACATTGAATGCTAAAAATCATTTAACAAGCTATAAATCCCAAACCCTAAATATCAAACTCCAAACCCTAAATTGTAAATATTAGATCATTTAATGAATACTAAAACTTAAAATTCAAACCCCAAACACTAAATCTTAAATCATAAATTAATTAATGAACCCTAAATTCTAAAATTTAGCCCTTAAATTATCAATCCTAAATTCTAAATCTTAAATAATTTAATGAATCTTAAGTCCTAAACCAAAAAATATGGTTTGGTATGGTGTTTGAGGATTAGAATTTAATATTTAGAGTTAATTAAATTATTTTTTTAAGGTTTAGAATTAATTAAATTATTTAGAGTTTATGGATTTAATCTTTAGGGTTTAAGATTTAGGGTTCATTAAATAAGTTTTAATGCTTAGATTTTAGAGTTTAAGGTTTTAGATTTAAATTTTAGGGTTTAGGATTCTCTAAATAAATTTTTATTATAATTTAAAAATTTTAATTTATTATATACAAAATAATTCAATTAATACTTTAATTAAATTAAGAAAAAAATCTATAATTATATGTAAAATTAAAAAGAATAAATATAAAAAAATAATAGTGCATATATAGTTATGTTAGTGATTTTTAACACAAATCTCAACCATTTGAAGTTGATCGCTCAATCATAAATGCTACGATTACTGATATTCGAACCCGTGACTTCTAAGAACAACAATCGTTCCGTTAACCACTTGAATTAGAAAGCTCATGTATTCAAAAACACAAATTTATGCTTGGTGTAATGGTTAACTTAATCGTTCACCATGTTTGCCCAAGTTTAATTCCCCTTAATTTCATGTTTGTACTATTTTGTTTTACTCTTTAAATAGGTGATGACAATAATCAGATAATTAAATTATTTTATTAAAATAAAATTAGAATCGAATTAAAAAATATATAAATAATAAGGATTAAATATATAATTATATTATTTTGTTTTTAATTATCATGTCACCTTCCGTTAGTTTTTAATGATAGGTGGTTATATTAGAATAATTTTAATAGTCCTATGATATATTTATCAAAATTTAAAATATAATGATCATATCGACACCAACCCTACAACAGAATGATCATTTATATAGTTTACCATAAAAATTAAGTTCAATTTCGATGTATAATATCAAATTTCATTATTTATGTTTAACGTTGTTTTCAATATTATTTTAGATTTAAGGGTATCATAAGCCTTTAAACTTTTGAAAAAAATTAATTAATCCCTTGAATTTTTATACCCAATTAAACTTTTATACTTCAAAATTTTATCAATTCACCCCTTTAACCAACATTGATTGTTAAATTTAACATTTTTTTCTAGATCAATTAGTGCAATATGTCATATTATAGTAAGGATGGCAATGGATCGGATTTTATAAAGTTTAAGTTCAATCCAATTAATAATCGGGCTTTCAAAAAATCCAAGTCCGAATCCAAGTCCATTTACATAAATCCAAATCCAATCCAATAAAATATCTAAAATCTAAATCCAAATCCAAAAGTCCAAATCCAATTATTTTTTAAAGTAACAACTCAAATAAATATCTTTAAATAAAAAAATATTTTTTATCAAACAAATATTTTTAAATTTATAGCACAAACAAATCTCAACAAATGTTATAATTCAATATAAAACAAATTAAAGTAACAACTCAAACTTTTTAAATATAAAAATTTTAAATATTTTTAATCGGGTTTATATATGGATCGGATTCATATCGGATATGGATTCGGATTGAATTCGGATCGGATCATGGTAATATCCATATCCGATCCACCTCCTATTAGGACTCGAACATTATTTTTAGATTCAAATTCGGGCTTTTTTAATCGGATTTGGATCAAAAAAAAATTTCGGATCGAATCGGATTCGGATTAGATTCGGATTATATTGTCATCCCTATATTATAGTGGTCACTTTATATTTTCCAAATTTTTAATTTTATTTAAAAATATTAAAATTCTAAAAAAACATAAAAGAATTTTTTTAAAAAAAATATATATAAATATCACATGAAAAAATATAGTATATTACGTGATAGTATTAGTAACAACTAAAAAATCGTCAAAAATATTCAAGGGACGTAATTGATTTAGTTTATTCGTTAAAGTGCTTAATCGGGGGGAAATTTAGAGGCTTAATTATTTTTCAAAAGTACGAGAACTTCAAAACCCTTAAGCCTTTTTATTATTTTATTCTCTTATTTTTTATCTTTAATATCTAAGGTCCTGTTTAGTAAATAAATATTTTTTAGTCAAAATTAGAGGTTTGATACATCAAATATGCTAATTTATATATTTGATAAATAAATAATTGTAATAACATATTGAGGTGAAATATCTCATTTTGAAAAACTCACTTTAGAAGATTTTTGAGTTAGAGATTTAGATAAAATATTTTTAAAGATTTTTTTATTCTTAATAATTATAATTTTTTAAATAAAATATTTTTTTTATATAAAAAGGAATACAACTACAAGCCTCATTAAAAACCTCCTATTTAATTGGAGGAAAAGAGTACTTGTAGCGGCATTATACAAATTAATCAAATACTTAAAGCTCACAAAACATCAAGCCAAACCTACAAACTTTTCTCGATCAAGTAAAATCCGAACTGCATTAGGTGGTTCCAAGAACACTCGCACCAAATCCTCAGTATTTCGCATGATCTTAGCCAACAGGTCTGCTACACCATTAGCCTTTCTTCCCGCATGCACAATCTTAACGTCCCATGCACGTACACGCAGTCCACTAATCAGTTGACCAAGACTGTGATGGACAACATCAACTAACAACCCATGTATCAAAGCCACAACCGTAGTGCTGTTAAGTTCAAGCACCACCTTACAGTACCCTAAGTCTTATGCCAAGGTTAAGCCGTCAAAAGCAACCCACAATTTCGCACAAATCACCGAGTAACGGCCAATGCGCCGTCCAACACCACGAATTCACTCATCGTCAGCGTCCTGAATGACTCCTCCAGCGGTTGCAACCAAAGGATTTCCTCCTACCGCTCCATCCGTATTAACTTTAACCCATCCTTCATCCGGTCGGCACCATTGTTTACACAACCCTCTCCGCTGTTGTTGTTTGTGGATTTCCATGGTAGTCAAAATTTTCTTTGCATACGCCACACAGTAATCCACAACATTACCAACCAATTTCCTTCCGCTATTAAATACATAAACACACCGTCTCTTCCAAAAGATCCATTGCAGCAATACCATCCACCAAATACTATTACTCTTCAAGTTGGCTTGCAACCAATCGCGGTCAATCTTGTTAAAGAAGCTACTTCATAGGTTTTGCGGCATCAACTTAGCTCATATCTGTCTCGCCTGGCCACACGTTCTACGCACATGGTTTATATCTTCATCTTCTACGCCGCACACAGGGAATAGACTACAATTACCGAAATATCAGCGAGTTCTTTCCTTGTTCGTCATCAACCTATCATGGTTTACTAGCCATAAAAAAAGTTTTGATTCGCTGCAGAACCGATAGGCGCCAAATGAACATCCATGAATCCTCCTCCTCAAGTAGCACCTCTAGCTCCAAAGCACGATAGGCCGATGAAGATATCAATCATTTTACAAATAAAAATAATATATACATCATTCATTTATGTTTAATAATGATATTGAAAAAATAATTTTCATAATATAAAAAGAAAAAGGGAAGAGATAATGTTACTGGTGGAGTGCATGCAAATGCATCTCCCAAGATGATTCTCTCTTGTTGGACAGAATTATAAATTAGATGTTGGCCACTCCCTTTTGCTGTGTCTCCATCCACTTTGAGCTTGATCTTTTTGCCAAATAGCCTGCCGAGCATGCTGCCAAGGCAGGATGTTTTGGTGTCTACTGTGTGGATGGCTTTGCACTCTTCTGGATCATCATATTTTTTTAAGTTGTGGAATGCATTGAGTTTGACTTATTGGTCATTAACCCTCATTGTCAATTCTCCTTTTTCCACATCAATTAAAGTGCGTCCAGTTGCAAGGAAAGGTCTCCCCAAGATGATCGGTGCATTATCATCTGCTTCACAATCAAGGACAAGAAAATCAGCAGAAAAAATAAATTTATCGGCTCTTACCAGTATGTCCTCGATTTTGCCTTCGGGTTGCACATATGATCGATCCGCTAGTTGGAGCATAACTGTTGTAGGTTTCGCCCTTCCTATTCCAAGCTTTTGGAAGATAGATTTGGGCATTAGATTGATGCTTGCTCCAAGGTAGCATAGGGCCTTACCTTCATAGTTTTTACACTATCGCACAAGGTATGATAAAACAGCCAGGATCCTTCAATTTTGGTGGCATGCGATTGTGTAGCATTGCCATGCATCCCTTGGTAGCAGCCACTGTTTCGAATTCACCTATTCGTTTCCTATTAGACACCATGTCTTTTAAGAACTTGGCATAACTAGGCATTTGTTCAATTGCCTCTACGAATGGTATGTTAATGTGGACTTGCTTTAAAATATCAAGGAATTTTTTGAATTGCTGGTCCTGTTTTTGCTTTTTCAACCTTTGTGGGAAAGGTGGTGGTGGTCTCATCTCATCCAGGGTTTCTTTAGTTTGGAATTTAATATCTGGCACCACTGGGGTTGTTGTTGTCTCGGCAGGCTGTTTAGGAACTGTAGCGCTTTCTGCCGGGGTAGTGTTATCAGGATCAGTTTACTCAGCCTCTTCTTTTGTTGGATCTGCTGATGGATTTTGACTTGCTGGAACCTTTTCCTTCTGCTGTAGAGCACTCCTAATAGTGATTGCTTTACACTGTTCATGGCCCATTACCTTAGCAACTTCAGTATTGCTAGGTAGTCCTCCTTGTGGTCTAGTGTTTTAATAGCCGTTTCTTGATTCTGCAACCTCATCTCAGTCCTATTCATGAAAGCATCTGTCCTTTTGATGAAATTACTATTCTCTGCCATGTATGACTCTGTTTTCATCATAAAGGCTTTAAGAGTGTTCTCCAAAGAACTTACCGATTGTTGCTGCATCTGCTGCTGCATCTGCTGCTGCACCTGCTGCTACGGCAGATGTTGCATTGGTTGCTGGAATCCTGAAGGTTGGGTGGTTGGGTTTAAGGCATTGTTAGGATTTCTCCATGACAGGTTCGGATGCCAAAAACTTGTCGCGTGTCAAAAGTGTGCGTTTAGTGCAAGTGGACACATCGGAAGTAATAAGTGATAAGTATTTATCGGATTATCGTCTCCACAGGGATTGATATACTCAATATGTCTTCTTCGTCTTCCTGTTTTGTATATCACTGCCTCGGCAGCACTGCAGATTACTGCCTTGGCAGCGACGATACTGTCCGCCGCGGCAATCCCTTGGTCGTGGGTGGACTTTACCAAAGTTCGGCAAAGTGTCCTTGGATGACTCTGCTTATCCCTAAGTCGAAGTACTGTTGATGACTAGTCCTTGATGATACCTCCCGGCGTGAATCAATTATACTCACCAACCAATCTCACACATCTTTTAGCCGCTGAAACTCTTAACCTATCCCTAGGCCGAGTTAGTATTTCGCGATTGAAACACCGTACTTACCCCTTTCGTGAATCTAACTCTCCCGAGTCTAGATAAATGGATTACTCACAAACTTCTCTCCCGAGCTTGAATGCAAGAACAAAGAATAACAAAGGATAAGGAAACCTTGATAGTTTTATTGCATTGAAACAAAGATAGAGTACAATCTCCTCTCACAATACTAACAACCTTCACCTAAACCCTAAGAAAGCTTACAACATAGTTGGGAGAAATAAAACAAAGAATCTATGAATCGGCTCTCTCTCTAGGTATATCCTAATACATTGGACGGCTAGGTCTTTATATAGTCTTGACCTAGGGCAAACCTTTCCTAAGTAGAATACAACTTGGAGTAGGGAACAAGTCATGTACATAATTAAAATATTTCCAAGTTTAACTCAACTAAGAGGTTTTCCCACGTGGCCTTGTCTTGGGCTTTTGCTTATACTAGCCAGCTCCGATCCATGTGCTTTATGTCCAGACACGTACCTTAGATTTTTCTCTTCCAGTCGCCTACAGTCTTGCTTCCTGGCTCTCAACTGCTGCCTCGACCATGTTGCTGCCGCGGCACTGTTTCTCTTGCACAGATATAAAAATGAAGTAAAACTTGGCTTTTCTGTAAATATTATCTCTATAAGCTTAACTTCTAAATATATCACATTAAGTACATGCATTGGTTCGAGTGGGCGTAAATTCGGTGATTAATGCCCATAAAAGGTGTAAAAAGTGATAGTGAGTTGAGCACTTATCAACAGTGCAAAGCAATCACTACTAGGAGTGCTTTACAACTTAAGGAAAAAGTAGGAAACCCAGTAGACAAAGTCCCATTAGAAGAACAAGAAAAAGAGGACTTGAATGCTGAACAAACGAATCATGTCACAATAGGAAACACTGCCCCAACAAAGAACTCAGCAGTACCTCGAACAACTGTCGAGACAGATAAAACCTAGTGGTGCCAGGTATTAAATTTCAAACTAATGAAACCCTGGAAGAGATGAGACCACCACCACCTTTCCCACAAAGGTTGAAAAAGCAAAAAAAAGATCATCAATTTAAAGAAATTCTTAGATATTTTAAAGCAGGTTCACATCAACTTGCCATTGGTAGAGGCAATTGAACAAATGCCCAACTATGCTAAGTTCTTGAAAGACATTGTGTCTAAAAGAAGGAGGATTGGTGAGTTCGAAACAATGGCCGCTACTGAAGGATGCATGGCAATGTTGCACAATCGCATGCCACCCAAACTGAAGGATCCTGGATGCTTTATCATACCTTGTGCGATAGGTAATAACTATGAAGGAAAGGTCTTATGCGACCTTGGAGCAAGCATAAACCTAATGCCCAAATCTGTCTTCCAAAAGCTTGGCATAGGAAGAGCAAAACCCACAACAGTGATTGTCCAACTTGCGGATAGATCATATGTGCAACCTGAAGGAAAGATCGAGGACATACTGGTAAGAGTCGACATTTATTTTTCCCGATGGCTTCCTTGTCCTTGATTGTGAAGCAGATGAAAATGCACCGATCATCTTGGGGAGACATTTCCTTGCCACTGGACGCACACTCATAGATGTGGAAAAAGGAGAGTTGACAATGAGGGTTAATGACCAACAAGTCAAACTCAATGCCTTCCACAATTTGAAAAGATATGATGATACAGAATAGTGCAAATTCCTCCACACCACAGATGAAGGCACCAAGATATCCTGTTTCAGTAGCTACTGCCTCAGTAGCATGCTCGGCAAAATATTGGGCAAGAAGATTAAGCCAGAAATGGAGGAAACCAACAAGAAAACACATTGTCCAGGCATATTCAGGTCCAAATAGTTAGAACCACATGGTGCAGTAAAGACCAAATCAAAAAGGGATGGGCATGAGTTCAAGGAGAATGGCCAACTTCTGAAACATCATTCTAGCAAACAAGAGATAATCACCTTAGGAGATGCATTTGCATGCACTCCACCAGTGACATAATCTCTTTTCTCTAATTTTTATATTATTAGGATTAGTTTAGTTTAGAGTTAAATTTTTTTATATTTATCTTTAATTATTTTTCTTGTTTATGTTTAATTTTTAGGAAAAAAATCAAGAATAAAGGAGAAGTAGTTCACAGCAGGAAAAATATTGCCAGGGCAGAAAACAGTGTTAGAAGCCGCAACAGTCCCAACGGGTAGAATAGTGTAACGGCTAGTTTGCCGAAATTCCCGCAGAAATTCTTGCCGCGAAAGTAAAGGCTAACGGCTACAAAACGGCTAGTGGTTCAAATGGCTACAAAGCCTACGCCTATATAAGCACTTCCTACCTCTTTAACTATTCACTCTTGCATTCTTGATTTTTTTTCTTTAGATTTACTTGTTAATCTCTTTCTCACAATACTCTCTGTCTATTTCCAATATTTCTCAGAATTTTTAGAAACTCTCCAAGAAACTCTCCAAGATCCTCAAATCTTCACCATTCATACATGGCTACGTACAACAGATTCGCCCCTGCCGCTGTTGAAGAACGCTTCAACAGATCTTTCATTGCTCGGTAGATATGGTAAGAACAAGGATTCCAACACTCCGATGAGGAAAATTACGGCATTGAGCATTATTTGTTCAACAAGATCAAGTATCAAGATTGGGAGATCTTTTGCCTACAACCTGCTCAGGCCAATGCCACCATCTTGCGGGAATTCTATGCGCACGGACCGAGCAAGGACTCTCTTTATGTCCACTACCGAGGTAGGCCTGTCAAACTTGATGCCGAGACAATCAACCTATTCTACGGCCTTACACCTGAACGTGGTGATCTTGCTGAATTCATGGAGGACATCACCAACGAGGATTATGAGATGATAAAAGACGACCTTTGCTAAGATAATACTCATTGGGAAACCGGTGCCCATAGAGGATCGGTAGCAAGGCAAAATCTTAAGCCCGAGACCAAGCTTTGGAATACCTTTGTCAAAAGATGCCTCATCCCAACCTCCCACAATAGCACGGTGGATCAAAGGAGATTGGTGCTCATTCAATCAAACATCAACAAACGGAGCATCAATGTTAGAGAAATAATTTTAAAGGAGATATACGAATGCGGTAAGAAAGATAGAGGACTTTTATATTTCCCTTGTTTAATCACTGGGATTTGTACTACTGCAGGTGTACCAAGGGCAGAAACGGATGAATTCACAGCCCATAGACGAGGGTGGACTAGAGACTTCTACCACAAAATCATGCAGATTACACAAGCAGAGCCAGTCCAGGCAACCCCTCAGCAGTTCACTGTTGACACAGCTGTCGGGGCCCAGTACACGGCAGACATGCTTGACACTGCCCACACCACTGTCGCAGCAGACCCATACCAAGAGATACTTCAACGGATGATAGCTATGGATCTTAGGCAGCAACGATACATGGAGTATCAACAGGACTTCAACGGCACACTTGCCCAAATGATGCTCCATAACTTTTCCGGCCAAGGGGTGCAGTTTCCCGAGTTCCCTCCAAACATGTTTGTCATAGTTGCACCCTACACTGAGGCGACTCCAGCTCCAGGAGGAGCACGACCATTCTTCCCCAATGGCCCTCAGCAACAATTTCATGCTGCTGGCCCATCTAAGGCAGTAGACTCTGCCGCGACATCATCTGCCAGTAAACGACCATTAAAGAGGAGGGCAGTCTTCAGCACTCCACCAAGATCCCCCATAATCATGGGCAGTCTATTAGCAGAGATAGATGCCTATGTACATCAAAGCTCAACCACTGTCGGGCCAAGCATTCATCATGCCAGGGCAGACGTTACAAATGAAGGCGGGACAGACATCATGGTCACCGAAGAAATTGCCGACGAGGAAGAAGGAGAAGAAGTGAATGCTCCAATGCAATGGACACCACCAACGAGAGTCCAACCACCAAGACAAGCAAAAACTCAACCATCTCCATCATCAAAAGTCAAACAGTCAGTGGCAAGGCCACGAAAAATAATTGTTCCCAGCAGCTCTTCCGAATCTCTTTAAATTTCACATATTCATGTTGCCTTAATATATATATATATATATATATTTACTTGTCTTGTTTTCTTCTTTATATCTTGTTGTGTGTCATTTATAAGTATTGAGGACAATGCTTAGTTCGAGTTTGGGGGTGTAGATCCACTGCCGAGGCAATCTACTGTCGCGGCCTTGCCATGAAAGGAAGTATTTAAGTGTTTTTTTTTTCAAAATTTTTTATGTCCACCACCTTACTTGAATTGTTGTTTATACTTTTGCACTGCTTTTCATCAGTATTACCTTAGTTTATTCTTTAAGGCTATAGAAATCTTTCTCCTTACCATGGTTAGGTCTTGTTAAGAAAGTTTAACCTTAGGATACTTAAGGAAGAAAAGTTAGAAGCTTACTATAAGATAAATCTTAAAAACACTTTTGGGACTTGTTGGATTATAGGAATTCTTTTAATGAACTTAAGTGATAAAGACTTAGATTCTTGGGAAAGTGACTAGAGGTGCCTATCACCGGCTCTAGGAGTTACTCTTCTTCATGCTAGAGGTGCACGAAATTGGCTCTAGTATGATAAAAAGAATATCAAAAGAAAGAAGGAATTAGTGATGAGAAAACACAATCCTTGAGGTGCCCGAAATTGGCTCAAGAAATTGTTGTTTTAAGAAGAGAACACTAAACCCAAATCTACTTGTCTTGAACTTAGAGTTTGTCTAAGAAAGCCTTTAATCAAACTTGTCCAAAAAAACGCACACACTCACTAAATCTTATAGTTTGTTTCTAGGTAAACCTTTGGGTAGCCGAAAGGTTAAGGCTTAAAAATAGGCATAGTTATAGTGGGGAGAATAGATGGAAACATAAGACCAAGAGAGAGTAAGGTTTGGCAAATTGATGGTTTGCATTGCTTGAGGAAAAGCAATAGTTCGAGTTTGGGGGTGTGATAAGTGCTCAACTCACTATCACTTTTTACACCTTTCATGGACAATAATCACTAAATCTACACCCACTTGGACCAATGCATGTGCTTAATGTGAGATAATTAGATATTCTGCTTTTGGAAGCATATAAAGATGATATTTATAGAAAAGGCGAGTTTTACTGTACTTTTGTGTCTGTGCAGAAAAAAACTAATTGTCGCGGCAGCGACTAAGGCCGAGGCAGCGACTGAGGCCGAGGCAGGACCTGATGTCGAGGCAGCAAGGACAAGTAACGATATTGTAGGCGACTTAAAGAGAAAAATGAGCTGGATGTTTCTAGACAAGCAACGCATGAATCGGAGCTGGGTAGCACATGGAAAGACCAAGTCAAAGGCCACGCGGAAAAGAATCCTAGTTGAAGTAAACTTGGAAATATTTTATTTATGGACTTGACTTGTGCCCTACTCCAAGTTATACTCCTACTTAGGAAAGGTTTGCCCTAGACCAAGCCTATATAATCCCTAGCCGTCCAAGAGGAGAAGGAGAGGAGAGTTTTCGGCACAAAGCTTAGTATCATAGAGAGAGACGAATCCAACTTAGATCTTAGATTTCTCTTTTACTTTTTATTATGTTCTAAGTTTATTTAGGATTAGGTGAAGGTTGTAGAGTATTAGTGAGAAGAGATTGACTTTTGTTTCTTGTTTTAATGCAATAAAATATCAAGGTTTGCTTATTCTTTTCCATTCTTTGTGCTTGCATCCAAGCTCGAGAGAGAAGTTTGCAAGTAATCCATTTATCTAATATCGAGAGAGTTAGATTCACGAAAGGAATAAGTATAGTGTTTTAATCGGGAAACACTAACTCGGCCTAGAGATAGGTTAAGAGTTTCAGCGGCTAAGAGAAGTGTGTGATTGGTTGGTGATTACAATTGATTCACGTCGAGAGGTATCATCAAGGATTGGTCATCAACGGTACTTCGACTTAGAGATAAGCAGAGTCATTAAAGGACACTTTACCGAACTTTGATAAAGTTTACCCAAGAGCAAGAGATTGCCGCGGCGGATAAGCATCATCGCTGTCGAGGCAGTAATCTGCAGTATTGTCGAGGTAGTGTTGTGCGATTGCGTTGGACAGAAACAAGTCAATTGAATCCACTATAAAACACAATTGGATCCTGGCCACTCCTTTAATCTGTTTATCTTCTCTTTATTTAGTTTTCTTTATTTAGTATTCATCAACCACAATCTTACTTATGTTTTTATTTTATTCCTTTTCAGAGCAAGAAGACAAAAGAAGACATATTAAGTAGACCAATCCCTGTGGAGACGATATCTGATATACTTATCACTTTATTACTTGCAACGTGTTCACTTGCACAATTTGTGCACTTTTGACACGCAATAATAATGAATTGGACAAGTAATATGGAATGGTATGAATGTTAGAGACGATGTTATGGTTAAAGAACATAGAATTGGTAAGTTCACTATTGGTGTCTAACATGTTAGGACCTATTCCTAGAGAATAGAAATGGTTGAGGCTAGATAAGAGCCTTTTGGATATGAATTAGGTGAAATGGATTGGCATGAACATATAATCTTTAAAGCTAAGGTGTTTATGCTAGTTGTCTTAGTGAAATTGAAATGAATGCTATAAAGGTTATCTTGAATGGTGAATTAAATGAATGTGATAGGATTGACATGTTGTTAATTGACGCCCAAACTTGCTAGAACTATCCCTTAAGGTTCTTGAATGGATCAAAGCTAGTTAAAAGTCCCTTGAATATAGTTTAAGTGAATTGAAGACTTAGAACCTGCAAAATGGTGTGGGGGTATCGATACCATTTTGCATGTGTATCGATACCCGATCGAAAAATCCTAAGTTCGAAACAGGTCTTTCGGAACTCCTGGACTCTGTTTCGGTACTCAAACTTCCAGTAACAAATTGTATCGAAAACCTTTTGGGGCGTTTTGATACTAAAATTTGCAGTAGCATTTGGTTTCGATACCACCCTATGGGGTATCGACACCTATGTCCCTTTTGGTTTGAATCTTCGAGGTTGAAGTTTGGAGGTTCTTTATTTTGTTTTAGAGGTTCCTTAAGTTAGTTTAAGTTCACATTGGGGGCCAAATTTTAGATAAGTTAAGATTGGTTGATAAAATCAAGTATTAAGTAAATTACGATTGAAAAACAAAATAAATTAGAGCTCGATTAATGAGTGAATTATAATAGAAAAAAAGTTTTAATTTGGCCTCGAATTTGTTAAGGTACAACATGTGTTTGACTCAAAATATCATAAAAATGATTAAAATGTTCGGTTCAGTTATGAGTTGTATGCCTGGTCGACGCTCCCGTCTCCTAACCCGGGGCGAGGGTGTCACAACTATGGGCTGTATGCAAGTAGTTTTTAAAATGTTTTATGTTTCCCTCACTAAGCAATTGCTTAACTCCTCTCTTTTCCTTGCAATGCAGATAAATAAGTAAGGAGCTCGTCCAAAGAATCAAGGGAAGCCATATAAAATGCCTTAAATCATTATTAGCTCATAGTATGTTATTTCGAGTTTTTGAACCTTAGGTAGTCAAGAGAAATGGAGTTCGAGAACTTAAAATATTATTGAATTTTTATCAAACATTGGAACTGAGAATTTTAATTATGCTTATGAAATCATTATTTTAGAATTATTTTATGAACTTGCATATTGGTATGCTTTTATGATAATGAAGTTATCGAATTTGTTTTCTACCTTATTTATGCTAATTATGTTGAATTATGATATTAGAGGTATGTTTTACCAAAATCATGTTGATATTATGAACTAGGATGAATTGCTTCTATAGAACTAGTTGGGAGAGGTGGAATTTGCCTCTAGGTACTTACATGCATCTAGTGAGCCTTTAGATTTCGTTTAAGGCATGAAAAATAGTGAAATCTTCTTTTTTGGACAGAGGGTTTCGATACCCTTTCATACGGTATATATACGCAGGTAAAAACGTGAAGGATTTTTAGGAAAATTAGCTTCGGTATCGATAACACATGAACTAGTATTGAAACAGCTGCTTGAAATAAGGCAAGCGTATCGATACGCTGATCCCAAGTTCTGAAATAAGTTTTTACAGTAGCAAATCTTATCGGAATGGGGTTCAAGCTGTATCGAAACACAAGCTTGCTTCGTAGGGCATTGGGTGAGATATCGAAGGCGTATCGAAACACTTAAGTCCCGTTTCGATACTTGCTTTGTTTTCACCTTGGTATCGAAACAAGGCCAAGTGGTTTCGATACCCTTGACCGTTAATTCTGTTATAGGTTGGATTAAACTTCTAATTATTTATGTTTTAGTCACTAACATCTAGTATGTCATTAGATGACTTGTAGATCTTCTTTTAAGCTAAAAATTTACATGCAAGCATGAAATGAACTTAATTAAATATCGATAACTTAAATTTAACATTAGGTTAATAACTTATGGAAAATTTACAATTAGGTCCTTAAAACTTGTTCAATTAAAATTAGGACTCGTTTCTTTTTAGTTTCTACTGCAAAATGAACTATTCCTTGCATGAACACGTAGGATCTAATTGAAGCATCTAGATAAGATAAAAATAAAAAATTTTAAGGTCGTTTATCGGGGCGAGTCTCCGGATTTACCTCGGTATTCCTCATGTAGCTCGTTCGAGTCGGGTGGCATGTAGACTGGGTCGAGGGGGTTACATTTATTGGTATCATAGCTTAGGTTTATGAAACCATTGAGGTATGTTGTTTATTGATCACACAACATGATGTGATACGCGGTGTTTGCTTTACATGCTGATATGTTATATTGCACGATGACTACTTTATATGTTGATATGTATATGCACGGTGATTGTATACATGAAAATGATGTTAAAGCATGTTATAAATAGGTCTCCATTGCTCAAGTTCTTTTAGGTTGGTTTTTTTAAACTCGAACTAGTTGACACCTTGCTTTTGGATGACTTAGTTTTAAACTTTGTTTTGTTTGCATAATAACGTTTGTACGGGACCCCGTAGAGAGCTTAGAATGAACACTCGATTTATCACTGATGGAATAGAAGTACGTGAGGAGGAAGAGTTTTTACCTCCTCCATGACCACCGGTTTTGCTGCCAGCTAATCCGTCAGCAGCTCCACCTACTGTGCCGGCTGTCGGTGATATGACTCAGTTAGTGCAGGCAATTGCGGGAGCTTTTCAGGTTGCAGTTGTTGGAATGCAGGCCACAATTGTTGTAGCATCCCGAATTTGGGTCTAGAAGTTTTAGGGCTAGTTAGGGAGGTTCGATTCGGGTCGAAACGAATTTTCTCAATTCACTAATTTTGGGTAATTAAAAATATTAATATTTTTATCGAGTGAATAATAAATTCGGGAAAAGGGTTTTTAAATGTTAAAATAATGTTCTAAGACTAATGAAAGGTTAATTGGGTTCTTATTTACTCTAATTAAGAGGGATTTCTATTTTAGTGACTAAAATGTAAGATTTGCAAAGTTAGTGACTAAATTGTAAAACTTTCAAAATTGATTTTTAATGATTAAATTGAAAAGTTAGCCAAAGATTAGAATCCTTAGAGGGAAATTAACCAAAAATGTTTTAATTAGAGATCTTTCACCAAAATTGGTTTTAATTGATGGTTAATCACTTTTCTCATTATTCTCTTTCTTTTCTCAATTTTCCATCATTTTGTCTCCAATTTTCTCTCAATGGTTTCCAAATGACTTTTCTGAATTTTTCTCCACTTTTCTCAATAATCATCACTTTAATCAACATTTCATCCTCATCAAAACCTTTCAATTTGTTTTACAAAATCCAAAGCCAATTTCAAGAAAAATCAAGAGAAGAATTCACGTCAATTTTGGTGCAAATGTATCAAATGTAATTTCATGTTTCTTTTTCAAGTCTAAGGTTATTTATTTGAAATTACCAAGCTATTGGATTACTAATCATGAATTTTAACTTGATTTTGTGTTTTAATTCAAGAATTTGGAGTTTTAATGGAATTTTCAAGAAAATATATTAGATCTTGGTTAAGGCTGTAATTAGAACGAATTTCTATGAAATTATTCTTTATTGAATAGGTAAATGAATTCTGTAATGATATCATATGGTTTTAATCCCGAAATAAATGACTCGATAGTGTTAGAAGCGGTTTTCGGTTGGTTTTATGGGCTGTTTTTGATGCTCTATTTTGGCTGGAGGTATAATGTGGGTTTGAATGTATTTTAGTTCATAATTGATGAGGTTTATGAGTTAGATTCATTAGGTTGGTGGTTGGTTTAGTATTTGGACGTTTTGGCTTAGTTTTCGACTTTGTTTTCGGTGGAGTTGGTTGAGGTTTGATGTTGTTGTTGTGTTGAGCATATTTTAATGTGTATATGCTCTTTTTTGTGATGTAGAGGAAGTCCAAGAAGACTCTTGAGTGACTGGTGCATTGGTGTTACCGTTGGAGCATCGGTGAAGGCTTGTTTTGCTTGTCAATGACTGAATTTGGGTTACAAAGTGTTTCATAAAAGTTTGGTTCTGTTTTGGGGACTATGGAATAGTGTAAAAGCTTTTCATAGTTCAAGAGTAAGTGATTTCTATGGTTTTGGAAGCATTTTATATGTTTTGATTATATTGCATTGGATTTGTAGAAGATGCTTTCATAGAAATATTTTAAATGCATAAGTTGGATTTCAAAACGATGCATGCATGTTTTAGTTGTTGTAAATGCATGATTTATAATGGTTTCTATGAACTTGGAAAGCATGAGAATGATTTGGATTAAAATGTGGTTATTGTCTTATCTTGAGTAGGTCATTGAGAACGATTCTGGTTCACTTTGATGAACATATTTTGAATGATTGTTAAACAGCAAGTTATCATGCATGATTGAAATGGTATTGGCTTAGTGACACTAATTATGATCGCCAATACAAATAACATGTCATTAGGATAAAATGCACTATAGAAATTATATGAAATATTGATGTTGCATACACGTAAACAAGGGTGACTTTGTGTTCGATCGTGCGTTTAGTGCTTGCCTATATGTAAAAAAGGGTGACTTAGTGTCTGACCGTACATATAGATGACCCTACGTAAAAAAGGGTGACTTTGTGTCCGACCGTACGTAGAGGGGTAACATGTATACAAGGGTGACTTTGTGTCCGAACGATGCAAGTTGAGACTAATTTTCTCCAATTAAGGTATAAAGAATTCGAGTATTCGATGAGCATAAGGTTCATACACCAAGTTTGTCACTTAAATCCTAGTATATTTTTGAATTAGCAATGTGTAACCTAATACACTTGAGAATGTGTTTTTGAATTAGCAAAGGAAATGTAAAAGTGACATATAAACATGTCTTGCATGTTGAATTTATGGATTGGTAAATAGTTGTGTTTGCTTGAAGTATGATTGTCCTTGTGTTGTTATGAGAATTGAGAAAAGTTAGGAAACATGCATATAGAAGTTTTGGTGGCTATGATGGTTATAATTGTTTGTTAAAGTTGCTCTTGATGCTTAGGAATTATTCATATAGTTGATGGTGGTATATGATTGTATCTAGAATGAGTCAAGCTTACCCAAAAATGCTTTTTTTCTGCTTTTGGGCACAGGGGTATCGAAATAGAAGGAACTACTTCGTAGTTTGGGAGCTATAGAATTTAAGGGATTGTCCCCGGAAGACTCTGAGGCTTGGTTGGAGAGTACTAACCGTATCTTAGTTCATATAGGTTGTTATGATGAAAAGAAACTAGGATGCGTAGTTGCTTTGCTACAAGGTGATGCTTATAAGTGGTGGACTACCACAACTTATGGAAAAGACACATGTTGAGATATTGTTTGATTTTTAGAACCATGTAGAGATTATTATAATGAGCATGATATGACATGTTTTAAAGTGTTTTAACGATGGGTTTATGGGTTGCATTGCAAAGGCCAACTTTCTATGGTTTTACCCCTCATTAAGCTTATGCTTACCCTCTCTTTTACCTTGCAATGCAGAGATGTTAATCGAGGCAGCCAAATGAAGCAAGATTCCAAGTGAGTGTCGATGAAAAGCTCAAGTATGTAGTCTAAAATGTAGTAATAGTAGTAAGAGAGCAATGGGAGTGTAAAGTCATTGTTGCAAGAATTGGCTTTTTGGTTGATGAGAATTACTTTAGTTATATGAACTTGAGTATGTATTGGATGTTGATTAATGTTGATGTCATGTAAGTAGAAGCATCTAGAGAACGTGTGTTGAATGCCTTGAATCTTATGTTGTTATTAGGTTGTAATGCATTTAGTTTGGATGCTAGGTGATTAAGTTTAAGCATGGTAATTTGGTTGATGATTCATACTTTTTAGCTTAATTATGTTTAGTTGGTGTTAAACATGTTTAATCATCTTTGTATATGTGATTGAAGTGTCTTTGAGGCTGTTTTGGGGCAAAATTACCCAGTGGTATCAAAACAGAGGAATATCGTTTCGATACACAAGCTTGAAAAGGGTGAAACGGGTGAAAAATGGCTTAGGTATCGATACGTCTACCCATGGTATCGATACCACCCTTTGCATTTTTGCCTGGGTATCGATATTGTTTTCTATGGTATCGATACCTCTCTTGAAAGTGTCAAATGGTATCGATACCGGCCTTATAGGTATCGATACCCCTATCTGTTATGGTAGTTAAAGGCTGAAATACAAGTTTAGATTCTTTACGTTTTAGTCCCTAAACCTTGAGATGGGAATTAAATGAGTTGTAAACATTATTTTGAGTTGAAATTTGACATGCAGGCATGTAACGAACTTAATTAAATATTGATAACATTAATTTAAAATTTGGTCCCCGAAATTTATGAAAATTTACAACTTGGTCCTTTTTGCGAATATGGGGCAATCGAAGCTTGTTTTGTCTCCCGTTTCGATCGTTGAGATTCTAATTGAATGCATGTACATGTAGGAAAAACAATCCTTTATTCAATATAAAAGAAAAAAATAGGGTTATTTATCGGTGCAAATCCTCTTAGATTTGTAACGATATTCCCCGTGTAATCCGTACGAGTTGGGTTTATGTAGACCGGGTTGAGGGGGTTACACTTAGTAAAAAATTAATTTTACCATTCAAGAATCAAGAATATAGATATGAGTTATTACTTTGTGCGAAAAGTTTTTGAGAAAAGAAAAAATTCTACTTTAAAAAATTGCAACAACATAAAATCTTGTAGATATACTGATCAAGGTGATGAAAGTCCCCAAGTTCAATCCTTGTTTGAACTTGATTAATATACTGCAAATTTGAGCACCTTTGGGTGTATGACGCTCGTAAGCATATTTTAGAGGCACTATAGAAGATAACTTTATTTGGGTAGTTGAAGAAAGATTCTGAGAAGCTTGGTAAATTTTAAGACAAGTAAGAGATATATTAAGATGACTTAAATTGTACGAGATTTCATAGTCACTTGATTAGAATTAAATAAAATCATTTAATTTAATTTGATATTATATGGTGTGTGGGAAAATTGATTTTTAATCCCTAAACTTTAGGTTATTTGTAAGTTGATCCTTACAACTTAATTATAAATAGGGAAAACTATAATACTTCAAATACATCCCAAAAATCTCAACACTTTATCACTGCCATTTGGTTCTCTTTTATCTTATTTGTAATATTTGAGAATTCTTAAGAATTCTATTTGTCTGTATCATATTAGTAATAGCGAAGTTATCATTTTCTGGTGGTACTCGAGGAGAAGACGATATTTCGTGGAACCTCGTAAATTTTATGTATTCTCTCCATTATTTATTTTAGTTATTTAATATTGAATTTTTTTTATTAGATTACAATATTCAATAATTTAATAGGTTTGTTTCCTGTACAAATTTTAACAGCTTTGATCTTAACATTTCAGATCAAATTTAAAAGTATTCATATGAGAAATAAACCAGTTTTCCAACAAAAATGTCAGTGGTTGGTGATAAGATTCAAATCAATATTTCTGGTCTAAAATAGCATATATTGCTCTAAATCGAGACACTGAGGTGGAAGGTCAAATTCAGTGTAAGAATATATGGCATCTTAAAGTCCTTCAAAGACTTAAAGTATTTTTTTAGATAACATTACACCAGAGATTATTCACAAATGTGGAACGTTCCCGTAGACACTTGTCATCCTTGGAGGAGTGTTTGATTTGTTGAACAAGGTCAAAAATAATGGGTTATTTATTAAAATTGTACTCGATTCCCTGTTACTTATGGTTGCGAGTTGTTCATCCTGATAAATTGCATGATTTCATGTCACTACCTTTTAAGATATGGATGCAAAGAACCTTCCTTCTACTAATGCGTTTGCTTTTCCTAGGGAGAGTTGGGGTTCTCATTTCTTGATCTATTTTTGGTTGCTTTGTAAATAAAAATGCAATATGATTTTTATACGAATTTTATATAGAATGATGATTTCTTGTCCAAGAGGATTTGATTTGCAGTCGAGTATGCAGACATTTGTCAAACTAGGAGTGCTGAGGATTACAGCTGATCCTATTTCATTATCCTAGTAGTTCCCATCGGAATACTGGGTGAAGAAAAAATATGATAGCACAAGGAGCACGAGTGATGGTACAAGGGTGATAGGTGATGTTATTCGTGATGATAAGGGTACTTTGTTATTTGGTTTTACTAGAAGCATTGATCGTTGCTCTATCCTCACAGTAGAACTATGAGGTAGTCACGACGTTTTGGTTCATGCTTAGAACTCTGGTCATAGGCAGGTGATCGTTGAAACTGATAATTTGGAGATGGTACGTATTTTTAGACGATCTTAAAATGCATTGATGAGAAGTGGTTTGATTGATGCTTTGTTTGAGTTAACTGAACGCAACTAGAATATAGAAATTTAACATATTAGATAAGAGAAAAATTTCATGGTGAATGTCTCGATGTCATTTAAGTTGTACGGATACAAATATACGGGGATGAGAAGGATAGAAAATAACGATTTTTAAAATTATAAGAGACAAGTACGATAAGGGTATAATAAATATAAAATAAATTATAAATAAAAATTATTAAAATTTATAATATTATAAAGATTAAATTATAATTGTATTAAATAATAATAATAATAATAATTATACTTAGTTAAATTTGTTTCTAATAATTTTTAAATTAATTTTTAACAATAAGATTAGAAGATTATTAAAATTAAATGACTAAATTGAAAAAAAAAATAACTTTACATTATAAAATAAGATAAAATTAATGACTAAAATCATAAAATTAAAAGTTGGCATGACTAAAATAGATATTTAACAATTCTTATTTAATGAGCGAGTGAAGAAGCATTAAAACATATTACTAATATAATAGACATTTAATATTTACACATTTTTAAGATATATAAAAAAAATGAGAGAAAGTAACTTATAAATAAGTGCTTAGCCGCTGGAACAAGGAAGCAATCTAGCTTTGGTTTTTTTAGTTGAGAGGAAGTGTACGTGGATCATTTTTCACACGTAATTTTCTTGCTTTTAATAGATAATGTTTTTTTGTTTATTTTTCTTTTCAAACTTTCTCTTTACGTATGAATATTATGAGTATGAATAGTTTTAGAACTTTAATTTTCAAGCCTACAATATTATAATTTTATTATTTAATATTATTATTGGTGGTTAAAAAAATTCTCCGATTACTCAATTTTTTTGTAAGAATAAATTAATTCACCGAGTACCCGACATTGGTGCAAGTTTTGACCAATAATGGGATCGTTCTTAAAATATAGGTCCCGATGTGACCGGGACCAAAATTGGTTCCAATTCTCAGGAATCGGTGATTACCGGAAACGAGACCAATTCTATTTAAATTAGTCGGGTACCCGTCTTGCCCACCACTAGTTGTAAGGTTAGCCCTTTGTCCTAAAAAATAAGAAATTTTTAGTGAATTTGGAAAATCTTTAGTGGAAAGCTAAGATAGTGAAGGTAAGATTTGATTAGAAATTCGAACCACTCTAAAATCTTTGTATTCATTGTTCTATCTTTTGCTTCCACCAAAATAATCACTTCTCCACACTTGATAAGTAAAATCAGTTGATACATCGAGCCTAACAAGTATCATTAGAATTGTTTAAGTTTAGAATTATTCTTGAGCTTTCTCAGTTCAGATTAGTGCAATGATATATAAAACTTTGCTAAAAAAATTAAAAAAATATATTTTTTAATTTTTAAAATAAATTTATTCGAGAATATCCTCAAAAGTTCCCTAAACGTATCTGTCCCGGAGATAAATCAGAAACGCGGGACGACCTCCTCTTAATATACTTGTGCTTCATAGGCTGCCATGAGTCGTGGAAGCCCATTAGGTGTTTTGATATTTTTGGTCCTCCGGCAGAAGTTGCAACCCTAATGCTGTAAGAAAGTTTTGACAAGCTACTTTAACTTCCCTTGTTCTAGTATTACTAAAAAAATCTTGAGTGCTTAATGTACCTAAATTATTATAAAAAAAATAATTAAGCTTTTAATTTTTTTATATTATATTAAATATTTAAATTAAAAAAAATAATTTGGACCTTTGATCAATGATGATTATTAACTTTAAAAGTTTATTTTATTTTTTAACGTGTGTTGCAACATAATAATCCCGCTTATTGTTTCTAGGGATTTTTCAAAGTTTAATTTTTAAACAACATATAAAAAACAGAAAAAATTCTTAAAGTTCATTTTTTAGAAAATTCTAAAATTATTTTAAAAAATGTAAAGATTTTTTATTTTAAAATTTATTTAAATATAATAATAATAATTTTTCAATTGAATAAAATATTTTAAAAATTAATATATGAAAAATTATAATAATAAAATTATAAAAAAAAATTTAAACAGTATAAAAAAATAAAAGTTATTTTGATTTTAAAAAATCTTTTATTGTTTTTATATTTTTTTTAAAATATTTAATTTTATATTTTAAGATATATTTTAAAAAACAAAATAACCTTTATTGTTTTATATTTTTTTCAAGTTATTTTTATACTTTTATAATAATATTTAATTTTTCTTATTTCTATACTTGTAAATATTATAATTATATGGTAATTAAAATTATATAATTTTAAAATATTTAGATTTTTCCCGAATTTTGGGGAAAAATAGATTTTTTTCTATTTTTAAATTTTTATAAAATAAATAAATTTAAAAATTCCTAAAAATAACGAATTACATTATTTTGCATTAGTAATTGGAATGGCATGGGTGTGAGTATTGTTGACGAGAAAAGTTGGTACAATGACCGCAACATCCTTTGACTTTTTATTTTTATTTTCCCTTGGCAACTATTTCATATTTAATTTGACTTCTAAAAATTTGGATATTGAATTCAAACAAATTTTGGATTTGAATATTAATTTTACTATTAACAATGGAATTAAAGTGGATTTGACTAGAAAATTTTGAACATCTGAATCCACTTTGAATTTTTGTTATTTTATGCCAGTAATAAACTTGATATTCGATTCTATAGCAAGAAAATATCGATCTTTTTAAAAGATTAATACTAAAGATGAGAGATTTAAATATTAAGATTTAAGGATTTTAACATATCAATTAATAGTATGTTTTACATCTAATTTTTTTGTTTTAATGATTCGACATGACAGATCTTAATTTAAATTTCATATTAAATTTAACTATTTTATAACGTTTGAGCTCAATTGACATCATTATAAATGTAATATATACGAAAATATGATATTAAGTATATTTAAACACTCATTTTTCTCTAATTTAAATCGGGAAAGGGTAAATGAAGTTTAAACATTGTAAAAAAAAAAATTGTTCATATTCTTCTTACAGATATGAGAAAACCATGAATAGGAATTTAATATAAAGACTAGTAAATGATTATTGCATTCTTGATAATTATTACTTTAATCGGACAATAGTAGCTTACTTCGAGACGAAATTGTGGAGAATATTTCCTAGTCATTTCCATGAATTTAATTGACAATTTTTCGTTTTTTGTTATTCAGAAGTCTATTTGCTTTTAATTTACATTATCTTCCTCATTAATACTTCATGTATTTCCATGTTAGTAGGGTTGTGCAAAACCGGGTTCAATTAATAATTAAAATGTTACTACTGTTATATCATTATATTGTTCATTATTGATTTTTGAAAAGTCAATTTTTTTTTTAATTTTGACTCTATTTATATTAAATATTTTAAATAATTATTTTTTTATAAGATATATATTTAAAAACTTTTTGATAAAATATTTTTAAAATATATTTTTTTATATTTTTATCAATAATAAATTTTAAATAATTATAAGTCAAAGCTAAAAAAAATTGATCAAAAAAAGTCAATAATGAACAATCTTCATGGGACGAAAGGGAGTATTTCGGTTAATCGATAAGTTTAAGTCGTTCAATTCTTAACCCTAAATCATAACCATTCAACCGATAAACCTTTTATCTGGTTTGGTTCAGATCGAGTAACGAATTTTTTATTTAATTTATTAAAAATATAAACTTTAATAATATGTTAAAAATATATATTCTTTTTAAAAAATACACATAATATTAGTATTTTTTAATATTAACAAGTTAAATACTTAAACTTTATAAAATAAAATTATAATTTTATTTTTAAAAATAAAAAAATAAAATAAAAACTGATTTTAATATAAAATATTGAAATAACATATAATATTATAATATATATTATATAACCAATCAGTTCGGTTACCCGAATTATCTCAAAATCATAAATCATAATTGGATCGATTTTTATATAAAAAATAAAATTCTGAACCGAAATCGATTTTTCGATTCGGTTAACATTTTTTAGTTTGATTTTTTCAGGTTTTGGAATTTGTTTCGATTTTCCAATTGTTTTATACACCCTTAACTATAAACTAATTATTTTTAAATCCCTCGTTTATCTGACAATAAATGTATGAGAATTTATAATTAGAATTAGATGTGTTCATATATAATTGTAACTGTTAACTCGTTTTAACATTATATTTCATGTTAATTTAAAAAAAAAAATACTTACATATATTATTTTAAAAAGTATGTTGAACATTTTATAGCCAAACTTAAGAAGATACATTTTTATCTATATAATATAATATAATATAATATAATATAATATAATATAATATAATATAATATAATATAATATAATATAATATAATATAATATAATATAATATAAACCAAGTCATAGGGCAGAGCATGCAGTAAATTGAAGAGCAAATTCAAACATTTGGTGCCATTGACACGTTCAAAACCCTACACCTTGCCTCATTAATACCGTTTCCGAGCAAAATCCTATCCCCCAACCCCCCATTTGTTTAATAATGACTGCTTCAAAACTCATTGGTCAACACGAAAACTACTTACGAAAGCCATAAGCTCTACTAAAGTTTATAATAAATTGTTTTACTTACTTAGGGTTGAACCCCCGACCACCTCCTCAACTATATATACACTCCATTTCATTTCCACATTTCATCATACAGGTCATATGCAAAGACAACAACGCCCATATATATATAGCTTTTGAAAGGGTTTCATTTTAGACGATGAATAACAGAAAAGTATGGACCCTTTTGATCACTTCTATAATCTGGATGGCCATTTTTTGCCATGGTGGAGTGGAAGCTACAAGAGTGTTACCTGAGGATTTTGGCAGGGCAAATCATCTGCAGACATATTCTTTGTCGGTGTACGATAAGGCCAAGTTCACAATGTCGTGCTGGCTCGAACGGTTAGCCTCGGGTCCGAGTCCTAGAGGAGCTGGTCACTAAGATAATTCATGTCTGGAAAATCTAGGATCAATATAGACTAAACTATTCACGGGATTATTATTTATTGTAGTTTCACATATATAATGTACTTTTATTTTTGAACCTGTAGGATTACATATTAAAAAAATAAAACAATTATCAAAATCAGATTTAATTTTTTTGAGTTGAAGACGTTATAAAATTTTATTATAGGATGATCTTCGTACAATCACCCTTTCTATGCTCAGCCGCTGCCGCTCTTATGCCTTCCAGCTAATCGTGTGTGGCGGCCAAGTGCGGCGTTTAGCATGTCGTGTGACTGTCACACGCTCGCCTATTAGATCGGTCACTGCCCACGACTAGATCTAAATCTAAGCCGATTTATATGTATTTTATATCTTAAAACCTGGGTATAAATACCAGAAGAAAACAATGTATGGGTTTCATGAGCTTTCGAATAGAACAGAAAAAAAAAATAGGATTCAAATCAAAATATCCAATACCAAGAGTGTTAAACCGAGAATACGAGAAAGAAAAGGGGAGGAAAATCGAATAACAGTAAAAAGAAAGGTAAACACACATAATACTAATCTTTTTTCTTCATATCTACTTCGATTACACCCTTTTTTGAGATTTCGAGTTCGGATTTATACTCCCCATGTCGAAAACTTCCGAAAGAATATAAGCTTTTTAGGTTCCGAAAACCTCCGATGGAAACGTCGTTGTTGACGAGTGGCAGACCACCACGAACATCCTTTGATCGGCGATTGGAAGAGAGGAGTATTTGATAGAAAGGGGAATAATTGAGTTTTGGTTGTTATAATAATAGGGTATGTAGAATTTTTTTGTTAAAAGTGAGTATATATGGAACATGCTAAATGACGTCGCTTTGGGGTTGCTCTTTCAGCCTCAAAACGACGATACAGTTTTAAGCTCTATACTCGACGACCGATTCGCTCTAAGACATGGAACCGTGTTTTTATACGAATAAATGGGAAATTTAAACTCGCAGTCCTCTGAGCCTTGTATCCTTGCACATTTACTATAACGAGCCGAATTCTCGTATTCGTGTGTCGGGTTAACCCGAGGGTTTGGGCTCTGGTTTTGGGCCCCGAGTGAGTAGTTTTGGGCTTAGGCTTGTTGGGCTTGAGTGGTTTAGGGCTTTAAGGGTTTTTAGAGAGGGTATTTTGGTAAATGCCAAATAAGATGAGTTGGGGGAAGGGTTTAATGTTTTCAGACCATGATCTCATCTTTCCTCTTCTTTCTTCCCATCTTCACTCTTGTAGCAAGAAAAGAAAGAAGCAAAAGGTGGAAGCTTGGTAAGTTTTGTTGGGAATCTCGGTTTGTGCCTAGAGGGTAAGTTATAGAGGTGTTTGTGATCTTTAAAAAACGGTAAGAAAGTGTTGGTTTGGTGAGGATGAAAGTTTTTAAAGGGGGTTTTGGTTAGCTCAGGTTTGGGTTTTGAGAGCTTAGAATTTGTGTTTTCTAGAGTTTTTAGGCTCAAGAATCATCCTAAGGTGTTGCTAATCCGTTCTATATCTTTCTATTGTAGAGAAAGAGGCTTGTGAGCCATCATCAAGCTTTGGAAGAAGAAAAGCTTGAACTGGTGTGAAGCTCGGGTTTGTTGTTGTTTTAGCTCAAGGTTGGTACTCCCAACTCTTTCTTTCATCATTTATTCATAGTAGAATACATAGCATGTAGAATTCATGTATGAATTCTTGATTTGCATGTATGAATTCATTAATGGTGAATTTCGTGTTAATGTGTTTAGTGGCTTAAAAATGATGTTAAAACACCCTAGACCTCTCAAAGAATTAGTAGAAACACTTTAGGATCGATTAGATTAAGTTTGGGAATGATCCTTAGAAATTTCTTAGTGAAACCTGCAAGTTCGTGCAGGGGTATCGATACCGGTGGCCCGTGTATCGATACCCCTGAAGGAAAATTTGGCTAATGGAGTGAGGGTATAGATACAGGTTTCGATACCAAACCCTCCAGTGGCATCTTCGATTCAATACCCGTATCGAAGCTGCTAATCCCCTTTTCGTTGACTTAAAAAGTGGTCAATGGGTATCGGTACCAGTATCGATACTAGTTTTTCGATACCCTCTTTGGGTGGGTATCGATACAGGGTGTTTCGATACCCCACCTAAGGGTATCGATACCCCTACGAAAACTTGACAAGTTAAGTATTGTTTGAGGTTCAAGAAGAGAATTAAGGGTCCTGATGAATCTTATAAATAATAAAATGAATTGTTAACTCAAGATTGATGTTATAACCCCGAACGACTAAGCTTTGTTAAGTCTTGATATGTTTTGATGAGAAGATATTAGGTGGATCATTTGTGTGTATCGAGTTCTTGTTTGATGGAAATCTGTATATCCAAAAGTGTTGCAACACGTCGAAGACTATCCGATGTAACATTCTGGGTGATGATTTGAAGACTATCTCGAATGTAGGATCCCGATGCTGAATGGACGCGGGCCTCAAATCTCGGATGTAGGATCCCAATGTTGTGTGGGCGCGGGCCTCATCCTTGAGTATGGGATACCGATGCTGTGTGGACGCGGGCCTCACTACCTTGTGTTGTTGTCTGTTTTGACATGTATATGTTGTGTGCGTTATTATACATTGTTTATGTCATGTGGTAGGCAAGCATGCTAGATCATCATATCATGCACGATATTTTATATGTTCTGCTTTACTGCTTATGATATGCATGATGTTGGCCGAGTTCGGCGTACCCACTGAGCTTTCGTAGCTCAGCGTTCGAAATGTGTTTTTGTGCGTAGGTTAGGTGAAGCCGGTTCTTGTGGAGCACCATCAAGGTTTGGATTTCAGCATCGACTTTGTGTCAGAGTACAGTTAGAGATGTAGTGGGCTAGTACTTTGTCGAACCCTATGTAATGTAACTCTGTTATTATTTATTCAAGTCGAATGTTTTTAAACGGGTTGTAACATTTTGGAGCTCCGATTACTTATTATCATTTTGGGCTATGTTTTGACTTAATGGATTTTATGAATCGTATTTGGACTTGAATTTGACTTTATTTTTGGGCTTTCGAAAGAAATTTTGGAATACAGATTTTGGGCCGGAGGCCCAATGTGACATCCGGGTCGGGATGTTACATCTACTCTTTTATTTAAGTTCATTTATATTTTGGTCACTGTTCTTTACTTGATTTTCTCCCTGGTTTACTTTTTTTTTTCAATTTAATCCTTATCAATATGTGTTATTATTATAATATTATTATATAAAACTAAAATATGGTTTTCTCATTGTTCTGACCCTAGGGTCGTTTTGATACGATTTGAAACTGTAAAATTTGGTTTCAAAACACTTAAAGTTAGTATCGAAACAGTCGTGTATTTTATAAAAAATTAATTAAAAATTTAAGGCATTCTGATACTCCTAGTCAGCATTTTGATACCAGTCAGCTTTTCCCAATGGCTATTATAGATTTAAATGTCTTCATCGTTGTTTGAAAGGTAAAATTTAAGATTTCGGTAACCCATTTTGAAATAGCCCTAGGGGTGTTTCAATACCAATTTTTACAGTCCCGAAAGGTTTCGATACCGATTTCAAGCTGTTTTGATACCCCTTGTTTTTAAAGACAACTCGTTTTTGATACGCTTACATAGAGTTTCGAAACCCCTATTAAATGCACACAATGTCTCTTTCTATTTTGGTACCGTTTCGATACAGGTAACCCGCGTTTTGATACCGATAGCTACAGAAATGCATTTATGGTTGGAAGATGAATATATAACATCTATATTTATGATTTCAACAACACCAACAGTTAGAATTCAATGATAAGGTATAAAATCAAGACTCAAAAGCATTAACAACAACTATTGATCCCAAAGAAAACATCCAAGCGTCAAATCCAACCTCAAGGGCTTAATTGCAAAATTCTTGTACCCCAACTCTTTTAATTTTTATTGTAATCTTTTGTTTGAGTTTGGGGAGTGTTTCAAATTGTAATTGGACAAAATTATTCTTTGAGAGAAACAAAATTTGTCATTCTTCTTTGTTTGTAACCTTGTAAGGTTTAAGTTAATCTTCAGGTAGAAAGGTTGACTTTTTGTAACGGTTATCCCTTGATCAGATAAAAAGGTTGAATTCAATAGTGAATTGTGTTGAAAATCCTTAGTGGGAGCTAAGTTAGTGAATGTAGGTGCTTGTTCGAAGGCTGAATCACTATAAATTCTTGTGTTCTTCATTTTCATATTTTTATCGATTCTTTCACACCAAAAAATTTAATAGCCATTTCACCCCCTCTTGACCATTCTATCGATCGATCAACTCAACATATTATTTTGACATTATTTTTATTATAGTTAACTTTTTATTATTAATATGATTATTATTTTGTTTTATTATATTATATTATTACTACTTATTATTATAAATTATTATTATCGCTATAACTACATTACTATTACTATAATTTATTATTATTAGTAGTAGTAGTATTTATTTATTATTTTTAATATTATTATTGTTTTTGTGAATTAAGTTTTTAAAAAAGTAAAAAGGGATTAGATTTTAAAATTAAATCTAAATTTGTAATTTTTTCATTTAAAATATTTTGTAATCGACCGATACTAATTTTTGGATATTGTGGGGTGCTTTCCTTCTAAACCATAAACTCTTTTTTTTAATAAAAACAAAAAACGTTTTATTAAAATGATCTTTTTAGTGTTACAATCACGCTTAAAAAAGATTGGTGGCTTAGAACCCGTTTTTCTGTGATTACAACTGGGAAATCCGTTGGGGACTTTTTCAAGACTCAAGCCACAAGTCGATTATCTTGAATTATGAGTAGAAAATATAAATTCGGTATAATTTATTTTTGTGATCCCTATTTTGTTTTTCTTCTGAAATATTTTTCTAAATATTATTTTTTAGTCTTTCATAACATGAGCTCTCGTCCCGGGCTTCATCCTTTAAGTGGGAGCATGAAACTAATCCTTTTTGAAGGACCCCTCCGTACAGGATAGTGAATTGCTTCTGAGATACCTTTCCCTTTGTCTTTGTAAGACCTACGTCTCTACATAGACTTAGAGAAATGTATCCTGTTTAACCGTGCATGCTACGCTTAGTAGGATAGTGAGTACTCTTTGGGTACCTTCTAGAACCCACTAAGGGAATAGAAGCCTACCCGTTTAGAGAGTAATTCTTTAGAAGATCTGGAATCTCCACTAAGGGCAGTGGAGGAATTCATGGAAGAACTATGTACTGGCAGCAGGAGGAAGGCATCTACCACCATATTGATCAACATCGACTCCGAGGAAGAGGTAGAAAAACAGCCCACTTGTTGCGTGTAAAAAATACTTCGCGATTGCGTGCAAGTGTACACGTTCAAGTTATAGTATAAAAAGTATTGTATCCACAGGGATTGGTGCGCCTTTAAGAATCTAATCTCTTGCACTGAAATGAAAAACAAAAATTGTTTAGATGATTGATTTGAAATAAAATTAAATAATAAATAAGTAAAATAATTGAGATAATCGATAAGAGAAATGAGACTGAGTTATTCCGAATTATGGAATGACTATCGAATGATTTCTTCTTCGTAAGTGAGTGCTCGCACCACCCAACTTGCTCCGGCAATTGGGCTCAATCGATTGCTTATGACATTTCTCTGAGTTGTCAGTTCGTAGATTGGTTGGGCAATTGCAATGAGGGAATTGCTCGGGCAATTTGGGCGACTATCCTCGAGGTTCGGCAAAGCGTAACTTCTATTAGCCGTTGAAATCATGCACTTATCCCTAAGTAGGATTAGTTTTTTGGCACTTGGATCGAATCATACCTATTCGTTTCGTGAATCCAATCCTCCTGAATCTGGATAAATGAATCGTTTATCGAGGTCCTCTCCCGATTCTCTCGCAAACAAATTAAATGCCAAGAATAGTTAAACCTCAATTAAGAACACATCACAAACTTAAATAAAAATCAAACTAAATCATCCATAACAATAGAATAACCCAAGCCAACTTAAAGTTAGTTCATGGCTGGGCAAAAGTTTCCAACAAATATTCCTCTCATCACTTAAAATAATAAAAGAGACAAAGATAAAAAAACAAGTGTCACTTGCTTCACTCCCCAAGTCTCTCGATCCAACCTCCTCCCTAGATATGGACGGCAAGCTCCTTATATGGAGTAGATTTGGTCAACATGGATGATAGAATAATATAGAGATGGAAATAATCATGATAGAATATATTCATTTCTAATTTTATTCTCATCATGTGTTTCCTTCTTTGCTTTGATCCTTCAATCTTTCCATATCTCCCATCTTGACTTTCTCTCATGATTCCTTTCCATAGATAGCTCCTTCATCAAGGATTAAAATCTGCAAAACAAAGGAAACAAACCACATCAGCATCTTTTTCCACCGAAAATTAACCAAAAACAACCAAGTAAAGATAATAAGTGACAACTAATGATAATGCATGAAAATATTAAAATACTACAAATTAAATGCTTAAGTATAGCAATAAACAAGAGTAAATAGGGGAATAAAACAGTACATTATAACACCTAACACCACTCCCATCCAAGTTCAACCCCCATGGTCTTCCAAGAAGCCTGCTTCCAGCCCACTGAGAGCAGCACAACCTCCATCATGGAGCCGTCGAAAGTTGGTAATCGACAACAACTCCGAAGATTCTTTCGAATCACCTCAAATCTAGGGCGATAGAATTTTTTATTTTCTTATTTTCTTTTCTTTTCCTGTTTCTTTTTATTTTATCTTATGTTATCTTCGGTTTAACTTTTTCGCTTATCTATCTTCTTTTCATGCATTGAGGATAATGCATGCCTCGAGTTTGGGGAGCATTAGTCCATTTTTTCACATGTAATTAAACTATAATGTATGGAAATATCTGCTTGTTTTTAATTATTGCCTTAATTTTTGTTATTTACACCTATTATTGCAATTTTTGTAAGTCTAAAAATTTTAGAGTCTGCCTCGGCAACAATATATCATCCAGCCGCCGTAGCCGAGTATACCATTCACCAGACTTGAATTCAAAAAGGTATCGTAGGAATATGTAGAACTAATATTTTGATATAATAATTGAAAAATAGTTTTGGACTAAATTGAAAAGATTTTTAAAATGGTTTTATGTCCAAACAAATTGAAAATATATTTAAGAAGTTTGTGAGAGATTTTGAAGGTACTTAGGATTAGACTATGAGCATGAAAATATACAAACACCGTTGGACTTAGTTGATTTTAGAAGTTCTTTTCTTTGAAAAGCAATAAAGACTTAGACTTTAGATTTTAGATACAGGTGCTTATCACGGCTCTAGTATAGTCATTAGAGGTGCCCATCACTGGCTCTAGGAATTAATAATTTTTCTCACTTACTAGAGGTGCTCAAAATTGGCTCTAGTGAGAGTAGTTTAACACTTGAGGTGCCCAAAACCGGCTCAAGTAATATAAATATATACTTACATATATATTTATATACAAAATAGGGAAAAAGGGAAGATAGAACAAAAATCTAAGTTAGGATTTTTGAGTTAGAAAAAAGGATTAGAACTTAGAATATCAGCTTTGGTATAGCTATGCACGCACTCACAAAGACTCATAATCTAGTTCCGAGGAAATCTTAGAACCTAGAAGAGGCCGAGCCAAGAAAGGAGCTCTGTCGCGATAGGCAGGAAGGCATATTACTATGAAAATTCCTACTTAAAGATATAATTGCATTACTTGAGGACAAATAATAGTTCGAGTTGGGGGGTATTTGATAAGTGCATAAAAGCCTTATATTTTATATCATTTCTTCACTCAATTATTGTTGTTAATTAATAGATTTAGTGGTAATACTGGATAATTCTACATATTTTCTACATTACAGCATCCAAGTACTTAATTGTTATTTTTATATATTATTTGGTAGAAAAAAAGTACGGTTATAATTTTATTTCTTAGACAGGAAATAAACCTACTAATGATACCAAATATCGTTGATATATGTTTGGATGTAGAAAAATACAGACAAGGATCATTCATAGAGAAACACCCGCCAAGACAGCAAATTGGTTGTCGTGGCAGCAAAGTAAAGATAACATATGGTGTACAATGGATGAAGAATAAAGTATCGAATCCAGTGAGTAAAATTAGATAAGAAACAGAGTCAAGGAAAGAAAGTCAAGCCATGGTCAAAGTCACGAAAATTCAAGAATCCAAAAGGAGCAAAATTAGGAAATAAAATAAAGAGTTATATTTTAATATGAATTTTATTTTATTTCTTTTAGAACTCCTATTACTAATGGGAGACTTTGGCCTAGACTTGGCCTATATAAGCCAGCCCTTAGACCTGGAAAAACAAGTTGACTTCCTCCGAATAAACCCTTAACCGTCGACAACCACATTATGCTCTAAACTTCTCCTATGGCATAGGTTAATTATGGAGTAGTTGTGGAAGAAGGTTGTAATATTATTCAATTATTATTAGTGCAATTTTAAGATTCATATTTTATTCTCTCTTAGTTCACACTTTTTTTTGCATACGAGCTCGAAAGGTAAGTTTGCAAGAAAAATCTCATTTATCTAGACTATGGATAGTTAGGCTCACGAAACGGTAAAATACGGTCTTTGCTCTTGGACACTGGCTAATCCGGCTTAAAGATAAACAAACTAGGATTTCAGCGACTAAAACGAAGCATATCATCAGTTGTTATTCACCCTTGATTCATGCTGGGAGGTATCATCAAGATGTGACCATCAATAGTACTCCGAATTAGGGATAAAGAGGAGGCAACTAAGGATGCTCTATCGAACTATGAATTGTTGAATTGTCGACAAGGCATAACTCGTCGAGGCAGCTAAGGCAACCTTTTAGTGACCCGCCGAGGCGACACTTCAACCTTCTACATTAATAAGAGAAGAATATTTTGAACTAGATTCTACACTACGAAGCAGTCAACCTAGCCTTTTCATTCTTATCTTGATTTTAATTAATTACTAAGTTTATTTTTATTATTTAATTTAATCATTCTTCAATTCAAATCACTTGTGTTTTTAATTTTATTAGTGCATGAAAAATTTGTTGCGTCGGTATCTAGTCCCTGTAGGTTCGACATCTTAAATACTACAACTTGACAAAAGAAGGATACTTACATTATAAACGCATAAGACTTCCAAGCCGTCACCAATTTTAACAACTGAACCTTTTATTAGCTTACATAGTTGAAAGAAAAGATTGCTATTGAAAACAAAATAAATCTCTTAAAATTTTAAAAAATTATTTGACTAAATAACTTGCTAAAAATAGAAAACAATACTAACAAAGTAACCACAACACTTAGTGGCCTAAGAAGAAGAAAAACGTAATGAATATTTCATTTATTTGCTTAAGCCTCCTCGGAGCCGATATTGCTTATTAAAACTTTTTTATCACGTCTGTGATATTTTCGTCCACAAAGTTAAGAAAAAACTAATATTTTCTTCTTGAAGAACATAACCAGGGACTTGCGCCATAACATTAGTAAATCCTTTGACTTCAATGATACCGTCCACTTTACATGTTCTTAGCATCAGATAGTGTTTATTCTTAGGAGCGACTCGTTGGTGCAGATATGGTGAGTTTGGTGGGTGAATGGTTATGGTCGAAATTCCAACACATGTTGCCTTTACTAGTGTTATTGCATGATGCTATTAATGGGCCAACGGTGAACTTGGGTACTGATTCTGTTGGATGGCAGGTTGTGTTAGTAAACAGTTCACAGTCAAAAGTGCCTATGACATTTACATTGGCCCTATACATGGTGAATCCGACATGGTATGAAAGTTGATCATTCATATAAAAGGTTGCAACGAATAAAAAATTTCCTGTGGATATAGCCGTTGGACACTCCCTAGTGAAGGTTGGTACAAGATTAATATTGATGGTGCAGGAAGATCAAACGATAGCTTTGCTTCTTATGGTGATGTGATACGCGATCATACGGACAGTTTGTTTTCGAGTTTGTAAAATTTATTGGTGTATGTTTTGTAATAGATGTTGAGATTTGAGAAACTTATATTGGATTCTCTTGTGCATGGGATTTGGGTATGAAAAATATAGTGCTCGAGGTTGAAAGCTTAGACGCCATCTGCTTTTCTGCATGATCATAGACCTTCTTTACTGTTGCATATTAAGGAATTAGTGAATCATGGATGGATAATCAGATTTCAACATGTGTTGTGGGAGGGTAATAAGATTGTGGGCAAATTAAAAAGTTTTCCATTTGGATTTTGGAGTTGAGATTCTCCGCATCCCACCATTGGATGTAGTATCTTTTACGTGGGAAGATATTCAGGATTAGAGTCAGGATTTAAAATCGAAGGATAAAAATAAATATTTGAAAGTGAAAACAAATTTATAAATAAATTACGTTTTACAAAAATTAAATAAAGAGAAAAAAATATTCTTCAGGGTGGAGAATTATCCCTTCCTACCCCAAATAGTTTTATCCCTGAAAATACTGTTAATTAATTTAGTTAATGTTATCTGAGCATGTTGCTCGTTTTCTTTATTCATTAAAAAAGGAAGAAGATAATAATGTAGTGTTTAATGAGATCACATTTTTTTTGATGAATAATAAATCTAATCCTAATTCTATATAAAAGGAAAGGCAATGAGAACTGTAAAAAAGAAAAGAGTATTTCTAATAGATAAAAACGAAAGAAATTTTAAAAAATAAAGATAAACAATTTCATCCATAAGTCAAATTTACTCACATTTTCAAATAGAGTATCAATTCACAATTGTAGTAGAAAGTCAATTAAGATTTTTATTTTTATTTTTAAAAAATATAAGATCATGTAATTCACATGCATGTTTTAATAAATTATTGCTTTCAAATGTTGATCCAATTGATGTTATTTATTCTCATTTAGCTTGGTATTCTTTGTCTAAATTAGAAAAATACTTTCATATATCTTGTTAAAAAAATTCTAAATCTAGTTTTAAAAAAAGAGTATTCATGATAACAGTTACAAAAAGATACTACGAGATAAAACTTGACAAATAAACAATAATCAAACAAAACAAAACACAAACTACTCTGACCTAACAAAACTTGAAGTGTTCATTCTGGGGTACCCAAAAGATCAGGCACTTGGTTCCATTACTCAAGCAGTCAAGCTCCCCCCTCATGCAACGCCTAGATGTCATTACTCAAGCTCGGAGCTAATTGAGAAGCACCCTGTTGCTCTCTAACAATCTCCACAAAGGAGATTTCTTCAATCGATTGCTCACGAGACATGACAGCAAGTGTAGTGTGTCCGTTCAAACTACGTCGGAGGTAAGTAATTTCATTTCTCACTCCCGAGACAAGAGCATTTGAAATTAAAACCATGTCTAATATATTATTTTTTGATGTTCCTAGTTGTGTAAAACTATAAATCATAATCCAATGTATATGGTGCAAAAAAAAAAAGAAAAAGAAAACTACTGAAACCATACCAAAGGGGCATTCAAGCAAAATTCCAAGTCTTTAATCACTGTCATTAACTAAAACCAAAAAGATTGTTTTGGTGATTTTAAAAGAGCAAAGAACCTAGACATTCTGAGGTGAGGATGAAAGCTAGAAGGCAATGGAAAGTTTAAACAACCGCTGGTAAAAGTCCTTCAAGCCCTTTTCGGCATCTTTGAACCACTTTCCTTCTTATCCTCCCCTGCCTTTTTGCGGTCCTTTCTCTCCCTCTTCTTCAATGCAGTCATATGGGCCTTCAGAATGGTGGCATACGATGCTTGGAAGCGCTGGTGATCTTTTGCTCCCACCTTACCAACAAAAACGCATTAATACAAGGTCATTCCGATAATCAATAGACTAGTATTGCCTCCATGATACTACCATTTTCAGCTTGCACACATAACAAATAAGTCAGTCTACAGGATTTGCATTTGAATGCTATTAAAGAAACATTTCGGACTTACATTTTACATTCTTCATTTCTTTTATTTTTCTAGAAGTGTCCATGTCCAATGCATATTTAGATATAAGTATGAGAGTAAGAGTTATGCATCTCCAATGATCTTCCAAATACAAGCAAAATGTTGGAAAGATTGAACATGCCCAAGTCTGATGCATAACAACGACGTATCCCGCACTTAACACCAAAGTCAGAATAATATCCGCTAGTACAAATCAAAATATATTTCAATTTGGACTGATGCATAGTATAAAATACCCTGTGAAACTCTAAAATCTTCACACCAGACGTCCTTTAAGTTTCAACAAAGAATACAAGCATCGGTTACTTTGGAACCTATCCAATTTCACACTACTTAGGGGAGTATAAGTACAGAAGTCGGTTTCTTGACTTAAGCCTAAACTATTAAGACGTTGGGAGAGATTACAATTTTCATCGACTTAACCAGTTGCTTTTTTGTTCCCTCTTAGTACAATTGAGACATGAGCTTTACTATCATGTTATTGTATTATTTTAGTCTTATTTATTAATTATTAGACATAAATCTAAAGCTAGGAACAAGTTAAAATAATAAAGTTTAAATTATGTCAAGGGTTCAAATCTAGGGCTAACACTAGTATCAATCATAAGTGTCATATAATTTCATATACCAAAATTAGATAGCTCAAACCAGAGCTTCCGATGGATATGTGTAACTCTTCTATGAAGATCATAATAGGTTTATTTGCTGCTGAAAACAAAGACTCATACGTAAGAACAATTCAGCGAGCCAGAATGTCCGACATAACACATAAAAATAAATCTCCGGTACCATATATAATTCAGTATACTGAAAATATAAGGTTCAAGTGGAGTTCCCAACGGCCAACGGAAATGTCATACTTCTAGGAAGATTGCCATCGGTTTATTTGTGCTTACGAAAACTCATAGACTCAATCGACCGATGCATTCATCCCACCAGGCCAATATTTTTATTAAAAAGAATTGTTTTATCCATTTAACCAAACAAACTAAAAACGAAGGAAAAAGGGGAATACCGAAGTAGAAATTGTCTTTTTTCCATTAGTTGCCCGAATAAGGCATCGATATTCGATGGGTTGTTGAGCAGTCTTCAGTTTGTTCCTCTGAACCTTTGATTTCAAAGATGCTAATCAAGATGAAAAACTAAAAGCATTAATAAAAATCCGATATAGAAAACATCCAAGAAAATATAATCCCACGGTTGGAAACATGAATTTCAAAATTTAGATTCGAATTCCATTTGTAACATAAATTGTGAAACTTAAAATGCATACATTATGTGTAAACTGTATAGATCCAACACGATTGCCATATATTTCAATTTTACAAATCTCAATGCTATTTCTGAAATCCAAACCCATTGTTTGAAATTCAAGGTTCCAAAATCTAAAGAAATCGGGAGATTCTTACAGCGTTTAAGAGTAACCCAAACAGAGCCGGTCTCGGTGCTTCGCTCAAACATGGTCGTAAGTTCATTAAGAAAGGGGTCTGGCTGTAGAAGAACCTTAACAAAAACATAAAAATCAGCGTTAATCATAGCAATAAGATCAAATGCCCAAGAAATTAAAAAAAACGAACATAATTAATGAAATCACAGCAAATCAAAACCCTAAAACATATATACTAAGAAGGGGGAAAGTTAATCAGAATTCAAAAGAGAGTGATAAACTTTCTGACACTGAATTGAATTGAATCCTTTGAGATTAAGCAAAAGCCTCACAGTTTTTTCTTTAATTTGTTGAATTAAGAGAAAAGGATGAATAATCCATACAATTAAACGAACAAGAAAAGGATTGAAAAGGACCAAAAATTACCATAATTAAAACCTTGTTCAGATCAAGAACAAATTTCAAAAACCCTTAAATAGAGGGAGTCTTAGATTCAGGGTAGAAAAGATAGCAGTCAGAGACACGAAAGTACTTGTGCAGTTGTACGGTTACTTTTGAGTCCCACGTTCCAAGCGCCACGTTATATTAAAGGGTAAACTACGCCGGTAGCCACCCAGTTATTTGGTATACTTTTTTTTACCATTGAATTATCAAACTTGACAATCAAGCCAACAAATTTACTAAATTAATCTATTTTGATCGGTTGCTAAAATTTAAATAGAGGGTGTGAAGAAAGGTCAAATATTTTTTTTAAAAATTATACATTTAATCTATATTATTTATCAATTAAATTAATTTAATTCTAATTTTATTTAAATTAATCAATCAATCGATGACTTAAGTAATTAATTTTTATTTTACGAAAGAAAAATAAAGAGGAGGTTGGATGCATATAAGGGGTTTTGAACATAAAACCTTACGAATATAAAACATATGCCCTTATTACTACACCAACTCATTCTTCGTAATATAAATTGCATCATTTTATAAATATATCTTATAAAATAATAAATGTTAAGGAAAAAATAAAAATAGTTGAAAGACAAATTGAAACTAAACCACTTTAAAATATTTAATATTAAGATATTAAATATCTAAACGAAAATATTTGGATATTAAAATATTAAATATCCATTATAAAATATTAAATATACAAATAAAATTATTTAAATATTTAAATATTTTATAATGGTTTAGGTTCAATTCTTCTTTTAACTATTTTTACTCTTTTTTTTCTCTAACATTTATTATTTTATATAATATGTACATAAAATGGTGCATATTACATTATAAAAGAGTGGGTTAGTGTAGATGTAAAGTGTGAGTTTTATATCCACAAAGTCTCAAGTTTAAATCCCCTTAAATGTATTCAACTTTTTTATTTTCCTTTCATTTGGTAGTGACATATATTACTACCAAGAGGTGACACGTGTTATAATTTGATTCAAGAAAAAAAATATAATAATTTTTTATTTTAATTAAAATTAGGATTAAATTAATTTAATAGATATATAATAGAGACTAAATATATAATTTTATAATTTTTTGTTAATGGTAACATTACCCTTCCCTCACCTATATGTTTGGATTTTAATGATAATGACCAAAATAGGTCAATTTAATAAATTTGATGGTTTGATTAACGAGTTCAATAGTTCGATGACCAAAATAGGTATCTCCAATTAATTGAGTGGTCACAGAAGCAATTTAGCTATATTAAAATTTGTTGTAAACTACATCCAAGGCAATTAAACTATTGATGTAAACTACATCGAACCTCCTCTACGCATTAAATATTGATAACATTTTATTTTTGGTAAATTGATTAATGTATTAAATTTACTGAATTAAATTGAAATTAGGATTAAATAAATAAAATATGTAATCAAAGATTATATATATGTAATTATAAAAATATATTTGACTATCACGTCATCACACTATAAAAATTAATAGTCACGGACTTTATTGAAACTATTTTGAAAGTTTAGTGGTGTAAATGGAAAACTTTATAATTTAATGGTTAAAAATAGAACTTGTTCAATAGTTTAAAGGCCTTGGATGCAATTTTCCCTAAAATTTAATATCATACTCCTTCTGTCTCAATTTTTATGTCACATGTTGACTTTTTATGAAGTTTTAAAAGAAAAAGTATGATATAAAATAATTAAAATTAAAAATTTATCCTTAGAAAATTAATTCTTATTATTGTTAAAAAGTAAATTTATGTTAATAAGTTTGTTGAATTTTTAATGTGACATTTTGAATGAAATAATTTAAAAACTACACAGATAGTCACCATGGGGTTGATATCGAAATGGCTACCATACTTTAAAAAGCGTCAAATCTACCAGTCAACTATTAAAATGATATCAATATAATCATCGACCATTAAAAATCAATGGACTGATGACGTGACATTAAAAATAAAATGGAATAATTATACATTTACTTCTCTGTTATTCATACATTTTTTTTAATTTAGTCCTAATTTTATTATAATAAAATAATATAATTATTTAATTAGGTGGTGATACATGTCACCACCTAACTAAAGGAGGAAAAACAAATTTAAGCAAGGATTGCTTACTAGGAGACTCAAATCTAGGCTCCTTGCATGAAAAGCTTGTGGCTTAACTATTAGGCCAAGCACATTCATTTGATACAAAACACTAATGTTTTGTATATATTTATTTCTTTACATTCATATATATAATTTTATATTTATTTATTTTTAATTTAATTAAAAATAATATTTAAATTATTATATAATAAATTAAAATTTTGAAATTAATAAAATTTTATTTATAAACCATAACTCCTAACCCTTAAATGTTAAACCCTAAATTTATTTAAAATTTAAATTAATAAAATTCTTCTGCAAGTTGTATTTCTAACCAATGCAGGATTCTGATCAATCCTCAATTAGAACAGTCAATGAACAAGAAATAAATTATGAAAATATTTCTAAAAAAATTGATGATTGAAATATTTCAATCGTTCCAGTAAATCAAATTTATAAAAAAACAACTTTTGAAAATTTTAATGCCTTTTATAACTATATTATCAAAATAAAAGAAAAAAGTTTACCTATCCAGAAAGAGTACCAAACCTTTCAATTACTAGATGAATCTGTCATTAAAAGACTTAAAGATAAAAAATATAAGTATATCCATTTTAGATTTGTTCAAGTAGGAATCAAACCTCTTAGTGTAGAAGCCACTAAAAATACCTCCATATTAGTGGTTTTAAGAGACCAAAGACATTATGTTTAATGATTCTTTATTAGGGAAAATAGAAACAAGTCTTTGTACAGGACCAATACATTTTAATTGTTATCCAAATTTTATGGTCTCTTTAACTGATAAAAATATTTTAAAATCATTAACTCTCCAAATTCATACTCATAATTATAAAATGCTTCCTGAATCTGAAATTTTGACTTTAATTTATAAGTTGCATTATAAAGCAATGTACTTTGTAGTAAACACTTAGGCTTTAATCCAAAGTCCAAAAGGGGAAACCCTCCTAATAAAAACAGATACAACTAGATCTCACACCACAATATCAAAAACTATTTAGTGGCATGAAAGTAGCCTTCCCGACATATGGAAATTAGAAGGAGTCACACCTCCAGTTGAAGCAGATCATATTAGAAACAACTCCCTAGTTGAAGCAGATCATATTAGAAACAACTCCCTAAGAGAAATTACCTAAGATAGTACTGGAATAATTGAATTAATTTTTGATAGACCAAGAAGATTACCTCCAAGATATTCATTTGATATGACAAGTACAAGTATTGCATTTCAAAGATTAAATATCGCAGAATCAAGTAATGATTTTAGGACAGCTAAAGCCTCTACTTTTTCTGTCTCAAACACATTAAGAACTAATTTACAAGGAATAGATAATTCCTCAAATATTGTTCAACCTATTTATGCTAGGCAAGTTGAGAGACCCAAAAATTCAGCAAATATGTCTCCAACATATTCTTCCATAACTAATAATAGAGAAAAATAAAATTCTGAAATATATGTTTTAGAAAATCCTTTTGAAATCAACAAAAATTGGTGTAGAAAACATATTTATTTCGATAAAAACAAAGAAAAAAGAGAAAAATATTTTAAAGACCATGAAAGAGAAAAAGATGAAATCCTTCAAGAATATTATGAATTTATGAATATTCATATAAAGTTCTTTACATGGTACAAAGAATACTTTTCAATTAATACAATAAAAAATTATACAAAATGGTAAACAGGAAGAGGAGAAGTTGAATCTCAACATCCTCCTTTAATAAAAATTTTCTACCTTCATAAACATATAGGCATAAAAACAAGTCCTTTGAAAATGAGAAATCCTAATGCAGGAGAACAAATTTTGTAACCCCCTCGACCCGGTCTAGATGTCACCCGACTCGAACGAGCTACACGAGGAATACCGAGGCTAATCTGAAGACTTGCCTCGATAAACGACCCTAATTTTTATTTTCATTTATTTTATCTAAATGCTTTAATTAGATCTTATATGTTCATGCAACGACTGAGTTCATTTGCAGCGGAAAGAGATGTGAAGTGAGTCCTAATTTAACCGAACAAGTAAAGTTCTCTAGATGCATACAAGACCCTATAGGCGTAATCCACACTTCGAATATCATCCCTAGATGCAAATTCACCTAATTCAACACGCAAAACATATAATTTATAAGCATACTTCAACAATAACAAAAATGGTATATCATACTTTAAAATTAACCTATAATAGATCTCAAAAATACCTCGTTAACATAAAAGTGTATCATTTATAGTATTCAAGCCAGAATATCCAAAAACACATAGATTCACTAAGCCATATCTTAAGCAATAATAATGTTGATAAACATCAAATATATATAAGCATACGACTACAATAAGTCTTATCATCATATCAATAATCTTAGCCCATTGCTCTCTCTCTACTATTAATGTTATAAAGACATACTTGAGCTTTCACTTGGCGGTTACCTGGATTCTTGCTTCCCTTTGCTGTCTTAACATTATTTACTCTACATTGCAAGGTAAATGAGAGGGTAAGCATAAGCTTAGTGAGTGAATAAAAACAAGTATAAAAACACCTTGCAATGCATCCCATATTAAACCAATTTCATCAATTTAAAATAACATGTTATGCTCTTTATAAAACAAAACAAACATGGCTAACAACGTCACTTTTAAAACTCAGTAAGTGTCATCAAACCATGGCTAACAATGTCATCATTAAAATTTAGTAAAAACCTTTTTAAAATCATAAGCTTTAAAAGCTAAAACACAAGTCTTACATGTTACTCACATAGCAATTCTTACACATGCATCTCAATGCATAAAGCTCAAGTCTTACATGCTAACAACATAGCAATGCTTAAATCACATGCATACCAATGCACAAAACCTCGCATGCATAATCCCATATGCAACAAGTAAAAACCATGACACTTACCTTTAAAAAGTAAAAACATATATTGGTGCTAGTGATCCGATTTGTACTACTCCAAATCGTTAGGATAAAAGGGAAACCGCATGTTAGTACTACTCCCAGAGCATGCGCATGTTGATACTACTCTCAACATGAATTATCTCACCTTGGTGTCCGGTGACAGTACTACTCCGATCAACCCGTATGTGACAGTACTACTCCCATCACATAGCATTAGAATAAAAGGCAAAATGCAACACACAAAGAATTTATACACGTATGACTTTTGAATGTTTATAGTGCACTCTAGACCATATTGATCGATCAACTTATCCCATAAGGTTCATCACTTAACTAGCCAATATATTATCAAAAATCAATGCTCAAAACTTAATTCAAAATAAAATTCAAATCACATGTATCCCACTTTTCACGCATCACTTGCAAAAACTGATAAAACAACTTTTATCTTATTTTTCAAAATAAAACTGTGGGAACATTGAATGCATATAAAATCTCTTTAAAAACAATTTCATGAGCATTATATACATGCATAATCACATATGCACAACATAACAAGAGCATGACAAATAACGTTGTAAAAACACGGCATAATATGGGAACCTTTAAGAAAACAAAACTTTAAACTTACTTCCGAGCATAGGGAGGTTTTTCAAACCTTCCCTACACCCCGAAACCTTTGAAAACACATTTAAAAGCATGCCAAATCGGCAGCCCTCATAATCCACCCACCAATAACTGTTTCTTGTCCGATAAGTCACCGATTCGATCCAAAACTTCTTCAAATGTGATCACCAATTTCTTGTCCTATTTCAACCATCAAAAACTAAGGATTTAGTGCTCCTAATCGCACACAACAAACCCCAAGTCGGACCCCCACTCAACAGCCCCTTAAAACCTATCAAAACCTTAACCAAAAACTTTCTGAAAACTACCAAATTTCTCCTAAACCTATAGTCCGGGATTATATATGTTTAAAACATGTTATAAACATTATAATACATTCAAAATCATGAATTTAGGATTCCAAAACAGCGGATCAAAATCCTTGAACGAAAATTGGGATTTTTAGTCGAAAAACGATTTTTATGAAATTAAAGGATTAAAACAAAAACTCCAAGCCAATAACTTGGGAATTTCAGTAAATAAATTTATTTTTTAGAGGATTGATGAAATCTCACCTACAAAACTGATCCAATCGCTTTCCGGGTTTTAAAACGAGAAAACGATGAGAAAACAAGAAAATTTAAAGAAGAAAAGTTATTATAATTACTAGAAACGAATTTAATTGAAAAAGAATGAGTTTTTACCTTGAAAACTTGATGAACGGCTGCCTCCAAAGAGGGAAAACGAAAATTAGAAAAATATGTGATGTTTAAGTTAATTAAAAAGGGTTTTAAGAGTTTAAAATTAGGTTTAATTAAGTTATTTAATTTAAAATAGGTTTTGGGTTTAATTAATTAAAATTTGGAAAGCCTAGACCAGTTAGGATTATAATTGGATCAAAGCCCCTTAAAGATTCAAAGTTTTGGCTTGTTTTATAAAATTGTCCTCAAAGTTTTCAATTTTTACAAAATGGTCACCAATTTCTAAATCCTAGGGATTTAAGGGTAAATTTTCAAAATTGATTTGATAAAAGTCAAATATATGTCAAATAAGAATTTTAGGATATTTTTCTTCAATTTATTTTGATTAAAAACTAATTTTTAAGTATTTAATCCCGAACTATGCTAAACCGGATCACTAACTTCTAAGCTCATTTTTGGGGCGTTACAAATTTCTTCAAAAGATATTAAAATGATTGTTGAACAAAATAATTACATAAACCTTAGCCTTCATATCATAGGAAAACAATTAGACTATATTGAAAATTTAGTAGAATTTCATATTAAGAGAGAAATAAAAAGAAGAAAAAAATTCAAAAAATTCTATGGAACCAATTTTTACGCCTTATGAGATTTTAAAAAATTATGAAAAAACATTTTTATCCGAAATACAAGACAAGCTTAATAAATTAGAATCCGAGCTTATAGCTCCTGATACTCCCATAACTACACAACATTCAATAAATACCCTAAAAAAATTACGATTCAAATCTATGAACTTATTATATTTTTTCTTAACTTTTTTTTAAAGAGACCCAACTTTTTTTAAGAGATCCAACTTTTAATCTATGAACTTATTATATTTTTTCTTAACTTATTATATTTAAAGAGAAACAACTTTTTGAAAAGAATTTAAAGAGATTCAACTTTTTTTTTAAAGAGATCCAACTTTTAATCTATCAACTTTCATTTAGTTCACGGTGGAACTTAATTTTTGGTTTAAGAGTGTTTACGACCTCTAAACTTTTGAAAAGAAGTCAATTAAACGTTTGATTTATTTTATCAATCAAATTAATAAATTAGATCAATTTTTAATGAAACTTTTAGATATTACTACCATATCATACTATAATTCTATCATATGATACTTATAATAACACAACTCAACTTGTTGCACCAACTAATCTAAAAAAATTAAAGTATAAAAATTTAATTGAATACCGACACTATTAAGTGAGAAAAATACCAATTTCAATAACTAATATGTCAAAAAAACTAATTAAGAATCAAGTTAGGAAAAAATAGTAATTCAATGACCTTGTACCCTTCTTAAATAAGACAGATCACAAAATAATGATAAAAGATTGCAAATCTTAAACTTCAAAGTTTAAATTTATTTAGTTGTCCCTTGCAAAACATATTTCATAGCTCCAATCTCAAAACAAAGCAAGATTAAGAAGCTTCAAGTTTCTTCCACAAATACAGAGCTCTTCTAATAATTGGATCAGCTGAGAATCCTTCTGCATAGGCACTGATGGCAGTCAAAAGGCTTGTGAATTTCTCACCATTGTCCTGCGTACACAATAATAATTCATAATTTACAGTTCTTGAGGCTTCTCCTACAATACAATGCAGCAAATACTCCTTAACAATAACGACATTCTTTCTGTATTCCTGATATCTATGCGAATCGGAAGAATGTCGGATACAGGTATGGAAGATCATTGAAGGTTATATTCTGATATCACTTTGTACGATACTTCCAAATAAAATGCAAACCCCAAGCAACATCATATGCCAATCACAATTCACACCCCATTTTCACCAATCCAAGAGTTCACTTTGGCAAATCATATTATATTTGATCATGAGGGAATGCAATTCATTTGAAAATAAAATTAGCTGTCTACGAACCTCGGGTTTATTAAACGTGAGATCTCTGGTGGAAAACGGCACCATGTAGAATGGAAGATCACATCTCAGCATTGCCTACAATAACATTATCACGATAAATATATAGATAAAGAAGCTAGTTATCACTTCTAGTTGCCGTTGTCCGCAAGAAGAAAGGATGGAAAGATTACCAAGTTCTTGCTTAAGACAGCTTGTTCAGCATTTGCTATCAAGGTCTGTAAAACATAATAAGTAACTTTCATTTGTCAGTATACATAACAGAAAAGAGAGACGAGGAGACTTAATGAAGGACGGAAAGGAGCAAGGATGACAGATTCATTAATCTGATGGCTAACTACAAAGTAGGAAAGTGGTTATGAATCTTAACCATTTGATTAACAAAGCTAAGGCAGTAATTTCTTCTGATGGCTAAACCTTAACCCATAGGATCCATGATTCTTGACAATTAGAGCAATATTTAGCTTCAAAACTAGCAACAGACACCAAAACCCTAAAAATAAAATGATTGAATAAAGAGGTGCCAGTGAACCTAATTTATAGGCCAATTTAGGTAGTTGTTGGAAATAAGGATGTCCTAGAATACATATAATATATATTGAAACCACACCCTAACCAAGCCTTTGACTTGTACTTGTGCAATTGGCCACAGTCTCATTCTCAGTTCACCAATATCTAACATATATGACCGCAGAGATTGTACATAAAACAATCTTTTAGCAGCATGAACATTTCATGTTACGTTCATCCTACTCTGATTCTACCTTCCTGATGTGGTCTCCTTCAACTTGATCAACGCACTTTAGTAAATTCTCCAATGTGCCTACACACAAGGAAAATCATAAACAAATGCACAGCACAGACAGATTAGGAGAAATGTAACAGTGGTGTAGAATAGTAGAAGAGAGTATGCAGTCATGAAAACCAGTAGCTCTGAAGTAAATAAAAAAGTGCAACCCCAGCTAAAATTTTATGTACTACGCATTAAATATTAGTAAAATAAAGCATAATGAAGTCCACGAAATAATTTTTATTTAAACTTAATTACAATCTTTTGAGCAATGAATTCGTATCACATGTTCGTTGAAACCAATGTTTCAGGACGATAAATTGGAAATGCTAAGACAGATTCCAATATCCACAAACATGCCTAATACAATAATATTACTCCTTAACCTTTCCAAGGGGATTAGTAACGTGGAAATGGTACCTTCTAAATTTGTACAATATGAGTAGAATATAAGAGAGACAGAGATGTCTAAGAAGGTTAACACCTAGTAGGATTCTAATGTTGTAATTCAACCTATTTAGATTCAAATTTTTAAATTAGGGTGATTTGATTGTAATAGAACTCTTTGTATTCAGCCTATTTAAAGGCCTTGTACCGATGCATTATTCAATTCAATATTGAGAATTCATTCTTTCTTCTACAAAAGAGTCTCTCAATTATTAACATTAAATTATTTGGGTAACGGTTTATCAATTGCCATTGATGGCTTGCTACAAATCATTCTCAGTGCTTAATAAATACAAATAAAATGAAGTACTCAATTGGTTTTGCATATGACAGAACCACTTCGATAAACTCATGGAAATGATTTACAAATATAAAACTAGCAAAGAAATCCACCAAACAATCAAAATTATCAAGGTTACTCACAGGATCTAGCCAACAAAACCTCCAACAGCATACAAAACACTTTTCTAATCTGTAAAACAATGCTAACTTCCTTGCTTACATACAGGGCAATACAGAATTAATATTTATATTATTATTCCAATATCAGTAACATGCTCATTACTAAAACACACCAGGCAGGGGTAGATTGTTTGATCTGATAGGAAAAATAAATGCAGCTTTTCAATTCTTAAGAAAATAACATACCAAACTTAGTGATCAATTCAATGGCATGGACATTTCCAATTCCATCAACTCCTGCACTTCAAAGGAAATGACAAATCAGTAACTTGAGGCACAAACTTATTGAAAAAGGAAGTTAATTAGGATGGAAAATTCCAGTGTAAAATCCAATGTAATAAATAGATACACATGGTTATCTTATTGTTGAAATAACACTTAATCTTCAAGTTGAAGTAGTCTAGGAAAAAATAGCAGGAAAAAATGCATGCCACTCCAAGTCTCTCCAAACTCAATCTAAACAACACAATTGCACTATATCACAACCGCTATACACATTGCATCCAGAGTTCTAGAAACAAAACATTCAAGACTCATAAATATTAAAATAATAAAAGACAAGATAATGCAATTAGTTTCAGCTACTAATCATCTCTTTCAATTCACATCTTGTTTCCACCATTATCAGATAAGTCAGACTCATGATATGGCTTTTGTGTTTCTGGAAACCAACTTTTATATGTATTTCACTTTGTTGGTGTTTTGTCCATGCTATAAGTCGGTATAAAATATTGCTCAATTCAGTTTGTTGGCGTTTCGTCTATGCTATTAAGTAATTTAAAGAAATACTATAAAAACTGCTCGAGATATCTGAGCATGTGAAACTAATATTACAACAACCTGGAATATTATCACATCTGTCACCCACAAGAGAGACTACATCAACAAACTGAGAAGGTTTCAGATCTCCATATCTTTTTGAGAAATCCTCCAGTCCAAATGAAACCATCCTGATAAAGAAAAGCAATAAAAAGAAAATCTCAGATCCTTGAGAACAAGGAAGAATATCTAAAACAGAAAAGTAAAACGAACTTGGTTACTACTTAAGCAGAAGGAACCACCATAACTAATATCTAAAAGTTTCACAATTTTGAACATACCAGTAAATTCGAAATACACTTGTAGATATAGCTACATATTAATCATCAAATCATAAATCTAAACAACCAACAGAAATAAGGTGTGTGATATAGTGAAACCTACTCTATAATGGATAGTTTGCAGGTAAAATAAGATGTGCTTGGAAAATAAGATAGTGGTGCTTATCAAATTTCCTAACTTTTTTCAGAAAAATCGTTAGTTTATTACTATAACATCATCATATCCTTACAATAAAAGTAAAAAATGACAGATTCTTTGGATATTACATTGTAAAACTTATATTTTAACTGTCCTAAATCGGTAGCTTCCACTGTATTTGATAAGAAAATAGTCAAATGACAAGAGTAAGCCTAATCTATCCATGAATTCAGATACTGCACTCAGTCACAATTAATAAGGTTATGCATACATAAAATGATGGGCAACTTAGCAAATCTCCAGATTAATATTTAGAAACCATATACTAGACCAAAAGTACTGGCTTGCGATATTCAAACATATGTACAGTACAATTTTATACAAAAGAAACAGACACATGAAAAATGTGTATTATGCATGCAGAGAAATAATCAAGATGCCTACTCTATGAAAAGCAAGGACTGTATTACCCATTTTCAATTGAGGTTAAGAATGATAATGCATCAAAGAATGTATACTAACTCATATCCACGTGATGCAATTCGTAGTAGGCGTAATGAAGGACATAGGATCTGAAAGAAATCTTTGTCTGGAGAAACAACTCTAACCTGTCAAGATAAAGGTTAAATCCAAAGCACCTGATCAGAAATAGAAAGTGCTAAAAACAATTAGTATTCTGACTATTTATACAAAAGTAAAATTCTGTGTCCTTAGGGGATAACAATAACTCAGAAATTCTTTATAAAATGATTTCTAGGTTGCATCATACTTGGTCAATCATATGAGCAAACTCATCTACAAAAATTTAAGTCCATTGTTTATCGATATAAGATAATTACTTTCTTCCTATTCCATTGTGATATATAAGCTTACCTCTTCCTCACACATAGATGGACAAAGAATTTAGAGAAAAGGAAAATTTTAACTGATATTGTCCAATTAATCATTCCAGCCATTTATAAATGTTATTGCTTGATTGTCATTAATTGATTACAAATCTTCGAGAGATAGTTTGGAATGCTTTTTTTTTTTTTAATTTAAATGTAATTCTAATTTTTTACTAAACATATTTTGATACCATAAACCGTTGAAGAATAGATTGTTTCAGTGAAATCTGAGTTCCTTTTTATTTCATAAGCACCTCCAAAAGAAAATTTTGGATTGGTCCCTGAAGATGACCCAAAACATCTCCAATTATTTTAATCAACACAATATAAGCCATTAGATGAGGAATGCAAACTATCAAGTAAGCAGAAAGTCAAAAAGAGGCAGAACACTTAAAACTTCTGAAACAGTATACTCTCTCATAGCTCCAACACCAGGTAACTTTGTCTTGTCCTGATTAGCATAAGAGAAGTGTGTTCAATTAACTGGGTTGCTAATTTTGATATTGTAAGTTCTTTTTATGATAACTGTTATTAGTAAATGTGATATCACCATATAAATTGGGCTCCGACTTGTCACATGTGAAAGGAAGCATCTTTGAACTAGTGATATCTTTTTTGCTCCAAATAAAGCCGAAATTATTGAACCACATCAGAGGGCATACTTGTGCTTTCCCGCTGAAATCTAAAGAAAATTACCTTAAACCCTGCATCAACACTCCTTGCGGCCAGTGTTCCAATCACGTCATCAGCTTCTACCCCAGGTACCTGCCTTAGATCAAAATTCTTATTTACTAGTAACACAGCACATGGATCAACCAAATCATAAGCATATCTGGTGTCTAATGATTTACCTCAATCACCTTAATGGACATAGCTTTGATGGATGCCTTTAAATATTGAAGTCCCTGCACTATGGTATCAGGTGTAGGAGGGCGATTGCTCTTGTATGCAGGGAACAGTGTATGGCGAAAATTTAAACCTTCAAAAAATCAAGAGCACATTTTAGACATTTATTAAGATATATGCATATTTCCAGCCAAAAAGTGACATAATATACTTTATGCTTGCAAATGCTACAATTAATACTTAAAAGCCAAACAGACTTAACCGGAGCCAAATAAATCAATGCAAGGGGAAAAAAGGACCAAATTGTAGGCCTCTAAAAAAGGATACAACAAAGATATAAAGCATTGAAGCCAACCAAATATGAAAATATTATATATCAGTTCATGCTTCTTTTAAAAAATAAATCCATGTATAAAACTAGTGATACAATTAGGAAAAGTCTTGCCCAGAACTACTTTAAGCATAAAAGCTATTGACCAAGAAGACATTAACTAAGAAAGGCAAATCTAGTGATTTAGCTTTGGGTCTATACAGAAGCTCATACATTGTCCACGTGGGTAGAGGCTTTATTTGAAAAGAAATTGGAAAAAGGATTAATGTGGAACTATAGAAAATGCAATAGCACACAATCAAGATATCTAAGGCTATGCCTAAACTTGATCAATCACCCTAATCCATCAATTAGGCATATAACATTCACATGTTTGGTTAAAATGGCCACTGCTCTTTCCTCTCTTTCACATAAATTTGTGGATTAGCAGACATTTTTTAGATATATGCATTCTTTTAGTTTTTATTATCAACTTAAGCAAAGACTGCTTTGCCTATTCATCACATTCATGAAATTCATATTCAATGAAGTCTTTCTCCAAGTCAGTCATAGTACCCTTTAACTAAAAAAATGATTCTGATATGATGAAATCTACTAAATATAGATTTAAGGCTATTGTAGTATCGCCCGTAATGTTTTGCTTTCCAAATAACAACAATTAAATGGACTACTAGTTATCTGATGGAGAAACAGGTAATTTAAGCAAGGAACCTGCAAAAAGATAACAACAAAACAAACTTTCCCATGATTAACCTGGCTAGTGAAGCAGAAACTGAAACAATAACACAAGCAACTGATAGGACTTCTAACGCAGAGCATTATTGGTTTTTATATTTGAAAACAAAAAGGAAATGGGGTTTATTATCCTGTATAGTCAAGGAAATGGGGTTTGTTATCCGATAACATTTTCCATTAATTTCTGTTGATGCAATGGGTATAATATGCGTATTGGACTTCAAAATTCCTTAAAACAGCTGAAAGAACAGATCTTCCTTTTTGCATGGAAGAACTAGCCTTTAGTGATATTTATACACGAATGTAATGTGTGTTCACTTGTGGATACACGTGTATACACACACACATGGCTTCACCTTAATTATCCAGTTTTACCAACTCATACTATTCCAAATTCCATTTTTGATTTCTTAGATATCGGTCTGTTTTCAACATCTTGACCACACAATAGAATAAAATTGCATCAAAAAGCATACCTTTCCCTATGACATTTTCATTTGACGAATTAGATGAACGACCAAATGGAATTCCTGAAAAGAAGAGTTTTTTTATTATAAATAGTTGCTTGAAGGAAGAGCTTCAGAATTCATGGAACCCCGTGCTTCTAATTACAAAAGGGATCACCACACTAGATGACCCTATCCATCACATAAAGAGCATAAATCCCCCAAAATAAAACTAAAATAGATGCACATCAATTGAAGATAGTTTCAAATTGCATCAAAAGGTTTCACTCAGATCATATAGGGCATCTCAAAGATGCTACAAAAGTTAGTAAAACATTGATGAACAAGACTATTAGATTTCATCAATGTCCTTGAACTATATTTTGTGCACAAACAGAAAACTTTTGTCGTAGACAAAATTCCTACGTCTTTATTAAATCATAAATCCGATTAATTTCAACACTTGCAAATATTTCTCAGACAAATAAGCCAATATGCAAAGAGTTTCAGATCCTCATTCAAAGACTTTTTAAATTAAAAATAAAGGACTTTTATACTACATAAAATAAGCATTCAAAGGCTTTTTTCACATATAAAAGAGCTTATAGGCACAAAAGCTAGCTCAAAAAATATATCTTCTTTGCTCAATAGTGAAAAAGCAAAGAAAAAATGGGCACTTTCAAGCAAAAACGTTAGTGAATGACTTCCACATCCCTTGATATCGACATGCTAAATGGTGAAAGAGAGGGAGTGTGAGATGAGATAACATTTTTGAACTATAACCATACTTATGTAACACCTTGCACCAATGACTTGGAACAAGCATGAGAACTATACAAACCCTACCAACAATCACTAAAAGAACAAATTTGAAAACTTAATTTCCCCAAAGCATCAAAGATTAGTCAGAGTTTCTATACAAATCACATCTCCAAGTAGCCCAAAATCTGAAATCTAGAACAAGCTGCATACCTATGTAGATGTGTGTATGAAAGCATGGTAGATACTTGGATAAAAGTGTAGATAGTAAGCCATACAAAATATACTATAGTATTTTAACTATTGTAAATAACTCAAGCAACTGAGTTAGTATAGGAGTCCTACTTACCTAATCTCCCTATAAGATAGAATTAGAAGTTAATTTAACTTAGGTTTTGTTGTATTCTAGAAAGTCCTATAAATAGGACTCTCTTTTATGTAAATAGAAGAGAAACTACTTTTCTCTTTGATAAAACCTATATCATTTTCATGGTATTAGATTAGGTTTCGATCCTCAACCTAGTTGATGGAAAATTCTTCTTCATTAGAGGTAAATTCTAGTTCTAATGCTCTATCCTCAATCTGAGAGGTGTTTTCTTAGGTAAGAAGGGAGGAGAGCAGAAGAACCATAATGTTGGTTGACTCCATGCCTCTTGATAGCTCTGTTCCTGTGACCCATGCCTCCTCCAACAATAAACCAAGGCTTGGAAAGCCCTGATGTAATCATTGCCGCAAGATGGACCACCTTAAATAAATGTACTAGAAACTCAATGGCAAGTCAGCAGACTAGAAGCCACAAAAAGTGAGGTGATAGAAAGATTTGGCATCCCATACAGTACCCACAGAGAATCCAACCAGCTTTAGTAAACAACAGTGTGAAGGTTTACCGAGGTTGATCAGCCAAATGACCTCTTCTGGTGATCCAAATACCACTTGTCAAACCTCAATTGGTAGTATTACATTTCTTTCTACAATTAATGAAAATTGTTGGATAGTGGAATCTAGTGCTACTGACCATATGACATGGAACAAAGATTTATTTCTCAATCTTACTCGACAACCTCAACAAAGGAATATAAAAATTGTTGATGGATCCTTAACAACAACAGTAAAAAAGGTTGGCACTGTGGTTGTAAATGATGTTATTATGCTTCACTCTTGCTAGTTACCAAATTATGTGGGGATTTTAATTGTTGCCAAATTTAGTTCCTTTGGTTTTGTTTTAAAGGTAGTGGTTTTGGAGAAGCAGATTGGTTGTGTTGAGTTGTGTAATGGACTCTACATCATCAAAGACCAAACTCTTCCTATGAAACAAGTTCAACCAAGTTGCACATTTTCCTTTGTTTGTTCACCTTTTCCATACTCCACTTTAAAAAAATAGTGATGTCTTGTTATGGCTTACAAATTAGGCTATCCAAATTTCTTTTATCTTCAGAATTTGTTTCCTTGGTTATTTATTAATTGCAGTCCTACAGATTAGATTAGACTTCTGATAGATGTCAATTTGCAAAACATAAAAGGATTCCTTACCCTCCAACTTCCTTATACACCTTCTCAACCTTTTCACTCATTAATAGTGACATATGGGGGCCTTCTAGAGTTGAGAATGTAAATGGGGCAAGGTGACTTGTATCTTTTATTGATGACCATTCAAGAACCACATGGACCTTTTTAGTGAAAGATAAGTAAAAAACCGAGGTTATATTTAAGCATTTTTTTATGATGGTTTATACTCAATTTGGCAGCCAAATTAGGATTCTAAAAAGTGATGATGCCATGATGGGAATGAGTTTTTTACAACTACCTTGGGTAAATTTCTCAAAGAAAAAAAAGAGGTCATTCATATTAATTCTTGTGTTGATACCCCTCAACAAAATGGAGTGACTGAGAGAAAAAATAAACACCTTTTAGAAGTCACTTTCTCCTTATTGTTTTCCTCTAATGTACCTAAATCATTTTGGGGAGAAGCCTTACTTACAACTACTTATCTTATCAATAGGTTATCAAAAAGGGTTTTGGGATTTAAGTCACCTAAAGAAGTCTTTCTTCAAGCATTTCCATCTTTTAAACTTATGAGCTATGACATGTACCTTACCTATCAAGGTTTTTGGATGCTCGGTCTTTGTTCATATCCATAAACAACATCGAAGTAAGTTAGATCCTAAGGCAATGAAATGTATCTTTCTTGGATATTCTTCCTTAAGAAAGGCTACAAGTGTTATTCACCTATTACTCGTAAATTTTATGTTTTATTGACGTCACTTTTTTGAGCTAACACCTTTTTTCCTAGATTCTGAAAATCAAAGGGAGAGTTGGGATGAATTTCAATCTCATCCTCAGTAAGTTCACCTACCACTTCTTGATAACCCTATCTCTTCACCTCACATTGAATCTCCTTCAAAGAGTTGGGATGCACGGTTTTATCATAGTATTGGATTTTTCAAGAATAATGGTAACTGGACCAAATCACTCTTTTGGTTGGGTTTCTACACATATGCTTAACTTGGTCCACTTTAATTAGTCCATATTAGGTTTCTTCCCATGAACACTCCTATCAATGGGATTGTATATGAAACAAAAGTTTAGTGGAGTACGGAAAATATTCCCTAGGGCAGTTAAAATCAATTTCATTTAAAATCCATTTGCAAAAGCTTAAAGATTTATTTGAAAAGTAACAACGTATATAAGGATTATGAATCAAGTAATATAAGGAAAAAAAATATTACTGAATTTTAAATCTCACCATCATGGTCAAACACAACCTGCATGAGAAAGGGGGAATGTGTAAGGAACACTATGTAATCGGGATATTATACAGCTATAAACAGTAAAGTGAAAATGAAAAAAAATACAAGGACAACCTATAAAATCATAGTAAGAAATAACTATGGACAGCCTAGACCAAAGGCATAGAAAAAATTGCAACAATACAGATTATGCATCGAACAACTTTCCAAGAGTGAAAGTTACTACAGAGTCTAAATAGATTCTCCATAAATAGCGTTTACTTCACCGAGAAAAAATCATAAAGTTCATTACATTCCTTGTTTTTTTGTTGCCTTATGTGAGCAGTTTAAAATGTTTGTATTAAAAAATTAAGGAGTTTCATCTGAAGAAAAAGTTTTCCATTTAGCTTTTTCCTTTTCAAGAGAAGGAATACCATACATTTTTTAGTTAGACAAACTCGAAATGGAATCTTAATGCTAGCATCCAGCAGAAAACTGTAACTAAATTAACTCATCAAACCCGCTAAGCTAACCCTATGGATGAATGTCAGTTCCTAGTTTTCTACCTAATCAAATGCAATATGTATACCGAAATGGTAGATCAACAGCTACTTACGATTAATTTTTGACAGGAAAATAATATACAAACATCCTTGCATGTTAGTAAAATAGTAAATCCTAAAAAACAGATTAATTATTAAACCAGCAAATTAGTAAGTTATTAATGATTGATAAATTTCCAATGTCACAGAATATTTTGTAATTTAGTAGAAACAAGAGGTGATTTGAGGAAAAGAGTCTCAAGTCAAGTACTCTCTCAAGTTGTATTTTCTCTTTTGTTACAACATAGTTTTATAGGCTAAATACAAGAGTTATAGTATACTTAGTATTCTTTTAAAGTTTAACTCTATCCTAAATTAGAGTAGTTAGAGATAAACTAAAACTCCTTCAGAGATAACAATTAACACAAGGATTAAATTCTAAGACTAATCCTAAAGCTAGTCTACTACAATCTACATATTTGATCTTAGAAATACCATGTCTTTATACAAATGTCATTATGCCGTCCTATCAATAACATCAAACTCAGGTTGTTTCAATAACTTCCAAATTCTATAACATTTATATCAGCAAAATGTTTTACAGCGAATCTGGACAATGATGAAGTGACATACAAACATTTCTAAAAGTATTATTGAGAAAGACCAAAAGAAGACAAAAAAAAATGAAAGGCATACATACCGCTACATGCGAAGGAACAAATTCCAGAACATCAATTATCTGCAAGTTAACAACAATTAGAAATACCTTAACCTATATATAAATATATAATTAGCATCTTTAAAGATACTAGAAATTTCAAGATTTCGTTACATTACAAACAATAGGTGTCATGTCACTTCTAATAGTTTATAAAAGAATCAAGTAATTTGATTCTGAAAATAATGCATGCATTAGCAATTACATAATTCTACCATGAAATCTGTTACCAATGATAAGCAAAAAATGATAGAAGCCAACAATGAGACTATATCAAATGAATGCTTTCAGCATAAATACAATAGAAAAGGAAGTAAAGTAGTTCCTTTAATGATATCTATATAACTTACAAGTGATAAAGCCGTAAATATAGTTAACACCCAGTCTCCATTGCCATCAGCATGGGATAGGTGCCCATGGTGCAGTTTCGCTACTCCCAACCATACATGAAAATGTGGGAGAAATAAAATAAAAAGTAAAATCAGTGCAACATATAACTATGAGACACATGACAGGAAAAAAAAAATTGTATAAGTAATTTATAGAACCTAGTTTTAGGCACATGGAAACATAACTATCTTAGTTTTAAAAAATGCGCCTAGCCACGCTTAAGGCGTCAGGCGCAGCTACGCACCCGAAAAAAGGCCTCACATGGCCAAGGAGAAGCGGCATACAGTGGGCGACGGTAAGCGTGCACCTTTGACGCTTTCTAAAGGGTGAAAAGCACTGTGCTTTAGCTCTTTTAAGATTTGCAAAGAACAAAGAAGAAAAAATTAGGGTTTGTAGAGAACAAAGAAGAAATGGGTTATTGTTCTTCACTTATTTTACTCGAAAATTGTGTTTTTATATTGATTCCAACTTCCAAAGTTATTCGGTTTTATTATTTTAATTTTTTAATTATAGAAAAATGTGTATTTAATTAATATGAATTTATTAATATTTTATTATTTTAAAATTTTAAAATTTTTCACAAGTTTAGAGCAGTGGTTTCTAAATTATCAATTCAAGAAAACAAAAAGTTATATTTAATTAATAACCAGTGCATATGAATTAGGATGAACAAAAAATTATATTTAATTAATAACCAATGCATATGAGTGGTTTCTAAAAAGTTGTTTCGCAATGTCAGATCAAATTTACACTACTAATTTAAATAAAACATTAAATTTATATATTTAATTAATATAAATTTATCAATATTTTAATAGATTCATTTTTAATAATTTAAAATTTTTATCTAATTAAAATATTTTGATTTAAAATTTATAATATAATTATTAAGTTTTTAATTACAAAATATATTCCAAAGTTAATATATAAATTTTTAGGGAATAAGTGCACTTCACCTAATGAAAGGCGAGCGTTTTCACCTAGCGCCTTGGCTCTAAGGATCTTTTGTGCCTCAGAGCGCCTAACGCCCTTTAAAACTAGGATAACTATGTTGGAAGGTAGCTACTATGACTAATTTACATTTACAAAACAAATTATGTCTAAGCCTTTTGTTTTGTTCCTTTTAATTTAAGAAACAATTTACTAAAGGATACCAAAAATGACAAACAGGCAGCAACAAAGAAACACCTAAAACAAGCAGCAAAAGAGAAGAAAAGGAAAGGAACAACACTTTAATATGATAAAGAAAAATTAAAACCTTTTGCAGAAAACGAAAACCATGAGCAACATGAGTTACCTAGAAGCTTGTAGTAGGCCCTATAAATGACTGATGTCCCATCAATAAGCATTACTCTACCATTTGAGGGATTAGCATTCACCACAGTTTCTCTAAGGTTGGTTCTTCCCAAAGCTGCTTCTTGGTGGAATATTGATTCCTTCTTTGTCGAATTCACTGTTATCCCATGGGGAGTTGTATGAAGATCACCAGGTAAAGTTGAATTTAAGTTTCCAGATAAACTGCAGTATCCCTGACAAAGAAGTACATATGGTATATTTCAGTTTCAAAGGCCAAGCTCAAGACATGTTAATTAATAGCTGCAACAATGTGCAGGTGGGTGTTTATTGACCTTAAAACTGGTATTTTGGAGTTACAAAGGCTAAGCTCAAATATTATAATATATAGAAAAGAAAAAAAAACAGCTTCCGTACAAGCATGTATTAGTTGGAAAATTGACTCGACACACACAAAAAAAAGACTCAACCTGACTCAAATAGTAATTTCCTAAACTCTGGTTTAAAATAATTTAAAATAAAATTTCAGTTATAAAATGAGACTCGAACAACTAAAATTTTTAGTAATTAGTGGGTAGTTTTCAGTTTCAAGTCGAGTACCTCAACTTTGCTTGATATATGTATATCACATATGAAAAATATGAAAAAGTATATATTTATATCATATATGGTTATATAAATTATTTTAAATTAGAATCAATTAGTAGCATAACATTATAAATATTTACAATAAAATTTGAACTAAAACTCAAACAATTCGACTTGACTCAAATAAATTCATTAAAAAGAAGATATAAAATGGGACTCAAACTTGACTAACTCAAAAAAAAAAATTAATCTACTCAATCAATTACTCCCTCCTAAGTTGGTTCAGAATCAAAATTTTCTCAAGAGGCAGTCAAACACTGAAGATACCATAATTGACGGTGTGTTTTATACAAGATTAATGTTTCAGTTACATTTCAAACAATTAACATTGTTTTCCAATAAAAAACAGCTTGACACCTGCACAGGCAATAAGCAAGAAAAAGGCATCTTCTAAGGTTCATATTTTCTTTGCCCTACAAATATTGTTTAGTAGTACCTTAATGGTTTGAAAGGGTGAAGGGAGGATCACATAGAATCTCTTACAACTCAATAATTTATTTCCATCCCTCAGATTCATTGAGAAGTTCCTTCGAATACAATGAAGACTCATCCATAAGGAAGGATTGCCAAGATTCAACGAAGGATAACAAGCCATTAATTCATATCAGCATTCCTTTTCTCTTACTATGAGGGAGAAATATTTAAGAAAAAACCTTCAAATATGAATTTAACCAGAAATACGACTGATGTCAATTCTCCTGCAATGGAAATGGCAAAAAAATATTCAGCCTGAAATGAAATAACTTTTTTCCAGAATTTATTATTTCCCAGTCTTCAATTAAAATAAATAAAAGGCTTTACATTGAACCTCCGACAATGGCATAATAGAAGAGAAGATTTAACCATAGATGCTCTTAACTAAAACGTATTAGCATCTGCAATCACCATCCAAGGGTTTAACTAAAGCATAACCCAAAACACAAAAAATCTTCATATCAAGTCTTTTTCTTTCGAAAATGTTCGTATTCCACTTCAAAATTACAGACTTAAATGGCAAAAAAATGACATAATTAAGCAAAAAATAGATGGAAATTAATTTTTGAAGTTCAATAGTTTTGTTTTTTGCTCTATCCATACCTGGAAATTGGATGAGAGTCGAGAGTCTTGCAGAGTTTTACCAATTGCCCGCCAAAGCTTTTGTAAGAGCACTATGTTTAGGGCTCCGTTGGTTTTTCAGAAATCGTATACACAAAGTGCATAACGGATTTTATCTGTGGAGAAAAAGGCCTATGTTACCGGGCTGTTACAACGCACCATGACAAGCTCCATTTGGGGAAAACAAACTTTGATCATGTTTTATTATGGATTAAATATTATTATTATTATTGACAAATTTTAATTTAATTTTATTCAAAGAAAAAATTGAAAAAATATTTAGTAGATTTAGAATTCATAATTTTAAAAATATATATATAATAAAACATGAATTATACTAAATTCGTTAATACTATATATAAATTTTTATTCTTAATTTAGTATCTGAGTTATTTTATTGTTAATCAGTTTATACGTATATGTCATAAGAATTGATGTAGACTTATGATCTTTGACATGTGATATTTATTTTATAAAAGAAATATTTATTTAAAGAATAATTAATAGATTAATCTTTAATATTTTATTATTTTTTAATTTTATTTTTGATATTTAAAAATTAAAAAATATTTATTTTTAAAAATTATAAAATACTTAGATCATATATTAAGTGACACGTTATATAATGTTAAAATTAGTAATATTTTTAATATATTTTTTATTTTATAATTAGGAGCGGAATTAGAAATTTATTGTAAAGGGGATCAAAATATATATTTTAAAATTTTTCTTGATTTACGGGGATCAAAATATATATTTTAATTTTTTTTCATTCCTATGATCTTTTATACTCCACAAGATTTTTCACATACACCTATGATCAACAAGTGTCGTATGTCGTGTGTGTTTTCTCTACTTTGGCCTCCGTTTTCACTTAGTATGTCTCTAACACACTCTTCTCTATCTAGTGAAAGCCTATAACCCATAAAATATCATTGTGTGTTATTTTTTCTTATCCGCCTCATTAATAAACCACACTCGATCTCTCTTCCCACTACCAAAGTTTTTATTTTTTTTTAAAAAAAGAACATATATATTAGCCAAAGGTGGCATCATCTAATACAATTGATGCAATGCAATTTGGATATTGAAAATAAAAAGTATGAGCATGATAGCGATTTGAGTCTGTGAGTCATCCAATAGAAGTGCATGTCATATTATTATGTCCAATTATGTCATCCTTGTAAGATAGTCTATTTTGGGTAAATCACTCAAGTGGTTTATACTCGGTTTGGTTGACATACTTATGGTTAATGAAATAACAACACTTGGTTTTTTTGATGTATAAACTTGTTACACGATAGCTAATTCAAAAATGATTAAACAAATGTAAAAAGAAAGTATTGTAACCCCTAGATAAAACTTGTGAAGAACGGTAGGGTAAAATAGTTGCTTTTATAACTTTAACATCACGTAAATCTTTAAAAACAAATTAACTTTAACTCTTTATCACAAAAACGGAAATCAACAGTAAATAAAAAAATAATTATTTTTATTTGAATATTGTCTTCATAACAAAAAAAAATTAAATAAACGGTAATAAGTTGTCTGCCATTTCAATTGAGAATACTTCTTGTAAAATTTCATGCATGCAATTGGTTACATCTCGTATCCCTAAATACCCCAAAACATTTGATGTTTAACTACACTTAAATCCCAAAATAAATAATATAATGTTGTTTGAAAGTAACCCATATTGATAGTAAAAGTAAAACAAGTTATCCGATAAAGATATTCAAATACTAAACTTCTAAGGTCAAGTATCTAAAAAAATAAACTACAAAAGAATGAGGTATAAAGCCTAGTGTGTTTCTAAAGAGCAAGCAAATATCACAAGATTTCATAGTTTACAGTTATAGATATATCATAAGTTTTCGCAATAAGTAAACACAAAGAGTGATAAATACAATGTCACAGAAAATGAATATCCAAAACTCCAAACTCCAAACACAGTGGTGGCGAAGCCAACCGATCACAGTGGAGGTAGTTCCTCAAAACTCCCTACCCTTATTTCTCTAAACACATTATGGTAAAATCACATCTTCCTTCATACAGTCTCACCTCATACATATAATATGAAATTATTGTCACAGATTTCAAAAGTCTTATCGTAGATATAGAAAGCATACAGTTCTGATAATTTGATCATCACAGTCACATAGTACAAACACACTAAACACAATGCATAATAAGGGTATCAAAATGCTATGTAAGCGTATTGAAACGGAATGTCTTTAAAACATGGGTGTATCGAAACAGCTACAAAGTTGTATCGAAACGTTTCGGTACTGTCAAAAATGGTATCGAAATGGATTACCAAACTTTTAAAGTTTACTTGTCAAACAACGGTCAAAAACATTTAATTCTAAAATAGGCGTTGGAAAAAATTGACAGGTATCGAAATGATGATGTGGCGTAGCAAAACGCCTTGAATTTTTAATTAATTTCCATAAAATACAGGATGGTATCGAAACAACCAATGGTTGTATCAAAAACGTCTGTTTCGATACCAATTTTAAGTGTTTCAAAATCAAATCTTACAGTTTTAAAACGTATCGAAACGATCTAAAACTGTATCGAAACGTTTGTTAAATTTTGAAGAACTTAGTTAAAATTTTTAAGACCGTTTCGAAACCAATTTGAGGCGTATCAAAACGCCTGTAACAAAAGCACAAGTTTGGCTTCTATAAACACTTAGAAAATTTGTTTTCTGTTTTTGGATTGACTTAAAGTTATTTGTTTAACTTAAAGACTTAAAATTTTATTTCAAATTAGTACTTAAACTTTTTTTATTATATTATAATCAATTTTAGTTTATAATATACATGACATTAGAGTAGGGTTCATAAGACCTTTCATGTTCTTTCACTAATGATTCTAATATCCCAATCAATTGAATCAATGTGAATGACTACATTAAATATGATCATTAATAACATAAGTATCATGGTATCGCAATAATGTATTCCATTCAAGTATGATACTCACAATATCAAACTATTCGAATAGACATGTTTAGGATGAGTGTAACTAAGTATGTTAAAGGTGGTTATATATTTCTATTAGAGTTTCCGTTATACATAAATCCAGACCTTGTGCTATATAAACAAGGCCATGCATTGTATTCACATATAATTCATTGTTGAGCATTAAATGAAATACAGATTCTCTCTCTCTCTCTCTCTGTTATTAGCTTCTCTTTTTTGTTATTAGGTTTAGCTTTTCTTAGAGTTCCTAACAAGACAAGCATCGAGATTCATTAAACATCCTGAATCATATAATTTTTAAGACATTGATCTTATCATATAAGATATTAAACATCTCATACTATCAGCGTAACTTACCAGGCAACCAATAACAACCATAGCAAGCACATGAACCTCATAATTACAAACCATGAGCTTCAATCAAATCCCATTACAATGATAATATGCATGATTTAACATGTGCTAGACACAAGTTTGTTGCTTAAATCTAGGTTTTGACCGATGGTGATTATCCTTTTTGTTGCTTTATCTAGGTCATGTTGTGATGTTTTGTTTTTGTTTGAATTCTTTATTTTTGTTTGGATTCTTTATTTTGTTTGTTTCAAATATTTTATTTGATCTATTTCGAATTTTGTTTTCTTTGACCAGTGAGGGTTCTGGACAGACGTAATAAGAACGATCGCACAGGGCCCCTAAAAAAGAGGCTCAAAATTTTATAAACTACATTCATTAATTGATATTAATCTCGAAATTCGTTGTAAAAAATTTGAAAATACTCTTATAAAAGAAGAATTATAATTGTTAAAATGTTATAATTATGTCCTAAATATGACAATTGATTATAAAATTTTATTGATTATTTCTATTACTATTGCTTTTATAGATATAATGAGATTCTAGACGGACGCAATACAAACAACTGTATAGAGATCCTAAAATGGACAATTACTTTTAAAAACCACATTTTTAGAATCAGTGAGGGTTATGTACAATTGTTCCTAAGAACCAAATTTTAATAAACTGTACAGAATCCCAAAATTTTTGAACTGCCCCTGTCTCTGACTCATGTTGACAAGTATTTATCCTTTCCTTGTTTTTCGTTCTTACTTGCGAGTTTGCTTATTTCATTTCTTGTTATTTATTATTTTTTTTTCTATTTAATGAAACCTGTTTTTTCTCTTGTTAAAAATATGAAAAATATTCTGAATTTATAATAATCTATTAACTTTATCAATTAAATTATTTAAATAATATCGATTAAATCATTCATCCTTACAATTTAATAAAAAAAGTGATGTGATAGATTAATTTAAAATTTTAAAGTTATACATTTAGTTTTTAATACTTATATATTTTATCAATTTAATTCTAATTTTAATTTAGCAAATTTAATCCACCAAATAGATTGAGACATGTGAGTACTCAAACAAAAATATATAAATATGTTAATAGTAACCAAATATTTAACTTGGTTTTGTGGTAAATTACTCTCATATGCATCTAAGGGATATGGGTTCAAGTAGGGATGTTCAAACTTTGGATTTAATCGAATTAATTGACTAAATTAAAAAATTTTGATTAAACAGTCAAATAATTTGAGGTACGATCGGTTAAGGGTTAAGATATTTTTTTTTCAAATTTTGTTATCGGTTAAATCGGATTAAAATTGATTATTTAACTAAATTAACCAAAATAATTATATATTAACATTATATATTACACATATATACTCGGTCACTCAACTTTTAAAATTTATTAAACGATCATTCAATTTAATAAACTATTTTAAAATACTCATTAAAAATTTATCATTAATTTATAATTTACAATAACTATTTTGTAATAGTTCAATAAGTTTAACAATTATTTTATAACTTTTGAAAGTTTAGAGATTAAAAAATCATTTTTAAAATAATTTTGTGATCATTTGTTTATCTTATCCAAAAACTTATAATAAATTTTAATTAATTCAAAAACTGACCAAATTCACCGAACTTTGTTTGACTTAGTTATTTTTTCGAACAAAGTTCAACTAATAGTTAAAACCTAAATATTTTAATAATTTTTGTTAATTTTATTCAATAAATTAACCGAACCAATGAACTAAATACTCCTAAATTCAAGTCCCCACTCAATCCCATTTTTATTCATATTTCACCAAAAATATAACCTTTAATAAAATATATTGTCAAACTTTAAATATAGTTAATGGATTTGGCTTAATACTTTGTTTTTTATCCCCTCATAAAGTTGTTGTTCAATCCTTCACGCCACTTTCGTCACGTCATTTTTTTATTAAATTTTAAAATTATTTAAATAATTAAATAATCTAATTGATAAAATTAAAACATTAGTGATCAAATTAGGACCTCCAATAGTTAAATGTCCATCTATAGAATTTACCCTTATTTTTTTGTTATTCCTTTTCATTTCATGGTGTTGATATTCTATAATTACTAGTTCATAATCTCATATTCATTATATGTGTTTTTATGTGATTTTTTTTCAATTTATTAAATGATATATGTTGTGAATAAAATAAAGAACAAGAAGAAAAGAGAGACAAAAAGGGAGAGATTTTATTATATTCTCAAAGTAGAGTTGTATACAATTCTTTGTCTAAAAGTTTATATTTATAGGCATAAGATGGAAACCCTAATTCCAATGGGTATTAAACCCTAATAATAAAGCCCATTCAACTTTAACTTAATATATAGATATCCACCATGAATAAATATATTCATAACACTCCCCCTTGGATATCCATGAAGATAATGTGCCTTGTTAAAACCTTACTAAGATAAAAACCCTGTGGGAAAAAAAATTCTTAGTGAAGGAAAAAGAGTACACACATCTTTGATACGCATAACATGTTGCCTCATTAAAAACCTTACCAGGAAAACCCATTGGGACAAAACCTTGGTTAAGGGAAAAAGAGTGCAACGCGTATTTACTCCCCCTCATGAAAATATCACATAAGATCTTTGAATCTTCATAATTCAATATTGAGTACAATCTTCAAATGTTGAAGTAGATCATGCACTAGTGGATAAATCTTCCAAATCATTGCTTGAAATGATTCATTGAATACTATTCATCTGAAAATCATGAGGGATGAAACTTGAAGAAATATGTTTCGTTTTATCATATTTGATATATCTACCTTGAGATATAAATTTTGTATTATCTCTATACAAGATAGCTTGCATCTTATCTTATGAAAAATATCCACATATCTTCAGGATATGTTTAGCCAAACACATATTTCGGCTTTGCCTCATGCATAACGATTATTTAAAGGTAATGATCTCGTAGCACTTAAATAATATTTCTGGACCAGCTAAGATACGATGCTTCTAGATCAAATAATGTGTATATTGTGCTTTAGACCAAGAATATCATTACCCTTTTCGTGAGGTGAAAAAATCTTTGTTTATAGTAAGAGACTTAGCAACAACCATAAGGGTGATCAATAGATATGCGTTATGCATGTAAAGTCTCTTTCAATATTTTCTGTATGTCGATAGATGCACAAGGATTTGAGGAGGTCTCTTCATGAGTCTCAACGATATTCAAATCATCGACATACACAATTAATAAAAATTCAAAGCTAAACCTCTTAATAAAAATGCTCGGGGAAATAATTCATATAGCATTATGCTAATAAGTATTCAATGAGGCGATCATACTAAATACGCCTAAATTGTTTCAAGCCATAAAAATATATATTCAATATGATTGAATAATGTTCTCGAGAACTTGAATAAACTGCTTATGGCAATCTAAATCTTTCTAGAAGTTTCATGTAAATATTACTGTCAAGAGGCTCATTCAAATATGATGTAACAACATCTATTAGGCAAAAACCGAGTAATTTTATTTATTGCCAGACTGATCAAAATCTAAAAGTAGTTGCATCCACCACCGAGGAATATATTTTTCTCATAATCAATTTCATGTCTTTGTGAGAACCCTTGTGCAACCAAATGAGCTTATGTCTCATGATTTCCCCTTTTGATTTCTCTTTCTCACAAAGGCTCGTTTGCATCCACGAGCTTTACACATTTCAATGTACGGGCTATAGGCCCAAATACTTCTCTTTTCAAAAGAGATTTTAGTTTCGCCTCAATTGCCTCTTTCATGTTGGCCAATCATTTGTTTGTTTACATTACCCAATTGACAATGGATTCATGATCCACATCATCAAATAAAATCTCTAGTGCTATATTGCATGCAAGTATATTAACGACGTCGATTTAATTTCAGTTTCACTTATTACCAGACATGACATAATCTATTGAGATCTCTTTATTATCAGGTACCTGAGTCATGTCAATGTCTCTGTTAGAGACCATTTAATCTCTTCTAGAGATTTTCATAATTCATTGATTCCTCGATCAGACCATCATAAAATATAGCTCCTTTTCTTTTTCAAGGACCTCTTATCTTTGGAACTTACTTGTCTACTACGCTTTAAGCGTAAGTTAGACTCATTAGCAACTAGAGTTTGTCCTTCCATAACATCAAATTTAATCGGAGCATTCATAGCTGGTATACGTGACTTAGTCACTCTTTTAGGGTCAGCAAAATATCTGGCAATTGATTTGCTAAATGAATTATTCTTTGAACTTATAGTTCACATTGTGTAGTACGTGGATCAAAATGAAAAAATGATAATTCATTCTAACTTATTTCTTTCCCCAGCTATTTATTTTCTCCCCTAATGTTGGGTAAACTGACTCATTAAAATGATAGTCAGTAAAACGGGTTGTAAATAAATCCCCTATCAGAAGCTCTTATATATATTCCCAACAAAAACTCATCTTTGTGCGTTGTGGTGGAGCAATTAGAACATATATCGCACAAAAAAAAATCTAAGATGAGAAATATTTGGTTTCTGACCAAAAACCATTTGTAATGGGGAGAACTTATGATCATTTGTTGGCTTGATACGAATTTGTGATATTACATGTAAAATTACATGTCATCAACATTATCAAGAATGTTTGTCTTTAGAAAATAATCTGGAAAATGTGCTCGTAATTTGATCAACTGAGAAAGTAGCCTTGCAAACACCAAGTTGCGGGTTAATAATAAGGATACATATAACCATCTAGTCGATGCATCAATAAAAATCGTAAAATATCTAGATGGTCTTTTAGAAAGGTGTATGGGCCCATATATATCACCTTGTATCCGTTCCAGAAAATTAATAGCACTCTATCTTAGATGTTGATGATTGTATAATCAAATTACTTTCATAGCAAGTATCACGTAAAATATTACCATGAAGAAAATCTTAGTTCTTCAATAAATGACCACATGAAAGTGTCAACAAATTTTCGCATCATAATTGAACCGGGATGATCTAACCGGTCATGCCAAATAAAATTATCCGTAAACATCTAGTTTACAATAGCATGAGCTTCAATTTGTACTAATTCTTTTGTAGTACAATATGGATGACAGTGCATGTAATTTTGTCAAAATTTCCTTATTGCCTTGAGTTATACTCGTAATATTGAGATAGTCAACATCCCCTTGACTAATATTCTCAATATATTTATGCAAATATCTTTAAAATTCAATAAGTCTCTTTGCGACTTTGACGAGCATAATGCACTGTAAATATGAGATAAAGTCTCATTTGGCAATAACATATTTTCTCAAAGAGCATAGTGCACTGTAAATATGAGATAAAGTCTCATTTGGCAATAACATATTTGCTCAACGAGCATGATGCACTGTAAATATGAGATAAAGTCTCATTTGGCAATAACATATTTGCTCAAAGAGCATAGTGCACTGTAAATATGAGATAAAGTCTCATTTGGCAATAACATATTTGCTCAACGAGCATGATGCACTATAAATATGAGATAAAGTCTCAATAACATATTTACTCAGTCGGAGCTTTCTATGATATTAGTACTTCCGGATATAGTACTCATATTATTCCCTTGCATTTAAAATGGGAAAATATGCATAATTATGCATCTTTTAATATGTGTTTTATTTCATTCACTTCTGGAAATGAAAAATATGTGCTTTGTACCATTCACTTCGGGGAATGGAAAATATTAAATATAGCACATTATATCAACTCGGTTATTTATCAAAGATAAGCTCTCAAAAGCTCTTCCGAAGTATTGATATTTCAGTACTTTGAGATATAGTACTCACATTTTCCCTTGTATTTAAATGGGAAAATATTTATTATGCTTAAATATAGTATGAGTACTTGCACTGTCTGCTTGGCATAAATAGCCACAATTCATTGTAGATTTCATTCCGGAAGTGATAATATTCTTCAAAGGATAAATTAACATAGAACGTAAATAAATAATATATAAAATAAATTAACGATAAATTAACATAGAGCGTAAATAAATAATATGTAAAATAAATTAACATAAATATATAATAAATAAAAATAAATTAACATAAAACAAAATAAATAAAAGATCAATTATTTCCTTTAGATGTTATAAGGAAAATAAAATAAATGGTGAATTGTTCTCTTGAAGGACTATGAGAAAAATTATCAATATCTAATTGAGTTGGATCAAAAACGCCATTATTTTCGCCACAAAGAAAATCTGATTATATTTTCTTCAATTTATCATTTATGATTATGAATAAAGTTCATAATACTTCGGCGTTTGACAAGTACGAGATCAATGGTTTATACCATCACATTGATAACATAAAGATTTTAATATGATCTCTATCATTCTTGTCATCTTTATAATTCCACTTCTTGTGGATATAAGTATTCTCAAAATAATCATCTTATCCATGTTTATTTTATGACTTCAATCGCAACCATAATTACTAATGTGGCTTTTATTCATTCCGCTATATAATGTCACATTCGCTTCAGGGAATGGAGAGGAGCCTGTTGGGCGATATTCATGATTTTTCATGAGCAACTCATTATTTTGCTCAACCACAAGAAGGCAAGAAATTAACTCAGAATATTTCTTAAAGCCTTTTTCACGATATTGTGTCTGAAGGACAACATTGTCGGCATGAAAAGTGGAGTATGTTTTTTCTAACATATCCTCATCAGTGATACTCTGACACGTAATTGAGTTTTATTCACTAACCATATAGTGAATTATCACGTTTGCATTCATTTCAAGGAGTGAAACAAATTCAATAATCGCATGGAATAAACATCATGCTTGCATTCACTTTAAGGAATGTCATAAATCCAATAACCGTATGGAATAATCATCATGCATGCATTCACTTCAGGGAATGCCTCCCATAAAAATTCTTTGATCAAGACAATTTTCATAACTTGAACTTGGGAGAAGTCTATAGTCGAGTTTTTCGACACAAAAAAATATTGCTTCCAAGCAAATATAGACTTTATAATATTCATACTATTAAATAGTAATTGATCAGCCGATATATATTCAATATATACAAAGAATAAAAATTTAATCCTCATACGCGGCGTTGTTAAACCAGTCCACAAGGTCCTTTAAAAAGAACCTCCTTTGAGACTAGTAGCCTCGCAGAACGGGATGTCCAGCCAATATACTCGGATTAAATTATTAAAACAAAATATTAATGACATGAAATAAACACATAATATCATTAGACAAAAATAGGAATATTTACATGAGAAAGAAAAATTATAATCATCATCGTATATATATTATTTTATAAATTAAAATATAAAAGATTAAAAAGAACATACCGATAAATCTTTGAAGAGACTTGAAATAAAAATCTTCTGAGCAAACTCGTGTTGATAACGTGTTGTGAAAAAATAAAGAACAAGAAGAAAGGAGAGACAAAAAGGGAGAGATTTTATTATATTCTCAAAGTAGAGTTGTATACAATGTTTTGTCCAAAAATCTATATTTATAGGCATAAGATGGAAACCCTAATTCCAATGGATATTAAACCCTAATAACAAAGCCCATTAAACTTTAACTTAATATATGGATATCCAACATGAATAAATATATTCATAATAATATATTTTTACTTTATATATTTATATAATTAAGATAAAAAATATTATTTAAATTATTAAATGGAATCAAAATATAATAATTATTTTTATAATCATCTTGGTTAGGATCATAGAATTTAGATTGTTTTCTTAAAATGGTGCAAAGCTTGTGAATTGATGCAAACCCACTGTCATTTTTTTGACCAGTTGGTTAAGCTTAGAGGTGGATCCTTTAAAGAATTAGAGGGGATTAGCCTTTCTTAAATTTGATAAAATTTTAAATTTATCCTTAAAATTTCCATTGGACCTCTTAAAATTTTTAAAAATTTATATTAAATTTTAAATTTTTGAATATTTTAATTAAATTTTCTTTTAATTTTTTAAAAGTTCTTAAGAATACCCATTTTAATTTTCTTTTATTAAATCTCTTAAAATTATTAAAAATTTTAATTAAATCTCTCAAAAAATTATTAAGTCCTATTAAGAATACCCATTTTCTTCACTTAGAGTCTCTTTTTCCCTCATCTAGATATTATTGATTGAAATTAGGATTTGCTAAATATATATTCGAGATTTTCTCTGGTCTTTGGATTTTTAATAATTTATTTTAAACGGTTTTTAATTTTTTTTTTCTTTTCATGTGAGATTTTCTTATTGTACCATGTGACTACTTCTGACGTTGCTATATCATCCTGTTAGATGAAAAAATGGTGGGGCAAAAATGGTAACAATGCAAAATATTAGTTACATGTAATATGTAAAAGTAATTTAGATACTTAAAATTAGGTTGTGCATTCGAATTAAATTGATATATTTGATATATTTTAATCGAATATCATTGATGTAAAATATGATGGTCTCTTTTAAATTTGTAAAATAAAAATCCAAAAAGATGCTAATTTGTCACGATCGATTTTAGAGTGATTTAACATTTTCAATCAAAGACTCATCTATTATCTTAATAATCACACTAAGAATTTTTCAATTCACTCATGAATTTTTTTTCTTTTTATAGACTCAGTGAGATATCTTTTATATTTTTATGTTTTCAAAGACTATAATAAAATCTCCCTAATTTTTTAAAGCTCAACAATAATTTATTCTTTAATTATGAGCTAGCTCTTGTAATTTATAAATAAAATACCCCTCTAGATGAGTGTTTACGCAATTTGATTCACTAAGAATGAACTCTCAAAATTTACGAGAGATTACAAAAGAAATAAAACAATAAAAAAAATCTTTTCTCGATCTTTAAGTTTGAATGTCCATCCTCACTTTCTTCAAGTATCTTCAGTTTGTATCTATAATATGGAAAGAAAACTAGGTTTTAGGGATGAAAACTAGCATACTTTAATTTTAACATTAAATGCATTTTTTTAGCTTTGGGTATCAATACTCAATAGTGAATATTATTGTTTGTCAAAACAAAAAAGAGTCATTGCACTTAAATATAGAGTGAATCGGTACACGATACAACTGTATGAAATTGTAACACCCCGAACCCGGATGTAATATTTGGGCCACAAACTCAACTCGTTCCAATAAAAAGTTTCTCTTTTCAAATCCAAATAAATTCATACCATAAACCATGTCATAAAATAAGCCATGTTACCAACATACGTAGGTAGTTATAATATTCCAAAAAAGCAAGGAGCTTCAAATACGGTTTGATAAAATATTTGACCATAATAAATTAAATAAATAAAATTACAATTACAAAAGGTCCTACGAATATATAGCATAAACACATGATATGGCAAGCAACAACCAAAGCATAAATGTAAATAAACCATAAGTGAGGCTCAATATCACCCGACGCTAGGAGATCCACCCATGCATAGAATCTCACATCAGGTTGTCCGGAATCTTGTATCTAGTTAGTATATTCGAAATCCCGCATCGTGATTTCACTTGGAATCCACATCGAATGGGGCTCAAAATCTCACATTGAGAAACGTCATCATCCAAAATCTCACACCAAATGACCTTCAATACATCACACAGAATCAAATCGAAAGACCTTCATTGTGTTGCAACACTCACTCACTGGGTATTCGGATCCCATCATACAAAGACTCAATCACACAAGCCATGATACATTAAGGATCCTTAGACCATATTATACAAACAACCAACAACAACCAACCATACATGGCATAAACATCATACCAACATTTAAAACACTCATTCCAGATTTTATTATTCATTTTATGGCTTAACACACCCTTAAGAACCATTACAATAAATTAATGAACCCTCAAACTCAAACCTTAAAAACTTGGATAGATTGTTCTGCTTGTATCGGTACACACTCCATGCGCACTGATACCCATCTCTACGGACTGACCCACCCATCCACGTATCGATACTGAGATTGTATTTGATGCAATTGACCCAATAAGGCGTACCAATACGCCTACCTAGCGTATCAATAAGCTACATTGGTACTCATATATTGAGTATCAATCCAAGCCCGTACCGATACACCCATTGATGTACGCGTATCTATCTTATAGGGAGAGTAGGCCCATGCCCATCCTAAACTTTTCTAAGTTAACATATTTACCCTTAATTTTTATAATTTTTATGAAAAATATTTAAAATTTTATAATATTTAAGGTTTGTACCCATCTTGAAATTTTAAAATTTTATATGTGACCACCCTCAAATAAATTTCTAAATCCGCCACTAGATATACCGATACCAAAAGTGGTTATTGAAATTTGAATTAGCACACCGGTATTAGTACTCCCTATGGGCGTATCGATACCCCTGAAAGGAATTTCCCATCTTAAAAGAGGGGTGTACCGATACTCAATCCCAAGTATCGGTACCAAAGCCCAAAAAAGATAACCTAAAGCTCGAAATTCCCATGTTTTGCTCTCAAATACAAGTCTATCAATCTAGAAACGTTCCTACATTTTATTAGGAGTATTTAGGTGAGTTTCTAATCAATTTCAACCCAAGATAAAGTCCATATAGTAATTCAACATTGATGCATATTGTCACGGGCCGCAGGTTGAGGTCCGAGACATTGGCATCACATGGTGCATTTTGGCCTGCCCAAGTAATTCCAAGGATGAGTTTGGGTTCGAGAAGACCACCAACGTTGGCCCGATCTAGAGAGAGTTCTAGAAGCCTTATCCGTCCAAGGTGTGTGAACACATTATGTGAACACAGAAGATACTTTCCATAGTTAGGTGGGAATATTCCCAGAATTATGCTTTGTAAATGGATAGGGTTGTATCATAGCCGTCGATGTAAATCTGTATAGACTGTAGGATCAAGGAGAGTTTAAGTATAAATAGAAGCATTCCCCACCTCATTTGATGTATGAGAGTTATTCCAAGTTTCTAAGGAATAAAAACATTTACTCTAAAATCATCTTAGTGTTCTTTCTTTGTTCTTCAGTGTTCTTGAACGTTCTTAAGCATTCTTCCTTACTCATCTCATTTGATCCGTTTTCACTTAGAACGCTTCGCGTTTGTCGGTGCTTGGGAAGTTTTATCTTTCCAAAGTAGTGACAAGGCTTACTTAGGCGTTTGTCTTGAGTTACTTCGCCTAAGGCCGCACGTTGGGCTAGTTTAAAAGTCTAGTCATGTGACAATATACAAGCTCTAATCTCAACCATAATTCATCATACACCAACAAGCATGCCATAAGAATGATACAAATGAAACTATATGATTGAGGAGTGTACTAACCTCTAAACAAATTGGTACAATCCTCCTTCAGCCCTCCAAACTCTTTTCCTAGCCCAAGTTCCTTTATGGTTCATTAAGCTTCCTCACTACGAGAGAAGATTTTTAACGAATTACCACTCTATTAGAATGATTTAAAAGAGTTAAAACGAAATTCTAAACACCACTTGAGCTCTCCAAAACTTATTTCTCGTTTTACACAAAACCCTCTAAAACTTAATCTTTCACCACTCAAAATCAAACTTACCTTGCTGGATAGATATCCAAGAGCTGACCACACTTCCCTTTAGCAGCAAATTAAGATTTTACAATGTGATCTTCAAAAAACAACATTTGGTGATGGTCTTGGAGAGAAAAATGAAAGGAGAAAAGGATAGAAGACAATAAAGAGTGATGATCTTACCATTCTTTGCATATGTAGAATCATAAGCCCATTTCCCTTTTTTTTCCCAATTAATCAATTATCAAAACATCCTTAAGCCCAATCCAAAACACAACTAAATTCTAGGCCCAACAAGGTTGATAAGGCCCAATCATGAGGCTCATTATCTTGGGTTAACTCAACATTCGAGTTCTAAAATCCGGATCATGACAGATAAGATGCTTTAAGTATCGATATACGAAGTACTCTCTGAAATTTACAAAATAAAAGCATACCAGTACATGACATTGTTGTACTGATACATGTAGCTTTCAAGCGTTACTAAAAGTACAATATCGATATCAAAGGTTTATTTCTGATTTTTAAATTACTTAAAAATATTTTTTTAACTTAAAAACACTGTAAAAATAATTTTTAAACACATTTTTTAAGCATTTTGGACTTTAAAATATTTTTATAATTTTATTTGAGTCCAAAAATATTTTTTATTAAGTTATATCTCAATATAAACTATCCAAAATTCATTAACCAAATGTTTTTCATTTTAATAGTTAATTGAACCAAATTTTTTTCAAAACTTTTAACTGAACCAAAAAAATGGTTAATTCGGCCAGTTTTTGAATTAATCAAAATTTGTTATAAAAAATTATATAAAATTACATAAAGAATCACTAAATTATGCTAAAAATAATTTTTTAGTCATTGAACTTTCAGAAATTACAAAATAATCATTAAATTTATCGAACTATTATAAAATTGTTATTGACTCATTACATGTTATAAATTATTGATAAGTTTTTAAAAATTTAATGACCTTTTTTTATAAAAATTCAATAAATCTAAATGAACATTTTATGTTATTTTGATGAAGTTTAATGATATTTTATAATATAAAATAATATTCATTTTATAATTTTTAAAAACCAATGACAATATATATATAATATTAAATATATAATAATTTCAAATAATTTAATTAATTATTTTAAACTGAATTAATCAATAATTAAAGTTTAAAAAACTCTTAACCTATTAATCGAATAAAATTTAATTTTAACAATTAAAATCAAATAATGTACGCCCTTACGTACAAATAAAAAAAACTACTTCCGAAGCTTTTATAATAATTGTTTTTAAATTTTGGACTAATAAAAGAATTTTGAGTAGAAAGTTGTCGTCACTATTGAACAACACAAAGAAATTGAAAATGACAAATAACTTTAATTTCTAAAGATATTACTGAGTCGGAAATCACTACGCATACCGAATAAATTATTATATAATTCTGATTTAATACATTACTTATCATTTTATCTAATAAAATTTATCTATTTAATAATATATATATAAATATTCATTATATAAAAAATAAAAAAATAAAGATTTATCTTAAAAATAAAATAAAAAATTATTATTAAATAAAATTATAAATGATATGATAAATTATACCATATAATTTTTCGAGCATAATATTTTTGTTTTCATTAAATACTTCACTTTTACTAATTAGCGATTTTTTTGCATTTAATATGCATTAATATATATTGTTCCAAACAAATACCGCATCAATTACATTTATCATCTTGTACATGTCACCTTAATTAAATAATCAACACTCGTCAATTAAGGTAGTTATATATAATATTTAAACTATGACGAGATATATTATATTTTTAAGAAGAGAGTATATATTTAAATTTTAAAAATAATATTATTAAATATAAAATTTTAAATATAAATCATAAAAGAAATATAAATTATAAAAGAAATATGATTTTAAAATTAAAGTAATCTTTAAAATTTTAAATTAAAAGATAATCGACACTCAAAACAAGTTCAAATTCATATATTTCTAAATGTTGTACTAGTAATTATAATTAAAATTCTCATATTCAAAATTTTAAAAATACGATATTAAAACATAATTAAAAAAACTTTATGACTTTTATATATGCGATCACAATCAATAAAATTATTTGTCAAAAATTAACTTTCAAATAACTACCGTGTTTTTATTTATATATAAAAAATATAAATTATTTTAAAAAATATAAAATAGATGAATTTTATTATTTGAAACCATAAAAAACATAATAAATCGAATCTATTTAATATTGTTTGGGTAAATTATATAGATAGCCACAATACTACGGAGTTAGTATCGAAATAGCCACAATACTTTAAAAAGCGTCAAATACACCGGTCAACTATTAAAATAATATCGAAATAGCCATCGGCCGTTAAAAATTAACGGATTAATGACATGACAATTAAAAATAAAATGAAATAACTACACATTTACTCCTTGTCATTCATATATTTTTTAATTTAGTCCTAATTTTATTATAATAAAATAATAAAATTATTTAATTAGGGTTTAATAATTAGGGTTTAGGGTTTAATAATAAAATTAGAACTAAATTAAAATTCCATTAATTTTAACGGTCTGTGGCTATTTCGATATCAGTTTAATAGTTAATCGGTATATTTGACACTTTTTAAAGTATTGTGGCTATTTCGATACCAACCTCATAATATTGTGACTATCCGTGTAATTTATCCTATTTTCTTTCCTCGTAACCATGCTCTAATCAACAAAATTAATCTTTGTTTAATCGGTTAAAAAAAGGCAACCATGGTAAACAAAATTAAGAAATGAGTACGAATCATCTAGCCTTAATGGTTAAAAGAGTAGTTGTTATTCTTAGAGATCACGGGTTCGAACACCAGTAACATCAGCACAGGGTTTTAACGATCAATGTCTAAAGGTTAAGAGTATATTCTAAAACAAATGCTATCGTAACGCTAGAGCTAATTAAAAAAAAAAAGGAATGGGGCAAATCAGTCATTAAAACGAAAATTAGGGATAATGTTGAAATCCCAGCTCTCTCTCTCTCTTACAATCAGTGTTTTATATATAACTGGGCTTGTTCAATTAAAAAACGCTTGCTGTTTTCAACTTCGGCGCCCCACTAAGCCAAGCAAAGAAGAATAAGAAATGGCTGTGCAGTTGAATCCCGTGTCTTCTAAAACGATGAAACTCCAGTCGTTTGGTCTTCCACCCATGGCCGGCCTTAGGCCTCCCAAGGTCTCGATGGTCTCCACTCTCCCCCCTCGCTCCAAGTTAGTCTCCTTTCCTCTCTTCTCTACTTTTAACTTATTTGTCTGTTTGTTGCGGTCGTGGGTCCTTTTATCGTTCCTTTAGTTGTATGTATATGATCGTACGACATGCTTCGTGTTATTCTTCTTTGCCGGACTAATGAACTTAACCGGCGATTGGGGGTATCGTCAAAAGAACCGATATGGTGCACCGGCAGCCAGAAACGGGTTTTGTGGTGCACCGGGTACTGGATCATCCGTATCCAGCCAAATCTACCCCAACTCGCGCCGAAAAAGAAGCTCAGGCGACCATGTTCTGGCCAGTGGTAGGTGGTAATTACAAAGGAAATAGAAATGGAAAAGAAAACAGACACGACAAACGGAAAAGAGAGGAAAGAGAAAAACAAAAAAAATAGATCATAAAATCTAATAACAATTTATGTTCTAATTAAAACGTTTTTATGCTAATTTAATAGGTGAGGATGAGAAAATAAAAATGAAACATTCTAACGAGTTTATTTTTAAATAAAAAGTTTATTTAAATCATTATTTGAAAATTTTGATCTCTAAATATATTAGATTCTGTCTACGATGCAGATGATAAAATATTATATTATATTTAAAAGTACTTAATTTGGTATCTCTAGTAAATTAAATATGAATTTGATTGAAAATTATTAAATCATTTAAGTACGGTACATTTTTTTTATATTTTTTATATTTTAGTTCTTTGTATATTTTTTTAAATAAAATAAATTAAAAATTATTAATAATACAATTAAATAAATTTAATTTTAAAATTTTATGAGACTTTAGTTAATAATTTTCTGGTAATGTGCGATTTTTTTGTTACTGGTGCATGTGATATGAATTACGTTTCTTATACCGGAATGATGGTATTTTCAATTTATATGTATGTTGGAATATATATAGGATAAAAGTATTTTTAGAAAAATAAGAATCAGAACCTTATAGTTAATTCAAAATTATATTTCGTTCGTAATTGAGTTATTGTAATTATTGTGTTATTAACGTATTGTATTATTGTAATATATATTTTTAGTATTGTTTGTTGTTGATTTTTAACTTTAATTATCGATCTTTGTTGATAATCATACCTTTTTATTTTGAGTTTTTGAGTTGAGTTGAGACTTTTACATAATTTGAGTTAGATTTTTACTTAAGCAAGTTTGTTTACTTGAGTTATATACTCTCGTTGTATTTTAGATTTTCCGCTTTTAATATAACTTATTCATCAAAAAAATTATAATCTCCATTTCGTTTTACTTGATGCAGAGAGGCTGAAACTCTGAAGCAGCCTTTCATGGCTCCCAAGTTGGTGCATCAGGCCACCCACACCATGCCACCCCAGAAAATTGAGATCTTTAAGTCTTTGGATGATTGGGCTCGGGATAACATTCTGATTCATCTTAAACAAGTTGACAAATGTTGGCAGCCCAAAGATTTTCTTCCCGATCCTTCGTCCGACGGATTCGAGGACCAAGTCAGAGACCTTAGGGAGCGGGCAAAGGACATTCCGGACGAGTACTTTGTCGTGTTGGTTGGTGACATGATCACGGAGGAAGCTCTCCCGACTTACCAAACAATGCTTAACACCTTAGATGGAACTCGTGATGAAACCGGTGCCAGCCCTACTTCTTGGGCCACTTGGACGAGGGCTTGGACCGCCGAAGAAAATCGGCACACCGATCTACTTAACAAGTATTTGTACTTGTGTGGGAGGGTGGACATGAGGCAAGTTGAGAAGACAATTCAGTATTTGATCGGATCCGGAATGGTAAGATGCTTTGTGACATGATTTAACTTCTTAGTTTAATTTCGGAGTTTTCAATTCAGTCGACGTGTACAATCCTAATTGAATTAACACATTGCAAAATGGATGCATCGAGCCATTGACTAAGCTTGTTTCTGGCATGATCGATCTTGTACATTTTATAGGATCCGGGTACTGAGAATAGTCCTTACCTGGGATTCATCTACACAACATTCCAAGAAAGGGCAACTTTCATCTCCCATGGGAATACTGCTAGGCTAGCCAAGGTGCATGGTGACATGAATTTGGCCCAGTTATGTGGTTCGATTGCCGCGGACGAAAAGCGTCACGAGACAGCATACACTAAAATCCTTGAAAAGCTCTTTGAGATCGATCCCGATGGATCTGTCCAGTCCTTCGCCGACATGATGAGGAAGAAAATCTCCATGCCAGCCCACCTGATGTACGACGGCGAAGACGAAAACCTCTTCTACCACTACTCGTCTGTTGCGCAACGAATCGGGGTTTACACCGCAAAAGACTATGCTGATATAGTGGAGTATCTGGTGGAGAGATGGAAAGTGGAGGGACTCACCGGACTTTCACCCGAAGGTCGTGAAGCTCAGGAGTTTGTCTGCAGGCTTGCACCGAGAATTAGAAGGCTGGAGGAGAGAGCTCAATTGCGGGCCAAGGAAACACCCAGTGTTTCATTCAGTTGGGTTTCTGGCAGACAGGTTAAGCTCTAAATTCCGAATCCTCCAAGTAACGTGTCATGCAAGAAGAATAAGAAAAAAAACAGGGTTTAGAGGAAACTCCGTCTGTAGTTGTAATGGGAATAAGTGGAGGCAGCGTTTGTGTGGGGACGTAAATGCTGTTGTATGTGTGTGTGCTCTTTTGTTGTTCTACTGTGTTGGCCAAACAATGAAAAATGTTGTTCCTCTTACATGTATGATAATTATGAATTTATGATTTGTGTAGGAAATATATGGTTCTTCAAATCTTACTCTGTGCTCACCATAATTATTTTTAAAGTTGATTTTGATTTTTTTCTAAATTATTTAAATATTTTATATTTTTATAATTTATGTCTAACTTAAGATTTTAAGAATTTTATGTTACGTAACTATCCTAAAATTTATTCTATTTTTCATACAAATTTTATATTTGGATGATATCTTATTATAACTTTTTATTAAATAAAAAATAATTATATTTTTGTTACGAATATCTTTATTCATGATGAATATTTATATATTAAATAAGATTTTAATGTATAATTTTTAATAATGTACATGCTGAAATTATTATCATTCTTGTAACAAATAAGATTTCTCATAATAAAATATGTTTATACATAAATCCTTACGTTGTAAGTTTTTATGTATATACCATTTTTTTCTTACAATTATTATAACATAAAATATAGTAAGAAATTATGTACAAACTAACTACCTGTATACATGGGCGGAGCCACATTGAGAAATGTGGTGTCCGTTGACACCCCAAAATTTTTGAAAAATTATATTCTTTTATATAATTTGTATATAAAAAATAAAAAATATATATAATTGATACCCTTTTATAAATAATTTGACACCCCTTTATATATAATTAATTCTTTTTAAATATCGTTCAAGAAAATGACACCCCTTAAATAAATTTTTAGCTCCTCCCCCGCCTATATAACATGTTAGTCTTATATTAGCCTTAAATTAGAGGTTTCATCCTAGAATCATCCATATGTAGGGAAAATTCTACAATGGGCATCAAACACTATTGGACATTACTAATACTGAACATCGTTGAACATCATTAAATTAATTAATAAAAATTTAAATCTCAAGGACTTAATTTGTATTTAATAAAAGAGTGATTGTAAAACCAAAATTGATTTTGATATAACAATTATGTATAAGGACTATTTTGTAATAAGTTTTAAGTCCCTAAGTCAAACTTTTGATTTCAAGTCAAACCAAGAACTTTGAAATAAATTTTCTAAGTGTTTTTATACGAGAGTATCGATACCTTTCAAACCGTTATCAATATCGACCTATATTTTTAAAGCATTGTTCTTGAAACTAAGAACAGGTATCGAAACATGGTTCGATATCAATACCTTACTGCCAATGCATGTTTCGAATCAAGTATCGAACCACTTTGAATGTTTTAATTATTTTAAAATCATTTAAAATTATGACTCATGGTATCGATACCATCGATACCCCCTTTAATATCCAACGACTCTTTTAGCATTTAATGAGTCAATCGTTGGTGACAGTTAAAACTTTAAATGATGGTTAGCCTGTTCCGAAACATGGTTCGATACCACCCATTACAATGTAGTAATGGTATCGAAACAAGGTTCGATACACCCCTATTAAATGCACAACGTCTCTTTCTTTTCATAGGCTGTTTCGAAATAGGTTCTTCGTGTTTCGATACCGGTGTCTGCAGAAGTGCATTTATGGTGGGAAGATGAGGTCCTAACGTCTTTATTTCAATTTCCAACAACCACAACGGTTAGAAATCAATGAGGAGGTATAAAATGAAGCAATTCAAGCAGCATTAAGAACTATTGAACCTCAAGCAACATCCAAGCAATCAAATCCAACTCCCAAGCACTCTCATTGAATATCTTGACCCCCATCTCTTGTACTTCAATTTTATTCTTTGTAATTGAGTTTGGGGAGAGTTTGTTTGTAATTGGGGCATATTTATCTTGTGAGAGAATTCATTTAGCCCACTCAAATCTTGACTCCCATCTCTTGTACTATCTCGAGTCTTGGGATAGTAAGAGAACGATCATTATTGAAGCCAAGGACCTCAAGACTCTCAAGCTTGATGCTCTTGTGGGATCTCTTCTCACTCATGAGATCATGAAGAAAAGAAGAGAAAAAGAAAAAAAGAAGGAAGAGGTAAAGCTTGAAAAGAGAGAAGTTGAAAAGAAGAAGCAAGAGATTGCTCTTAAAGCTTCAATGTCTCAAGAAGAAGTAGATACAAGTGAAGAAGAAGAGCTAGAAGAATTGGCTATGGTGGCCAAAAGATTCACTAGGCTCATAAGGGCTAATCGGAATAGGAGATTTCAAAGGAAGAAAGAATTCAAAGGAAAGGGCAAGGAGGATGAGAAGGACCAAATAATTTGCTATGAGTGCAAGAAGCCCGATCACATTAGGACCGATTGCCCATAATACAAAAGAAAGGGTTTTGAGAAGAAGAAGAAACAAAAGTGTCACGACCCGCCAATAACAATGAGGTTAATAAATCATCCTTGGGCATTCTTGAAGAATCCATGCACCAAGGTTTCCAGAATGACCTAGAATGACCTACATCCATCTCAAGGATTCCATCACGTTCTAGAATGTTCCAGGAGGTTCCACCAAGATCTAGACACGTCTAGAAGGTTTGAGAAGATTCTAGAAGACCCTAGATAATTCTCGAAGGTTCTAGAACATTCTAGAAGGACGAAGAAGATGCTGGAAGCATCTAGAACATTCTAGAAGGATCAAGAATGTTCTAGAAGACCCTGGAAGACCCTAGAAAGATCATGACTACTCTGGAAGTCTCTAGAGTTCTCTAGAACATTGTAGATAGTTGTAGACAAGTATAGGATAATGTAGAAATCTCTAGAATAGTATAGATCCTAGTAGATATTTTAGAAGGCAACATATGAGCCGTCCGATCAAGTAAATCCTAACCGTCCATTCAGGAGGTGGGAGCCTATAAATAGGGTCACCCCCTTCATTTTGTAAACAACTTGAGAAGTTGAGCTCTCTTGTAAGCATTCCCTTAAGCTTAATACAAAAGCTTTCCATCAAACTCCTTTGCCTTCTCTTGTCTTTCTTTGCTTAGCCACAAGGTTGCGTGGAAGTAAGGCTTGCTAACATAGCTCGGGAGTGTTAGCGCCGCACGGATTAGTTTGAGTGAAATTAAGTCCGTGACAGAAGGCTCACGTTGTCACATGGAGTGATGAGGAGTCATCATCCGATGAGGACAATGAAGTAGCCAATTTAGGTCTCATGGCTCTTGATGAGCCCAAGGTAACCCTTGAATCCTTTTGCAATGATCTTACATATGATGAATTATATGATGCTTATGATGAATTGCAAGATGTTTATGATGTGTTGGTTTTAAAGTTCAAAGAGTCAATTTTGAAAAGTAAGAAAACCATTTCCGATTTAGAAAAGAAAAATGATTCTTTGACAAAAACGATTTTGGATTTTGAAGAAAAGGTTGTTGTTTTAAATGATGATTTGAAATTATTTCAAAAAGAAAATATGGATTTAAACAACCTTATTTCTAGCTTGAGTGAGAATCACCACAAAATGGTGAATGAGCTCAAAGAACAAATCAAAATGGTTGGTAGTTCAACTTTTGAAAAAGGAAGCTCTTCAAAACCCAACCATGTGAAAAAGAATTTTTATGGTCACAAACAAAGAGGTTTTCAAAGGCATGCTAGACATAGAAAGATTAAGAGTGTATGGGTTCCTAAGGAACTTATTATTTCTAATAATGTTCATGCCATTGCATCTTGGATTCCTAAGGGAACCAAGCTTTTGGAAACTAACTCTCATGAACCCAAAATGATTTGGGTACCAAAAATCAAAAACTAAATCTTTGTTTGTAGGTTGAGCATTGCTTCAAGGCCAAAGCTTCAAGTCAAAACATGTGGTACCTTGATAGTGGATGCTCAAGGCATATGACCGGAGACAAGGGACGATTTAAGGAGTTAGAGCTCAAAAATGGTGGAGTAGTGATTTTTGGTGACAACTTCAAAGGCCAAATCGAGGGTGTTGGCTCTATTGGTAATCACTTCCTTATTCTTATTGAAAATGTCTTACTTGTTAATGGTCTAAAGCATAATTTGTTGAGCATTAGTCAATTATGTGATAAAGGTTTCTATGTTTCTTTTGATAAAAGTGGTTGCAAAATAATAGACATAGAATCAAATAAAACAATGCTCATAGGTCATTGCATAGAAAATATTTATATGGTGCATCTAGATGATATTAACCTATCTCATGCATGCTTAGTTGCTAATGTCACGGGCCACAGGTTGAGGTCCGAGACATTGGCATCACATGGTGCGATGTGGCCTGCCCAAGTAATTCCAAGAGCGATGCTGGGCTTGCGAAGACCACCAACGTTGGTCCGATCCAGGGAGAGCCTTATCCATCCAAGGTGTGTGAACACTTTGTGTGAACACAAAATATTCTTTCTATAGTTAGGTGGGAATATTCCCAGAATTATGCTTTGTAAATGGATAGGGTTATATCATAGCCGTCGGTGTAAATCTGTATAGACCATAGGATCAAGGGGAGTTCAACTATAAATAGAGACCTTCCCCACCTCATTTGATGTATCTGAGTATTCCAAGTTTCCAAGGAATAAAGACATTTTCTCTAAATCCTCTCAGTTGTTCTTGTTTCGTTCTTTCTTTGTTCTTGAGCGTTCTTGAGAAGTTCTTCCTCGCTCATCTCGTTTCATCTGTTTCCTCTTAGAACGCTTTGCGTTTGTCGGTGCTTGAAAAGTTTGATCTTCCGTAAGTGTTGAGAAGGCTTTCTTAAGCGTTTGTCTTCAGTTACTTCGCCTAAGGCCGCATGTTGGGCTGGTTGAAAAGTCTAGCCACGTGACAAGTGGTATCAGAGCCTTGTTCGAGTAACATTCTAGTCGTTCGAGGTACGAAGCATCGAGTTTGATATGGCACCAAAGAGGGAGACTGTTGCTGCTGCTAGCCAGAAGGGTGTGAAATCCCAGGCTGAAAAAAAAAGTTGGGCTAACTCAAGGGACAAGTTGTCTGCACTTGAGGACAAGGTCACCAGGCTTGAAGGATCCATGAAGGATGCCGTGTAGGGACTCGACGTGGTGGACACACGCCTCGAGGAACTCGATGACCAAGGTGATAAGCTGGAGAAAAAGGGAAATGCTCTCGAAGCCAAGTTTCAGGCATTGAGGGAGGAAATGTTGGGACTCAAGGCGAAAGTTCTGGTTTATCAGGCTGCTATGCGGAGCGGTGTGTTAAATCCAACCAACCTAAACCAGTGAAGGACATCCCAAAACCCAAAGAGTTCGATGGAATCAGGTCGGCGAAAGATGTTGAGAACTTCATATGGTGCATGGAGCAATACTTCCGGGGAATGAGCATCACTGATGATGCCGAGAAGGTAAACACTACTGTTGTTTATTTGGTTGATGTTGCCTTGTTATGGTGGCAACGTCGGTGCCTGAATAAGAGTAATGGAGGCACGACTATTAGAACCTGGGACGAGTTCCAAGCGGAGTTGAAACAACAATTTTGCCCGAGTAACAATGAGCGAGAAGCCATATCCAAGTTTAGGAGGCTTCGACATGAAGGCTCAATTGCGGATTATATTCGAGAGTTTAGCAAGCTACAACTCTTGATACCCGGCTTGTGTGAGAAGGATGCTCTTTTCACATTTATGGACGGACTGAAGCCATGGGCCAAGACCGAGTTAGAGCGGCGGGATGTCAAAGAACTTTCCAAAGCCTTCGTCATTGCGGAGTCCTTGACCGAGTACGGTGGATTCAAGTCCATGGAATCCAAGTCTTCCAATTCCCGTGGCAAGGGAAATAGTAGAAGAGACGAGGATGATTCCGGAGATAGTAGCGATGATGGCAAGCCATCGACCAAGTCCAACCGGTATGAGAAGCCATATGAGCGGAAGGATCGAGGTGCAATACGGTGTTACCATTGTGATGGTCCACAAGTAGTGAAGGACTTTCCGAACAAGAAGAGCCGTCTCGATGACATAGTCCATCAGGATGATGATTCAGATGGTGAGACGGGCAGACTTAGTGCAATCGCCAGCGTCAAAGGAGGAAAGCCGAAGGTAACGGGTCGCAAGTGTTACCGTTGTAAGGGGCCACATTTAGCGCGAGAATGCCCTGATCGAGGGAAGAAGTCCAAGAAGGACGAGCCTGAGGGTGATGAGGCTGCGAAGCTTGGTTCGATGATTCTGAGTTCTGCCAAGAAGAAAGGAAAGAAGCAGAATGGGTTGATGTTTGTTGACATCAATGTGGCGGGATAATCGAAGAGTGCTTTGGTGGATACCGGGGTAAGTGATCTGTTCATGTCTAAGAAGGTTGCAGTGGAGCTTGGTCTTAAAGTTATGGATTCAACAGACAAGATCAAGACTGTGAATGCCAAGGAAGCTTCTGTTATCGGGATTGTGTGGAAAGTTGATCTGCAGATTGGTGATTGGAATTCCAAGGAAAACTTCAAGGTAATCGATATTGATGACTTCGATTTTATTTTGGGACTAAACTTCCTTGACCGTGTACAAGCGATCATCATTCCGTGTGCCAAAGTCGTGTGCATCTTGGATCCGAGACAACAATGTATTGTACCCGTACGACGAGACATCGGACAAGGGACCAAGAAGTTGACATCTATTCAGCATGTCGAGGATGCTCCAAGCCAAGAAGTCATCGTGAAAGAAGCGACTGTTGGGGACATTTCCTTAGTGAGGCATGTGTTGCCTGAGCCTGTTGGCGTGGAAGCCGTCGAGGAGCCATCCGTGGACAAGGTGGCCGATGCATCGAACTTCAAGGGGACCAAAGTGTCGATGGGTGTAGCATTACCGAGGAGCAATGGGGCGTCAAGCTTCAGGGACGAAGTCTTGTCGGAGAGAGAAAATGCTGAGTCAATGAGTGAAGTACCTCTTGAACACGGGGATAGTGATCAAGATGTGCTTGGTATGGTTGATTTTACTAGACGGTGCGAGCCGAAGCGAGCAATCCTTATGGGGGGCAGCTGAATCAGAGTCCGGTGCTCTTTATGGGGATAACGGTTCTTATGGGGGGATATTCAAGCCATACTTTGAGATAGAAGCAAGCCAAGGTGCGCGAGAAACTCTAGGATCGAACTCAGACTTGTCCGAGTGGCGCGACGAGGGCGTCGCCAAGTTTGGTGGTGTAGAATGTCACGGGCCGCAGGTTGAGGTCCAAGACATTGGCATCACATGGTGCGATGTGGCCTGCCCAAGTAATTCCAAGAGCGATGCTGGGCTTGCGAAGACCACCAACATTGGCCCGATCCAGGGAGAGCCTTATCCATCCAAGGTGTGTGAACACTTTGTGTGAACACAAAATATTCTTTCCATCGTTAGGTGGGAATATTCCCAGAATTATGCTTTGTAAATGGATAGGTTTGTATCATAGCCGTCGGTGTAAATTTGTATAGATCGTAGGATCGAGGGGAGTTCAACTATAAATAGAGGCCTTCCCCACCTCATTTGATGTATCTGAGTATTCCAAGTTTCCAAGGAATAAAGGCATTTTCTCTAAATCTTCTCAGTTGCTCTTGTTTCGTTCTTTCTTTGTTCTTGAGCGTTCTTGAGAAGTTCTTCCTCGTTCATCTCGTTTGATCCGTTTCCGCTTAGAACGCTTTGCGTTTGTCGGTGCTTGAAAAGTTTGATCTTCCGTAAGTGTTGAGAAGGCTTACTTAGGCGTTTGTCTTCAGTTACTTCGCCTAAGGCCGCACGTTGGGCTGATTGAAAAGTCTAGCCACATGACACTAGTGATGAAAATGATGCTTGGTTATGACATAGGAAACTACGACATGCTAGCATAAGTGTTTTAGAGAAACTAGCCTCCCAAAATCTAGTTAGAGGTTTACCTAAGCTCAAGTTTTCCTTAGATAAAATTTGTGATGCATGTGCTAGGGGTAAACAAAAGAGAGTTTCTTTTAAATCCATTAATGATGTTTCTACTAATAGAGTTTTACAATTGATTCATATGGATCTTTTTGGTCCTATTAGAACTACTAGTTTGGGTGGAAAATCATATGCTTTTGTTATTGTAGATGACTACTCTAGATACACTTGGGTTCTATTTTTAAGTACTAAAGATGAAGCCTTAGAAAAATTCATCACATTTCCAAATATTTCTCAAAATGATCTTGATCAAAGAATTTCTCATATTAGAAGTGATCATGGAACCGAATTTCAAAATTTAGGTTTTGAGAATTTTTGTAATGAAAATGGTATTAGCAACAATTTTTCGGCTCCTCGCACTCCTCAACAAAATGGGTAGTTGAGAGGAAAAATAAAACTTTAGAAGAAATAGCTAGGACCATGCTTTGTGAAAATAATTTACCTAAGTATTTTTGGGCGAAAGCCACTAACACTTCTTGTTACATTATTAATCGAGTAATGATTAGGCCAATTTTAAAGAAAACTCCTTATGAGATTTTAAAATCCAAAAAACCTAACATTAGCTATTTTCACCTTTTTGGGTGCAAGTGTTTTATTTTAAACAATGGAAAAGATAATTTAGGTAAATTTAATGTAAAAAGTGATGAAGCTATTTTTCTTGGATATTCTCAAAATTCAAAGGCTTATAGAGTTTTTAACAAAAGAACTTTAGTTGTAGAAGAGTCTATACATGTGGTTTTCGATGATAACCTCCTTCATAGGAAGGATTCTTGTGATGATGATGATGTAGGAATCATTAAAACCATTGATAACGGACAAGCATCAAAGGTGGATGGGGTTCCAACCAATGAGGAAACACAAGATCCTCCAATAAAAGCTTTAGGAGATGTAAAGCTTGAAGAAAGGGAAGTGAGCTACCCAAGGGAATTCAACTATGTCAAAAGTGGTTAAATCTTGGGTGATCCATCCAAGGTGGTAACTACTCGTTCTTCTCTTAGATTAATGAACCATATTGCTTTTATCTCATGCATAGAGCCTAAAAATATCAATGAAGCTTTAGATGATGATTTTTGGATATTGGCTATGCAAGAAGAGTTAAACCAATTTGAGAGAAGTAATGTATGGACATTAGTTGATAGGCCTAGTAATAAGTCTACTATAGGAACTAAATGAGTCTTTAGAAACAAACTAGATGAGAGTGGTAACATTGTGAGAAATAAAGCTAGATTAGTTGCTCAAGGTTACACTCAAGAAGAGGGAATAGATTTCGATGAAACTTATGCACCCATAGCTAGAATGGAAGTTATTAGGATGTTACTTGCATTTTCATGTTATCATGATTTCAAGCTTTTTCAAATGGATGTCAAAAGTGTCTTTTTAAATGGTTTTATAAATGAAGAAGTGTATGTTGAACAACCACCGGGTTTTGAGGATTCAAAATTTCCAAACCATATGTTTAAATTAACAAAAGCTTTATATGGTTTGAAACAAGCTTCTAGAGCTTGGTATGAAAGACTTTCAAATGTTTTAATTGAAAAGGGTTTTGAAAAAGGAAAGGTGGACACTACACTTTTTATAAAAAGGTTTAAAAATGACATCTTAGTAGTTCAAATCTATGTTGATGATATTATTTTTGGATCTACTAATGAATGTTATTGTAAAGAATTTTCTAAGCTAATGCAAGGTGAATTTGAGATGAGCATGATGGGGGAGCTCTCATTCTTTTTGGGACTCCAAATTAAGCATAGGAAGGATGGCACCTTCATCAATCAAGCTAAATACATCAAGGATATGCTCAAGAAGTTTGGCTTGGAAAATGTGAAACCTCAAGCCACTCCTATGAGCTCATCAACTAAGCTTGACAAGGATGAAGGAGGTAAGTGTGTTGATTCTAAATTGTATAGATCAATGATAGGATCTTTGATTTACCTTACCGCAAATAGACTGAATATTATGTTTAGTGTTTGCTTATGTGCTAGGTTTCAATCTAGTCCTAGAGAATCACACTTAGTAGCCATTAAGAGAATTTTTAGGTACCTTAGAGACACACCTTGTTTAGGTCTTTGATATCCTAAAGCTTCTTCCTTTAATCTTCATGCTTATTCGGATGCAGATTATGGAGGTTGTAAGATACATAGGAAAAGTACTTCTGAAACATGTCAATTCCTAAGTAGTATGTGTCGCGACCATTTTAAAACCGAAGTTGTGAAAAATAGCCTGGCGAGTGAGTTTTGAAAAATCGAGTTTTATTGCTTTTAATTATGAAAACCATATTTTATTAAAAACATATATTATTCGGATTTTAAAAATGAATCGGAAATTATCGAAAATCAAAAAAGTCGCGTTTAAAAACATTTAATTAATTTTAAAATGATTTGGAGTCGCCACCGACCACTTTGGTAGGCCAGACACCATAAAACAAAACAGAGATTCTTTTAAAAATATTTGGGTTCGGGAATCGGTTACGTGTAAGGACGACCCTTACAAACGCCCAAGATTGGTACCTTATTAATTACACGTGGCATTTTGGCATTTCGAATAATAATATTAATTTAATCCGTCATTATTAAATAAATATCGTTCGAATAAGAATATCCTTTTGAGTAAAAAGGTACATTTCTTTTAAATACGAGCTTTGAGAAAGACGTCCTATAATAGGAAACCTTAACTCGTATTTAAAGAAATATAGATTCTGACGCAAAAGGTTTTAAATATGCATGATCAATTATTATCTGGTTCATTTTAAGTTCTAACCTTTGAGGCTCCATTAATTTAAATATTTAAACCCTATTAAATTATTAATTTCACCGGGTGTATTATGATAACGTCCGAATGCATTGACACTACCATTTCGACACCAAACAAAATTGATAATACTACTAGTGTTTCTAGTTTTGCCTAATTAATTTTATTAAATTCTAACCCTAAATTATTTACCATTTTCTACGTTTCGATGACGCGCCAAATACGATACCAAAGTACACTATTGGCCAACATAATGTTATTTCAAAACACTGACCACTTAGTGTATCCGAGATATATGATTAGAACGTCATCGTTACTAAATTATCTCCCCTATTTAATTAATTATTTAATTAAAGAGACTAACCCTATAAGGCACTTATTTAATTAACTAAATATGAATTAGGTGATCTCCTAAACAAAATATTCTATATGATTTTAAAACATGCATACAAATAAATAAAAAAATAAAATAAAAGACCAAATTGAATTTCATTTCAAACATGGAAATTAACAATGTAGACAGAATTGTTTCCAAGAGAAAATCATCATACCTTTAAGCTTGGCCTTTGTAATCGCTCCATCTCTCCTATGCAGTAATCATATTTCTCATTTGTTTCGAAAATCTTCTTCATCAGCTTGCATTCGAATAACCCAAAAGTCTCTGTGTCTAACTTCATTTGCTCAGAGAATACTGGCCTTCCATTTTGTGAGCCATTTGCACGTGTATTGGAGGAGAGGGTATCTACCATGTATCTTTTCGGTGTTTGTATTTGAGCGGGTGATAGGATAGCCATTGGATCAAAACTGAATTTTCTCTCTACAAATCTTGATCACTTCCGATAGCACCACCCATGTCGGTGTATTTCATGTTGTCGCCATATCCATCGTATTGTTCACCCCACAAGTCTATATGCCACTTGAATCCTGATGATTACCAAAAGACATGCTTAGAGTTCATCTAAAACGAAAGCTATTGATTCCAAAGTGAGTAATACAAAGAATAAATATCTTAAGTTTATGAAAATATGGCAGCAAATGTACTTCCCTGTGGTTATCACTACTTCTTGTCTTGTCATCTTGCCTCTGAATTCTCACCATTGTCTCTCGGTGCAACCTTGTTAAAATTATACTTGTTTGCGGCAGATTATCTTGTCCTGATTGTATTTTCTAGCCGATGCCATCAAAGAAGGCTCAATAATTCCACCACGAAGCCTCAGAACCAGATGTAAGGTCGACTCTTTCTGAAAGTTGTAATCAGCAAATGTACGACCATCCTTAAGTTGCTTTCCGACGAAGATCAACATCTATTGTACCTTTTTTTCTTTTGTATTTTTTCAGTCAAAATTGTCGTATGATTTCCTCTCTCTCATCGTTCTCACCAAACTTAACCTTAACCCTTAGTGACCGACCTCCCACTTTTTCCTCTGCCGAAATTGGTTTCATAGTCACCATTCATTTTCTTTTCCCACTCCCCTCATCTTTGTTCTCTGCCTCCGTAATGGAACCCCTCTCGGTTTGGTGATGGTTCGATCGCCTCCCTGCCTCCCTCCATCACTGCCTTTGATGGAAACGGCCGACCACATTCAAGAGACCCCCCTCTCCTTGCTTCTCTTTTTTCCCCTTGTCAAAAACCGAATCGAACTAACCCCCTTTGCCGAATGAATTCATCCCAAGGAAATAGCCTAGCAACTCCCATTAACCACCTCCATTGGTAACCAAATCCATATCTTTTTTATTTTATTTTTTTTTATTATATTTTATTATTTTTGTTTATTTATTTTATATTTATTATATCTATTCATTTATTATTTATTTATTTTTATTCTTTTTTGAGTTTTGGTTATTATCTACTTATTTATTCATTTAATTATATTTACGTAGGCCTTATTTTAGATTCGAACCCGGAAGAAATTCGGGTATTACAGTATGCTCATATCTTGGTTCTCTAAGAAACAAAATAATATAGCTTTATCTACCACCGAAGTGGAGTACATATTCTTAGGGAGTTGTTGTGCTCAAATCCTTTGGATGAAGCAACAACTCTTAGATTATGACATTAAGGTAGAAACTATACCTCTAAAATGTGATAATACTAGTGCCATAGTCTTACTAAGAACCACATTCAACACTCTAGAACCAAACACATAGAAATTAGACATCACTTCATTAGAGATCATGTGTCTAAAAATGATGTTGTTTTAGAGTTTGTTGACATCTTAAACCAATTAGCGGATATCTTTACTAAACCTTTAGACAAAGAGCGTTTTTGGACACTTAGGAGAGAGTTAGGTCTAACTAGCCTATCTTGACCTCTTATGTGTTATTTTTTATGCAAAATTTACTTGAATCTTGATTGAAATCATGCCTATGTTATTTTGCATCTTATTGCTTCTATGCATGTTGCTAGGGGGAGTATGAACTTGTTTATGCACTATAATCATGTCATAACATCATTTGCATGTTTCTAGGGACTTTAGAAACTCATTTCTAGGACTTTAGAAACTCATTTCTAGTACTTTAGAAACCTAAAATGCAAAGCTCAACTAATTGGTATCGATATAGCTAGCACCTGTTTCGATACCTGTTCATCGTGTTCATCTGGGTAGTTTCTAGGAAGAACTTTTATCGATACCGGGTTCGATACTAGGTTTCGATACTAGCATCGAAATAGGCTGTTTTGATACCTGTTTCGAAACACGTGGCGGCAGATTGCTTTAAAACACCCAAACCTAATTTTAATCAAATTAAAACATATCCTAAATTCTCTCTCAAACCCTAGCCGCATATACCCTATAAATTCCTCTCAAATCCATCAGTTTTCACCACAAATTCAACGTTTTTCTTTGGAGATTCTATTCTACACATCAAAGCCAAGATCATATCAAAGTTTGGTGCTTCAAAAACCACAAATTCTTCCTAATCCATAATCAAGTTAATTTTCGAAAAACCTTATTTTCGTTGATTCTTAGAATGTTAAAAATTAGATTTTGAATGATTTATTGATGCTTATTGTATGGGTTTTCATAATCCTACAAATTTTTTTCAAAATGAAATTTTTTTCATTCGAATATAAATTAATTTTCGCGTATTAATTTTCACTTGTTTTTCAAGCAAATTTCAAAATTCTCAAATACCTTGAATTATAGATTAATAGGATTGAATTAGGCTGATAGAGCATACATGTTTTTATATACCTAATCTTAAATTGTTTTTAATCCTAGATCATGGCACCAAAGAAACGTTCTCGAACCGAGGCCGGAAGTTCGTCATCTTCTCGTGCTTCCCGAGTGAATTTACCAGTGGTTTTCGAAAAAAGTTTGGATGGTCCCGGTAGGATTGATAACTTCAACACATTCCGCAATTACATGCTTAAGAAGGAGCGGTGTGTGGATGTGGATTTCATGACCTCCTACAAGTTTCCATTCCGCTACTACGACCAAATTGTTGATTGGAAGCTCTTGCCTTTTCTCTCCCACTTCGGAAAGTTTTATCCAACCCTTGTTCTTATTTTTATGCTAATGCTAAGTGCATTCTCTCGAAAGATAGAAGCAAAGTGGTTGCGATTGAATCCTATCTTATGGGCCGAACTTTTCGAATCGATGTTGACACCTTTGTCGATGTCTTCGATCTTGAAGATGTAGGTATTGATGATGAGGAATCTCTCGGAGCTTTCACCGGTTTGGTTATATTTTTTGACGTTCATGATCGGTTCTTGCACCTCATTATATCTTGGTGGATTCGTCCATCAAACGGTAAGTACTCTCAGATTCGTCAAGTGGACAGTTTTTGGTTGAAGTGCTTCCGTGAGGCTCGACGACCCAATCTTGCTCAGATTGTCTTCTCCGACATTGTGTGGCATATCAACAACTGTGTCACTCCCCTTGTCAAATCCTTTCCTTATGCTTGTGTGCTAAGTTTTATCTTTACGCATTTGGGAATTGATTGCTCCTACGACAAGGTGGAATCGGTCAAAGAACCCATAGGCGAGACTTCTCTCAATCGTTCCCATTTTCAGTATGCCTTTAATGGTGAATGGGTTCGAGGTGCTCCTCCTCCTCCTCCCGTTGATCCAGAGCCTCTCCAACAAGTTGCACTGAATGCCGAGCTTATGACTTTTCTCACTTCGAGATTTGACAGCTTGGATGCTCGTTTTGACACCTTGGATGGAAGGTTTGATTCCTTGACCACTCAATTCAATTCTCGTTTCGATGCCATAGATACGAGATTGACGGGTTTGGAAAATCAAAGCACTTCCATGCAGATCTCCATTGAAGCTCTTCGTTATATGCAAACCTCTTCCAATAAAGATGAAGATGACAATGAGGAAGATGAGGAGGAGGATGGTGATGATGATGATGATGATGATGATATGGGCGATGAGTGATCTTAGCCTTTTTATCTTTGCTTTGCTATGGCTTTCTTTAGGTCTAGTTATGTTTTTCTTTAGCATTATGTTGCATTTCATTTCATATTAGAACAATATGCACCTATGTTATTTCTTTTATGCTTTGAACTCTTTGTTGGATTTGGATATTTTATGCTATGGATTCTATTTTATTTAATGCTATGCTTGTTATAAATTGTGCCTTATATTGATTTTGATCTAACAAAAAGGGGAAGAGATATCTTGTTTTTAAGTTAAAGAACCATCTTTAAAATTTAAAGTTATGCACCTATTAAGGGGGAGTCCTTTTAAAAAGTTTTTTCAAAGTTTTTGGAACCTAAAATTGTGATTTTAAACTTAAAAATTTATAATGGTTTTGTTATATCAAAAATGGGAGATTGTAAAACCAAAATTGATTTTGATATAACAATTATGTATAAGGACTATTTTGTAATAAATTTTTAAGTCCCTAAGTCAAACTTTTGATTTCAAGTCAAACCAAGAATTTTAAAATAAATTTTCTAAGTGTTTTTATACGAGAGTATCGATACCTTTCAAACCGGTATCGATACCGACCTGTATTTTTAAAGCATTGTTCTTGAAACTAAGAACAGGTATCGAAACATGGTTCGATACCAATACCTTACTGCCAATGCATGTTTCGAACCAAGTATCGAACCACTTCGAATGTTTTAATTATTTTAAAATCATTTAAAATTATGACTCATGGTATCGATACCCCCTTTAATATCCAACGGCTCTTTTAGCATTTAATGAGTCGACCGTTGGTGGCAGTTAAAACTTTAAATGATGGTTAGCCTGTTCCGAAACATGGTTCGATACCACCCATTTCAGTGTAGTAATGGTATCGAAACATCGTTTGATACACCCCTATTAAATGCACAACGTCTCTTTCTTTTTATAGGCTGTTTCGAAACAGGTTCTTCATGTTTCGATACCTGTGTCTGCAGAAGTGCATTTATGGTGGGAAGATGAGGTCCTAACGTCTTTATTTTAATTCCCAACAATCAAAACGGTTAGAAATCAATGAGGAGGTATAAAATGAAGCAATTCAAGCAGCATTAAGAACTATTGAACCTCAAGCAACATCCAAGCAATCAAATTCAACTCCTAAGCACCCTCATTGAATATCTTGACTCCCATCTCTTGTACTTCAATTTTATTCTTTGTAATTGAGTTTGGGGAGAGTTTGTTTGTAATTGGGGCATATTTATCTTGTGAGAGAATTCATTTAGCCCACTCAAATCTCTTGTATTTCTTTGTGAGGTCCAAGTCAATTTTGGGTAGAAAATTGACTTGTTTGTAAAGGTTATCCTTTGAACCTAGAAAAAGGTTGAATTCTTAGTGAATTGGTTTCAAAATCCTTAGTGGGAGCTAAGGTAGTGGATGTAGAGCTTGTTCCGAAGCTTGAACCACTATAAATCGCTTTGTTCTTCACTTTTCTATTTTTACCGAAATTCTTCCACAAAAATTTTAATTGCCAATTCACCCCCACTTGGCCAACTTTAGAGATCGATCAACTCAACAATGATAAACTCAACATATAATTAATAATTATATGGTTAGTCCTTTATATTTTTATTCTTTATAAATTAATTTAATAATTTTTAGCGGTGTTCAACATTAACAATGTTCAGTAGTGTTCGGCGCTCGTTGTAGACTCATCCTCGTATGTAGACTATTTGTCTCGATTACGTTATATTGCTTTTATAATTTTGTGAGTTCTTTATAAGTCTTATATGTACTATTATGGGTACTATTTTTTAGAGAGTTTTTTAAAGAGTGTCATGTGATATTTTTCGTTATCAATAAAAAAAATAGATATCTAATTATACAAAAATAAACTTGAGTATCAAATTATACATAAAATGAAAAGGTTAGTTACCAAATATTATATTTAACAAATTACAAATATTCCCAAAGAAAACTCTTCTTGGCCAAAACTAAGGATAAACTATATAAATGGTCATTAAAATTTTAGGGTAGATTGATTTTAGTTATCATACTTTTAGTTTGTGTTTGATAAGGTCATCCAACTTTTAGTTGGTATTCGATAAAATCACCCAACTTTTAGTTTACTTACGATACGATCCCTATTGTTAATTTCTGTTAATGTCCATTTTTCCTTAATAAAAATCGGTAAACTACAACAATGATCATTCAACTTTCTTATCACTCCTATTTTGATCGTTAAAGTATAAATTTTTTTAAATTCACTATCTTAACCTTTGAATTGTTAATATTTTGGTCACTATCAAATGACATGCTTAACATTTTTTTTTAATTCACTACAATAATCATTATTTATCTTTCTTCTCACATCTATTTTGGTTACTAAAGTTTAAAATTTTTTAATGCAATAACTTAAGTTTCGAATTGTTCATATTTTGGTTACCTCAAATGACATGTTTATACAAATAGAAAATTTTGATTAATCCTTAAAAATATATTTTAATTAATTTGTAATTTTAAATTATTCAATTATTAATCTTAAATTTTATCAATTAAATTAGATAATCTATCAACCAAATAATTGAAATATTTAATTATGAAAATGTTTTTACCCTGTTTATTAAAATATCAAATATGATAATATGATAAATATAAATAATTGTTCGGTTGTGATAAAGTGTAAAAACATCTAGAAATTGAAAAATTAAAAGTTCAAACCTATTAGTCATACCTCAAATCCATTTCTTAATAATCAGAAGAGTATCAAAACTATTAGACTATAAGATATTGTAATACATAAAATTTAAAAATATTGTATATAATAGATAAGATTGTTTAATTAATTTTGCTTAAAATTGTGAATTGTAACCGAATCAAAAATAATTTATTTTCAAACTTTGTACCAAAATCGAATTTGATTAATCTTTAAAAATTATTTTGGTTAACTGTTAATTTCAAATTATTCAATTCTTGATCTTATATTATACCAATTAAATTAGATAATTAAAATATTTGATTTGAGCAATATTTTTACTTTGCTTATTAAAATATAAAAAGAAGGTAATATGGTAAATTTAATAAGAAAATAAAAAATTATTTTCTATTTTTTTAATTAATCAAGAATTTCAATTTGTATAACCATGTCATTTCAGAGTGACCAAAATATTAACAATTCAAAACTTAAGTTATTGAATTAAAAAATTTAAACTCTTAACTAAAATATGAGTGAGAAGAAAGTTGAGTGATGATTATTGTAATTTAATATTTTTTATTAAGGAGAAATAGACATTAACGTTATTCTAACGGAAGTTAACGATAAAGACCTTATTGAATGTGAATTAAAAGTTAGATGATCTTATCGAATGCGAATTAAAAGTTGTATGATCTTATTAAATGTCAACTAAAAATCATGTGATTTTATCTAATATTTTAAAAATACGGTGACTAAAATAAATCTACTTTAAAAGTTCAGTGACCATTTATATTGTTTATCCAAAAATAAAGAAAACCCTTTTCGAAATTCCACAAAAGTCTATCTTCCTATCCTAAACCAAAACGCAGCTCAGCTTAAAGCCCCTCACCTTCCCTTCTTCACTCTCTCTTTCCCTTCGGAAACGTAGGGTTTCTCTATTTTCCAAAGTTTTTGAATCCTAAACCCTCCTTTAACCACTGTTCTTGTATTTGTTGGTGTTTTCATTACATATACATCAAAAATGGCTTCCTCCACTGCTCAAATCAACGTCCTTGGAGGTATCGGCTTCCCTTCATCGAGAAAACCCAACCACCAACCACCCAGAACTGTTTTCTTCGGTCAGAGACTGGGAAAACCGTCACCGTTGAACGCCGCCTTCTTACGGCGTGTTAAAACCAACAACAGTAAGCGGTTTGGGCCGGTGAAAGTGGTGAACGAGAAAGTGGTGGGAATCGATCTGGGGACTACGAACTCCGCCGTAGCGGCCATGGAAGGAGGGAAACCAACGATTATTACGAACGCGGAAGGGCAGAGAACGACCCCTTCCGTGGTAGCGTATACCAAGAATGGGGATAGGTTGGTTGGGCAGATTGCCAAACGGCAAGCCGTTGTGAACCCTGAGAATACGTTTTTCTCTGTTAAGAGATTTATAGGAAGGAAAATGTCGGAAGTGGATGAGGAATCCAAGCCGATTTCTTACAAGGTTAGTAGAGATGAGAATGGGAATGTGAAGCTCGAGTGTCCGGCCATCGGTAAACGATTTGCCGCTGAGGAAATTTCGGCTCAGGTATATATTATTACCGGCTTTGTTCTTTGTTATGCCTTTCTGAAACAAAAAAATAAAAATAAAAATTATGGACATTTCAATTTATTTGCTGTAAATTCATTGCTGCTGAAGTTTTTTTAAGGTTTGAATAAAAATTTATAGTTTGTATGTTTAGTAGGGACTTGGGGTTGTTCTCTGCTATCTAAAGTCATTTCATTTTATTAGCTATGAATGCAGTGCTAATGGAATCTTTAAGTTTTGAATAGAAATCTATAGTTTTCAATATGGGTTAAATGCCTAATGGAGCCTCACGGGTTTTTTTCTTCATTTTTTTCAGTGTTTCTATGGCTAATGGATTATTGCTACTTTTGGATATAGGTTTTGAGGAAGCTGGTTGATGATGCTTCAAAGTTTTTGAATGATAAAGTGTTGAAAGCGGTTGTTACTGTCCCTGCTTACTTCAATGATTCCCAGAGGACAGCAACAAAGGATGCTGGTCGAATTGCTGGGTTAGAAGTTCTCCGGATTATCAATGAGCCTACGGCTGCCTCTCTGGCATATGGGTTTGAGAAGAAGAACAATGAAACCATCCTTGTGTTTGATCTTGGAGGTGGTACTTTTGATGTTTCAGGTCTGTTGGCTGGTTGAGAAGCTAATTATCTGCAAGCATCATTTTGTTTTACAGTTACAACGATGACTATTTATCTTTTATTGCTAAAAATACCTCCCAATATTTTGTTTTAAATTTGTTAATATATACAGTGCTTGAGGTCGGTGATGGAGTGTTTGAGGTGCTCTCTACATCTGGAGACACACATTTGGGTGGTGATGACTTTGATAAGGTAGGTTTTCGGACGGACATTATCTCTGTGTTAGTTGTAGCATTTTAATACTCAATTAGGTCATTTGTCTCGTGTTTTATGTGCAGAGAATTGTTGACTGGCTTGCAGAAAACTTCAAGAGAGATGAAGGCATAGATCTTTTGAAAGACAAACAAGCTCTTCAGCGGTTAATTGAAACGGCGGAGAAAGCTAAAATGGAGTTATCATCTTTGACTCAGACAAACTTAAGGCATTTCTCCTCCCTTTATGTTTGTGTACGTGCTTTCCTTTGTGCATTTCCCTTGTAGTATTTGATAACATGGTTTTCTCGTTTTTGGTTCCAGTTTACCTTTCATTACTGCCACTGCAGATGGGCCTAAACACATTGAGACCACCCTTACCAGGGTCAAGTTTGAGGAATTGTGCTCAGACCTACTTGACAGGTGTTTTTATTATTTCAATTTGTTAATTCCAAAAGAGAGATGAAAAACCTTGTCATATTTTTCCTGACTATCTGGGATTAATCACTGGAGGTTTTGAATTTCTATGTGCTATATGATCTGCAGGCTCAAAAGACCCGTGGAGAATTCCTTGAGGGATGCAAAACTTTCCTTTAATGACATAGATGAGGTTATTCTTGTCGGTGGATCAACACGTATTCCTGCTGTTCAGGAACTTGTGAGGAAGATGACTGGCAAAGAACCTAATGTGACAGTAAATCCCGATGAAGTTGTTGCTCTGGGGGCTGCAGTTCAGGTGGGTTAACCTTGTTAAAATTATATCAATAACTCTGCTGTCTTTTTCTTTGTAGTTGAATGTGATTGGTTGGTTATAGATTTTAATGGAACTTCTCTATTATTGTTTCAAATTCCATTTTCAATGTTTCCCTTCTGTTGCACAATTTGATTGTAGGCTGGTGTTTTATCTGGGGATGTAAGTAATATCGTGCTTTTGGACGTGACACCTTTAGCGCTTGGTCTAGAAACCCTAGGTGGTGTTATGACCAAAATCATCCCAAGAAACACTACACTGCCAACCTCCAAATCAGAAACATTCTCAACAGCCGCAGATGGCCAAACAAGTGTTGATATTAATGTACTCCAAGGTGAAAGAGAGTTTGTTAAGGATAACAAATCTCTTGGCAGCTTCCGTCTTGATGGTATTCCACCAGCACCACGTGGGGTTCCCCAGATTGAAGTCAAATTTGACATTGATGCCAATGGTATCCTCTCTGTCACTGCCGTTGATAAGGGGTCTGGGAAGAAGCAAGATATTACTATTACTGGCGCTAGTACCTTGCCCAATGATGAGGTATGCTTTTAATTTTGGGATGTAATTGTTCGCAGATGAATTTCTCTCAAGTCTTAAGCTATTTTAAAAATTATTTGCTTTTGTCAGGCACCATAGTTTATACATTTGCATTTCATTCCAATGCTGGAAATGCCATCTTCGATGACTCGTTTCATTACAATGTTGCTTCAATTTTTGATTTTGACTAAAGTATTTGTGCTTGAGAGCTGTATTTGGACACATATTTGGACATGGGTATGGGAGCATGATTCTGCCAATATATGGATATATAAAAAAAAACTGAGCATACCCTACACTACTGGGCCTGGTAACATGGGTTCATTATTCTATTGTGATATGCAGGTTGATAGAATGGTAAAAGAAGCTGAGAAGTTTGCGAAGGAGGATAAGGAGAGAAGAGATGCCATTGACACAAAGAACCAAGCCGACTCTGTTGTGTACCAAACCGAGAAGCAGCTGAAAGAGCTTGGAGACAAGGTTCCTGGTCCAGTCAAAGAGAAAGTAGAGGCAAAACTGCAAGAGCTCAAGGATGCTATTTCAGGGGAATCAACACAAGCTATGAAGGATGCTATGTCTGCCCTCAACCAGGAAGTCATGCAGCTTGGTCAGTCACTTTATAACCAACCCGGTGCTGGAGGTAGTGCTGGGCCTGCACCAGGTGCTGAAACCGGATCTTCGGATTCATCGAACAAGGGGCCTGATGGGGATGTAATTGATGCGGATTTCACTGACAGCAAATGAAAAAGGTAGGGTCTAGAGCTTGCTGTGCAGTTGGAAAATGGAGATTTCCTATCATTTTTGTTCTATGGTAGTGAAAGAAGACAAGTTGGATTTAGGATTTATAGAGGATGAAGAACCAGAACCACATATATAACTTTGTTTTTAAATTGTCTAGTGAGATGATTTCGTGACTGAAATCGACTTTGCATGAATAATTAATTCATTTCATCATTTCCCTGCCTCATAATATATTTGTACATGTATATCATCATAATATAAAAGCAATCTCCCCTCAGGGCAAGGTAGGTAACAGGACCGATCATTAAAAATAGGGTAAATTATATTAATAGTAATTGAAGTTTTAGGATGTTTTTATTTTAATCACTAAAATTGAATTAATTTATTATAGTCATTAAATTTGTGATATTCTTTCATTATGTTAACTTCTCTTAATCGGTTAAGAAATATTGTCGTGACACGTAAAATCTTCTTCTTAAAATATAATCTCAACTTTTTAAATTTAGAATTATTACCAAGGTCAAAATTTTGATGGACGAAACGGTACCGATCAAATATCTCAATAGCGAAAAACATTCACTTTGTTAGAAATTTAACATAATTTAGTTTTAAATTAATCTATTTATTAGAAATTTAACATAATTTAGTTTCAAATTGATCTAATGGTTAACAGTGGTGAATCACACTGAGAATCTCAAGACCCTAAGATCTAACATCAAAGTATTAGCTCTAAAATAAATTATGCACATGACCTTAAATAACCACACTTCATGTGATGAGGTTCTATCCTTAACTTTAAGAGTAATCACTTTATTGATAATTCTTTGATCATCACAATTTTTTGATAATGGATATAATTTTAGAAGTATACTATAACAAGGACTTTAATTTTAATGGTAATAATCTTATTTATACTTTTAATATAACATAATATTGAATAATTAATTTTAAATATTATCAACATATATATAATTTATTAGTGATGAGTGAACTACTAAATTAAAATTTCTAAATTCGTCCTGCATCAGGTATCGTAAATTTTCGATTGAAGTGTGCTGCAACACATCAATGTCTTTACCTTGAAAAAACATCAATTAGTTGATGTTAGTTTGGGAAACAAAAACTTTTATGTTCATGAAACATTTGTGTTTATAATTCATTTTAAATAAATTTTTGACATTTTTAATTCTATTTATGTTTGTATGTCATACTATATTTATTTTGTTATATCGTTTACATCGCATATTTCGAATGGAAGTATTTTTAAAATTCTTTAATGAAATAAATAAAAGAGAAATTTGTTCATTTACTATGTTATGTTAGTGTTATTTTTTTTTCATGTTGTCATATTTTAATTATCATAATAATTTATCTCATATTTTATATTTATAATAATAATAATTTATTTTTATGTATATTTTAATTTAGTAAAAGTTGTAGAAATGTGTAACACACAAACCTATATATTTACACTATAAAACTTAACTTTTAAATTTTTAACCTTAATCTTTAAAAGAATAAATTTTAAACCCTAAATTTTAAACAATAATATTAAGTATTTAAAACTTAAACTAAATCCCTAAATTTTAAAGCTTCAACTAAATCCTTAACGTATCATAATTTTTATATATTTTATACATTAATCTATTATTAGTTTTAAATTTTTAATTTAATATTCCGAAATGTATTCTTCAATATATTATACTGGAATATATATTGATTAAATTACATATTTGAATTAATGTACGCTTTGGCCGAGTGGTTAAGGCGTGTGCCTGCTAAGTACATGGGTTTATCCCGCGAGAGTTCGAATCTCTCAGGCGTCGGCATTGGTTTTTATTTCAAAACTAGCCGATCCATTAATTGCATAATTCTAACTCACAAAAAATTGATATTTCATGTTTTTTTTTTTTTTTTTTTTATCATGAACATGAACATGAACATGAACACACTCTCTATTTTATTGAATCTATTGATTCAGTGATGAGAAGAACAGCATTTTGGAATAGTTCTCGGGTCTTAAACTAAATGTAGGGAAAATTGAATTGTTCTCTTATGGTATCTCCTGTGCTGCTCCTGATGACAACCAATGGGTTCAGTCTAGGATATCTGAAAAAGATTGTCTTCCTTTATTTAAAAAATTAGATGCAAGCTTGGGTTTGGACAGAGAAGAGACTCAGTTTTGCTGATCGTCATCAAATATGTCCTTTACAATGTCACCAATTACTGGTGTAGTCAACTCATCCTGCCTAAACCTGTTATTCGTAAGGTCGAACAAATGTGCACTTAATTCTGCTAATGGGGCTTGTTCCAAATATATTTATCTGTCTGAAGGGGAGTTGGGAATAAATAACATCTCATGCTAGAATATGGCTTGTATCCTATAATTAATGAAAACATACTTGCCGACGATGGATCTATATGGGTCGTATGGCTTAATGAGTACGTGTTTAAGAATGAAGATCTATGGCATGTCGAGAGGAGTCCTCATCATAGTTGGATCACTAAAAAGATCTTGAAACTCAGGGAGGAAGCAACAACCTTGTTGTTTACTTGGGCTGCAATTGAGTCCAACAGGATTTGGTACCGTTGTTGAGGTCAGAGAGATAAGGTGTCATGGCAAAAAATAATATGGCTTTCAATGCACATACCCAAGCATTCTTTGATCGGTTGGACGGCCACTTGATCGGTATCACAATCAGGGACGAAGCTAGGATTTAATATTAGGAGGGACAAGAGTCTATTAAGCCTTTAAATTTAAAAATTGGGGGACAAAAACCTTATTTAATTAACATTTAAACTAAAAGGGACTAAAAATGCAATTATACCAAAACTTTTGAGTGGGGCTAAGCCCCTCCCAATCCCTACACAACTCTGCCCCTGATCACAACGTCACAATAAAAGTGCAAGCAATATTGTCGATACAAGAATAGAAATAAAGCAATCCTATTTGAATATCGATCTCACGAGAATGATGTGTTCAATTTAATATTTATATAACCACAAACAATTCTATAAAAGTGGAAAATATTAGCGCAATGGTACACTTTCAAAAAATAACCTAACCCAAGTTCTGATAAAAGGGAATGCAAAATAGTAGAGTTTATCGACGCACCACCCTCGACCACAGATACTAAGGAGTCCGAACGTTAAGGGGTACATATGTTAAGGAATCGACAATAAGGAGCGTAGACTCTAAGAGGTACGTACACTATTTTCCTCGCTTTTAAAATATTTTACAGAAAATTTGGAAAAAATGTATAAATATTATTTCTTTTGAAAACTCTTCTTTTAAAATCCGAATAATATCTCACTTCTACTAAAATTTAATTGTTAAGTGATTTTTTTAAAAAAAAATTAGAAGTCATATGTTCATATCTCCACAACTCCTGATTTTCACTAGATATAGGTTGCTCGAAATCAATCTTCAGGTCAATATCAATGTTCCTCATGCAATTGATAAACAAAGACCCAATATAAGGATATATGCGAAAAATAAAATTTACAAAAGGATAATTTTTTATTTAAATGACAAAAAATAGACCCTTTGCTCTTACAAAAGACTTCGCACCACCTTTGGGCTTACAAGTGAAACTTATGAGGGTACTTGGGTACCCCAATAAGGAATCGCTTACACTTTCTCGCTTGTAACTTTGGGTCATCAAGTATGTCATTATTTTTATCAACGTAACTCCCTCTTCCCGACCTAAAAGAGAACCAAGTCGGAGTGTACTATCATAAACACATTAAGAATTTAGAATATTATTCATAATATTTCAGCGAAGTCTTTTGTGAATTATTGAGCTTTCTTATTATCAAATTACACAAATCGGGGCCATTTTAAACTTTTTTATTCTTTAGGAACTGAAATAAAATTTCTATGAATTTAGGATCCTAACTAAAATTTCTTTTACAAACATGAAAATAAACTTACTAGTTTTAGTCTTGCAAAGTTTCATTGTTATTGGAGGTCAATAATCGATTCAATTTTATCTTTGAATAATCAGTGACTAAGGTATAAAATTGGAATCTTTCATTTTTATCTTATTAACTAACTTGACATACTTTTCATTATTGATTCGCCTCAGGCTCGTATCGATACGTCTAGGTTAATAGATAGATAGATAGATAATTTAGTTGGGTTAGATGGATCGTACCAATACGAAATCACCCCATATTCATACGTTTGATTCTTAATCAAAGTCAACCATTCTAGAAGACTTGCCAGTACCGGTACTAGCAATTACAAAGTCAACCATTCTTAATCAAAGTCAACCATTCATACGTTAGATGGATCCCACGTATTAGTACAAGAAGACCAACCAAATCCTTAATTCGATTTTGATCATACATACCGATATGTACTAGGGTTTTATCAATACGCTAGCTAATTACAAATTCTAGTGATCATTTTTCGTACTGATACGCATTGTTTAGCATTGGTACGGGCCTTAACTTGGTAAAATTATACTTAGCCATACTGATACACAATTACTCGTATTAATACGAACAAACCTATAATGATAAATTTTTACTAGTATTAATGCATTTTTACCTATCGAACCATGTTCGAAACTTACCAATACTAGCAATTCATTTCAACCATGTAGGCCTTTTCGGATTTGTTTACTATGATTTCACCTTTTAATGCATTAGTGGTCCATTTTAGTTGTTTAGTCATTTTACAAACGTACACTATTTCACACACAAAGCTTAAACATACTTAGGTCATTATAAATATATAAAAATAGGCAAAATAAACATGTTTATGCACCATGTTACCATACTTGGAGTTCAAAAACATAAATAAGCATACATACGATTAATGAGAGTGACTTGCAACAACAACCACACAACCGAGGCTTGAATTTCTTTAAGGTCCTGAAATGCATGAGACACACAATATTAGGCTTACTTTAGCCTAGGTAGTTATAACAATGCATAAATGAGTTCTTAAATTACAAGTATGAAATGTAGGTATGTTTTCATGGCATTTATACTTCAATAATCACACATGCAACATAACCAACGTTAAGTATTAACACTTCATATTTCATAATTTATATAATGAACATAATCATAAATCTTTTCTCTCTTGGATATAGCAACTCTTGGATATGTAGTTTTCCTCGTACATTGAAATATATCATAAAAGGCCTTAGCCTTGAGCCTTAGCTTGAAATCCCTTACACAATCTATCCATTTACACCACATATAGGTTGTGGCCCCAGGCAGTAGTCCAATCCCCTACTTGGTGAGCTCCAATAATCATATGACATGTCAATTGTATCCAATATTTATAATTGTCCAAGAAACGTAATATCATACTTACGATATCATTTGCCCTTAGGCCATATCATATTGTAATGAAACATAAAGTGAGCCTTGGCTCCATATCACATGTATCATCATAAAATAGTATATTAGTTCATATATACCATCAATGTCATAATTTTAATATTTTATATATTTTGTATATTAATAAATATACCAAACCTAACAAGGAAACCTTACCAAATGAAGACCACAATAGTGAACTATATGTGAGAATTCCCATTAAGAATGTAATGAAATTAATTCATACAAATACAATAGGGTGGCATCAAGCCAATCCTGAGATACCAATCCACTCACCTACCAAATAGAGGTTTCAAGGTTATCAAATTACAATTCCTATGACCTTGGATGAACTCGGAATAGATAAAGGCAAGGGGGACTTTTAATTCAACAATTTTAGCTAACCAAAAATTAGGGGATTGTGTTAGAATTGAAATTAATGATTCAAAAACATTTTCTAAGCTTACCAAAGCATAAAGATGACATCAAAATGAAGAACTCAATCTTATCACACATGGGCTTAGGTTGAATATTCAAGACTTTAAACTTAAAATTAAACTTTAAGGATTAAAGATAATATTAAACTGATTTAGAGGAATTACTTACCAAACCATAAGCTTTCAATTGGTGTTTTGAAATCAATCAAACTTCAGAGAAGAGGGAGAAGTGCTTAGAGAGTTTGAGGTTGAAGATGATAATGGTGGTGCTTAAGGTGCTTGCTTAGTTCAAAGTAAAAGATGGAAAGAAAGTTGAAAAGCTTTGGAAGCTATTCTCGGTTGAAACACCAAACAAATACCTCTTATTTCTTTTATTCCCACCTCTAAAACCGTGTAATAGGTTAATCATAATGGTTGTCTTTCAATCATCCAATGATATGGTTTCCTTTTTAGGAACGAAACTTGTTTAACAATTTTAAATAATTCTATCAATTTCCCCCTTTAATTAATCAATATTTCCTCTTTTGATGACAATTCTATACCCTTCACGTAAAGTGAGATATTCAAGTAGGTGAATCATCCATAAAAATGAGTTAATTATGAGTGTAGTCCTCTAACTATTCAAAATTTATACTTTTATCTTTTAACTTTCAATTTTCATAATTTAGTAACTAAAATAACTTTCATTCCTTTCAAAAAGGTCCAAAAAAATTTAATTGAGTTCAATTAAGTTTCAATACATCAAAATTGATTACAAGGATTGAACAATTACATAACTTTTTTTTGAGTTGATCGATCTATAAAGTTGGCCAAGAAGGGGGTGAATTGGCAATTTAAAATTTTGGTGGAAGTTTTTCGGTGAAAGATAGAAAATAAAGAACACACAATTTATAGTGGTTCAAGCTTTGAAACAAGCTTTACATCCACTACCTTAGCTCCCACTAAGGATTTTGAAACCAATTCACTAAAGAATTTGATCTTTTTCTCGGTTCAAGGGATAACCGTTACAATTCGAATCAATTCTTCTACCCAAGAATTGATTCAACCTCACAAGATAAAAAGATGAAAAGAAGGCAAATATGAAATCTCACACAAGATAGATATTTCCCCAATTACAAATAAACTCTCCCCAAACTCAACTACAAAGAATCAAATGGAAGTACACGAGTTAAGAGTCGAGATTCAAAATGAAGTGCTTGGGAGTTGGATTTTTGTGCTTGGATGATGCTTGAGGTTCAATAGTTGTTAATGCTGCTCAAAATGCTTCAATTTATATCTTCTCATTGATTTCTAACCGTTGGGGTTGTTGGAGATGTAAATATAGACGTTGGAGCCATCTCTTTCCATCATAAATGCACTCTGATAGAATTGGTATCGAAACACGGGTTACCTATTTCGAAACAGACCACAAATAGAAAGAGACGTTGTGCATTCATTAAAGGGCGTACCGAAACGGGTATCGATACCTGAAGTAAACTGTGAAGTTTGGTATCGATACTGGTATCGAAACGGAATAACCACCATTTAAAGCTTTAACTGCCACCAACGATCAACTCATTTAATGCTTAAAAGAGTCGTTGGAGATTTTTGGGTATCGATACGGGTATCGAAACACTAAGCCTTAATTTTGAATATTTTTTAAAATAATTAAATCTCAAAAATTGGTTTGATACTGGGATCAAAACATTTGTTGGCAATGAGGTCTCGATATTGAAATGGGTATCGATACATGTTCTTAATCTCAAGAACATTCTTTCAAAAACAAAGGGCGGTATCGATACCTATTCTAGTGGTATCGATACACTCGTATAAAAACACTTAGAAAAATTATTTCAAAGTTCTGGTTTGACTTGAAACCTTAATTTTGACTTAGTAACTTAAAAATTTATTACAAAATATGTCCTTTAACATAATTGTTATATCAAAATCAATTTTAGTTTTATAATCTCCCCCTTTTTGATATAACAAAACCAACATAAATTTTTAAGTTTGAAAACTTTGAAAAACTTTTAAAAAAACTCCCCCTAAATAGTTGCATAGCTTTAAAAATGGTATTCTCTCCCTTAGGAAAAACTTAAAAAGAATATAACATATTTCTTCTCCCCTTTTTGTTAGATCAAAATCAATACAATAATAAGGCATAAGAGAATTTAAGCATAAGATCAAGCATTAATAAAATATCAAATAAGCATAACATTAATAATCCAAATCCAACATAAATAGTCAAAGCATAACAACCAAAAACCATAGGTGCATAATGTTCTAACAAGAATGAAAATGCAACATAAAACTTAGAAAAACATAACTAGTTCCTAAAAAGCCATAACAAAGCAAAAGCATAATAGCTAAGCTAAAGATCACTCATCTCCGTCACTATCACCTTCACCATCCTCATCATATTCCTTGTCTTCTTCCTCGTCGTCCTCATCATCTCTATTTGAGGTAGCTTGAACATGCGAGAGAGCTTCGAGGGAGACGCGCATTGAAAGATTTTGATTCTCCAAACTCGTCAACCTCGTATCCATAGCATCGAAACGAGAGTCGAAGCGAGTGGTAAGGGAATCAAAACGAGTATCCATGCTATCAAAGCGAGCATCCAAACTAGCATACCGAGCATCCAAGCTATTAAACCTTGAAGTAAGGAATTCCATTATCTCGGCGTTTGGAGCAAGTTGTCTAATAGGCTCCGGATCAACTGGAGGAGGAGGAGCACCACGAACCCATTCACCATTTAGATATTAGAAATGGGAACGGTTAAGAGAGGTTTCATCGATAGGTTCTTTGACGGACTCCACTTTGTCATAAGAACAATCAATTCCCAAATGCATAAAAATAGTACTAAGAATACATGCATAAGGAAAAGATTTGACCAAGGGAGTTGCACGATGCTTGATATGCTAAACAATATCGGAGAAAACTATTTGGGCAAGATTTGGGCAAGATATGACCAAGGAAATGGATTTTTGTGCTTGGATGATGCTTGAGGTTCAATAGTTGTTAATGCTACTCAAAACGCTTCAATAAACCTTCTCATTGATTTCTAACCGTTGGGGTTGTTGGAGATATAAATATAGACGTTGGAGCATTCTCTTTCCATCATAAATGCACTCTGATAGAACTGGTATCGAATCATGGGTTACCTGTTTCGAAACAGACCACAAATAGAAAGAGACGTTGTGCATTCATTAAAGGGTGTATCAAAACGGATATCAATACCTGAAGTAAACTGTGAAGTTTGGTATCGATACTGGTATCGAAACGGAACAACCACCATTTAAAGCTTTAACTGCCACCAACGGTCAACTCATTTAATGCTTAAAAGAGCCGTTGAGGATTTTGGGGTATCGAAACACTAAGCCTTAATTTTAAATATTTTTTAAAATAATTAAACCTCAAAAATTGGTTTGATACTGGGATTGAAACATTTGTTGGTAGTGAGGTCTCGGTATCAAAACGGGTATCGATACATGTTCTTAGTCTCAAGAACATTCTTTCAAAAACAAAGGGCGGTATCAATACCTGTTCTAGTGGTATCGATACGCTCGTATAAAAACACTTAGAAAAATTATTTCAAAGTTCTTGGTTTGACTTGAAACCTTAATTTTGACTTAGTAACTTAAAAATTTATTACAAAATAAGTCTTTTAACATAATTGTTATATCAAAATAATTTTAGTTTTACACTTTTATAACTCCAATACAAAATTTTTTATCATTAAAACTTAATTCTGACTAGACCGGATTCCGAGATATGACAACTCTCCCTCATTACGATAATTTGTCCTTCAATTTTCAACACAAATTGAATAGATGATGATATTATTTTTGTATTGTCTCTTTTGGTTTCTATGTGACTTCCACCATGAAAAAACTTCTCCAAAGAACTCTGACTAAAGGAATCAACTTATTACGAAGCCTCTTGACTTCCTATTACGAAGTCTCAGACAATGATCACCATTTCCTCAATTTCTTAAAGTAATTCATGGCCTAAAATCTTTCTTTCACAAAACTTGAACCAACAAAAATGTGTCATACATCTTGTATCATAGAAAGTTTCATAAAGAGTCATTTTGATCGAAGCTTGGTAATTATTATTGTATCTAAACTCCACCAAAGGCGGAGATCTCTCTTAAATATTTTTGAAGTTAATAACAAAAGTTTGAAGCATATATTCCAAGATCTACAAAGAAGAATCGAAAAAGGTACGAAGTACTTATATACAAATAGACAAAATGAAGAAAAAAAAGATTATCTGAATACCCTTTTGAATTGGACATCCGTTTGAGGATGGAAAGTAATGCTAAAGTGCATTTAAGTTCCCAAAGCCTCATGGAGGGTTTTCCAAAATCAAGATGAGAATCAAGGATTATGGTGAGAGATGATGGATACAAGAACTCTATGCAAACGAATAACTTCACAAATATATAACTCAATAAGCCTAGGCAAGTTGAAGTCCATTTTCACTAAAAGGATATGAGAAGATTTAGTGAAACCATTTATAATAACCCAAATAACAACATTCTTCTTCGATGTAATTGGTAGAACACTTACAAAATCTATTATAAGAAGCTCACATTTTAATTGTGGAAGCTTAATGGGTTGCAACATACTTGCTGACACCTTGTGCTTGACCATAACTCATTGGCAAGTCAAACGATGACTTCATATTTCATGATGAACCATCATTATAATTCTTTCAAGTCTTTATACATCTTAATAACTTTATGATGCACAGAGAAAAGGCTTTAGTGAGCTTTATTAAATATTTGATTTTGGAGATCATCACCATCGAGAACATATATATGATTTTAGATTGTCTTTGATTTTAGTAATGATGGGTTATAACTCCTGATCAAAATCTTGGAGTACCTTAATCTAAGATACAATATTTAACTAAATCCACAACCCAATCAATAACTTCGAAAATTCATCGTTAGAAATTGATGTTTTCATTCACCGATTTTTAGGTTGGCTCATACAATGGATGAGCACCATTGGTATAGGTTTTAATGCATCATTTGTTTAGAGTACAACACTTTTATCTTATTAGTCTATGTATTTGTAGGACCCTATTGTATTATTGTAACTTTTATTTTGGGATTGAAATAAAAAAAAATAAATGTTTTATTATTTTAAATTGTTTAAAGCTCTTTATGTAAATGTTTTAAATTGTTTAACAATATTTAACATTTGGATTTGAATGTTTTGTGATATGAAACTTTTTGATATAAACTAAGTTGAAAATTTAAAATTAATATTTGGGCTTACAAATCAAATATGACATCTAAAATTTAGAGTGTTACAATTAGATTATTGAAAAAGAGGATTTGAATATACCATTTGCAAGCTTTACAATGCTATTAAAGAAAATTGAGATCATTTATTCTCTAAGTGTACCTTTTTGAATCATATACAGTGTCTATACTGAAATTGTGTTGACTTAATAGGTTGACAATGTGTTAGAAAGCCAAAACATATGTGTTGGGAAGCTGAAATCTGCTTGACTAGCCTCAATTTGAAGGATAAATCCTTGATTACTTTATTCTTAAAATTACTAGAAATGCATTCATCTATACCATTTGTAGAGAAAGAAACATGTGGCACTTCTATCATATAATTCAAGACAGTAACCAGATAATTGTTGATGTAGATGAGATCGTTCATATAAACTTATTAAAGAAAAGTATAAATAAGAATGGTATCTTAAATGTACGGCCTCAGTTGGGGCATCCATTGATTTTTAGTTGGTATTTATGTATACGTTTTAGGATTGCAGTTCTTTTTCTGCTCTTTAGATAATACACATAATTTATATATGAAAAGTTTATCATAATTTATAATTTTGGTCTCCGAACTTTTAAAATTTTTTGTGGGTTACCCAAGTTTTATTTTACTTTCACTTTGGTCTTTCTCGTTACCTTTCATTAAAAAATACTGATATGGCCCGTTAGTTTCCTTTTCTTCAAGGTAAATTATATAAATGATTATTAAACATTTAAAATACTTTTATTTTGGTCATCGACATTTTTGAACTTTCATTGGAGTCACCTAATCTGTATTTAATTACATAAGATTATAATGTTATTTAGTTGCATGAGATTAAGAGTAATTTTATATTTTTAAATGATGACTAAATGTATGACTTTAAAAATGAAAATTTATTGGTTCAAATTTTAAGTGACTCAAATATAATGCTTCTGATCTGGATTGGGGTCGGATGTTACATCTATCCCTATGCCATAAATGAAGGATTGATTGGAAGCTGGAGTTTGCAATATACCACAAAGGCAAATGTTGGGTATCAACCAATATAAGAGGTAATGGTTATAGAGATGATGCGATCAATGGTGAACAATGGAATATGAATTAACTAGACTAAAATTATTCATTTCCTTCTCTTTAAACCTCTAATTTCTCTCGTGTTGTACAGTGTAAACCATTTTATCACATTAAGATTGATTCCTAAAATTGAACATAAAAAGATAAAAAAAATATTAATATATGATTTATTAATAAATTAATTCTTTTTATAAAATTTATTGAGAAAGTAATATTTTTATGTAATTTATTTTATTTACAATGTTTTACTAAATCAATTTATAGTTATTATATAGATAATTTTATACTTTTAAAAATTTAGTCACTGAAAATTTAAATTTTTTATTAAAGTCATCCAATTTTTATTCAACTATATGAGATTATATTGTTATTTAATTACATGAGATTATGAGTAATTTTATATTTTTAAATGTTGACTAAATTTATGATTTTAAAAATAAAAATTTATCAATAAATTAGTTTAGTAAAATATTGTAAAAAAAATGCACCTAATAAATTACTTTCTCGTATAGTTAAATAAAAATGGGTGACTCCAATGAAAGTTTTAAAATTTCGATGACCAAAATAAAATTATTTTAAATGCTCGGTGATCATTTATATAGTTTACCTTGAAGAAAAAGAAAACTAATGAACCACGTCAACATTTCTAACCGATGGTAACGGAAGGGACCAAAATAAAAACAAAATAAAAGTTGGGCGACCTCAATAAAAATTTTAAAAGTTCGGTAATTAAAATGAAAGCGTCTTAAAAGTTCATTGACTATTGGTATATTTTACCCAAATTCTTTTTAAAATTCATGCAACAATAACAATAGGTGGATTGATAAATAAATATTGTATAAATTTTATCAAACATGAATTTAAATCATTAAATACTCCATCCATCCTACTTTATTTGTTCAGTATTGAATTTTTTAATAACTTTTTCAACTTAATTCATTATAAATTTAAATCTATTATTGATAAAAATATAAAAAATATATTTAAAAAACATTTAATCAAGTAATTTAAAATATATATTTTATAAAATTTAATAAATTAAAATATTTAAAATAACTATAGTCAAAGTTTAAAATTTTAACTTTTAAAAAATAAGTGAAACAGAGGAAATATAATTTTTAATTACTTTATTTAAAAATTATATGATAATGTGAAAAGAAAAACATCTATTATTTTAACCGACGATATTTTTGTTATTTTCTTGAGTTAGGATCTAAGTATTATATTTTCAATTTTTAATTCCACAAACTAATTAATGAAAAGAAAATAATTTAAACAAATTAAAATAGATTAGAATAGACTTAATAAACATTACTTGAGATCCGAAAATCGAATTTATTTACCCGAATTGAAACCCGAAATTAACCCAAATGTGATGACATGAATTTGACCCAAAATCCGAACTGAACCGATCCGAAACCGATCCAAATTCTAGTTGAACCGAAAATGAATCCCAACTGATTTATAAACGAACCGAATAGACTCGAACTGATTTTCAATCGAACCGAATGGAACTGAACTAAAGACAACCCGAAATAAAGAAAATATATTAAAAGAAAGAAAGAAAATATGATTTGAACTGTCATACAATTCACCAAAAATTAAATATACATACTATACAATGTGTAAAAACCTAACTCGATCTAAAAATCTGACAAAAATCGATCGATATCTTGCTAACCCGATATTGACCCAATCCAAAATCAATCGACCCGAAATAAATTAAACTGAAACCCAACCGAACCGAAAAATCAACCGAATCAACCCGATACTCAAACCGAAATCAATATAGACCCAAACTAAAATCAAAAATTTGAACCAAACCCAATCTGATATGAACCGGATTTAAACCGATTACAATCAGAATTGAAATAACCCGAACCAGAACCCAAATCAATTGACCTATTTGCCACCTCTAGGCTCGAATGAATATATATATATAATTATATATATAACAAATTGTTAGTATGTACAAAAACATATATTTATTACTTTAAACATTAAAAGAAATTATACACACTAATACAAATATTTTTCTTTACATTTTCCCCTATTTCCAATTTTTTCATTACTTTTTATGTCTTACACAATGAAAACAATTTCTAGTCGAATTAAAAATCATAAGTCAACTTTTATTATATATAGAACACCTTATAAAACGTAAAATAACATAATTTTTTTATTGTCAAACGAGTGAAATCAAATGATGAGATAACAAAATTAACAAAGAATGAGGAGATTTTAACTAAAAATTAAGTAAATTATATTTAAATTTAAAAATTTTAATCTCAAACATCAATTTCAATTAACCCAACTACCAAATAGGGTAAACTGCAATAAAGGTCACTTAATTATAGGTATAGTTATATTTAGGTCATTTAATTATTAAAAGTTATATTTGAATCACTCATTTATGGGTTAAGTTACATTTAGGTGACTCAATTATTTAAGGTTACATTTGAGTCATTTAATTATAAGTAAGGTTTCATTTAGGTCATCCTTCATATTTGAAAAAATATATCAATTTGGTCATTTTTACTTCTAAATCATGTGTATACCCTTGTTAACATTAGAGTACTTCATTTGAAGTCATTAATTAATCTAATACACAAATTGATAAAACTCTTTTTCAAATATGAAGAGTGACCCAAATGTAACCTTACCTATAATTGAGTGATCTACATATAACATTTATTAGTTGGGTGACCCAAATGTAACCTTAGCCATAATTAAATGACTCAAATATAACTTTTAATAATTGAGTGATCCAAATATAACCCTACCAATAATTAAATAACTTTCATTGCAGTTTACTCAAAAATATATAAAATTTCAAAATTTAAACGATATAAATAAAACCTAACCCCACATATTGTTAGAACAATAGTACCAATTATGGGCAAAAAAGAATAATTCTTAAAAGGCGAGGGAAAAAGAGAGAGTATCCCAAATACCAATCTTAAAAATTTTGCAACAGAGTGGCCATTACTTATCCCAATCTAAACCCGACAAAATTACACGTAACATTGTTATCATGTCGAATCCAAAGTGCAGCTGACGAAATAAGAAAACAACACACAACAGAAATCAGGACATATATCATACATAAGCTTCACACTTGATAACCTTTCAACCTCATTTTCTTCTCCTCTTCCTCCGGCGCCTTTCACTCTCATCAGAACTTGACGATTCTGTCGCCGACTCCGAACTATCACTTCCCGACTCCGATGAACTAGAGCTCCCAGATTCTGATCCAGATGCTGGCTCCTGTTGTTGCATGATAAGACGGGGCATGTTCTTCAAATATTCACGCAAATTCTCTGTTATGCCACCAAGACCAATGGAAGTGAAGAAGTTGATCGAAAATCTAGTGTTCTTGGGATTATCCCTTGGGAAAATTGATTCAAAGGAGTCCATCATCGTTGGATCAGATAGCCTCTCGTTCAGTCTGCGGATTCCAAGATGCTCCGACAGTTCCTACAGCATTACCAAGTACCAAAATGGCGAAATAAACATGAAAGTTTTTACCAATAACAGTAAAAGGACCTGAAAATAAACATAAAAACACTCTTTAACTTACCTGGAAGAGAATCTTTATAAAGATACGGGAAGAAGAGGTTGTGTCCTCCTCGGTTAAGCGTATGTAGGATATAACATGCCATGGCAGAGCATCTGTGCCAAGTAAATGTGCAAAAAACTTCGCCACATTACGTAGTTTGTTCGTTTCAAGACGATGGATCATAGAATACTGCTGAACAAAGCATTTATCAAAGTTTTCCTGATAGACTTTGTTGATCATGCAAAACCGTTGCCCCAAAAGACCATAATATCGAAGGTATGTTCTCTCCTGACTGCAGCATTCCAAGAGCATAATGCACAACTCCATCTGAAAAAACAAAATCAAGTACACAAATTTCTTAGAAAGCAACATTATAAATAAGAATTTAATTCAGATATGAGTGGGACAGGAGGAAAACACATAATTGCAAAGCCAGAGGGGAGCAATGCATGTCTTAGGGAAAGACAAGGGGCTCTGGTTGACCTATCATTGCTACCACCTACCTCTTGCCCAGGCTCGAGCTTAATTTTAAGCAGCTTGTGACCAGCCTCCTCAAAATCTACACTGGACATGATTGTCAAGTAGATTGTCCTCCTAAGATTTATAAGATTTGTCTCTGTCTCATCTTGTATTTTCATCTGCTCTTCATCGTCATCTTCCTCATCAGATTCATCGTCATCTTCGCCATCCTCCTCGTCACCTGAACCTGCATCTGAGCCCTCTTCACCCTCAGATTCTTCACCAAGGATGGTTTTCTTCAACTCTTCATAGCGCTTTTCATTCTCCAAGAATTGAGGATCTGGTTTAAATATATCTGTGGGAAAGGACAGTTACAGATATTCACAATCACATACCAGACAGAATTAACAGAACAGGTACAGTTGATCACTAGAAGGAAACAACTTGAGACATACCAAGTGTGATCTCCGGATCTATCTCATCTTGGAGTGATATTTCATGAGTTAATTGATCCTCCTGCTCAACAAGGTCTAGTTCTGGACGAACTGCAGGATAACCCTATAAATCAATATATGGAAAACAAAATGATGAGTGGCTCCCTTAGTTCAATACAAATGTATATGACCAACAAAATTTTACAGGACTTTCAAGGAATTGTTTAGGGAAAAACACACCTGAAACTTTGCTTTCCTTATAGCAAATAAACCCTCTATTAAAAATTGAACACGTTTATCTATCTCTCCCTCATGAAGAATCCCCCGAAAACGCTCAAAGATACCTGTAAAAACAGCAGGCAACATTAATTGACAAGCGAACAAAGAAATCTTAGAAGATACCACTAGACTAGAGTCACCGAAGGAAGGAGGGAGGGGGAGAGAAAGGAAGAAAAAAGCAAACTTTTTCCTCAACTTTGTATCAGATAAAAATTACATTAACATTAAACCTATGGTTAATTTGTAAACAGCTTCCTGCAGCAACCAATACAAAGCAAGTATACAAATGAAATTAAAAAACTCAAAGAAAGAGTCACAAGATATTACTGAAGGAAACAGAAATTTTTAAAACCAGTATTATCAACTAAAATGAAGTTCTTAGTTTACTACAGAAGCTGAAGCACGAAAAACAGGCATCCCCAAGGGAAAATGCAAGACAACTATGGAATCTAAACCAACGAGAACCATAATACATAACTACTGCACTGAAATATACATGATTCAAACAGTAACACTCACCATGGAGGCCTTTTGGTGAAAGATCCTGAAGTAATGAACCACACTCTGTAACAAAACCAACAGCCACCTCAACACTGTCATCGGTAGGGTTTTCCAGCAAAACAGTGAGTAGTTCCAAAGCAACAATCTCGTGAGCCACTTGCTGGTTCACAAGATGTGCTACAAATTTAACAGCTGCTAATAATTGAGGCTGTCCAATAAAATCAAACAGTCATTAAGATATCCCATAAAAATGTGCCCTTTAGTCAAAGATAAATAAATCATATGAGTTAGTAAAGAAAGGGACAAAATCACCTTGTCATTCCGCTTATATGCTCTCTTAAGCTGCAAAACAATCCTTCTCAACAATAGCTCCCCCACCTCAGGAAACTTTGTGTTAACAACGGCCACCAAGGCAGCAAAAACATCTGTGAAACCCGGAGACGCCATCTGAGATTTCATGCATGAACGACAGAAGAGACCCCTTCCGCGAATAAGATTCTCAGCAAAGAGTTCTGGAATAATATTCTTTATATTAGTAGCATTGACCTTGTTAACAAGCCCATTGATACTTTTTCTAAGGGCATCCCACGTTAACCGCTGATACTCAACACTGCTCTTATCCTGTGTCTCTTTCATCATCCTGGCTAATTTAAAAGGAGGAATGTAAACTCCTCCACTCCTACCTAAATTCGCCGTATCACCATTCAAGTTGGTTTGTTGCAAAGCTGATTGTTTCTGCTTGATTTCCTCTTCCTCTTTCTCTTTAATATCATTTCTGTCTCTACGGCTTAGCTGATTATCATTATCTCTCCTATCACTTCTATTCTCACGTTCTGTATTTCTATGGGACCTTCTCCTGTGGTCATCATCATCATCAGAATCATGACGTGAATAACGGTGACGGTCCCTATTTCTATACCTATCTTCTTCAGATTCCCGCCGTCTCTCATTGAGCCTATCTCTGTGTCTAGTGTCATGCCTATTACTTCTATCCCTTCTTCCCCTTCTATCCCTCTTGGCTCGCCTCTCTTCTGATTTATCAGAAGATTCAGAACTTTCCTCCAGTGTACCTCTCCTCCTAGTCTTGGAATCATCAGCAGCAATGAAATCTCTCTCTCTTTCACGCACTTTCTCATCACCAACATGATTTCTCTCTCTTTCATGCCTTTTATCCCCATAGGAACGCTTGTCATCTTCATCAGAAGATCTAGAATGTTCTTCTCTCCGCCTATCCCTACCACCATCATCACCATCACGAATTATCTCACTTTCCCGCTTCCTACCTCTATTTGCAAGCTTGTCATCTTCATCAGAAGATTTAGGACGTTCTTCTCTTGGTCTATCCTTAGAATTATCATCATCATGAACTCTCTCATTTTCTCGCCTTCCATCTCTACTAGCACGCTTGTCTCCATCAAAAGATCCAGAAATTTCTCTTTTCCGCTCATCCCCATCATCATGATTTCTTCCTCTTTCTCGTCCTCCCCTTTCTCTATCTGACCTAGAATACGTTTTGCCACGATTTCCATGTTCCCCACTCTCATCTCTCGAATCATCGTCACTCGATTCACTGTATCCTCTACCCATACTTCGAAAGTTATATACCAATTACAACAACAAAAAACACCTTCTAAACCCCCTCCCTAGGTAAACCGTTCTTGAAAATTGAAACAAATCGGATCTAAAGAAATCCTAAACTCCTTGACCAGAGAACATGAACAAAGATGGAAAGTAGGTGCGAGGTGCGGCTGACCTGTCTCAGTGTTGCAACTCGCAATAATTCAAAGCGTAGAGAAGCCAGAAAGATGCTATAACCTCAAATAGAGTAAATTCGAATAGTGCGCTTCAGCGAAGACGGCGGAGCAAGAAGAAAATATCCGATACCTTGTGCTGGCGAAGGATCTAGGTATTTTATGCCCAATCCAGTGATTTTTCTTGTAAAATTTTAACCCTAATTTCGATAGACTGTTGGGCCTTTTTAAAGACAATTACAGCGTAGCTTAAGATAACAAAGTTAACCACTGATATTAAAATAGCAAAATGGCAGCCGAGACGATGACCGGTTGGTTTTAAAGCTAAAATTGAATATTTGAATTAATTTTAAAAATTTGATATATAAAATTTATTAATTTAAATTAAGGGTTAATTACAGCGGAGGTCACGTTTGTTTGTCTCCAGTATAAATTTAATCACCGATTTGGAAAATCGAGCAATATAGTCACATACGTTTTCGGGCTGTAAACTTATGGTCATTGAGACGTTTATTGCTATTATACTTTAACGGGACGTTGATCTGTCATAATAAGAAAATGATAAATTACTTAAATAGTCCCTAAATTATTCTTTTACTTATGTTTTATTTTTAATTTGACCCTCAAGATTTTAAATCTTTATATTTTCACCATCTTCTCAAACAATAAATTTATAGAGAACAATAAATTCGCAAAACATTTTAGTACTATCCAATTGCTGAACATGGCACAATAATTTTCTCGCAAATAAATCATCTTATAAGCTTAATTTTCAAGATTTTTTAATTTCTTCTACTTGAAATTAGTTATTAACCAGTGTTTAAACCAGGGGACGGCAAACTAGACTGTATCTTGGATGGGCCCATCTGATTCTGAAACCTATGACCCTGCTGTCGCTGAACCAAATCTGTTCCAGTTTGCTGTGAATAACCCATAGAGGTTGGATGTTGCATATTGATGGAGGAACCACTAAACTGCTATGCTTGACCCATATTATAACATGTTTGTGGCATCTGAACTGAATTAGTTTCAGCAAATTGATTCGGAGAAGATGATGTGCCCATCTGTTGAAATTGAATAGGAGAAAACCCAGTTTGGTTTCCTAGCTAAAAATCTACATCTTCTTTTTTGGGAACTGCTGCTTTATAGTCTTCTTGATTTAGATATTGCTGACCCTGATGATGAGCACTATAAAGAGCCAGCTGCTGAAAACTTTGTTGCCCTTGTGGGAAAACATTTTGTTGATATCCCACATACTGAAAATGTTGATGTACATATTGTTGTCCTTGCGATTGTGTCATTTGGGTGTTCTGATGTTGCATCGGTTGTTGTCCTATTTGAGACATCATTTGCTGATTTGGATGTTGTATTGTTTGTGATCTATTTTGCTGTGGAATAAACTGTCTATGATGTCCCATTTGTGAACCTGGTTGTTGTGAGTCTCGGTGGTCAGAAACCTGCACTATCATCGAACCCTGTTATTGCCCCATCATTTGCCCTTGTTGTTGAGTTAATTGGCTCATTTGTTGCCCCTGCTGTTTTGCACCCTTGGGAAGTTGTATATGTCCCATATATGTCCCATCTGTGGTCTATTTTCAGTAATGCATAAAGCTAGAGCTTCCATCGATCAACCCTTTTCAAGGCTTCGGAAAAGTAGGATCATCGGGTGCATACCGCAGGATATGACATAACATAAAACAAAAGTTGAGATATGATATAAAGTTAGGCATTTCATAACAATTCAATGATTGTTAAGATCTCAACAGCTGTGGTTGAGTGTATTTTATTTTCTAAAGAGTTATTTTTATTGTATATCCATAACCATTTCTCTGTAAATTTATTGTTTGCGAAGATGGTGAAAATATAAAGATTTAAAATCTTGAGGGTTAAAATAAAGATAAAACATAAGTAAAAGAATAATATAAGGACTATTTAAGTAGTTTATCATTTTTTTATTATGACAAAATAGTTTTCCGTTAAAGTTTAACGACAATAAACGTCTCAGCGACCATAAGTTTACAGCTCGAAAACGTATGTGATTATATTGCTCGATTTTTAAAATCGGTGACTAAATTTGTACTGGAGGCAAACAAACGTAACCTCCGTTGTAATTAACCCTTAAATTAAATGTTTGATGAATAATAAATTAAAATAAAATAATATTAAATATAATATAATTTTTTACTTTAAGGTTTAAGAGTTAGGTTTTAAGTTTAGGTTTAAATATTTTAGTATATAAGGTGTATAATTTAATGTGTATGGTTAAAATTTAGAGTTTAAATTTTAAAATATTAGAATTTAAAATTTATTAAAATATTATATAAATTTTTTACACAATTTATATATAAAAAACTTAAAATAATAGATTAAGCTAAAATCTTTTGTATTTACAGTATGATTGATGTTTTTATATTTTATTCTCATATATTTATATTTAATAATTAATTAAATTATATTAAAAATAATTATATAAATAATAAATTAATATATAAATGTTTAAAATAATTTTAACTTAATTTAAAAAATTTAAATAAAATTTAACTTATATACAATTCTATGCCTAAATTAATGCTAAAATTTTAAAAATAATTTAATTTAAAATTAAAATCTTAAATATAGTTTTTTAATTATATTTTAATTCTAATTTAATTATTATAATATGATAAAACAACATATACATATAACATTATCTTTTAATTTTTAAAAATATTAAAATAATAAAAAAATATTACCTATAAGTCACTTGATGTGAGCACGTTTATGCCACCCAACAAAACAACATTAACATTCAGGGGAGTTTGTTTTTCACGTTTATGTTGGTTTGTTTATAAATGTGTTTAGAGGTTATTTATTGCTTGATGTGTCTTAAACAATAAGAATGCATTGTGCCTTTAGCTTATAAGTTTGCAATGCTTATGAAAATGTTATATTTGTTTTCATATAGGAACAATAAAAGACATCAACTTAAGGACCTAAACTTAGTTCGGAAGAAGCTCAATGGAGTGCACGTAGCTCACCTTAACTCGAAGCAGCTTAGAGGCTTAGCTCCTAGCTCAATTCAACTCTTAACACTCTCAGCTAGCTCGTTTCAGCTCTACTCAATTTTCATCTAGCTCAACTCAAGCTGAAGTGACCTATAACAGCTAAAACCTATCCTACACGAAGGAAAGGTGTCTTATGCATGTGCCATGCATGTGAGACACACATAGCAGCCTTGTGAACATGTGTGGGTGTTCAAAGCACATCAAGCCAAACAAGGCCTCTGCTTTTGAAGGCCAAACGTCCAAGGAGATAAGAATGAGTGATTATTATTCAAAATTAAAACATTAAACACATGTTTAATGTGTTTTAAGTGTCATTTTCGTTCAAAACATGTGACTAAGAAAGCATGGCTGCCAAAAGGAGTTATTTTCATTCAAATTTAATTTTTAAACTCCTTTAATATTAGTCATACATGTAATTTCGATTTGACACTCTTCTTTCTATATATTTATACTACAAACATTGTAAAAAGGTTAGACACTTTGAAATAAAATTATACTTGAGAATTTTTTTCTTCTTTAGTTCTTTTTAGAACTTTCTGACTTTCAAACTTGTTTTGATTGTCAAACTTTTGATACTTCGAGTTTCTAGATCTCTATTTAGAGGGTCTAAGTCCTTTTGACGTTAAACAGATTCGATTCAGGTTTGCTCAGTAGATTGTGCAGGTTCTTTCGAGTTTAGCGTTTCTTTTTTATTCCAACAACATAATTCACCATTGTTGAACGTTCGAGTTGCTGCCATGGATGTTTCTTGAAGTATTTATCTTTCTCGTTTTGGAATCCATCAAAACGCCAACTTTTTCTTTCTTTTCTTCTTATTTTTGTTCTTCTCTTTATTTATTAATTTCATCATGATTATAACTTTGATCCATTGTTGTTTTCATGTTGTTCTTGTTGCAGGAACGTGCTTAAAACATTCCTAGATCCGCAACATACGAAGAAAGTCCGTTTCGACAAGCTACATCGTATCATCACTATTTACATATATTTTAAATTTAAATTTAAAAATATTTGAATTTACCATATACAAATTATTAATTCGTATTTTGTACAATATAAAATTTATCTATTTTATATAAAAAATATTATTTTTCTAAATAAATTTCGAAGGAAATCATTTTTCTGATTAAGTAATAAAAAGGAAATATCGATCCAATAAAACCAAATTAACTGTGCTCTACCAAATACTCGACAGCAATTACCGAAGACCGGCAACAACAGTTCTCCATTTCCAGAAAATAAAATAAAATAAAGGAAAAGGAAAAAATACATGTCCCACCATATATTTGCTTCTCTAATCTGATTATAAGATAAATAATATCTATGTATAACAGTAGAAGTCTTGTCTAGGCCAAATTTGGTTGTTTTGTTGTTCAGGTTGGCGCTAATGCTATCACTAGTGAATTCTGTTTAAACTTTAAACCTTAGCTTACAGTGTAATCTTTTTACATTAATTGGTTATAACATTTTCTTTCTTTGGGCCAAATATTTTTTTTTTCTGTAGCTTGGAGAAATTGAGAGATACCTTTGAAGAACTGTATCTTTTTTGTTATTATGGTGGGTTAGTCTCATTTGCACCTTATATGCAGGTTGTTGCAATCAGGGATATAATTCCACCACCCCAAAGGGAATGCTTTAATGATGTTTATATTGCATATGAGCTGATGGACACTGACCTGCATCAGATAATCCGTTCTAATCAAGCTTTATCAGAAGAGCATTGTCAGGTTGAAATATAGAGATTTGTTTTCTTATGATAAGTAGTCATCATTCCTTAAATTACAACATTTTTGTGGTACAGCTATTTCAATTTACTGCTAATTTAGAACCCTAATTTTGCTTGCATCAAGGTCAGCTGTTGGTATAATTCTTCTTCTTCGTATGACTCTATCTTCATACTTAACCAAACTGAAAAGTATCAGCTGCTATAATTGCAAACACTGACCATCTGTTGCACTTGAAGAATAATGCATAGAGAAATTTCTTTTGCCTTCAGAGTACTAGTTATTGTAGGCAGGCGTCTAACTGTCCAAACGTTGTTGGTGGTGGGGTGGGGGGTAAATGTGTGGCAAATAAGGTTTCTTATGCCATAGTATAATATGGGATCAAAATGTTCATTGTTTTGTGCAGTTGTGCCTTCTGCTCTTTAACAGTGACTTTGATTTAAAGGTTACTTTTTTGACCAACAGACTGTTACTTGGATAGATCATAGATGGTTTTGCCAGGGTCCAACTTCAAAAGAAAATCTTCTGGGTTGATTTTATATCTGAATGTTTGTCTTAATATAAATAACAAGTTAAAAGGAGGGATAACAGTATTCTGCGGTTTATTTTCTTAGGTTTTAAGTGGTCGGTCCTCAGTCCCCAAGGCTTCATACCTAGTGCAGTTGATCATACAATTCCAGATAAAAGCATTTGTGAAAAAAATAAGCTTAAACTGGTCCTTTCATAAATGGAAATTCTTTTTATTCACAGATCGGAATTTGTCAAAGTAGAACCAAATTGTAATTGATTTAAACGAACAAATGAGTTGTAGAAACACATTTCTAACATCCTTGATATTTTTTTTCCAAAAATGTTGATTGCTTTTGTTTCCAAATGATATTTCTTTTTTGCTTGTGTTTCCAGAAGAGAAAACTAAATAATCAAAACAATTGAGTGAAAAAGTACCTAAGTTAATGGTATGGTGCATATTTTAAGGTTACTATTTGAGCCTTAACATCAAATTAACCACCTATCTTGCTTTGCAGTATTTCCTCTATCAAATCTTACGTGGGCTGAAGTATATACACTCTGCAAATGTTCTACACAGGGACCTAAAACCTAGCAACCTTCTCCTGAATGCTAATTGTGACTTGAAAATATGTGATTTTGGATTGGCTCGTGTCACGTCTGAAAGTGACTTTATGACTGAATATGTTGTTACTCGATGGTACCGTCCACCAGAACTGTTGCTTAATTCTTCAGATTATACTGCGGCGATTGATGTATGGTCTGTGGGTTGCATTTTTATGGAATTGATGGATCGGAAGCCATTATTCCCTGGAAGAGATCATGTGCATCAGCTGAGATTGCTTATGGAGGTTAGTTCTTTCCCCATCCAATATAAAATTATCTAAACTTTAAACAAATAAGTTGCTGAATAGGGTGCCATGAGCATTTTAGGGACAACAATTGAGTGAAGTAAAAAATGCTTGTAGAATTTCATCATAAAAAGTGATTTTTTGCCTTGAAGCTGATTGGCACCCCATCGGAGGCTGAGTTGGAGTTTTTGAATGAAAATGCTAAGAGATACATTCGACAACTTCCTCTTTATCGTCGACAATCTTTCAATGAAAAGTTTCCAAATGTCCACCCTTTAGCTATTGATCTTGTTGAGAAGATGTTGACCTTTGATCCTAGACAAAGGATTACTGGTGAGTTTGTTGCAAAAGAAGACATGTTTCTCTCTCTTTCTTATCCATATGCATGTTTCCATGTTATGACATCACGTACATTCAAAGTGTTTTACTCTTTCCCAATTTTGTCACTGAAGTTTGCCAATGCATGTGAAATTGTCGAAATTTTATAGTTGTCATTGTTTTCTTCTGGCTATTGCCGTGTTGCAACGTCTTTCTCCAGAGTTGGAACTAATGTAATTCTACTTCCTATTCATTTCAGTTGAGGATGCACTGGCTCATCCCTATCTAACATCACTGCACGACATAAGTGATGAACCAGTCTGCATGACCCCCTTTAACTTCGACTTTGAGCAGCATGCGTTAACCGAGGAGCAGATGAAGGAACTGATATATCGTGAAGCACTTGCATTCAACCCAGAATACCTGCAGCAGTGATGAGTGTTGATTTATTGGTGATCTTTGATCAGTGTTGGTGGTTGATTTCTTCCTGTATATTAATATGCATATAGATTGTGTTTATTCCTAGAGCAGGATGGGCTCTTGGAATTGAGATAATTTAATTATGAGCAAAATGTATGAAACCAGAACACTTGTATCTGTGATTGTATGTACCGGTTAATCTTTTTTTTTTTTCGTTTGGACTTTGGATTTCTCATATATGGAAGTATTTGCAAATGAATGAATCCTTATGATTAGGATTGTAAGCTTTATGAATTGAACTGTTCAGTTAATAAAAATATATATTAATAAAAGCTATTTCAACAAATAAAATATGAGTAAGGCATTTACGTGACTGCATTAGTCTTTGACAAGTAATGGTTATATAAGTATAATAATATAATTATATTATTTAATAAACAATTAATAAAAAAACATTTTAATTTTTTTGCAATTGAATTAGTATCGAGTTGCCTTACGATACCTACTCAAGGTATAAATATTAAAATATTAAAAATGTCTAAAATATATTAAGATGTAAAGTTGAACATAAGTTTAAAGATTAATATTTTATTAAATAAAGAAATATTATATTTTCCTATTGGGATTGGAATGCATATAAAATATGATGATACTTATAAAATTATAAGTTTAGAATTGTTCTCTTAATTTATGGGTTGACTTTAAAAAGAAGACTGTATATGAAATCAAATTGATCAACCAAGTAGTTGGAGTTTATGATAACAATTTTTTCTAATAAAAAAAGCAGCCAAATGAGAATTATGTATGAACTTTCTTATGTACTTTGAATATTTCTAGGAAGATAAAGAGTTAGTATATATTCTTGATTCATCCATAGAATAGAATATCAGTATTCACCCCTTCACTTAATGATATTAGAAAAGTCACCTTCTATGTAGATGAGAAGTCTTTGCACTTGTTATTATATAAGATGACTCATCTATTAAAAATCTTCGCTTGATGAAAGCGTTTGTAGGATCTTTAAGGAACGTAAGCATAAATCATTTCATTCTTGGACATAGCAACCTTTGGATACGTGGATTCTCTTATACACTAAAACAAATTATAATAGGCCTTAACCTTGAGTTATAGCCCGATATCCCTTACACAATCCATCAATATACACCACATATAGATCGTAACTCTCGAATAACCCTATGACATGCTAATTGTTGTAAGATTATATAGAGTTGGAGTTTTTATGTTTAAATTAAAATCTACATCTTAAAAGATATAGTTAGAGTTTTTATTAAAGTTTATTTCTTAGAAGAAAGAGTTAGATGTCTTTTATAATCAAGACTCGTAATTGTAATTAAAGTCTTATACTTGAGTTTTTTTCTTCCTTTTCGCAAAAACCTTAATTTTTTTTCTTCATTTTTTGCATTATTTTATTTTATCTACAAGCCTTCCCAACCTTTTTCATTGATTCATAGTGATGTTTAGGGTCTTTCTCGAGTGAAGAATGTAACTGGTAGTAAGTGGTTTGTTACTTTCATTGATGATCATAGTAGAATAACTTGGGCATATTTGTTAAGATATAAATCTAAAGTAACCTCTGTTTTTGAGAAATTTTACAATATGATTGAAACCCAATTTAGATGTAAAATTCAGATATTCAAATCTGATAATAAGAGTGAATATTTTACCAAGTCATTGGGAGAATTTTTTAATAAAAAAAGGATTGTTCAAATAAGCACTTGTGTGGATACAACATAACAAAATGGGGTTATAGAAAGAAAAAAATAGACATTTGTTATCGGTTACTAGGTCTTTGATGTTCACCAGTAACACTCCTATGTATTTATGGGGCGATGCTTTGTTAACTGTGACCTATCTCATTAATCGAATGCCTAGTAAGGTTTTGCAATCTAGAACACTTAGAGCTGTTTTTTTTTGAAGAGTTACCCAAATTTTAAACCATTGTCCTCTCCCTTTTAAAGTTTTTGGTTGTACTGTGTTTGTAAAGGATTCTACTCCCTCCATGTCAAAACTAGACCCTAGATCTTTGAAGTGTCTCTTGGTAGAGTATTCTTCACTTAAGAAGGGCTACAAATGTTATCATCCTCCTTCTCAATTTTTTTACTTCCTTGGACCTTACCTTTTTTGAACATGAACCTTATTTCCACTCAACTTAAAATTAGGGAGAGAATAGTGATGTCTTTCAGCCTCTCAAAAATTAGGTTTATTCTTCAAATTTATTTACTAGTAATCCTTTGTCATTTGAACCTCATACTTTTTTAACTTTTCCACTACTTCACATATTGTTACTACTCCTTAATTCTTACCTAAATCTTCCTCACAAACTCCTCAACTTTTTACGCAATTGAAAGTTTACACCATAAAATAGAAAACTATTCTAGAGACTGTTTTGCAATCCGATACTAGTTAAGAATTAGACTTGAGTTCAGTTCCCAATGATAATGATGAAGGTAATGTTCTAACCGAGATTCTTTCTTCGTTACCTGAGGTTGATGATTTGATAATTTGCTAAAAGGAAAGGGGTAAGACAATGTACAAAGCATCTCATTCAAAGGTATGTTGCTTATGGTAATCTAATGCCATCTTTCAAGGCTCTTACAACTTGCTTAGATAAAGAACAAATACCTGACACTATTGAGGAGGCTCTAAAAGATTCTAAGTGTAGAAGAGCTGTTGAAGAGGAGATTGAAGCACTTGAAAAGAATGATACTTGGACCATTAAAGATCTTCCGTAGGGCAAAAAACCAATCGGATACAAGTGGGTGTTCTTCATAAAATACAACTTTGATGCTAATATACAAAGGTATAAAGCATGGTTGGTAGCCAAGGGTTTTACTCAAACCTATGAAATTGATTCTAATGAGACTTTTGCTCATGTAGTTAAGCTAAATACAATTAGAGTTCTCTTAAGTTTGGCAGTAAACAAGGACTGGATGCTCCATCAACTTGACATTAAGAATGCCTTTGTTAATGAAAAATTGAATGAAGAAGTATACATGAGAGTGCCTTCGGGTTTGAAGTTGATAAAAGGTGATTAGAAAGTTTGTAGACTTAATAAATCCATTTATGGTTTGAAGTAGTCATCTAGAGCCTGGTTTGATAGATTCACCAAGGTGATTCTAAAAGCTGGATACAAACAATCCTTAGCAGATCACACACTCTTTAATAAGGTAACCTCTAATAATAAAAGAGTTATTTTAATAGTGTATGTGGATGACATAATTTTGACATGTGATGATGAGGAAGAGATATGTCACTTGAAAAGGTTATCAAATACAAAGTTTGAAACAAAAGACCTAGGAAAAATCATATCTTTCTAGGCATGGAGTTGCTAGGTCGAGCAGAGGTTTAATAATAAATCAGAGAAAGTATGTTCTTGATTTACTTAATGAAACATGGATGCTAGGATGCAAACCAGTTGATACTCCCATGGAAGCAAGATTAAAATTTAGTAAAGAGGACTCAAATCATAAAGTTGATAAGGGTAAATTTTAAAGGTTAGTGGGAAAGTTGATTTATTTGTCATTAACTAAACCAGATATTGCCTTTCCAGTTAATATTATCAGTCAACACATGACTGATCCAAGGAAAGATTACATGAAAGCTGCAATTAGAATTTTGAGATACTTGAAAGGAACACTAGGGCATAGATTTCTATTTAAAAAGACTCAAGAAAGGACTGATCAGATTTTTTTTTTCAGATTCAAGCTGGCCAGGCGAACTAACAGAAAGGAGATCAACTAGTGGTTATTATTCATTTGTTTGGGGAAATCTAATGACTTGGAGAAGTAAAAAACAAACAATTGTATTTAGAAGCAGTGCTGAAACAGAATATAGGGCTTTAGCATTGAGAATGTGTGAAGGAATTTGGCTATTAAAGCTACTGAAAGAGCTAGATGTGAACCAAGAGAAAAAGTTTGAGATTTTTTGTGATAATCAGTCCGCCATACAAATTGCTCGAAATTCAGTTCATCATGATAGAATGAAGCATGTGAAGATTGATCGATATTTTATCTAAAAAAAAATTATTAATGGGACTTCTTTATCCTATGTTCTACAAAAGAACAAGTGGCAGACGTGTTTACAAAAGCATTACCAAAAGCTTCTTTCGACAAGTTTCTATTCAAGCTGGGAATATACAATATATATTCTCCAACTTGAGGGTGAGTGTAAGATTATATAGTGTGACACTCCTATCCCGGTTTAGGAGATAGTAGTGTTACCCATGTTTTTCTAAGCAAAACAAGAACCAAACAAGCATACATTCATCGATATTGCAATTGAGACTTAGTCTAAAAGTTAAACCTATTTTAAACTAACCTTAGGGACCTCTAGAACAAAAATGTGGGACCCACAAACTTTATCTTCAAAAGTTTGGACAGAAAGCCTAGAGGTATCGATATACCTATAGGGTTGTATCGAAATGAGTGGTATCTAAACACTCCTCTTGCGTTTCGATACACGAACACGATGACTTAAAACAAAGAGAACATATATCGATACACCTATATGAGGTATCGATACACAACCCTGCTTCGATACACTTCCCAAAGAGGTATCAAACCAATTGCTACTGGAAACCCTGGTATCGAAATGCCCAACAAAGGGTATCGATATGGTTTGCTACAGTAATTCTAAGTACCGAAACACAGGCTAGGCATTCCAAAACGTCTGCCTTTCATGACTAAGATTTTTCTCTTGGGTATTGATACGCATACAAATGGTATCGATACCCTTGCACGAAATTACAAGTTTTAAGCTTGTAATTACTTAGAGTTCTATCCAAAATTCATTTATTCAAATTCAAGTCATTCTTATACTCTAAGGACTTATTCTAATCATCTTTGTAAGTCACGTAACAAGTATACACCTCATGTTCCTTGAACAAAGCAAGATCAAGACTAATATATATAATATTCATCATGTTAACTTAGTTTCAAGTATGACCTTGTCATAATTTTACATGCCAACAATTTTTAAACAAAACATTTACATGCCAACTCAAAACCAACATACACAAATTTTAAAATCACAATGCATGGCATGCTAACTATATAACTAAGCCACAAACTCTAGGAGTTAAAAAATTCTAAAAAATACCATACTTTCTTGCTTGTTGCTTGTCTCATTGATCGACCTTAGAACTCTTTTGCTTGAGTACTTGATGTTTTGGGAAGTAGGGAAACAAAAGAGTGAAAAGTACTTTTTAGGTACTTAGTGAGGTAGTTCCTAGAACTAACCAGTTTAGCATTTCATTAAGCAAGTAAGAAAGATATAAAAACAATTCTTGCTTAAAAAACAAGACATTCATCATAGACATACTTTCGAGTTAAACATATAAGGTTTATCATGTTTTCAACCAAATTATATACAACACAGACATGCTTTCAAATTAAGCATACAAGGTTTATCATTCTTTCAACCAAATTATATACAACATAAACATGCTTTTACTCCATTCATGTCATCTTAAATTTCAAAAATCCAAATTCAATAAGGTACCGTAACATGATCATAAATCATGGTAAATACTAAACATAGCAATTCAAGTCGCATGTAACAAGAGGGTACCAATGTATATTCAAGTTTTATACTTTTTACTTGTATTCACACCTTGGTGTTTAGTTAGGAAAAAGGTATCGAGTTATAAATGGGTACACCAAGTACCTAACAAGTTGATACATATAGTATCCAAGAAGGTGCCCATGACACCACAAGATGTACACGAGGTATAAGTACACAAAGTACTATCAAGTCAATATATGAAGTATCTAACAAGAAGGATGACTTACCATCCAAGACATGTAGGTGAATTACCACCACTAGAGAGATCAATACCCTAGGCATGCTTTTCTACCTAGGACCAACTAGGATTTATAGTTCTTTTATTGTCAATTCTTTCTTATTTCAGATAACAAACATAGCAATCCACGATGGCAAAATAAATGCATGAATGATTTACCTTACTTAACTTGCAAGTAGCATGATACACCCATGCTTTAGACTTTTCAAGACATACAAACAATCATTCATTAAATCAATTCATGAAAACAAGTATAGCAATATTCATGGCATTTTCTAACATCCAAATTGACATGACAACAAGCAAGTTTAGCAAACAATTACTCCTACCTCCATGATTTAGAAAAGTGATTAATTAGTCAAGTTTCATGGCAATTAAGCATAAAAAGGTCTGGTTGGGACCTAGGTCTAGTCCCCAACCCTAAGTTAACTACACTCACAAAGTTCCAAGTTATCAAGGATTGTGAATGACAATTCCCTTGCTCTTCCTTCTTGCAAGATCTAATTCCTTCTCCTTCTCACTACTAGCTCCTTTTTGATCTTCTAACATCTCAAAAAATAAGAGGAGAACATCGTTAGCATTTTATTCAAAGCAAGACAATTTACAAATTAAGTGCAAAACAGATTATGCCTGGTTAAGGACAGCTTGACTATCCTTGACTAAATCTATCATATCTCTTAGCTCCCTTATCTAAAATTAGCATAATTTATACCCTTGGAAAGATAAAAGATCCTCTAAATGACCATGTTAAACTCATATTTTAAATTCTATCCGTTTGATACTAGATTTCGTTTAATGTCAGAGATGTCCGATTTTGGGAAAGCCTGAACCACCTTTACTAATTGTCTCATATCTTCCACTTCATAGCTCCAAACGAGGTTCCGTAAAATTTCACTTAAATTAGATTCATAGAGGAATTAGACTACAATTTTTAAGCCTCAAATTCCATATATATCGACCTAGGGACTTTTTCCAAAGTTGCTGCCCGAAATTGAGTGTTCTGTGCAGATTTGACTAACATAAATTTCATGGCTATAAAATCTAATTCAAGCTTTCTAATTCACTTGTTCATGTTTCTAAAACAAAAATCAATTAATAACTAACTTAAATCAAGCTTCTAACTAACAAAACAAATGTCAACTTGTCAAGGGAATCAAGAACATTACCTAGCTTCTCAAAACTGCTCAATAGCATTAGATGACTTCCCTCTAAGCTTAACTAGCTCCCTTTACTTGTTTAGCTGCCAAGAACTTAATCTTTACTCACTATATTTTATGGACTAGATGAAGGTGAATTTAGGAACATGGATTCCTCACTCTCAAGCTTGTTGGCAATGGTGATAATCCAAGGAAGAAGAAAAATTTTGGGTTTTCTTTTCCTCCTCTCTCTCTCTTGTTAGTGGTGGCCGACCACTTCCCCCTTCACTCGCTTATTTTTTTTTTTTACCAATAAAATAAAGGCTTAATAATCATTAAAACGGTCAACTTTTGACAAGTGTCTAATTATTTAGATTAATTGATGGTTGCAAAGTCATACTTTCCATTTACAATGCAAACCTCACTTTTAATTTATTTCAATTGCATCTTTATTTTAGCCTTATATTAGTTCAATTGCATCTTTCACTTCAAGTTAAGCTTAATTTTTTTGGAGTTGAAAAAGATAACGGATGAGCTTAATTTTCTTAGGAAATGTTTGATGGAAAAGATGAAGATAATAATACCTCGATTTTTTTAAAGTGTTTTTTAACACTTTTTTCTTTCTCCAATTCCTTTATTAACCGTGTATGCAACTTTCCATAATGGCTGTCTAAATTTCATTCAATAAAATAGTTTTCTTTGATGAAAGGAAAGCTATTAATTTGATTTAATAATTTTAATAATTAAATTTTATTTTTTAATCCAATAGTGTCATAATTTTATGATAAAATCTTCCAATTTCGCATGGGAAAGGATGGCCAAGAAGGTTACTCATCCTCAAAATGAGTTAAATATGAGGGTAGTTCCTCAACTTTTTAAAGTTTGTAAAATTATCCCTCAAGTTTCAATTTTTAAAACTTAATCACTAAAATGACTTTTATTCCTTTCAAAAAGTCCAACAATTTCAATTAAGCTTAATTTGTTGGATTAAAATCCAATAATAATGAGTATATATGTATAAAGTATGTTGCTATTATAAAGTTTAACATGTAATTAAGTGACCAATTATGTTACACGTGTTATAAATATTAAATTGTCATGGAACTAAAAGTATAGATATCATAAGTTATATTTATAACTCAATAAGTGGTAAAGTTGTAAATATTAATAAATTCTCCTTTAATTCAGTTTATATAAAGGTATTATGGTCTTCAAGAATTAAGTTTACTTGTATATCTTTTTTATCTTTTGAGAGTTATGTGGCAAAAGATAACTTAACTTCTTGGAAAATCAAACCCTCTAAAAAATTTCCACCAATTGATTTAGGTACGCTTTCGCAAATTTAATCTTTATTCTTAATGGTTAGATATATATGAATATTGATTTTATATTTTTATTGAATATATTTTATTTTTAACAAGGGTTAATTACTGCAGAGGTCACGTTTGTTTGACCTCAGTACAAGTCTAGTCACCGATTTTGAAAATCAACCAATACAGTCACATACGGTTTCAGGTTGTAAACTTATGATCACTTCGGCGTTAAAAGCCGTTAAAGGTTAACGAAAAGATGATTTGGCACAATAATAAAAGGATAAATTACCTATATACTCATCAAAAAATTATTTTATTTTTATTTTATCTTTAATTTGACCATCAAAATTTTAAAATTTTATATTTTCATTATCTTTTTAAAACTTATAGTTTTCTTCTTCACCTGTTTCTTATAATAAATAATATCATGCAACTCGACTCTATTCGTCAACCTCATGCTTTTATTTCTATGGATTTGGAGGAAGTTGATCTGGAAGTGCAGAAAGTGGTGACAAGGCGGATGCAGGAGTTGGCAAGGGCTGATTTTGATGCATATGTGAACAAGGTAAGGGAGTATACCATGCTTATGACAATGAATCAGAACATGTTAGCCGAGGAAATTCCCAAGGAAAAATTTGTTGATGAATTCATGGTTTTCCTTGGAGCAATTGATAATGGAGATGTCTAGACTCTCCAGCATTTTGACGAGAAAGAGATGATAAATACTATTTTAAAAATGAAGAACAGTGACGTCAGAGGCGACGGAGGAATTGAACGCTTCTATGGTAAAAGAAATAAAATTTCTCAGCTGAAACAGAACCACTTGACTGGTCGGATTCGAATCCGTTGATTCTTTTTTTTTCGGTGAGTCTTTCTTGTCTGATTGTGTTTCTTTCTTGTTTTTTATGTAGGAGAAGAGGTTTCCAAAATCAGGTTTAGACCGGTGGATCTTGAAGAAAAACCTTCCATCATAACCATGGTGAAGAACAATGGTAGTTTTGTGTGCAGAAAAGGTGAATTTTCCGGCGGTTAAGGTAAACAATTTCTTACCTAAGCAACACCAATTTCGGTTAAAAAAGTGAAGATCAAATGTGAGTTTCTTTTTAAGGTTTTTGTGGTTGTATGCACAGCGTAAGACAGAGGGAGGCATGGTGAATTCTGTTGAGAAACCAACAGTGATCGTAGTGAATTGCAGACCAATTTTTTTCGATATAACTTTTTCTCTGAAAGCTCTGCAGAGGGTCCTAATCCCCTTGACCACCCAACATCAGAATAAGCATCAAAATTATTGTTTTAATCTTGAGACCTAGAACGTGGAAGTCATGATCGACATCACTGGCACACCCTTACAATTTTAGAATAGATTTCAGTTTTAAAAAGGTGGTGAAAATATAAAATTTTAAAATTTTAGGGTCAAATTAAAGATAAAATAAAAATAAATAATTATTTAGTGACTATATAGGTAATTTATCTTTTTATTATTGTGTCAAATCATCTCTCCGTTAACCTTTAACGGCTTTTAACGTCAAAGTGATCATAAGTTTACAGCCCGAAAACGTATGTGATTATATTGGTTAATTTTCAAAATCGGTGACTAAATTTGTACTGAAAGAAAACAAACGTGACCTCCGCAGTAATTAACCCTTTTAACAAATGACAATAATACCAGGATTATATCAAATCATTGATATCTAATTATTTAAATTTCATCGTAATTTTTTATATTGCAAATAATCATATTTGACATGATTAGTCAATTGAAAACCTTGAGTTATATTCAACATGTGCATTGTATTCATGCTTTTTCCAATTGGGATTTTTTTTTTCAATCTGAAGTTTATCTTTTATGTTGATTTTTTCTAATTATTCATAAGCAATATTAAATTGTTTCACGAACATTATTATTCATTTAATTTTGTACTATTGTTTTAGTAATCACATATGATAAAATCAAGTATGAAATATATATTTTATTTAAAATATATATTTAATTCAGTTGGATCAAAATTTTATTTTTAATCATTGGGTATTAAATTAAACATTTATAAATATATATATTAAATCTGGTTAGATCAAAAATTTTAGTTTTAATCATTATTAATAAAAAATAAATTTAATTTAGGTTGTGGTGGTAAATTTACCATGATTCTTAAATTTTATAATCATATTAGCTCTTAAAACTTTATATTCGATTTATGTCTATTAAGTTATAATTGAATGATCTTTTGACATGCTACTTTTGAGTATACTACTATTTTACGTAGTTATTTGGTTAATATGTTCAATATTTATTTTTGATCACATGTTTTTTATATATTATGGAATATATATTCAATTTGATTTGATCAAAATTTCTTCTTTTATTAGTAGATCAATAAGGTTATATTAAGTTTTAAGTGATCATTATATGAATTTTTATTTTGTATGATACTTCTATTTTTAGTTTTTCGTTAAAGATTGAATGCTTTAAATACATCTTTAGTATCGATAAATATATATTTAAGGAATTTTGAAGAACAATAAAAGATTTCAGTTCTTTAAATTCTGATAGCCCCACTTAGACAACCTTAGTTTAGGTTATTTCAAAACCTTAAGTGTTATAAATTTTTTTAGCCTTGACTATTATAAATATCAAGTTTAAATATCGATATATTTATGTTATATATTTTAAGATAATTGATTGAAACATTAAGTCACCAATGTGACCTATATTATAAAAATTATTTTATTTTAAAATATACAAGATTATGCGCATGTAATTTAGTTTATGTTAGTATTAATCGTCCCAAAGGAAGGTTAATAATTAGCAATGTTACATTTACAATTTAGGTAATAAACATGTAATAGTTATTTAGTTTTATATATGAATAATAAATTAACCCAAAGCAAGATATTTATTTGATATGTTCTTATGATGAATGTTTGATTACTGCATCAAGATACTACTTACAAATTAATGTGTTATCAAAGATAAAATATTAATGAAATATCCGATATCTTGTGATGAGGTTACCTTTATTCAAATTTATTATTATTTTGTTTATCTTTTAATATGAGTGAAAGATAAAATTAAGAAAAATATTTTGAAATAATTAAATTCAAATTTTGGCTTTAGATATTTAATATTTTAATAGATTAATTTAAACATAATATCACCAAAGTGATCGCTTTTATGTAGATTAATTATTTAAAATATTAATATATTTATAGGTTTTTATAATTAATGATTTAATAGTTGACCCCAAGAAAATTTAATATTTGATAGAATTACAATGACAATTGTAGCGATAAATGTGTGACAATTATAAGATATTTTATGTGAGTAATACGTTTTTAACGACCCATATTTCAGAACTGTGTATCGGGTTGATCTAAAGCATTGAGCTTCAACGTTTGAGCCTTGTTTGGGCCTCGGGTTTTAGTGTTAGGCTGGTTTTGGGCCATAAGCTTTTGTGTTTTGGGTTTTTAGTGGGCCAATGAGTTTTGGAGAAGGCTTTTTGGTATTTTCACAATGGGATGACAAAGAAAAAGGGGGGAGATTAATGTTTCTGTAGGGGTATTTTTTGGTTGAAGTCATCAACCCTCTTTTTCTTTCATTCTTCTTATCTTCTTCCTCCCTCATCTAAAGAGAGAATGGGCTAAAGCTTCAAGCTTGGCTATTTTGTGTTGAAATCTCGTTTTATAGTTTAAGGGAAAGTTGTTGGGATGAGTGTGATCTATCTAACAACCTAAAAAGGTTGAAGTTTGGTTGTGGAAGGTTTTGAGTGAGCTTGAAGAAACAAGAAAGAAAAATGGTGTTTTTTGTTGGATCCTCAGTTATTAGATGATGTTTTTGGCTTCCTAATCATCCATGGGAAAAGTCTAATGATTTCTTTATCTCTTTCTTATAGAGAAAGAAGTTGGAGCTTCACCTAAGAGTCTTGACAAGGAGGAGGCTTGAGGGGACAATTTTAGTTGTTGTGGCTTAAGGTTGGTACCCCTCCAACTCCCTTTTGCATCAAGCATCTCATGAGTTTAGGTTTCATTGCTTGTGATATGTATGTTTGCTTAGTTTGATAGGTTAGGCAGCTTTAATGGTGAAATTCGGGATTGAATGGTTCTTGGTTTAAAATTGGTTAGAAACTCACATAAACTCTTTGATGTGAGCACATCTTCGCTAGCATTTGATGTTGATCCGGAAGTCTTGCCTTTAGGACCAATTACTCGATCTAAGGCAAAATATTTGAGAGAAGCACTTTTCCTTACTTGTACCAACATGTCTAATTCATTTGATAATATTTGTGCCTTAGGAGATAAAATTTTTAATATGTTACATGTTACAATGTGACATAATAGATTAGACTATTTATTAGGTGTGTGATGAGTACCCAAAAGTCCTCATTTTTATATCATTTTCCCACTCGTTTATTGCTAATAAAGACAAATTTAAAGGCGATAATGGATATTTCTGGTTATCTTCCACTTTTCAGCATCCCAATACTTAATTCATGAATTTATCTATTATTTGACATAAAACAGGTGTAGTTAAAGGTTTTCTCTCTTAGACAAGAAACTACCACACAGGTAATGCCAGATAGCATGATGGATGCTAGAAACCAAAATTGGAATGCAGATTAGTACCCGCCTCGGCAGCACTTGAAGGTCGCGGCAGCACCGGAAAAGAAATTTTTGATATGATAGGCGATCTGAAGAGAAAAATAAGGTGGACGTTTTAAGACAACCAGCATAGAAATCAGAGCTGAGGAACACACGGAAAGTCAAGGTCAAAGGCCACGCGGGAAAAGAATCCTTGTAGGAATAAACTAGGAAATAAAATAAAGATATTTTATTTATGTACTTAACTTGTGTTTTACTCCAAGTTGTATTCCTACTTTGGAAAGGTTTTCCCTAGGCCAAGCCTATATAAACCATAGCCTATGTAGAGAAGAGGACATCTCGAAATCAAGTGTTCATAGAAAACCCTAAACTCCTCCATCACCCCCTTGGGGTTTAGGTTAGTTTGTGGAGTAGTTGTGGAAGAAAATTGTATTTTGCTTTCTTGTTTCATGCAATAAAATATCGAGGTTTGTTTATTCTTTGCCATTCATTATTTTTGCATTCAAGCTCGGGAGAGAAGTTTGTGAGAGATTTATTTATCTAATATCGGGAGAGTTAGATTCACGAAAGGGATAAGTACAATATTTTTCTAGCTGGAAAATACTAACTCGGCCTAGGGATAGGTTAGAGTTTCAACGGCTAAAAGAAGTGTGAGATTGGTTGGTGGTTATAGTTGATTCACGCCGGGAGGTATCATCAAGGACTAGTCATCAACAGTACTTTGACTTAGGAATAAGCGGAGTCATCAGAGGACACTTTGCCGAACCTTGATTAAGTCCACCCACGAGCAAAGGATTGCCGCGACGGACGTACCCTTCACTGTCGAGGCAGTAGAACTGCAGTACTGCCGAGGCAGTATTGTAATTGCATGAGACAGAAACAAGTCAATTGAACCCACACTACGAAGCATTCTAACCTACCCAACTTTTCCATCCTTGATTTGTTGATCACTTATCTTTATTGCTTTAATTAGTTTTCTTAGTTATAATTCAACTCAATTATCTGTGTCTTTACTTTTCCATTGTGCAAGAATAATAAAAATGCGTAAGTAAAGTCAATCCCTGTGGGTTCGACATCTTAAATACTACAATCTGAAAAAGGTGGAAGGACGGATGCTTCATCATAAAAGCAAGACTTTCTAGCCTCCATTAGTGTGTTTACGTGTATATATATATAATATATAATATATACATTAGGTATAATGTTTAAATATATATATATATAATGTATACGTGTGTGTATACATATTATTCTTGCCTTAAGTGTGTTTACTATTATAATGTTTAATTATATAATATATATAATATTTCCATTATTTTGCTCTTGCATGGTTGTTGCCCAGTACATGGAGAAGCATGCATGTCTCCAATTGTCAACCAGAATGGATAAGGTCAATTTCAATACTTGGACCACGTGATGCATGAAGATAAGATTGTGGTTTCCAATTCCATCACATGGTAAATGTGATCAACCGGCCACTTCATGGATAAGAATTCTTGAGACCAAATTGGATAGGTATAGGTTCAAATTTGATTTTTTAATTTGTTGATTTCTAGCCACAATTGTTCAATCGGCCAACTTCCCCTGATTACCTATATATATGTACTAAAACAATGTAACATGGTTACACATTTTGAATGAATAAAATTTATTTGAGAGTTTCTTTCTCATTTCGGTTCTTTTTAGAACTATTCGACACTCAATTCGTTTGATTGTCTTGATACTTCGGGTTCTTAAATTGATATTTAGCGATTCGAAGTCATACGACGTTAAACAAATTCGATTCGGGTTTGTTCAACATATTGTTCGTGTTCTTTCGAGTTTAGCGTTTTCCACCACCGGCCGTTTTTGAAGCCTTCACCGTCGTCGTCGTTCAAGTCCTTTCCGAAACGCCAAAATTATTACTTATATATATCTATATATTTTTTAATGTCATTTTGTTCATCTTTAATTTTCTATTTAATATAATTATATCATATAGTTATTTCTTTATCGTTTTTATTGCAGGAACGTGCCTACAACATTCCTAGATCCGAAATTAACGAGGAAAGTCCGTTCCGACGAACTCCGCGTTATATTACTCTTCCAATGATGTGTAGAAACATTTTGGGTTGAATGGTTTTTTTTAGAATAATGTTCCTAGTAAATTTTAGGTCCAGACATGTATTTTCGTGCAACGTTTTGATATCCTTGGTAGGCGTATTGATACCTAGAGTGGAAATAAGGGCTTAGTTAACAGGCGTTTCGGTATGCCAAGCCCGTGTTTCCAAACCTAGAACTCCAGTAGCAAATCGTTTCGATACCCTATATAGGCGTATCGAAACAAATATGTTTCCTATTGATCTTTTTGAAGTGGTCGTCTTAGCGTATCGCTACGCCAAGGAGACATTTTGATATCGATGTGTTTCAATACTCTCCTTGTAAGCGTATCAATATGGGAGCATTTATATACCCCATATAGGCGTATTGATAACCTTGGGTAATTTGCCCAAGTTTTTAAGGATTGAGTTTGGGGGTTCCATAATTTATGCTATGGGTTCCTATGGGTCAATTAAGCTATAAAATGAATATTGAAACTTGAAAATTTGTGATATTGACTTTGATATGATGAAATATGCTCGATGCTTGGTCTTTAGTTTTGTTTTAGTATAGTTTGGTGTGAGGATCCTAGGTGGATCATCTTATGTGGTTGATTCCTTGTGTGATGGGAATCCGGATACCCAAAATAGTGTTGCATCTTTAATTTTTTTATATAATTTTTTTCCATTTTTTTCTATTTAATATAATTATATCGTATAATTATTTCTTTATCGTTTTTATTGCACGAACGTGCCTACAACATTCCTAGATCCGAAATTAAAGAGGAAAGTCCATTCCGACGAACTCCGCGTTATATTATTTGGTAATCAGAGCCTAGGTTGTTGCATTCATTGTAAATTTCTGCACGTCAAGTCTTATAAGTTTGTACTTCGAATTTAGTTTCATATATATATTTTTCAGATTCCAATATATTAAAAAACATATTAAAAAAAACAGTTTCTAATATAAAAAAAACAGTTTCGAATATAAAAAAGAGATTCAAAAAAAAGTTTAGAATATATAAAAAACAATTTCGAATATAAAAAAACAGATTAAAAAATAGTTTCGAATATATAAAAGAAACATATTCGAATTACAAAAAAAAAACAGATTCGAATTACAAAAAAATCAGATTCGAATAAAAAAATTTAGATTCGAAAGATATTTTTTTGATCTATATGTGTTTAGTTTATATCTCTATATGTATTTAGTATTGTGTCTTTTTTGTAATTGGAAATTGTGTATGAACTCTGAACTGCAACTTCAATGTACTCGGAAATCCCCGGAGCGTACTTTACCTGTTTGTTCAGTGATAGGGACGTTGTAAGCTCGTCTTTGCATTAAGACTTTCACCCTTTTTTCATTTTCAGCTTTTGTTCGTTTTAGTGTCATCTTCCTTATTTTCATTATTTTTCTTTATTTTATTTTATTTTCCATCTTACGTGCCTTTCTTTTATTTCTTGTCATTTTTGTTGTCATCTTTGTTCTTGTTATTTGTTGTCCATTTAACCACACCATTATCACGGGTTTCGAGACGTTGAATTAGTTCTTTAAAGAGCAGATTTTCGAGAAAGTGTAAGGGAAAAAGGCATTGAGCGTGTGAGATCAGAAGGGGAGACAAAAAGAGCCATTCAAGTATTCTCCCGAGTGAAACACGAGCGTTGAGTGCTAAATTTTGAGTGCACTATTCTTGGAGTGACAATTGCGAGACTTTTGTTGAGTGTGCTGTAAGGACCTTTTTATTTATTTTACATTGACCTTTAATTTGTTGTGTGTTTTTTGTGTTCTTTTTTGTTATTCTTAAATATGATAGGTTCCGATAACAATATCGTTGATCAGAATCCACCATTTCCGCAAATGCAAGCCTTAGAACGAATGATGCAACGAGTAATGGCTTCTGCCATAGAGCCATTACAATCGAGGATGGATAGGCTTAATGGAGGTTCCAACTCTGTTCAAAATGTTGAACGAAAATGAAGTCGATCCGTCACCGAGACAACATACTCCTAGACAAGGACGTGTGCAATAGGTAGACGATAATTTGACTAACATTAAGATTGCTATTCCTTCTTTTCAGGGACTTTTAGTCCTGATGCATACTTGGCTTGGGAAAGCAAAGCTGAACATATTTTCGAGTGTTATACTTACTCGGAACAGAAGAAGGTTCGATTAGCAGCGACAGAGTTTGTTGATTATGCCCTGATATGGTGGGACCAGTTATTGCTTAGCCGAAGGCGTTCTGGTGAAGGCTCCGTTGCGATGTGGAACGAGATAAAGCGAATAATGCGAAAGAGGTTTGTTCCTATTCATTATCATCGTGATTTGTTTCAAAAATTGCAAAATTTGAAATAGGCAAATAGGAGCATTGAGGATTATTTTAAGGATATGGAGATGGCCATGATGCATGAAAATATCGAGGAGGATCGAGAAGCGACCATGACACGTTTTCTAACAGGATTGAACACAGAGATTGCCAACGTTGTTGAGTATAGGGTATTGTACTTTGTTTTCTTGTTTCATGCAATAAAATATCAAGGTTTGCTTATTCTTTGCCATTCATTATTCTTGCATTCAAGCTCGGGAGAGAATTTTGTGAGAGATCTATTTTTCTAATATCGGGAGAGTTTGATTCAAGAAAGGAATAAGTACAGTATTTTTCTAGCTGGAAAATACTAACTCGGCCTAGGGATAGTTTAGAGTTTCATCGTCTAAAAGAAGTGTGAGATTGGTTGATGGTTATAGTTGATTCACGCCGGGAGGTATCATCAAGGACTAATCATCAATAGTACTTCGACTTAAGGATAAGTGGAGTCATCAGAGGATACTTTGCCGAACCTTGAATCAGTCCACCCAAGAGTAAGGGATTGTCGCAGCGGACGTACTCTTCACTATCGAGGCAGTGGAACTGCAGTGCTGCCAAGACAGTGTAGTGTAGATGCATTAGATGGAAATAAGTCAATTGAATCCACAATACGACTCAACTGGATCCTGCCCATTCTCTCAATCTGATTTTATTTTCATTCTCTAGTTTCTTATTATTTGAGTTATTTTAGTTTCATTCGAAACAATCAAATTAATCTGTGTCTTTATTTAATTTCTTTTGCAGAGCGAGAAGAGAAAAGGAAACATATTAAGTACACCAATCCCTGTGGAGACAATACTCGATACTCATCACTTTATTACTTACGACGTGTTCACTTGCACAAATTGCGCAACCCTTTTTACACGCAACAAGTTTAATAAAACAAGAAAACAAAGTAAAATATCCTCTCACAAATACTCGACAACTTTTACCTAAACCCTAAGAGATTTTAGAACATGATGAAAAACAAAGAAATCTCTAAAGTTTATTGTGAACTCTTTTCTCTCTCTTTTCTTAGACGACACATCCTTTATATAGGCTTAAATTAGGGCAACATCAGACTTGGAGAAGAAGTAGAGTTAGTTTGGACGTTTCCTTCCTTGAAAAGGTGAATCTCTTAATTTGGTTCTTTCCATCTTTACACCGTCTTCCTGAACTCCAATTGCTATGCAAAGTGTCTAGAAAAATCTAGATTTTTATGCTCTTCAAATCGATCACCGCTTTGACTTTTGGTATTAAGAAATTCCCCGCCTCGGCAGGATGCATCTACTGCCCCGGCGGAGGTCTGCCTTTGAATCTGCTTAGCTTCCATCAGTAGAAGCTCCCATATGTGGCTGGTTCGATCAGGGTCCAAGTTTACCTGCAAATGCACAAAGATGAATTAAAGCTTATATTTACTATAAATATCATCCTTATTTTTCATGAAGGTAAAGCATCCCTGTATCACACATTAGGCTTATGCATTAGTCTAAATAGGTGTAGATTAAGTAATTATTGTCCACGAAAGGTATAAAAGTGATAGTCTTTTGAGGACTTATCAGTTGCACTAATGTTTCTAGTTCTATTATGGTTGACAAGCTAGGTTTGAAAACGATAAAGCACCCAAATACTTATAAGTTACATTGGTTGAATGAAGAAGGAGAGATTAGAGTGACCAAGCAGTTTGTATTTCCGTTTTCCATGGAAAAGTACAAGGATGAAGTACTTTGCGATTTTGTTTCGATGGACACAAGCCATTTGTTGTTAGGACTCCCGTGGCAGTTCGATAAGAGGGCTATGCATGATGGCTTCACAAATAGGTATTATTTTGTACATGCAGGTAAAAAGATCACCTTGGCACCATTAACTTCGAGTCAAGTGCAAGAAGACCAAGTGAGGTTGCGAAAGAATATCGAGGAATCGCGAGGGAAAAAGAAGATGAATGTGTACGCGAGCAGCAAAGAAATCAGGAAATGTCTTTCCTCTCAGCTTTTAGTACTTGTTTTATTATTTAAGGATAATTGTTTATTGGCTGAGATTCCTAGTGATTTGCCTGCTTCGATTTCATCTCTTTTGCAGGATTTCGAGGATGTGTTTCCGGATGAAACACCTAAGGGATTGCCCTCTATTCGTGTCATTGAGCACCAGATTGACTTTATTCCAGGTGCCACGGTTCCGAATAGACCAGCATACCGAAGTAACCCCGAAGAGACGAAGGAGCTTCAACGATAGATTTCTGAGTTGTTGGAAAAAGGTTACATTCGAGAGAGTCTGAGTCCGTGTGTTGTACCAGTGTTGTTAGTACCGAAGAAAGACGGAACTTGGAGGATTTGTGTTGATTGTCGAGCAGTGAACCAAATTACAATCAAGTACCGACATCCCATTCCTCGACTCGATGACATGCTGGATGAGTTATGTGGAGTGACTATCTTCTCCAAAATTGACCTGAAAAGTGGATATCATCAGATCCGCATGCGAGAAGGTGACGAGTGGAAATCCGCCTTCAAAACAAAGCTAGGTTTGTACGAATGGTTAGTGATGCCTTTTGGTTTAACTAATGCACCTAGTACTTTTATACGATTGATGAATCATGTTCTGCGATCTTTTATTGGTAAGTTTTGTGTTGTATATTTTGATGACATCCTAATTTATAGCAAGACTTTACCCGATCATGTAGAACATTTGCGAGCTGTTTTGCAGACTTTGAGAGAAGAGAAGTTGTTTGGTAACATGGAGAAATGTGTGTTTTCTACTGAAAAACTTATATTTCTTGGTTACATTGTTAGTTCTCAGGGATTTGAAGTTGATCCTGAGAAGGTCAAGGCGATTCAGGAGTGGCCACGACCGTCTTCAGTTAGTCAGGTTAGATCGTTTCATGGTTTAGATAGTTTTTATCTTCGATTTGTTCCCCATTTCAGTTCTATTACCATTCCCTTAACAGGGATGGATTATAAAGAAGAATTCAGTCTTCTCTTGGGGTAAAGAACAGGAAGACATCTTTCTAAAAATTAAAGATTGTTTGACAAGAGCGTCTGTTTTAGCATTACCTAATTTTGATAGGATGTTTGAAATTGAATGTGATGCTTCTGGAGTTGATATAGGTATTGTTTTGTCACAGGAAAAGAGGCCCGTTGTGTATTTCAGTGAGAAGCTTAGTGGAGCGACATTGAACTAGATGTATACACTGATTCGGGCTTTGGAGACTTGGCAGCATAATTTATTGCCTAAGGAGTTTGTAATCCAAACTAATCATGAGGCCTTGCGATATATTATAGGTCAGCATAAATTGAACAAACGACATGCTAAATGGGTTGAATTTTTAGAATCTTTTCCTTATGTCATTCGTTACAAAAAAGGTAAAGACAATGTCGTAGCTGATGCTTTATTACGTCGATATGCACTGTTGAGTTTTCTTGATTCCCATTTGATTGGATTTGCATATATTCGTGAGTTATACTTTGATGATCCTGATTTTCGAGATAATTATAATGCTTGTGAGAAAGGTGTTATTGGAAAGTTTTTCAGGCACGATGTTTATCTTTTCAAAGAAAACAGGATATGCATTCCACAGGGTTCTATGCGTGATATTTTGATTCTCGAGGCGCACGAAGGTGGATTGATGGGACATTTTGGAGTCACCAAGACGTTACAAACATTGAAGGAGCATCTATTTTGGCCTAAGATGCGCAGAGACGTTGAAAGGTATTGTGAACGTTGTGTGACTTGTAAGAAAGCAAAATCGAAGGTTTCACCACATGTTATGTACTTACCTTTACGTATTCCTGATTCCCCTTGGACTGATATTTCTATGGATTTTATATTGGGATTACCTAAATCTAGGACAGGTGGAGATAGTATTTTTGTTGTGGTTGATAGGTTCTCTAAGATGACACATTTTATTTAATGCCATAAGACTGATGATGTTGTTAATGTGACTAACTTATTCTTTAGAGATGTTGTACGATTACATGGAATTCCTAGGTTAATTGTTTCTGACAGGGATGTGAAATTCTTTAGTCACTTCTGGAGGACTCTTTGGAGTAAGCTAGGTACGAAACTTATGTTTTCTACTACTTGCCATCCCCAGACTGATGGACAAACTGAGGTTGTTAATAGAGTTTTATCTACTTTATTTCGTTCCATCATTAAAAAGAATATTAAGACCTGGGAAGATTGTTTGCCACATGTTGAATTTGCATATAATCATGTTGTACATTCTGCTACTAAGATGTCACCATTTGAGGTTGTTTATGGTTTTAATCCTATTACTCCTTTAGATATGTTGCCTTTGTCATAGGGACAGGTGATGAACAGAGATGGTAAAGCGAAAGCAGAATATGTGAAGAAATCGCATCAACAAGTAAAAGAGAACTTAGAACGAAGAACTCAACAGTATGAAAAGCAAACAAATAAAGGAAGGAAGCGAGTCACCTTTGATGTTGGTGATTGGGTTTTGGTTCATTTCCGAAAGGAACGTTTTCCAGTCCAACGACGGTCCAAGCTGTTACCACAAGGAGATGGTCCTTTTCAGGTGTTGGAGAAAGTGAATGACAATGCCTACAAGTTGGATCTACCGGGTGAATACAATGTAAGTGCCACATTTAATGTTTCCGATTTAATCCCTTATGGCAATTCTGCAGATTTGAGGACAAATCCTTTTAAAGAAGGGGGATGATGTGAGCACATCTTCGCCAGCACTTGATGTTGATCCGGAAGTCTTGCCTTTAGGACCAATTAATCGATCTAAGACAAAATATTTCAGGGAATCACTTTTCCTTACTTATACAAACATGTCTAATTCATTTGATAATATTTGTGCCTTAGGAGATAAGACTTTTAATGTGTTACATGTTACAATGTGACATATTAGATTAGAGTATTTATTAGGTGTGTTTACGTGTGTGTATATATATATATAATATATATATATATTAGGTATAATGTTTAAATATATAATATATATATATATATTGTTTAATATATATATATATATAATGTATATGTGTGTGTATACATATTAGTCTTGCCTTTGGTGTGTTTACTATTATAATGTTTAATTATATAATATATATAATGTTTCCATTATTTTGCTCTTGCATGGTTGTTGCCGAGTACGTGGAGAAGCATGCATGTCTCCAATTGTCAACCGGAATGGATAAGGTCAATTTCAATACTTGGACCACGTGATGCATGGAGATAAGTTTGTGGTTTCCAATTCCATCACATGGTAAATGTGATCAATCGGCCACTTCATGGATAAGAATTCTTGATACCGAATTGGATAGTTATAGGTTCAAATTTGATTTTTGAAATTGTTGATTTCTAGACACAATTGTTCAACCGGCCAACTTCCCCTGATTACATATATATATATATAGAGAGAGAGAGAGAGAGACTAAAACAATGTAACATAATTACACATTTTGAATGAATAAAATTTATTTGAGAGTTTCTTTCTCATTTGGGTTCTTTTTAGAACTATTCGACACTCAATTCGTTTGATTGTCTTGATACTTCGGGTTCATAAATTGATATTTAGCGGGTCTAAGTCCAACGACGTTAAACCAATTAAATTCGGGTTCGTTCAACATATTGTTCGAGTTCTTTCGAGTTTAGCGTATATAATTATATCGTATAATTATTTCTTTATCGTTTTTATTGCAGGAACGTGCCTACAACATTCCTAGATCCGAAATTAACGAGGAAAGTCCGTTCCGACGAACTCCGCGTTATATTACTCTTCCAATGATGTGTAGAAACATTTTGGGTTGAATGGTTTTTTTTAGAATAATGTTCCTAGTAAATTTTAGGTCCAGACATGTATTTTCGTGCAACGTTTTGATATCCTTGGTAGGCGTATTGATACCTAGAGTGGAAATAAGGGCTTAGTTAACAGGCGTTTCGGTATGCCAAGCCCGTGTTTCCAAACCTAGAACTCCAGTAGCAAATCGTTTCGATACCCTATATAGGCGTATCGAAACAAATATGTTTCCTATTGATCTTTTTGAAGTGGTCGTCTTAGCGTATCGCTACGCCAAGGAGACATTTTGATATCGATGTGTTTCAATACTCTCCTTGTAAGCGTATCAATATGGGAGCATTTATATACCCCATATAGGCGTATTGATAACCTTGGGTAATTTGCCCAAGTTTTTAAGGATTGAGTTTGGGGGTTCCATAATTTATGCTATGGGTTCCTATGGGTCAATTAAGCTATAAAATGAATATTGAAACTTGAAAATTTGTGATATTGACTTTGATATGATGAAATATGCTCGATGCTTGGTCTTTAGTTTTGTTTTAGTATAGTTTGGTGTGAGGATCCTAGGTGGATCATCTTATGTGGTTGATTCCTTGTGTGATGGGAATCCGGATACCCAAAATAGTGTTGCAACACAAATAAGGCCATTCGATGTAGCATTCTGGATGATGTATTGAAGACTTTTTTGAATGGATGATCCCGATGTTGTGTAGACACGGGCTTCATTTGAAGATGCTCGATGGGGCATTCCGATCATGGGATTGGAGGATCTCTATGTTTTGTCGACGCGGGCCTCAATCCCTGAGTGTAGGATCCCGATGTTGTGTGGACGCGGGCCTTACTCGGAGTTTAGGATCCTGGTACTATATGGACGCGAGCCTCACTCGTATTGGAGGATCTCGATGCTGTGTGGACACGGGCCTTATTACCTTGTGGTTTTGGTTTAGGCGATTATGGTAGCGCCATCATATCATGCATGATATTACATGTATTTCATTGCTTTATTCATGATATATGAGATGTTGTTCGAGTAGTAGTGTACCCTTTGAGCTTTTGTAGCTAAGCGTTTCGAAATGTGTTTTCGTACGTAGTTTAGGTGAAGTCGGATTTGGAGGAGCACCATCGAGGTTGGGATTTCAACATTGAGTTAGTGTCAGAGTACGAACACTTGATGTAATTGGGCTATGTACTTGTAGAACCTATATGTGTTGTAACTCTTATTTAAATTGGGTCGAATGCTTTTAATTGTCTGTAACTATTTTGGAGCTCTAATCATTTTGAATTATTTAGATTTATATATATTTGAAATGGATTTGATGTTTTGGTTTTGAAATTGTTATTTTGGGCTTTGAAAATGAAAATTTTTGAAATATGGGTTTTGGGTCGGAAGTCCAATGTGACACCGGGTCGAGGGTGTTACAATGTTTCTCCAAAGATTAATCTATTGTTTGACATAATTTATTATTAATGTTTGATTGCTACAACAAGAGTACCGCTTACAATTAATATTATTGTCCAAAACCTTGATATTAATGTTTTTCTTGGTATCTTAAAGGTAGGTAGGTATTATTTTTAATTTATTGTTTACATATAAATATTTATGTGAGTTTGTTTATTTACTTATTTTTATTCTATATTTAGATAATTTATCTTTGTTCTCATAATATATGTTGAATACATTTTACATTCATATTCAGTGATACTAATTTCAAGGAATAAAAAAGAGACTTACATATAGTATTTGATTGTATGAACATATACCTTGCATTAAGGGAATAACATGTACCTCTCACATTGATAAGCATCTATAAATGAGATTTTGAGAGGTGGATTCGTTCAAATTGCATGGGTTTAATGATCATAAAGTATAATATTCTAGAAATTTTTAGGAGACCAAATCTAAAAAATATATTCATACTAAGGGTTTTCTTGAAAAAATTAAAAAAATATATTTTACTAAAAAATTAAGGTTAATATGAAATCATTTTTGATTTACTTGAGTCTATGAAGTATAAGAATCAAGGAAATGTAAGGGAGTATATTATATTTCTTCAAAATTTAAGGCACATAAAATCAAACTTTCAAAATTTGTTCTTATGATTTTGATATCACTTCCTATACAATTTAATTAATTCAAAATTAGTTTCAATTGTCAAAATAGAAATAGACTTTAAATGAGCTTATTTCTCATTGTGTTAAAGAGGAAGAAAAGTTGAAGCATTATAAGTGTAAAAGTACTCATTCGATTAGTGCTCATTTAGTTACTATCTATAAGAATGGGGACAATAAAAGTAAATATAATGAAGTTGCTAAGGGTCCTACTCAAAAGAAACAACAATAAGTTACAAAGTATTGATTCTTTTGTATAAATTAGGACACATTTGAATAAATTAAACTTCAAAAGTGACTAACTACTTATGATATTTTGAGTGATTCATAGGATATAAATTTTATGATCTCATAATTAGGATTATTTTAATGAGAGTTTTATGACATTTTTTAGGATGGAGAAATAAGGTTAGATACATTGTTGTTAAGGAGGAATTGGATTACAATTTAATTTCTACTATCACTTTTGACAATATTTAGGATTTCAAACCTATCATTAATCAAGAAGTGAATCAAGTACATCAGCAAAACAATGTTGAACAAATTTCATTCAAGATAAGGTAATTATTTTTTATAAGAACAAACTCAACAACCTCAAAAAAATATCATTAAAGATATTCATGGGAGGGAAAAGAAATATTATTCATGATTATTACTTAGTATTTCATCAAGAAAATAAGAATAATAATAGAATGATAAAAAAATAACCTGGTCAGTTTATTTATCAAATCATAAAAGTTCTTACTATCAAGAGTATATTGATATCATTCAAAAGGAGTACAATTTTTTGTAAGGTAATAAAGTTTAGGAACTTGTCTTATTACCTTAAGGTACAAACCAATTAGTTGTAAATGAATATTTAAAACCAAGAGGAATGTAGATGATAATGTGGACAAGTATAAGGCATTTCTTGTATTTACAGAACATACTCTAAAAGAAAATATTTGTAACGCTTCAAAAATGGGCCTAGAAGTTAGTGAACCGATTTTATCGGTTTAGCCTAGTTCAAGATTAAATTCTTAAAAATTAGATTTTAAAGGAAATAAATTTTGGAAAATTATTATGAAATCCTTATTTAATTTATATTTGGATTTGGTCAAATCAATTTTGAAAATTGACCTTTGAATCCCTAAGATTTTGAAATTAGTGACTATTTTATAAAAATTGAAAACTTGAAGACAATTTTATAAAATAGGCCAAAACTTTGAATCCTTAAGGGGTTTTGATCCAATTGTATTCCTAGTTGGTGTAGGATTTACAAATTTTATTTAATTAAGCCCAAAATCATATTTTAATTCAAATAATTAAAATAAGCCCAATTTCCTAATCCTAAAACCCTTTTTACATTAAAAATAAAACCTAAAATCCTTATTTTCGTTTTCCCTTATTCAAGGAATACATTCTATCAATTTTAAAAGGTAAATCATCATATTTTAATAAAAATTTCGTTTAGATTAATTTTTGTAACTTTTCTTCTTTAAATTTTCTAGTTTTTCCATCGTTTTCATGTTTTAAAATCTCGAAAAGTTGTTGGATCAGTTTTGGAGGTTAAATTTCTTCAATCCTATAAAACCTTAAATTTCTTTACTGAAATTCCCAAATTATTGGCTTGGATTAATTATTTTAATCCTTTGATTTCATAAAAATCGGTTTTTGGCAAGAAAATCTAAATTTTCGTTTAAGGGTTTTGATCCACTTTTTTGGATCTTAAATTTATGTTTTTGAATGTATTAATATGATTATAACATGTTTTAATTATATCTAATCCCGTACTTTAGGCTTAAGTGAAGTTTGGTGTGTTTCTAAAAGTTTTTGGTTAAGGTTTTGATAGGTTTTAAGGGCTGTTGTGTAGGGATCCAAATTAAGGGTTTCTTTTGTGTGTTTGGAAGCACTAGATCCCTTGGTTTTGATGTTTGAAACAGGATAAGACTTAGGAGATCATATTTGAAGGAGATTGGATCGTTTTTGTGGCTTGTCGGACAAGTAACAGTTAACGGTGAATAGATTTGAGAGTAGGCTGCTACGTCAGTGTTTATAGTTGTTTTATAAAGGTTTGGGAGTGTAGGGTATGTTTGAAAAAACTCCCTGTACTTGGAAGTAAGTAAAGGTTTAATCTTTCGCAAAGGTTCCCATATTGTGATATGTTTTTACTATGAACTTTGTCATGCTTGTTGATGATTTTGCATAGATATTTATGCATGGATTTTAATGCTCATGTTACTGTTTTATAATGGTTTTGATATATGTTTAATGTTCCCATGGTTTTATTTCAAATACGAGATATTTATGATTTTATCGGTTTTGCATTGGAAGCAAGGAATAATGGGATGTATGAAGTTTAATTCTGTTTTGAATTAAGTTTGAGCATTTATTTTGATAATATATTGGCTAGTTAAGTGTGAACCTTCTGGGATAAGTTGATCGATCAATAGGGTCTAGAGTGCACTATAAACATTAAAATTCATACGTGTGAGATATATTATGTTGGGTTAGTACCAACATGAGCATTCTCTTAGGGTAGTACTATCATGTGGTTGCTCGTTTATCCTAACGATTTGGGGTAATACAAATCAGATCACTAGCTCCAATATAAACTTATGTTTTCATTTTGTAATTGTAAGTGTTATGTTTTATTAGGCTTTGCTAGGTGATTAGCATGTTAACCTTGGTTTTGCTTAGAAAGCTTGTGATATCTTTTAAAGAATTTTACTAGTATGTTGATAAGTCCTCAAAAGACTATCATTTTTATACCTTTCGTGGACAATAATTACTTAATCTACACCTATTTGGACTAAAGCATAAGCATAATGTATGATACAAGGATGTTTTACCTTCATGACAAATAAGGATGATATTTATAGTAAATATAAGCTTTAATGCATCTTTGTGCATTTGCAGGTAAACTTGGACCTTGATTGAACCAGCCACAGATGGAAGCTTCTACTGATGGAAGCTAAGCAGATTCAAAGGCAGACCTCCGTCGGGGCAGTAGATGCATCCTACCGAGGCGGGGAATTTCTTAATACCAAAAGTCAAAGCGGTGATCGATTTAAAGAGCATAAAAAGCTGGATTTTTCTAGACACTTTGCATAGCAACTGGAGTTCAGGAACACGGTGTAAAGATGGAAAGAACCAAATTAAGAGATTCACCTTTTCAAGGAAGGAAACGTCCAAACCAACTCTACTTCTTTTCCAAGTCTGATGTTGCCCTAATTTTAGCCTATATAAAGGATGTGTCGTCCAAGAGAAGAGGGAGAGGAGAGTTGACAATAAACTTTAGAGATTTCTTTGTTTTTCATCATGTTCTAAACTCTCTTAGGGTTTAGGTGAAAGTTGTCGAGTATTTGTGAGAGGATATTGTACTTTGTTTTCTTGTTTCATGCAATAAAATATCAAGGTTTGCTTATTCTTTTTCATTCATTGTTCTTGCATTCAAGCTCGGGAGAGAAGTTTGTGAGAGATCTATTTATATAATATCGGGAGAGTTAGATTCACGAAAGGAATAAGTACGGTATTTTTCTAGCTGGAAAATACTAACTATGCCTAGGGATAGGTTAGAGTTTCAGCGGCTAAAAGAAGTATGAGATTGGTTGGTGGTTATAGTTGATTCACGCCGGGAGATATCATCAAGGACTAATCATCAATAGTACTTCGACTTAGGGATAAGCTGAGTCATCAGAGGACACTTTGCCGAACCTTGAATCAGTCCACCCAAGAGCAAGGGATTGCCACGGCGGACGTACCCTTCACTGTCGAGGCAGTAGAAGTGCAGCACTGCTGAGGCAATGTAGTGTAGTTGCATTAGACGGAAACAAGTCAATTGAATCCACAATACGACTCAACTGGATCCTACCCATATTAAGTACACCAATCCCTGTGGAGACGATACTCGATACTCATCACTTTATTACTTGCGACGTGTTCACTTGCACAAATTACGCAACTCTTTTTACACGCAACATATGTTATATTGGCTTATTAGGCCATGACTTTGTTAACACTTGCTGGAAATTATTATTGGCGTTGTTGGTCGTGTTTACATTGTTTTAAAGGAAGCATGACATGTTTTAATTTTTCATATTTGAGTTAATATGGGATGCATTGCAAGTGACGTTTTAAATGCTTTATTTTATGTCCCTCACTAAGCTTTAAGCTTAAACATTCTCTTTTTGCCCTTGCAATATAGAGAAATAAGTGTTGGAAGCAACCGAAAAGCAAAGAGTCGTACGTGCCTATTTTATTATTTTGTTAGCTCAAGTATACTATCTTTTAAATTATGAACCTTATGTAGTTGAGAGCAATGAAATAGAGAACTTATATGTTTTGGAATATTTTGTTATTGGATTTATTATTTGGTGAACTTTATATGTTGAGTTAATTGAGAATTGATTAGACTTTTTTAAGTATGTTATGCTATGAATAACATCGTTGAATTATGATTGTGAATTATGTGTTTTACATATGGAATTAGGTGATTATACATCTAGAGATATTTAAAATCTTGACTAAGGTATGAAACTTGAGTAATCTACATTTTTTAGGCAGAGGGTTTCGATACCTCTTCATAGGGTATCGATACGTAGGCAAAAACATGAAAGATTTTTGGAAAAATGGCATGGGTATCGAAACAACATGAAATGGTTTCGAAACAGTAATATGAAAATGAGCAAGCGTATCGATACGCTCTGACCTTGGTTTCGATACTGGTTTTTACAGTTTCAAATGGTATCGATACTAGGACTTGGTTGTATCGAAACACGGGCTTGTTACGAAGGCAATCGGGTAAGACACTACAGGCGTATTGAAACATGTAAGTGCCTTTTTGATACCCCTTTTGTTTTTAGGTCGATATCGATACTGGGACTGGGCGTTTCGATACCCCTGACAGTTAAGGTAGTTATAGGTTGGTTTTAACTTTAAAACTTTATTTTTTACTCCCTAAACTTTGAGAAAACAATTAGATGACTTGTAGACATTATTTTAAGTTGAAAATTTACGTGCAAACATGAAATATACTTAATTAAATATTGAAAGTTAGAGATCATCATACAGACTTCAATTCTATTAGAATATTGATGCAAAAGATTCTATCACATGAGTTACTAATTGTAAATTGAATAAAATGACCACTTCAATTATTTTATGACAATAACTATACATTCATTTATTTTATAAACAATAGGAACAATTTAAAATTGAAACACATAAATATTTAGTTCCTAGTTGTTAAAGTAATTCAAAATGGTTGTGTCTATAAAGCATGTTGGTACAAACTCCATAATTGCATTCTTATTGAGAAACCATCACCTTAGGTCTTTCATGAGCACACTGCTCATGTGGGTGTAATATTATTTAAGGTATTCAATTTTAATGGAAATTTTTAATTTTGATAAATGCCCATTCGTTTGGATACAATTTCAATTACTTCAGTTTAAAGTTAATTTAAGATATTTTTTTGTAGAAATAAATTTATTTTGGCTTATGAACACTCTGAATTTAGTAAAGTTTGATCTCACTAAAATTTAAGAAGACTAGTTGAAAATAGACATGTTTGGTTCACATTTACATGCAATTTTCATGTTGCGCATCCATGATTGATTTATATCATTTAATTATGTTTGTATACGTGACCATTGATGGGTCTAGTCATGATTGATATGAAATAGGTCGTTTTGATCCTATATGAATATAATTGATGGACAAAATTATTATAGAATATCTATTATATGATAGCAAATTTTTTAGTTCATAAGGTTATACATTTGTCGAGAAACATATGTTGCCCAAGTGAAAGATGATTGAATTAAAATCCAATAATAATGGACACATATATATAATGTATTAAAAGTGTAGATATCAATTAAATTTTTGAGTTCATAAGGTCATACATTTATTATTATAAAGTTTCACACAAAATTAGGTAACCAATTATATTACACGTATTATAGATACTAAATTATCATGAAATTAAAAGTGTAGATACCATAAGTTATATTTATAACTCGTGAGAGGTAGAAATTTAAATATTAATAAATTGTCTTTTAATTCAATCTATATAAAGGATTACTGTTTCAAGAATTAGGTTAACTTACATATCTCTTTTTTTCATCTGAGAGTTGTGTGACAAAAAATAACCTAATTTCTTTGAAGATCAAATCCTTTGAAAAATCTCTATCACTGGATTTAAGTATGCTTCTGTAAATCTAGTCTTTATTCTTAATTGTTTGACATATATAAATCTTGGATTTATATTCATATTAAATATATTTTAGTTTTAACACAATTGACTTCATTTGATCAAACTTGAGTACAATAATTGAACAATTAAATCATTAGATTAACTCTGAAACAAAATTCTAATCGCCGAATCGTCGAAACCTAAATTTGATTACATCGAATTTTGAACTGTGACATGATAATTATCTGGTTATTGCATCCACAAGCTATCACCTTCGTTCGCTATTATCGATATCAAAACAAATTAAAAAAACCTTTTTGAACACTTTTTTTTCCGATTAAAACACAAAATCTCATTTTATTTTCAGAAAATTAAAACCAAGACCCTATTTTCATAAAACTGAAAATCCCTCTCTTTTTATTAAAAAATTAAGGCCGGTTAACATTAAAATCAAAAAAGATTTTTAGACGGTTTATAATTTACAAGTTTATGAACTATAGTTAACTATATTAAATTAAATTGAACCGAAATTAAATTTTTAATTAATTTATAATATTTTATAAGTTTAAAATACATATTTTATACATAAAATATTATAAATACATTTTTAATTAATATTTACTTAAAAACAAGTTTTTAATAAATTTTTAAGAAAAAATGTTAAAATTTTACCTTTTTATTGTTAAAAAGTTATAAAATAAAATTATTTTATTAAAATAAAAATATAAAATTTTAAAAAATAACATTAATATAAAAAAATCAAAAATTAAAATTAACTAAATTGAAAACTAATAACTATTAAAATAATCTAATTCTGGAAAATATAGGTGTTTAAGTTTATTTTTAGTATTATAGACAGGAAAATAATTGGGGAAGTAGGTCAATTGCTACACTAATAAAAGGACTTTGACACCTTCTCTTGGCGAGGTCTTCTTCTCTTCCTAAACCACGCCAAGAAGAGATGACGAGATATTGTTGATCCATTTAATTTATTCGGTTGAATGAGAAAGAGAGAAAAGACCTCACCAAGAGAAAGTGGTGAGGTCTTTTTATTACTGTAACAAGTGGCCTACTTCTCCAATTATTTCTTAAACTCTTTAAAGTCCTAAAATTAGTTTCAAATAATATTTTCCAAAATTTTTCATTAAAATAACTTAATAAATTAAACATCGATTATACACTCAAAAAACTCTATTATCACCGATTCACTCTATTTGGTATAAAAATAGAGGTCCCATCACCGGTCAGCTGACACAACAACGAAAGTAAACTCTCACCTTTTTTTTTTTTTTTTTACTTTCGTATTATTTTGAAAATATTTTAATTTCGAGAGAAATTTGCCTCTGAAAGCTTCTAATTTTTTATTTGATTTCGAAATTTTGGTACACTGATTGATTCTTACATTGCTTGTATCCTTGCTTTTTTCGATATATTAGGTAGAAAAAAATACATAAAAAAATAGATTTTCTGAAATCTTAAATTGTTTCTTCTATTTGCATGCATGGCGGTTGTGCAATGATGGTGAAATTTTGACAATAAAGTCGAATAAATTTTTAATTACTCAAAAGTTCATAAAATATAAAGATTCGAATTTAAAACATTTTAAAAATAAATTTAAACCCAAATTTTTTCTAAGAGTTTTTGAACACAATTTTATTAAATTTATTTCATGTGTATGAACTTTATTATATCGATATAAATTTTAGCTATCGAAAATATATTTTTAATACCTAAAACCAAAAATAAGCTAAACTTTCCGATACGCTACCGACTGTATTGATGCGGTATGCTTAGATTTAATAAATCTTTTATATTAAATATTTTAAACGCTACCTTATCATTATTAGAATCATAACTTTTGAAAATAACTTAACCATGCCATACCATTATGACAATTAGTAGGATGACAAAAAATACTTGTCCTTGACTCGATCCGATCGATTTTTTCTCTTTAAATTTTGGGATCGGGACGGGACTTAAAAATCATTAAGTCAGGTAGGTTCGAGTTCGAGTATTAGCTTAAATTTTTTTCCCACCCCGGTATATTTTTATTTATTTTTATATATTTTATTATATTTATAGAAAAATATCATTATATAAACATTTTTATGGGTTTTAAGTAATTTTTATATTTTATGAGGTTTGTTCTTATGATAAAAAATTATTAAATGTTGTTCAAGTTTTAATATATTTGATTCTGTCAGTCGATGATTCAAGTGTTTTTTTTTCTTTTAAATATGTAATTTAACATGTGAGTAATTTAAATTTTATTTTATTTTATTTTTTTACATAGATTTAAAGTTACTTAAAAACCATAATTTATGACTGTAATAAAAGATTGATCGAATCTAACTTTTATTGTTGACAAAGATTAGCTTTTTCTAAATTTTTTGGATCGAATCGGGGTCGGGTTTAAGAAATAATATATCGGGGCAGGACGAAGCGGGACGAGGAGGGTAAATTAATATTTTAACCCGGGGCGGGACGAGGCGGGTAAATTAATATTTTAACCCAAGTCGGGTCGGGTTTAGGTTTAAGGGTTACTAAATCAGGTCGGAGTCAGGCTACTAAAAAACCACCCCGCCCCGTTGCCTTCCCTAGCCATTAAGGTGTATCGAAACCTTTTTTGGTTTGCGAACACTTCAGATTCTAGTGAGCAAAATGGGTACCATTACCCATTGTATTGTACCGAAACTCCTTTGTAAAATATGCTAGTCGTACGAATACGTCTCTTTTTGTACCGATATGTCATATGTCCTATACAATGATTCTTTCGTTTTATGGTAGGTTTGAATACGGTGGTTTGTATAACGGTACATCTGTTTAATAACATTTATTGCAAAAAGTAAGTTCTCTAACAGCTATATTGATATTTTAAACTACTCAAACGATTAGAAATTGATGAAAAAAATATATAAACAAGACTTTAAAGCTGAAACAATAAATATTAAACTTCATTTGATCATCCTTCAAGCACTCCAATACAATCTTAAAGCCCTATCTTGCAACTCATTTGAAACTTCTTTCATTGCAACCCTTTTATTCAAGTTGGAGTATTTGTGTAAATTGTAAATTGGACAAACATATATCTTTGTGTTGGTATTTTTCAGTTTCTAAATTTTTCTTGTAAAAAGAGTAAGGTAATCAAAACCTTGAGTAAAACGTCTTAATCATTTGTAACAGTCATCTTTTTAGTCTTAGCTTAGAAAAGAGTAAGAATTTTTATAATAAAATTGGTTGAAAATTAGCTTATAGAGAAGATAACTTCCCTTTGAAGTCAATTGAAAAAATGACTTTGCAAGTAAAATTATAGGAAGGGACAACGATATTACTAAAAAAATAAAAATTCGACGAAACCTTTTTAAGAGTATGGTTTTGATTCTGAAGATTTGGGGACTTTCTAAGAAATTCTTAATCGACAGAACACTAGAGGAAAATAAATAATTCAATTTGATGATGTGGTTGATTGAATAGTGACGAAAATCGACGAAAACGACAGTGATATCTACTGGGAAAGAGGACTAAGTTTTTTTTTTTAGAAAAATATAGTTATATTATTTAATAAACAAGTAATAAAAAAGAAGACAATCGTATTGATGAACCAACTTGTTCCCACTTGTTCTAATAAAACAAACAAGCAGCCAACTGAGACTTATGTAAGAGATTCCCACGAAGATTCATCTTCGAGTATGAATTCCTGATTCATCCATAGAATACCAGCATGAACCACTGCACTTGATGGTATTAGAAAAGTCACATTCTATGCAGATGAGAAGCCTTGGCAGTTGGCACTTGCCATTATATAGGATGACTCGTCCATTGAAAATATTCACAACAAAAACAAATTTAATATCTACACAATTCCCCTCATATATCCCAATGGCATATTCCAATCCCAATACAAGTTCCAGTTCAAACCAACTGTTAGCTAACCCTGTTTCAATCATCGGACCTCATTTCTGCACTCCTCACTCCGTCGATCTCCTAATCATCCGGAATGTTGAATCCATGACCGAGGGAAACTTTGTTGTTATTGACATCAATGACAACATCCTTTTCAAAGTTAAAGAAAAGTTTCCATCCCTGCATCAACGACGAGTATTGCTCGACGGGGCTGGGAATCCTATCGTCACGTTCAAACGAAAGGTCGTTGTGGTTTCCAGTTTAGTCCTTGATGCCATGGATGCATCATGTGCTTCTATATGAACTATATGTTGATTGTTGAAGTTTAAGTATGTGTTTATATTGTTCGCTTCTGTGCTGATGCAGATGGTGAGTGCACATGATAAGTGGCAAGTATTCAAGGGAGATAGCACGGATGCGAGTGATCTTCTGTTTTTGGCTAGGCGATCTTCAATGTTCCAGTTAAAGACGAAATTAGATGTGTTCTTTGCTAACAATACAAAGGAAGAAGTTTGTGATTTTAAGGTTAAGGGGAGTTGGTCGGGAAGATCTTGTGTTGTTTATGCTGGAGAGTCTTCCACCATTGTTGCCCAAGTAAGCTTACTTATATATTGATGCCTGAGCTTATTAAAATTGGATGGATCTAATTGAAGCATGTTGACTGAATGTGATTACAGATGCATAAGAAACCCACAGTTGAGAGCACATTAAAAGGGAAGGATAAGTCCATGGTAACAGTGAATCCCAACATAGATTATGCATTCATTGTGGCACTCATTGTGATTCTTGATGCCATAAACAACTCCGGAGGAGGAGGGATAAATCTAGTACCAATAGATATTAATTTAAACTAATTGTAAGATAAATAATAAAATAAGAAATCTTTTTTAAAACTTTTTTAAGAAATTATAGTATTATGTAACAACTCTGTGTCATTAGTATGGCTGTAAGCGAACCGAACATTTAACGAACCGTTCGACGGAAAGTTCATTTATGTTCGTTTATTCATTAAACAAATGAATATTAACAAGATTTTTTGTTCGTTTAATTAAATGAACAAACATGAACAAAAAACTTGTTCGTTCATTATGTTCGTAAACATTTTGTATGTGTTTGTTTATATTCGTTTATTTATATTTGTTTAAATTTGCTGCCCTAAGTCTTAAAAGCAAAAATCTATTCAGTTTAATATTTTTTTTTTCTGTCATTGTGAACCCCTCCTCTTTTTCAGTTCTCTCAAAAATCAAAATCTCTAACTTACCGTTTGATACTTTAACTCTTTCTCCCATCGTCGACGTCCACTATCATTTGCAATCAGACCTTTATTTCACTCTAAATATCGGTGACGATAAGTACTAATTTAAAAACAATTTATTTCCGATTCTTTATCCCTTTGTTTCGACTCTTTTCACTTGGTATATTGTTCATGGATTTTCTTTACTTGGTATATTCTTTTAACGGGCGTAAATCATCTATTTTTTCTTCATGTCTCTATTTATGCCTTTACTTCAAATTAGACTTAGAGGGTTTAGGGTTTTAAGTTAGGGGTTTTAGTTAGGGTTTAGGGAATTAAAGGTATAGCGTATTTTTTAGGGTGTAAGGTTTAGAATTTAGGATATAGAAAATAAGGGTTAGGGTTTAAAATTTAATTTTTTAGAAAATTTTTAAAAAATGTATGAAAAAAAGGCATGGAAAAGAGACAAATTATTTCTACTCCTTTTATCGTAAATTGTGCAGGAAATAGTAAATCCAAAGCAAAATTTACAAATATTATTAAAAATAAAAAAAAATGAAATTATATTATATATCATAAATAAATAATATCTAATAAAATCCCAAATCGATTTAGCGACTGAGAATAATAATAAACAAGTTGAGGCCTGTACGAATATAATTTCTTTAAGATATATTCGACCACTCCTTGGTGCTTGAGTTCGACGGTCTTCAGTCTTCCAAGATATAACAATGGATAGTCTTTAACAGTAGCACAACTGTAGCAATCATGAATGTAGTCTTGTCTTCCCACTTTCACCGAAAACAATATGAAAAATTCAGACAATTTTGAAAATTTTCAAGTTATGTTTAAACGAAAGGAATGGCTTTTATCTATAGTAAAGGCATAAATAGAGACATGAAGAAAAAATAGTTTATATACCAAGTCTAATTAAAATTGATATTTTTAATAAAATTATAGTTTTATTTGTAAAATTTTGAAAATTTTCAAGTTATGTTTAAACGAAAGGAATGGCTTTTATCTATAGTAAAGGCATAAAATTATAGTTTTATTTGTAAAATTTTAATATTTAACTTGTTAGTATTAATAAAAAGATAATAACATTATGTGTTATTTTTTAATAGTATATACTTTTTTTAAAATATTATTAAAATTGATATTTTTAATAAAAATAAAATAAAACCGTTACTCAAACTAAATTTTTTGTTTATCAGTTGAATGATTATTGTTTAAGGTCAAGAATTAGACGATACGAGCTTACCGGTTAATCGAAATAGTTTGCTAATGGTTAATTGAACCCGACTTTTAAACACCCTTAATTTATTGGGGAGTGAGGTAGGTTAAATGTGTGAATAAAGATTCTAAAATATGGTCATTAATTCTCAAATCCGATTTAATTTGGAACGCTTTAATTAATTCAATATTTAATCGGATATATTTATATGAATCAGATACATTACTTATTTATTTAATATTTAAATCTAAGGAAACCATAAATATTCCTTTAAATACGGAATATTCAAAAAATATATCAATAATAAGAAAAAAATTAACTCGAAGTGAGTAAAATACATCTAACATGTTCATAAAGTGCTCAACTGGTCCGAACATTCACCTTGCCCATATAGTGTAGATACACCCCAATCCGAATGAGTTTGATTCTTTGATTTACACCCATTTGTGCTTGTGCGCAAGACATATTTTCTATTTAAGTCATTCAATGATCACAAAAATGGTAAGTTTATATAAACACTTCTATTTCATTTATCCCATCAATACGAGATAAAAGATTTTCACTTATTCAATTTACAACTACCCAATTTCGAGAATTAATTTCTCTTTCATCACTCAACCATTTTGAGCATATTATAAAGATTTCATAGAGTAGAATCAGATCCTATATATTACTATTATTATTCAAATCTTCATCTTTACCCAATTAAAATATGGCTAAAAATTATCATTTTTCTCACATTTTTCCAACTATATCCACATGAATAAAATTGATTTTTATCAAAAATATTTAAACTTGAAGTGGTGATAGGTTCTACGATCAATAACCACATAGAATAAGTAGGTTTCCTCCTTCGAACATTTCTTAGTGAAAGTATATTTGTTTTACTAGTTAATCAATAGATGTAATATCCTAGAACTATTCAATCGTTTGTGTAAACAATGATATACTTCACACAAATATCTCTAAGACGAGCATTTTTATCATGTTTATGTTTATATGACCGTGGACATCGCATGGTTCTACAAAAGTTTGAAAGAACTATGTCCAATAGTCTCCTTGAAGCAGTCGCACTTCTCCCTTACATAGATGACTTTTGTTGCTCAGTGCACTGAAGCACACAATGATCATTAAAAGCTTAGCTTAGCCTATACCACTTTTGATCATTGTTTACATTATAGGAATGAACCCAAGAAAAGAACCTTTATAGTGACCGCACGTGTCTATGCAATTAGGTTATCCTTTTGAACTTAGATCTTTGGATCACTAGTCAACAAGAAAGGGGTTTCCTTCACATAACGCCTTAAATTTTCTTGGGCTTTAGTCTCTTTCTTTTCGATGTTTTCTCAACTTGATCTCTATTTAACCTTTTGGTTAACGGATATGTAATGTTATCATTTGATTTTAGCAAATTAGTGGAGATAACTTTATTTGAGATCAATTATCTAATAATATTATTATCAACAACGCATATGTCTCGATTTACCGTTGCTCATAAACCTTTGTTCTCTAACAAAGGATATTTTTGACACATACTTAGGTCATTCATGAATATCCTCTAACATATTTTAATTCATTTGACTTTTTTTCAAGACTTGTATGAAGCTTAAACTCATATTCTATTATGAATTTGGTTGTAAATGTTTGTCTTGAGAAATTTCATGACGTAACCCATTTCGTTGATAGAAACATATTCACTTGTACCTTTGATATCGAATATCAAAAAGTTATTATGGATTAATGCAATTCATAATCTTGAGTATATATGAAATATCTCAATACTCTTACAATTCCTATCTAGAGATTTGGCCTTAAATTATTTTGTGAAACTACTTAAACTAATCATAGTCAAAGCCATATTTCGTCTAGTACAATTTACTTAGATTATATTTGCATATTTCATTTGAACAAGTATTGACTCGTATTTGTTTAAAATTTTTTCTATACCGAATATATTCTTGCCAAACTTCTTTGTTCACATAATGTGACTATGTTAATATAAGGCCTTCAAGTGACCGTTTGATTTGGATGTCCAGAATTAAATATGTCAATCTCATTTTTTTCACGTCAGTCTTTATTGATAAGTCTTTGGCATATTTATTATTTCATTGTACGTTATCAACATAAGATCATATATTCTAGTTTTGGTAGGCTTGATATACCATTATTAGTCACACATATTTGTTATCATGATAATATCTTGGTTTCAACCTTTTTGTTAAACATATAAACTATCATTGGTAATTTCCATAATTTGTTTTAAGAACTTGTATCAACTTTCTTAGTAAATACTCTTATAAAGAAAAAGTTATTCTTTGTTTCCATTATCATATTCTTGTGAGTTTACTTAGACTCTATTTGTATATTCCATTTGAGTTTACTTAGACTCTATTTGCATATTCCATTTGAACAAGTATTGATTCGTATTTATTTGAATTTCTGGCTATATCAAAAATATTCTTGCCAAACTTTTTTATTCATGTAGTGTGACTATGTCAATATGAGACTTTCAAGTGACCGTTTGATTTGGATACCCAGAATCAAATCTGTCAATCTCATTTTTTCCATTTCAATCTAGATTGATAGGACTTTGGCATATTTATCATTTCATTATATGTCATCAACATTTGATCATATATCCTAATTTTGGAAAGTTTGACATACCATCATTAGTCACACTTATTTGTCATCATGATAATATTTTGGTTTTAATCTTTTTGTTTAACATATAGAATATTTTTCATTGATAATTTACATTGTTTTACTGAACTTGGATAAACTTTCTTAGAAAATACTTTTTTAAAGAATGAGTCATTCTTTGTTTACGTTATCATATTTTTGTGAATTTATATGTACACAAGATATTGATATCTGTTGCTATGTTCTACATAGCTATTGAAAATATAGTTCGCTTATTTTCATTTACTTTGGTAATGAGACATTACCTTGACAAGGCGCCCCCATATTTTATGTAGTTGTATGAAGATTTTATTTCTTTTTGTAATTTATATGGTGTCTTATACTTAGTTGATAGAATAATTTTCTCTCATGTTAGGTACATTCTAAAAATTCAATTCTTTTTAAAAGCTATCTTCAAAATTATTATATCTTTCATGTTCCAACATTACTCACATAGAATTTCTTCCTAAATTAATTAATTTATTAATTTTGGGTTTCAACATCCTGCTCATAGAGAATAATTTTATTCATCACTCAACCTTTTTGATTATATGAGATTGACAACGTTGTATTTATGATGTCAAATTAAATAAGCCTTAATCTCAATAAAAGAAATAAAATAAAGTAGAATAATGAGACTAAGGGTCGATCCACAGGGACTATGAGGTTGACGATTTCCTTACTTTTGATCTTAAATCTGCATGACTTGAAAAAAAATAAAAAAATGGTGTTTGGTAGTTGAAATAAAAATGAAATATGATTCAAAAAAATTCAATTGATAAAATTAGCCTTTGGGATAAAGTTTTTTCTTCAATTCAAATTGATCCTTGAATAGGATTTTACCTTTGGGTTCATGTCGTTTACAGTCTATAGGGACCAACCCTTATAACTTGTTTTTCTCTCAAATGAGTCGAACATCTAAAATCAATTTTTAGATCTCAACCCTTTTTGAATTACTCACGACAATTGTTTACTTAATTCAATAACTTTCAAATCTAGGAAAACCCGACTCGGATTGTACCGTCTCAATTGAGAATCTAACCCTATTTCAGTTTCCCTTAGCGGAACGCCACTAAGTTGTTCACACGAAGTCGAATATGCCACATACCGGTCATTCCTCTCAACAATTAATCGAAATCGAAATTGAAAAAAAAAATTAAAACCGACTTTAACCCGAACCAAATTATAGAAAAAATAATATTAGGAATTAAAATTGTAAAAAATAATTTTGTGGGACATAATTATAAAAAATTATAATTTTAAGGATTAAATTATAAATAAAAAATAATTTTAAGAACCTAATTATAAAAAATATATAGATAAAGGACTATTATTATAAATATTTCTAAAAAATTATTAAAAATTACATATTTAGTGCTCGGTCGGGTTAGTTCGGATATTTTACACCCTAAATTCGATCCCGATCCGACGCCATTCTAAAAACACCCGACCGACCAAAACCCAATTTTTTCATCAAAATAAACTGACCCGATCGGGTCATAACCCGATCGAACAAGATAAAATGTCTGTCACTAAAGGTATTAGCCTTAGGGCTTATGCACTCTTCATTCTTGAGCGTTGGTTTAATTTCCTTTGCTTGAATTTTACTCACATTTTATTTTATTTATTTATTATGTTTAAATAGATGATTACATGTGTCGTTATCTGTTGAATGATTACTTTTATTTAATTATATTAAAATTGAGATTAAGTATGTTATTGTCATATTACTATCTCTATTAGATTTTTAACGATGATTGTCAAAATAAGTCAATATAATAAGTTTAATGTTTTGATTGACATATTATCTAGTTCAATGGGGTGATTCTAGGAAACGCCTTTTAAAAAAAGCCTAAAAAAGGTCTAACCAGTTTACCCGGTCAATTTTTGTACATAATTAGTTACAAATTATATACACAATTTCTTACAAAAATTGTAAGGAAAACGGTATATACATAAATTGTTACAAAAGTAACTTACAAATATTGTAAGAAAAACGGTATATACATAAAATGTTATAACGTAAGGATTTATGTAAACACACAATTGGCTACGATTATACATAAATTCGTACAAATATTGTAAGGATTTGTGTAAGTACACAAATACCTACAAAGTATACACAAATGCTTACGAAAACCGTAAAGAAAAAGGTATGTACACAAATCCTTACAACTTGGAAACCAAGAGCTAAAGGAGGCCATCCAAAGGTAAAGATTTGTGTACATACGCAATTGGTTACGAGCATACATAATATGGCACAAAAATGGTAAGGATTTGTGTATGCACACAATTCCTTACAAAGTATAAACAAATTTTTACGAAAACTGTAAGGAAAAAGGTATGTGCACAAATCCTTACAATTTCTCACCATGAGCTAAAGGAGGTCATCCAAGGGTAAGGATTATGTACATACACAATTGGCTACGAGTATACATAATATGGCACAAAAATGGTAAAGATTTGTGTATGTACACAATTCCTTACAAACTATACACAAATGCTTACGAAAACCGTAAGGAAAAAGGTATGTACACAAATCCTTACAACTTCGAAACCATGAGCTAAAGGAGGTCTTCCAAGGGTAAGGATTTGTGTACATACACAATTGGCTACGAGTATACATAATACGGCACAAAAATGGTAAGGATTTTTGTATGTACACAAATGCTTACGAAAACCGTAACGAAAAAGGTATGTACACAAATCCTTACAACTTTTCACCATGGTCTAAAGGAAGCCTTCCAAGGGTAAAGATTTGTTTACATACACAATTGGCTAAGAGTATACATAATATGGCACAAAAATGGTAAGGATTTGTGTATGTACACAATTCCTTACAACGTATACACAAATGCTTACGAAAACCGTAAGGAAAAAGGTATGTATACAAATCCTTACGACTTCGAAACCATGAGCTAAAGGAGATCTTCCAAGGGTAAGGATTTGTGTACATACACAATTGGCTACGAGTATACATAATATGACACAAAAATGGTAAGGATTTGTGTATGTACACAATTCCTTACAAAGTATACACAAATGCTTACAAAAACCGTAACGAAAAAGGTATGTACACCAATCCTTACAACTTTTCACCATGGTCTAAAGGAGGCCTTCCAAGGGTAAGGATTTGTTTACATACACAATTGGCTAAAAGTATACATAATATGACACAAAAATGGTAAGGATTTGTGTATGTACACAATTCCTTATAACGCATACACAAATGCTAACGAAAACCGTAAGGAAAAATGTATGTACACAAATCCTTACAACTTTTCACCATGGTCTAAAGGAGGCCTTCCAAGGGTAAAGATTTGTTTACATACACAATTGGCTACGAGTATACATAATATGACACAAAAATGGTAAGGATTTGTGTATGTACACAATTCCTTACAACGTATACACAAATGCTTACGTAGACCGTAAGGAAAAAGGTATGTACACAAATCCTTATGACTTCGAAACCATGAGCTAAAGGAGGTCTTCCAAGGGTAAGGATTTGTGTACATACACAATTGGCTACGAGTATACATAATATGACACAAAAATGGTAAGGATTTGTGTATGTACACAATTCCTTACAAAGTATACATAATGGCTTACGAAAACAATAAGGAAAAAGGTATGTATACAAATCCTTACAACTTCTCACCATGAGCTAAAGGAGGTCATCCAAGGGTAAGGATTTGTGTACATACCTTTTTCCTTACAATTTTCGTAAGTATTTATGTATACTTTGTAGGGATTTGTGTACATACATAAATCCTTACATTTCTTGTACCAATTTATGTATTCTCGTAGTAAATTGTGTATGTATACAAATCCTTACCCTTGGATGGGCTCTTTTAGCTCATGGTGAGAGGTTGTAAGGATTTGTGTACATACCTTTTTCCTTACAATTTTCGTTGCCATTTGTGTATACGTTGTAGGGATTTGTGTACAATATTTTTATTCTTATATTTTTTATTAGATTATTTCTTATTCGAATATTTTTATTCGAATTTTTATTATATGAATTTTTATTATACGAATATATTTATTTGTATATTTTTTATTCGAATATTTATTATATGAATATTTTTATTTCTATATTTATTAAACGAATATTTTTATTCGTATATTTTTTATTCGAATATTTATTATATGAATATTTTTATTTGAATATTTATTATATGGAAATTTTTATTCGTATATATTTTATTTGAATATTTTTATTCGAATATTTATTATATAAATATTTTTATTTGAATATTTATTATACAAATATTTTTATTTGTATATTTTTTATTCGAATATTTTTATTCGAATATTTATTATATGAATATTTTTATTCCTATATTTATTATACGAATATTTTTATTCGTACATTTTTATTCGATTTTTATTCGAATATTTATTATGTGAATATTTTTATTCCTATATTTTTTATTCGAATATTTATTAAACGAATATTTTTATTTGTATATTTTTTATTAAAATATTTTTATTCGAATATTTATTATGTGAATATTTTTATTCCTATATTTTTTATTCGAATATTTATTAAACGAATATTTTTATTTGTATACTTTTTATTAGAATATTTTTATTCGAATATTTATTATATGAATATTTTTATTCGAATATTTATTATACGAATATTTTTATTCGAATATTTATTATACGAATATTTTTATTTGAATATTTTTATTTGAATATTTATTATATGAATATTTTTATTCGAGTATTTATTATACAAATATTTTTATTCGAATATTTTTTATTCAAATATTTATGATTTTTATTCAAATATTTTTATTCATTTATTTAATATCAAGTATTATTTTATTTTTTATTAAAATTATATTCGAACAACTTAAACTATATATACTCTATTCTATTTTCCCAAAAATTATATTTTAAATATATTATGCTACAATTACATTACATGAGTAAAAATCTTAGCCCAGTGGTTAGTATGTATGCTTATGATGCATTTAATCCGGGTTAAAATCCCCCAAGCTAAGTTCTTATCTTTTATTTCTTCCTTTCTTAACAATCGGGTGGTGACACGTGTCATCACCCGATTGGATGGTTAATTTTATTTATTAATTTAAAATATATTAATTTAAAAGTTAAGTGACCTAATTGACAATATTTTTAGTTGGATGACCAAAATAGGTATTCTCGATTAGTTAGGTGGTCACTAGTGTAATTTACCCATTTTTAATAGGGTGACCGGTTAACTCCTTCTAATAACTTTTTTTATTTTAATCTAACAGTCAGAAATGATAAGATATCATCCAACGGCTATCATTGATTGGCCATAAAGGGGCTTTTTTTAGATTTTTTTTAAGGAGGACTTTTTTAACTAAATTTCAATGATCAAAATAAATATTTCTAAATATTTTAGTAACCATCCGTATATTTTTAGGATAATAGTAATTTACTATAAAGCCGAATAAAATATAATGATTACACTAAATTTGATTACACGAAGGACGAGAAGATAACGTTCATTAAAGCCAGTTGAAAAAAGGACTTTGTGAGTAAAAGTTATATAGGAAGGCACAACGATACATGAAAATTCGACGAAACCCTTTTGAAGCTATGATTTTCTTTTTTAATTAAGTTATAGTGGTTAGTAGTATAGTATCTTTTTTAAAGTATACTCTCAACCTTCCAACATTGATCGCTTAATTACTGTACTAATAACACCAGTGCTCGAACTCGTGACCTCTAGGAACAACAACCGTTCCTTTAACCGATGAGGCTAGATGGTTCATGTTTTGAAGCTATGATTTTGATTTTAAGGGATTTGGGGACTTTCTAAGAAAATCTAAATCGACAAGAGGGAAAGAAACACTTCAATTTGATGCAGGTGGTTGATTGAATGGTGACAAAAATCGACGAAAACGACAGCTATATCTAGTGGGAAAGAGGATTAAGTTTTTTTTCGTAAAATATAGTCATATTATTTAATAAGGAAAATTTTACAACGGGCGTCGAATACCGTTGAACATCACTAATATTGAACATTGTTGAACACCAATAAACTAATTAATAAAAATTTAAAATCTCAAGGACTCAAAATGTAATTAATAAAAGAACGATAAACTCAACATAAAATTAATAATTGTAAGATCAATCCCTTAAATTTTTATATTTTATAAATTAATTTAATAATGTTTAACGATATTTAACATTAACGATGTTCAGCGGTGTTCGACGCCCATTATAGACTTATTCATTTAATAAACAAGTAATAAAAAAGAAGACAATCCTATTGATGAACCAACTTGTTCCCACTTGTTCTAATAAAACAAACAAGCAGCCAACTGAGACTTATGTAAGAGATTCCCACGAAGATTCATCTTCGAGTATGAATTCCTGATTCATCCATAGAATACCAGCATGAACCACTGCAGTTGATGGTATTAGAAAAGTCACATTCTATGCAGATGAGAAGCCTTGGCAGTTGGCACTTGCCATTATATAGGATGACTCATCCATTGAAACTATTCACAACAAACAAAAACAAATTCAATATCTATACAATTCCCCAATGGCATATTCCAATTCAAGTTCCACTTCAACCCAACCGTTACCTAACCCAGTTTCGGTCATCGGCCATCAATTCTGCACTCCTTGCCCCGTCGATCTCTTAATCACTGGGAAAGTTTTAAGCGTCACAGGAAAATTTTTCGTTACCGACATCAATGGCAGCATCCTTTTCCAAGTTAAAGAAAAGTCTCTATCCCTGCGTGGCCGTCAAGTATTGCTTAACGGGGTCGGGAATCCCATCATCACACTTAAACAAAAGGTCGTTGTCGTCAATGGTTTACTCCTTGAAGCCATGGATACATCATGTGCTTCTATATGACTATATGTTAATTGTTGAAGATAAAGTACGTGCTTATATTGTTTGCTTCTGTGCTGATGCAGGCGATGAGTTTACATGATAGGTGCCAAGTATTCAAGGGAGAGAGCACAGATGCGAGAGATCTTCTGTTTTCGGTTCGGCGACCTGCGATGTTTCAGTTAAAGTCGAAATTAGATGTGTTCTTGGCAAAGAATACAATGGAGGAAGTTTGTGATTTTACGATTAAGGAGACTTGGTTGGGAAGATCTTGTACTATTTATGCCGGAGAGTCTTCCACCATTGTTGCTCAAGTAAGCTTATATATATATATACACACAAACACTATCATGTATAGTATATATGCCTCAGCTTCTTAAAACTGTATGAATTTCATTGAAGATTGTTGACTGCATGTGATTGCAGAAGCATAAGAAGGAAACAGTTGAAAGCCACTTGATAGGGAAGGATAAGTCCCTAGTGACAGTGAATCCCAACATAGATTATGCATTCATTGCGGCCCTCTTTATGGTTGTTGATGCGTTAGAATACACCGGAGGAGGAGGTGGAGGAGGAGAATAAGCTGGGGCTCGGCAGGTTCAATTAGAAATCGATCTGATAATTTACGTGAATGGGATTTATGAATGGAATGCTGGATCTGCTGTTCGATCTTAAGACAGTTAGCAGACAACTGTTGAATTTGTTGTTTTACATTATTTTACACAGTTATTTATAATTTATAGTATGAAATGGGTTATACCATAATTAATTAATTAATTAATTAATTCAAACTAAGTGTGTTTCTTGAATAATATGATAAAGATAATATTTTTTTTTATATTTTTTTTTGTTAAATTACAGTTCCGATTTAAAGTAAGGGTAAACTACACAAAATATCATTAAATTTTAATTTTTATACCAAACATATAGCTAAATTAAATTTTTATGTGAAATGTCATTGAACTATTGTAAATTACACGAAATATTATTCAACTGTAATATTTTAATGGACCTTAAATGCAAAACAAAATCGTTTTGGTATAGATGTGATATAAATTATAAATAATATTTATTTATAAAATTAATAAAAATATAAAATTATATCACGAGATAAATAAATTAAATTCATCTGGGGTATTATTTATATACTATTTTTTTAGGATTATATTAAGTTTTAAAATTGACTTGATTGTTTAATGTAAATCTTTCATCCTCAAATTCCTTGATTAAAGCCTCTACAAATTTGATCTCTTATTTTTTTCTAATAAAACGACATCGGCTTATCTTAAGTATAAAAACAGCTATACCAAAATAACATTATTTCTCATTTAATGAATTTGTTACAATTTTAACGATTAAGTGATATTTCATATAACTTACAATAATTCAATGGTATAATAGTAGCAAAAAAGCAAAATTTAATGTATTTTGTGATCAATTTTTAGTCCAGTAGTATGTTGGATGCAAGAGTTAAAGTTTAATGGCATTTTGTTAGTTTACCCTTAAATTAGTTGTAATAAATAATAACATTATAGATATCAGAGACAACGTTTAAAATTTACGACTGAGTGAACCAACTAAAGTTTTATTTACGATTAAACCACTCAATCATTAAAATACAAACATCTAACAAGACTTGATACAATGACAGTTGTTATCCTCAAAATTTATATATTCTACAAATTTAATTCCAATTCAAAATAATTTATTAAATTTAATGTTTTATATTTAAAAATATACTAATTTGATATTTTTTTCTTCTCGTTAATCGTTTGTTCTTTATCGTTCATTATTATTCTTACTTGGGTACCTAGTAACATGAGTTATACAAAATTTGATATTTTTAATTAATCATAAACTTTTATATTATTACTATGTATAGTTTTATATTTTAAGTAATATTTTTTTATTATTTAATTCAATTCTAGTAATTCTTATATTAAATTATATAAAATTTAATTATAATTTTTTAAAAAAACTATTTAAATGGATCTTTAAATTCCAATATATATTTTTAATGATTATGACATAAACCAGAATTATATTTTATTTCTTTTTATAATAAATATTTATTAAAACTATTGAAAAGAATTATAACATCACAGAAAGTAAACAATATATAAAATATTTAATAACATCAATAATTAGTAAACTATAATTTAGAAAATCTTATAGGCATACAAAATATAAGAATTAAAAAACTTAAAATGTGTGTTGATTAATTTAATCAATTATTATAATTAATTACATAAATGAATCATATAATAAAAAATAATTTTATATATATTTGTAAAATAAATATAAATATATTTAAATTTAAAAATTATGTATTAGATTAATAATTTTAAATGAAGTACTCTAGTATTAAATTGATATATTTTTAAATATTGAAGAGTTGAATTTATTGGATTTAAAAAAAATTGCTAGAATATATAAGTTTTGAAGAATAAAATTATCATTATATCGAACTTTATTTGATATGCGTTTTTATTTCAATAGACGAATGATCCAATAGCTAATAAAATTTTAATTAAATAATTTAATTATAATTTTTTATTAATTGAATGACTTAGTTATTTGATATGCGTTTTTTATTAATTTTTTATTAATTGAGTGACCTAGTTGTAATTTTATTAATATATAACTTTAAAATGCGAAACCGATAACAAAAAGTTAGTAAAAAACACTAATTTTTCTCTCCCTCAGCGCGACATGTTTTCATCTTATTTTTGTTTTCCTTGATCATAAGAATGATAGTAACTAAAATTTTAATTGATTAATTTTAATATTGTAAAGTTTAGTAATTGAGTTATTCGATTATAAAGTGTTTTTAAAGTGTTCTAACGTGTGTTTGAGTTTCATCTTATTTTTGATGGTTTCATGATTATCTTATGGATTAATATAAAATTTAAAAAAAATAAAAAAATCATCATATTTCGTTAAACTTTTTCGGTTTGTCTTGACGAATCTAATATAGTTTTCTTGATTCAGTTTTTGTCTAAATCAAGTTAAATGAAATATATTTAATGGTATCAAATTCAAGTTACGAAAAGTAAGAATTTATTTATGTATTGTTTGTGTTGTTTTTGAATTTTTTTTTTTTATGTTTATATGTACGATGTTTAACTTAATTTTATAAAATTAGTTTATACTATGTCGGGGGAATAGTGTAAAAATATATTGTCTTTATTATTATTGTTGAAATATTTTGGTTTAAAAAGAAAGTGTTGCATCCTTGCTTGGAGATAATTTAATTAATTTATTTGTTTTGAATATTATACCTTAAATACATTTATATGATACCACCGAGACGGGAAATAAGGGCTACTGCCTTAGTTGTCGAAGGGCAGAGAGTTGATGCAGTCGATATGCTTCATGAGGAGTTGTCACCTCTTCCCCTAAATCCACCTATAAGAGTGGAGCAAGTGCCACCTACACAAGTTGGACAAATGTTGGGAGACATGGTGCCTTTGGTACAAGCCATGACGGGTTTGAGAATTTAAGATTTAGTTATATATTTAAGTTTGGTCTTGAGATTTTAGATTTAATTATATATTTAGGGTTAATAGTTTAGTTAGATACATATATATCAAGGGCGGAGTCAGAAAATTATTTAAGTGGTGTCAATTTTTAGATTTATATTTAAGAAGTGTCAATTATTTATAAATTGGTGTTATTTATTTATTTTTTTAAAAATATATATATATAAATCATATGAAAAGATATGAACCAAAAAATTTTGAGGTGTCATTTGACCACCCTTTACAAAGGGTGGCTCCGCCCATGTATATGATTTATGTTTTGAGTTTAAAGTCTAGTTGTATATATTATAAATAATATTTTAGTTTTGTAATATAAATTATAAATAATATTTATTTATAAAATTATATTATAAATATTATAAAACTATATCATAAGATAAATAAATTAAGTTCAACTATCTTTGTTAGAATTATATTAAGTTTTAAGTTGACTTAGCGTTTTAGTGCTAATTTTTCATCTTTGAGGTCCTTCGTTCAAACCTCTCCAAATGTAATATTTTTTTTTAATAAAACAATATCGTTTTGACTAATCATAGGTATAAAAGCAATTATATCAAAATGATGTTATTTTTTATTTAACGAATTTGTTATAATTTTAACGGTTGAGTGATATTTTGTGTAATTTATGATAGTTCAATGGTATAATAATAGTAAAAAACAAAATTTAATGATATTTCATGTATCAATTTTTAGTCTATTGACATGTTTAATGCAAAAATTAAAGTTTAGTGATAGTTTACCCTTAAATTAATTATAATAAATAATAAGGTTAAACACATTAGAGGACTAAACTGTTAAAATTTATAATTAAATGAATCAATTAAAGTTTTACTTACGATAATATCTAACAAAATTTGATATAATGACAGTTTTTATCTTTAAAACTTACATATTTTACAAATTTAATACCAATTTAAAATAATTCAATAAAATTAACCTTTCATATTAAAAAATATATCAATTTGATATTTTTTTCTTCTTATAATTTGTTTATTCTTTCACCGTTCATTATGATTTCTACTTGGGTACCTAGTAATATAAGTTATATCAAACTTGAAATTTTCAATCAATCATAATCTTTTATATTATTATTATTATTATTATTATTATTATTATTATTATTATTATTATTATTACTTTATATTTTGAGTAATATTTTTGTTTTTATTTAATTCATATCTAATAATTCATATATTAAAGTATATAAAATTTAATTATAAATAAATTTAAAAATAATTATTTAAATGGATCTTAAAATTCCATAATATATTTTTAATGATTATAATTGTAAAAATAGAATTATAAGTTATTTATTTTTATAATAAATATCTTTAAAAATTATTTAACAGAATTAAAACATCATAGAAATTAAAAAATATATAACATCGATAATTAGTAACATATAATTTGGCAAATCGTATATACACACGAAATATAAGAATTAAAAAACTTAAAATTTGTGTTGATTAATTTAATATAAGCTTATAACAAATTAAATAAATGAATCATATAATGAAAAATAATATTAGATATATTTTCAAAATAGCTATAAATATTTTTATATTTATAAATTTGTGTATTAGATTAATTAATAATTTTAAATGAATTAATCTAGTATTAAATTGATATGTTTTAAATATGAAGAGTTAAATTTATTAAATTAAGAAAAAAATGGTAGAATATATAAATTTTGAGGACTAAAATTATTATTATATCAAACCTTATTAGATATGCCGTTGTATTTTAATGGGAGAATGACTCAATCATTAATAAAATTTTAATTAAATAATCTAATTATAACTTTTAATAATTTAATGACTTAATTACAACTTTATGAATATATAATTTTAAAATGTGAAACCGATAACAAAGAGTTTGTAAAACAACACTAATTTTTCTCTCTTTCAGCGCATCATGTTTTCATTTTATTTTTGTTTTCCTTAATCGTAAGAATGATGATATAATATTCCAAAAATTATTTTTAATTTTAAAACTTTAATTTTAAAATCCTTAATTAAAAAAATTAATTTTAAGATTCTCAATTTCTGTAAAATCTAATTTTCTAAGATTTTTAAATTGATATTAAATTAAAAAAAAACAAATTAGAATAAGAGTGTATAGTTTAAAAGTTCAAGGTGTAAATTTAATATTTAAAAGTTAAAGGTGATGTTTCGAAAATATTAAAGAGATCAATGACTAAATATTTATTTTTGCATATTTTTTATTTCCTTGTTTTTGTCACGGGGTTAGACTGTTGATAGTCGGACCGTGCGACCTTAGTCGTTTTCTCGTTTGAAACTCGTTTAAGTCACCCTAAATTCTCTAAGTAAAATAACTTAGAAATAAGCGAAAACGAAGGAAAGACAATGGCAAATGAAAGTAAAGAGAGAGGCTTAGAGTGAATGTTGATTTGTATTTAATCTGAAGTGAAAGTGAAGTGTAAAAATGAGGTGGGGTAAGCTTTCTTTTATATCTGAAGTCCCCTAAACCACTGGTTAAACGATGCTAGAGATGTTTCTAAGAGCTAAAAAATCAATGAAACTGATAAGAAAATCCAAAAACACCCTTTTTTTCATTGTTGCCTCCTCAAACTCACCAAAATCTTCCTCCACTAAACCACAACATAATTACCTTGTTTGATAGATCTCTTGAAGCCCTAAAAACTTTCCCCAAACTATAAAACTAGATTTACCACTCACCACTCAAAGATTTCACCTTGAAATTAAGATTTTGGATGAGAGATGGAGGATGAATAATGGGAAAAAGATCAATTCACTTTCCCAACCTTTTTTTAGAAAAACATAACTCACCTTCCCTCTTTGTCATCCAATGGTTGAAAATATCCATTTTCCTTCACTTACGATATCTTGTCTCATTAGCAAACCAAAACACAAAGGATCAAGGCCCAAGAACCGACCCAATAAAGACTATAAAGCTCAAACGTTTTGGGTTTACCCAACTCCCGGATCTCAAAATCTGAGCCGTTACAACTCTTGACTCCTAAAAGAAAATTTTGTCCTCGAAATTTACTTGATAAAAAGATATGTAGATAAAGGGCTCTGAAGTCTTCCTCGACTTTCTTTGTTGCTTCTTTGATTCTGTGATTTATCTACAACACATTTACCAAAGGTATACTCTCGTTACAATGCCCTTTTATCCCTTGTCAAGAACTTTGATGGGTCGTTCCTCGTAAGTCAAATCCGTATTGAATTCGATTTCCTGAAGCTGGACAACGTGTGAAGGATCGAAATGGTTATGCCTCAACATAGACACATAAAAAATATTATGGATACGCACTAACTCTGAAGACAAGGCTAGCCGGTAAGTCATTGATCCCACTTTCTCAAGAACCTCATACAGTCTGATCTACCTAAGACTCAGCTTTTCCTTGCGCCCAAAATGGATGATTACCTTCTAATGAGATACTTTGATAAACACCTTCTCCCACAAATCATACTAGATGTGCTTATTCTTCTGATCTGCATAAGCTTTTTTTGATTGAATTCTACTTACAGTCTTTCGTTAATGATATGTACCTTCTCTTCGTTTTGCTTAGCAAGCTCCAAACCCATTACATGTCTCTTGTTAATCTCGGTCCAACACAACGGTTTCCTACACCTACACCCATACAAGGAATCAAAAAGAGTCATTCTAATGTTGGAATGATAACTGTTGTTATAGACAAACTCCACTAGTGGTAACTGATCCTCCCAACTCCGAGTAAAGTCCATTATACAACATCAGATCATATCCTTAAAGATTTGGATGACTAGCTTAGACTGTCCATCGGTCTGTGGATGAAAAATTATAATGAAGTGTAACTTAGTATCCAAAGCCTCATGGATCGACTTCCACAACTTTGTCATAAATCACAGAAACTTATCCGATAGGATTCATGACGATACACCATAGAACCTTACTGTCCCCTTGATATATAGCTGTGGTAGTTATTCCAAACTAAAGTCCATACGCACGGGAAAGAAGTGAGCCAACTTAGTCAACCGGTCAACTATAACGCATATAGCTTCATGCTTCCATAACTTCATTGGCGACCCGATGACAATGTTCATGGTCACTCGATCCCACTTATATGTGGTATCTGTATAGGTTGAAGCAAACCCGAAAGAAACTAATGTTCCACTTTAACTTGTTGACATTCCAAACATCTTGTCACAAACTCAGAGACATATCTTTTCATACATGGAAACGAAAAGAAAGGAAAAAGATCATAATACATCATATTACTTCCCGGGTGAAACAGAAAACGAGTTACGATGAACTTACCTCAAGATATGGTCTCTTAGATTCTCTAAAGCTAGAACACATAGACGACCATTGAAAAACAAGAATCTACCATCCCATATCTCAATGTATGACACCTCACCTCTTTGAATAAACCTCCATTTGAGCTATCAACTCTTCGTCAAGCACTTGTGCCCTTTTTATTTCATGTTATAATGTTGGTTCAACACATAACTCCGCTAAAAGACCTCCATCTTCGTTCATCCTTAATCGATAAAATATAGCTCTTAAGTCCGATATAGACTTCCGAATTAAAGCATCGGCGACCATATTTGTGTTGTCGGGGTGATACTCTATGATGCAATCATAGTCCTTAAACAACTATATCCAACGATGTTGTCTCAGATTCAACTTTTATTGGGTGCTCATATATTTCAAACTCTTGTGATCAATGTAGATGTAGCTTTTCTCACCATACAGATAGTGCCTCTAGATCTTCAATACAGAGATAACAATTGCAAACTCTAGATCATGGGTGTGATAGTTCCTTTATTGAGGCTTTAACTGTCTCAAGGAGTATGCTATCACCTTACTCCCTTGTATGAGCACACAACCCATCCTATTTAAATAAGTTTCACAAAAAACCACATAATCTTTTCTCAGTTTAGGTTACGTTAAGACTAGAGCCTTTGTAAGAAAGACCTTAAGCTACTCGAAACTCTATTGTCTCCTCTCATTCATACAAATGAAACTATTTTCGGTATCAACTTGGTCAATGGTGCCTTTATGCTAAAAAACCTTTTAATAAACCTCTGGTAGTATCCGACAAGTCCAAGAAAACTATGGACTTCTGAAATATTCCTTGGTGGTTTACATTCCAAAACATTTTGGATTTTCTTAAGATCTACACAGATTCCATCTACTGTAAAAATATGGCCAAGAAATTCCACTTCTGACAACCAGAACTTAAACTTATAAACTTGGCATAAAGAAGCCTATTCCTCAAAACCTAAAGAACCATTCATAGGTTATAGTCATTCTCATCTTCCGAGTGTGAGTAAACCAAGATGTCGTCAATAAACACTACCATAAACTAATCTAAGTATAGATGAAAGATTCGATTCATAGTGTAAATATAGCATTCAAAAGGTGGTCTTAGAATACCCTCTTCCACTAATTTCAACTGATAGTACACCGATCTCAAGTCGATCTTACAAAACACACGGGCACTCCTCAATTGATCAAAAAGGCCATCGATTCTTGACAAGGGATAAAGGTTTTTATCGTGACCTTATTGAGCTGACGATAGTCAATGTACATTCATATCGACCCGTCATTTTTTTCATGAACAACATGAGCACTCCCTAAGGTGACACACTAGGTCGGATAAAACCCCTCCCAAGTAACTCTTAGATTTCTTGCTTTAACTCTTTCATCTCTATTAGTTGCATATGATATGGCTCTATAAACACTAGTGTCATATCCGACATCATATCTTACGAAACTCTAACTCAGGATCAGGAGGTAATCTGGGTAACTCCTTTAGAAACACATCAACAAACTCACTTATTGTCCGCAAACTCTCTAACGTTGGTCTTTCAACCCTCACATCTACCACTTGAGCTAAGAAAGCCTCACAACCTTGTTGGATTAACCGTTACACTGACATGGCCGACCCCATATTCATTAAACATGGTTTCTCTCACCTTTCACCACAAGATTAGATCCATCCTCAACTTAGAGTTTTAAACTCTTAGATCTATACCCAATACTTGCATCATGTTCGAAAAAATAATTCATTCCTATGATTGTATAAAAATCCTAAAATGGTAAAATTATAAGATCCATAAGAAAGATTGACCCTTTTTCCTCGATCGGGAATCATAGATACACTTGATCCACTAACACATCATAACCTAGGGGACTTTTCATACAATACCTCAAGATCCTAGGCAGGAACACCCCACTACTAAGATATTCTACTACGGATGTACGAGTGGATAGACCTTAAATCCATAAAAGCATCTATAAGAACTGAAAACAATGTAAATGTACTTGCTATAACATTTGTAGTTGTACAGCTCTCCTTTGCCCATATTGTATACTTCCTAGTGTTGCTTGATAAGTGCTCAAAAGATCATTATTTTATACACCTTTCATGGGCAATAAGCACTTATCTCACACTTACTTGGACTGATGCATGCGCTTAATATGCAATATTCGGATATTCTGCTATTATAACTCATAAAGCTAATATTTACAGAAAAATGCAGAATTTACGATATCTTCTATACATGCAGGAACACGTACTGCCGAGGCAGGGTTGAGGCCGAGTTAGAAGCTGGGACGCGGCAGAAACTGAAGCTCCAACATCAATACTGTAGGCGATTGGAAGATAAAAATACACTGGACGATTCTGGACATGCAGCACATGGATCGAAGCTGGTTAGCGCGAGGAAAGCCCAAGTCAAAGGCCACGGGGGAAAAGCCTCCTAGTTGAAATAAACTTGGAAATATTTGATTTATGGGAATAATTGTAATCCTACTCCAAGTAGTATTCCTACTTAGGAAAGGTTTGCCCTAGACCTAGACTATATATACCATAGTCGTCCAATGGATTAGGAGAGCCGATTTAGAGAGAGTTCAACCCTAAGAATTATTGTGTTCTTTACTCCATCATGTTCTAAGCTTTCTTAGGGTTAGGTGAAGGTTGTCGAGTACTTGTGAGAGGAGATTGTACTTTGTTTCTCGTTTCAATGTAATAAAACATTAAGATTTGCTTACTCTTTGCCATTCTTTGTTCTTGCATCCAAGCCCGGGAGGGAAGTTTATGAGTGATCCATTTATCTAGACTCGGGAGAGTTAGATTCACGAAAGGAGTAAGTACGTTATTTGAAAAATACTAACTCGGCCTAGGGATAGGTTGGAGTTTCAGCGGCTAAAAGAAGTGTGAGATTGGTTGATAGTTATAATTGATTCACTCCGGGAGGTATCATCAAGGACTGATTATCAATAGTGTTTCGACTTAAGGATAAGCGGAGCCATCCAAGGACACTTTGCAGAATCTTAGTGAGGTCTACCCAAGAGCAAGGGATTGTCGCGGCATACACGCATTGTCACTGCCGAGGTAGTAATCTGCAGTACTGCCGAGGCAGAGTCATGTGATAGCATTAGACAGAAACAATTCGATCGATTCCATAGTACAACGCAATTGTATCCTGCCCACTCTCCTCATTCGTTCTCACTAATTTGCGCTATTTCTACAAGCAACAAGTTTTTGTCGCCGTTGCCGGGGATTGACAACTAAATTTTGTTTTCTTTATTTTCTTGCTTTAGTTATTTTATTTTTATTTTTATTTTTATTTTACTTTGGTTTCTTTTTGGTGTATGACCAGGGCCAACCCATCCAATCCGTTGTACGAGATTGACCCTGAAATTGAACGTACACGGAATCGGTTGAGGAGACAAATCCAACAAGCAATGGTAGGAAATCAAGTAGATCAAAACATACCTGTTGGCCACGGAGGACTTCAGTAGCCACCCATGCCGCAGCAACCACTGCCGCAGCCTCTACTGCCGCGACAGCTCACTGTTAGAGATTTCCTAGTGGAAGATCAGAATGGATTAAACCCTGGAGTCGTTGCACCCGAAATAGAAGCAACCCACTTTGAACTCAAACCTGTCATGTTCCATATGTTGAATACTATTGGACAATTTAGTGGGTCTGCAACTGAAGATGCCAGGCAGCATCTCAAATCTTTCATGGAAGTTTGTAACTCATTTAAAATTCAAGGAGTCCATGAAGATATTTTGAGATTAAAAATGTTTCCCTATTCACTGAGGGATAGGGCAAGACCTGGTTAAATAGCATTCCAGCAGGATCAATAGGATCTTGGAGTGAACTCTGTCGAGATTCCATTACGCCCTTTAACCCTACTAACTTATATGATCGTATCCGTAATGAAATTACTTCTTTTCGACAGGCAGATGATGAACCAATGTACGAGGCATGGGAGCGCTATAGAGAGTTATTGCACAGATGCCCATTACATGGATTTCCCTTGTGGACACAGGTGACAATGTTCTACAATGCCACTAATGCCCCCACAAGGATGATGCTAGATGCCTCTGCCAATGGGACACTCCTCGACAAAGCTCCTGAGGAAGCTATAGAGATTCTGAACAAGCTCGCAAGGAATGATTTTCAATTCCCTACATCAAGGCGAGGAGGAATGAGACGCCAAGCCATAGTGAATGAACTCGAAACATCCAATTCAGTGACAGCACAATTGGCATCTTTAAACAAGATGGTTCAGAACATGCAATTACAACAAAATACTCATGAGGTTAAAACGATCAATTCTTCTGAGTATGTGCAAGATGAGGAAACTCGTTTTTATGTGGGAAACTACAACCGGAATAATAATATGATGTCTAACACATATAATCCGGCATGGAAAAGGCACCCAAATTTTTCATGGAGCAATCCTAATAATGCCTTGAATCCCACTAATCAGACCTCAAATTATCAGTAGCCGATGCTGTAGCAAAATATACAGCAGATGCCGCAGCAGCAGATGCCGCAGCAACAGTCCGTAAGTTCGTTGGAGAATACTCTCAAGGCCTTTATGATGAAAACAAAATCGTACATGGCAGAGAACAGTAATTTCATAAAAAGGACGGATGCTTTCATGAACAAGACTGAGATGAGGCTGCAAAATCAAGAGGCGGCTATTAAAACTCTAAAAACTCAAGTTGGTCAGTTAGCTCAAAGACAAAACGCTAGACCACTAGGAGGATTACCTAGCAATACTGAAGTTGCTAAGGGAATGGGCCATGAGCAATGTAAAGTGATCACAACCAGAAGTGGCCTACATTTAAAAGAAAAACTAAGAAGTTCAGCAAACAAGGTCCCACAGGCAATACAAGAGAAATCAAATAGGGAGGACCAGGATACTGAACCAAAAAGTCAGGCCTCAAAAATCCCAGCAGAAAAGTCTGCCGAGGCAGACAAACCGGCAGCACCTCAACCAACTGCCGAGATAGTAAAAGACCCAGTGGTGCCAGGTATTAAATTCAAAACTCATGAAACCCTGGAGGAGATGAGACCACCACCACCTTTCCCACAAAGGTTGAAAAAGCAAAAATAGGATCACTAGTTTAAAATTTTTTTAATCATCCTAAAACAAGTCCACATCAACTTGCCATTCGTTGAGGCAATTGAACAGATGCCCAACTGAGGGATGCATGGCAACAACTTGCCATCAACTTGCCACATGATATCTAAAAGAAAAAGGCTTGGTGAGTTTGAAACAGTGGCAACAACTGAGGGATGCATGGCAATGCTGCAAAATTGCATGCCTCCAAAATTAAAGGATCCTGGATGCTTTACCATACCTTGTGCGATAGGTAACCATTATGAAGGAAAGGCCCTATGTGACTTGGGGGCAAGCATCAACCTAATGCCGAAATCAGTCTTCCAAAAGCTTGGAATAGGAAGAGCAAAACCCACAACTGCGGTACTTCAACTAGCGGATAGATCATTTGTGCACCCTGAAGGAAAAATTGATGACATATTGGTAAGGGTAGACAAATTTATTTTTCCCGCTGACTTCCTTATCCTTGATTGTGAAGCAGATGATAATGCGCCAATCATATTGGGGAGGCCTTTCTTAGCAACTGGATGTACTTTAATTGATGTGGAAAATGGAGAGTTGACAATGAGGGTTAATGAACAACAAGTCAAACTCAATGCATTCCATAATTTAAAAAAATATGATGATCCAGAAGAGTGCAAAGCCATCCACACAACAAACACCAAAATATCTTGCCTTGGCAGTGTGCTCGGCAGACTATTTGGCAAAAAGATCAAGCTCAAAATGGAAGCAACACATAAGGATGAACATGAAGCAAAAGGGAGCAGCCAACATCTGAATTACAATTCTGGACAACAAGAGATAAACACCTTAGGAGATGCATTTGCATGCACTCCCCAAGTGACTTAATCTCTTCCCTTTTCTTTTTATACTATTATATTAGGAATAGTTTAGTTTATATTTACTTTCCATATTTATTTTAGGTTGTCTTTATTTTTCTTGTTTTTTTTTCCAATTATTTTTAGGTTAATAAAGCAAGAATAAAGGAGACATAGTTCACAGTAGAAATTCTGCCGAGGCAGAAAATAGTGTTAGAGCCGCAGCAGTCCCAACGGGCAGAAACAGTGTAACGACTATCTGCCGAGATTCCTGTCGCGACAGTAAAAACAATCGGCAATAAAGGCTAACGACTACAAAACGGCTAGTGGTTTTAAACAGCCACAAGGTCGAGACCTATATAAGCACCTTCCTTCTCTTGAACTATTCACTCTTGCATTCCTTTTTTCTTTTGAATATTTGCTAATCTTGCTCTCATCATACTCTCTACCTAGCCTTCTTGAAATTTTCAGAATCTTTCCAACTCTTCAAAATCCTCAACACTCATCCATGGCATCATACACTCGCTTTGCCCCTGCCACTGTTGAAGACCGATTCAACAGATCGTTCGTTGCTCGGCAGTTATGGGAGGAACAAGGGTTCCAACACTCGGATGAGGAAAACTACGGCATCGAACACTTCTTGTTCGATAAAATTAAATATCAAGATTGGGAGATTCTTTGCCTACAGCCTGCCCAGGCAAATGTCACCATAGTGCGGGAATTTTATGTACATGGGCCGAGCAAGGACTCTCTCTACGTCCACTGCCGGGGCAGGCCGATCAAACTTGATGTCGAGACAATCAACCAATACTATGGCCTCACACCTATCCACGATATCCATGCCAAATTTTTTGAAGAAGTTACAAACGAAGATTACGAGTTGATTAAGGATGACCTTTGCTACAACAACACCCCTTGGGAAACCGGTGCCCATAGAGGATCTGTAGCAAGACAGAACCTAAAGCCCGAGGCCAAGCTTTGGAACACCTTTGTCAAGAGACGCCTCATCCCCACCTCCCACAACAGCACGGTAGACCGTAGGAGATTGGTGCTCATCCAATCAATCATCACCAAAAGGAGCATCAACGTGGGCGAGATCATATTACGAGAAATCTACGAGTGCGGTAAGAAGGAAAGAGGACCGTTATATTTCCCTTGTTTAATCTCTGGTTTGTGCATTGCTGCAGGTGTATCGATGGAAGATATGGATGAATACACACCAAATAGGCAAGGATGGACGAGAGACTTCTGCCATAAAATAATGCAGATCACGCAGGCAAAACCATTCCAAGCAACTCCTCAGCAGTTCACTCACTGCTGGAGCCCAGTACACAGCATATATGCCTGGCACTGCCCACACCACTGCCGCAGCAGAACCATACCAGGAGATTCTACACAGGATGGCCGCCATGGACCTTCGTCAACAGAGATACATGGAATATCAACGCGACTTCAACAGCACACTTGCACAGATGATGATGCAAAATTTTCCAAGTCAAGGGATGCACTTTCCAGAATTCCCAGCAAACATATTCGTCACAACAGCACCCTACACAGAGACTACCCCAGCCCAATGACCGAGGTCGTTTTTCCCTTCTCAACCTCAACAACAATTCCATGCGACTGGCCCATCTAGGGCAGCAGGCTCTGCCGCGGCATCTTCAACCAGCAGAAGACCATCAAAGAGGAGAGCTATTTTCTGTACTCCACCACGATCACCTATCCCCATGGACAGAAACAATTCGATCGATTCCACAGTACAACGCAATTGGATCCTGCCCACTCTCCTCATTCGTTCTCACTATCTTTATTTACTTAAACATCCTTCCTACTTGTGTTTTTTAATTTACTTTTACAGGACAAGAATATTAAAGAAGACATATTAAGTATACCAATCCCTGTGGAGACAATACACGATAAATACTTATCACTTTATTACTTGCGACGTGTACACTGCACAATTTGCGCTATTTCTACACGCAACATTGCTCTTATAGTGGATTGGAATGTTCCTCCTGATGCATGGCTAGCTCCGCCACGCGAGAACCCTTGAACCCTCTAGACATGATACACATTTCTCAGAACCTATCCTAGAGGTGACACCACAACCACGGGGTAATCCTTCACAAAGTGGTTTGGTGACCCACACTGAAAGCAAACTCTAACTGTGCCTCAACAATCCCACTATGGATCCACCCATATTGATTGCAAACTGGTGCAATCACTGAAGAGGATAAAAATTGCCTCCTACACCCCAAAAAATCTAACATTCGGTTCGACCTAGAACCCTGATTTGAAGCTCCTCTATTATGGTTCCATCTGTTTATACTCCTCTCTTAGTAGGATTATGAGTTTCTAGAATAACTTTGATTATTTCCACCTGAGTTTCCTTTCCAAATAGATGACCCATAAGTCAATCCTTGCACATGTTCTGTAACAACCTCGAACCAGATGTTAGATTGGGTCTCTGGCCTAAAACCCGTATTACAAAAATTCTTTTCGAAAGCCTATTAAATCGTTCAAGTCTAAAAAAAATCTGATAAGTTCAAGTCCAAATAAGTCAAATATTTTAAAAGAGTAATCAGGAACTCAAAAAATAAGTACAAACTAATTAAAAACATTCGACTCAAAATCCAAATTAAAGAAGAGTTACAAATTATAATATAGGGTTCGAAAAGTACTAGTCCATTACATCAAATAACTTGTAATTTAACACCAAGTAAATGCTGAAGTCCAAACTCGATGGTGTTCCTCCACTCTACGTCTTCACCTAACATACGTATAGAAACACATTCTGAAATGCTTAGCTATAGAAGCTCAATGGGTACACCGTCACTCGACCAACGTCGCACATATCATGAATAAAGTAATGCAACACATGTAATATCATGCATGATATGATGGCACTACCATAATCATCTAAACACATGACATCATGAATGTATACTATCGCACACAACATATACATATCGAACAAAAACCACGAAGTAGTGAGACTCGCATCCATAGAACATCGGGATATTACACTACGAGTAAGGTCCACATCCACATAGCATTGAGATATTATACTCAATGATTAAAGACCGCGTCCATACAACATCGGTGTCATGACCCGAGTTTCGGAACTCGAAGTTGGGTTAACCCGAGGTTTTGGCTTCGTGTTTGGGCTTAGAGTTAGTTGGGCTTTGGTAGAGTTGAGTGAATAAGGAAGGCCTTGGGTATTTTTGGTAATTGGTTAAAATATGAAAAATGGGTCTTTGGGCATTTATTTTCTGCATGTTGCAGAGATTATGAGATCACCCTTTAAACCCTCTTTTCTTCATCCTTTTATCATTGCAAGAAACCACCAAAGCCAAGGTTTTTAAGGTCTAGCTTGCAGAATCTCGTTTTAAGGAAGAAGAAGCTTTTTTTTCAACTCCAAGAGATCTTTCTTTCAAGGTAAACTTGTTTTTTAAAATGTGGAGGTAAGGTTTTTGGTGGGTGTTTGAGGTAAGAACAAGTTTTTGTTTTGGGAGGGTTTTAGATTGGTTAAAAGCTTGTTTTAGCTTCTTAGAATCGTTTAAGGCAGAGTGGTAATCCTCTGGTTATCTTCCTTTTAGTTGGAGAGCAAGGATAGCCATCAAGGTGCTTGGGCAAGGATAAGGCTTGAGAGCTTGTTTTATAGCTTCTTCAGTTCGTTTTGGAAGGTTAATACTCTTCCAAATCCTTTGCATTTTCATGTGCATCATTATTTTAGCATGCTTGATTGATTATGTGATGGTTTGGCTAGGATAGAGTCTTTCCATGCTTTAATGGTGTCTTGATTTTTAGTTGATTAAAATGAGTAAGATTGGTTAGAAACTCACTTAAACTATTTCCAAAAAGAGTAGGAACGTTTTGGGATCGATTGGGTTAATTTTGGTTAAGGTTCTTAAGAATTTTTAGTTGCAGACCTACATTTTGTGTAGGGGTATTGATACTTTTGGTATCGGTATCGATACCATAGAGAGGAAAATAGGATGTTTAATGCAGGGGTATCTAAATGCCTTACCCGTGTTTCGAAAAGAAACATTATAGTAGCATTTTGGGTTCGATACCCCTTTGAGGCGTATCAAAATAGGTGTATCGGTACAAAAGGGAAGTGTTTCGATACTAGGTGCTTCGATACCCCTTGTAAGGGTGTATCGATACACTTGGGCAATTCACCCATAATTTTAATCGATGAGTTAGAAGGTTCCATAATCCATGTTATGGTTTCACATGGTTTGTTTAAGACATAAAATGATTAATGAAACTTGAAATTGGTAATATGGGTTTTGATATGAGAAATTATGCTTGCATGCTCGGTTTTGGCTTACTTGAGGTATTTTTTGATGTAAGATCTTAGGTGGATCGTCTTGTGTGGTTCGTGTCATTTTTTAGTGGGATTCGGATACCTAGTGAGTGATAGTGTTGCAACACAACGACGACCATCCGATGTGAGATTCCGAGTGATGTATCAAAGACCATCTGATGTGAGATTCTGGGTGATGACTTTGCTCGATGTGAGATTCCATGCCCCACTTGATGCGAGATTCCGAGTGAAGACTCGATGCGAGATTCTGAGTATATCATCTCGATGTGAGATTCCGGGCCGGGTGAGTTCCCCAATGTTGGGTTGGCAATGGGCCTCACTTTTGATTTGTTTACTTTATGTTTTGGTTACATTTGGCATATCATGTCATCATATTATCTCATCTCGCATGTTTATTGTTATGATTCACTTGAAAGCACATTCGACAGGTTTTGTACCCACTGAGCTTTCGTAGCTCGGCATTTTAGAATTTGTTTCCATGCTTAGGTAAGTAGACGAGCGTTCGGGAGGATGTGGCGGAGCACCATTAGTGTGAGATTTCAGCATTGACTAGATGGTAAAGTATAGTTACTAGATTATTTGGGATATGTATTCGTAGGACTATTGTTTTAATTGTGACTCTATTTTATTTTAATTTTTAGGGTTAAATATTTTATTAACCTTGTATTTGGAGCTCCGATGATATTTTGGTTTGTGAAACTACTTTGTATTTTAATATCGTTTTAAATTATGTCATATTTAATGATTTGACTTGGATTTGATTTTGAAATTTTATGGACACGGGTTGGGCTTATGGCCCAAATGTGGCACCCGGGTTTGGAGTGTTATATTTAGTGGTATCAGAGCCTAGGTTTAGCCGGTTCTAGGATTTCCCCGGGCAAAAGAGTCGATTGTGGTTAGGGGTGAGCAAAACTCGACTCAATTCGAAAAATCGAATTTCTCGACTCGAATCGAGGTGAAAAAAATCGACTCGTTTTAACTCGATTCGAAATTTTATAAACTCGAATCGACTCGAAAAAATTTCAAATTAGTTCAAGTTACAAAAATGGAAATTTAATAACTCGAATAACTCGAAAATTTTAGTAATTATAAAGGTTAATTACACATTTAACCCATGTAGTTTTATTTTCAGTCCCTTCTTTTTTTATATTTTAATTTTCTTTTTTATAATCTGGTCACGTTCTAGATTCATTTTTTATTTTATTTAATAAAATTTTTATTTGTATCTTTTATATTATGTTATTTTTTTTTTTAATTTTTGTATTAATGTATCATTATTTTTTGTTTAGTCTTAGTCTTACCTAGATAAGAAGGAAGTTATTAATAAAGTCTGTAATTTAATAAAATGACATATTCATACCTAAGATATTTGATTGATGGTAATAATAATTTAAAATCTTTTTTACACATATAAAAAATAATATGAAAACATATGTATGTAAATTTAAAGAAAAAACCGTTTAAATTATAATAAAACTATATTATAGTATTATAAATAGTATAATTAAAATTTATACATAAATCAAAAAATTGAATCGACTCGAACTCGCTAAAATCGACTCGAATAGAAAAAATTTCAAAAAAAAGTTCAAACTATAAATTATTATGACTCAACTCGAATAACTCGAAATTTTTTGACTCGACTCGCTCGAACGCTCACCCCTAATTGTGGTAATAAGTGTCTAACAAATATATGCCCATGAGTCTGAGTAGTACTTTAAAAGATGATTTCTAATGGTGTGATCCTTTTTGTTTGACTGTTGAGAAGTGAATCATGCCTAGGAGGGCCAGAGTTGTTGAGGAGAGTTTGGGATCCCGTGATGGCAGCTTTGAGGAGGACCACACGTATGAGGTGGACGAGTCGAAAGAAGGAGTTAGGCAAGGGATAAACTATTTCACCCATCTGCACCAATCTTTAGATCAAATAGTGAGGGATATCCCGAGACGTACACCTACCCCACGTGAGGCACCTATCGAGAGGGTTCATAAGCAAGTTGATACGCGAGAGAATGGCGGGAAACAATTGAGATGGAGTGGTATCCCGATCAGCCGAAATGGGATAACTTCTTGGACGAGTTTGAGAAAAAAATATGTGGGCTAGACTCACATCGATCAATTGAGAGATCAATTCACCCACCTTGTGTAAGGTGATAGTACAGTCTTTGAGTACGAGCAAGAGTTCCTACAGCTGAGTAGGTATGCACCCAAGTTGATAGATACAGAGAAGATGAGGTGCAAGAGGTTTTTGAGAGGTTTGAGGAAAGATATCCAGAACTATCTAACAGCTAACACACCGCAGGTGTTTCCTGAGTTGAAAACTAGTACTAAGGCTTTAGAACAGGTGCAAGGTTTGACATATGGTTCTACGGGAGGACAAGGTAATACTAGTGGGAGGAATCAGTCCTCTTACAACTCCCAGACTGAATGCAGGAGGGATAAAAACCAGTGGAATCAGGGTAGGGGTGGTTCGAATAAGGTTTCGAGGTTTCATCGTAGGTCAGAGTCTGCTAGCCGTAGGAAGCCTTCATCATCGTCCATGATGAGTCCCGAGAGTTCTCAAGGGAGTGCAGATATGCTTGTTTGTAACCAGTGTAGGCGTAGGCATCGGGTTGAGTGTTGGGGGACCGAACCGAGCTTGTTTTGAGTGTGGATCTCTGGATCATCTTGTGAAGGATTGTCTTGCTGCTTCTACTACCGTACCGGTTCAGACTTAGAGGACCTCTTATCCGAATCATAGGGGTTGTTAATGCTCTAAAAAGAGTATATTTTATACCCTTTTACTTAAGGTTTTGTTTGGTTTCAAGTTCATTTGCATTGCATCTCATTGCATTTAGTTGCATTTCATGTGCATTTGCATTTAGATTAGGTTTTTATTTTAATTTCTCTTTTATTTTAAAAGATGCTGCTTTGGAGGGTATTTTCTTGGTTTTGATGTGCAGATTGCTGGAGCAAAGTAGAATGATCGGAAGAGACGCTGTAGCATATTTCCATGGTGTTGGATCGAACTTCAACGATGCTACAGCATTGTGGGCGGAAAAAATAGAATGGAAGAAAGGACACACCTACAGCCCACTGTCCTCACGCGTTTTCCAGGCCAGCTGCACCCTGCAGACCTGCAGACCTACAGACGTTGCACCTCCTCTGCAGACCTGCAATTGTCCCCTGTAGACACTGCATTTCTGCCATCTGCTACAGAAAATGTCAGAGTATATTCCCTTGGCATCTTTAGGGCACAAAACCCTAGAAGCCTCCTATAAATACAAGGCCAAGCCTCCTTCAACAAGCATGTTCGGAGGAAGAAAAAGAGAAAAATCAGTAGCTAAGGAGCCATAAAGGAGCGAGCTTTAAGGAAAGCACGAGGGAGAAGAAAGAAGAAAGGAGGCCACTTTCGGTCATCTTCCACCTCTAGCCAAGCCACCATTGTTGGAGAGCTTCAAGTAAGGGATTTGCGCGACTTCGGGAGGAGCGACAAGCTAGGAAAAGTGTAACAGCACAAGCGTTTGAGACTTCCTTCCTCTTCACTTTGTTTACCTATTTTCTAAGTAGTTGAATATGTATTTCAAAGGACGAAAGTTGAATAGTTTTTCTTACCTAGCCATGAACTAAACTAGTATGGCTAAGGCTTGTTTTGGATGATTTTTATTATGTTTTAATGGATGTTTATTGTTTCCAGTGTTTAACTTTGTGCTTTGTTCAAGAATGCTAACACATTTTCACTCTAAACCTTGGTTTGTAAGAGCACCGGGAGGTAGCCATAGCTCAAGGGGTTCAGGAAGCTTAGATCTAGGGATAGGCAAAGCTAGACCAACTTGAACAATGGGGTTACCGCGGGAGCGGAATCCTAACTTTTCTTAGGGATAAGGTAGAGTTTCAACGACTAAAAGGGGTAGCACTTTATCAACATTAGGAGTGTTAGGGCTGAGACCGGGAGGTAATGCCTTAGCATTTTCGAGTGTTAGGCCTTCTGACTAGGGATAGTGGAGGCATTTTCAGTAAACTCTGTCGAGCACTAGTAAACCAGTGGAACAGTAGCATTCAGGAGAACGGTGAGATCATACCATTGCAAGCCTAGCCTGTCTTAAGCTTGAATATCTTCTCTGTGTTGTGTTTGTGAAGCTTTATTTATTTCTCCAATATCTGTTAAATTGCTACTGCATTTTCGTGACAATCTTTGTTTTGCTCCAACATCACTGGTGACATCTTTATTTTGCTAAAGCATTTTGGTGACATTTGCAGAATTGCTTTAGAATATGATCATACAAAGGATTATTTTATCTTTTGTGTATGTTAACTATTTTTGAATTAACCTACCCAATCCTCGTGGGAACGATCTCACTCACACACTTTATTACTTGTTCGATGTGTATACTTGCACATTATTGCACGCGAATCACAATCATATTTTAATCACACTCAACACGCAACAAGTTTTTGGCGCCGTTGCCGGGGATTGAGGCAATAGGCTATTTCAATCATAGTTTTCATACTTTTTATTTTTTTTATTTTGTGTTTTGAGTCTTTTGTTTTTGGTTTAATCTTTATTTTCTTTGTTTATCTTTTTAGGTTTTTGGTTAGTGGATGCCCAGAGTGAATCGTAGGGAATCCCTCGAACCATTTATTCTGGAAATCGAAAGGTATTTTAGACAAAGGAGGCGAGAGCAAAGAACAAGAGCCATGTATCAGGATCCACAGAATCAAAATGCTAGAGCAATACCTGCAGCAAATCCAAATGCTGCAACAAATCCGGAGATAGTAGCAAGACCAAGGGCAATTCGAGATCACTTGACACCGATCTTGGATGACCTCAATTCTGGGATAGTAACACCTGAGATACAAGCGACACACTTCGAGCTCAAGCCTGTGATGTTTAATATGCTCAACTCGATCGGACAGTTTGGAGGATCTCCTCACGAGGATGCTCGACAACACATCCGTGCTTTCTTGGAGGTTTGCGATTCGTTCTGCCAACAAGGAGTGCACGAGGATGTGTTGAAGCTAAAGCTATTTCCATACTCTTTGAGAGACCGAGCACGAGAATGGTTGAATGGTATTCCAGCCGGTTCGATGGAGTCATGGACATCTTTATGCAAAAGCTTTTTGGCAAGATACAAACCACCCAACATGAACACTCAATTGCGAAATGAGATAGCATCCTTCAGACAAGGGGATGACGAGCCAATGTACGAGTGTTGGGATCGATACAAGAGCTTGTTGAGAAGGTGTATCAATCACGGTTTTCAAGATTGGACTCAAATCGTGATGTTCTACAATGGAGTCAACTCACCCACCAGGATGATGTTAGATGCTTCAGCAAATGGGACACTACTGGACAATTCGCCAGAAGAAACATTTGATATTTTGGATAAAATAGCCAACAATGATTATCAGTTTCCAACTGCAAGGCTTGGGACAGGACGACGAACTCAAGGAAAGCTAGAGCTCGACGCAAATGATTCTGTCTCAGCACAACTTTCTGCTATCACAAATATGTTGAAGAACCTTCAACAACCTAGTGAAGTACGAGATGTTAAGGCATTAAGCTGTGTGCACTGTAGTGGAAACCATTTCGATAAAGACTGCCCAACTCATCTAGAGTCTGCTCATTATGTTGGAAACTTCAACAAAAATTCCAACAACCCCTACTCCAACACGTACAACCCAGGGTGGAGACAACATCCTAATTTTTCGTGGGGTAATCAAGGACCGAATCAAGCAAGCAGCTCGAATAGGCAGTAACCCATGGCATCAAACCAAGGAGTCCATGGCTTTCAAGGAAATATTCCATGGCAAAATGACAACAAGGGAATAGTTCATCATCAAAGTCACAACAATTCTTTGGAAGCTTCGCTGCAAGAATTCATGGCTTCGACCAAGGAGTTCATGACATCAACGAAAGCATTAATGCAGGAGCATTCCACCACCATCTCTAATCAAGGCAATCTGTTGCAGACCCAAGGCGCACTTCTGCAAAGTCACAGCTCTTCACTCAGAACGCTGGAGACTCAAGTGGGTCAAATTGCTCAAGCATTACAAGCAAGACCAAGAGGCAACTTGCCTAGTGATACTGAAGTCACTAAAAATCATGGCAAAGAGCAATGCAGCGCACTTACCTTGAGGAGTGGAAGACAAATCAATAAGGGGGAACAACTCAAAAGAAATGAGAAGGAAGAAACCCTCATTCAGGAGCAAAAAGAATCTGAACAAAAAGAAGAAACATCAGCTCAAGAAGAAAATGGAGAAAACTTAAATACTGAGGCATTTGGTGAGAAGCTTGCAAATGCTGCAGCAAAAGAAGCAGCACCATCGCAACCTTTGGAGAACGTAAGACCCCCACCACCATTCCCTCAACGTTTGAAGCAACATAAAGAGGATCTCCAATTTCAAAAGTTTGTAAGTATGCTGGACCAATTTCATATAAATATTTCATTTTTAGATGTTATTGATCAAATGCCCTCATATGCAAAGTTTTTGAAAGACATTGTTACAAAGAAAAGAAAAGCTGAGAATTTTGAAACAGTTGCTATAGCATCTGAGTTATATTCTGGAAGGACTGAGCTTCCCATGAAGAGGCAAGATCCTGGCAGCTTCATCATTCCATGCTCGATAGAAGACAATTTTGTGGGCAGAGCATTATGCGAACTAGGGTCGAGTGTCAATCTGATGCCCAAAGCAATATTTAAGAAGCTTGGTATAGGGAGTACGCGACCTACAACAGTCATCTTGCAATTGGCGGACCACTCTCATGTTCGACCAAAAGGCAAAGTGGAAGATGTCATAGTAAAAGTGGGTAAGTTTGTGTTCCCTGTGGACTTTCTGATTTTGGATTGTGAGGTAGACTACAAAGCACCCATTATCTTGGGATGACCATTCCTTGCCACCGGTCGAATTCTCATCGACTGTGAGAAGGGAGACTTCACAATGCGAGTAGCAAATCAATCCATGACCATCAATGTCTTCAACACTCTCAAGTACATGGATGATAATGAAGAATGTCACTGTATAGCCGGGATAAATGCTGCAGCAATTGAAGAAGATGCTGATTTTTGCTGTGACAATTCTCCGCAAATGAAGGACTTTGCAAAAATGCTGGTGGAGCATGATCATAATGAAGAAGAAGCTCATCTAGAGCTACAAAAAATTGGCTATTTCAAGCCAAGACCAGGTACGAAATTTTAATCAATTGATTTCTCTGAATTTATTCCTCCTAAACCATCACTTTTACATGCACCATCTCTAGACTTAAAACCACTGCCGCCGCATTTAAAGTATGTTTATTTGGGATCTCACAATACTTTGCCAGTGATTATTTCTTCTAGCTTAGATCCTAACCAAGAGCTAAGTCTTGTGAATTTGCTATCACAATATAAGAAAGCTCTAGGGTGGACTATGGCCGATTTGGAGGGCATCAGTCTTACGATTTGCATGCATAAGATTCTGCTGGAAGAATGCCACAGCAATTCTGTTGAGCCCCAAAGAAGACTGAACCCAGCAATGAAGAAGGTAGTGATGACAGAGATTATCAAGTGGTTGGATGCAGGGATCATATACCCAATTTCTGATAGTTCATGGGTTAGTCCTGTGCATTGTGTTCCTAAGAAGGGAGGTACGACAGTGATCACAAATGAGGACAACGAGTTGCTCCCGACAAGGACAGTCAAAGGCTAGCGCATTTGTGTGGACTATAGGAAACTGAACAAGGCAACAAAGAAGGACCATTTCCCCCTTCCTTTTATCGATCAAATACTGGATCGATTGGCGGGAAAAGCTTACTATTGCTTCCTCGATGGCTATTCTGGATACAATCAGATTGCTATAGCACCAGAGGATCAGGAGAAGACAACCTTCACTTGCCCTTATGGGACTTATGCTTTTCAAAGGATGCCATTTGGGTTATTTAATGCTCCAGCAACTTTTCAACGTTGCATGTTGGCAATTTTTTTAGACATGGTTGAAGAATTTTTGGAGGTATTTATAGACGATTTTTCTGTGTCCGGAGAAACTTTTGAAAAATGCCTCGGCAACCTGGCAAAAGTACTGAAACGCTGTGATGAAGCCGACCTTGTAGTCAATTGGGAAAAATGCAATTTCATGGTGACCGAAGGTACGGTCTTGGGGAACAAAATTTCGAGCAAAGGAATTGAAGTTGACAAAGCAAAAGTTGAGTTGATAGAGAAGCTACCACCACCCACCACTGTGAAGGGAATTAGAAGCTTTCTTGGACATGCTGGATTCTACAGGAGGTTCATCAAGGACTTCTCGAAAGTCTCTAAATCGCTTTGCAATTTGCTACAGCAAAATCAACCCTTTGTCTTCGATGAAAAATGCCACAGCGCTTTTACTGAACTGAAGAAGAAGCTTACCTCAACTCCAATTGTGATACCACCCGATTGGACTGAGCCATTCGAGTTGATGTACGACGCAAGTGACTACGCAGTTGGCACAACACTAGGTCAAAGGCGAGGTAAACTCTTCCATGTTATTTACTATGCAAGTAGAACTCTTAATGATGCTCAAATTAATTACACCACTACTGAGAAAGAGTTACTTGCTGTAGTATTTGCCTTTGATAAGTTTAGGGCGTATCTTATAGGAACTAGAGTGATAGTACACACTGATCATTCTACCATCAAATACCTAGTGACTAAGAAAGATGCTAAGCCGAGACTTATTAGGTGGATACTTTTGCTTCAAGAATTTGATATTGAAATAAAGGATAGAAAAGGCACTGAAAATCAAGTGGCGGACCACCTATCTAGGCTAGAAAATCGTGAAAATTTAGGAGAGAATTTTGAGATCGAAGAAAATTTCCCTGATGAGAAAATTTTATATGCTACAGCATTACCTTGGTATGCCGACATTGTTAATTTTCTTGTTAGTTGTATTTTGCCTCCTGATTTATCTAGCCAGGGTCGCAAGAAGTTGAAACATGATGCAAAATTTTTCTATTGGGATGAGCCATATTTGTTCAAGCAATGTGCTGACCAATTGCTTCGGCGATGTGTGCCGGAAGAGGAACAAAAGAATATCCTATTCCATTGTCATGCAGCATCATGTGGAGGTCATTTTGGTGGATCAAGGACTGCTGCAAAGGTCCTTCAATCTGGATTCTACTGGCCCTCACTCTTCAAAGATGCTCAAGCATTTTACAAGGGATGCGATAGATGTCAAAGAACCGGTAACATCTCGAGGAGGAATGAAATGCCATTGCAAAATATACTGGAAATCAAGCTTTTCGATGTTTGGGGAATTGATTTCATGGGACCATTTCCATCATCCTATGGTGATTTATATATCTTGCTAGTAGTAGACTACGTGAGCAAATGGGTTGAAGCGGTAGCAACACCCCGCAATGATTCGAAGACGGTCCTGAAGTTCCTACACAAGAATATTTTCAAAAGGTTTGGAGTCCCTAGAGCTATAATCAGTGATGAAGGAACCCACTTCGACAACAAGCTCATTGCTAGGGCATTACAACGCTATGGAGTCAGACACAAAATTGCTACAGCATATCATCCGCAGACGAATGGCCAAGCTGAAATCTCCAATAGAGAAATCAAGGAAATCTTAGAGAAAACAGTCAACACAAGGAGAAAAGATTGGTCTCCAAAGCTGGATGAAGCTTTGTGGGCATATAGGACAACTTACAAGACTCCTTTAGGGATGTCCCCATTCAAGTTGGTTTATGGGAAAGCATGTCATTTGCCCGTGAAGCTTGAGCACAAAGCTTATTGGGCCATCAAAAAGCTCAATATGGATTTTAAGGCAGCTGGAGAGAACAGACTTTTGGAGCTTAATGAGATGGACGAGTTTCGATCCCATGCCTATGAGAATGCTAGGATCTACAAAGAAAAGACAAAACGGTGGCATGACAAACATCTTTTGCCACGGCATTTATCAGAGGGACAACAAGTGTTACTTTACAACTCAAGACTTAAACTTTTTCCTGGAAAGTTAAAGTCTCGATGGTCTGGACCATTCATGATACATAGGGTTTATCCTTATGGAGCTGTGGAGATCAAAACACTCAATGGAGATCGAATATTCAAGGTCAATGGTCAAAGGCTGAAGATCTATAATGGATCTCCCATTGTGCGTGACAAGGACGACCCTAGTCTTCAAAATGCCTGAGCATTTCTATCTCTATCTTTTATTTTGCTTTAGCATTTAAATTTCAGTTCGAATAAAAAGTCGACGTTTTTTTAGTTTTTTTATGATGCTTTTATCTCCTTTTTATCCATATTCAGCTATTAATATTTGAAGGTACAAGTTCAGACCACAGGAGGCTCACAAGGAGCTGCAGACCACCAGACGCGTGCTGCACATAGGAAGGACAGTGCGCAGTGCACAGTCTGTGCAAAGGAGGCCTGGGAGCAAGGAAGGACTGTACGGCTGCCAGCATTGGAGGAAAAAGTTTTGGAATTATTTGATTTGGGCTATCAAGGAGGGAGGTGAGAAGCCCATGAAATTGAAACCAATTGGTTTTTAAGGAGAAGAGAAGGAGTTTAGTTAAAATTCAACCCCTCTTTACACCCTATTTACCTTTTCATTAATTACACAAACCTTTCTCTCTCCAACTCAACATCCAATTGAACCCCCATCAAACCTTTTTACCTTTCCAAGAACCCTAGCCGTCCAAAACAGTTGAACCATCTCCTACTGCTTCTGCTACAGCATCATACCCGGTCCCCGCCGGTCCATCAGAACCATCACCACAGGACAAAGGCAAGGAACCTACAATGGAATCACCAACATTTGCACAACAAACAGTTGAAATCAGCAGTGATGATTTCGATCTCAACTCATCCCCACATGAAGAGGTGCCTCCTATAGATCAATTAGTCACTTCCGTCCCACGCCGTAAGATTAAGCGTACAGCTGGACGACACGCTTCTTATAGGAGGGAGGAGGATATGATGCCCATCGCAGCAGCAGAAACAGAGCAACCATCACCAATGAACAAGCCTTGGAAACGCATCAAGATGGCCGTCCACAAGACGAAACCCACCGACACGTAAGCATCTTCTCCTTTTTGTTTTTATTTTGCATATAGTTTTATTTCTCATAGCATTGAGGACAATGCTAACCTCAAGTTTGGGGGTAGCAAAGTCTTCGCCTTAGCATTCTCATTTCATTTTGCATACATATGAATTTGCTATAGCATTAGATTCAATTCAAGACAACTTCTGGGATTAGAATAAATGATATCCGATGATGAGTATTTTAATGCTTTTGAACTGAATTAGAAAATATTGAGAATAAATTGAACTGAATTAGGACTTGATGCTTTGGAATTTTATTTGACACGATTGTATGTTTCCTATGCTTGAATGGTAGGAACTTTTTAGAGAACTTAGAATCTATGCCTTAGTGTTAATAAAAAAAAGATATGAATAAATGTTGTAGAAGGACGCTCTTCTATGCAAGGTTAGCTTATGCCTTGAACATAAATAATGCTACAGCATATGAGCGAATGAAAGTTGTCACGGGATGACTCTACCTACTGGCTCGGGGATGAGATGTTTGCTCCATACTCATCTAGAGTTAAGGATGGTAGTTATGATGAGCTGACACACTTTGAAGCAGTTAAAAAAAAACTAAGCATGAGAGTAATTTTTAGGAACTAGGGTATAGGGAATAAGGAAAACTAGAATTTTTCTAACACTTAAGCATAGGTTAGATACAATCCAGCACACAAGCAAAGTATCTTGTCCGAGTTCAAGTTCTAGGCATTCTCAATATCATGTAGATTGCTATAGCATTTATATTCTGAGGATTGATATTTTGCCTAAACTGCTGTCAAAGATTGAAAGTAATGTCATAGCATTTTTATATGTCATTGCTTGAGGACAAGCAATATCTTAAGTTTGGGGGTGTGTTAACGCTCTAAAAAGCGTATATTTTATACCCTTTTACTTAAGGTTTTGTTTGGTTTCAAGTTCATTTGCATTGCATCTCATTGCATTTAGTTGCATTTCATGTGCATTTGCATTTAGATTAGGTTTTTATTTTAATTTCTCTTTTATTTTAAAAGATGCTGCTTTGGAGGGTATTTTCTTGGTTTTGATGTGCAGATTGCTGGAGCAAAGTAGAATGATCGGAAGAGATGCTGTAGCATATTTCCATGGTGTTGGATCGAACTTCAACGATGCTACAGTATTGTGGGCGGACAAAATAGAACGGAAGAAAGGACACACCTACAGCCCACTGTCCTCACGCGTTTTCCAGGCCAGCTGCACCCTGCAGACCTGCAGACGTTGCACCTCCTCTGCAGACCTGCAATTGTCCCCTGCAGACCCTGCATTTCTGCCATCTGCTGCAGAAAATGTCAGAGCATATTCCCTTGGCATCTTTAGGGCACAAAACCCTAGAAGCCTCTTATAAATACAAGGCCAAGCCTCCTTCAACAAGCATGTTCGGAGGAAGAAAAAGAGAAAAATCAGTAGCTAAGGAGCCATAAAGGAGCGAGCTTTAAGGAAAGCACGAGGGAGAAGAAAGAAGAAAGGAGGCCACTTTCGGTCATCTTCCACCTCTAGCCAAGCCACCATTGTTGGAGAGCTTCAAGTAAGGGATTTGCGCGACTTCGGGAGGAGCGACAAGCTAGGAAAAGTGTCATGGCACAAGCATTTGAGACTTCCTTCCTCCTCACTTTGTTTACCTCTTTTCTAAGTAGTTGAATATGTATTTCAAAGGACGAAAGTTGAATAGTTTTTCTTACCTAGCCATGAACTAAACTAGTATGGCTAAGGCTTGTTTTGGATGATTTTTATTATGTTTTAATGGATGTTTATTGTTTCCAGTGTTTAACTTTGTGCTTTGTTCAAGAATGCTAACACATTTTCACTCTAAACCTTGGTTTTGTAAGAGCACCGGGAGGTAGCCATAGCTCAAGGGGTTCGGGAAGCTTAGATCTAAGGATAGGCAAAGCTAGACCAACTTGAACAATGGGGTTACCGCGGGAGCGGAATCCTAACTTGCCTTAGGGATAAGGTAGAGTTTCAACGACTAAAAGGGGTAGCACTTTATCAACATTAGGAGTGTTAGGGTTGAGACCGGGAGGTAATGCCTTAGCATTTTTGAGTGTTAGGCCTTCTGACTAGGGATAGTGGAGGCATTTTCAGTAAACTCTGTCGAGCACTAGTAAACCAGTGGAACAGTAGCATTCAGGAGAACGGTGAGATCATACCATTGCAAGCCTAGCCTGTCTTAAGCTTGAATATCTTCTCTGTGTTGTGTTTGTGAAGCTTTATTTATTTCTCCAATATCTTTTGAATTGCTACTGCATTTTCGTGACAATCTTTGTTTAGCTCCAACATCACTGGTGACATCTTTATTTTGCTAAAGTATTTTGGTGACATTTGCATAATTGCTTTAGCATATGATCATACAAAGGATTATTTTATCTTTTGTGTATGTTAACTATTTTTGAATTAACCTACCCAATCCTCGTGGGAACGATCTCACTCACACACTTTATTACTTGTTCGATGTGTATACTTGCACATTATTGCGCGCGAATCATAATCATATTTTAATCACACTCAGCACGCAACAGGGGTCGAGGGTTTTATAGGGGAGGTGCGAGTTAGAATACCGACCATCAGAATAGGGACACGTTTTAGTCTATCGCTAGGGCACCAGCGAGGCAGTATGCAGTCAGAGCTCAATAGGAGTGCGAGCCCACCGATGTTGTCTCAAGTACTTTCTCTTTGTTCTCTGTACCTATAGTTGCATTAGTGGACTAGGGGTCTACGCATTCCTACATCCGTAGTGCGATATCGAAACAGTGGGGTTTTTCGGCTAAGGATCTAGAGGTAAGGGTTAGAGTAACAAGTCCGTTGGGTTTAGATGTGATAGTGGATAAGCTGTATCGGAGGTGTCCGATCGAGGTGCAAGTGTCGCGTGTCAAAAGTGCGCGTTTAGTGCAAGTGGACACATCGAAAGTAATAAGTGATAAGTATTTATCAGATTATCGTCTCCACAGGGATTGGTAGACTCAATATGTCTTCTTCGTCTTCTTGTTCTGTAGAAAGAAATAAAAAACACAAATAGTTTGGGTTGTGATGGAACTAAAATAAAACAACTAAGTAAAATAAAGGAATTCGAATATTAGAGAGAAATAGGTCAGGATCCAGTTGCGCTGTATTGTGGATTTGATTGACTTGTCTCTGCCCAATGCAATTGTATATCACTGCCTCGGCAGCACTGCAGATTACTTCCTTGGCAGCAACGATACTTTCCGCCGCGGCAATCCCTTGCTCGTGGGTGGACTTTACCAAAGTTCGGCAAAGTGTCCTTGAATGACTCCGCTTATCCCTAAGTCGAAGTACTGTTGATGACTAGTCCTTGATGATACCTCCCGGAGTGAACCAATTATACTCACCAACCGATCTCACACTTCTTTTAGCCGCTGAAACTCTTAACCTATCCCTAGGCCGAGTTAGTATTTCGCGATTGAAACACCGTACTTACCCCTTTTGTGAATCTAACTCTCCCGAGTCTAGATAAATGGATTACTTACAAACTTCTCTACCGAGATTGAATGTAAGAACAAGGAATAACAAAGGATAAGCAAACCTTGATAATTTTATTGCACTGAAACAAAGACAAAGTACAATCTCCTCTCACAAATACTAACAACCTTCACCTAAACCCTAAGAAAGCTTAGAACATAATTGAGAGAAAGAAAACAAGTTTATGAATCTGCTCTCTCTCTAGGTATCTGCCCATAATACATTGGACGGCTATGTCTTTATATAGGCTAGACCTAGGGCAAACCTTTCCTAAGTAGAATACAACTTGGAGTAGGGAACAAGTCATGTACATAATTAAAATATTTCCAAGTTTAATTCATCTAAGGGGGCTTTCCCGCGTGGCCTTGTCTTGGGCTTTTCCTCATGCTAGCCAACTCCGATCCATGGGCTTTATGTCCAGACACGTCCCTTAGATTTTTGTCTTCCAATCGCCTACAGTCTTGCTTCCTGGCTCTCAGCTGTTGCCTCGGCATCAGGTCCTGCCTCGGCCTTGTCGCTGTCGCGGCACTGGTTCTCCTACACAGATAGAAAGATGCAGTAAAACGTGCCTTTTCTGTAAATATTATCTATGTAAGCATAACTTCTAAATATATTACATTAAGTACATGCATTGGTCCGAGTAGGTGTAAATTTGGTGATTAATGCCCATAAAAGGTGTAAAAAGTGATAGTGAGTTGAGCACTTATCACACCCCCAAACTCGAACTCTTGCTTGTCTTCAAGCAATGCAAACCATAAATTTGCCGAACTCTACTCTTTCTTGGTCTTACATTTCCATCTATTCTCCCCACCATAGATAGGCCTATTCTTTAGTCTTAACCTTTCGGCTACCTAAGGGTTTACCTAGAAACAAGCTATAAGAATTGTGAGTGTGTGCTTTGTGGACAAGTTTGATTAAGGGCTTTCTTAGATAAAATATAAGTTCAAGACAAGTAGAATTGGGTTAAGTGTTCTCTTCTTTTCTAAACAACCAATTCTTGAGTCAATTTCGGGCACCTCAAGGATTGTGTTTTTCCCTTCACTAATTCCTTCTTTCTTTTTGATATTCCTTAAAACATACTAGAGCCAATTTCGGGCACCTCTAGCATGGAGAAGAGTACTTCCTAGAGCCGGTGATAGGTACCTCTAGTTACTTTCCCAAAGATCTAAGTCTTTATCACCTAAGTTCATTAAAAGAACTCCTATAATCCAACAAGTCCCCAAAGTGTTTAGATTTCTTCTTATAGTAAGCTTCTAAGTTTTCCTCCTTAAGTATCCTAAGGTTAAACCTTCTTAACAGGACCTAACCATGGTAAGGAGAAAGATTTTTATAGCCTTAAAGAATAAACTAAGGCAATACTGATGATAAGCAGTGCAAAAGTGTAGGAAATTAATTCAAGTAAGGCGGGGAGCATGAAAATTAAAAAAAATCACTGGAATACTCCCTTTTTGGCAAGGTCTCGGCAGTAGATTGCTGCCTTGGCAGTGAATCTGCACCCCCAAACTCAAACCAAGCATTGTCCTCAATGCTTTATATTTGAAGAAATAATCGGGCAACACAAATATGAAATAAGCATCATATAAAGCAAACAACAATTAATATTGAATTATAAAACAAAAATTTAAAGCGACTCCGAAGAGCTGCTTGTAACAATTTTTCTCCTTGGCCTTGTTGCCGATTACTTTGTTCTTGGTGAGGGCGATTGTTGAGCTTTTGCTTGCCGGGGCGGTTGGACTCTTGTGGGTGGTTTCCTTTGCATTGGGGACTCCACCTCTTCTCCTTCTTGCACATCGGCCATCTCTTCGGTTATCATTATGTTTGTTCCACCTCCCATTGCTGTGGCTCCCCCGGTGTGGTGGGTACTTGGTCCGGCGGCGGTGCAGCTTTGGTGCACATAAGCATCTATCTCAGCTGATAGACTGCTCATGATGATTGGGTATCGGGGCGGAGTGCTGAAGACTACCCTCCGTTTGGATGGTCTTCTGCTGGCAGATGATGCCGCGGCAGAATCTGCTGCCCTGGATGGGCCAGCAGCATGGTACTTTGGTGGAGGGCCCGCTTGGAAGAACGGCTTTGGTCCTCCCGGAGTTGGTGTAGTCTCGGTGTAAGGGGCGGCTGTGACAAACATATTGCTGGGAAACTCTGGAAATTGCGCCCCTTGGTCTGGAAAAGCGTGGAGCATCATCTGGGCTAATGTGCCATTGAAATCTCTTTGATAATCCATGTACCTCTGTTTCCTGAGGTCCATCGCTGCCATTCTTTGCAAAATCTCCTGGTACGGGTCTGCTACGGCAGAGGTGTAGGCAGTATCGGGTATGTCTGCCATGTACTGGGCTCCGGCAGTAGTATCAGCAGTGAACTGCTGGGACGTTGCTTGGAATGGCTCCGCCTGCGTGATCTACATGACTTTGTGACAAAAGTCTCTGGTCCATCCTCGTCTTTGGGGAGTGTATTCGTCCGTATCTTCGATTGGTACACCTGCGACAACAGACAAACCCTTGATCAAACATGGGAAATATAATGGTCCCCTATCTTTCTTACCGCATTCGTGAATTTCACGTAAGATGATCTCTCCAACATTGATGGTCCTCTTGTTGATGATCGATTGGATAAGCACCAATCGCTTCCGGTCCAACATGCTGTTGTGGGACGTGGGGATGAGGCGTCGCTTGACAAAAGTATTCCACATCTTGGCCTCAGGTTTTAGGCTCTGCCTTGTTACGGATCCTCTATGGGTACCGGTTTCCCATGGAGTATTCACGTAACAAAGGTCGTCTTTGATTAACTCATAATCCTCGGCAGTGATGTCTTCCATGAATTCGGCGTGAACATCACTGTTCGGAGTGAGGCCGTAGAAATCGTTGATGGTCTCGGCATCTAACTGGACCGGCCTGCCTCGGCAGTGGACAAAGAGGGAATCTTTGTTGAGCCCGTGCGCATAGAATTCCCGCACGATTGTAGCATTCGCCTGGGCAGGTTGAAGATAAAAAATTTCCCAATCTTGGTACTTGATTCTGTCAAAGAGATAGTGCTCGATGTCGTAGTTTTCATCATCTGAATGCTGGAAACCTTGTTCTTCCCACAATTTTCGGGCGATGAAAGATCGGTTGAAACGATCTTCAACGTTTGCTGGGGCAAATCGCTTGTAAGTGGCCATCAAGATTGTGAGAGATTTGATTTCTTGGAGGTTTTCTTGAAAAAAAATCTGGGAATTTCACGAAGAATTGTGAGTAGGCAGAGAGTAATGTGAGAGGGAGATTGTTATGAATTCTAAAGCAAACAAGAAAGCAAGAGTGAATAGTTCAAGAAGGAGGAGTTTCTTATATAGGCCTCGGCCTTGTGACCGTTTGAAGCCACTAGCCGTTTTGTAGCCGTTACTCTTTACTGTCGTTTCCTTTTCTTCCGCGACAGGAATCTCGACAGACTAGCCGTTACACTGTTCTGCCCGTTGAAACTGCTGCGGCCCTGACACTGTTTTTCTGCCTCGGCAGAGTTCCTGCTGTGAACTATTTCTCCTTTATTCTTGCTTGTTATCCTAAATAAAAATTAAACACACAAAAAGAAAAATACTTAAAGCAAAAAAAAATTAGAAAAATAAAAATAAACTAAACTAATCCTAATATATTAATAAGGAAAAAAGGGAGGAGATCATGTTACTGGTGGAGTGCATGCAAATGCATCTCCCAAGATAATTCTCCCTTGTTGGCCAGAATTATAATTCGGTTGTGGGCCACTTCCTTTTGCTGTATGTCCATCCATCTTAAACTTGATCTTTTTGCTGAATAATTTGCCGAGCATGCTGCCAAGGCAGGATATCTTGGTGTCTATTGTGTGGATGGCCTTGCACTCCTCTGGATCATCATATTTTTTTAAGTTGTGGAAGGCATTGAGTTTGACTTGTTGGTCATTGACCCGCGTTGTCAACTCTCCTTTTTCCACGTCAATTAAGGTGCGTCCAGTTGCAAGGAAAGGTCTCCCCAGGATGATCGGTGCATTATCATCTGCATCACAATCAAGGACAAGAAAGTCAGCAGGAAAAATAAATTTATTGAATCTTACCAGTATGTCCTCGATTTTGCCTTCGGGTTGCACATAGGATCGATCCGCTAGTTGGAGCATAACTTTTGTAGGTTTCACCCTTCCTATTCCAAGCTTTTGGAAGACATATTTGGGCATTAGATTGATGCTTGCTCCAAGGTCGCACAGGGCCTTACCTTCATAATTTTTACCTATCGCACAAGGAATGATAAAACAGCCAGGATCCTTTAATTTCGGTGGCATGCGATTGTGTAGCATTGACATGCATCCCTCGGTAGCAGCCACTGTTTCAAACTCACCTATTCGTTTCCTCTTTGACACCATGTCTTTTAAGAATTTGGCGTAATTAGGCATTTTTTCAATTGCCTCTACGAATGGTATGTTAATGTGGACTTGCTTTAAGATATCAAGGAATTTCTTGAATTACTGGTCCTGTTTTTGCTTCTTCAACCTTTGTGGGAAAGGTGGTGGTGCTCTCATCTCATCCAGGGTTTCTTTAGTTTGGAATTTAATACCTGGCACCACTGGGGTTGTTACTATCTCGGCAGGCTATTCAGGAGCTGTTGTGCTCTCTGCCGGAGCAGTGTTATCAGAATCAGTTTGCTCAGCCTCTTCTTTTGCTGGATCCGCTGATTGAATTTGGCTTGCTGGAATCTTTTCCTTCAGCTGTAGACCACTCCTAGTAGTGATAGCTTTACACTGTTCATGTCCCATTATCTTAGCAACTTCAGTATTGCAAGGTAGTCCTCCTTGTGGTCTAGTGTTTATGTTTTGAGCAAACTGCCCAACCTGGGTTTCTAGCGTTTTAATGGCCGCTTCTTGATTTTGCAACCTCATCTCAGTCCTATTCATGAAGGCATCTGTCCTTTTGATGAAATTATTGTTCTCTGCCATGTATGACTCAGTTTTCATCATAAAGGCTTTAAGCGTGTTCTCCAAGGAACTTACCAGTTGCTGCTGCATCTGTTGCTGCGGCATTGGTTGCTGGACCTGCTTCTGCGGCAGGTGTTGCATCGGTTGCTGAAATCCTGAAGGTTGGGTGGTTGGGTGTAAGGCATTGTTAGGATTGCTACATGATAGGTTTGGATGCCTCTTCCATGAGGGATTGTATGTGTTGGACATCATATTGTTGCGATTGTAATTTCCAACATACATACCGGTTTCTTGATTCATACAATCAGAGGAACTATGGTTACCTCCACATAATTCACAATAAGAATCAATAACCTTGACCTCACGAGTATTTTGCTGTAATTGTAAGTTTTGCACCATCTTTGTAAGAGATGCCAATTGTGCTGTCACTGAATTTGATGTGTCTAATTCATTCACCGTGGCTTGTCGTCTTACTCCTCCTCGCCTAGATATAGGTAATTGAAAATCATTCTTCGCGAGTTTGTTTAATATCTCAATAGCTTCCTCAGGTGCTTTATCAAGGAGTGTTCCGTTTGCCGAGACATCTAAGATCATCCTTGTTGGGGCATTCATGGCATTATAAAACATGGTCACTTGTGTCCATAGGGGTAATCCATGCAAAGGACACTTTTGCAATAGCTCCTTGTAGCGCTCCCATGCCTCGTACATAGGTTCATCATCTGCCTGTCGAAAAGAAGTGATTTCATTACGAATTCTATCATATAAGTTTGTAGGTTTAAAACGAGTAATAAAATCACGGCAGAGTTCACTCCAAGATCCAATAGATCCTGCTGGAATGCTATTTAACCAAGCTTTCGCCCTATCCCTCAGTGAATAGGGGAATAGCTTCAATCGCAAGACATCTGCATGGACTCCTTGGATTTTAAAAGAATTGCATATCTCCATGAAGGACTTGAGGTGCTGCCTTGCATCTTCAGTTACAGACCCACCAAACTGTCCAATAGTGTTAAGCATATTGAACATAACAGGTTTCAGTTCAAAGTGGGCTGCTTCTATCTCCGGTGTAACGACTCCTCGGTTTAATCCATTTAAGTACTCTTCCAGGAAGTCTCTGACAGTGACCTGCCGCGGCCCAGGTGGTGGCAGAAGTCCTCCATTACCGACAGGCAAGTTTTGTCCTGTCGGGTGATCTGCCATAGCCTTTTGGATTTGTCTCCTTAACCTTAGCCTTGTTCGTTCGATCTCTGGATCTAACTCGTATAAAGGGTTGGTTGGGTTGGCCCTGGTCATACAGCAAGAAAAACAAAAATAAAAAGGAACAAGAAAATAAAGAAAACAAAATTTAGTTGACAATTCTTGGCAACGACGCCAAAAACTTGTCGCGTGTCAAAAGTGCGCATTTAGTGCAAGTGGACACATCGAAAGTAATAAGTGATAAGTATTTATCGGATTATCGTCTCCACATGGATTGGTAGACTCAATATGTCTTCTTCGTCTTCTTGTTCTGTAGAAAGAAATAAAAAACCTTAAACCCTAAACCCTAAACCAAAGTTAGGCAAAGTGTCCTTGAATGACTCCGCTTATACCTAAGTCAGAGTGCTGTTGATGACTAGTCCTTGATGATACCTCCCGGCGTGAACCAATTGTACTCACCAACCAATCTCACACTTCGTTTAGCCGCTGAAATTCTTAACCTATCCCTAGGCCGAGTTAGTATTTCGCGATTGAAACACCGTACTTACCCCTTTCGTGAATCTAACTCTCCCGAGTCTAGATAAATGGATTACTTACAAACTTCTCTCCCGAGCTTGAATGTAAGAACAAGGAATAACAAAGGATAAGCAAACATTGATAATTTTATTGCATTGAAACAAAGACAAAGTACAATCTCCTCTCACAAATACTAACAACCTTCACCTAAACCCTAAGAAAGCTTAGAACATAATTGAGAGAAAGAAAACAAGTTTATGAATCGGCTCTCTCTCTTTAGGTATCCGCCCATAATACATTGGAAGGCTAGGTCTTTATATAGGCTAGACCTAGGGCAAAACTTTCCTAAGTAGAATACAACTTGGAGTGGGGAACAAGTCATGTACATAATTAAAATATTTCCAAGTTTAATTCAGCTAAGGGGGCTTTCTCGCGTGGCCTTGTCTTGGGCTTTTCCTCATGCTAGCCAGTTCCGATCCATGGGCTTTATGTCCAGACACGTCCCTTGGAGTTTTGTCTTCCAATCGCCTACAGTCTTGCTTACTGGCTCTCATCTTCTGCCTCGGCATCAGGTCCTGCCTCGACCTTGTTGCTGCCGCGGCACTGGTTCTCCTGCACAGATATAAAGATGCAGTAAAACGTGCCTTTTTCTATAAATATTATCTCTGTAAGCATAACTTCTAAATATATTACATTAAGTACATGCATTGGTCCGAGTGGGTGTAAATTTGGTGATTAATGCCCATAAAAGGTGTAAAAAGTGATAGTGAGTTGAGCACTTATCAGAACCTTTTTACACCTTTTATGGGCATTAATCACCAAATATACACCCACTCGGATCAATGCATGTGCTTAATGTGATATATTTAGAAGTTAAGCTCATAGATATAATATTTACAGAAAAGTCACGTTTTACTACATTTTCATATTTGTGCAGGAGAACCATTGCCGCGGCAGCGACAAGGCCGAGGCAGGACCTGATGCCGAGGTAGCAGCAGAAAGACATGAAGCAAGACTGTAGGCGATGGAAAGATAAAAATCCAAGGAACGTGTCTGGACTTAAAGCCCATGGATCGGAGCTAGCTAGCATATGGAAAAGCCCAAGGCAAGACCACGCGGGAAAGCCCCTTAGCCGAATTAAACTTGGAAATATTTTAATTATGTACTTGACTTGTTCCCTACTCCAAGTTGTATTCTACTTAGGAAAGGTTTGCCCTAGGTATAGCCTATGTAAAGATCTAGCCATCCAATGTATTAGAGGCGGAATACCTAGGGAGAGAGAGCCGAATTCTATACTTGTCTTCTTTCTATCCATTATGTTCTAAACCTTCTTAGGGATTAGGTGAAGGTTGTCGAGTATATGTAAGAGGATATTGTACTTTGTCTTTGTTTCAATGCAATAAAATTATCAAGGTTTGCTTATCCTTTGTTATTCCTTGTTCTCGCATTCAAGCTCGGGAGAGAAGTCTGTGAGTCATCCATTTATCTAAGCTCAGGATAGTTAGATTCACGAAAGGGTTAAGTACGGTGTTTCAATCGCGAAATACTAACTCGGCCTAGGGATAGGTTAAGAGTTTCAGCGGCTAAAAGAAGTGTGAGATTGGTTGGTGAGTACAATTGGTTCACGCCGGGAGGTATCATCAAGGACTAGTCATCAATAGCACTCTGACTTAGGTGTAAGCGGAGTCATTCAAGGACACTTTGCCGAACTTTGGTAAAGTCTACCCACGAGCAAGGAATTGCCGCGGAAGACAGTATCGTCGCTGCCAAGGCAGTAAACTGCAGTGCTACCGAGGCAGTGATATACGATTGCATTAAGCAGAGACAAGTCAATCAAATCCATAATACAACGCAACTGGATCCTGACCCATCTTTCTCTATTATTAAATCTCTTTATTTTTGTTTAGTTATTTTAGTTTAGATAAACCAACTCAAATCACTTGTGTTTTTACTTTTCTACAGAACAAGAAGGTGAAGAAGACATATTAAGTTTATCAGTCCCTGTGGAGACGATAATCCGATAATTACTTATCACTTATTACTTTCGATGTGTCCACTTGCACTAAACGCGCACTTTTGACACGCGACAGGTTCAATCTTTCCGACGAACCTTATTGTCTTGCCTTTTCAAAAGTTTAATGCAATCCTAGGTATGAATTGGTTATTTGAGCACGACGTTAGCTTGGCTTCTAGAGGTAAGAGTTTGAATTTGAGAGTTGTTGATGGGTCCAAGTTATTTGTGAGGGGAGAAAGGAATCCTGGTATCCCTAACTTTGTTTCAGCTTTGGCGGCACAAAAGTTGATACAACATGGTTGTGAGGCTTTCTTAGCTCACGTGGTTGATACGAGGGTTGAGGTTCTAGCTTTGTAGAGTCTTTGGATAATTTGCGAGATTGTTGATGTGTTTCTCGAGGAGTTATCGGGCTTACCAACAGATCGAGAGCTTGAGTTTCATATATAGGTGCTGTCAGCTACGGCACCAATGTCCATCACTCCTACCGTATGGCACCAACAAATATGGGGGAGTTAAAGAGTCAGATCCAAGAGTTGTTAGAAAAAGTGTTTATCTGACCGAGTGTTTCGCCTTGGGGTGCTCCAGTTTTGTTTGTGAAAAAGATAGACGGGTCAATGAGGATGTGAATTGACTACCTGCAGCTTAACAAGGTAAAGATAAATAATCGCTACCCTCTTCCTAGGATCGATGAACTGTTTGACCAGTTGCGAGGTGTCCGTGTGTTATCGAAGATAGAATTGAGGTCCTGTTACTACCAGTTAAAGGTAGTTGAGAAGGATGTTCAGAAAACCGCTTTTAGGACGCGGTATGGACACTACAAGTTCTTGGTAATGCCTTTGGGCTTACCAATGCCCCGACAGCGTTCATGAATCTCATCAACCGGATCTTTCAGTCTTATCTAGATCAGTTTGTGGTAGTGTTCATAGATGATATCTTGTTCTACTCTCAGTCAGAAGAAGAACATGATGAGCATTTTCGAGTTGTACTTCAGACGTTGAGGGACAAACATCTTTTTTGTAAGTTCAGCAAGTGTGAGTTTTGGCTTTCAGAGGTTGCGTTTTTGGGTCATATCGAGGCAGTTGATGGGATCCGTGTTGATCCTCAAAAGATCCAAGCTATAGTGGAGTGGAAACCGCCTAAAAATATCTCAGAGGTCCGTAGTTTCCTTAGGCATGTGAGATATTATCGACGGTTTGTAAAGGGTTTCTCAATCTTGGCATCACCGTTGACCAAGTTGTTGCAAAAAGGAGTTCACTTTGTTTGAAATGAGAAGAGACAATAGTTTTTTGAGCAGTTAAAGGCTTATCTTACCGAGACATCAGTGTTGAATCAACCAGAGTCAGGAAATGACTATGTTATTTTCAGTGATGCGTCGTTGAATGGTTTAAGGTGTGTTCTTTAGCAAGATAGAAATCTGGTTGCCTATGCTTCAAGACAACTCAAGACACATGAGTAGAACTATCCTACCCTTGATCTAGAGCTATTCGCAGTCATCTTTGCTTTGATGATATAGAGGCATTATCTCTATGGGGAGAAATGCTACATCTATACAGACCATAAGAACTTGAAGTATTTGCTTACTCAAAATGAGTTGAACTTGAGACAACGTCGTTAGATAGAGCTACTAAAGGACTATGACTGCGTGATCGAGTATCATCCGGGTAAAGCAAATGTGGTGGCGGATGCCTTGAGTAGGAATTCCTTGGCTGACTTGAGGTCCATGTTTTCTTGTTTGAGGTTGATAGATGATGGTGTTCTTTTGGCCGAGCTTCGAGTGGAACCCATGTTGGTATAGGAGATAAAGAGGACCCAAGTGTTATATGTGGACTGGGTAACTCAGATAGAGGCAGTTCAGAGAGGTGAGGTTGCTGACTTTGAAGTATGAGATGGTGGTTACTTGTACTTCAAGGGACGTTTTTGTGTTCTTGCTTTATAAGATCTAAGGTATCATATCATTAGAGAGGCACACCATAGCCCTTATACCGTACATCCGGGAAGAAAAAAGATGTATCAAGATCTCAGACCGTTCTATTGTTTTCCTTGTATGAAAAGAGATATATCAGAGTTTGTAACAAGGTGCTTAGCTTGTCAGCAAGTAAAAGCGGAACATCAGGTTCCTTCAATTTTGTTTCAGCCTATCTAGATTCCACAATGGAAGTGGGATCGGGTCACCACGGACTTTGTTACATGGCTGCCTTTCAATCAAAGGAAGCATGATGTTATATGGATTGCAGTTGATCGGTTGACTCAAATGAGATCACCCCTTAAACCCTTTTTTCTTCATCCTTTTATCATTACAAGAAACCGCCAAAGGTAAGGTTTTTAAGGTCTAGCTAGTAGAATCTCGTTTTAAGGAATAAGAAGCTTTTGTTCAACTCCAAGAGATCTTTCTTTCAAGGAAAACTTTTTTTAAAAAGGTGGAGGTAAGGTTTTTGATGGGTGTTTAAGGTAAGAACTCTTTTTTGTTTTGGGAGGTTTTTAGGTTCACTAAAAGCTTGTTTTAGCTTCTTAGAATCGTTTAAGGCAGCTTGGTAATCCTCTGGTTGTCTTCCTTGTAGTTGGAGAGCAAGGAGAGTCATCAAGGTGCTTGGGCAAGGAGAAGGCTTGAGAGCTTGTTGTGGTGCTTCTTCAATTTGTTTTGGAAGGTTGGTACACTTTCAAATCCTTTGTATTTTCATGTGCATCATCATTTAAGCATGCTTATTAATTATGTGATGGTTTGTCTAGGATAGAGCCTTTGATGCTTTAATGGTGTCTTGATTTTTAGTTGATCAAAATGAGTAAAATTAGTTAGAAACTCACTTAAACTATTTCCATAAAGAGTAGGAATGTTTTGGGATCGATTGGTTAATTTTGGTTAAGTTTCTTAAGAATTTTAAGTTGCAGACTTGCATTTCGTGTAGGGGGTACCGATACCTCTGGTATGGGTATCGATACCACAGAGAGGGAAATATCATGTTTAAGGCAAGCGTTTCGAAACGCCTTGCCCGTGTTTCGGAAAGACACATTACAGTAGCATTATATCCCTTTGAGGCGTATCGAAACGCAAGGGGAACGTTTCGATATTGGGTGTTTCGATACCCCTTGTAAGGGCATATCAATACACCTTTACAATTCGCCTAAAAATTTCAAGGTATGAGTTAGGAGGTTCCATAATCCATTTTATGGGTTCACATGGGTCGTTTAAGACATAAAATGATTAATGAAACTTGAAATTGGTAATATGGATTGTGATATGAGAAATTATGCTTGCATGCTCGGTTTTGGCTTGGTTGAGGTATTGCTTGATTTAAGATCCTAGGTTGGTCGTCTTGTATGGTTTGTGTCATTGATTAGTGGGATCCGGATACCCATTGAGTGATAGTGTTGCAACACAGCAAAGACCATCCGATGTGAGATTCCGGGTGATGTATCGAAGACCATCCGATGTGAGATTTCGGGTGATGACTTTGCTCGATGTGAGATTCCGAGCCCGAATCGATCCGAAATTTTGAGTGAAGACTCGATGCGAGATTCCGAGTATATCAACTCGATGTGAGATTCTAAGAAACACGATGTGAGATTTCGGGCCGGGTGAATTCCCAGTGTTGGGTTGGCAGTGGGCCTCACTTTTGATTTGTTTACTTTATGTTTTGGTTACATTTTGTATATCATGTCATCATATTATCTCATCTCGCATGTTTATTGTTATGATTCACTTAAAAACACAATCGATAGGTTTTGTACCCATTGAGCTTTCATAGCTCAGGATTTTGGAATTTGTTTCCATGCGTAGGTTAGTAGACGGATGTTCGGGCGGACGTGGAGGAGCACCATCAGTGTGAGACTTCAGCATTGACTGGTTGGTAGAGTGTCGTTTTAAATTATGTCATATTTAATGATTTGAATTTGATTTGATTTTGAAATTTTATGGACACAGGTTGGGCTTATGGAAAAAATGTGGCACCCATGTTTGGGGTGTTAAAATCGAGATCCTCCAAATCTCATACTCAGAATGTTATATCGAGCATCTTTGAAAGAGGTCTGATGCGTCCACACAACATCGGGATCCTCTATTCAAAATAATCTTTAATAAATCACCCTGAATGTTACACTTGACATCCTTCATTGTGTTGCAACACAATTCTTAGGTATCCAGATTCCCATCACACAAGAGTTTTTCCTAAGCTAAGCAACCTATCAACAGGAAAAAGTTTCCACATATCATAAAGCACAAAAACCACGAAAGATCCCTATGATTTCTATCATTCATTTAAAACAACCAAGGCTTACTGATAAGTGCAAAAAAGATCATTATTTTATACACCTTTCATGGGCAATAAGCACTTATCTCACACTTACTTGGACTGATGCATGAGCTTAATATGCAATATTCGGATATTCTGTTATTATAACTCATAAAGCTAATATTTATAGAAAAATGCAGAATTTACGATATCTTCTGTACATGTAGGAACAATTATTGTCGAGGCAGGGTTGAGGCCGAGGCAGAAGCTGGGCTGCGGCAGCAACTGAAGCTCCAACATCAATACTTTAGGCGATTGGAAGATAAAAATACGCTGGACGATTCTGGACATGCAGCACATGGATCAAAGCTGGCTAGCGCGAAGAAAGCCCAAGTCAAAGGCCACGGGGGGAAAGCCTCCTAGTTGAAATAAACTTAGAAATATTTGATTTATGGGAATAATTGTAATCCTACTCCAAGTAGTATTCCTACTTAGGAAAGGTTTGCCCTAGACCTAGACTATATATACCATAGCCATCCAATGTATTAGGAGAGGCGATTGAGAGAGAGTTCAACCCTAAGAATTATTGTGTTCTTTCCTCCATCATGTTCTAAGCTTTCTTAGGGTTAGGTGAAAATTTTCGAGTACTTGTGAGAGGATATTGTACTTTGTTTCTCGTTTCAATGCAATAAAACATTAAGATTTGCTTACTCTTTTCCATTCTTTGTTCTTGCATCCAAGCCCAGGAGGGAAGTTTGTGAGTGATCCATTTATCTAGACTCGGGAGAGTTAGATTCACGAAAGGAGTAAGTACGGTATTTGAAAAATACTAACTCGGCCTAGGGATAGGTTGGAGTTTCAACGGCTAAAAGAAGTGTGAGATTGGTTGATAGTTATAATTGATTCACGCCGGGAGGTATCGTCAAGGACTGATTATCAATAGTGTTTCGACTTAGGGATAAGCGGAGCCATCCAAGGACACTTTGCCGAATCTTAGTGAAGTTTACCCAAGAGCAAGGGATTGCCGCGGCAGACACGCATTGTCGCTGCCGAGACAGTAATCTGCAGTACTACCAAGGCAGAGTCATGCGATAGCATTGGACAGAAACAAGGTGATCGATTCCACAATACAACGCAATTGGATCCTGCCCACTCTCCTCATTAGTTCTCACTATCTTTATTTAGTTTTTATTTAATTAGTTTACTAAAACATCCTTCCTACCTGTGTTTTTTATTTTACTTTTACAGGACAAGAATATTAAAGAAGACATATTAAGTATAACAATCCCTGTGGAGACGATACACGATAAATACTTATCACTTTATTACTTGCGACGTGTACACTACACAATATGCGCTATTTCTACACGCAACAAGTTTTTGGCGCCGTTGCCGGGGATTGACAACTCAATTTTGTTTTCTTTATTTTCTTGCTTTATTTATTTTATTTTATTTATTTTTATTTTTATTTTACTTTGGTTTCTTTTTGGTGTATGACCAGGGCCAACCCATCCAATCCGTTGTACGAGATTGACCCTGAAATTGAACGTACACGGAATCGGTTGAGGAGACAAATCCATCAAGAAATGGCAGGAAATCAAGCAGATCAAAACATACCTGTTGGCCATGGAGGACTTCAGCAGCCACCCATGCCGCAGCAACCACTGCCGCAGCCTCTATTGCCGCAGCAGCTCACTGTTAGAGATTTCCTGGTGGAAGATCTAAATGGATTAAACCCTGGAGTCGTTGCACCTGAAATAGAAGCAACCCACTTTGAACTCAAACCTGTCATGTTCAATATGTTGAATACTATTGGACAATTTAGTGGGTCTGCAACTGAAGATGCCAGGTAGAATCTCAAATCTTTCATGGAAGTTTGTAACTCATTTAAAATTCAAGGAGTCCATGAAGATATTTTGAGATTAAAACTGTTTCCCTATTCACTGAGGGATATGGCCAAGACCTGGTTAAATAGCATTCCAGCAGGAACAATAGGATCTTGGAGTGAACTCTGCCGAGATTTCATTACGCGTTTAACCCTACTAACTTATATGATAGTATCCGTAATGAAATTACTTCTTTTCGACAGGCAGATGATGAACTAATGTACGAGGCATGGGAGCGCTATAGAGAGTTATTGCACAGATGCCCATTACATGGATTTCCCTTGTGGACACAGGTAACAATGTTCTACAATGCCACTAATGCCCCCACATGGATGATGCTAGATGCCTCTGCCAATGGGACACTCCTCGAAAAAGCTCCTGAGGAAGCTATAGAGATTCTGAACAAGCTCACAAAGAATGATTTTCAGTTCCCTACATCAAGGCGAGGAGGAATGAGACGCCAAGCCACAGTGACTGAACTCGAAACATCCAATTCAGTGGCAACACAATTGGCATCTCTAACCAAGATGGTTCAGAACATGCAATTACAACAAAATACTCATGAGGTTAAAACGATCAATTCTTCTGAGTATGTGCAAGATGAGGAAACTGGTTTTTATGTGGGAAACCACAACCGGAATAATAATATGATGCCTAACACATATAATCCGGCATGGAAAAGGCACCCAAATTTTTCATGGAGCAATCCTAATAATGCCTTGAATCCCATTAATCAGTAGATGCCGCAGCAGCAGATGCCGTAACAGCAGTCCGAAAGTTTGTTGGAGAACACTCTCAAGGCTTTTATGATGAAAACAGAATCATACATGGCAGCAAAATGACGGATGCTTTCATGAACGGGACTGAGATGAGGCTGCAAAATCAAGAAGCGGCTATTAAAACTCTAGAAACTCAAGTTGGTCAGTTCGCTCAAAGACAAAACACTAGACCACAAGGAGGATTACCTAGCAATACTGCAGTTGCTAAGGGAATGGGCCATGAGAAATGTAAAGTGATCACAACCAGAAGTGGCCTACATTTAAAAGAAAAACTAATCAGGTCAGCAAACAAGGTCCCACAGGAAATACAAGAGGAATCAAATAGGGAGGACCAAGATGCTGAACCAGAAATTCAGGCCTCAGAAATCCCAGCAGAAAAGTCTGCCGAGGCAGAAAAACCGGCAGCACCTCAACCAGCTACCGAGACAGTAAAAGACCCAGTGGTGCCAGGTATTAAATTCAAAACTCATGAAACCCTGGATGAGATGAGACCACCACCACCTTTCCCACAAAGGTTGAAAAAGCAAAAACAAGATCACCAGTTTAAAAAATTTTTAGACATCCTAAAACAAGTCCACATCAACTTGTCATTCGTTGAGGCAATTGAACAGATGCCCAACTACGCTAAGTTCTTGAAAGACATGATATCTAAAAGAAAAAGGCTTGGTGAGTTTGAAACAGTGGTAGTAACTGAGGGATGCATGGCAATACTGCACAATCGCATGCCTCCAAAATTAAAAGATCTTGGATGCTTTACCATACCTTGTGCGATAGGTAGCCATTATGAAGGAAAGGCCCTATGTGACTTGGGGGCAAGCATCAACCTAATGCTGAAATCAGTCTTCCAAAAGCTTGGAATAGGAAGAGCAAAACCCACAACTGTGGTACTTCAACTAGCGGATAGATCATTTGTGCACCCTGAAGGAAAAATTGATGACATATTGGTAAGGGTAGACAAATTTATTTTTCCCGCTGACTTCCTTATCCTTGATTGTGAAGCAGATGATAATGCCTCAATCATATTGGGGAGGCCTTTCTTAGCAACTGGACGCACCTTAATTGATGTGGAAAATGGAGAGTTGACAATGAGGGTTAACGACTAACAAGTAAAGTTTAATGTCCTCCAGATGTTAAAAAGACATGATGACCAAGAAGATTGCCAAGTGATAGACACTACAGATGCAGACAATGCAATACCCTGCCTCAATAATCACTGCCTTGGCAGTAATCTCGGCAACACATCACATCCCTGCCTTGGCAGTACAATTGATGATTGTTACAGTAGAGTTTTAGAAGGTCTGCCTGAAGCTGAAGAAACTAGCACACAGGAGGCTGAAGAGACACACTGGGCAACACACTTCCCAGGTAAGTATTTCGAACCATTAAATTACTCAATTAAGGATAAAAAACCTATAAATAAGGAACCAGTGGTTAATGAATTAAAACCCTTACCTGCCAAATTAAAATATGCTTATTTGGGAAACAACCACACAATGCCCGTAATTATTTCTTTTGAGTTGCAGCCCGAACAGGAACAGAGCTTAGTAGAGATGCTGCGGCAACACAAAAAGGCAATTGGGTGGTCAATTGATGACTTAAAAGGAATAAGCCCAGCAGTTTGCTTGCATAAAATCCTTCTAGAGGAGGATCATAAACCAATTGTTGAGGCCTAAAGGAGACATAACCCTGCCATGAAGGAGGTAGTACGCAAGGAGATAATCAAATGGCTTGATGCTGGTATCATCTACCTTATCTCCGATAGTGAATGGGTAAGCCCAGTACAATGTGTACCTAAGAAGGGAGGTATGACTGTAATCACCAATGAAAACAATGAGCTAATCCCAACCAGGACAGTGACCGGTTGGAGGGTTTGTATGGATTATCGCAAGTTAAATAAGGCAACAAAGAAAGACCACTTTCCGTTGCCATTTATTGATGAAATGCTGGATAGACTTGCTGGTTAACCATTTTACTGTTTCCTTGATTGATATTCAGGCTACAATCAGATTGCCATAGCCCTAGAAGACCAGGCCAAGACCACTTTCACCTGCCCATATGGAATCTATGCATTTAGAAGAATGTCGTTCGGCCTCTACAATGTCCCGGAAACCTTTCAAAGATGCATGATGGCAATTTTTTCCGACATGATAGAAGACTTCCTAGAAATATTCATGGATGATTTTTCAGTCTTTGGAGACAACTTTACTCATTGACTCAGCAATTTAGAAAAGGTACTACAAAGATGTGAGGAATCCAATCTAGTCCTCAATTGGGAAAAATGTCATTTTATGGTGAATGAAGGCATAGTGTTATGTCATAAAATATCATCTCAAGGAATTGCAGTGAACAAGGCTAAAATAGATGTGATCAAGAAACTACCCCCACCAATTTCAGTCAAAGGAGTTAGAAGTTTCTTGGGCCATGCAGGTTTCTATAGAAGGTTTATTTCTAATTTTTCCAAAATTTCTAAACCTCTTTGTAACTTGCTTGAACAGGGTAGGAAATTCGAATTTAGCAAGGAATGCACTGAAGCATTTGAAACCCTAAAAGAGAAACTCATCACTGCACCAGTTGTAGTTCCACCAGATTGGACAATGCCCTTTGAACTCATGTGTGATGCAAGTGATCATGCTGTTGGGGCAGCACTTGGGCAGCGAAAGAACAACCTATTCCATGTTATCTATTATGCTAGTAAAACTATCAATGATGCTCAGGTAAATTATACAACAACGGAGAAAGAATTACTAGCAATATTCTTCGCTTTTGACAAGTTCCGATCTTACCTTATCGGAACAAAAGTCATTGTTCACACGGACCATGCGACCATAAAGTACCTGTTTTCAAAAAAGGATGCCAAACAAAGACTAATCAGATGGATCCTTCTTCTACAAGAATTCAATGTAGAAATCAAAGACAGAAAAGGTACAGAAAATCAGGTAGCTGATCACCTCTCCAAACTAGAAGTTGGGGACAATAACACCACAACAGAAGAAATACAAGATGCATTCCCAGATGAACACATTCTACACATTTCAGCAGTCACCGAGGACACTGCCGAGGCAGAGACAATAGCAATGTATAGTTGTGCTGCCGAGGCACTAACCAAGTACATCTCAGAAACACTGGCAGAAGATCTTGTAACAGTCACAACCACTCCCTGGTATGCTGATATTATAAATTATTTAGTTAGTGGTGTTCTGCCTTATAACCTTAACCATAATGAAAAGAAGAGGTTTCAGCATAATGCAAAGCATTATTTCTGGGACGACCCTCTTTTGTTTAAGCATTGCGCAGATCAGGTTATAAGAAGATGTGTCCCAGAAGAAGAACAGAAAGCAGTACTCCAACAATGTCATGATTCACCTAGCGGTAGACATTTTGGAGGAAATAGAACAGCAACAAAAGTACTTCAATCAGGCCTCTATTGGCCCACACTCTACAAATATGCCCAAGATTATTACCAAGACTGTGACCGATGCCAACGCACGGGCAATATCTCAAGACGGCATGAGATGCCATTGCAGCCCATATTGGAAGTAGAACTGTTTAATGTTTGGGGCATAGATTTCATGGGACCATTCCCATCATCCCAAGACAATCTCTATATCCTAGTAGCAGTGGATTACGTATCAAAGTGGGTTGAAGCTATTGTCACACCACACAATGATTCCAAAACAGTTCAAAAATTTCTCAAGAAAAATATTTTTACCCGATTTGGAATCCCTAGAGCGATAATAAGTGATGAAGGTAAACACTTTGATAACAAACTAATTACCGTAGCACTAAAGAAACTCGGCATCACCCACAGACTTGCTACGGCCTACCACCCATAGACAAATGGGCAAGCTGAAATATCAAACAAGGAATTAAAACAAATCCTTGAAAAGGTGATCAACCCATCTCGAAAGGATTGGTCCTATCGCCTAGACGATGCCCTATGGGCATACAGGACAGCCTTCAAAACCCCATTGGGAACATCCCCATATAGGCTTATATTTGGAAAAGCCTGCCACTTGCCTGTGGAAATTGAACATAAAGCCTATTGGGCAGTAAAGAATTTAAACATGGATATGGAGAAAGATGGTCAGAAAAGACTGTTAGACCTCAATGAGATAGAAGAATTCAGGACAGCAGCCTATGAGAATGCCAAGATTTATAAAGAGAAAACTAAAAGATGGCATGACCGCAAACTAATGCCGAGGCAGTTTCTGCCGGGGCAACACGTTCTCCTTTTTAACTCCAGACTCAAACTGTTTCCAGGAAAACTCAAGTCCAGATGGTCAGGCCCATTTAAAGTTACTCGAGTTTACCCGCACGGAGCAGTAATTATCAAATCACCAAAGGATGGGCATGAATTCAAAGTAAATGGCCAACGGTTGAAGCACTATTCTGGGCAACATGATATGAAGACTATGGAAACCATCACTTTAGGAGATGCACTTGCATGCACTCCTATTATATCTTAATTCCTTGATTTTCTCAAATATTTTACTGCATTTTTAGGAATAGTTTTAGTTTAGGTTATTTTATTTTCTTTTCAATTATATTTTTTAGGACAATAAGCAGAAGGAGACGAAGTACACCACCCACACAAGTTCAACCGCCCCGACAGGCAAAACTACAACAATCACCAGCACAAGGATCAAGGATGAAAGAGTCGACAGGAAGGCCTAGAAAAAAATTGTTACCAGCAGCTCTTCGGAGTCCATTTAAATATTAAGCTTTTCCTGCCCTTAATTCTTAACTTCTTTACTTGTGTTGTTAAATTCTTTACCTGCTGTGTGATTAGAGCATTGAGCAAAATGCTCAGTTTGAGTTTGGGGGTGTAGGTGCACTGCCGAGGCAGCCCACTGCCGCGGCCTTACCATGAAAGAGAGTAAAATTTTTGCCTTATTTAAAAAATTTTTAGTGCATCTATTTTCTTCCTAATTGATTTACTGCCTTTACTTTTGCAATGCCTTCCATCAGTATTGCCTTAGTTTATTCTTTTAAGGTTATAGAAATCTTTCTCCTTACCATGGCTAGGTTCTGTTTTAAAGGATTAACCTTAGAATACTTGAGGTAGAAAACCTAGAAGCTTGCTATAAGGTTAAGGTCATAAACACTTTTGGGACTTGTTTGATTTAGGAATTCTTTTAATGAACTTAGGTGATAAAGACTTAGACTTTTGGGAAAGTGACTAGAGGTGCCTATCACCAGCTTTAAGAAAAGCTCTTTTTCATGCTAGAGGTGCCCGAAATTGACTCTAGTATGCTAAAGAAAGAAAAGAAGGAAATAGAAAACACATACCTTGAGGTGCCCGGAATTGGATCAAGCTATTGATGTTTTAAGAAGAGAACACTAGATCCAAATCTATTTGTCTTGAACATAGAGTTTATCTAAGAAAGCCTTTAATCAACCTTGTCCACAAAAACGCACACACTCACAAAATCTTATAGCTTGTTTCCGGGTAAATTCCTTGAGTAAACAAAAGGCTAAGACTAAGGAATAGGCATAGTTATGGTGGGGAGAATAGATGGAAAAGTAAGACCAAGAAAGAATAAGGTCTGGCAAATTGATGTCTTGCATTGCTTGAGGACAAGCAATAGTTCGAGTTTGGGGGTATGATAAGTGCTCAAAAGATCATTATTTTATACACCTTTCATGGGCAATAAGCACTTATCTCAAACTTACTTGGACTGATGCATGAGCTTAATATGCAATATTCGGATATTCTACTATTATAACTCATAAAGCTAATATTTACAGAAAAATGCAAAATTTACGATATCTTCTGTACATGCAGGAACAATTAGTGTCGAGGCAGGGTTGAGGCCGAGGTAGAAGCTGGGCCGCGGCAGCAACTGAAGCTCCAGCATCAATACTGTAGGCGATTAGAGGATAAAAATATGCTAGACGATTCTGTACATGCAGCACATGGATCAAAACTGGCTAGCGCGAAGAAAGCCCAAGTCAAAGGCCACGGGGGAAAAGCCTCATAGTTGAAATAAACTTGGAAATATTTGATTTATGGGAATAATTATAATCCTACTCCAAGTAGTATTCCTACTTAGGAAAGGTTTGCCCTAGACCTAGACTATATATACCATAGCCGTCCAATGTATTAGGAGAGGCGATTGAGAGAGAGTTCAACCCTAAGAATTATTGTGTTCTTTCCTCCATCATGTTCTAAGCTTTCTTAGGGTTAGGTGAAGGTTATCGAGTACTTGTGAGAGGAGATTGTACTTTGTTTCTCGTTTCAATGCAATAAAACATTAAGATTTGCTTATTCTTTGCCATTCTTTGTTCTTGTATCCAAACCCCGGAGGGAAGTTTGTGAGTGATCCATTTATCTAGACTCGGGAGAGTTAGATTCACGAAAGGAGTAAGTACAGTATTTGAAAAATACTAACTCGGCCTAGAGATAGGTTGGAGTTTCAGCGGCTAAAAGAAGTGTGAGATTGGTTGATAGTTATAATTGATTCACGCCGGGAGGTATCGTCAAGGACTGATTATCAACAGTGTTTTGACTTAGGGATAAGCGGAGCCATCCAAAGACACTTTGCCGAATCTTAGTAAGGTTTACCCAAGAGCAAGGGATTGCCGTGGCAGACACGCATTGTCGCTGCCGAGGTAGTAATCTGCAGTACTGCCGAGGCAGAGTCATGCGATAACATTGGACAGAAACAAGTCGATCGATTCCACAGTACAACGCAATTGGATCCTGCCCACTCTCCTCATTTGTTCTCACTATCTTTGTTTAGTTTTTATTTAATTAGTTTACTCAAACATCCTTCCTACTTGTGTTTTTTACTTTACTTTTACAGGACAAGAATATTAAAGAAGAACATATTAAGTACATCAATCCCTGTGGAGACGATACACGATAAATACTTATCACTTTATTACTTGCGACGTGTACACTGCATAATTTGCGCTATTTCTACACGCAACACTTACCAACTCTTTATTCCAATTATTCATATTATGGGTTAATTTATCAATTTCTCTATTTTAGTAATTGTTTTGCACCATAAGAGACCATTAGAACCCATTATCACAAATTCTAGAGCCCCAAACTCAAACACTAATTTTTTTGACAGATTACCTAGTGAGTACCGATACGCCTATTTGGGGTATCGATACGCTGCCTAGGATTGATACACCCAAGGCTTACCAATGCGCTAAATCCTTATAAATGCCTAAGTTGCCTACCCATATCGATATAGCCCAACCCCGTATCAATATTGATTCTTACCAGTATCGATACGCCTATAAGGCATATCGATATGCTTGTCTATGATAAACCAATACAGCACTGGTATCGATATGATCTTATGTAAAGATACATAAAAACGTCTCTCGAATTTGAAATGTGCAAGGGTTATTGGTACACGGGATTGTCGTACCGATACGCCTACTATCTAGGCACTTATTTTCCCTCTAGGATAACGATACACTCTCTACCCGTATCGGTACACCTACACAAAATTATAGTTCCAAAACTGAAATTTGCTAAGAACCCTTACCCAAACTTGTTGGTTTATCACCAAATTATTCCTACATGTTATTGGAAGAGTTTAAGGTATGTTGCTATCAGTTTTAAGCCATTGACCATCCTAAACTAAAATTCACCATTATAAGCTTCTTAAGCTATCAAACCAATCAAACATGAAAATCAAAAGCAATGCAAACTAACTTTATGAGATGTATGATGCATTGAGAGTTAGAGGGGTACCAAACTTAAGCAAAATAAGATGCAAACCCATATTTCAACTCCTTCAACAGCCAGTCCGACATTCAAGCCCGAGGACCAAACTATGACCAAACAACGATGCCCAACGCTTCGGGTTAACCCGAAACTCGAATACAAAATCTGGTCTTTACAACTCTCACCTCGTTAAAGAAAATTTCGTCCTTGAAATTTACCTGACAAGAAGAGATTCAGATGAAGGGCTCTGATGTCTTCCTCGACTTCCTACGTCGTTTCTTCGATCACATGGTTCCTCCAAAGCACTTTCACCAAATGTATACTCTTGTTACGAAGTTCTTTTACTCTCTTGTCTATAACTTCAATAGGTCTTTGAAGGATTAGATCGGTATTTTTTAAACTTGGACACATGGAAACATCGTGTTGTAGCGACCTTTTTAAGTCCAAAGATGGAAAACCGGAATTAAATTTGAAAAGTGTTTGGGGGAACAAGGTCTTTGGTGTTACTGATTTAATCCCTTCGAAAATGTTATTTAAAAATATTAATTCTTTTGAAAAATAAATTTGAAGTCACCACCGGTCACTTAGGTAGACCGGACACCATAAAAGAAAACTAGAGATTTGTTTTGAAAAGGGTTCGGGAGTTGGTTACGCGTGGGGAAGGATTAGCACCCCCAACATGCCCGGAAATCGGTACCAAAAATATTTTCTTTTAAAAATCATTTTTGAACTTTAATTTAATTTTAAATCGGTTTCTAAATTCAAAATTGATCTTAATTAAACGAGCTTAATTTAATTGGCGAATTCAAATTAATAATACATTTAATTGATAAGGTTGACGATACACCGGACCAAAGACTAAATCGACGTCAAATAATACTGAGCGCCACATTAGTTTAGGGTTCGAATCTCGTACGTCACCTTTATGCATGATGCAAGCATAAAAGAGTGATGTCATGGTCTTATTAATTTTAATGTTATTTATTTACCTTGAGACGGTAAGAATTAATTCAAATATTCAATTAATCTCCAATAATTCGGACGATTGTGGCACGAATATCGAAATTAATAAACACCTCCATTTTTATAATTTAAAAAAATATATTTAGGTACATGAGATAACAAATTTCGTGAATGATTAACGAAGTATGGCAAACAAAGATGTAAATACATAATTGAACTGAGAACCTAAATAAATAAGATATGGATTACAACGATGGAAACAAAATAATCATGTGATGCCTCACCGCATGAGACTCATAACTATTCATTTCTTACAAATGGCAAATGATGACAGTTTACACATGTTCGAGACAGCAAACTACACCCATATATCCATGCAAATTCACACATGATATAAGTATGGAAGTAATGGACAAAAGACCATCCAAATCATGGTAACGAATACTAAGCCTATATGCATGAGGAAATAAATTACATGTAGACGATTGTGCAGTGAAACATGACAAAAATAAAATCCCGCTAAAATATACAGTTTGTTTACACGTGACAACAGTATCAAAGCATACATGTAAAAGCAACAATGAGACATGAGACATTCAACAACGAAACACGACAAGTTATCGTGCAGTAATAAATCCACGCGCAAATCTCCTAAAATAAAATAAATCACATGATAAATGGGGCATGTTAAGGATAAATAAGATATTACATGTATAGAACTTAACATATGAATGACGGTATACTGCGATATTATAAGAAAGATATACGGTAAAAATAACCTATTATGTGGAAAAACATAAAAAGATAACTCACTATGATCATGCATTTAGATTAAAATTATGGAATTTGATTTTAAGTGATGTTTGCTACTAAAAGGAAATAAAATGAAAACAAATAAGTAAATGATTAAGTAAAACAAAATAAATAAAGGAAGAAACAAGCATGGTCAAAGATATTATACAGCCTTCCTAATATAATGAGAGGGGAAAACAGACACATTAAATATGATATTAAATGTAATTAGAAAACATAAGACTCAAAGGTATGTTGCCCGTTGAAACTTTGGACTAAGATGGTGGAATGACTAAAATCAAGGGTTTAATTAAGAGGGAAAAAAAAGAAAATTAACACCGAAATTAATGACTAAAATTAAAAGGAAAGAAGCATGGAGGGAAAGCGGAGTAAAGGTTTAGAGGCGGGGGGATTTAATGAGACGAATATCCCTATTTTAGAATTTCGGTTGATATAAAAGATAATAATTTTTTTGACTCATTTTTAACTCTTGCATAAACAAAACTTTGAATATCCTCTGAGTCTATGGATGAACACCAAACGGTGCTCATCTTTTTATACCCAGGATCATCTTGTTTTCCAGAAAATTCAAAGTTAAACCCAGAAATCATTTTCAAAAACCCAGAAAAGCAAGAATATTCAAAACCTTTTTTAGAAACCGTTTACCCTTTTCGTTCACAAATCCGAATTCCCTTCTTTCTTTTCTGAAACAGAAAATTCTAATCCCTTTGTTGTCTTTTTTCTTTTTTTTTTAAAAAAACTCATCTCGATTTTGAAAATCAAGAAATGGAGGAAGGAACCAGAGTGATCGAAGACCTTTAGAAAATGTCTTTCATTGGAGACATCGGCCTCGAACCGTATACCATGAAGGACGATTCAGAATCGAAAGGTAAAACCTTTTCGTTTTATGTTTCTTTATTTTTGGTTCGCATGCAAGAGAAATCAGTGAGCAAAGAAAATAATTTTTTTACTCTGAAAACTGAGGATTTTTCTCTATTGATTCTGGAATCCAAAACTGAATACAAAGAAGGTTCTGGGTCTTCTTATATCCCGTTTACAAGTTCCGAAAATCCGGATACAAATCTTAGGCTTTTAGGCTCACATGAGTACATTTCCAGATAAAGGATTGCTTCTAATATTATCTATGCCTTTTTTGTTCCTTTGCATGTACTGTGACGGCAAGACCGGCGGATTTTCTGGTGGTCATATCACGCTCGGGAAGTCAACGATCGGCGGTGTCCGGCGCGTAGGAGACTCGAACCGTCTCTGGCAGCCGAAAGGGCGGGGGCGTGGACTGCACGCGTGCCTCGGGAGCTGGAGGGTCAATGTCAGAATTGATCTGGATCGTTAGATCATGATCTGATCCGACGGTTCAGATTGGGCTGCACAAAGAAGCAAACAATTAGATTTAGGGTTTATTAGATGGCCGGCTGGGCCAGTCTGGTGGTCTATGTAATTATTAAATATGGGTTTGCAAAGTGGGCTATGTTTTTATTGGTATCAATGTACTTGGACTGGACTAATATAATTATTTATAGGCTTTAATTTTAAATGGGTTTTTTGTTATATTTTAATTATAATGCTAATAACATATATTTATGCATGCAATGTTAAATAATAATATATCATACAAATATCACACATATATATATATACTTTATAATATACATGCAAACATAATACTCACTAACTTAATATGAGACCATACGTATATAAATATTAGCTATCAATGATAATTTTATGCAAATAATATTAAACAATGCAAAACATGCACAAATAGCTAATATAACATCCACATGTAATATATACACATGATTTTTATCATATAAAATATATGCAAGACCAACACATATGGCCATATACTTATATATGCTTATATACACATGTCGCGTGTCAAAAGTGCGCAATTAATGCAAGTGAACACATCGCAAGTAATAAAGTGATAAGTATTATCGTGTATCGTCTCCACAGGGATTGGTATACTTAATATGGTCTTCTTGTTCTGTAAAAAGGAATAAAATAAAAACACAGGTAATTTTGGGGTTGAATGAAACTAAATAAATTGAAATAAAACAACTAAGTAAAAGACGAGGTCTGATTAATAGAGAGGGAGGTCAGGATCCAGTTGCGTTGTATTGCGGATTTGACCAATGCAATTGTATATCACTGCCTTGGTAGTGACGATACTGTCCGCCGCGGCAATTCCTTGCTCGTGGGTGGACTTTACCAAAGTTCGGCAAAGTGTCCTTGGATGACTCCGCTTATCCCTAAGTCGAAGTACTGTTGATGACTAGTCCTTGATGATACCTCCTGGCGTGAATCAATTATACTCACCAACCAATCTCACACTTCTTTTAGCCGCTAAAACTCTTAACCTATCCCTAGGCCGAGTTAGTATTTCGCGATTGAAACACCGTACTTATCCCTTTCGTGAATCTAACTCTCCCGAGCGTAGATAAATGGATTACTCATAAACTTCTCTCCGAGCTTGAATGAAAGGACAAAGAATGACAAAGGATAAGCAAACCTTGATAGTTTTATTGCATTGAAACAAAGAACAAAGTACAATCTCCTCTCGCAAATACTTAACAACCTTCACCTAAACCCTAAGAAAGCTTAGAACATAATTTGAGAGAAAGAAAACATTGAATCTTAGGGTAAACTCTCTATGAATCGGCTCTCTCTATTACCTAAGACGGCTAGGTCTTATATAGGTTTGGTCTAGGGCAAACCTTTCCTAAGTAGAATATAACTTGGAGTAGGGAACAAGTCATGTACATAAATAAAATATTTCCAAGTTTATTCCAACTAAGAAGCTTTCCCGCGTGGCCTTGTCTTGGGCTTTTCTTCATGCTAACCAGCTCCGATCCATGTGCTGCATGTCCAGAAACATCCCTTGGATTTTTCTCTTCCGATCGCCTACAGTATTGCTTCCTGTCTTTCTGCTGCTGCCTCGGCCACGTTGCTGCCGCGGCACTTGTTTCTCCTGCACAAATATAAAAATGCAGTAAAACTTGCCTTTTCTGTAAATATCATCTCTATAATCATAACTCCTAAATATATCACATTAAGTATATGCTTTGGTCCGAGTGGGTGTAAATTTAGTGATTAATGCTCATAAAAGGTGTAAAAAGTGATAGTGAGATGAGCACTTATCACACCCCCAAACTCGAACTTTTGCTTGTCCTCAAGCAATGCAAACCATCAATTTGCCAAACTTTACTCTCTCTTGGTCTTATATTTCCATCTATTCTCCCCACCATAACTATGCCTATCCTTTAGACTTAACCTTTCGGCTACCCAATGGTTTACCTAGAAACTAACTATAAGATTTGGTGAGTGTGTGCGTTTTTGTGGACAAGTTTGATTAAAGGCTTTCTTAGATAAACTCTAAGTTCAAGACAAGTAGAATTGGGTTAAGTGTTCTCTTCTTTTCTAAACAACCAATTCTTGAGCCAATTTCGGGCACCTCAAGGATTGTGTTTTCCTCATCACTAATTCCTTCTTTCTTTTGATATTCCTTATAGCATACTAGAGCCTATTTTGGGAACCTCTAGCATGAAGAAGAGTAATTCCTAGAGCTGGTGATAGGCACCTCTAGTCACTTTCCCAAAAATCTAAGTCTTTATCACCTAAGTTCATTAAAAGAATTCCTATAATCCAAAAAGTCCCAAAAGTGTTTAAAATTTTATCCTATAGTAGGCTTCTAAGTTTTCATCCTTGAGTATCCTAAGGTTAAACCTTCTTAACAGGACCTAATCATGGTAAGGAGAAAGATTTCTATAGCATTAAAGAATAAACTAAGGCAATAATGATGATGGGCAGTGCAAAAGTATAGGCAATTTATTCAAGTAAGGCGGGGAGCGTAAAAAATAAAAAAAATTCACTTAAATACTCCCTTTTCTTGGCAAGGCCTCGGCTGTAGATTGTTGCCTCGGCAGTGTGGATCTACACCCCCAAACTCGAACCAAGCATTGTCCTCAATGCTTTATATTAGAAGACAATAGTGGGCAACAAAAATATGAAAGAAACAACATATAAAGAAACAAGCAGCAAATAATATTGAAAAAATTTAAAGGGACTCCGAAGAACTGCTTGTAACAATCTTTCTTCGGGGTCGTGCTGCTGATTGCTTCGTTCTTGGTGAGGGAGATGGCTGAGCTTTTTCTTGCCGGGGCGGTTGGAATCTTGTTGGTGGTGTCCGTTGCATTGGAGCATCCACTTCTTCTCCTTCTTCCACGTCGGCAATATCTTCGGTGATCATGATGTCCGTTCCACCTTCATTTGCTGTGGCTGCCCCGATATGGTGTGTACTCGGTCCGACAGCGGTTGAGCTTTGATGTACATAGGCATCTATATCTGCTAATAGACTACCCATGATGATGAGGGATCGTGGTGGAGTGCTGAAGACTGCCCTCCTCTTTGATGGTCTTTTGCTGGCAGATGATGCTATGGCAGAGTCTGCTGCCCTAGATGGGCCGGCAGCATGAAACTGTGGTTGAGGGCCCGCGTGGAAGAATGCTCTCGGTCCTCCTGGAGCAGGTGTAGTCTCGTTATAGGGTGCAGCTATGACAAACATGTTGCTTGGAAATTCTAGAAACTGTGCCCCTTGGTCTGGAAAGGCATTGAGCATCATTTGGGCAAGGGTGCTGTTGAAGTCCCTCTGATACTCCATGTATCTTTGCTGCCTAAGATCCATTGTTGCCATCCTCTGAAGTATCTATTGGTACGGGTCTGCTGCGGCAGTGGTGTGGGCAGTGTCTGGCATGTCTGCTGTGTATTGGGCCCCGGCAGCAGTATCACCAGTGAATTGCTGGGGCGTTGCCTGGACTGGTTCCGCCTGTGTAATCTGCCTGGACTGGTTCCGGTAGCAGTATCAGCAGTGTCTGGTTCCACGCCTTTGGGGTGTGTATTCATCTGTATCTTCGACTGTTACACCTGCAGCAATACACAAACCAGTGATCAAACAAGGGAAATATAATGGTCCTCTATCCTTCTTACCGCATTCATAAATTTCGCGTAAGATGATCTCTCCAACGTTGATGCTCCTTTTATTGATGATTGATTGGATGAGCACCAATCGCTTTCGGTCCACCGTGCTGTTGTGGGATGTGGGAATGAGGCGTCTCTTGACAAAGGTGTTCCAAAGCTTGGCCTCGGGCTTTAGGCTCTACCTTGCTACAGATCCTCTATGGGCACCTGTTTCCCATGGATTATTCATGTAACAAAGGTTGTCTTTAATCAGCTCGTAATCTTCGGCACTGATATCTTCCATGAATTCAGCATGTACATCATTGTCAGGTGTGAGGCCGTAAAATTGGTTGATGGTCTCGGCATCTAGCTGGACAGGCCTGCCTCGGCAGTGGACAAAGAGGGAGTCTTTGCTTGGCCCGTGCGCATAAAATTCCCGCATGATGGTAGCGTTTTCCTGGGCAGGTTGTAGGCAAAAGATTTCTCATTCTTGATACTTGATCCTGTTGAACAGATAGTGCTCGATGCCATAATTTTCGTCATCCAAGTGTTGGAACCCTTGTTCCTCCCACAACTGTCGACAATGAAAGACCTGTTGAAGCGGTCTTCAACATTGGCTAGGGCAAAGCGCTTGTAGGTGTCCATAAAGATTGTGAGAGATTAATTTCTTGGAGATTTTCTTGGAGGACTTCTGAGAATTTCAAGAATGGTAGGCAGAGAGTATTGTGAGAGCAAGATTATGAGGTATTCTATGGAAAACAAGAAAACAATAATGAATAATTCAAGAGGGAGGGTTGCTTATATAGGCCTCGGCCTTGTGACCGTTTGAGCCACTAGCCGTTTTGTAGCCGTTAGTCTTTACTGCCGTTTCCTTTTCTACCACGGCAGAAATCTCGGCAGACTAGCCGTTACACTGTTCTGCCCGTTGAAATTGTTGCGGCTCTGACACTGTTTTCTGCCTCGGCAACATTCCTGCTATGAACTACTTCTCCTTTATTCTTGCTTATTATCCTAAATAAAAATTAAACACAAACAAGAAAAATATTTAAAGCAAAGAAACAAATTATAGAAAAATAAATATAAACTAAATTAACCCTAATATAATAATATAACAAGAAAAGAGAAGAGATTAAGTCACTGGAGGAGTGCATGCAAATGCTTCTCCTAAGATTTTTATCTCTTGTCGGCCAGAATTATAATTCAGATGTTGGCCACTCCCTTTTGCTTTATGTCCATCCTTATGTGCTGCTTCCACTTTGAGCTTGATCTTTTTGCCAAATAGCCTGCCGAGCATGCTGCCAAGGCAGGATATTTTGGTGTCTGTTGTGTGGATGGCTTTGTACTCTTCTGGATCATTATATTTTTGAAATTGTGGAATGCATTGAGCTTGACTTGTTGGTCATTAACCCTCATTGTCAATTCTCCTTTTTCCACATCAATTAAGGTGCGTCCAGTTGCAAGGAAAGGTCTCCCCAAGATGATCGGTGCATTATCATCTGCTTCACAATCAAGGACAAGAAAATCAGCGAGAAAAATGAATTTATTAACTCTTACCAGTATGTCCTCTATTTTGCCTTCGGGTTGCACATATGATCGATCCGCAAGTTGGAGCATAACTATTGTAGGTTTTTCCCTTCCTATTCCAAGCTTTTGGAAGACAAATTTGGGAATTAGATTGATGCTTGCTCCAAGGTCGCATAGGGCCTTACCTTCATAGTTGTTACCTATCGCACAAGGTATGATAAAGCATTCAGGATCCTTCAGTTTTGGTGGCATGCGATTGTGTAGCATTGCCATGCATCCCTCGCTAGCAGCCACTATTTCGAACTCACCTAGTCTTTTTCTCTTAGACACAATGTCTTTTAAGAACTTGGCATAATTAGGCATTTGTTCAATTGCCTCTACGAATGGTAAGTTAATGTGGACTTGCTTTAAAATATCAAGAAATTTCTTGAATTGATGATCCTATTTTTGCTTTTTCAACCTTTGTGGGAAAGGCGGTGGTGGTCTCATCTCATCCAGGGTTTCTTTAGTTTGAAACTTAATACCTGGCACTACTGGGGTTGTTGTTGTCTCGGCAGATTGTTGAGGAACTGTTGAGTTCTCTGCTGGGGAAGTGTTATCAGGATCAGTTTGTTCAGCCTCCTCTTTTGTTGGGTCTGATGATGGAACTTGGCCCGCTAGAGTGTCTGTCTTTTCCTTCATCTGTAGACCACTCATAGTAGTGATTGCTTTACACTGTTCATGGACCATTACCTTAGCAACTTCAGTATTGCTAGGTAATCCTCCTTCTGGTCTAGTGTTTATATTTTGAGCAAACTGTCCAACCTGGGTTTCCAATGCCTTAATTGTTGCCTCTTGGTTCTGCAACCTCATCTCAGTCCTATTTATGAACACATCTGTTCTTTTGATGAAGTTGCTATTCTCTGCCATGTATGACTCTGTTTTCATCATGAATGCTTTTAGAGAATTTTCCAAGGAACTTACAGAGTGCTGCTGCATCTGCTGCTGCGGCATTGGCTGCTGGACCTGCGGCGGCGGCAAATGTTGCATTGATTGCTGGAATCCTGAGGGTTGGGTGGTTGGGTTTAAGGCATTGTTAGGATTGCTCCATGACAGGTTTGGATGCCTCCTCCATGAGGGATTGTATGTGTTGGACATCATATTGGTTCGGTTGTAATTCCCAACATACATATCGGTTTCTTGATTCATACAATCAGAGGAATTGTGGTTGCCTCCACATAAATCACAAAAAGAATCAATCACCTTAACCTCATGGGTATTTTGTTGTAGTTGCAAATTTTGCACCATCTTGGTAAGAGAGGCCAATTGTGCTGCCACTGAATTTGATGTGTCTAACTCATTCACCGTGGCTTGGCGTCTTACTCCTCCTCGCCTAGATGTAGGGAATTGAAAATCGTTCTTTGCGAGTTTGTTTAGTATTTCAATAGCTTCCTTAGGTGCTTTGTCCAAGAGTGTTTCGTTTGCCAAGGCATCTAACATCATCCTTGTCGTGGCATTTGTGGCATTATAGAACATGGTGACTTGTGTCCATAGGGGAAATCCATGCAAAGGAAACTTGTTCAGTAACTCTCTGTAGCGCTCCCATGCCTCGTACATAGTTTCATCATCTGCCTGTCGAAAAGAAGTGATTTCATTACGAATTCGATCATATAAATTTGTAGGATTAAAACGTGTAATAAAATCACGACAAAGTTCACTCCAAGATCCAATAGATCCTGTTGGAATGCTATTTAACCAAGCTTTTGCCCTATCCTCAGTGAATAGGGAAACAATTTTAATCTCAAAACATCTTCATGGACTCCTTGAATTTTAAATGAGTTACAAACTTCCATGAAAGATTTGAGATGCTGTCTGGCATCTTCAGTTGCAGACCCACTAAATTGTCCAATAGTATTCAGCATATTGAACATGACAGGTTTCAGTTCAAAGTGGGCTGCTTCTATTTCCTGTTCAACGACCCCAGGGTTTAATCTATTCAGATCTTCCACCAGGAAATCTCTAACAGTGAGCTGCCGCGACAGTAGAGGCTGCGGCAAGGGTGGATGCTGAAGTCCTCCGTGGCCAACAGGTATGTTTTGATCTACTTGATTTCTTGCCATTGCTTGTTGGATTTGTCTCCTCAATCGATTCTGTGTACGTTCAATTTCTGGGTCTAACTCGTACAACGGATTGGATGGGTTGGCCCTGGTCATACACCAAAAAGAAACCAAAGTAAAATAAAAATAAAAATAAAATAACTAAAGCAAGAAAATAAAGAAAACAAAATTTAGTTTCCAATCCCCGGCAACGGCGCCAAAAACTTGTCGCGTGTCAAAAGTGCGCAATTAGTACAAGTGAACACATCGCAAGTAATAAAGTGATACGTATTATCGTGTATCGTCTTCACAGGGATTGGTATACTTAATATGCCTTATTCGTCTTCTTGTTCTGTAAAAAGGAATAAAATAAAAACACAGGTAATTTTGGGGTTGAATGAAACTAAATAAATTGAAATAAAATAACTAAGTAAAAGACGAGGTCTGATTAATAGAGAGAGGTCAGGATCCAGTTGCGTTGTATTGCGGATTTGATTGACTTGTCTCTGTCCAATGCAATTGTATATCACTGCCTCGGCAGTACAGCAGATTACTGCCTTGGCAGCGACGATTCTATCCGTCGCGGCAATCCCTTGCTCGTGAGTGGACTTTACCAAAGTTCGGCAAAGTGTCCTTGGATGACTCCGCTTATCCCTAAGTCGAAGTACTGTTGATGACTAGTACTTGATGATACCTCCTAGCGTGAATCAATTATACTCACCAACCAATCTCACACTTCTTTTAGCCGCTGAAACTCTTAACCTATCCTTAGGCCGAGTTAGTATTTCGCGATTGAAACACCGTACTTATCCCTTTCGTGAATCTAACTCTCCCGAGTGTAGATAAATGGATTACTCACAAACTTCTCTCCCGAGCTTGAATGCAAGGACAAAGAATGGCAAAGGATAAGCAAACCTTGATAGTTTTATTGCATTGAAACAAAGAACAAAGTACAATCTCCTCTCGCAAATACTTAACAACCTTCACCTAAACCCTAAGAAAGCTTAGAACATAATTTGAGAGAAAGAAAACATTGAATCTTAAGGTAAACTCTCTATGAATTGGCTCTCTCTCTTACCTAAGACGGCTAGGTCTTATATAGGCTTGGCCTAGGGCAAACCTTTCTTAAGTAGAATATAACTTGGAGTAGGGAACAAGTCATGTACATAAATAAAATATTTCCAAGTTTATTCCAACTAAGAAGCTTTCCCGCGTGGCCTTGTCTTGGGCTTTTCTTCATGCTAACCAGCTCCGATCCATGTGTTGCATGTCCAGAAACGTCCCTTGGATTTTTCTCTTCTGATCGCCTACAGTATTACTTCCTGTCTTTCTGCTGCTGCCTCGGCATCAGGTCCTGCCTCGGCCACGTTGCTGCCGCGGCACTTGTTTCTCCTGCACAGATATAAAAATGCAGTAAAACTTGCCTTTTTTTGTAAATATCATCTCTATAATCATAAAAGGTGTAAATTTAGTGATTAATGCCCATAAAAGGTGTAAAAAGTGATAGTGAGATGAGCACTTATCAACACGCTATAATTAGACGATATTATAATATATTTTAGATTACATGTTAATTAAAGTCCAAATGATAAAGCCCTTTATTTTAAACGTAAAAGTAACGAGTTAGACCCGGACAAAAATGGTGATTACACATGTATACGAGCTAAATCCAGAAGTAGAGCTAGCCGATAAACCACCGGTTCAACCCTCTCAAGAACCTCATAAGGTCTGTTATACCTCAGACTTAACCTTCTTTTACGACCAAAACGAGTAATCCCTTTCCATGGAGATTTGAGAAATACTTTCTCTCCTAGCTCATACTCGATGTGCTTACGCTTCCAATCCGCATAAGCTTTTTTCGGTCAAAAGATACTTGGAACCTTTCATTCATGATTTGCACTTTCTCCTCGGTTTTCTTAACAAGCTCCGAACCCATTATCCTTCTCTCGTTAAGCTCAGTGATAAGTGCTCAAAATTCATATTTTATAGACCCCTTTTACTCTAATTATTGTTAGTTTTTGGGTTATTTGAGTGAAAATATAGGTTATTTTTGCATATTTTTTATAGTTAAGAAATAATTCAATTAAATATATAATTTATGCAATATTTGATAGAAAAAAGGTAATGTTGTTTTTATTCTATGATAAGTAAATATGTAACCCGGGCAACTCTCTGTCGCAGCAAAATAAGAAGACAACTGCAGTCCAAAGTCACCAAATGTTTTCGAGATGCTAAGCTAAGAAATAAGAAGATTGAACCTGACCAAGAGAACTGTATTGATGCAATTCAAGTCGAGACAACGTAGAACATCTGTAGTGACAAAAATCCGTCGAGGCAATACATTTAGCCCACCATGGCGGCACCCAAAAAGAAAGTTGATATGTTAGACAATCTAAAGAGAAAAACTAGGTGGATTTTTTTAAGACAAGTGACATAGAAATTGAAGCTGAGAAACAAATGAAAGTCAGGGTCAAAACTACGCGGGAAAAGAATCCTAATAGTAATAAACTAGAAATTAAAATAAAGATCTTTTATTTATGTACCTAAGTTATATTTTATTCCAATTCGAATTCCTACTTTGGAATGGTTTTACTTTGGCAAAGCCTACAAATATCATAGCCTATGCAGAGAGTAAAACATCCTGAAATTAAGTATTCATAGAAAACCCTAAACTTCCTCCATCACCCCCTTAGGGTTGAGGTTAGTTGTGGAGTATTTGTGGAAGAAAGTTTTTAATTTGTTTAGTTCTTATTAATGTAAGTTCTTAATTCATAGTTTATTCATTCTTGGATCATACTCTTTCTTGCATACAAGCTTGGAAGATAAGTTTGCGAGGAAAAAAATATTTTTCTAAACTAGGGATAGTTAGGCTCACAAAATGATTGAATAGGATATTTACTCTTGGGTATTGACTAATCCGACTTAGGGATAAGTTTAGTTTTCAGCGACTCAATGGAACGTAATATCGTTTTTTTTTTCATCCTTGATTCACACCGAGAGGTATCATCAAGACGTGTCCATCAATAGCACTCCAAATTAGGGATAAGAAGGATTCATCAATGGACATTCTTTCGAACTATGATTGTGAACTTGTCTGTAACCCCTAGACCCGATCTAAACAAAACCTGACTTGAACGGATTACACGGGGAATACCGATACAAACCCGGGAGGATTTGCACCAATAAACAACCCTAAATTTTTTTCTTTTATATTGGCTAGAGGTTTTAGTGTTCTAAATTTACATGCATTTAACTAGAATCCCAACGTTCAAAACGGGAGACGAACCAAGCATCAATTGCACCATACACGCAAAAAGGACCAAATTGTAATTTTTCATAAATTCAAATACCAAATATTAAATTAGTGTTACTAATCTTTAATTAAGTTCATTTCATGATTTTGTGTAAAATTTCAACTCAAAATAATGTCTACAACTCATTTAATTATCATCACAAAATTCAGTGAGTAAAACGTAAAGAATCTAAACTTGCATTTCAACCTTTAACTACCATAAAAGATAGGGGTATCGATATCGCAAGGGCTGGTATTGATACCATTTGACACTTCCAAAAGTGGTATCGATACCATGGGCAACGATATCGATACCTAGGCCAAAAATACAAAGGAGGTATCGATACCATTATAAATTGTTTCGATACTCTTGTACGAATTAGCTCACCGGTATCAATACCAGAGGAAGGGGTGTCGATACCTAGGCTAATTTTCACATGGTATACCCTGCAACAAGCATGTGTATCGAAACAGTAGTCCCCTGTTTCTATACCATTGGGTAAACAAGCCTGAAAACAACCTCTTAAGCACTCCAACCTCATATTTAAAGGTCCTAAAACAATCTTAACATCAAACATACATGTTTAAACCTTTGGACACTTAATATCAACCAATAGTCCTGCCGCAACTTGACATCGTTTACCAATTAGTCTAAGTGCTTCAAGACTACATTTCAACAAAAGGTTTATGACTCTCATAACATTCATACTTGAAACTTTCATCCAATTAACAACATCATGGATATACATCATGTGTGTGTAAACAAATCAACATTGTAAATAGCAGTAGCATAAACAACAATTTCAACATTGACAACCGATCCCCATTGCTCTATTACTACTACTAATGTTACGAAAGACATACTTGAGCTATAAAATGGTGTGTACATTGAACCTTGCTTCTCTTGGCTGCATCGCTTTACATTTTCTGCATTGCAAGGTAAAAAATAAGGGTAAGCATAAGCTTAGTGAGGTGTAAACAATAGATAAACTACCTTTGCAATACAACCCATAAAACCATTAATTGGACAATTAAACACATGCCATGACGTACTCATTTCAATAATATCAACATGATTTTAAACCAAAACAATAACTAAGCAAGTGTCATTAATCTCATGTATTCCAAAGCTTTAAAACTCAAGACTTATATGTGATGACAGCTGAGAAGTCTTGTATGATTTCACCGTTCGCCAAAATGTAGTATTTAAGATGTCGAACTCACAGGGATTGGGTTAACTTCACTACTTCTTAATCCTACACTTATAAAAATAAAAACACAAGTAATTTGATGGGTTTGAATAACTAAATTAACTAAATAAAAACTAAATAAAAGACGAGAATAAGATAGATAGAAGTGAGGCTAGGTTGAGTGCTTTGTAGAGGGAAGTCTAGTCATCTTATTTATCCAATTATTAATGCAATTGGTTAAACTACCGACTCGGCGGGTCACACTAAGGGTCTCCGCAGCTGCTTAGGCAGGGTTATACCTTGTCGACAATTCAACTTTTCATAGTTCGACAGAGCATCCTTGTATGTCTTCTTCCTTATCCCTAAGCGAAGAGAACTGTTGAAACCCACGTTTTGATGATACCTCCCGGCGTGAATCAAAGGTGAATAACAACCAAACACATGCGTCTTATTAGTTGCGAAATCCTGGGCGGTTTATCTCTAAATCGGATTAGTCAATGCCCTTGAGCAAAGACCGTATTCTCTCGTTTCGTGACCCTAACTCTCCCGATATTAGAAAAATAGATTTTTCTTCACATACTATCATCTCGTGCTCATATGCAAAGAAGAGTAAATGCCAAGAGAGAATAAACTATGAAATAGGTTCTTGCATTAATAACTATCAAAGATAAAACAACTTTCTTTCCCAACTACTCCACAAACAACCTAAACCTCGAGAGAGATTTAGAAAATGGTGTAGTCGGCGGCTAAGGGTTCATCTTATGGTATTCTAACTCCGACTTCACCTCTATCGATGTAGACCTAATGGGTGGCTTATATAGGCCAAACCCTAGGTTAAAGTCTTCCATGCAAGGAAAGAGTTCTAAAAGGTAAAAAAATAAAATCTCTTAATTAAAATATGATACTTTATTCTATTTCCTAAAATAACTCTTCTTCCCGCGTTTGACTTTGACCAGGGTTTGACTCCTTAAATTGGCTCCGTTTTTCTCTCTCTTTATGTCAGTTAGAATCGACATCTTTTTCTCTATCTATCAAGCACCAGTTGTCATCTTCAATCTGCTCCCGCAGCATCCAAAGTGTTGCCGTGGCAGGTGCTTCATCTGTATTTCATCTTCTTTTCAAGCATCTGTCTTCTTGTTTGGCCATTGATACGATGTGGTTTCCTACCTAGGAAAAAAAACCATCAAATGCATCTGTTTTATGCCAAATAATAGATAAATTCATGTTTTAAGTATTTGAATGCTGAAATATGGAAAATAAGCAGAATTACCCAATATTGACCTTAAATCTGTCCTTAATTAGCAATAAACGCATGAGAAAATGATATAAAAAATAGGACTTTATGCACTCATCACACCCCCAAACTTGAACTATTGCTTGTCCTCAAACAATGCAAAAGATAAATTTAAGTAAGGAATTTTAAAGTAATATACCGTCCTGCCTGCCGCTGTAGAATTCCTTTCTGGACTTGGCCTCTTCTTGGTTCTAGGAATTCGTCGAAACTGGACTATGAGTCTTAGTGGGTGGGTAGGTGCGTAGCTATGTCGAAGATGATTTTCTAAGTTCTAATCCTTTTTTAGCTCAAGACTTCTGACTAAGATTTTTCTTCAATTCTTTTTCTTTCTTTCACCCTAATTTGGTATATAAATATATATTGCTATATACTTATACTGCTCCAGTCGGTTTCGTGCACCTCAAGTGTTTAGCTATTTCTCACTAGAGCCAATTTTGGGCACCTCTAGTAAATGGGAAAAGGACTAAGTCCTAGAGCCAGTGATGGGCACCTCTATGGACTAAACTAGATCCGGTGATAGGCACCTCTAGTTAAAATCGAAGCCTAAGTCTTTATTACTTTTCAAAGAAAAGAACTTATAAAATCAACTAAGATTAGCAGTGTTTAATTATTTTTAGGCTCATAGTCTAATCCAAAGTACGAATCCTAAGAGACCTGTCTGATTTCAAGTTTGGTGAATGGTGCATATTGTTGCGGCGGCTGAATAATATATTGTTGCCGAGGCAGTTTCAATAAAATTCAACAAACTAAAATTTTTTTGCAGTAATATAAAATTGTTAGGATAGAAATAAGGCAGTAATAGGATAATCTAAATACTTTCCATACATGGCAAAATTTTACATATTACAAAAGGGATCAATACTCCCCCAAACTCGAGGGATGCATTGTCCTCAATGCATGAAAAGTAGAAGATAAAAGAAGGCCGAAATAAAAAACAAAAGAGGGAATTTAGAAAAGACTACTGCCCTTTTACGAAGTAGAGGATCCAAAAGAATCCTCCGAATCGTTGTTGATGATGAGCTTTCGGCGGGTGCTTGGTGGTTGTTTTACTATTGCCTTTGGTGGGCTTACCATTGTTTTCTCTGCAGATCGTGATGGTTGGACTCGGAGAGGTGTGAGATTGTTGCTTACCTCATCCTCGGTGTCGAGATTGATCGGCGATGTTGCTGCGACAGAAGCTGATGCTTTTCTCTTCTTGCTGGGCAGCATTGAGGCGAGGTAGTCATCCACTACTTTTATTGGTGACTCTATGTCATCGGAGGAAGTGCTCCAGTTTAGGGTACTAGAGACCTGTGGTGTAGTAGCTCGTTGTGTGGAGTCATCCCTCATTGTCGGTGCTACTGAGTTGGTTGAGAATGGCTTTGTTGCAGTAGCGGCAGTGGTTGATCTGGCAGGTGCGGTTAGAGCAGTTTGTGGCATGGATAGGTCGACTGCGAACTTGGGGAAGACAGTCGAACATGTGGGGAGTTCTTCAAGGATGGTGGCGATGATGGCGATGTTGAACTACCGGACATAATTCATGAAGGCCAAATTCCTTCTCTCCATGCGTTATAGTATTTCCAGAACTCCTGTTGGAGCTGGAACAGTTTCTTCTGCTACTCCGGCACTGTTATCAGGTTGAGCTGCCTCGGTATCTGCTACCCCAGTGGTTGGAGGAATGTATGCTTCTAGTATAGCGTCTGTAACTTGCATCCGCTTCATATAGACTTCCCTCGTCCATCCATTCCTCGACGGTGTAAATATATCGGTCGGTAGCGTTGGTACACGTTCCAAATATCCTAAAGATGTGATTAAACATGGAAAGTAAAGCATACCTTTTTCTCTAGCAGCACACTCAAAGATTTGTTCACTGATGATGCGACCGACATCGATTATGCGATTGTGAATGATTGAGTGTATGGGTGTCAGGCGTGACCGATTGACAGTTTGATTGTGAGAGGTTGACACCAAGCTCCTTTTAGTAAAGGCGATCCAAAGTTTCGCTTCAGGCCTCAGGTCAAAGCGGTTGACAGATCCTCTGTTTTTCCCTGTGTTCCATTCAGTTCCAGACAGGTAGAGTTCTGCCTTCATCATCTCATAGTCATCGGTTGTGAGGGCAACAACGAACTCTACATGTTCGTCATTTTCTATGTGCAGGCCAAAGTGGGCGTTGATAGTGATGTCTTCCACCAGTGTAGCCCATCCTCGCAGATAGGTTTATGGATTGTTTGCCACTGGACGGTGAGCATAAAATTCTCGAACCCATTCGACGTTTGTAGGATCTGGTTGCTTCGCAAACTTCTGCCACCTCTAGAAGGTTATCTTCGATAGTATGAAAGCTTCTATTCTAAAGTCTTCAGCAGCAGTGTAATGGAAGCCTTGTTCCTCCCATAACTGTCGGTTTTTAAAATTTCTCTCGTATTCTTGCTCGACTGTCGGTGTAGAAATTTTTTTGAATTTTGCCGCTCCGGCAGCGTTTGGTTGCGGGGTTGTCATTTGTGGAAGTTGAAGAAAGTTGGAGAAAATAACGATAAGATGAAAAAAAGTGTGAAGGGAGATAACATTTTCCCTTGATTATATAGGCGAGGGTGGCACAATAATTGAGGGAGAGGCGTAATAAATGCTCGCTGGCGTGCATGCCACAAAATTCCAGTTGGCATCCATTGGCCGCAGAATCAACGTGGCCTTTGAAATTGGGCGGTATAATTCCCGCCAAGAATTTTTCTTCCTCTTGGTTTGGGCCGCTAATAAATTGGTCTGATTACCTCCCTTTATTCTTCTTTCTTGGTACCTAAAAACTGAAAATCAAATTAACGCTATTTAACCAGGATCCAATAGATCCTGCTGGAATGCTATTTAACCAGGCTTTCACCATATCCCTCAGTGAATAAGGGAATAGCTTCAATCTCAAGACATCTTCATGGACTCCTTGTATTTTTAAAGGAATTGCATATCTCCATGAAGGACTTGAGGTGATGTCTTGCATCTTCAGTTACAGACCCACCAAACTGTCCAATAGTGTTTAGCATATTGAACATGACAGGTTTCAGTTCAAAGTGGGCTGCTTCTATCTCTGGTGTAACGACTCTTGGGTTTAATCCATTTAAATCCTCTTCCAGGAAGTCTCTGACAGTGAGCTGCCGCGGCCCTAGTGGCGGAGGAAGACCTCCATTACCGGCAGGTAAGTTTTGTCCTGCCGCATGATCTGTCATAGCTTTTTGGATTTGTCTCCTCAACCTTTGCTTTGTTCGTTCGATCTCTGGGTCTAACTCGTACAAAGGGTTGGTTGGATTGGCCCTGTTCATACACCAAGAAAAAAAAGGTAAAATAAAAATAAAAAGAAACAAGAAAATAAAGAAAACAAAATTTAGTTGTCAATCCCCAGCAACGGCGCCAAAAACTTGTCGCGTGTCAAAAGTGCGCGTTTAGTGCAAGTGGACACATCGCAAGTAATAAGTGATAAGTATTTATCGGATTATCGTCTCTACAGGGATTGGTATACTCAATATGTCTCCTTCGTTTTCTTGTTCTGTAAAAAGAAATAAAATAAAACACAAGTGATTTGGGTTTGGATGAAACTAAATAAATTGAAATAAAACAGCTAAGTAAAGAATGAGAGTTAATTAATAAAGAGAGAGGTCAGGATCCAGTTGCGTTGTATTGTGGATTTGATTGACTTGTCTCTGTCCAATGTAATTGTATATCATTGCCTCGACAGCACTGCAAATTACTGCCTTGGCAACGACGATACTGTCCGCCACGGCAATCCCTTGCTCGTGGGTGGACTTTACCAAAGTTCGGCAAAGTGTCCTTGGATGACTCCGCTTATCCCTAAGTCGAAGTACTGTTGATGACTAGTCCTTGATGATACCTCCCGGCGTGAATCAATTGTACTCACCAACCAATCTCACACTTCTTTTAGCCGCTGAAACTCTTAACCTATCCCTAGGCCGAGTTTGTATTTCGCGATTGAAACACCGTACTTACCCCTTTCATGAATCTAACTCTCCCGATTCTAGATAAATGGATTACTCACAAACTTCTGTCCCGAGCTTTAATGCAAGAACAAAGAATAACAAAGGATAAGCAAACCTTGATAGTTTTATTGCATTGAAACAAAGACAAAGTACAATCTCCTCTCACAAATACTAAACAACCTTCACCTAAACCCTAAGAAAGCTTAGAACATAATTTGAGAGAAATAAAACAAAGTGTCTTAAGGTAAACTCTATGAATCGGCTCTCTCTCTTGGTATATCTCTATACATTGGACGGCTAGGTCTTATATAGGCTTGACCTAGGGCAAACCTTTCCTAAGTAGAATACAACTTGGAGCAGGGAACAAGTCATGTACATAAATAAAATATTTCCAAGTTTAATTCAACTAAGAGGCTTTCCCGCGTGGCCTTGTCTTGGGCTTTTCCTCATGCTAGCCAACTCTTATCCATATGCTTTATGTCCAGGAACGTCCCTTGGATTTTTCTCTTCCAATCGCCTACAGTATTGCTCTCTAGCTCTCAGTTGCTACCTCGGCATCAGGTCCTGCCTCGGCCATGTTGCTGCCGCAACACTTGTTTTTCTTGCACAGATATAAAAATGCAGTAAAACTTGCCTTTTTTGTAAATATGATCTTTATAAGCATAACTTCTAAATATATCACATTAAGTACATGCATTGGTCTGAGTGGGTGTAAATTTAGTGATTAATGCCCATAAAAGGTGTAAAAAGTGATAGTGAGTTGAGCACTTATCACTCACACCATCCCTAAACCCCAAAACCTCTGAGAAACATGTAAAACCATGCCGAATAGGAAGCTCACTCACCACTTGTCCAAAACAAGCTTACCGAAGCCAATTGACACTCTTGCCTTTGCCGAAACATCTCCAACTCTATGCTCATCACAATGCCCTGATTCCAAACAAGAAAAAAGTGGAATTAATGCCCAAGAAATCATCAATTCAACTCCTAACTCGTTCTCCCTCAAAATAGCCCCTTACACACTATCGATACAACCGAAAACCACTCCGGAACAACACTAAACTTTATCCAGCCAACGACCAACAAGGTTAAACCCTTTTCTATACCAAAAAACACCTAAAAACCATGATCTAAAGAACAATAACCTCAAGCAACAAAAGAGCATACAAAAACCTTCATAAACTCTTGATTTAAGCCATTAAACTTAACCAAAACTCAAGATCCAAGATTAGAAACTTAAAAGACATCATAATTTCATAAAAATGCATCAATAATCATAGAGTTAGGTATGCAAAACCTCTAGGTATCAATTGAGTATGAAAATCAATGAAATCAATGAAAATCCTATCATAAATGTCAATTTTAACAAACCGAAACTGTAAAGAACCATTGTAATCAGCCAAACACTTGGAAATTTCAATAAAGAACTTAAACTTCAGAGGATTGAATGATTCTCACCTCTAAACCTGATCCAACCTACTTCCAAGAGTGAAAACATGTAAAAATAATGGAAAATCATGAGAAACTAAAGAGGGAATGCAAGGAGATCAAAGTAAAATGTCAATTGAAGTAAAAAAGATGATTTTTAACTTGAAAAAAAATGAAGGAACCTCTGCTTGGATGCATAGAAAATTAGAGAAAAGAGAGAAATTAAGTAGTTACGTAAAATGGAGAAAATTGGTTAAAATGAGAAATGTTAGTTAAAGGTGTTAATTAAAGCATTAAAAGAGGGTTTATTTAAGCCTTTTGAAAGGTTAAATCAGCTAATAAAAGATTGGATCAAAGTCCCTTAAAGATTCAAAGATTTGGAACATTTACAATTTAGTCACCAAAACAATCCACATTTTATTTTTTTCCAAATAGTCACTAGTTCGAAAATGTCAAGGACCCAGATATAATTTTCCAAAATTGATTTGAAAAAATTTGAATATAGTTTAAATAAGAATTTTGAGAATTTTTCTTAATGTATTTCCATCAAAAACATATTTTTTTTGTGTGATTTAAATCTCGAAACTAGGTTTAATGGCTTATCTGATATAACCGGTTCACTAACCCAACTTCCAAAAACATCTAAGACCATTTTCGGGAAATTAAAACTCTCCCCCACTTAAGAAATTTCGTCCTTAAAATTTTTATTGCGAGAAGAGGTACACGGAAACTTCCTCTTCACTACTCCGTTACACCCCCACGCGACACTCTCAATAACTCGATGCCACTAAAAACACTTTGGCCCACCTGAAAATCTTACCATAGAGACCTTTACTATCTAAAGCCAATACCTCAACCTAAAAACCAAAAAGATAAGACTCGGTATCATCCTAACACTATCCGTCTTTACAACTTATAATTATACACAAAACAACAGTATCCAGAAACACCATGGTCCATCTCAACTTATAATTATCACTGCAACCCCATGTCAAAAGCAAAATCCTTTTTCTTATCCCGACGGCTTAAACCTTCCTTCCTTAAGGTCAACATGCGACTCTTGGTAACTGCCACAACTCTCAACCATCACTGTAGTGAACCTCTAAAAAGTTAAAAAAATAAAAATTGTGGTAAAAAAGGATCACTATTTTAAAAAGAAGGAAATTTTGAAAATTAGGGTTAGGATTTCAAAGATTTGGGAATTGGAAGAATAAAATTGGAAATTAGGGTTTTGAAAAATTAATTTAGGGATTTGAAAAAGGAAATTTGGGGATTTTGAAAAACTTGAGGATTTAGGTTAAAATTAGGGATTTAAAGTTTACAATTAGGAATTAGGGATTTAAAAAATGGGAAATCGGAGAATTTGTCTAAAAACGGAAATGAATAAAAAAATGAGAATTTAGATTGGAAAGTTGAAAAATAACTGGAGTCGCCACCGATCACTTTGATAGACTGGAAACCGTAAAACCAGAGATTCTAATAAAACTGGGTTCGAGATTCTGTTACGATCAAAAAATGTTTTAGCGTTTAAAATCGCCCAAAAATTAGCACCTGTACAAAATACCGCTTAATAAATTTTGAATTTTATGATTTAAAGTGACATTAAATTAGAATTTGTTTAAAAATTCAAATATATTTTAAACGTCTTTTTATTCGAAGGTAAACGCATGCACCGCCACCATTAAGCCTGATGTCGGGCCTGTTACGACTGAATAAAGAGACTTCGCATTAAGAGATTAATTAGTGTTGGATGTAGCTTAGATAACATAGAAGTAAAATAATGATGTAGATACAACAAATAAAAAAGACAATAATACCTACATTCATACATGCCATCACAAACAAAATTAAATAAATAAAAAACATATGCCATGCTTAACAAATTAATTATGACCAAACTATATAAAAAATGAAGTAGAGTGACTAAAATATATGTACAATAAAATAAAAACATAGATAAAAACATAACACAAATAATAACAATGATATGTACATCTAGACATATATAAAAAAAAGAGACACATAATAAACAAATGTGTGTAAAATAATAAATAAAGTAAAAGTCAAAATTAAAAAGAAACAAGGACCAAATTAAACAAAAACAATAATTGAGAGACAAAAAAAACTTTAATTCGAAACAAGACTAAAATGAAAAGAAATAAAACTTTAGATCTAAAATAAAAAGAAAATAAAACAAACTCACAAATTGGTGACTAAAATGAAAGGTCAGTAAAATAGAAGAGCTCGATTCAACTAAAAGAGACTAAATTGAGAGAAAATCCAATTTCTGGGATAAATTTAAAACCGGAAAGAAGTTAATATTACAAATTAATGACCAAAATGAGTGAAAATCGGAACTTAGAATTCGAAATCAAAAAGTTGTTTGTTGAAAATCAAATTAAAATTGGTTTAGAGACCAAATTGAAAAACCAAAAAAAGACTTGAGGATTCCGGGCCTTATCTCCTCCACGTGGAGGGCCTTATCTCAATCAAAAATACATTAGACACCTATTTTTAAAAAAAAAAATGCATAGTTTAGGTATTTAGTTATAACTTAAATAATTTTTTTAACGGTGTTACCTTAAAACACTAACGGAATAAAACTTTAGGCACCTATTTCAGCCAAAAAATACATTAGGCACCTATCTCAGAAAA